>OX940728.1:1977500-3347500 GCA_954870855.1 Scutellaria minor | reverse complement strand
TTTCCAACGTTCTAATATATGTATAATTTTCTCGATCTAATTAATTAATTACTATGGGATGGGCCAAAGTGGGTCATCCCATAGTTGAACTTAGTATACATAATATGCTTTTTGCTTCTTTTTGAAAATCCACTCGAAACTTAATGGTGGAAGATCCGCAACTTCCATTGTGGAGCATTCGTAGTATTAATGTTTGAGGTTCAACTTCAAGCATATAAGTTAAAAAATCAGGACCAAAGGAATTTTCTGTCCTTATTCTTTTTATACGTCTTTCTCTTCTTCAAATTAAAAAAAATAAATACACACAAATTCATAATATTTCAACAAAAAAAATCATGATGAATTCAAGTGGCCTACACACTGAAAAAATGAACATAACCATCCAATTGTTATTTTAGTTGTTCAATTAATTGATATTCGTTGTTCAATAGGTATAATATATTATATTTGTTACATCTCACCAGATATAAGGTTATTTCAGCTCCTCAAACAAAAATTTATAAATATAACTTCATAACCTAACAATTCTGCCAATTGTTAATAATATTTTTTACGTATATCCTTTTAATTGTGATCCTTGATATTATTTTTGTCGGTGAAACTTCATAAGGTCTAGAATGATAAACACGTTATAACATATATTTGTTTATGAACCAAAATTTAATGGTTCATAAAATCAGACATTGTGCCATTTTGCTCGCCTTTGTATTAAAAAAAAAAAATTCGGTCAAATTTGCTCGCTAATTTGCTCGCTATTTTTTTAAAATAAAATTTTACATGGTCATAATCAATAGTCTACATAATATTATAGTTTATTATTAAGATCAACATATTATGTTTGTGTTAGTTTAAAATATTATAAAATTTAATATATATATATATATGTACCGGTGCATTAGTGCTAGTATGATCGCACCCGAAATAGTATATACGCTTAATGGTAATATACTGAAAACGATTCTAAAAATATTAAAAAAAATATAAGAAAGTACAAAAAACGAACAAGTGCATTAATGCTGGTATGATCACTCCCGAAATAGTATACGCGCTTAATTTTAATATACTTAAAAAAAAATTAAAAAAAATTTAAAAAATTTAACAAAAATAAAAAAAATGATACGATGCATTAGTGCTGGTATGATCGCACCAGAACTAGTTAACGCGTTTAATGGTAATATTTTGAAAATGTATTAAATATGTAAAAAAAATTAAAAAAATGATCCGGTGCATTAGTGCTGCTATGATCGAACCCAAAATAGTATATGCGTTTAATGGTAATTTACTGAAAACTAAAATAATTAGAGATGGATAAATAAGAAAAGTGTGTAAGGACAATTATTTTTAGGGTCCGGCTATCCGCACCCCATTTTTTTCTAAACACACCCCAGTTTAAAAAAAAGATTTAAAAAATTAAAAAATAGTAAAATTCCAATTTTACCCTTTTGAAAAAAAAAACTGAAAATTTTGAAAAAATTTCTACTGCCCGTCTGCTTGCTTCTCCCTTCTGTTTATTTTTTTATTTTTTATTTATTTTTCAATCCTCAAACCTTAAATTTATAAGGGGATAACGTATGAAAAACCATTCTATAAGTTAACAAACTATATAATAATCATGTGAAATCGTGTAAAAAGAACGAAAAAATAACAATAAATCTGGGACTCGTTCGACCCTGGTTCGTCGAACACAAAGAAGTGTGTTCGACCCTGGTTGGTCGAACACAAAGAGGTGTGTTCGACCAACCATGGTCGAACACACTTCTTTGTGTTCGAACACCAGTAGAACACACTTCTTTGTGTTCGACCACCAGTTGAACACACTTCTTTGCAAAAGGATAAAATTGTAATTTTATTATTTTTTGAATTTTTTAAATCAAAAATAAAAAAATTGGGGTGTGTTTAGAAAAAAATGGGGTGCGGATAGCCGGACCCTTATTTTTACTGTGCATGAACGAAAATGGTTGTTGGGTATAACCATAAATTGGTATATTGGTATACATGGGATATTGATATCTCATTATATGAAGATAATTGGTAACATAATCCCAAGATAGCTGTAATCTTGTGTTACACCACAAACACAAAATTATAACAGATAATGATTTTAATATTTCATGCATATTTTAGGCACAAAAGCATATATCAATTATTTAAGATTTTAACATCAGATTCTAGTTTAATAACATCAATTACGAGAGATATAATTTTTGACATAAGGTTATGTTTCATTTGTTAATTAGTTGTGTTAGTGTTATTTTAACACTAATTTAATTTTGCCTTATTTTTATTACCATATTTAATTTTAAATATATTGATGTATTTAATAGTATATTTTATATACTTTAAGATACTTAATATATTTGATTTGGTTGTTGAGATTTTGTAGGATCTTTTATCCAAGGAATTGAAAGATTTGAAAGAGTCTTTAACATTAAGTTTTTCTCCTACAAAATAGGAGTTTGTTTCTTACTTGGCTACTACTCTTTTGCAGGAATTAAACACATGGAATTTGACAAGAGAGAAGCTGATCAAAGACAGGAGAGAAGACGTGCATGAAGATAGAGAAAGAAGAAGTGGAACATCATGGAGAAGATGGAGTTATGGAGAGTGTTGAAGGTGGATGAAGATCATGGATGGATCATGGACAAGAAGCATGATCTGAAGGAGTCTATATATAGCTCAATTCAGGCTGAAGATCTGTGTGCACTTTCCAGAGAAATCCGAGAGCAAAGCAAGAGCATTGTGGAGAGAATTAAGGACAGTTTCAAAGCAACAGATTGTTGGAACATCAGTGACAACATTCTGTTTAATAGAGTCTTTATTTTGTTAGATTCTAGGTTTGTTGTTTTGTAAACCCTATAGAGGATTTTAACATTCTTTGAGAGTCGGGAGATAATTTTAGAATGTTTGAGAGTTTTCAAAGAGATTCTTTCAAAAGATCTATTTGTGATTGTTTTTGTAATTACTCTTGTAGTAATAAAGAGTTTTGCCCTGCTGGCATTTCCACGAGTATCTTTAAATACTCGTGGATAAATTCTCTGTCCTTGTTCGTTTTTATATTCCGCTGCATATTCTGATTTTTACTAAGTGTCTGAATGTTTTGGTACATATTGTGACATTTGGAACAACATTATCAATCTGTTCAGTTGTTTTTAAGTCTTGCAGGTAATTCTGACGCACCAATCCTTTCAAGTTGGATAAAATGTTATATTATCTGATTAATCATATCTTCTGCACATAAATGCAGATTCTGCATAACATCTGTAATTCCTTCAAAATGCAAGTAGTTGGAATTGATGAAGATAGAAACCACTTGCGGTTTTTCTGTCATTATACCAATGATAAGCACACAAATATTTTTATGTTGAAGAACATTTAATGGGATTCACATCAGCAAATAGAATATTAGGAATTGCAGGAAGAAACACAATCTCTTGGTTTATTTTTGTATTAACTAACTCATAACTAAGCCATGAACAGAGTCTCTTAATTCATTTGGTTTTTAATTTAACTAATAAGCATGCCATCTCCCCTCCAACTTGATTGTAGCAATTCCACCTAGATAATATAAGGACGGATAATTGGATACCATGGCAATGTTGAAAATCCATATTAGAATGTTGCATGGACTCTTCAATATCTCCCAGGTCTTCGAAACAATTTGGTGGCAATGTAACAGAGAGAGAACCATGAATATAAGATAATCGCACCAAATACAATTATTATACTAGAAAGAAATGCTACCTCAACAAGATAATAAACGATGAATCTTACCATGCAATCATCATGCAGCCTATCCAAAGCAATTGTAACCTTTGTTCGTCTTTGACATTTCTAGTAAGACAACGATCTAACTCTTTTTTTTTTAAACGACCATGTATTCTTCCGCTATTTTTGGTATAATGTAGTTGTCAGATGCAATACTTTTACAGATCAAAGTCATGAACTTCATTTATGTATAATAAATGATGAATCTTACGATCCAATCGTCATGTAGGCTATCCCAAGCTATTGTAACCTTTGCTCGTCCAAGACATCTCCAAAAATATAACAATCTAACTTTTTTTTGTCTCTTTTTTTTTTATTCTTTTTTTTTAACGAGCCAGTATTTTTCAGCTACTTGTGGTAAAATGTAGTTGTCAGATGCAATACTTTTACGGATTAAAGTCATGAACTTCAATTATATATAGTAGAAAGAAATGCTAACTCAACAAGATAATAAACGATGAATCTTACGATGCAATCGTCATGCAGGCTATCCCAAGCTATTGTAACCTTTGCTCGTCCAATACATCTCCAGAAAGATAATGATCTTACGTTTTTTTTTTCTCTTTTTTTTCCTCTTTTGTTTTACTTTTTTTTAAAAAAACGAGCCAGTATTTTTCCAATACTGGAAGAGTTATTTTATAATCTTAATAATTTTTTAACAAAATCGATTAACCTTGTGTGTTAATATTTTTCAAATTCATGTCGCAGGTTTTTCGTTGTTTAAATAATTGATATGCTTTTCTGCCTAAAATATGTATTTCATTTTAGTAGTTTATTTTTATAAGTTATTTCAGCTCCTCAATTAGTATTATTTGAAACATATAGTAAACGAATTCATAACTAAAGTTATTCGATCTAGTTATAAATTGATGTTATTTTTAAGTTGGTGAGCTATATATATAAGGGATTATATTTTCAAATTTAGAAAATTTAGAACTGTGTAGTTCGACCCAACATATTCCCACGAGCCCGCACCTACTTGCATCTATAAGTATTCTAACTTTTTGAATATTAGTGACATATATTACTTGTATAATAGAAAGGTATTACTTGTTTTCAAATGAATTACTTGTTTCCATAAAATGTATTATAATATTGTAGAAGATTAGTATAAGATGTTAAATAATATCATTCATGATTTCATCATCTGCATCTTCAATATCATGTCCAACGTCTTCTTCATTTTCTATAAATGATTAGTATATTATTTTTTGTTGTGTCATATGTACTGACTTGACCTTTAAACAATCAATACCCCTAGTCGATACAATGACGAGCTGAACCCATAGGAGGGGGTCGACCAGGCAAGGTTGGTAATTCCACTCAATGAAAAATGAAGAATTGGCGATTTACTCAAGAAATCATAACCGACCAGGATAGGTCGGTCACTCGTTGAACTATCCACCACTAAAGACATATCAAAACAAGAGCCGCCCTGGTCATCCCATGGTAAATGACCGAGCAGAGGCCCTTCAACTAGATAATCAAAGAAGATTTTCTCAACAACTACCTCAAAACTTAGGATATCAATCCAATTGATAATCAAAGAATCTTTTCTCAACAACTACCCCAAAACTTAGGATATCAATCCGGTCGATATCAATCCAAGCAAGATCAATATTGGGTATTTAGGATCCTCTAAATCATGAGATATTAGATATCTTGTCTCTAATTCTACTACTATAAATAGGAGATCATTAGTAAGGTAAAGAGTTGGAAAAAATGGTGCTCTTAATTAAGTAATAAACTTGCATACCTTAACTTGATCGAGTTGTTTAAGCTAGCCAGGACTCTATATACAACTTTTACCAAGCAGAAGCTCCTAAGCTTAATTTACCTACACTTTCACTGATTTTACTTAGTTGTTTGATAAAGTTCATTCTATAGACTTGCATGTCAACAGTTTTCATGTTGAAATTCTTGATCTTTAATCCATAAATCATTAGAAGAAAAAGAAGGGCAGAGAAGCAAGGAAGGTGAAGTGAAAGAAAAAGAAAATGGGAAGAAAAAGCTCAAAACGGGAAGTGGAAGAAAAGGAAGATTGTGGAGAATGAGAAGCATAATAAACGAGGAAAAATGAAGATCAGATGCGGCGCTGCAAAGATGAAGAAGAAGGCAACACTGAAGGTAAGAAACCAAAAGAAGAAGAAATGGAAAAAAAAGGTCATGTGAGTTGGGTAAAACAAGTTGCACGAATCCTAGATTTTTACTGTAACTGAGAATTTCTCTATTATATATTTTGTAAATAACAAGTATAAATCAAGTATTTCAACACAAAGAAACACATTAATCATCTGCAAAAGATTTGAGAAAGATGTACAACGTAATAAACTAAAAATGACTTTTTTCTTTCATGTTAACAAGTAATATTTTGTTGGGTATATATACAAATAATTATTTCAGTAAACAAATAACAACTTTAAAAGATACTTTGAGAAAATTAAACATGTCATACATTTTAGTAAAACAAGTATGTACATTTTAATATAATAAGTAAAACATTTCACTTTACAGTTTGTTCTTTAAACAAGTTGAAGTTAATCATTTTTATATTATCTTTTCGGTATATATACTAATATTTTTCAACGTGATCATATGTTTACATTTTAATTATACATATGACTAAATAATAATTTTACTACAATTTAAAATATAGGTTATCAATAGGCTATGGGAATGCATAGTGGATTGAATCGAATCACATTGCACAGATCCAAAATCTATACAATGGATGTATATAATATTTTGTTAGATAAAAATGAGATGCTCAGTTAAGTCCAAATTATACCAAACATATGAATGTCGTGTAGCCTTATACAATTTTGGTTGGTTTATTGGTTTGTTTTTCAATCAATAAAACAATTATTTGCTAGTCCTTTCAATTTCTTGAAGGAGTTTAGTGGATTTAAAACTTAAGAGATAGGTTATTATCAATTTAGTGTTTAAAAGATAAAATTATCAATTTGGGAACTGAAAGATAAAATTATTATTTAAAGACCCACGAAAGTAAAGTCATGTTTGACATCTCAACATTTATTTTATTATCATTATACATAACTAGTATAAGTCCCGTGCGATGCACAAACATATAAATTTCACTATTTATATATTTTAATATGAAAATGTTGAATACGAAAAATAAAAAAAAAATTAATCATGCTACCATGATAGTGAAATTTTTTTTAATAATAGTCATGCTACCATGATAGTGAAATTTCATAGTTTTATTTACTTTTTAATCAAGGAGGAAACATTATTTATTCTTACTACAAAAAAAATGATAAATTTTTTCGCTAATTTTTTCGTGGATATATAAAATGATTTAGATTAAGGTACACATTTTTATTCACAACTTTTCATGACATGATATTATTACCATATATATAAAAATCATACTAACTTTATAATATATCAAATACGATCATATTTTTTTCCTCAATTATCCTATATATACAAAATGATTTTCATATCATAAATATACATAAATTATGAAAAACTAAATATTTACAATTTATAAATTTATAAAATAATAAATATTTGTATTTCTACTTTAAAAAAATAGAAATGAGGTTAGTTGGTTTTTATATAGATGACAATGAAATTTCATAATAAAAATTTCAAAGTATTTAAAATATATATGTAAAAATTCTTCATCTACGTATTATCACTCTTATAAATAGCATCGACTATCTATTCTTCAAGATTAATAATGAAGATATATTTATATAATTCAGCATTATGAAATAGAACATATTTTTTATAAGTATAAGTATAAATGATATTTTTTTAATCATTTGTTATTCTTAATTTGTAATTTTTAATTGAAAGTATATGAATTCATAAATTTATACTTCCAAAATATTATTGTGTGCAACAATATATCATATGTATATTTTTTTATTATATTCAAGATATATTACAAATCTTTACGATTTTTAATAAGAATTAATATGGTATAATAAAATAAAATTATGTAAACACTATGTTATATTATTAATATTGTTACATAGAAGATATATAAAATTGGAGTATTGTTTACGACATACTTGTCAAATAAAATTGTGTGATGGTTATAATAATTTTACAATACATAATTCGAATATAGTAAATAAAAATAGTTAATTTACGTTGTTTTATATATATTGATTGACTTGATTAATAACTCACTTCTTGGTCTTCGATCCCCTCAGTCACTATGAACACCCCCAATCAAGCAATGATATATTTATTGAGGTGGTATATGTGTATGTGGGGTACAACATTAGAGATAAAAAAAAAATACTTTGATGAGCTATAGTTCTTGAAATCCGATCGTTATGTTATTTTAATTTATTCAACAAATATATACTTAATCTTTGATTATATCAACAATTAAAAAAGTTATTAGATGAGATCATATTAACATTCATATACCATATATAGATAATAATTTCCAAAATTTTGTCAATATTATAAATGATATTATTACCATATATATAAATCATGTTTAATACAATAAAATTTATAATTTATAAATTATGAAATAATATGTATTTCTATTTTTGAGAGGTGGAAATGGGCGGAAAATTTTTAGCATTTCTATTTTGAGGGGGTAATTATTATTATATATACTAGTATATAAGTCCCGTGCGATGCACGGACATATACAAATTATTATTTTGGTGTTTTGGTATGAAAATGTTGAACACAAAATAATATATTATTTGAGATTAGTTTTAATATAATATGATACTCGTGTGATGTATGACCATAAAATTTAAATATTCCGAATTTAATGTGAAAATATCAATTTATGGAAAAATCAAGTTCTTGATAATATTTCAATTTCATTTGGTAACCCGCATGATGCATGGTATATAAATATCAAGTGTTAGTAATTTTTTGATATAGATACATTGACTATATAAAACAAACCTTAATATCTTTTAAATATAACAAACCTTTTTTTTTAATATTCTTTTCCAAAAAAATTTCATCACATCGCCATATATAGTAGAATGTCAAATAACATTCATTCTCCAATTATATCCATCTATCATAACATTTATGTTATAATAATACATAAATGTTATGATATTTGTATATAAATGTCAAACTAATATAACATAAAAATCAACGTATGAATTTAAAAAAAAAAAAAAACAGAGGCATAGATCTAGGTTAATCCTGTTGCACCATGCAACCAGTGCATAGGAAAATTACTCAAAATAAAAGGTTTTCCTAAAAAAGTCTAGATTCTTTTTTATAAGATGTGGTGAGTATCATTTTCATATGTAAATGTAAACACAAATATTTTTATACACATGGTGTATGAATCCAAAATTCATACAATTGAATTGACCTAATTCGAAGGGTCATTTTTATGCACCCCACATGTGCAGATGTTCACGCCCACACTCTACACCTCGTGTTCATATTCTGACAAATATGTTGTACTTTTTAATTATGTTAGTGCGGTTTTTTTATTATGTTAGCGAGACTTTTACGTTATGTTAGTTGTATATTTACATTATATTATATAGACATGTAATACATTTTTTAAATTTTTATATTATAATAATATAACATTTATTATGTATATAAATTTATAATTAACATTACATAAATGTATGAGTAATATCACAAAAAATATGATCAAAATATGTCAAAAAGGTATGTACAAATTGTGCTGAAATTATAATTTCTTTTAAAATTAAAGTATTACATAAAAGTTATTATATTTGTACATAAATGTTATACTAATATAACATAAAGGTATGAGAATGTTGAAGTACAAGTAGAGTTATACTACATGATTTTTTAAAGATATGATTATGTTGATATAAAGGTATAAGTAATATAAGATAAATGTATGTACACATTGTGTCGAATTTTTTTTTTTAAGTTATAAAATATCACCTAAAAATTATGATATCTGTATATAAAAGTTATATTAATATAAAAGCAAACTAGGGGAAAAGTAGACTAGCGCATCAATAAAAAAAATTATATATATATATATATATATATATATATAATTCAAGCGAAATCGGATTGATTAAAAATGATGTAAATTATATTTTTGACTAGAAAAGATGTTATACTCTCCTATTTGATTATTTATAAATTTGGGCCAATACTATTTATTCACACAAAAATTGTTTATTTCAATAGTTAATTAAATAATATATTAATTAAAATTACATTATATTTGATTTTAACTTAGATCATAGTTATAACAAAAAATTGTAAATATTTTCTTTTCATAAAATGATGTAAATGACGTTTAATTTTTTTTAAATTTTTCTAAATTCAATTTATTTGAGACTGGTGTAATATATATATATATATATATATATATATATATATATATATATATATGTATATATATAAGAGTATGACCATATGTGTCACATGTTAAGTCAACATTTTTTCACATTAATTTCTTCATTTTTTATAAATTAAATTTACGATAAATAGAGTTTTAAAGCTAATTAATATGGTTAATTAATATATCAAATTTAATGTCGGTATTAAAAATTACTAAATAATGTAAGAATTTTAACTAAATTTTTTAAAATAGCACATTCTAGACCTCAAATACAAAAATCATTTTTATATTTGAAATTTGTTAATTTAAAAAATTTAAAGAAATATATATATATAAATAAAAAGGGAAAAACTAAAATAAAGGTGGTTGATTAAAAAGGATTATTCAAAATATTCAATATTTTGAAATTTATTAATTAATGTAATTGAATAATTTGTGCGAATATATATTTTAAAATAAATTATAATTTTTTTCTTAGGAAATTTTCATTTTCATTTTTATCATTTAATTCAAAATGAAAATTTAGTATTATTCTAAACCTTAGCAATTAAATCGTAATTGTAGGAATATTGAATAATTTAATAACACTACATATTTATTTTAAAATAATAAATAAATATTAATCATATCTCTTTACAAATACAATATATATATAATATTTAAACAATTAAATAATATATTAATTTAATATTATTATATTTAATGTTAGATTAAATGTATTGCACAAAATCATAAATATATTTTCTAATATAAATAATTTTTAAATTTTTTCAATTTTACTAAATTTAAATTAATTCTGATTAAAACCAGTGTATTACATAGTCCTATACTAAAGTGTCTATATATATATATATATATATATTATGCAATACATAAATATATTTTCTAATATAAATAATTTTTAAATTTTTTTAGTTTTACTAAATTTAAATTAATTATGTTTAAAACCAGTGTATTACATAGTCCTATACTAAAGTGTGTGTGTAATTATATATATATATATATATATATATATATAATAACAATTACCCCCTACAAATAGAAATGAAAAAAATTTCCCGCTCATTTTCACTTACTAAATATGTAATATATTAATAATTAATAATTGACAATTATTAAATATAGAAAATATATTTTGTGTGATCTTCTACATATAGAAATTGCACATATCATTAATTATCTCATATTAACCAATCACACATTTTCCTTATTTAGTTGCAGTATATCTAAATTTAAGCATTATTTTTCTCCACTAATTTATCATCTAATATATATATGAGTTAATTTAATTAATTACTACTCACCAATTGAGTAAAAAAATAAATGTCGTTTTGTGATTCTCAATGTTCTAATTTTTTTAAACCTACACACACATACACATATATATCTATATATATATATATACATATATATTGATTGAGTAGTAATTACAATTAAATTCAATAAAAAAAACTCAACTTTTATAGATAAAAAAGTAACTAAAAAAATATGGTTAACAATATTAAAATAGCAATAAATTGATGATTATGATATAATTTATAATATATAAATTGGTAAACTTTGACTGCATAACTACATTTCAATATGAGATATCAAAAAATTCAAGACTAATATAAAATTAATTGAAACATGTTTGATTGATACAATAAATAATAAATTAAATGATACATATTTTTTATTTTAAAATATTTTTAAAAAATTTGTATATGTCATTTGCAACCAATTTCCAATTTCTAGAATAAAAGCAACTTCTTTTTTATTTAATTTTTATCAAAAAACATTTTAATTAATTTTTAATCTATTCAATATTTTTTAATATTACAAATAAATGAAAATATAACAGAACAAGCAACTTACCTATTTTGTTAGTTTAATACATTAATTTTAATTTTTGATGTGTATATAAGCATAAATAAATTAAATAAATTTGAACAATTAATATGTTCTCCAGAAAATATCTTAATATTTGAAAAATGTAAAATAATTGAGTACACTTATGAACTAATTTTTTTTTTTTTTTATGGAATCTAAATAGAAAACTAACTATGAACTTTAAAAGAAATAATAATACTTAATGGAATCTAAAACAAAAAAAATATATACAAACTGAAAAAAGTCATTATTAAAATTTAAGATACACTTTTATATTTTGATTTATGAAATTGTATAGCTCTAATTAGACTTTTAATAATAAAATCAACAAATATATTGTAATAGGGTTAATTACATTTTTCAACCTGTACTATGTACGTTTTTTAATTTTGCATCTTAAACTATTTTTTTCTCCGATCACATCATATACTATACGTTTTTTACTATTGCAACCTCCGGTCAATATTTTCCAACGAGAAAACGCCCACGTGGTTTTCATGTGCTAATTGAGGGTTATTTTCATCATTTGGACTTCTAAGACATCAATAAATTTAATTCATCAACTATTTTCAATGGTAAAGAGATCTGATTTTTTGTTTGAACCTTACTGTTAATCTTCATCTGCTAAAACAATTTGCAAAAAAAATGTGGGAAAAATTAGGGCAAAATTCGCTTTTGGAGGGGGAGTTAATTAATGACTTAGAAAATAATGAAAATAACCCTCAATTAGCACATAAAAATCACGTGGGCATTTTTTCACCGGAAAATATTGGTCGGAGGTTGCAAAAGTAAACAAAACGTGTAGTATGGGTTGTGATAGGAGAAAAAAAAAATTTAGGATGCAAAATTAAAAAACGTGCATATTATTGATTGTAAAATGAAATTAATACATTCTAATATATAGTGAAACACTTATTTAATATTCTCCATCAATATGTTATAAGTTTGTTCCTTCAGTAAATCGTCAAGATTTATGATAATATTATGACTATGAGCATCATACTTAAGTTTTCAAGTGAGAATATTAGAAAGTTAAATCATGTCAAAATAGTGACAAATATATGAAAATTCTTTGGTGGGAGTGGGGGTTGATAGAGGATGTAATTGGAGAATGAATGTTATTTGACTTCTACTACATATGACGATATGATGAAACTTTTTTGAAAAAGAATATTTAAAAAAAAGTTTGTTATATTTAAAAGATATTCTAAATAATCAAGGTTTGTTGTACATAGTCAACGTATCTATGTCAAAAATTACAACACTTGAAATTTATATACCATGCATCACACGAGTTACCAAATGAAATTGAAATATTATTAAGAACTTGATTTTTTCGTAAATTGACATTTTCACATTAAATTCAAAATATTTAAATTTTATATTTCAGTTTTATGGTTATGTTTCATACGAGTATCATATTATATTGAAATTAATCTCAAATAATATATTATTTTGTGTTCAATTCATATCAAATTATATTGAAATTAATCTCAAATAATATATTATTTTGTGTTCAATTCATATCAAAACACCAAAATAATAATTTTTATATACTGTGTGATGCACGGGACCTATATACTAGTGTATATAAAAGACTATAACTCAACGTTTAATGACATAATTAATGTACGGCATTAAATATTGTGGCAAATTGAAACTTTTTTATCAACTCACCTTAATAATCACAGCTATAAATATATTTAAATAAATTATATTTTATAAAATGATGGCTATTTTAAAATGGAGGAAACACCTACCCTAGTAATAGAATTAATTAAAAAAATATTATTTTATAAAGAAAATAAACTATACATTTGAAAGATTAAAAGTAATCTTTTCTATATATATTTATACATAAATGATAAATCTATACAATAGCAAGAGTTTTGGGATTTCCCCCTTAAGATATAAAATAATGTGTCCAAATTACACGTGTTAATTTTGATGATGATGATAGGAAAAGACACCTTTCAGCCTATTTACGTGTCCTTCTCAAATTCACCACCACAACACTAATATTATCCCTGCTCCGTCGTGCCAACGCTAACCGCGTCAATAAAATCGACGCGTCGGAGCACGCCCGGTCGGAGCTCAGCTCCGACGCCACCACGTCATCTCTCCGATGCGATCGTGTTGGTTTTCGCAACTGAAGGCACATACGCGCCACCTCACACGCAGTTTGATTAGAGACAACGTCCCATAGCCCATCGCTCGCCAGAATCAAACACTCATCCTCCGCCGTCCGATCCGTTATCGTAACCTCCGGCTCTGATATCACGTACGGCTTCAGATAATTGTCTCCGACGGCGCGTGACATGGCTAACACGCCGAGAACTCTTGGCCCGTCCCAGAATATTACTCGGCCGCCGGAATCCTGTATCCGCCGGAGCTCATCAGGTCTATCCGGCTGAAAATCGAATCAAACAATTAATACAAAAAATTATTATAAAATTTGATAGGGAAATTAATTAAATTAAATTGAATTAAACCCTACCTTATGATCTACAGAGAGGGGAACTGCGACGCCGTTTCGGCAGAGAACGGCGCGTGAGTCTCCGCAATTGGAAACGACGATCTTCTCCGGCGAGAGCACCGCCACGACGGCGGTGGATCCGACGGCGTCGCACTGCGGAGTTTGCATCTCGCATCGACACTTGGAGGTGGGGACGGCGGCGCTCGACCACTCCGTGACGTCACTATCCATTTTCAAAAAGCTTCGAGACATCAAACGCTCCAACGAAAGGTTGCCGCCATTTTCAAGCTCGTCTTTCACGATCTCGTGCATTCGGTCTCTGCATCTAGCTGCCACCTGCAATCGATCACAAAATCAAAATCAATTCAAGATCAATTTTCAAAATCAAAATCGAAATCAAGTTCCAAAGTGTTGATTGCTAGCTGCTTACATGAGAGCAGCCATGGCCGTCGAAAACTCCGAAGAAATGCAACTCGCCGGAAAAATCAGAGTCCCGGCGGCAAAAGGAAGGGTGAATCGCGACGGCGTCTTCCATATCTCTCCTCCTCCCGCAAACCGACGTCGTACCGTACTTCGGAAAAATTCGAAAATCAGCGTACAGAGATTCCGAGAGGTTTTCAGTTAGCCGGTGATCGATCTCCTTCACCGGCTCGACCTTGCGCCTCTTGGCGGGACCGGAATCGGCGATACCAAAATTGAGGCGGTGGATTTCCATCATCTTGACGGCCGATTTGGAAGAAGGCTCAACGAGAGTAGTGGTCTGCGACTCACCGATTTTCACGCCACAACACATAGCAGCCATTGCAGGAATTGAAGGTTTAGGAAGAAGAATGTGAATAATGAGAGAATGAAATGGAAAAAAGAGGGAAATTATGTAGTAGTAAGAAAGGGGGTGGGGGCCACGGCCAGCTGGCCCTTCACCGTCTCGTCAAGAGAGTGACAAGTATTCAACAAGTACATGCTTCCATCCCATAGAATACTAATTCAATTTCATCACAATTAATATTCGCAATCGTAGCCTTTAATACCACAAAATTAAATAGTGTATTATTTTTCTATTGTAAAAGATAATTTTGTGACTTTTTTATAAGTAATTTTTTTTTTCTTGACCAATTTGTCAAAAGCACAAATTTGTCAAATTTCTTGAATTTTGATAAAAAATGCACAAAACTATCATCTGTGGTAAAAAAAAAAAAAATCTCTTATATTAAGCATAATATAGATCTAAGTGTTTACTAACTCTACAATATTTCATCTCTCATGCATCATTTCTGTTTCATTACACTTAATATACATTAATTGTTAATTATAAATGTCATTTGATATATGTGTTGCGTGTTTATTATTTTGAAATATAAGATGAATTATATTAAGATTTTCCTTATTAGCCCTGTCACATAAAAATCTCCTCATTCGAACATAGTAACATGTGATATTTATAGACTGAAGATTAGACATTTTTACAGATATCTTATTGTTTCATTAAAATCTCAAAAAAAAAAAAACACTTATTATAAACATGAAGAATACATTTCATCGAATATTATACAAAGAAAAGAGTAAGTTTCTTGTGAAACTATCTCACGGAATTTTAATACCTGCATGAGACGGGTCAACCCACAATTCAATTACTCACCATCCAGACCCTACAATTCACATGTTTTATAATAAAAACTCCAAAACGACAATTATTTTGAAATGGAGGAAGTATAAGCTGTATCATTAACTTATTTTGTCCTTTATTTATCTTTATTTATTTATTTTAGTTCTATAATTTTTAATTCGTTATAAGATGTTAAGTGACCTATTTGTTATTTATTTGACGTCTAATCTTAATGTGTTGGCAAATATATATTATCTACATGAAGCTTATTTGAATTTAAATAATCTTAAATATAAAAATAATATAATTATATTTTTGTAAATCCGTAATTTTAATTAATGTGTAGACTCTTTTTTCTTCTATAGGAAAATTGAAAATTTTTATTCATCAATAAAATTCTATGATTGTTTTAAATTTTTTTTAATAATTTGTAGCTTGATTATCAAGTTAACCACAACAAATCTATTATTATTCATAATCGGTGTAAAAAGAATCCAATTATAAAGCCAAAAAAAAATAAAATTGAATAGATAATTAAATGATTAAATTATGATATCTCACCATTTATGATTAAATTATGATATATATAAATCATTGGAGGGACAGCGGATTTTGAGGTGGGATGTAGTGTAAGAAATGGGGGGGCTTGCCTAGTAGTGACACGCAGGTGTCTCATGATGGGCCCCCCTTACTTTCTTGTAATAATTTTAATTTTAATTAATACAATAATAATATTTGCCTTTTACGAGGATTATCACCACGTGGCAGGGTAGTCATGTAAAAGAGTTTTATTTAGTCTTCTCTCTCACGCTCTTCCATACTGTGACGCACAATGACTATATACCATTTTTTTTTTTTGGAGTTCCCAGCCAATATTTCCTGATTTCATATAATGTAATACAATTCTATCCAATTTTATAATTTTTTTGTTTTATATATCCTAAAATTTAAAGTATTATCCCCAAATATTAAAAAATAATTATGGTACGGATTCTCTGAAAAGATTGTACCAATTTTTCAACACATATATCATATATTTTGACCATATATCATTGATTAATAAAAGAATATTAATGGCTTGTTTTCTATTGTTCGTTAAACCCTAAAAATAAAAATAAGAGTTTAACGAACAACAGAGTATTGTTAAGGGTTTAACGAACAATACCCTATTGTTCGTTAAACCCTATAATTTATAGGGTTTAACAAACAATAGGGTATTATTATAAGGTTTAACGAACAATACCCTATTGTTCGTTAAACTCTATAATTTTTAGGGTTTAACGAATAGTTCGTTAAACCCTAGAAAATAAGGGTTTAATGAACAATACCCTATTGTTCGTTATAGGGTTTAACGAACAAAAAAATTTGTACACAAAGTAAATGAATATGACACATAAGTCACATGACCTCTGCAAAAGTAAAAGTAATGATGTACAAATTATTACTATTTCAACCGTGTGAAGTTAAAAATTGGATATTTGGGGATAATACTTTATCTTGGATGACATTTGGAGAGAGAAATTTATTGTACATGGCATTAAAGTTTATATCTTATATATATTTGGGTATTTGGGGTATTTTCTCTTTTTTATTTCTTGTTTCCACCACTACTTCTAAAATAGCATTTAAAATAACAACTACCCTAAATATGGGTGTACGTAATATTTAATATTTTTCAAATCCTTCTAGTTTCGATTTTTGACGAAATATGGATAATTCAATAAGGTCTACTATACATTCGTTCATTCAACCCTTTTAAAAACATTTTATGATAATATAACATTACAGATACTCATATGTCCTAACATTAATATAATATCTACAATTCATGTCATATTCAATTTGTAACAAACATATAACTATAAAATATATTTGCCAATTCTAAAAATTGAAAGAAAATATATTTGTACAACTTATATACATAAACATAATCGTGAGATATGATAGGAATAATAGTCCTTAATACCATAAAATTAAATAATGTATTATTTTTCTATAAAAAAAAAAAGATAATTTTGTTATTTTTCTATAACAAATCATGAAAATTGATAAAATTATTATTTTGGTAAAAAAATAAAAATAAAATTTAAAAAAAAAAAAGTCACTACACATTCAATGACTTACACGATTATCATGTAAACCTATAATCTTCAAGGTTACATGAATTTATTTTCGTGTAACCCTATAATTTTTAAGGGTTACATTTCATTGATTTTTTTTTTTTTGAAAAGAATAATTTTATTTAATTTTCTGATTTGTGATAAAAGAAAATAACAAGACCATTATTTATGATAAAAAAAAGTCAATGTTTATATCTATCAATTATTGTATTAAGATTATCGGAGCCAAATATGATATAGTTGTAGATACTAGATAGTGGATATAGTGAGGTAGGTTAGGTTGGACCAAATATGTAATAGAGTATTATTAGAGGAAGAAACATACAAAAAGGAGATAGACACGCGTCCAATTGATGGAAGGGAAGGACAAGTAGGCGTGTCTCAATCTGATTTCCCTGCCAACACATCATTACTTCATTTTCCACTTCCACACGCACCATTCGCGCGTCATCGTCACTCCATGTACTTTTTCCCTTTTTTTGTTTTTCTTTAACATAGGTATTGTGTCAATTTTATACTGCACTCGCAATATTACGTTTGAATATGCAACAATTGTGATCATTGTACAGGGTCAATGCATCTGATTATGAGATTGTCTCACCTAAGATTATATATAATCTTATGTGAATTCGATTAACATTATTAAATGAGTTCCCCACTTTTATTTATTTATTTATTTGAGGCGGTCTCGTATAAGAACATCCACAATCCTCATACCAAATATACAATTTATTTAATCATTTATCACATTCTCTCTCCTCCATAACAACAGTTTATCAATTTAAATTCACACCCAAAACTAGGGATGACAATGGGGCGGGGATTCCCCATTCCCCGCGGGGACCCGAACGGGGCGGGGAATCCCCGAAATGCACCACCGCGGGGACGGGAACGGGGCAAAAATTCTCCCCGATTGGCGGGGCGGGGCGGGGACGGGGATTGCATTCCCCGCCCCGTTCCTCGCGGGGCCCCGCGAATATTATATATATATATTTATTTATATATAATATAATATAATTAATTATTATAAAAAATAATTAATTTTATATATATATAAACTATATATTAATATATATTTAAAATAATATAAAAAAATTAATTATATAAAGATTGAAATGTTGAGTGCATTGATGTATTGAACAATGATGAAAATGTATTAAGAAAATTTATCTTTGTATTTTAACTAATTTTATTAAATTATGCTTTCATCTTTTATTTGGATTTTGAGTAATTTTTTTGTTAATATTTGAGTTATATGTAGTTGTATGAATTATTTTTGTATATTAATTAAATAAAAAAAATTAAATAAAGATGGGGCGGGGAATCCCCGCGGGGCGGGGCGCGGGGGGAAATTTTCCTCGATTTGTTGGCAGGGACGAGGATTCCCCACGAACGCGGGGATGGGGATGGGGATTGCTCCCCTGGCCCTGCCCCGCCCTGTTGCCATCCCTACCCACAACCCATCAAATTTAAATTCAACTATTTTATGGGTCTCATCTCCCCTCAATCTTCTCTCTCCCAATTTTAACTTAAATTTAATGTAGATATTCTAATTTTGGAAACACAAATTTTATTTAGACATATTTTAAGTAAATAAAATATTATATTAAAACAAAAATATTTAAATAAATTTATTTCATTTTAATAAATATTAAAAATTAAGGAATCCAATGTGTAATATAATATTATCTTATAATTTATAATTTACATGTATTGCAGTATATTAAAAAAATTATAAAAGGCTAAAAAAAATTAATATTGTGGTTAATTATCATTTTCGTAAAAAATATATTAATGAATGATGTGTCAATTTATGATCATATAAATATAATTGAAACATTATAGTTAATACAATTTTAAAGTTGAACTAAAAAAAAAACACAAAAATTAGACTTCGATTGAGTAAATAAAATATTTTAAGTAAATAAAATAAAATATAATATTTTAAGTAACACAAATATTTTAAGTAAATAAAATATTATATTAAAACAAAAATATTTAAATAAATTTATTTCATTTTAATAAATATTAAAAATTAAGGAATCCAATGTGTAATATAATATTATCTTATAATTTATAATTTACATGTATTGCAGTATATTAAAAAAATTATAAAAGGCTAAAAAAATTAATATTGTGGTTAATTATCATTTTCGTAAAAAATATATTAATGAATGATGTGTCAATTTATGATCATATAAATATAATTGAAACATTATAGTTAATACAATTTTAAAGTTGAACTAAAAAAAAAACACAAAAATTAGACTTCGATTGAATTGCCAAAATTAAAATTATGATTTTAAGAAAAAATCAGTACAAATAAGCATTAATAATTTGATTATGTAAAAAGACAATAAAGAATGAAATATTAAATTGCATGCCATCTACGTGGGATTGATGCAAGAGAATGAATTATTAAATTGCATGCCATCTACATAGGATTGATGCAAGAGAAAAAGGGAAAATAAATGAAAAGTAAAAATAAAGGAAAAGAAAAAAGAAAAAGAAAAAATGAAAAAGAAATGCTGGACAGCTGGGACCGCCACACTCTCCAGACGCGCCTATCAGGAGCGTGTAATATACGCTCCAATCGTATCAGGTTGTTATCTGCACGCGCCTTTTGCCGAGTTCTTTTTTTTTTCCCCACTTTTGGTCTGGATTGGATCCAATCTATTGGATCCAAAACCCTCTCTCTCGTCCATGTTGGATTGGATCATTCACCCCACAATGCTATGAATCCATTTAGTTTGGATCCAAATCCAAAAAACTTAGATGCATTGTGGTTGCTCTAAGTCTTACTCTAATAAATTTCGTGAACAGACCACTCAAATATGCGATGAAAACATTAAACACACTGAACTCAACTCGTTAAATAGGTGTACAAGAACTCCCCATTATATTAATATTCAAAAAATAAGATCTCTACAATTATAAGTTTGATTCTGATGTTCATATTAAACTGAGTAATCCATATATCAATAAAACTTTACATGTCTCTTTTCAAAGCATATGAGAATCCAAACTTGAACCTAAGAAAACCAACGAAATTTGAAAACAGTGAGACTACACACCCCATGAAATGCTAAAAACACCCCAATTTGAAAACCGCTGCCCAGTTTAATTACAGAGTTGTGTTCTCACAACAAGAAGAAAAACAATGAAAGAGAGAAGAAGAAAAAGGATCAAACCGAGAAGTCAAGAGGAAATGCGTTGACAGTGAATCCTCCATCCACAGATACAATCTGGCCAGTAATATAGGAAGCAGCTGGAAGACAAAGGAATGCAACTAACGAAGACACTTCTTCTGCTTCACCAATACGTTTGAGAGGAGTTCTAGATACTACACGGTCCAAGAACTCTTTGTTGTCGAACAACTGCAAACACAAGCTGTATGAGTCAGCAAAAACAACAACCAGCGTAAAGCATCCTTAAGGAACTGGGACAGTTTTCATTATTGATTGTCATTAGCAACTAACTAACCAAAATGATATAATAATGGAAATGTAGTGAACCTATAAGAATGGAAATGGAATTGCGTGGCGTTGTCGTGATTAACTAGGAGTTCAGAATGTGGTGAAGCTGTTGTTGCCTCATTTGTGTTTAATAACAGCTCTTCCTATTTGTCTAGTCCTGTATCTATACATATACATTTCATCCACCATTATATATGAAGCCTCATAATACTAATGCTAAGGGAATTTTTTCCAAGTACTCGTAATCTTAACACCAATCCATGTATGGACATTGCTCTCGATCCACCTGGGTGTGTCTGAACACTATCTCTATGAAAGATACAATCTCCCCGCTTCATATCTACCTAAACACGTTGCTTTCAAGAAAAGGAAAAACTCCATTGTTGCAAGCAATATTCTAGTTAACAACATAATACATTGGTCTACTTTATTACAGTTCTGATTATCTGCAAGTCTATTTTAAGAATATAATTTCCGGTGAGAACATTGGTCTACTTTTCGGAATAGGAGGAAAATGCAACATTAAATGATGGTGGAAGTAAAAGTTGAAATGAAAGCCTTATTCAGTGGGAACATTCAAATCTAAGGGACAACATACTAGAGAAGTTCACAAGTCTAAGATCTGAGATAAAGGGTATCATTGACTGTCACAATGAGCATACATAGAAGGTACAAAAATTGCACATAATTCACAACTTGGTAGGTCTTATGCGGAAGCCCGTTCTAATAAGACCCAACAAATTAATCCACAATGAAAATTTTAATTATGTGATCAATCATCAAATAGTTGGATATAATTCCCAATTAGAAACTTGATCCACACCAAATAACAATAACAACAAGTATATGCTACATAATATTAGTCCCACTAGAAAGTCATTTATTCTTTACTGAAGTGAAACCTGATATTGGTAAAACTTCCAAATCCTTACCTCATTTGTTAATGAAACAGACATTACATGATCCACAAGAGCATCGGAATTTTATAGTTGTAACATGAACAAACTGACAGATCTGATATGAAGGAATAAGAAAACTTACGGATTTCACAAGAGAGGTCTTGATATACCAGGGAGCAACACAATTTACCCGAATGTTATCTTTCGCCCACTCACAGGCCAAGTTTCTAGTGAGTTGATTG
The DNA here is from genome assembly GCA_954870855.1 of Scutellaria minor. Lineage (NCBI taxonomy): Eukaryota > Viridiplantae > Streptophyta > Magnoliopsida > Lamiales > Lamiaceae > Scutellaria > Scutellaria minor. The sequence continues at coordinate 3,324,737 of OX940728.1, read as the reverse complement.
ATTGCTCCTGTAAGTACAAAACTTAAAGGTTTCTCAACTTCATCTGTCAAGTATAATTGATTATCTGGAAGGTCTCAGATTCAGCACAATAACATACCTTTAGATGCTCCGTAGATAGATCCAGAAAATAAGTGGACTGAACCAGCAACAGAAGAAATAAACACAATGCTGCCATTTCCAGATGCTTTAAGAAGAGGATGAGCAAGTTGGCACATGTGGTAAGAAGACTCTAAGTTTGTTGCCATGAGAGTAGAATATTCTTCAGCAGTGTAATCAACAGTTGGCTTCCTAATGTTAGTCCCAACATTATTTATCTACAGAATGAAATTGTAGATAAATAAGAATGTGAAAGATATGTATGCATCTTACATAACTAATAACTCATGAAGATTTGGAAAAGTAGAAACTTCAAATGCAGATACATAATACTTTGGTGTTTCATATGGAACAAAAACAGTCTAATGACAAATATGCTATATCCACAATTTTCCCACTCTCTTGAGGTAGAATTCAACATGATTCGCTTTGATAAACGCTTTACTAGAGGAACAATACATAGCTATTAATAAAATTGATCTTCTATAATTGACAGCAGATATAAATTGTGGGCATACTGAGCACATAGATTCACATTCACTATTAACTATCCAGATAACAACCAAGATAGCACAACATTCAACCTCACATGAGTTAACTAATAATTCAGACTGAAAATGAAAACCCTTTCTTCTAGTTAAAACAAAGATTGAGGCTTCATCTAGAAAATAGCAAAAAAAACCATTAAAATCCATCACCAACTCAAGTAAAAAGCATGATCACAAATTTACACCTTTTGAAACAACTTACAAGAATATTAAGCTTGCCATTGAAAGCATAGGAAACTTTCTCAACAAGCTGCAATCTTTGTTCTCTGGAAGACGCATCACAGACAGACCCACTGACATTGAACCCCTTAGAATTCCATTCCTGCAACCGCTGATTAAGATCCTCTTCATTCCTCGAACATGTGTACACAGTGGCACCCATTTGAGCCAGCTCTTCCACACTCGCATACCTGATGGTAGTTTCACAAACAGGTGGCACGCAGTAAACACTTTTAAGAGAAAAGCATCAAGAAAATAAAATGAAGAGAGAGACAACAAGGGTACCCAATTCCACGAGTGCCGCCGGTCACAAGAGCGGACATACCGGAGAGCGACCATCTTGAGTTGCTGCACCCCGCCATTTATTTTTCTTCTTTTTTTCTCTTTTCTGTTTACTTCTATGCTATTTTGTCATTGGGTGCCAACCCAATAAATATATATTCATTTAAAAAAATTAAGAAAAATACCTTATCCTTTAAAAAAAAAGAAAATTGTTGGAGCTCTATCTTTTCCCTTCTTCCTTCACTTCTCTCCTTTTCATCTTTCTTGTTTCTTTACAAAAAATATTCTATGAATTTCTTGAGGAACTTTTTTTCTAGGAATCTATTGAGGAATCGAATGCCTTTTTTAATTTTTTTTCTATGAATTTCTTGTTTCTTTACAAAAAAAAAAAATGAATTTCTTGAGATTTCTTGTTTCTTTACAAAAAAAAAAAAATTCTATGAATTTCTTGAGGAATTATATATATATATATATATATATATATGAAAATCGTGTGAAAATTATATGAAAAATCATAATAATTAAAAAAAAAAAAAATCAATCAAACCTGTTCCGTTTTGATTGGCCAAACACAAAGAATGTGACCAACCAACTTTAATGATTAAGATATAGAACTATAAAATAATAATTAAGATATAGAACAATAAAATAAATAGTCTAAAAGGAAAAATGTAATGCAAAGCAAGAGATGGGGCTGAAAACATATCCAAACAAGCCATTGAAAACATATCCAAACAAGCCATTGATTTTGCATTAAGTAACCAAAACACTTCTTGGACAGGACATGTCCAAACCAAATATTCCTGAAGCCATTGATTTTGCATTAAGTAACCAAAACTTCTTGGACAGGATAACAAGTTAACAAAATGTTTAAAAAAATAAAAGTTGTAGTATCACTGCTATGTCTCTTAGCAAAACATTCTCAAAAGACAAAGTACTAACAAAAACTGAACTACATTCTTCTTTACATTCCTCAGCTTAGCAAAACTGAAATGTTTCAGGCCTTGTAACAAGCTCAGTCGCAATGTCTTAGAAACCAAAGAATCCAAGCTCACTGGCCTTTTCCTTCTCAAATGTCTCGAAATACTGATATATAATGGTGACAGCCAGAAGGATTCCCGTACCGGACCCGATTGCACCCATGAGATCGGCCAAAACGGTTAGCGCACCAATGCACATGCCGCCAAAAGCTGCCGCCGTTGGTATGTAGCGGTTAAGCTCCTTCTGCAAATTCGATTCCCGATGTCCAGGCATCACCATTTGTTGTTCCTGAATTGACAATGTTAGAATTGTTAGTAATATACATTAATGATGATGACAGTTGACATAGATGTATAATGATCATAAACTTATCCAGACATGCGAAAATATATGACTAATGTATGTTGAATTTGACACAAAAGGACCCTGAATTTCATGGAATCTTGAAGGCGAAATAACGAAAAACAGTAATACTGCGAAAAACTAATAAAACCATAAATATGTGTGAAAATACCTTTAGCTGCTTAGCCACATCTTTAGCTGAGGATCCTGAGACCTCAATCCATGTTTTTGAGAATAAAGCACAAGCTGATAGCATAAATACTATATAGAACAGTCCATGGAAAGGATTGGCTACTATATCTGACAAACTGCTCAACAGCAACCAACTTGATGAGTCAGTAATTACCAAAGAATCTTAAACAATAAGCACAAGACCTGTAAAAATAGAAAAGCTATATTTGGAAAATGAATGATAATCACCTTGATGGTGCAGTTATATAGTAAGCAAGACCGCCAACGGGAATAGATTGACCAGAGTACTCAGATTCCTTCCACTTCCCCAAAAGGTTCACAAGGAAATTTCCACTGTACCTCCTATAAAGGAGCTGCGAAAATAAAAACAAATGTTGATTTGCTGCCTACACCAAAGAGAAATAGATCAATAACACAACCATGACTAGCTTCTTACCTGGGAAATGAAGTAAAGATTGGATACAAGTGCAGACTGCAAAATAATGGGCATGTTGGAGGTGTAGAACAACTTAATAGGGTATGAACCCTGTTGCCCACGGGCATTCTTCGACCTCACAGGCAGAACCACACGGAACCCTTGGAAGTAAATGACAATAAGGAAGACCAACACAGTAGCCAGTAAATTTGTAACATTGGGAAGATTCTGCCGGTAGAATGCTTCTCGCAAAGCACGAACCTTGTCTGTCCGAGTTATCAACAAATGGAACAAAGCAATAACAGCACCTTCAAATTCAGCCCCACGCCCACTGTTGATAGTGGTTGGGCTAAATGCTTTCCAGATGATGTTTTCACTGTTAATTGAGAAAATACTCAATGCGTAAATTCCCTCAGTCTTGTCCAGAATAAATTTGTGTAAAATTTAAAATAATCATCACTCACCAAATATTTGTAGCAATGAAGAGTGAAATACCAGAGCCCAGACCATATCCCTTCTGGAGAAGTTCATCCAGGCAAATTACTATAATTCCAGCAAAGCAAAGTTGCAAAATTATAAGAATTGCATTCCCAACTCCGAGTTGGCCAACACTGCCATACATTCCTGACAGAACATATGCAACTGCCTCACCAACTGCTATCAAGATGCCTAACAACTTCTGTGCACCATTCCTGGTCGAAGGTAGAAGGAATGCGGTCATGAAAAAGACAATGAAGCATTACAAAATAACAACCAGAGACATAGAGTATAAATTAATAGTTTGAAACATTTTGAGATTGAACAACAGCATGCACACAATCATAAAAAGTTACACTTAACTCATACCAAATGACCAGTGCACATAACTAATATGATAAACCATTTGTTACACTTACAGAAGGGCTCGATCCTCTCGCACATTGTTATCAACTTCAATGATCTTGGAACCTGCTAAGAGTTGCATAACGAGTCCAGATGTCACTATTGGGGTGATTCCAAGCTCCATCACAGTGCCCCTGTTTGAGGCAAGAATAACTCGCATCCAATAGAATGGATCTGCGCCTGTTGTGGAGTGTATGCCATACAATGGCAGCTGACTACAGACCAAGAAAATGAAGAGGGAAATCACAGTGTATATAACCTTCTCTCTGAATGGAACTTTCCTGTCTGCACTCTGCACCTCAGGAAGAAACGAAAGAAAGGGACGAACTAGGTGGAGCACTCTAAATCCACCTCCCATTTTTTGTTGATTGAACTATTTCAATCACTGCATGTCACATTGCAAAGAGAAATGATTCAGCAATATAAAGAAGTAAAACAAATGATTCCACAAAATTGGGCAACTAAACCACAAACGGTTCAAAATTAAACTTTAACATAATACCCATATTGCAGTTTAATTATCCCAAATCTTAATCAAACTTTTCCAATATAATCAATTCGTTTCTTATTAGTCAAAACCATCCTCAATCAAAGGATCCAATCTGAGCAAAAAAAAAAAGTAACGTTCTGATTTTATAAAAATCCTGGTTTAAATTCTTGCACTTCGCAACATGATTATTAAAACCCAAATGTCCTGAACTTATTAATATTTCCTCAACCTAAATTTATACCTAATCCATGTCTCATAACAAGATTATCACTCATTATCACAACGACACATCAAAATGCTAACCTAGATCAGCAATCACAAACTAATATAAATCAATTATCTTCGCCTACATCGAAAAAAAAATGACGAACAGCAATAACAATCCAAATTGACCAAAATTAATAATTTAATTATTGCAAGATTCAAAACAAAGCAAACCCATAAGAAAATCAAAAACAAAAACAATATAGAAAAAAAAAAAATTAAAAATTCAACCACATGCAAGATGTGTGCCAGATCTGTGTTTCCAAGTAGCACAATATTCTATGACTTCAAAATTGCATTCAGTTTCTAAAGCAAAGCTAAAACAAAGCTGAAAATCAAACACGAAAACCAATCTAATCAGACATACTACAGCAAAAAGAATCAATAACGAAAAATACTTCTTAAATTCCAGATTGAGAAATAGCAGAATTATACAAACCTATCGAAACCGCGATCGGAGTTGGAAACTTTTAGGTATCTAATTTTCTTATGACTCAATTTTATTTATATTATCGGAGAGCATTTGGGTGTAACGAAAAGAAACAATGATGTGGATCGTGACCTATTGTCCAATAACATAAAGACACGTGTAAATATGATGAAATGAGATATCCGGAATTTAAAAAAAAAAAAAGAAAAAGAAAAAGAAGGCGTATTTCTAATGGAAATTGCAAACGCTGAATTTCATTTTTTAGGATTAATTGTTGAAAATTTCACATTTTTACTTGAATTATAATTTTAAATAAATTTTTTATTGATGAAAAATAACATATTCTTTTTTTTACTAGTGAACAAAATTAATTAATTATCTACTTCTTTTCACCCAATTTCAAAACTGATTTTAGTAAAAAAAAAAAAAGTTATATTATTTTAATCAATAGTGAAAATTGTATTTAAAGTGACATTCCAAATTAATGTTGTGATTTTTTCGACAATTAATCCTATTTTTTATTAGGACAATTGATTTATTTTTCTTCAAAATAGGAAATCATTGAATTTTTTAGTGTATTTCAAAAATCCTAATTTAACAGAATCTTCTATTTTCTTTCTCTCAAATATCTACTTTTCAATGTCAAGTGTGTGCTCATAGCATATTGTTATTATTATTGCTTGAGAAATTTCATCATATTTTCAAATTTTGAGGAATATACACTATATTATTTGTGTTGGAAATTATAAGGTAGGAATTATATTCTGATAGAATAAAAACATCTTTTTGAGGAATGGACTACAAAAATCAATATTTAATATATATAAACATATTATAAATATTAAATTTATTTAAATTTAACGAAGTGAAAATATACCTAAGAGGCGGTTTAAGCTTATAGGATAGGGTAATTACTCCTTATCGATCGCCAAACTAAGTCTTGTGTTCAATTCCGCCGGTTGGAATGATCAACAACACTTAAGATTCCCTTAATCTAGGATGGTATCTCCATCTTCAGAAAATAGGTATGTGTTTTGTTTATTGTATGGGGAGTAGTGTTTCTGTGCACCAGTTGCATCTTGCAATTGAGCGTGCACGGGTGGATTGGGTTGGATCTGACCCGAATCCTTGTCCAAATTTTTTTTTTTTTTTCAATTTATGCGATAGTCTTTATGTTATATTAATATAATTTTTATGTTATATTAGTTTAGTTTTTATGTACAAATATCATAACCTTTAAGTGATATTAATTAGACTTTTTTCAGTATAAAAATTCTTATAGTATAATTGTACATTTATATGATAATAATAATAATAATAATAATTTAATCATTATATTATATTAATATAACTTTTATATACAAATATAATAACATTTATGTTTTAAAGTACTACATAAAATTAAATTATTATAACATAAAAATTAAATTATTATAACATAAATGTTATAATATTATAACATAAATGTTATAATATTATAACATATAGGTTTAAAAGGTATTATATGTCCGTAATATAATGTAAATGTTAAACTAGCAAAACATAAAAATTACACAAACATAACATAAGGTTACGCCAACATAATGTAAAGGTGACGCGAAGATAACAGAAAAGTAAGCATGCAGAATAAAAGTGTGGGCATGGACATGGGGCATGTGAGAGCATGTGTAGGCAAGTGAATGCGTACGTGAAAATCACCTTTCTAATCATATGACTCGAATTGCATGGGTTATTGTCACGACCACATTTCTAATATAGCTAGACATGTAATATATTTTCATATTAAAAGATCTATAAGTAAGTGTGTGACTTTTTTTTTTTCTTTTTAAACGTTGTAATAAATAATTTTTCTTGCAGCCGAAACTAGATAAGAAAATATATATCATGCTTCATAGCATTTATCATAAAGTCAAGTTACACCCACTTTTATATTTTACATACTTATCCCCAAAAGAAAGTGAAGATAAAACAGAAATTCATGTTCTTCATCAAAATATTGTTTAAACCAAAATAAGCCCATAGCATAGTCCAACAGGTCGTCATCCATGTACACCATCTCCGAACTCGTAGGAACTCAACCACACAGTCAGTAAGTCCATGAGCTTATACATCAGCAGATTCACCTACAATGCATGAACTATATGAGCTAATAAGCTCAGTAAACAGAAATTATGCACATAACATTAATGATATGAAATGATGTCAATGATGCATGCTAATGAATGAAAACCTTTCTTTACAAAATCATTTTCCTTCATTGGGCCCCTTGACCACCTCGCTACTAAGCACCGGATAGAGCTCAATATAACATCATTCATCATTATAGTCGTAACCATGTCTCACAGGCCCCTGGCTGAGCGAATCAAGCCGTAGCCATGTCTCACAGGCCACCGGCTAAACATATAATAATGGTAACCGTAGCCATGTCTCACAGGCCCCCCGCTACCCATATAATATATCGTAAGTATGATTACATGCCTCGGTGCTAGTAGTGGTCAATAAAATACTTTTCATCTTGAAATCATGTCTTGTATACAGAATGCAATATCTTTCATCATTTACATATGCATGTGTTGATGCTCGTGATTGATATTCGTAATGCATCACATATATTTCCCCATAACATCATTCAAACACGTCAATTCTCAAGAATACGTAATATCACGTAATATCACTTAAGCAATATATAACAATGACGTACTACGTTCATGCATTGTAGTTGCAAATAAATTTCTACTTACCTTGTTTCTGATAAAAATCAAATAATACTTTCTTACTCCTCTGGCATAGAGTAGGTGATCTAAAATAATAAGGAGAATATTTATTAGGAATTACAACATGAAATTACGGTATACATGCCCAAATAAGCAAAGCATTCTTTATAAACTCACTTTATTTGGATCAATATTATACTTATTGTATCCTAATAATTATCATTTTTAGTATTCAACGAAATTACTAATCCTAGAGATTAATTTATATAAATATAATGATAAGAATTCTTACTGTATCAGTTAATTTAACAATCATTAAAGTATAAATCATAATTCATTAATTTTGATAACTCACTAATTTAATATTGTATATAAGCAACAAGGTTATTTAAATACATTATGATCATTTCATAATCTTCTACAACCTTTATTTTGTTTTATCTTTAATTATCAACTACTTCTCCATCAGCAACTAAACCAAAATACAAATTAGTTCTTTAATTTACACAATATATATTTATATATATTATCAATTCTTCGTTTCACTTAATAAATAACTAAATTGACCCTAGATATCAATTCATATCTATTTAATTAAGTTAGCAATTATGTAAAGAAATGAAGCAAAACCTGACATTCACAAATTGGAATTGTAAATTATTGCATACCTCTGTTTTTGTTCAATATTTCTCTCTTTCTGTTATCTTTTTTTTTTTTTTAATAAAAATGATGCATGAATATATATCACTATCCACTGCCTCCTATATGCTTCTCCAATACACTTCCTATTATTATATTATTGCTATAAAATTGGTGGCAACCTTCTGCCCATTTAGTTACACACGTGTATATGCATGCATAATTTATATATTAATATTTATGTTACAAATGTACACATAAAGCTATTGTTAACAAATTGCATTAATTATTCACACAGTAGGCTGTCACTTGCGCCAAAACATATATATATATATATATATATATAACCAATTTTACATTTATTTTCTTTCTATAATTTATACTACTATTAATTAAATAATTTACAATGTACACTCACATATTACTAGAGTTTTCTCAACACCAATTATGTAAGAGCGTATAATAATTCAAGTATTTAAAAGCAAAATAAAATCATGCAAGATCACAAGTAGCACATAAATAATAAGATATGCATATGATGCATGAGGTGTATTGGTTAATAAGTAACGAGGGGCTCGGGTCTCACAGTTATGACCTGTGCACCTGGTGCACATAAATATTTATAAATATTTATGTTGTGTGGGAATTGTGTAGTGTGGTTTCTTTTATAGAGTTAACTAGTATATGTCCCGTGTAATACACGAAATTTTATAAGAAAATAAATTAAACTTAATAAAATTATAAAATTTTAAATATTATTTATACAATAAAATTAAATTTATGACTTTTGTAATGCATATTGCTTAATTTAACATTATATATAACATAATATGATTAAATAATTATTTAATTGTCGAAATACATGTTGCATTTATAGAGTATCATTATTTATCATTTTGAAAAGAATATATATCGCTATGCCTATTATATTATTCAATTCACTCATCATATTTATTTATAATTTTTTCCTAAATTTTAAAAATATAATTTCAAATAAATAAATAATTTCTATTATTGAAGTCTAAACATATGTTATTTAGAAAAATTTATTTAACATTTCAATATTATTTACTAATGTTTCTTAGCTATAAAAAATTAAAATCATTAATTAGCCATATTTAATGTACAAATAATGTGAGTTTGCCAAGAGCCCTGGTCTTAACTTTGATATATATAAAGTTTTGAAAAGAATATATATCGTTATGCCTATTATATTATTCAATTCACTCATCATATTTATTTATAATTTTTTTCCTAAATTTTAAAAATATAATTTCAAATATATAAATAATTTCTATTATTGAAGTCTAAACATATGTTATTTGGAAAATTTATTTAACATTTCAATATTATTTACTAATGTTTCTTAGCTATAAAAAATTAAAATCATTAATTAGCCATATTTAATGTACAAATAATGTGAGCTTGCCAAGTGTCCCTGGTCTTACTTTTATATATATAAAGATAAAGATTTTATTAGTTAATCCTAATTTAGTTAGGATTCTCATTGAATTAGGATTTTAGTAAGATTTATAATCTTGATCTAATTAGTATTCCAATTCTAATTATATCCAATCAGTTAAAATTCACAATCTTAATCTAATTAGACTTAATATATCATAGATTAAAAAATATTTTCCCATCTAAACATACGTTAGTTTACACTTTTTGATAAATTTTTTGAAATGTTTCACTTTGTCGTATGAACTTTAAATTTGATGCATCTTACGGTATCAAACAAATCTTAACCATACACATGTCTGATATCAGAGGTTAATATTCATCTGATACCGTAAATGCATCAAATTTAGAGTCCATACGACAAAGTGAGACATTTTTAAAAAATGTAAAATCACGTATAATTCAAATGGGAAAATTTTGTTAATCATATATCTTATAATATCAAAGTTATTGATTATATTAATATCCTAAATAAAATATCTCATATTTATTTACTTTCTGCTGCAATCAATATCTTAGAATATTGAATATTGTCGAAATTAAATGATAATTATATAATTGTCCACATCTCATGGAAAACTATTTTTCATAAATCATTAGAAACATATGAATTTATATTCAATATGTTTTACTTAGGAAGAGGAACCAGGGACCATGGACCATGGACGAATAATTATAAACTCCAATAATTAAAAAAAAATTAAACTTTTTAATTAATTTATTCAACCATGTAATTTTGATATTACTTCACTAAAAAAATGGAATTGCACTCTTATAATTATAAACTATCTCTTTGAAATTAGTCTTCCATTGATATTACTGTTGACATCAGATTTTGTAGAGCACAAAATCCTAGCCTAACATCAAAAATATCGATCCGGCTCAAATAAATCGAACCGAATAAAGAGTATAAAAAATCGAATGAAATAAGAAAAAGACGGTGCCCGGTGCCTACTCGGACAAATTAATTAGGCTTATTCTGATTGGTCGGTTTTGGCCGGCCAGAATATTTTTTATATCAGATTGAGGGTAAAAAGTTTTCTAATTACAATGATTTTGGATTTTTAATTCGATCCTTTGAATGATAATTGAGGTCCTATTTATAGGCTAGACCCGAGATATAAAACTTGGAAAGTAAGAAATAAATCCCTTAATTTTAGGGTACAGATAAGGAAAAAACGGATTGAATCATATCTAAATCGGATATGATTTGATTGTAGATTTATTTCCTTCTTTGAAGATTCTGGCGTGAAATAAGCAAATTTTTTCCTGCTCATCTGCTATGAATTATCTTCAGCTTTTGGTCTTCATTATTCCTCAGTAACTCTAATGGACTCGCTTTTGACGAACTAACCTGGTCGACCCACGTCTGGTCCGCTCGGCTGAACGGATCTGACTTTACGAACGACCTCTCTAGTTGGGTCTACTTTTCTGGTCGGACCGACCATAAAGTGGAGCGATGTTGGCTCGGTTCCATACCCATTTTTCCTCTCATTGTACTGGCTAGGACTCTGATCGGGTGAGCAGGTGATCAACAATTACCATTACATATAAATTAATCTTTTATAGATAATTCATAATTGAAACTAGGTGTTAACCGTTAACCTCTTTAATTATCTCTTTAATTTCCTCATTATCATTAATTTACGAGTGAATGGTGTCTTTATAATCCAACTATAAATTAGAGATCTCAAATCATTCAGATCTAATTTTTAAAATTCTATAACGAAAGAATCGTCTTTCCACATCTCATATGAAGGAATGAATTCCATATTTATGAATTTGTATTCACTGACATTAATTAATTCAATGTAAATTTAAGATGCAAGTATTGCGAAAGTCAAATAATAAACATAGACCCTCGAGAATTACATCTAATTAAATCTCAGGATCGATTATAATGTATATTCTATATGACAATTAATCTTGTCCAAGTGGTCAGAGGTTCAGAGGGGGTGAATGAACCTCTATCGATTTTGCATTTTTTTAAAACTTTTAGTGAAACAGGTTCCTGATTCTAAAGAGAAACAGTAACCTGACTTGATCAGAAACCTGACAGTAAGCTGATTCAGGTTTCTTACTCGGTGATCACAGTGTGCAGCGGAATAAACTTAAGAGATAGAGTTTCATTGGAAACAATTTTCTTTCAAAAAAATGCTTTTAACAGAAACCTTATGCAAAATGTTAAAGATGTATGCAACAGGATATATCAATGCAATGCAGTAGGTAGATAAAAGCAGTAAACACTTATGGTTTATAGTGGCTCGAAGGTGGTGTAATCCTTCTACGTCCACTCTATCCCTTATCTGAGGAGAAACTTCGTTAAGTCAGTTCGATTTACAAGCCCCAGTTTTACAAACCTCTTCCTAACACAAGTTTACCTACTAACCCACACAGGGTACAAAACTCACAGAGAGTTACAAAGCCTACACAAGACTAACACCTAGCGAGGATCTAATCCTTCCAGCTAAGGACACCAAACTAAAACAACTTAGCACACAACAAATGGTTAAAAAGTATATGAATTCTTCAACAAGTGCAAGCTTGAAACAGTCTTGAACTTGAAAGCTCTAAGAAATGATTGACTGCTTCAGAAGGTTGAGTGACTGAGCTTGAGATGCTTGAGAGATTGATGGCTCGAGAAGATTTGCAAGAAGTCTTGATAAAGCTTCAGTAGTCTCAAAGGTCACCCTCTCCTTCTATTTATATCAGTAGTAAAAATGTCCGTTAAAGAAAGACATTGTCCTTGTTAAAATTTGAATTGATCTTCAAATCTTTATAATTAAAGCGCCTGGCAAAACCGGGTACAAGACCTCATCCTTCACTGTTCCGCATTAATGGCGTCACTCCTCAGCTACAGTACTTTGACAGAGTTGCGGGTCTAGGTGTCACAACCTGATTGGCTTGGCACTGACTTCTATCTATTGGTAATTTCGAGCAGTAACTAATCCTTGTACATTACCAGAATAAACCTCGTATATCAACAGAAAAGATAGAGGAACTTACAGCTTTCTGCCCGGATTGCAGTGGCTGTTAACAGTTCTGTGCATACTTCCTGATCTGCGTCAGCTTCCTGTTTCAGAACAACTTCCTGTTCCTGAAACCTGCAATCAGCTTGCTGTCTGCGATAACTTCTTGATTCTGAACAGCTTCCTGTTCCAGAATCCTGCAGTCAGCTTCTTGTTATGCTGCTTACTGGTCCAGCTCCTTGATCCTATTTCCTTATACAACTAAAAAGTCTTCAAGCCCAGGATCCTGCTAAACTCAGTATATATTACTTTCTAGTATATACAACTTACAAAACAAGACTTAACAAGTCTATCTTAAACAACCAGAATTCCACTTATAAAACGTGAAAATTGGATACTCTAACTTTCTAACCAAAGTTACATTGTCTCATCAAAACCTATTAGAAATATCCCAACATCTTGTATAAGAAGGTTAATGAAATACCTTTCGGAGCGTGCTTTAACCTCTTCATAGTTTCAAGAATTCACGTAGATTGCACACTTATAACCGTTGCACACCTATAACCGTCAAGCCTTCTATGGTGTTCTCTCCAGAACTCTTCTGTAGTATTTTTTGTGTGTAGGCACCATATAATATTGTGGACTATTTAATAGTATAAAAACCTAAGAGTTTTAGAACTTCTTTTCTTGCTCTCCAAGTCTCATATCTATAAAATCATATCAAATATATTTATCACATAAATATCTCTTAATTGATATATTTATCCGGATAGTCCAACAAACATAAATATGCCGCAATATATATTATATTCTTTATAATATATTAAGTTCAATTTAGAGCCACTGAAGGGACCTAATCGAACCCAATTAAATTAAGCTCCAATAAATTAATTTTGACTTAATCAACTCTTGACTAGTCAAAATAAAATATTAATCTCGTTCAAGTCCATCATAAGTATGAGATTACACTCTTAATTAAATTGGATTTATTGAAGCAATAAATCAATAAATTATATCATCTGATTGATCGATCCAACATATTAACCTCTGTAATCAATTAAAAAAAATGGAATAGGCTACCATGACCAATATGCCTTATTTTTAATTGTTGGTCCAAAGTGATCAGAGGTTTAAAGGGGGATGAATGAACCTCTATCGATTTTAAAACTTTTAGTGAAACAGGTTCCTGATTCTACAGAGAAACAGTAACCTGACTCGATCAGAAACCTGACAGTATGCTAATTCAGGTTTCTTTCTCGGTGATTATAGTATGCAACGGAATAAACTAGGATATAGTTTCTTTATGAAAACCTGTTTTTCTTTTCCAAATATGATTTTATCAAAGTATTTTACACAGAATGCTTATGGTATGTTCAGCAAGATAGATATGAAAATAAATACAATGCAGCAAATATAAAAGCAATAAACACGTATGGCTTATAGTGGTTCGAAGGTGGTGTAAGTCTTCTATGTCCACTCTACTCTTTCTCAAGGAGGAACTTCGTTAAGTCAGTTTGATTTACAAGCCTCGTTTTACAAACCTCTTCCTAACAAGTTATACCTACTAGAATCAAAGATTCCTATGTCAAATCCCACACAGGGTACAAAACTCACACAAAGTAAATAGCCTACACAAGATTAACAAATAAGTACACCAAACTTAAAACAACCTAGCACACAACAACTGGTTAAAAGTATATGGTTTTTCTTCAACTGGTGCGAACTTGAAACAACCTTGAACTTGAAAGCTCTAATGCTATGATTGACTGTTTCTTGAAGGTTGAGTGACTGAACTTAGGTAAGCTTAAAAAAGCTTTGGAGTATATCTGAATTTCCACTTGGCTCTATCCAGAGAGTTTCTTGGTCACTCACACCTTCTATATATAGAAGAGGAAAAATATCTGTTGAAGAAAGATACTTCTCCATTTTGAATTTGAACTTTGATCTTCAAAGATCTTCTCTGTGGCTTCATTAAATGCATCATAGTTGAACTGACAAGTTGGCGTGTAAACCTTTCATGAGTATTTAATGCGTCTGACATCGATTTTCGAACCTTACTGACACGCTTGCTGACATGGCACGGCGGTATGGGTCCATCACTGAGACTCATGCAGTGGGTAGCTATTCTAGTTGATAGTTAGCTTTGCTCTTTCTTGAACTGCATGATCATCCTCGTACTGCATGGATGAAAGTAGCGCTTATCTTTCTGTAAAAGATCTGTTGGCTACTTCCTGACATCTCTGCAAGCTGTTTCTGCTTGCTGCTTCCTACATGCTGTTTGTTGTTTCTGCTTATTGCTTCCTGCATGTTGCTTGCTGCTTCTGCTTGCTGCTTGCTGTTCCAGAAACCTTCAGATAGTATCCTGATTCTGAACAACTTTCTGTTCCAAAATCCTGCTAACAACCTCCTGATTCTGAATAGCTTCCTGTTCCAGAATCCTGCAGACAGCTTCCAGAAGATATCTTCCTATATCTTCTAAGGTTGATTTTTCTTATAACTTTGAAAACCATTACATGATCTCTTACTGATAAAGGGACTAAGGATCATGTAATCAATATGGAAAATAGGTACTTTAAACCTTAAGCAAACTGTTTTTATCTCATCAAAATAACAACAGAAATATCCCAACACTAATATTCATCAATCTCAAACCTCAACTTCTATTTAATAGTCCCCGTATGATCATATCACACAATTTGATTCAACAAAGTTGAATACTGAGCTCAGTTTAACTGTCAATAGAAAAACCCATGAGATCATGATCATGTCTATTAGATAAGTGAAGGTGTCTAATATTGCAAATATATGTTCTCCATTATTTCACTTTAATTCCCAAGACACCGAGATATTGATCAACAAAAAAATGATCTCACCCTTTGGCATCTCAAAGAACTTCAAGTTAGTAATAAAGTTACACTACTTGCTCAAGATTAAGGTAATATATACGTCAACCAATGATTTTAATTGTATGGTCAAATCACAATTTAATTTCATATGATCTCGTCCAATCCACCATATGTGTATCCTCAACTCCATTATCAAGTTAAAGACAAACTTCATTAAAATTAAGATGATCTTATCAAAATAAATTGCCCAATTTATTTACTGATCACGAATAAGAATTTTATGGATCGAATAATAAATCGAATCTTTCTGTGCTTAACAACTTATAAATATCTCAACTCACATATCTCCACATCGATGGTTCAAATAAAATAGTCACATTCAAAATATTTTGGACCTCATCGATGATATATGTATGAATTATACAATGGATTTCATACTTTAATCAATTTCATATCACTGACTTTATTTAAGTTTAATATCCATAATCTTAATCATCTAAAAAATGGATCGAGGCCTTCCTATATTAAAAATACAAAGAAAAACATCACATTTTTTTATAAATAATACAATGTGATATATATGGGTGTATCATCCTAATTGTGAACCATTTAACTAACTAATTGTTCTATTTAGAGCGACTTTTGAGTCAGGTCATCTAACGTTGTGATCGGGTTGGGTCAACACACATATTCACTTACATTAGGTAATATTTTTGTGTATATTAATTAACACTTTTGTATCATATAATATTTGTATGCATATATTACATAATATATTACTTGTCAAAATTATTCCATAATATGTATAAAAAGGTTATATGATATACATAAAGGTATTACATGTCAACATTATAGAAATATTGCATAATATTATATGATATATACAAAATTATTATACGATACAAACAAAAATATTACATGATCCGAATAAAATATCATTTTTCAAATCACAATTTATCAAATTAATCTCGATTTAAAAACTTGAAACCAAAATACTTCCTAATATATATAAAAAGTACGACTCATGTGAATTAATTGCACAACTCGAACTAGTTGCACAACTCGAACCCGACCTAGTCTAGACCCTCATTCACATATGAATAAGATATATTTTTTCTTTTTATTCTTCTTTTTCACATACACAATTCTTCTTTTTTAGTGATCTTCTTTTACTTTGTCTTTTTTGTTTACTTCATTCAATTTTGATTCTTCCATATGCACATAAAGTCATCCATATGTGAGAAAAGTTCTACATAATCAGCAAATACTCCAAAATCATAATCATTTTTATATAGAAAATGAAATACATCACCATTTGCTGAAAAAAAAATTTGTAAGAGGTCAAAAACTGATTTTATTATTTATTAAAACATATTACATAAAGGTATCACTAGTATTATATAAATGCATCACTAGTACATAAATCTACCGTTTCATCTATATAAACATATTAGGTCATTTTACTAAAATATGATGTAAAAGTTATACTTGCACCACATAAAAGTATGAACAAATAATGTAAATTTATTACTCCATTTACTAAAGGTATTACTTAAAAATGGTTTTATTATCTTACTTAAATATATTTATTGTATCACATAAAGACATTAGTTGTATTACATAAATATATTAGTCGTATGTATTACATAAATGGTTTACTTTATTTATATAAAGGTATTACCTCATTTAATTGAAATATAACGTAGACGGTATTAATACATCTACTTAAATGTATTGCCTTATTTTACTTAAAAAAATGATTTTGTTATTTTACTAAAATATATTATAATATTACATAAAAATATTAGTTGTAACACATAAATGTATTATTTCATTAAATAAAGATATCACCTCATTTTATGTAATATAACATAAGAATATTATTCTCATAACATAAATGTATCGCTAGTATAATGAAAAAATATTATATGTATGTCAGAACACGAATATGTATGAGAAAGTGTGAGTGTGGACAATTTGTGTATAGGGGCGCACGTGGATACGTGAGTGTGCATGGTAACATATAAAAATGGGGTCAGATCGAATAACATAGATTCTATATCAATGCACTACCAATTGTATAATAATTTTTACCTACATAAAAATATTATAAAATACACGTAAAAGTATTACTTACAGTCGATTTACCAACGCATCTACCCGATCCAATGGCACGGTCAGATAATCTTACACAATAATTTGCATCTATTTAATATGCTTTAACACGCTGGTCCTATGTTTATTACACTTGACTCTCGAGTGTGGCCGTTAGACTGGTTATTCCGTTATTAAATGTAAAATGTAGTAGTAAAATTAGGACGATTCTATTAATAGTCAATATATTTTTTCTATACAGTCAATTTACATTTAAATTGTCAGATTTACCCTTAATATCACAACTTAGGTATTTTTACAGCCTCAACTCTTCCTTTTTCCTCCACACAGTCACCACTGTCATCACAAAACCAGATTTTTTTTTTCTTTTTTTAATACAACTCTGATCTTTTTTTGCAATCAAGATTGCATAACCTTTGATCACTTCATACTTCAAAATAGAAATTAAGATGGTCTTATATTTAATCTAAAGCCTTAAACATTCATAGTGTTTTTTGTAATTTAACTAGAAGGTCGTGAAAACAGAAATTCTCAAAATATTTATATCTCAAATAGAAAAATTTGTATATCATCTTCCATTCGTTAACACAATAAGAGAACAAATCATCATTCCATAAAATAATTGAAGTCGTATAAATTGAAGATACATATCATTAATTTATCAAAACAATTAAATTTTTTTAAGCCACCCAAAAAGCCACACCCATCATTTCTCCCAATATATAAATATATAAGCTATTTATTTAGTTCAAGATCGAAAAAGATAAAATTGAAAAAATATTTCTCAAGAACATTAAGGAATTATTTAAGGAAATTTATAACGACACGATATATATATATATATATATATATATATATATATATATATATATATATATAGTAATGATAAGGAACTCACCGTTGGGTTTTTTATGGAGCCAATCTGGCTTATGTGACAACACACGTATATCTTAAATTCCGCGATATTCTAGTTAGCGTGATATCCCTTTTTACGTAATTTATTATTATTTTTTCTTTTTTATAAGCTTAAATTTCTTTCTTCTTTTTTTACACACGTAATTTATTTATTTTTGTTCTTTTTTGCTTTTTTAATGCTCATATTTCTTAATTTTTTCATTTTTTCCGCACTAATATTTTTTTTTTGTTTTTTTTGTTTTTTACGTTACGTAATTTTTTTTACATAACTTTATTTTGCCTATCATTCTTTCTTATCTTATTCCATTTTTAAATAAACTTTTTTTCTTATTCACCTCAATTTCTTTCTTATTCTATATCATTCTTTCTTATTTTATCCATTTTTAGATAATGTATCACGTACATGACATTTATCTATAATTAAAAAAATAGATGATAAAAATTATCTGCAATTAAAAAAATAAAATATCACGCCTACAATTAAAAAATAGATTCGTGAGATTACTCAATAAATATCACATACATTAAACTTATCTACAATTAAAAAAATAGATGATAAAATTTATTTGTAATTAAAAAAATAAATATCACGCCTACAATTAAAAAATAGATTAAAAAATAGGTGGTTGAGATTACTCGATAAATATCACAATACATGAAACTTATCTAAATTAAAAAATAGATGGTTGAGATTACTCATAAAGATGTAGAAGTACATGAAACTTTTAGATGAATTCTAAATTTATGTATGTCTTAAGAAATTTACTAAGATATAATGAGATGAGTTTGAAGTACTATTATTATTAATGGCAACTAAAAAACAAGAAAAGAAATTGACAATTTACTAAGACAGAATGAAATGAGTTTGAAAAAAAATATATATTTAAAGAATGATATAGAATAAGAAAATTTACTAAGACAAAATGAGATGAATTTGAAAAAATAATAATTAAAGAATGATATAGAATAAAAAAATTTGACATGAATAAATTTTTTTATCTAAAAATGGGATAGAATAAGAAAGAATGATACAGAATAAGAAAGAAATTGAGGTGAATAAGAAAAAAAGTTTATTTAAAAATGGAATAAGATAAGAAAGAATGATAGACAAAATTAAATTATGTAAAAATAATAATAATAAATTACATACGTAAAAAACAAATAAAAAAGCAAAAATAAAAAATTACGTGCATAAAAAAAAGAAATATAAGTGTAAAAAAACAAAAAAGAACAAAAAAAATTACATGCGTAAAAAAAGAAAAAAAAATATAAGCATATAAAAAAAAGAATAATAAATTACGTAGAAAAAAATATCAGAATATAGCGGAACTTAACATATACGTGTGCTGCTACATAAGCTAGATTTGCTCCATAAGAAACCCAACAATGAGTTCCTTATCATTATTATATATATATATATATATATATATATATATATATATATATATATATATATATGATGTGATTATCGGATCTTGCTACTGCAACTAACTACTGCCCTTTTTTGTTGATAACCCAATTTTTATATCCATCTTGCAATTGGAGAATTTTAAAATCATTTTGAAGAGCTATCTATATCGATGGATGGCTGTGAAAAGGGAAAAAGAACAGCAGGATTTGTGAAGATTGAAGAATACAAATATGTTGTTTAAAGGGTAAAAATGGAAATTTCAATTTATATTGGCTTTAATAAGAAGTATTATGGTTGTGTATAGAATTACCGTAATATTATCTTGTTTCATATTTCAAAAGACTTCTTCCCAAGCTTGTCCATATTGTTACGTAATAACTTATGGCATGGGCTTCTTATATTATTTGGGCCTCAAGAATTTGAGAGTTTTCAATTGGGCCGTCAGCATAAGTTATGCTATCAAAATATACCTATTATATATATATATATATATATATAAAAGAGCCCAACCCATTCTACCCCTAATTGTATAATAAAATCCCTTAATACCCTTCAATATAAAATAGTGCCTATAATAGCCCAAAATATAAGAATTGATCCTAAAATATCCCAATAATCTGTCAATCTGCCTGCCTGATATTAATTCTCGTAACTACCATATTTCACATCATTGACATCCATTAATATAGAAGTAGGATTGAACGAAATTATTTGAAGTGTAAACCTTACACGAACATAAAAAAAGAGTAAACCTTACACGAAAATAAAAGTTCAACGTTTAATGAAAATAATAAAATGAACATGCAAGGGAAAAAAAGAAATTAAATCAAAACATTAAAAAACAAGGGGTCCACGAGAATTAAATTTAATGTTTCACGAACATTGACTTTAATGTTTCACGAACATTAAGTTTAATGTTTCACGAACATTAAACATTAAGCTTAACGTTACACGAACATTAATTGAAATGAAATATTAAACGAGAATTTAAAGGTGCACGAACATTACCGAAATTCTCGTTGAATATTTATAATTTTTATAAATTTTCGTGTAACCTTTAAAAAGTTAAAATTTTCGTTTAACTATATTTCTTGTACAATGTAATTATGGAAATCTTCGTATAGCATTTTAAAATAATTTTCGTGTAGCACTTAAAAATAATTTTCGTGAAACATTTTAAAATAATTTTCGTGTATCACTTAAAAATAATTTTCGTGTAGCACTTAAAATTTAATTTTCGTGCAGCACTTAAAAATAATTTCCGTGCAGCACTTAAAATTTAATTTTCGTGCAGCACTTAAAAATAATTTCCGTGCAGCACTTAAAATTTAATTTCCGTGCAGCACTTAAAATTTAATTTTCGTGTAGCACTTAAAAATAATTTTCGTGTAGCACTTAAAATTTAATTTTCGTGCAGCACTTAAAATTTAATTTTCGTGGAGCTTTCAGTTTAACAAAATTCCAATTACTAAATTCAAAAAATAATCGTGTAACATTAAATGTAATTTCCCATCATCCTGCACAATAAAAACCAACAAAATACATGCACATGTCTCTTCATATCACTGTTCAAATCATCAATTCACACTGACTAGTCAAAAAGGGGTAGAAAATGTTAAAACTTTATATTGAGGGTTACAAAGGGTAATATCTTATATGTTTGGGGTATATGTGGCCATTTGCTATATATATATATATATATATTGGGTTTTCAAAATTTGACCTCCTTTCATGTCGTTTCACGTATGTGTCAAAAGGAAGGGCTTGGCTCGGTCTTGTATTAGTCGGCAAGATGTATTAAAATATATCAATATACATTAGTTTATTTCTCACTTGTAATTTTTTTTTATCGAATTTTGTATTTTAGCAATCAATACTCCAATATATTAATGGGCCATCACTTCATTTTTCTTTGATCAAGTCGATAATAAAGACATCAAGATGAAATATAGAGCATCTGACGGTTTCAAATTTATATTAAAATTTCATTTCTTGCTATTAAAAATAAAAAAAAAGAAGAAAGAAAACGGGGTTGGTAGTCAATGAATTAGTTATTTGAGGAAGCTACAATTTAATTTAGGTGTGTGCTAAAGGCACCACACACTTTTCTAAGGGCACCACACTCTATTAGAGTGTGGGCCCCACACCAATACACTAATAGAGTGTGGTGCCTTTAGAGATGTGTGTGGTGCCTTTAGCACACCCCTTTAATTTATTTTATTATTTGTTTGTCTTTTGGATTAAAGGATAATAGTTTAATAGAGAAGAATGACAAAATGTCAAGAATTCACATGTTGCATACAGTTTTTGTCTCTAGTCTATCTAGAGCTAGCTACGTCAATTTTGTGTAATGCTTATCCGATATATATATATATATATATATATATATAATATTAATATATTATATTTATAGAGAAAACACTGGATCGGCTTTAATATGATTGAGTTCGTCTTAACCATCTCATTATGTGTTTTTTTATGTCAACCGAATACAAGAAGAAATAGTCTATCAGATTTAACGCTATATAAATCTAAACTTAAAACCATGCAACATATTATAATTGCACTGAAAAGTACCTCTAAATAATATATTAATACTTCAGATAAAATTTCAAATTTTTTTCATATAAATTTGATTGAGTCCATTTATGAACCAACTTTATAAATTTTTATGATGGATTCTTAGGTTCAAGATTTTTTATTTATTTATTTCCAAATTAAGTTGAAATTTTGATTTCCAATGATAACTGCTGACATATATACCGATAATGTTAATGTTTGAATGTTTTGATTTTTGGAGAGAAATTGATTTATTTGACACTAAATTAAAGAGGGTGAAATCTCAAATTTGGGATGCATGGA
The DNA here is from genome assembly GCA_954870855.1 of Scutellaria minor. NCBI lineage: Eukaryota > Viridiplantae > Streptophyta > Magnoliopsida > Lamiales > Lamiaceae > Scutellaria > Scutellaria minor. The sequence continues at coordinate 3,301,664 of OX940728.1, read as the reverse complement.
TTAATTTCTTTTTATTTAAGTCACACTGATCAAATTTTTATCCATATAACCAAAACCTTACATTGGAGTGCCACGTCAGCACCAAAAATTGAATGTTGATGGTTCAAAAATAATTGAGAGCAAAATTGAAAAATTTCCTAATACTTTATAATTTTAAAATAAATTAAGATTTATTTAAGGGTGATCAGTTGATCAAAACATTGTGAGCATATAATGAAAATTAAAACTAAAGGTTTCCACATTATACGTATAAAAGTTGCAATTATAAGTAATTATTTGTTCACCATAATCGACTATACATTCGACAAATTTTACCGATCAATTGTAATATTTATTCTCTTGATATTACTAATAAACCTTTTTAAATTAAAAAGTTTATGAGTGAGGGGGGGGGGGGGAGAGAGAGAGAGAGAGAGAGAGAGAGAGAGAGAGAGAGAGAGAGAGAGAGAGAGAGACGTATCTAAGTGTGAGTGCAGAGTTAGACTCAAAAATGACAGAAATTAGAGTAAGATGAACTGCTGGATGGTTTTATATGTTGTCTTATACTGTTTGGTTGTGCCTTTTTGCTGTTTGCTCTCACTCTCTTCCTTTAACTTCACTCATCATGCTACTCCTTTGTATATATATTTTTAATTTATTTTCATAACTGGACCAATTTTAACAAACTAAAAGTCCTTTTTTTTTTTTTTTGGAATGAGTAAAATGGTGCCACGTCAATTAAGGCATGAAAATCCCAAATATTTTGGTCAGGTGCGAGTTACGACTTACGTGTCAAGTTCCTATACATTTACCAAACTTTGGTTAAAAAAAAAAAAGAAAAAAAAATTCAAATTGGATGATTTTTAGAGCTACAAAATTTAAATTGACATTTTTAACTTAAGATTACTATTTTCAAACAACGTCTAATTATTATGATTAAAAATCAATCTTTTCCTACCTTTGCATGGTTTGGATGAAAATATTCACAACGTAAAATGAAGGGAAAATCTCAATTTTCTGTTTTGTAACTTATAGTTTGTCCATTTTTTTATTATTTATTTTCACATATTCCAATTTTGATATTTAATATAATTTTAAAAAAAATATTGGTTTGATTCTATTTGAAATGCCAATTTCTGCTTATATGAATATCAGAATGAAAAATCCACATTAGCAATTATTTATAACGTTCAAGTATGCTAAACAAAAATTTCGAGGAATAAAATTGAGAAAAATAGATAGTTAGATAATCAAAATTAAAATATAATACATAATATTAATAGCAAGAAAGACTAACAAAACATAAGTTACAAGATGAAAATTACAATTTTTCCTAAATTGAAATATCAAACTTAATTAGGTACTATAATATTTGGAAGTTGTATAGCTGTTTATGGTAAAATAGTAATTTACTTCATTGTTTTGTGGTCTTTCCATCCTACACCTAGTGGAGTGTACTGGGTGTATCAAATCACGACACTTGTTCATTTTTTTTATATATTTAATTTTGTAATTTTAAATGTGGTTTTGGTGGGAAAAATATTTTCTTACACATGTATCATGATTAATTTAATACATTCAATGCATTCCTCCGGGTGTAGGAGGCAAGAAACCATGTATTTTTGCACGTATACACACGATATACATGGAAGAGAGAGAGAGAGAGATTAAATGCATTAAATTGAGGCATGAATTGACGTGATGTTGGAGAAAAGTTGAAAGATTCTGAGACATTCGCTAAGTAAGAGAGATCAATCAATTTTTGAAAGCATTCAACACAGAAATCTTTATCAACCATTTTAAATTGCACAACTAGACTGCCTGCAAATGGAAACATCTTTATCTATCTCAACCATTTTTTATTTAATTTCTAGTATATAAATTAATTCTATTATTAAAATATAATACATATTAAATTACTTTATGATATCAATTAGCTTATGTGTATATATACCAACACCATATGATCTTATTCTATTAAATAAAATCAAAATAGCATTCTATTACACACTATATATAATATTCAAAGAAGAATAATATTTCAACAAATGAAATAATTTTATTGTGAACAGTCCTAACAAAGAATAAACATAAAAAGATAGATCTATTTATACACACATAAATGCTTTTGTACATAGGAAAAAAGAGAAGCTAGCAAGAAATCCAACAAGGAAAGTACAGAGAAAAGGTCCAAATGAAAAGCACCACACTGCAAAACTTCCAACAAAACCTGTTCAACACCTCCATGTTTTCTCTATCTCTCCTAGATTCTTTCATCTTCCATGCATTCAATTTCATGTCATAAATACCCTCAACTCCTCCACACACACACATATCCTCTCTCTCTCTCTCTCTCTCTCTCTCATCTTGCAATAACAAACACAATGAAACATTATACCACAACACATAACAATTACAACAACCTCATGTGGAGCAAAACCCCAATAATATCTCCCATGAACTCATTCATCGTCTCACCATCACCACCATGGCAAGAACAAAATAGTTATCAAGAGCCCTTTGGAGGGCTAGCATGGCCACCAAGATCCTACACGTGTACCTTCTGCAGAAGAGAATTCCGATCGGCGCAGGCCCTCGGCGGCCACATGAACGTCCACCGCCGCGATCGGGCCCGCCTCAAGCACTCATCGCCACCACCACAACCTCATCAAGAACACATCTCTGCAGATTCATGTCCCGAAAATATTCTAAGTCATAAGGATCAGAATGGAAGTAATGATGATGATGATGATGATTTCGTGGAAACGAAGCTGTCAATGGGCATAGATTTGGTTGATCCTAGGAATGTTGTGTGTAAGAGACATAAGACAAGTAGTAGTAGTAGCAGCGCTGTTAGTTCTTGTCCATTGCCATTTCTTCATAGTAAAGCTTGTAGCTCTTCAATGGAGGACATAGATCTTGAGCTCAGGTTAGGGGATCCTCCAGCTGTCAAGTAGGAGTATGAGATTAATCTGTACGATTCAAATATCCATGTTTTTCTTGTTAACTTTGATCAGATAAAACAGCTTCTTGTTTTTAAGGTTTTTATGCTGCGACCCGATAAGACAAGAAAGAAAGAAACCTGACAAGGGTACGATATTAAGGCTAGCTGGATAATATACTTTTTTTGATAAATTCATATCCATACCTTGATTCTAATTTCTAGTATTAATTTACTTAAGTTTATGTTTGATCATGTTGTATTAAATTTGTTGTGCTTTTAATTAATATTGTGTATATATAATACGAGATAGAATTATACCAACTACATCAACTGAGGATTCAAATTACAAGTTACAGTTGAACAAGTGTTTTGTGCGTGAATTGAGAAATTTCTAACATTTTTACAATGTCAACACTATGAATTTAATTACAGCAAGATAGAGAGATGAATTGTTGAAATGAAAAGGGGAAATAAGTGGCAGTAATTTGACATTTGAGACATTTCCAAACAGTAAGGAATATCATAAGAAATGCACCTTTTCACACGTTACATCCTCTCCGGTTTTCAATAAGAAACTTCCAAAATCTGCCCCCCCCCCCCCCAACCAAAAATTAATCAGACCGATCGAATATTTGTTTTTTTAATAATTTGTCCTATTCAAAATTATTGTCATATATAATGTATGGGATTAGGATTTAAAACAAAATATTTCTTTATGAGTGTACGTAAAACTCTAGTTGGAACCTCTATTAACAAATTGTGATTCAATGTATGTATATTACATACACAATGATATATTATTACATATATATTAATATATGTATATGTGTATATATTTACAATTCTCATTTTTCTTTTCATTTACTTAATTAATATATATTGCACTACGTAGAACTAGACGGGATTAGGAGGTCTCAAGCGCCAAATGTTTCTTTTTTATTTTTTACCTTTTAATTTCTTAGCAAAAAATATTGTTTTTTTTTATTTTATCGTATTATAGGGTTTCATTTGCATAAAGACACAAAATCAACAAAAATCAACAAATTAGAAATACTGATTAAAAAATTGATTTAAAATAAATGAAAATGTCATGCAAATATATAATTTTAATCAGGGGTATTAAGTTCTTAATTAATTGTTTTACACTATTAATATATGAGTTCAATATTTTATAAAGATTAGAAAATGATAAAAAGTAACAGAAGTGGTTACTAAAGTTGTATTTAATTTATATTCGTCTAGGCGCCAGACCAAGCACTTGTCCGATGCCTAGTGAATTTCAAAAGTGTATATATATAGCACGATAAATAAAGTATGCGATTAAAACATGAAATTATCATGTTAATAATCGACAATTAACAAGTAGCTTGCCTAATGTATACCTTTTTGCTTAAATTAAGTGTGATTTGATCATATCCAACTAATCACATGATTATAAACCCTAGAGCTAGAATATGATATTTAAATATAAAATTTGTCAATTAAACCCTAGCTACAATGTAGCATGTGTAGCAATTAATTAGTAGTCCAACACTTGGTACCGAAGGTTCTTGCACATTCCACGGCAATCTTTCTATTTCTTTAAATGGGATTTTGATGGAAGCTTACGTGGCCAATTCATGACCTACATTATTCATCAGAAAAAGACATATATAGGAGGAATCAATGTTACCAACGATTTTATTCCATTATTACTGAAAAAAACAGCTTTCATTTCATCCAGTGTTGGAGGCCAATTCTTGAAATCGATGCATTAATTAATCCTCTATTTTATCTTCCATTCCAAAGAATGGATATTAATTAATTTGTTATTAAGTGTATTCCCATCAAATCCCACTAATAAAAAAAAAAATCATTTGGAAATAATAGAAATTTATAGTAATAAAAGAAAACAACATTTTATAGTCAATTTGATTAAAATATATACACTTAATGAAATGAATCACAATATATTCACAGTTAAACATAAATTTGGCACACATACACACACGGTTTGTATGACACACTAGACATATATATATATATATATATATATATATATATATATACACGCATGGTTCGTGTCGAGCACGAACTCCACAAACACTCCATCAATACAAGAAAAATAAGTATTTGTAACAATAAATTGTTGTCGCAAAAACATTTATAATTCTCACAAAAATATTTTACGAAATCACTTTTTTTTTTTTTTTGGTTAGAAAAGAGTTTTTTTCTATGACATGGCTAGAATAACTTTATTGTTATCTATTTATATCAAAATTTCTCTGTGTATTTCTACAAGGTGCAAAAAGAGGAGGTTGGTAATTAATTAAGGAGATGAAAAAGTAAGAAATAGTGTCAGGCATTGTTTGGTGTGTAAGAAAAGAAGAAGGGATTAATGGGTTAAGTATGATTGAAACAAGACAAAAACTAGCAATGGTTTCAGATCACTTGTCACACTCTCCACTTATGATTTAAGGAATGTGATCATCAATCAATGCCCCATATATATATGCATGTACCCATCATCCAAATGTCTGTTTCCATGTTGCTATCAAACAATTATTAGGGAGTATACCATTTTTAACTACCAGGATTTCCAATGATATCTAAATTAATGTATCTGCCTAGCTACCTCTACTTTCCACTTCCATGCTTTCTACTCTTGTTTATTTCAAGAAAATTTTATTTATTTCTAATTAACTTTTTGTTATTAATGTATACTCATTTTTTCTTGTAGTATCATCATGATGTGATTGCACGGGATCAATATTCTTAGTTCAAATAGATTCATAAGTTTATTATTATAGTATTATATTATTAGGTGCGGCTATCCGCACCCCAAAACTTACTAAACACACCCAATTTCTATACAAATGAAAAACATAAATACACTACGAATGGGGTGTGTTTAGTAAATTTTGGGGTGCGGATAATCGCACCCTATATTATTTTATGTTTTGTACGGTTATTTGGTCACTGATATTATTGATCACTCCCAAGAGGATTCAAATCCCCATCTTCAGAGTTATTCACCTCATATTTAATTTGCCAATATGAAATGCTTGAGGGAGCCTCTATTTTTATTTTATTTTTTATGCTTTATTAAAGTGTACATTTATTTAGGCGGTGTGATTTAATATTTTAGGTTAACAAAAACATTTTTTTTCATCCAAAATTTATGAATCCTTCTATTTTGTCACATAAACTTTAAATATGTTGCATTTTACGACATCGAACAAAACCTATCGTACCCTAATATACAATCAACAGTAGAAATTATCCTATACAGTAAAATACATTAAATTAAAATTTACATTTCAAAGTGAAATACGTTATAGTTTATATAAAGAAGTGTCTAGTCATATATACTTTAAATAAAAAAAAATGTTTTCAACCCAATATTACACGCACTTTGCTCACTTTGACCCATCATATTTTGAGAACTTCAAATCTCGTAAACTTGTCATATGCCAGAGAAAAAAAAAAAAAACGTTTCTCATAAGATAGTATAAAACATTCTTCCATGTATATAAAATGTATTTTTCATATTTGCACTATTAATTAAGAATGGTGTATGTACGTCCATACACTATAGGAAAAAAAGCATGCACTAATAAAATTAAAAAAGAAAAACACTACTAAGTTGCACTTGTGGTTGATTATACACGTGCATGTTAGTGGGATGACCTCATTTTGAAGAATCCATCGATTTTCAAATTCATAGTTACTTGAAGGACTGGTTTTCTTGAATTTTGGTGGCATGAATTTGTCACTTTTCCTTGGCTTTCGTTGACTAATCTACATTAATGATTTTTACTAATTACTACCCATGCAAGTTACTCATTTATTATATGGAAATCTTTAAATGTCAAGAATTTATAATGATATATATATTATTGCGTTAAAAAGAAGCAAGCTAAAGTTTGAAAAAAATCACGATGCTAATTCATGACATTCGTTGTCAGATTATACTAATATAATTTTGTTGAATATCATATATCATTATTAAAATTATTTAAGCATTCAATTGGGATTTGGGAAGAGTAGTTATCAGATATCGCTAGCTGCTTGAATTCTGTAGATGTTATGATTCGCCATGTGATGGATGTTATTAATAGAGGTAGTACTGTTAGAATTAAATGTATTATTGTTCAAATAAATTGAATTTGGATAATTTTTAAAAAGTTAAATTTGTGTATGTACATAGTTTGATTTTTATACAATTATTTATGTTTTTACTACATTGAACCAATGTGAACAAGTTTTTAACAACAATGTTGAATAATAAAAATTCAGTAGTTTAGTTTGATATTAAATTCTAAACGTACGTCAGCTATCTGTTTCTGTTTCATTTCTAACTCATGAATTTAACCTACACATGATATATATGGAACTTAATTCAACCTTATCAATTAAACGAGATCTTGTTGATGAAATCTATAGAAATTGATAGTTTGGTTCTGACTAATTTATTTATATATTTTTATTATTGTTTGGATTGAGATCTACTGATACAAAATCCCCTCCTTAAGTTAAATACATGATTCTCATTAAGAAGTTGCTCCAGGAAATATGACTTGGTAAAAATTTCTACATATAATAAATTGATCATTGACCATCTCCATGATTAGGGGTGGTAATGAGCGGGTTCGAGGATGGTATTGACAATATTATCACCATAATAAATTATCATATCAAATATCATCCCCACTATCATTATCGTTTTGCGAATTTGGTACGAAGATGGAAATTCACCGCTCGGGAAATGGATTCCCCGCGGGGGATTCGGATTCCCCAAATTTAATTTTTTACAAGTTAATTTTTTTTTTCTAAAATAGTTTTCAATAAAATAAATATCAAAACAATTAAAACAACTCATAAACAATATCGATTCAACATAACATCAAATATTATCAAATGATAAATTTAGTCTTTAAAACAAAAGTATGAAATACATAGTCAAAATAACAACATAATCTAACAAGTTTGACTATTTTGATTTGATTCAAAGTTTCAATTTCAATTTACAATTTTAGATATTAAATTATTAATTAATTGGAAAGGAGCCGTGAGGAGTGAGGACTTAGAGTACTTATGGAAATTTTTGGATGTTTTGGTATATTTACTAAAATATATATATTAATAAATAATATTAAACAGGGGACGAGGAATCATCGTTTCATATAAATTGGGTCGGTTTCGGGGTTGGGGATTGTGTAGAGAGCATAAATACCATCCCCGTAATTTTTAAACGGGAATTCACCATCCCTGCTTCATTCCCTAATTTGACCGGGAAATCCCCGTCCCATTAACATTGATACCCAACGGGGATGGTTCCCGCGGGGAAATTGCCACCCCTATCCATGATACATGTTTAATCACCAAAATAAAATTACAAATTCTAAAAATAATTGGGTAATAATAGTGAGCATGATCAAATCCTTAGATAAAGCTTAATTTTTTTTTCAGATAGAGAAACTAATATTAAAAAGGAGGGTTTCAATTAACTATAACTAACTAAACTTAAATTCTATAATAAACTAATTAAACAAGCATAACAAATAATAAAAATAAGAAGTAAATAAATAGGAGAAGATGTTGGGTAATTGACCCAACTTAAAGCCCACTTGGCAGCCCCCATATTCCAAGCCCATGGCCCATTATGACTAGAGAAGGATCGAGCAACAGGTTTGCTGCAGCGAAATATGAGACGGAACAATACCCACCCAACAGAAGAAAGTACGTACATCTTACCAAACATCGATTCATGGATATTATCCAATTACATCATTGATCATGGCCATAAATATAATCTTCCACGTTCGAGCATTTAAGATAGTCATGAAAAGTCTTATGCTTTTTAATTTAATTGATCAAACTTAACATTCAGTCAAAATTAATTATTAACTAACTGACCACGATATATGGTGTTCATATCAATTTATAACCATTTAGACTCTTTAAAAACATTTAAATCTATGACCGAATAATTGAGAATAGCTGCAATTACTAAATCATATCTATTGATTCAATTAGGTTAATTATATAATTCAATAAGGTATAATATGTCCATCACTACTAACTATCAATCCTTCAGGACAATTATGAATCAAGTATTCATGAATAACATTAATAAAATATAAATTAAATTAAATTGTCAGCAATATAAATTATAAATTGAATTGTCAGATAATGAATTCAAGTTATATTTAAATGAAATAAAATCATGAATAAACAATTATTTGAATTAAAAACAATAAATTAAAATAAACACAAAACCTCATAAAAATAATAATTGAATTAAATAACCCTTCAATAAGACAAAAAAAATTCATACAATTGAAGCCCAATTTCGCTTCAGGCCCACAAAACTTCATCCCGACAATAATGAGTAATATTATCCATTAATTGAACTCAAATAGACTAAAATCACGGGAAATAAGATGATAAAAATACTAACTAATAAAGACATATCACTCCAGCAGTGCGTCAAAATTTTGGTGTGAGTGTGCATAGTGGCGGACACACACTTAGGCAAGGGGTGGCAAGTGCCACCTCTATGGTTTTTTTTATGTGAAATACCTAAAATGCCCCTAAAATGTTTTAAAATTTAAAAAAAAATCTTTCACTCTATACAAAATGTTTTTTCTTTCTCATTTTTAATTTAACTTTTTTTAACTTTCATTTACTTTTTCCATCAAATTGAGTTTTATCTTTCATATTTATTGTTGTTGAGGTTTTCCAGTGAAACTAAAGTGTATCAACGGTTATCGATGGATGATGGTTCTCACCACTAGGTAAAAATAAAAAGAGATGTATAATAAATTCTATGTTAAAATTTTTAATTGTTTTGTTCATTTGGGCATTATTAATTTGGAATTTCGATTAGTTGTTAGATAACATAGATGGATTTCTCAGATGAGTATTATGAAAACACGGTTTGCAACTGAATGGGTGATGAATGAATGAATGAATGTCAATTATCTTGAATATGGTGAAACGTCGGGTCAATTGTAAATGAGATCTTTTCATTCATTTTTTTTTTTTGTTCAAACGGAATGTATAAAGTGAATCTTTGAAATAATTTGTAAATTACATTTTGTATGAAAAAATTGTATATTACCTTTAATTGTGCCACCTCTTTGAAAAATTTCTGCGTCCGCCACTGGTTGTAGGTCAATCTGTCTCACACAATGCAATAAAAATCCATGAGACGGTTTCATAAAAGACTTACTCATGTTTAGTGGTGATCCATCATCAACATTAAGGACTGCTTGTTCTTCATGATCAATATATCCCTATAAATGGAGGGTGCAGTCAACAAGTAGAAACCCAGAAAACACATATAAATAAATAAATAAGAGCTAGCAAGAGTACTAGTAATGGCAAGCAGCAAGATGATGATGATGAAAGTGGTTGCAACATCTTTGGTATCTCTCTTTCATCTCATAATTAATATAAGCAAAAATCTCAATTTTGATTTTCTAAGTCTAAGTCTTGCCTTTTTTTTTTTTTTTGTTAATTTCAATTTTGGTCCTGTATGTAAAACTTTTTCCATTTTTGAACAATCAAATATACGTTTTTCAATTTTGGTCTTCTATATTTCAATTTTTTCCAATTTTGATCATATATGTTTCAATTTTTTTTTCCAATTTCAGTAAAGTTTTTCAATTTTGGTCATGTATGTTTCAATTTTTTCTACTTTCAATCTAATTTTTGGTCGAATGGTCGTTGTGAAATCTCACGTGACATTGACGATTTTGGGAATTCCTACAAAAATTGGACTGAAATTGGAAAAAATTGAAACATATAAGACCAAAATTGGAAAACATATATTTGGTTGTCAAAAAATAAAAAGGACCTTACACATACAGGACCAAAATTGAAATTAACCTTTTTTTTTTAATTATCAATTTTAAATATTTCAATTTTGATCCTTTAACAATTTTTTTTTTCAATGTTGGTTCGATTCTATTTGGAATGTCAATTTCCGCCCGTGTGGACTTCAATAATGACAAATCCACATCAACGATAATTTCGACATCCACATAGGCAAAACCAAAATCCGAGCATATGGGATGAAATTTGGAAAAAAATTGATAGTTAGAAAATCAATATTGAAATAGGTAAAATTAATTAGTGGTAAAAGAAGGAAAAATGTTGGCAATATCTAAGTTAAAGGACGCCTTAATCTAATTTGTTGGTCATATATGTTTAAAGTAAAAAAAAGTACAAGTAATAGTGGATTTTATACACGTGGTGTGTGTTATGCAGTGGTGTTGATGATTTCATGTCAAGTTTGTGGTCAGCTTAGCTGGTGTTTACGTGGGAGTCAAGGTTGATGCTGTTTGTTTAGGACATAGACAAAGATGTCTAATACGTGATAAGCCATGTTGTAAAACATATAGATGTCGTCATGTTGATGGCACTTAGAGGTGTTGAACCGGTTTCAAAAACCGGAACCGGACCAGTTTGGAACCGTTGATTTGGTTTCGCGGTTCGGTTTCGATTCGTGTTTTTTAAATCACTTGTTTCCATATATATATATATATATATATATATATATATATATATTTTAAATTAATGCATTAACACGTGTACGGCTGAGAATAAATAGCCGTTGATGATCAACGGCTCAAATTAACTAGTCGTTGATCATCAAAATAGCCGTTGGAACCGAACCGGCGGTTCGAACCTCCAGTTCATGAGCATTTTTTAAATCAACGGTCCTGATCACACGACCGTTGATGATCTACGGTCAAGATGGTCCGAACCGCCGGTTCAACCAAACCGGAACCGATGGTTCGAACCGACCGATCCTTTTTTTTTATTTTTTTTATTTTCTATGAAATCTATAAATACTCTCATTCCATTTGTATTTTTCACACCAATCTTGATTCAATCTCTCATCAATTCAACTTTTTCAAGCTCACAATTTCCATCTTTGATCAATTTCTAGTGATACTTTTTTTTTTGTTCTTCAATTTTATTTCACTTCTATTCGTAAAAAAAATATCTCGGAGAGGTTCTTCATCCGCCGGTTCATCTCGTGAGAAGGGAAATAGTCTGATGTCAATGTTGTCACCACAATCTTTCCACGACGATGATGATCTTGATTATATTGACTCGTATCAATGTAATCAAGATGGTTTGGAGGCGACATTGGGCCTAACACCGTCGCCGCCTTTGTCGAAGAAGAAGAGGAGGTGCCGAGAGAAACACAAGAGAGTGGCAACACAACACGCACCACTACTCCTCGACAACCTTCTACCCTTCGGAGTGACATTTTCTCCTTTCATTTTAAGAAGGAGAAAGTGTCGAATAGCAACACTGACTACATAGTGACGTGCAATCATTGTACGAAGATGTACAAATTCAAGCATGGAGGAGGCTACAGGACATTCAACAACCATGTGTTGAAAAAGCATCCCAACAAGGTGGGCCTCGATCGAGGGCAAACGCAACTCTGGGGATTTACCGGTTCTTCTCAAGATGGAGGAATGGATGATCTAACTTTTAAATTTAGTCAATTAAATGCTAGGAGAGACGTAGTTGAATTAATCGATGAAAAACATCTTCCATTTAATCCTTATGATGATGCTTACGAAACATTCACTAGCACTTATTTACAATCGGTGAGTAGAATTTTTTTTAAAAACACCGTTACTAGGAATATAGAAAAAATGGTAGGAGAATATAAATTTAAATTAATTGAAGACTTTAAAATTTTAAAACAAAAAGTTTCTATATGTAGTGATATTTGGAAGGATCCTTAAAAAATGCATGATTATATGAGTATTACTTTTCATTGGATAGATGATGCATGGAATATTAAAAAACGTTTAATTGCATATATTGATTTTGATGAAACACATTCGACTTTACACATTGCACAAAAAATGCGATATGTTTCAAATGATTATGGTATATTAAGAAAAATATTTTCCATAGGATTTGATAATGCTAGTGGTAATACGACTAGTTTACCTTACTTGATTGACTTTTGTCGACCTCCGATTAGAGGAAATTTTTTTCATATTCGTTGTATGTGTCATTGTTTAAATTTATGTGTTCAAGATGGATTAGAATCATCAGATAAATATATTAAACCTATTAAAGATGCAATTTATGAAATTGCTAACTCTACGGCACAATCATCTAGTTTTCATGCGGCACAATCATCTAGTCAATATTCGACACAATCATCTAGTTTTCATGCGGCTCCGACACTTAGTAAATTTTACAATTTTTATGATATTAGAACACAAAAACGAGCTAGAGGTAGTAACCCTTGTCAAGAATTAGATAATTATTTAGGTGCCACATTTGAACAAATTGTATTTGAAAATCCTATGGATTTATTGAAGTGGTGGTCAAGGACCACCACTTATCATATTCTAACGACTATTGCTAAGAATTTTTTTGCAAGTCCCGTCTCAACCGTTGCGGTCGAACATGCTTTTAGCAAATGAGGACACATGTTGAATCCAAGAAGATCCAAATTGACGAAAGAAAATTTACAAAACATTACTCTCCTTGAAGATTGGGTGAGAGCAAACAACCGTCAACAACATCTCGATCTCTCGTATTTAGACGACGATTGAGATGACACGTATAGATACGATCCAAACACGTCCTCCTCCGCCGGAACCAATGAATGAAGGTAAGTTTAGGTGAGTTAGAGAACTACGTGAACTTTAATTTCTTCGTTTGACAAGAATACGTAGGCAATTTTATTCTAAGTTTGGAAGTTACATTTTCAATCTTAGAATGAAACTCAAGTTCTTTCAATTTTTTTTTCCTCTTCTTCAATTTATTTTATACAAAGATAAAAAAGTTGTAATATTTTAATTTCAAGTCTTCAATATTGTAGTATGATTCATCATTCATGATTGTAATATATTAAGTTGTAATATATGATTTTGAACATATGTTGTACTTGTATTTCTAAATTTCTAATGTTTTATTGTAATTTTTTAATTGATTGTATTTTATTAATTTTCATTCATTTTACTTTGTTAAAAGTCTTCAAAACTTTATATAAAAATCTAAAGACTAAAATTATGAAATATTAAACAATTCATGCAAAAAAAACAAGAAAAAAAAAATTACAAAATCCGGAAACCGAACTGCCAGTTCCGGTTTAACCAGCGGTTCCAAACCGAAACCGAGTCCTACCAAGATTCGGTTCTGGTTCGCCCGGTTCGCTGAACCGCCTGTTCGAAACCGTGAACCGGCGGTTCCGGAACCATGAGCACCTCTAAATTGGCACTGGAACAAAGAGATGTGTTTAACTTTAAAACCAACATTTCACATCTCTCTCTCTCTCAATAAAACCCATCGCCAATATCTGTGTTTATTAATTTCCAATTTCCACCTTGTTTTTTTACCATTCTCGTCTCCTTTCATTCTGTTTCATGTCTATCCATTATGTGTGTATTTGGATTATTGTTATTTTATTGATCAGCTCTCTTTTGTAATGATGGTGATTTTTTTTTCTTTTGTAATGAAGATCAAATTTCTGATGAATTGACAATAATGATTAATATTAGTGAAATATGATATAATCAAAAAAAAAAAAGATTATTCTTTTTAGAGTAAAAAAGTAGCTGATTGTGCTGGACATACTCTTAGTATTTCTCAAAAAAAAAAAAAAAAAAAAAGAAAGAAAATTGTTGATTATTGTGGATAATTAACTGAGAGCCTAACAACCTATTATTGATACTGAGGAAGTACAATTCAAGCCAGCGAAGTAATCTTTTTCCTCTTTTTTTGTTTTCTATTTAAAAAACTGACAAGAATGTTAAAAAACATTAATCCATTCGATATTCTGAGGAATTATTGTAAATTTGCGTAGACTTTGTAATTTTGGTTTTGGAAATGATGAATTCTATTAATAAGGCTCTGTTTACTTTGGCGAACAGAGATTTGGCAAACAGAGATGAGTTAATTATCTAGGTCAGTGAGATAACTTTATAGGATAAAATATTAATTGTTATCAACTCCAAATGCTTGTTTTAACATATAATATCTATATAAGGATATTACGTTTACTATGTAATATATGAAAGTTAGTATGAAAGTGATATTACCTAAATGTCCCTTTTATGTAAATGTTTAATATTATTAGGGATAGAAATGTAATTTCCTAATGTTATCCCAAGTTTTGGGTAAACTATCCTAGGGGGAGGCCCGGATTATTATCCAAAATATTTTCCATATTTTGGCATTTTATCCCTAGTCGGAAAAATAACCCGACTTTTTATTTCCATCAAAATAAACACTAGATAAAATGTCACTATCCCAAGTTATCTCCCAAAGTAAGCGGAGCCTAAATGGAGAAAATAAAATAAAATTAAACATCTATATTGACCTATTAATAATTGTTTTGATCCTCAAGTTCTAGAAAAACACTTGTACTCAATTTGTGATATGTTCCAAAATTATTTCTTTATGATACGTTCCAAAATTATTTATTTTTAGTATAAAAAATAGTGCATATTGTTTGGAGATAAATCCCAGATTTTGCACTAAAGCATTAAAATGTTGTGTTTTGCTGAAGATGCTATACTATTTTTCCCAAGAAAAGAAAAAAAAAAGACTATCATGTTAGAAGATGATGATATGTCTCAATCCCAGGTAATTTGGATTAAAATCATCATTAATCAATAATATATCATTCACAGTAAGATGGGGACCACCAAAATAGCAGTTCTCACAACTTTAGATGATGTAATTATGTAAAAGTGTTTTTCAGAAAGAAAAAAAACATGGAAAAACTTAAATGACTGATTTTTTTCACAAATACATATTATGGGGTATATACTAAATAGTAATTGAAGCCCTGATTAAAGATAAGTTCTTTCATTATTTTTCTAGCATATATTATAGATGAGTCATGTAAAGTACTTATGACACATCTAAGGAAAAAAAAAATCACTCAAAAGGCCAAAATACAAATTTAAACAACCCAAAATCACTCAACAAAGTTGTTGAACAAACGAAGTAGACTCAGAGTCAGATACTTACAATGGCCCTTGCACTCGGGGAAAAGGCGATTATACAGCAAATCTGTAACGTTGAAAATGATGAGCTACTTACAGAGCAACGTCTCTCTCGTTTCATTACCCGTTACTGGGTTCACCCTGGTTAGTGGTTACAAAACACAGATTTTAGAGAGCTAAGAAACACAGTTTCGAAGGTAATTTAGTAGAAATTACGCAATTACCCATCAGCGACTTCACAGAGGTACTGCCGTTGGTCCTCTCTCAAGGGCACATCTGTGAAGTCTAGCAGCCGCACAGAACAAATGTCAATAAAATCAAAGAAAGATGAAATACTAAAGAAAAAGTTTCAGCTTATTTTTGCATTGCTTGGATTTTCGAATTATTTGTGTTCAAGAAGTTGCAACCATTTGGCTTTGTCAATTTCATATAAGCAAGAACGAAGATATCAAAACAATTTCTGGGCTTCAGGACAATTTTCCCACTCAGACAAATAACCAAACAATAAACTAACTAATGAACTAACATCAGACTTTAGTGTAACTGTCCTCGTTCCACTGACATACCTGCTCCTGTGATATTTGAACCCTTGAAAGATGTATTGCCTGTTGTAAGTGCTCCTTCGAGGTTGGCATTGCTCAAATTAACCTAGTAACAGAAGGGGTTGAGTGTGAAAGTCATTATGCATTATAGACTATAAAGGCAGCACAAACAGAAAACGTATTAGTTCTCACATCACAAAAACCATGATCGGTTCTGGATCAACTAAATAAATCATTTTTCATTTGATCTGAAACTCATTTTTATATAAATCATCAACAGTACAGCTTCCTGAAATATGCTCCAATATGGTGAGACGCAATTTGGTATACATGATCAATAAAAGTAGATAATCACTTAGTTGGCCACAGAAAAGAACTGATACTGCCACATTAAAAGGTTGGGATCAGGTGTTCATATCATAAAAGTGTTGGTCTGCAAATTGCTTTGAACTCTTGAACATGGTCAGATATGATAAATGATGTCCAATTGAATGTTGTTTTACTTTAGTTTATTAAAAGAAAATCTTTGTGCTTTGTTTGGTTGGAGGATTTTTCATAGGAAGGAAATGCCAGAGCAACAGAGAACAAAATCTAAGATATTTAAATCCCAAGTTTGTTTGGTTGTCTAGCACAAACAATGAGGAAGCAAAGGAGAAGAGGGAGTTGATGGATTTACTGATGGTTAAAAATCTCTGTGTTGTTCTTCTTATATAAGCATATTGCAGCTCACAGGAGATACGAGAGAGAGAGAGAGAGAGAGAGAGAGAGAGAGAGAGAGAGAGAGAGAGCATTGGCACCTTTGTTACATTTGCCAGAGAGAAATCCGCACCTCTAAGATCAGCATCAGAAAGATCGGCTCCTAAACATGAGAAGAATGGTAATGAAGAAAATTGAAAAACAATGTTCACAACTACGGATCTCACAACAACAAATAAAATATCCCCTCGAATGAACCATGTTTATAAGTTTTTTGGCTTATCAAGCTCTATTTTGCTTCCCGTTTCTGCAACATAACAATCTAACATCTAAGATGAAAAGACTAATAAGCCATCCCAATGCAATTCTGCAAATCAAGACTTTCCTTGTCCAAAACTTGGCATCCACAACACTATAGGACATTTAGTGATTTAAAAGTGCACCATTTAGTATGGATAGAAGACAAGAATCAGCTACCTGTTAAATCAGCATCAAAGAAGCTGGCTCCTAATAACTTGGCACCTTTGAAGTTCGTTTGCCTTAGAATCGACTGAAACAGAATTACAATAAAGAACTCAACAAACTACAAAAATGCACAAGCAAGAACGAAGATTAACCGAATTAGTGAATAACAAACTCAAGAACAGATCATCCCTCAAAACAAAATTAGTGAAAAATCAATCTTCAACCAAATACCAACAAATTCAAAAACCTCGTACCGTTTTAAAATCTTGCCTGATTAAAGTCTTGCCACTAAAATCTTTCCCAGTAAGATCCTGTCCCCTCGTAACTTCAGAGCCATAAGGGCCTCCTCCCTTTTGGTTTCAAAGTGTCAATCAACATCAAAAAACAACAAGATTCAATTTTTTGTGTCCAATTACACATCATCAACCACACAGTCAAAAACACAAATACCTTAAATGCAAGAGCAGGATCAGAAGCAAAGACGAGTGAAGCCGAAACAAGAGCAAGAACACTTGCTTTGGCAATTGATTCACATAATGAAGACAAATGGCTCCCAAATTGAGTACCCTGAAAAAGAACTGCAAGTTATGTTCGAAAAGAAAAGAATGCGCAAGAAAACGTTGATCAGTGGGGTGAGGTGTACCTGCGGCGTATTAAAGCTGGGAATGGAGAAAGAGGGGACTATGGGTAGGGAAAAAGAGGAAGAATTTTGTTGAAGAGAGAGAGATTTAGTGGGGTTTGAAGGTGGAGGGAATTTGGAACAAAAACAGTTGAGAACAGCCATGGCTGAATGATGATGGATATCTACTGCTGCTCATATTTGGATAATCCGTACAAATATCTAATTATCCACGCGCGGTACGTGGCGATGTTTGGAAATCTTGAATATATTTATCAGATTTGGGTTTTTTAAATAATAAAACAAACATTAAGCATATTTCATAAATTAAAAAAAAAAAATTAAAGATACACTATTCTACCCATCTGTAATAATGCAAAATCTTTTATACTTTTTTGTGAGAAAAATATCTTTTTAGGCATCTTTTGACTCTATGAGCGTCTCCAACGCAGACGCAAGTGGCAAACTCAAACTCAAATTTTGAGTTTTTGCCACTCCAACCGAACCTCAATTTAAAACTCAAATCAGCCACTGTGAACAGTAGGTGGCAAATTTGTCACCTACTGTTCACAGACTCAAGTTTTTTTTTTTTTTGATTTTCTTTTATAACAATTTTCACTCATTTAATATTAATGCACATATACTATATAATATTTTACTATATACATGCGTATTACGAACTTTGAGATATCTTGATCGAATATTTTTTAAAAATAGTGTAATTATTAAATATAAACACGAATTAGTAATAGAAATATAATTTGAATATCATACAATATTTAATGCAAATTACAATGAAAGTTACTAAAACACATAAGCATTACAACATGTTAAATTTAAACTAATATTACACGTCATGTTAAATTTACTAGAACAAAAACATAAACGAAATGCATTTAAACTCCATATATAATATGGATTTTAGTAGTCCGGTAGACCACTTCCAGACCCTCCAATATTATTAAAATATACTCTATAAGTATTGGAGGAATTTTCAGTTTGAGATTGATTCATAATTTTGAGTTGCTCATTCTGCCACCATGAACGTCTAACTGGATCAGAAATGTCCTCCAAATTCATACTCATTATTTTATCTGCCCTTTTTTGCATTTTATCTGCCCTGTTTCGTTTCAGCTCTTCTAAAATAAGTTCTTGACGTGCGTTTGATTCAGCCATTAAATCCAGATACTTTTTATTTGTTTTTTCCATGGATTCCATAACACGAGATGAATCTTCTCCTTTTTTCCTTTTTAGTTTAGCCTTTTTCACTCCCTCGGGTCGCATTTGCAATGATGGAGAACTATCATTTTCATCACTCAAGTTTATATTGAATTGTGTTATTCCTGGGGAAGAGAGAGTAGGAGAATCTGACATTAATGCTTCAGATTGTGATGAATAATTAACGCGTCTCCGACAGTGATTATTTCCTGAATCCACAAAATTTTTCATAGTGTTGAACACATGATCAAACTTAAATCCCTTCTTATACTTTGGATCTTGCATCAGCATGATCTTTGCTCTGCACATCTATATAATTTAGAATATGAAAGTTAATACTGAATGTTTTTCTTCTTGACTTTACATAAATAAATAAAATAAGAACATCAACTTACAATATCTTTATTTGAAGCTCCACTTGGATTCGAGTGTTGGACTTGTGCCACACATCCATTCAACTTTGCGACTGCACTTTTGATAACAGTAACACGATCACGCAAAGACTTTGTGTTTCGACATTCTGTGACATTGTTTGGTCGTGTAGAATTGTATTGGGTTTCTACACGTGACCAAAAAGTATTTCTAGATTGATTTGCACCTACAATTGGATCTTGAGAGACATCAACAAATACACCACAAAGATGAATATCATCATCAATTGAATAAGAGGCTTTTCGGAAGGCCATTGTAGAATTGATAAGTTCGAAATGAGATTTGAGAAACAAATGAATTCAAAAGATATAGTTACTTCAAGTGTGAATTTTTTGTTGAAATGAATGGTCATTTTATAGATGAGATAGTTCTTATTCTCATTTGTGTAAAACAACATCAACGGTTGAGATCAAAAGATTAAATCGACTATCAACGGCTACGAATGAAGGCACTTGGATTGTGCTTTTCTACTCACTCACCACTTTCCAAATGATATGAACGGTTGAGATCAAAAGCCTAAAATTATTATCAACGGCTACGAATGAAGGCACTTGGATTGTGCTTTACATGTACAATTATATAATGAACATTGTTTGCAATCATTCATCACTTCATTTCCTCACCAAGTCTTATCTTCTCACTTTGTTATTTCTCACTTCATTTACTTTTCAAAGATGAATCCCAATTTTGCAAGTCCTTCTCATTTATTTTCTTCTTCTTCTTCTTCTTCTGATGATGAAGGTCAGTATGAGTCGATGATACTCGATTTTCATAAGCAAAATCAAATGATTTGTGAAAGAGCAATGGCTAATAACAGGGTCCTCTGTGAGTGGCTAACAAATTCAAATGTTGAGCCTTCTCATGGAGGCTCGATTGTTGGGCATATAATAGTACATCGTGATCGAGAAGGTGCGACTAAAAATCTTTTTGATGATTATTTTGCTGAAAATCCAACGTACAATGAATTGATGTTTCGTCGTCGGTTCAGTATGTCTCGAAATTTATTTCTTCGAATTTCTGATGCTATTATGAATCATGATCATTATTTCACACAAAAAAGAGATGCACTTGGTAGACTTGGTTTGTCTACACTTCAAAAGGTTACATCGGCATTTCGAGTTCTAGCATATGCAGTTGCAGCCGATGCAACTTATGAATACATAAAAATTGGAGAGTCTACTGCAATTGAATGGTAAAACGATTTTGTCGTGCTATTGTGGAGATCTTTTCAGAGAAATATTTAAGATCGCCAACTGCCGATGATATTGCTAGGCTACTTCTTATAGGTGAGCAACGTGGGTTTCCCGGAATGTTAGGTAGCCTTGATTGTATGCATTGGACGTGGAAAAATTATCCTACAGCGTGGGCTGGACAATATGCAGGCCGTAGTGGTTCTCCAACCATCATTCTTGAATATGTTGTTGATTACGATATTTGGATATGGCATGCATACTTTGGTATGCCAGGATCTAATAATGATATCAATGTGTTAGAGATGTCTCATCTTTTTTCAAATCTTGCTAGGGGTATTGCTCCTCCTGCACATTATGTTATCCAAGGAGAAGAATACAATACGGGATATTATCTAGCAGATGGTATATACCCCAAATGGTCGACTCTTGTGCAAACTATTCGTGATCCACATGGTCCAAAGAAAAGACATTTTGCAACCATGCAAGAAGCTTGCAGAAAAGATGTGGAACGTGAATTTGGAGTTCTTCAGAGTTGATTTGCAATTGTAGCAAATCCTGCTCGCTTTTGGATGACAAATGACTTGCACGACATAATCACTGCATGCATTATAATGCATAATATGATAATCGAGGATGAACGAGATCTCAATGCTCCGATTGTCGAAACGAGAGATGTGGCAACTCCAGAGGTAGAAATGATAAGTAAAAAAAACTCTACATTTCAAGATTTTCTTCGTCGGCATAGAGAAATCAGAGATGCAGATGCTCATTACAAACTTCGAAATGCATTGATCGAACATCTTTGGGAAAAATGGTCTAATTCGGAATATTAGTGATAATCATTATATAATTTATATTTTTCTGTCATTATGTAATTTATTTGCATTGTATTGTATGACTAGATTTTTTCTTTAGTATATTAATATGTATTTGTGATGAATTTTATAATATAAGTTTGGTATTTTTTAATAAGATTTATAGTTTATAAATATTTATTTATAATTGAAATCAATACACCAATTTTTTTTTTTAATGAAAGAAAATACACAAATATTTGATATTAAAGAAAATTCAAAAAAAATTAAAAGTATAGAAAATATTCCAATTTGAGTTTGAAGGGTTGGAGATGGTGGCAAATTTGGTGACAAAAACAAGATTTGAGTCCAAATTTGAGTTTATGGGTTGGAGATGGGCTAATACCTCTAGTTGATCATGAGCCGCATTTTTCCATTTACTTGATCTAATTAATTTTCACCTCATACTTTAAATCTGTCCTATTTTCGTAATGTTCAAAAAAAAAAAAAACCAACATTATCGTGAAATTTTCTCATTCAAATAGATCTCTTTTACTTTAATTAAGCTAAAACATCCAAATATATATATATATATATATATATATATATATATATATTATAGATTTTTCTTTAGCTTTTTTCAATGTTAAAAAATGTTTTCTAAAAGAGTTGGTCTCTTATAAAACGGTCTCATGGATCTCCTTCCGTGAGACGGATCTATTTGACTTACTACCTAATCCAAACCCAAACTCACAGCCCAATCCACATCAGCCCAACCCACAATAGAACACGCTCAATGCGCATAACAGAACCATGGCGCTGAATCTCCGTCTGAAATTGTTTGTTTTTATTTATTTATTATTATTTTTTTTTAAACAAAGTTTGGGTAGGTTAGAAATTTAGTCCTTGACAAATAATAGAAAACACAGTCTCTACTTTTGGTCGTAGATAAGCTTGAAGCTCATCTGCAAGAGCATCATTCATGAATCATGATGAGTAGTTTTGCCTTTTAGATTGTCTTTGTAGACATTAATTTTCTATTGTTTCCTGCAAGCATCTCTATTGATGAAGATTTACTATCGCAACAATGAAGAAAATTAGCTGGAATAAAATGGTAAATTGATCTTTGGCATTTCAGTGCCTATGCCTGACAACTTAGCAGAAGTTTAATAGTTATAAATTAACTATTACTCGTATTTTTAAAATGCATATTTATATAACTATTACTCATACTTATATTTGAAAAATGTATACTTATAAAAAATATAATATTTTTTTAACTCTTCCAATCTTTTTACTAAATAATTATATAAATATTCTATTACACCTTATAAAGTCGATTCGTAAAACGCATACTTATATACGTATTACTAATACATATAATTGTAAAACACATACTTTTATAAGTATTATTGATACTTATTAAGAACATGTATATAACTACTATTTTTATTCATAAAACACATACTTATATAACTATTTCGAATACTTATTGCTGAAAACGCATACTTGTATAAGTAATATTGATACTTATAAGAACATGTGTATAATTACTATTTTGATTCATAAAACACATACTTATATAACTATTTCGAATACTTATTGCTGAAAACGCATACTTGTATAAGTAATATTGATACTTATAAGAACATGTGTATAATTACTATTTTGATTCATAAAACACATACTTATATAACTATTTCGAATACTTATTGCTGAAAATTCATACGTGCATAAATAGTATTGATACTTATAAGATATAATTACTATTTTTATTCGTAAAACACATACTTATATAACTATTTTGAATACTTATTGCTAAAAATGCATACTTGTATAAATATTATTGATACTTATAAGAATATGTGTATAATTATTATTGTTAGTCGTAAACACATACTTATATAACTATTTCGAGTATTTATTGGTGAAAATGCATACTTATATAACTATTTCAAATATTTATCGCTGAAAATGCATACTCATAAAAACTGATTCAAAAATGTTAAAATTCAACGTGAAATTCTTATTGACAATAAAATATAATACACAATAAAAGTGGGCTTTGTATATATTAAACTACCATACTGCTCTACTCCTATATCCAACCATAGCACATGACGCCTATGTTCAGCATCATCATTTATTCCATTCGGCCTCGAGATGCAATGCTAATTTAATACACAATAAAAGTGAGCCTATGATTTCTTCGGCTGTGCATGCGTCTGAGACAATAATTGGGCTGTGAGACTGAGATAAGGTATTTTCTGAGTTAAATGGGAGAATGAATGGGTTGGGCTGGATCATGGATTTTGGATGGGGTTAAAAGATCTGTCTCACGCAACTAGATTCGTGAGACGGTCTTACATAAGTTTTTGCGATTCTAAAATTGATCTTCTTTACATGATTACATACAATAGTTCTCGTATCACAAAATTATAAAAAAATTGTTTTTCTACCATAAAGAATAAGAAATTTACTCTCCTACTACAATTCAAAAAAAATAAAAAAATTGACGAATTTGCATCTAAATACAATTCTGATAAAAGATTAAAAACAGAAAGAAAAAAAAGAAAATAAAAAAGAGTAGATTGATGTCTCCCTCCATTTTCACGAGTGAACAATGTTATTTATCATGTCATGTAACATCTATATGATGGATAATATTGTGTAAGTCAATATAAATCAATAGATCACATCATATCATGTTAGCCTATATGGATCATGTCATATCGTGTAAGCCTATATGGATCTTATCCTACAGTGGCGGATCCAGAAATTTTAATTTGAGGGTATGAACAAGTAAATAATAGATAATAGGAACAAAAATCATGCATAAACATTGTTTCATATATAAAGTTTACAATCAAGATAATCAAATACATAAGATATTACAAAAGATTTAAGTTATAAGCTACAATTTGATTCTTCGACTCTTCATTTTTTGGAAACGATCTATGACATCATCATCAGGAATTTGCAAGAACACGTCCTTCTCAATGAAAGTGACCAAACAATCATTTAAGAACGCATCACTGGGAAGAAGTTCAACATCATATAGATACGCCACTGGGAAGAAGTTCGACATCATATAAAAATTCTTCCTCTTCTGATGCTACTCTACTTTCCCTTGAACCACTTGATTTCATTTTGTTTTCTTAAATTTGGGGTGAATTAAGTGATTGAGAAGGAGACTCGCCATCTTCTTGAGGTACTTCGACATCTCTTTGTAAAGAACAAGAAGTTCCTTGAGATTTTGCTTTCTTAAACATAAATTGTCGAAGATCGGGTTGCTTTTTTATTGTCTTTATTTTCTTTGATTTAGGAGTATTCTTCATCCTAATACAATTGATAGTAAATAATAAGAATAAAATCAATTCTATAGTAAATTAGCAATTACAATTACAACTCATAAAAAAATAACAACACATTTGTCACAAAATCAATAAATTTCATCCATAAATATGAAAAAATACAAACCCTAAATTATGAATAAAAACAACATCAAATTCACTAAATAATAATCTACATCTTTATATATAAGAAGGACCAAGAATGCCACATGACATTCATACAAAGGTTGAACATTTATTTCTCTTATTAAATGTTATTTTTAAAGATAATCTATTATTATATATGTAAGTTTTTTTTTATTATAAATATATATTATTCATACAAAGCTTGAACATTTATTTCTCTTATTAAATGTTATTTTTAAAAATAATCTATTATTATATATGTAAGTGTTTTTTTTATTATAAATATATATTATTCATACAGAGCTTGAACATTTATTTCTCTTATTAAATGTTATTTTTAAAGATAATCTATTATTATATATGTAAGTGTTTTTTTTATTATAAAAATATGTTATTGAAAGAATATAGTTTTAATAATTAGATCATGTTTTTTAATAACCACAATATTATTTGAAAAATATCATGTATAAAATTTCAAAAATATCATGTATAAATAAATGCTATTATTTATATTTTAAAATCTAATTTAAATTTATAATACATTCTCAAATTTTTCACATTAAATTTTCTTATTAAGTGATTTTTTTTTCTTTTTTTTCCACTACTATTATTATATATGTAAGATTTTTTATTTATTAGAAATATATAGTATTGAAGGAATATACTTTTAACAAGTACAATTATCATTTTTAATAATTATAATATTATCTAAAAATATCATTTATAATCTTTATATATATATATATATATGTAAAAAATAAGGACCAAGAATGTCACATGACATTCATACAAAACTTGAACATTTATTTCTCTTATTAAATGTTATTTTTAAAGATAATCTATTATTATATATGTAAGTGTTTTTTTATTATAAATATATATTATTCATACAAAGCTTGAGCATTTATTTCCCTTATTAAATGTTATTTTTAAAAATAATCTATTATTATATATGTAAGTGTTTTTTTTATTATAAATATATATTATTCATACAAAGCTTGAACATTTATTTCTCTTATTAAATGTTATTTTTAAAGATAATATATTATTATATATGTAAGTGTGTTTTTTATATAAAAATATGTTATTGAAAGAATAAAGTTTTAATAATTAGATCATGTTTTTTAATAACCACAATATTATTTGAAAAATATCATGTATAAAATTTCAAAAATATCATGTATAAATAAATGTTATTGTTTATATTTTAAAATCTAATTTAAATTTATAATACCTTCTCAATTTTTGAATTGTATATTTCATGTGATATTGTATTTCAAAATTAAACATTATAATTTTCTTTACATAATATTCTAACCTAATCATTTTTTATGCATATTCGATGGGAAGAAAAATCGATACAACGATTAACAGAGATGGAAGACCATATGTTTTCACGCTGCAAGGTGTGAACTGCCAATTTTCCGTAGAGATATTTTTTGGTTAATTTACTACAATTATTACATCATATATCATTATTGAAAGGTTTATTTATTTTATGCACTCGAGATTTTTTTATCCAAAATTATAAAAATATACTTAAATAAAAAAATTACAAAATTGATGAAAAAATATGATCAATGTGAAATGACAAATAAATTATACATTTATCAGAATATACATGTGAAATAAATAAATAGTAAATCATAAATTAAGATAAATATCATTCAAACTTAAAATTTAAAATAATATACATAAATAATAAAAAAAATTATCATAAAAAATACACCGTGTATTACACGGGTCTTATACTAGTTATATAATAAATAAGAATACATATAAAATATGAAGATAAAATAAGTAAATAAATGTAAAAAAACAATACCTCAAAAAAAGTCCAAGAATGGCTTCCTCTCTGACTCTCTGTTTGCTTGAGCAGTAGCAAAATGGAAATGGGAAAGATTCTCAGCCAATTTCTTTTAATTTAGGTTTAATGACAGTTTTGTAATTACCATGTCAACTAAGGTTATTATAGGAATTACTTAAATATATATATAAAAAAAAAATCAATTTGGGGTACAGCTGTACCCCTTGTCCCCTTATAGATACGCCACTGATATCCTAACCCCTATATGATTGATCATATTGTATGATCATATATGAATTATGATCATTGATCCATATTGAGTTACACGATATGATCCATCATATAGGAGTTACATTACATAATTTATATAGACAATACACGACATGATAAAAAACATTGTTCATTTATGTATAGGAAAAGTACAAAAATATGATTTTTATTTATTTCTTATCTTAATTGTACTTAGGGGCAAATTTGACATTTTTTGAAATGCAGTAAATAGGTAGCTTTTGTGTTATTAACCCAGAATTAAAAAAAAAAAAACAAATTGTGTGAAAACTTATAAAAGAATTCTTGAAATATTTCATGTTACCCGTGATGGATTTAAGTTTTATGAAATACAACTTCTGAAATATAATGTTATGCATAATATGAATATAATGTCGTCAACAATTAATTTTATTTCACACTTTCTAAGATATAATTTAAGAGTATTGATATAAGGTCCTGAATTATTAGTTTTATTTTTGATTTTCACGATATATAATATTTCAGTGTTCACATCAATTAAGTCATGTGGGCCAAATTAGAAAGGATTATTAATCATGTAGACAGCCCAGTCCAGATTTAAGGCATCCTAGCATTTTACATCTTCAATGAGGAGCCCAAATGCAAATGGTGCAGAACTTCATCTTTTTCTTTCTTCTTTTTGTTTTTTGTAATATTTAAAAAATATTAATATGTAGTTTTCGCTCATATAATATAAAATGAGCTATTTGTTACCAAAATCAATTTGTAATGTCTTTTAAAATTATATTGTATCAAATTATATGTATTTCAGTAAAAAAAAAAAATTAAACATTCGATATTATATAATTTATTTTATAAGCTTTATGATTATATATTTACTCAAATAAATAATTTTTTTCCATAAATTATTTAGATTATTCTGGATAATATTTTTCTTTCTAAAATTTGATGAAAATTATTCAAAATAAATTATAGTGCAGTAAATTTACGTATGAATGGAGTGAACGCTACTTTGATGCAAACAATTGGAATGACATTCTTCCTTAAGGAAAACTTAATTAGATGGAATTAAAAATATTTTTTTTTATTAACATTATTTTTACCAATTAAAAGATGTTATTTTAGGCTATATAGATAGAATGATTTGAAATTTCGAATTTCAAATGAATGAATTTCAAATTCACTCAAGTTGGAGAGGATTTGAAATCCACCAAAATGACTCCAAAATTAGTTTAAAATGAAATTGATGAATTTCGAATCTACATCTATCCAAACAACATTGATGAATTTACTACCATGGATTTCAAATCGCTCCTCAAATCCGCCTATCTAAATGAATCCTTAAGGAATTTTGTCAGTTTGAGTTATAGTGTATGATTCTTGAAATTTGTGGATTGAAAAAAATTTCAGAAAGATTACCCGACTTTAAAATTTTCAGAATTATATTTCTAAATCCAATTCTCAAAATTGTGAGAGTAGACTCTAGCTCGTTATATAATTTTCCCTCAGATACTAATTTAATAAAGACGAATCAATTCATAATTTAAAAAATGGAAGTATATTTATATAAATAGATTTTGGTCTAGTGAGTAGTGACCTATGTCCCCACGTGGGGACCTAGTCAAACTGCCAAATAGGAAATTGATAAAACAAGGGAAAATATGAACAAAGAAATGTGTTCAATTAGTTATAGTTGGTCAAACCTGATCAAACAGAACAATTGTGTTTATTGTAGAAAATACTTGCTTGAATACACAAATGTAAGAACTTCTTTCTTGTTTAAGTGAGCTTATTTATCGTTATTGAGGTTACAAGTTTTGGTAAATCATTAAATGTCAACTTGATTCAAACACATTTTAGATCATGCATCAATTATGTGTATTATTGTTGCTTCAATACACAGATTATATCGACATTCCTGATTTCTACGCGATTGATGACAGTTATTTCTTGCGTGGGGTTGTGACGTTACCAGAACCTGATCAATATACTTGATCAGTTAGATTCAATTGTTTGAATGATAAATGACTCTCTTTCTTCCGACCGGCTTAATGCTTCTAGTTAGTATTTAAAGTTTTTTGTGTTGTGGTTGTGTTTGGATGGGTACATCTTTGAACATTGTTTGTTCGTGTGTTCATTCATCTCAACTCGATTAGGTTCCGTCGGTGACCAAAAAAATTCTATTACACAAATTATCGAACTTTTTAGGTGTTAATACAATCTATGATATTTAGTTCAATTTACATATTATTGAATTTCTACAAAATATATGATAAAATCGATATTAAAGTAGAATATTAAGATATAGAATAAAATATATTGGATGAGTTATGAGGTGATGAGTGAGAGGGTGGTGGATAGAGAAAAGATGAGGGTGATCCATTGCAAGAGAATGACACGCATAACAAGATGTTCACATTTACTCAAGAAAAAGAAAACTCGGCTACATAAATACACTTTCTACATGGAAAATAATTCTTCACCTAATTTATGCTCAAAATTAAGGACCCTTGACTCATTAAAATCTATCACACATGTCAGAAAGTTAGCACCTTTCGTTCACATCAGATGACTCATTATCATTATTTTTTTGAATGAAATTACTAGTTAAGATATAAAATGTATATTAAAAATATTTAAATATAAAATTAGATATATGATGTAATAGAGGATTTGCATAACATTAAGTTAGAACGGAGTGGAATATGTGTATATATTTGCATATTTGGCTTTTTCTTTCCATATGATGGTTTTTGACAAGAGAAAGTAATGAAAGTATAATGAATATTTTCTTATAAATAAGTAATGAATAAATTTAAAATAAAATTCTTTAATAAGTGAAGTAGGGTTAATTTTCTAATAGTAAATCAAAAAAGAATTACATATTATTTTTAAATAACCTTTTTAAAAAGAAAATTAGTAATCACTACTACTATATTTTACAAGATAAAAAAAAAAAAAAAAATATATATATATATATATATATATATATATAAAACCACTAATGTCACGTGTCATTCTCTTAAAAGTTCAAAATATTGTTACTAATTATATTAATAATAATTATATTATATTAAATAATTTATGGAAAACACAATATGTCTAATTATTAGATTAAATGTATTGACATATATAGAAAAAGAATGTATTAAAAACATATCAAATATATTTATTATTGATTAAAAAGAATTACCAAATCAATTAGTGAGACCCAACCCACACTCAACACATTTCTGATCTTTATGTATATAAAAGATATTCCACATGTGCCACGTGTCAATCCTACATTTTTTCATATTAATTTCATTTTTTAACTAATTAAATTTATAGTAAATAGAATTTTAAGGCTAATTAATATTACTATTTAATGATATCAAATTTAATGTTGGTAATAAACATTAGTAAATAATATTTAAAAAATTTACTAAATTTGTTAAAATAAAACATGCTAGATTTCAACCATGGAAATCATTTATAAATTTGAAAATTGTTTGATTTAAAATTTTTAAAGAAAAATATAATTAAATAAAAAATGAAAAACTACATTAAAGGTGGGTTGATAAATAATTATTCAAACTTTCAAACTTATTAATTAATGAAATTTAATAGTTTTTGTAAATATGAATTTTATAACAATCTATGAAATTTATGTGAGAAAATTATTGCACAAACCCATACATATATTTTCTTATAAAATTAATATTAAATTTTTTCTAATTTTATTAAGTTCAAAATTTTTAATCTTGTATATTACATGAGCCCCATACTAGTAGGGATATCAACATGATCCCAACCTGCGAGTATCCGTCCTAACTTGAAACGTTTGTGGTGTGTCGTGGGATAGAGTTTACCTGAGTCTTCTTTAGAATTAGTCCCCACTATTATTATATTATTTATATATGTATATATGTATTATTTAATATACATATATTTAAAATAATAAAATAAGTTCATCATAATTATTTTAATTTTATCTTATTTGAAATGTTCATTATGATTACGGAAGTGATTGTGCTAAAAAAATTAAAATTATTTCATTACAAATCTCATAAAATAAAATTAAAATGATTACAATAACTTACTACTCGTATTTTATATATTATTATTATTATTATTATTATTATTATTATTATTACAATTTATGTAATTTTTGAGATACAACAATCTTACCATCATTTTTTGACATTCAAGGAAAAAAAAAACTCATAGAATTAAGCGACTAATCCTAATCTGCCGCAGATGCAGGTCCAGGTGAATCCTCTGGCAGGAACACGGGACGGGTCTGAGTTTTTAACTATCCACCCCATTTTCACAAACTGATACACACATGAAAAAAAAATGTATGGCCTGCTATATTAAAGAAATATAATTATTTCTCTCATTAAAATTTCAAGTAGATCCAGCATTAAAAAAATGTTAAACATTTGTCGTTTCCATTACACCAAATATCTTGATAAAAAAAAATTGGAAGTTTTTTAAATCATAAGAAAAAATAAAAACAAAAATATTTATGTAAAGACTTAAAAAGTATGAAAAGATAAAATTAGAGAACAAAATAATTTTATTTCTATTATTCTATTAAAAATTAAAGAAGATTTTCATAGAATTCCTATAACACAAACTATTATGCATTTTAAATAAGTGTCATTTTAAATTTGTGTGCAATTTTATTTCCTTTAAAAAAATTAAGGATTTTATATGATACTATTTATGATATTAATTTGATTTTTTTTTAATTTTGAATTTTAAATTTTTTGATTAATGAGGGAAATATTTATTTAATTTTTATGTTTCTTAAATTATGAAAAAAAACCTAAAAACGATAAATATCGTTATTGATGGAATATTATAATAGGATAAAATTATTTGACCAAAACACCAACTTAATTGGAATGGTAGTTCTACACTAGTAGGTAGCTTGAGAAGCCATTGAAGAAGTAGAGAGAAGAGATGTCTTAGCTATTATTTTCTACATTATAACACAATGAAAGAGAGAGAGAAGGGAGAGAGAAGAGAGAGAGGAAATTGAATGCGGATTAACGCCGGCGGCCGCATAGAGATGAGAAGTGGAAGTTCAATGGTGCACTATGGCGGTGGCCGACCTAAAGCCGCCGTCTCTAATCACCCTTTTTGTCTTCTTCTCCAAATTACTCTAATACCCTTGTCAAACTCTGCCTTCCAACCCTAATTGAACGAATCTGAACAAAAAAAATCAAATTTGTTACTTTTATAATAATTAAAATTGATATTTTTTTTTCTTTCTTTTGTTGATGTTGTTGGCCAATATGTAAAAGAGAGATGATGTTGGTTGGGTAAATGTTGAGGCCAAAACAAAGGTTTTTTTAATAGAAAATTGTAGTTTATAAATTCTTTTAATATTGTATAGTTTAAATATGGGGCTTTAATATATTACGCGAAATCGATACTTTTAAAGGTGACTCTCATATTTTTTATGGGTGTCGCTTCTATTAATGGCGACAACACTCAAATTTATTAAAAAATATGGGAGTCACCTTCAAGAGTGGCGACTTCGCGTAATAAATTAAAACTCCATATTTGCACCATACAATATTAAAAGAATTTATAAACTACAATTTTCTGTTAAAAAAATCCAAAACAAATGCTAGTATTTAATATTAGGAAGATAATATTGTCTTGATACGATATTAATAAGATAATGTTTATATTACAAAATATAGATATAAATTATAATATAAAAAAGGAGATGATACAAAATATTAAATGAAAATATAAATTGTAATTGAATTAAAACTACACTTATTTTTATGTTTATAATAAAAATTATATGGACAACTCACTTGTATCCATTATAAGAAAATTGGAATTCAACTGCAAAAATATCCACAAAAAACCTTATAAATTTTGTCGCTAACAAGATTGTAACTAAACTGTTAACAAATACAACAACAAAAACAACAATTGCAACCTTTAAGTGTAAGCATTGTTAGTAGTGATGGCAATTGAATTGTATAAACTAATATTCTAATTTGTCATATTAGAACCAAAGAAGAACTAAGCAAACACAATTTTTTGAAACCAATCAATATAGTCACAATAAGTCAATGATACATGAATTAACCCTAAATTTACATCTTTATTTAGTAATATAATATTCGTTGTATTAATCCGAAATGAATTAAATAGAATTGAATAAAAGAAAAGCGTGTCGTGTTTCCACCCCAACCTTCCAAAATAAAAAAATTAAATAAACAGAAAAAAGATGAATGAATGTGATAAGGTTTTATTACATGAAATGCAAGCCGACAAAAAGACAGCCAAAAACAGGGAAACTTCATAAAGTGCTTAACTTTACGCGGCGAGGGAGTATCTGTTCATCCCACCACCTAATTCTCACTATTTATTTATTTTTTAAATGAATTGCCATTTTCTAAACCACCAAACAAATAATTAATTTTTATTCAAACCAGATCGAATAATTCAAAATACCTGCGACATTGTCATTCCCCCTATGGACCATGTGTGTGTTATATATTTAACTAATTATATAAATTTTATAAAAATGGATAAATTCTATCCACGTTTTCCAAAATAATATTCTATTTTCGTCCGAAAAAAATAAGTTTTTAAATTATCATCCCTCAAAGAAAGTCGCCAAGTTTATTAGTCATATATTTAATTATTCATTTCCACACATGTACCTTATTAATATTTTTTTATATTACTTCAAAATTGACTATCTGTATAAAAAGCGACAGTGAGATGTAATGATATATAAGGAAAATACAGGTGAAAATAAAGTTGTAACTATATTGGCAATTACTTACTTCTTAATTTATATGGAAATATCCTATGCCTTTAGGATTTGATTAGACCAATCGATTCAATCTAAACAAGACTAATCTAGTCTGATGAAAGTAAAAAATAAAAAATTAGCAAGTTAAATCGGCTCGGATTGAAAAACAGGATAAAATTTACATTTTCTTTTTAAAAAAATGAAAAATAAAATTTGAATTAGTTTTTAAATTCTTTTTTTGATTTAGAAAATAAAGTTTTTTTATAGGTGTATCTTTTTATGTGATCAATTAAACTGACGATCAAATCATGAATAGTCAATAAAATCAAATATATAGATCCACGAATCGAGAATTTCCTTTATCTAAATGATGGGCCCGACCGTGTGAACAATCAAATTAAAAAAAATATATTTATTTGTGTTGATTTTGTCGAAATGTCTTTCTTATTCTCATGTCAAGATCTGATTGGTACCTATATCAAGCTGAACTCTATTTCTTTTTTTATTGTTCCAACAAATTATAGGTACATATTATCAATTCGATTCCACAAACATAAAAAAATAACTATAATGCATATGGTTTTTCATTTTCATAAATGAGGGCACTGCACCGTAACCCATTTTAGGTTAAAGTTGATTAAATATTTATTGATATCATTTTCCCTTACCAACTATGAAGAGAGTGTTAGTTTCCCTTGCCAAAAAGGGTAGAAAAGTTAATGAGACGTAAATGGATAGAAAATGGAGACAAGGGCATATGATACCTACCCGACAGGGACAGGCGAGTGCGCACGTTGCCCCACACCGCCTCACCGCTCCACTTGTGCACCCACATGCACCTGATTATTATTTCACACCCAACCCAAAGACCTACCCTATATGCTCCAACCCCTCTTTTTTCTCCCAAACCCTTTGCTTCTTTTTCACTACACTATACCCCCCCCCAATTTCAGCAAATTTTGTACCAGATTTATTTCTACATGTACTATCGCTTCTGATCTTTTCTTCCTTTTTTAACTACTTCCTGCTATTTCATATTTATTACCAGTTTTCCCAGAGAGAGAGACTTAACCTAGGATTTTTTTTTTCTTTTTTTCTAAATAAACAAACAAACAAACAGTACCAACTGATTCTTGATCAGAAACTGAAATCGTGGGTGGGTTTCTTGATTTGGTATCTGTTTCGTGTTCCTTTAATCACAGATCTTCTTATTTCCTCACCCATTCAGTTCCACACTTTGTTTTTACTCACCTACTTGGGCTTCGAGGGGCAATAGATAGGGTAATTAAAAAGGTCTGCAAGAAAGAGATAAGGATTTGGATTTTATCTGATAGATTTTTGGAGTTGCTTGGATCTCTATATTCAACGAGTAGATAGAATTGCAGTATCAGACAAGAAAAAGCGTTCACTTACCTTTTTTCCCCGAGTTGGTTACTGCATTAAAGACCAGTTTCTAGAGAGAGAAAGCTCGATTCGCTGAAGAAGACAATATGGCGAACAGATGGTGGGCAGGAAACGTGGCGATGAACCCTATGTTGTCGTCGTCCCCAGGCCCATCTCTCCACCTCAGAAACTCCGCTGAAGACGAAAACGCTGCTCTGAACGCCTCCAACAGCTCTGGCAGCAACCCTAACCAGAACCCCGATGACGTGGATACCATCGATGCCGATGAGGATCAGAACCCCGCCGGCGACCTCGAGATCTCCGGGCCCTCCTCCAGCTCCGGCCGCCGCCCCCGCGGCCGCCCCCCCGGCTCCAAGAACAAGCCCAAAGCCCCCATTGTCATCACCAAGGAGAGCGCCAATGCCCTCCGCAGCCACGTCCTCGAAATCAGCACCGGCACCGACGTCCTCGAAACCATCGCCAATTTCGCGCAGCGCCGCCATTTCGGTGTGTCGGTGCTCAGCGGCAGCGGGGTCGTCACCAACGTGACGCTGCGACAACCAACCGCGCCAGGTGGGGTCCTCACCCTGCAAGGAAGGTTCGAGATACTCTCCTTATCGGGTGCTTTCCTGCCCGCGCCGTCGCCGCCCGGAGCCACCGGGCTGACCGTGTACCTGGCCGGCGGTCAGGGGCAGGTCGTCGGAGGCGCGGTGGTGGGCACGCTGGTGGCGTCGGGGCCGGTGATGGTGATCGCGGCAACGTTCACGAACGCCACGTACGAGCGGCTGCCGCTCGAAGACGACGTAGCTTCGGGTGAGGGAATGCAATCGCAGCCCAGCAACACGGCAGCTGAGCCGCCGCCTTTGTATAATATGGCGCCGAATTTGCATCCGAACGGGCAAATGGCGCACGACGTATTCTGGGCCCCGCCTCCTCCGTCTTTCTGATTTGTATTGTGTAGCCTCTGTGGGAGTTGTTGTAAGCATAGGAATCATGAAGAAAAGGTTAGATTTCATTAGCTATTTTGTATTCCTTGTACATTGGCTTCTCGCATAATTATCGTGTTTAATTGTGACTTGATTTGTGATGATCATCGATCCACTGAAATAAGGGGATATATATACCACTTTGGTAGCGAATTTGATTTGTGCTTATCATTGCTGGGCTGAATTTAAATTCATTGAGCTATCAGATAGCTACAAGATTGATACAGCTGTGTTTTGTGTTACTATATGTTATGATTATCAGGTGAGATTCGTCTGTATTCACTGGAAATTAATCAGTTGTTTCAACTGTAGCTCAGATTGGTTGAAAAGTTGAACCCTTTAGAAACTTTTGATTTAATGCTAGCTATCACATCATTATGGATCATGTGGCAAGGTTCCAGAAGCAACAAGTGGTGGTTTGGCAACTTGATTTTATTTGGACTATAGTTTATGCAACTTGATCATATAATTTGGACTGGTTTATGCAACTTGATTTGGATCTTCATTAGGCTGACTTTACTTCCATATTATCTAATTAGTTGGTGTGTTTTGGTTATAATTATTGGTAGGATCTGTTGACTATTATACACTTTGAATGACATTAATGACTGTCAAGTTCTAGTTAGATGAACTGCAATGTGTTTACTATATTTGTATGAGGAGAGGAAAATGATTAGGTCGTGTCTCCTCACTCGCATATACAAAGTAGTTTTCGCCTCAAAATTATATTGCAATTGAATTATATATAAGTCGCCATCCATTGTCCCATTTCGGAGTAACTTAAACAAAACAATCTTAAGACAAGAACATAAGTATTAAGTACCCTTTGCAACATGGATCAATTAGGCTTGACCATACTAGGTTTTGGCAAGAAGTTTCCCTATTTGATTTTTTTTTCTAACTTTCTTATATAGGATCATTTATTTCCTCGTGTCATGTATGTTGAGCTGTATGTAGATGCAGAAGTTGCATTATTTGTCTTATAAAATCTCCATATATAAGAACTTCTCGTTCGTGGTTTAACTATAGCTTGCACTTACAATGTGATGTAAATGATTGTCAAAATGAATTTCTCTTGTAATTGAAAGAAGAAATTGGCAATACCTCATGTAGAACTGATGGTAAAACGAACTTGCTGGTGAAGCTAAGTAAATGTAAACCCCCAACGATATGAATGGCCTAGGGTCTCCTCGGCTTTGAGAAATGTTTGATATATTTACGAGTTCCACAGAAGATGTAATTTGTTGTGAATTACTTTTGCAGGTTCTAATTGTTTACTACTAGAACCTTTGTTATGGATCTGTAGTGGTGATATTTCTGATTGATATATCTTGATCTATTGAAGTTGTTTGAGGTTGATCAGCTGCTATCGTTTTGGTTTGTTAATTGTTGGTAACTTTATAAAACACGATCTATGTTTCCTTTCCGTGTTTCAGTCTTAAATTTTAGGTACTACTAGCCAGTTGTTAGCAACAAAATCGCATGAAATTCACTTTCTTTAGTGTTTCGGTCTAGTATTCCATGTGATTAAGGCAAAATTGATGATTAAAAACTGGAACATACTTGTAGAATTGTGAAAAGCTCTTGTCTGAAGTTGTGGAATGTTATAATGATGTTTACTGGGAATTGATTGATTATTTCAAGTGAGAATTAATGTGCTTTTATAATTGAAGTGAGAACTGATCGATTATAGATGATATACACCGACAGGTAGATTTCAATGGTTGCATTTGGATAAACTTAGGATTTGAAAACGAATTTATGTTGGTGATTGTTTGGATTGATATAAATTTGAAATCAATTGCTCTTGTTTTGAGTAATTTGAAATGGATTTAATATCCAGTTTTATTGAGGGTGATCGGTTATTTAATCATATGCTCAATTCATTCCGAATTTTAAATTCAATTCAGGTAGGTTTTAATATTCTTATGATCAATGTATGCAGGTCTTTTACGATCAATTTGTATATAAGCTGGCCATATAAATGTCAAATATATATATGTATATATATATATATATATATTTTGGTATATATTTGTCATAGGTATACATAATTAAACTTGTATGGAATGGTGCAAGGGTTTGTGAAACTAGTCAAAAATAGCAAAATATATATATATATATATATATATATATATATATATATATAAATATAATAACAGAAGTCAGTCAGATAAAATGGTAATTAATTCTATTAAAAATTTAAGGACAATTTCATAATTCATCATTTCTAAGGATAATAGAAAGGAAAGAAATCATTTTACGCATGTTGTAAAAATGATGATAAAAAAATCGCTACCTTCTTTCATGCAATTTTTAAAAATCACGATCAGAAAATAGTTTCCTTTTCAAAACTGATTATTTTTCAAAATTATTGCCAAAAAAAATTATATCAGAAAAATTGGATATTATCCATAGAAAATTTTGTTTGTTAACAAATTGATACTTTTTTAATTATAAATGCAAACTGCTTATCCAACAAATTATGAATGGAAAATAGGATATTATCCGTACAAAATTATATTTGTTAAGATTCATTCTAAAAAATCAGAAAACCGCTTGTATTTAATTACATTTTTCTGGATACATTTAAAAAAAAAAATATTGGCATATTCACATTTAAAAATCTATATCTATCTATCTGTATCTATATATATCTATAATAATAACAGAAGTCAGTCAGACAAAATTGTAATTCTATTAAGAACTAAGGGTAATTTGGTAATTTAATCATTCATAAGGAAAATATAAAGGAAACAGAAGTCAGTCAAGCAAAATTGCAATTCTATTAAGAACTAAGGGTAATTTGGTAATTTAATCATTCATAAGGAAAATAGAAAGGAAAGAATCACGAATAGGAAACCGTTCTATTTTCAAAATATTTTAATCTTTTGCAAATTTGAAAATTTTAATTATAAATAAAAAAGACAAAAAAAGTGTAAATAGTTATTCCACATAACGTGGAATTGAAATTTTTTTTTGATATTCAAGTTTCATGGTATGTGCCTTTTTTATTTATAATTAAAATTTTCAAATAAAATGGTAATTCTATTAAAAATCTAAGGACAATTTCGTAATTCATCATTTATAAAGATAATAGAAAAAAAAGAATTCATTTTAGCATGTTTTAAAAATGAAGATCAGAAAATCGCTACCTCCTTTCACGCAATTTTTTAAAATCACGATCAGAAAATAGCTTCATTTTCAAAACTAATTATTTTTCAAAATTATTGCCAATAAAAATTATATCAGAAAAATTGGATATTATCCGTAGAAAATTTTGTTTGTTAACAATCATTTATTTTTTCAACAAAGCATAAATTAGAAAACTGCTTATTTTCGAAAATTGATACTTTTTAACAAATCATAAATTAGAAAACCGCTTATTTTAAAAAATGATACTTTTTTAATTTTATTTTTAATTATAAATGCAAACTGCTTATCCAACAAATTATGAATGAAAAATAGGATATTATCCATACAAAATTATATTTGTTAAGATTCATTCTCAAAAATCAGAAAACGCTTGTATTTAATTACATTTTTCTGGATACATTTTCAAAAAAAAAAAAATATTGGCATATTGACATTTAAAAATTTATATCTATCTATCTATATATATATATATATATATATATATATATATATATCTATAATAATAACAGAAGTCAGTCAGACAAAATTGTAATTCTATTAAGAACTAAGGGTAATTTAATCATTCATAAGGAAAATAGAAAGGAAAGAATCACGAACAGGAAACCGTTCTATTTTCAA
The DNA here is from genome assembly GCA_954870855.1 of Scutellaria minor. Classification (NCBI taxonomy): domain Eukaryota; kingdom Viridiplantae; phylum Streptophyta; class Magnoliopsida; order Lamiales; family Lamiaceae; genus Scutellaria; species Scutellaria minor. The sequence goes on along the minus strand of OX940728.1, from coordinate 3,261,343 downwards.
AATATCTTAATCTTTTCCAAATTTGAAAATTTTAATTATAAATAAAAAAGGCAAAAAAAAGTGTAAATAGTTATTCCACATAACGTGGAATTGAAAAGATTTTTTGATATCCAAGTTTCATGTTGTGTGCCTTTTTTATTTATAATTAAAATTTTCAAATTTGGAAAAGATTTTTTGAAAAAACAAATCGTGATTGATCATGGCTGGTAAAACTTTGTAGTTTTTATTTGTAATTAAATGAAAAATAATTTGGAAAAAATATTTTGAAAATATAATGGTTTCCTGTTCGTGATTCTTTCCTATCTATTTTCTTTAAATGAAAAATAATTTGGAAAAGATATTTTGAAAAAAAGTGTAGTATTACATTTCGTCGAACTATCTGATGCATAATGATGAATGTTTGTTATTTTCAAGTAACTAGATTTCAAACTATCTAATGCATGATGAATGTTTGTTATTTTCAAGTAGGGATGGCAATGGGTCGGGTCCAAATCCAGACCCGCCACAAACCCGGTCCGTTCGGGGCAGGTAAAAATCTGGTCAAACGTATCTACTTCGGATCCAGGGCGGATCTTGGTATTTGTTAAACACACCCCGGACCCGCCCATATATATATATATATATATATATATATATTATTAATATTTATTAGAAAGGGAAATACACCTGCAGGTTTCTGTGGGTGTGTCCTCGTCTTCTTCCTTTCCCCATTCTTCAAGTAGCATATCAACTATTTCTTAAGGGAGATACTTTTTCATGCTTTTCCCCGTTTCTTATCAGGCCAGGTATTCTTGGATGGTAAGAGAAGTTCTTGGCTTTTGTTCGTACTCTTCCATAGAGTCCAGATATTCCTCGATCTTCGTCTCATCACGAACTCATAAAGACAGCGATCCACTTCTCTTTTCTATTCTTTGGCAGATTACTTGCTCCACCAAAAAAAAAAAGTTGTAGCAGGTCGGGACGGGTTTATCCACCGGGTTCATGGGACGGGACGGGTTTTTTGGCGGGGCGGGGCAGGTCCCAGGTTTGAAATTTTTTTGGTGGGATGGGTCCTGCGACAGGCCAAACCCGTATCAGACCCGCCCCGTTGCCATCACTATTTTCAAGTAACTAGATTAGATTGAATCTATACGAGAGAATATATAAGTGAAATATAATAATTTCATTCCTTGTTGTATATATGGCAATACATCTACACGAGAGAATATATAAGTGAAATATGATATTTTGTATCTCTTTACGAAAATTAAATTATTTAATATATTAGGAAGTTTTCAAATTTAAACCTTTAGTAGGATTTAAAATATATTATGTAAAATTTGTTATATTTTTATTTATGTTAACACATAAATAACATATATATTATATAAATATTTTTAAAAATCTATTTATGTAGTAAAATATATCAAACTTAGTATCAACAATATTTTTTTTTGCATAAATTAAAATAATATTTTTTTAACATATTACTTTTTTCCTAAATATCTAGAAAGGTCTATGTCTAGATATATTTTAAAAGTACATATATCGATTAAGATATATTGTCAATCTTTTAATAAATACTATGATAATTAATTTGAATCTTAAATTATATTCTATAATTAATGGTATTCTATTCGCACTTATAATAAATATATATTTAATTTTACTTTACTGTATAAAGACGGAAGACAGTTGAACTTACATTTATATTATTTTATAAGTAATTTGTTTTCTAAATACAGGTTCCAAAACAAGGCGGTCAAATGAAAAATCATCCATAAATACATCTTCAATTTCAAATATTCCTTCACCAATTGACATTGATAATGAAGATAAAACTACAAATATTCATCAGAATGGTAGAATTTTATTACAAATTGGTAATTATTATATTATTTAGTGTTCATTTTTTTTATTACATATTTATGTTTATAATTTTATATTTCAAATGTTTTTTTTCAAAGAATACTTGGATCTCAGTGACCCTACGTATCGATGTTAACATTGTAATGCAATCTTTTGGTACGAAGAGCGATTAGGTGCAAGAAGGAAATCCAATAATCCAAGATCTTTAGTTTGTTGCGTGAATTGAAAGATTCAACTTCCACTAATGAATACACCACCGCAGTATTTACAAGGGTTAGTGTTTGAAGATAACGATAAGTCAAAGCACTTCTTGGATAATATTCGATCGTATAACACATGTTCTACTCACGTCTATGGGAGGAAAGATAGATAAAAGTATGAATATTGGTAATTCTCCACCAGTTTTTACTCTTAATGGACAAAACTACCATCTATCCGAAGTTTGCTTCCAAATGAGGGAACGTCTCCTAAGTTTGCACAACTATACATACACGACACCGAATACGAGGTTCAAAATAGAATAAAGGATGTTCGGTATGTAATTATTACTCTAAATCTATGTTTAATAAGAATTTATTATCATAATTATTTTTTATATATAGATTATATTTAAATTAGAAAAATAATTATAATTGTTTTTTCAGAAATAATGAAGATGGTAACAATCTTCATGAAGAAATTGTGGCTGAATTGAAAACAATGTTGGATGAAAACAATATATTGGTCAAATCATTCAGAATGGCTGGGGAGAAGTTGCAAGAACAAAAAAAATCAAGATGTTAGATTAAAACTTATCAGAAGAAGGGTGGGGGACCCAAGGAATTACAATCTACCTACTGTTTCCGAAGTGGCAGCGTTAGTTGTGGATGACTTTGATCAATCACTTGGAGAACAAGACATAATAGTGAAAACCAGATCAGGAAAACTCAAGCATATAAATGAAGTGCATGCATCATATCTCGGATTGCAGTATCTACTTTTATTCCCTTATGGAGAAGATGGATTCAGGAAAGACATTCCAATCTCGGATACACGATGTAACAACTCTAGAGGTAGAAAAAATATAAGTTTGAGAGAGTATTTTACCTTCAGATTGCACGAGAGGATATGAGAGGTTTCTCTAATACTATACGCAAGAAGATTGACACAACAGTTTGTGGTTGACACATATACCATGATTAAGTCCTCAAGATTGTTATACATACGAACTCATTAGAAACAACTACGATGTGAGATGTACAGTGTCCTGACGGATGCACTGACTAGGGGTGAGATTAATCCTTCTATGATTGACCTTAGAATTGTGCTACAACCGAGTTTCACTGAAGGAGCCCGTTTTATGATACAAAACTATCAGGATGCCATGAAATGGCCTGAAATTGATCGTTTTGTCAAAGAAAGAAATCTTAGACCAGACGATCGTCCATATATAATGGTGAGGGTCTTCAAAATGAAGTTGGACAATCTCATAAGAGACTTACGTCATAATAAAGTTTTCGGTAATGTTATTGCAGGTAAATTCTTTATTTATAATTAGTGTAGTGAATTATTATTAACAATTATTCTATGAAAGTAGTATATTACTTCACTTATAATATTATTTGTAACTCTCTTGTAATACAATTATATATACAATTGAGTTCCAGAAGAGAGGTCTACCTCATGCACACATTCTTCTTTTTCTATCCAGGAAGGACAAATACCCTGCTGGCAATGACATAGACCAAATTATTTCAGCTGAGATTCCAGATGAGGAAATCGATCCGAAATATTATGCTGCAGTACGTGATTACATGATGCGTGGTCCATGTGGTACCTTAAACAAGAATTCTCCTTGCATGGTCGATGATTTTTGTATAAAACACTTTCCAAAAGAATTTGTTTATACGATGGACGTTGATAGTGAAGGATATCCAATATACAGACGTCGGGATTTGGGAAGAACAATTATGAAAAGTGGAGTTTCACTAGAAAGTAGATTCGTTGTTCCATATAATCGGTATCTTTTATTAAAATATGGTGCATATATGAATGTTGAGTGGTGTAACTAATCTCGGTCCATCAAATATCTATTCAAATACGTGAACAAAGGACACGATCATGTCACAACAACTTTCTACGAAACATCTCGTGGAAATGATGTGGTCAGGAATGTCGACGAGATCTAGTTGTACTACGACTGTAGGTACATCTCTCCATGTGAGGCAGCCTGGAGAATATTTGGGTATGAGATTCAGTACAAGGATCCTCCTGTTGAGCGATTATCATTTCACCTTCCGAACGAGTAGCCTGTGATTTTTGAAATCTCCGATTCATTACAGTCGGTGATTGATCGACTATCGGTTCACCAAAGTATGTTTTTAGGTTGGTTCAAGGCAAACAAGAAGTATCCACTTCTTGCAAAACCTCTTATCTATGTTGAATTTTCTCAGAAATTCGTTTGGAAGGCTGATTTAAGAGAATGGGTTCCAAGACAAAAATGTTTCTTCTTAGCAAGAATGTACTATGTACCTCGAAGATTAGGTGATTCTTACTACGTTAGATGCTTGCTCAATGTGGTTCGTGGTTGTGAATGTTACAATGATATAAAAAAGATCAACGATGTGCAGTATGATATGTATCGTGATGTTTGATACACTTTAGGATTGTTGGAGGATGATAAAGAGTACATTGATGGTATTGTTGAGGTAAGTTATTGGGGACCCGTCCATTTGCTACGAGGATTGTTCGTAACCCTTCTTTCAAAAGATTGCTTGAGCAAGCCCGAGGACGTTTGAGAGAAATGTTGGACCTATTTGTTAGAAGACATCGTATACAGACGGAGAAATTTTATGAGAAATCAAGGTAATAAAAAATTTGAAAAAATATTGAAAGATAACTAATTTGAAAAAATATTGGTAATAACTATATTGTTCAGTTATATATATATATATTACTTATATCTCAAAAACCATATAATTATTTAATTTCATCCTATTATTTTTGTTGTTTGTTTACAAATTTGAATTTTGAGGAAACTGAGATAAAAAATCTGATTTTATTGGAGATTGATAAATTGTTGCGAAATTAGGGCAGGAGGTTAAATGATTTTGCATCAATGCCACAACCAGATCCTTAAAGATGCAGTAATTATCAAAATAAGTTATTTTTTGATGAATTACAATATGATAGAGCTGCACTTCTAGATGAATATGAAGAATTGGTTCGAAATCTCAATGTTGATCAGTTAAATGTGTACACCACATTAATGAATGCGGTTGCGTGTGATCGAGGATGGGTATTCTTCGTGTATGGTTATGGAGAAACTGGAAAAACCTATATTTGGAAGACACTGTCAAAAGAAGAAATTGTTTTGAATGTTGCTTCAAGTGGTATTGCTTCGTTGCTCCTACCCGGAGGAAGAACTGGACATTCCAGATTCAAAATTCCAATAAATTTTCACGAGGACTCTACATGTAATATCAAGCAACAAAGTGATCTCGCCGAGTTGATGGTCAGATGCAAACTGATAATCTGGGATGAAGCACCGATGATGCATAACATTGTTTCGAGACTCTGGATAGAACTCTTAGAGATATAATGACACCTTCAAGATCTGATAGCTCAAATATTCCTTCCGGAGGTAAAACATTTATTATGGAAGGAGATTTCAGACAGATTCTACCGATTGTACCAAAAAGCAGTAGATAGGATATAGTCAACGCAACAATAAATTCTTCTTATCTGTGGTCACAATGCAAGGTGTTAAGGCTAACAAAAAATATGAGACTACAGAATCTCGGTTCAGATATACAGTCGGATGAGTTAAGGAAGTTTTCAGAGTGGATAGCCAACATCAGAGACGGAACAACCGTAGGTCTTAATGATGATGTCGTTCATATTGAGATTCCAGATGATATTCTGCTAAAGAGTTCTGGAGATCATATCGGTATGATAGTTCAAAGTACTTATCCGGATTTCGAAAAAATTGTGGATGATACGTCTTATCTACAGGGTCGGAAAATTCTAGCACCCACTCTTGATGTTGTGGACTCAATAATTGAATACATGACAGAAATGAACACCCAGCAGGGGAAGTTGTATTTGAGTTCAGATAGTCCTTCAAAGTCGGATATGGGAGTAGATCTATTGCAAGACATCCATACACTAGAATTTCTCAACACAATACGATGTTCAGGTGTTCCCAACCATTAGCTTAACCAGAAAGTAGGAACCCCATTTATGTTGTTGAGAAATATTGATCATTCACTCGGATTGTGTAATGGTACAAGGATGGTTATCACAAAACTTGGAGATCATGTCTTGTAGACAACGATCATGTCCTGAGAAAATGTAGGAAAAATAATTTTAATACCAAGGATGACACTTACTCCCTCTGATCCGAGATTGTCGTTCAAGTTTCAAAGAAGACAGTTCCCAATCATTGTATCATATGCAATGACCATTAACAAGAGTCAGGGTCAGTCTCTAAATCATGTTGGTATGTACCTTAAAAAACCGGTGTTCAGTCATGGACAGTTATACGTCACAATCTCCAGAGTCACTAACCGTAAAGGACTCAAGATTTTGATATGCGATAAAGAGAGTGGACAAAACAATAAAGCGACAAATGTAGTTTATAAAGAAATATTTCAAAATTTGTAAACAACGATGTCAACATTACACTCAATTTATCGTATTATGTACCTGATCAATTACATTGCTTTGATAATCCCGTTTCGTGATGTTTTATTTTTCGTAATTTGAATTGGACTACTGACTATAAATATACATTAAAATAATATAAATATAATAATAATAATAATAATCATAATCATAATAATAATAATAATAATAATAATAATAATAAAAATAAAAAATAGATCATTCTTATATTTAATCCCGTACATTGCACGGGTGCACTGCTAGTATATATAATAACAAAAATCATACTATATATAATAACAAAAGTCATACATATAACCGTTTCTAAAAAAAATCTTAAAAAACAATTTATTTTACAATGTTTTTTAAATTTTAAAATTCATACACATTTTCTTTAAAAAAACGTCCTTTTACATTTTAAACGTCCTTTTACATTTTAAATTACATTAGAAGACGTTTCCTTTTCAAAAAATGAATCTTTTCCGATCTAACATTTCTATCTGTAATTTCAAATTTAACTTTTATCCGTAAAAAACTAATAAAACATTTTATCTCTCTCCATAATCTGCTCCCGCCTCTCTCTCTCCCTTTTTTTTTTGTTTTTTGGTTATGTTGGTTCTATAGTCAGTGGCGGACACACATGGTAGCAAGGGGTGGCAAGTGCCACCCCTTTGTTTTTCATTTGAATTACCTAAAATGCCCTTAAAATGTTTTAAAATTAAAAAATACCTTAACTTTATACAAAATGTTTTCTCTTGAGTTTTCTCTTTCATATTTATTGTTGTTGCAGTGAAAACCAGCAAAATTAAAGTGTATCAACGGTTATTGATGGATGGTGGTTCTCACCACCAGATAAAAAATAAAAATAGATATATAATAAATTCTAAGTTAAAATTTTCAATTGTTTTGTTGATTTGAACATTATTAGTTTGGAATTTTGATTAGTTGTTAGATAACATAGATGGATTTCTCAATTGTGATGAGTATCATGAAAACATGATTTGCAACCAAATGAGTGATGAATGAATGTCAATTATCTTGAATATGGTAAAATGTTGGGTCAATTGTAAATGAAATCACTTCATTTATTTTTTTGATTCAAACGAAATATATAAAATGAATCTTTGAAATAATTTGTAAATTACATTTTGTATGGAAAAATTTGAATTTTTGTATATTACCTTTAATTGTGCCACTCCTTTGAAAGTTTTCTGCGTCCGCCACTGTCTATAGTATCCCTTTTTTTTAATTGTTCAAAGAAAAAAACCGTTCTCTTCATATTTTATCTGGAAAAAACTATTGTGGCATTCTCTTCATACTTCCACCGAAAAAAAATCTCCTCAATGAATTTCATAGTTTGTATGTATAAGTTTGATTAAAATTCGTGTTTGGGAATCTGCAAAATTAATTGAGATATCACTGCAACGATAGAGGAATGACTGGACTATCAAATTCGTGGGTGACTGAGTCAATTGTCAGTCACATTGAAAGTAAGTACGATGAGGTTCTGCTCTAACCTATAACTCTCTCTTCAATTGTGTCAACAACGGTTTATGTACCATATTCATACAGTTATCAAATTGTTCAACCATTGTTAAGTTGGTTTTGTAGCAGATTGATACAAAAACAGATTGTTCGTCAGATTTGTTGTATCTCTTACGCCCACCATTCATTAATGTCATTCATTCAAGTAGAAAAATCACAAGCAATGGCCTTTCCATGACTGTGCAATCTGTTGGAATTTAAGCTTAATTCGAATTGTGTTGACAGTTCGACCACCCTTCAGTAGAATGGACATAACTTTCTGTAGGAGTGTCCAAATCAAGATCCGTTTGAAGTTTTGGAAACTAGACTTCTAGAGCTTTCCAACCATATGTGGGTCTTCAGCTAACTCTCAGCCAAACGTTACAGATTAATTTCGGAAGATGGGTCATGTGAAGAGTCCTATGTAAATTGCTATAGTTATGAATTTGTGGAGTTATGTACTTTGCATTTACTTATATTTATGCATGTAGTTGTGGGCTATAAATACCCATCATCATTTGTAATGATATGTAAGAGAAGCAAGTAAGAAGAAGCAAGTTAATCATATGTAATCTAGAGAGTTTAGAGTGAGTTCACAAAAAGTGTTGATTGAGTGAGAAAATTATATTTGCAGAAGTGTCTCTCCTCTCCTCTCCACTACTCCTCCTCTCTGTTTTTATTCTACTGCGTGATTTATCTCTCTATATTATTCATTCGATCAAACACAATCGAGCACCCTTCTCCAATGGTAAAAGACATTATAAGTTCTCTCTACTAAGTTTAGTCAAATTTTGTTTATGATGAATCAAGATTCTTGAATAATTTGACTAAAATGAATAGTTTGATTTCTCTGTTTATAATCCCTTGGAAGCAACAAAGATTTACTCATTCCCATACCTCACAACTCTAACCATCCGAAATTAAATCCTAGATGAAGTTTTAATGCCCACCATATTGTGTGTTCTCAACTTCCCCAACACTGGGATGAAGAAGTGGAAGAATCTGAGAAAGAGAGTGGAGTTGAAGAAGCAGGTTCCTGCTACATTGATGGTTGCTAGAGGATTTTGCTAGGAAGCAAGCTGTTGGTATACAAATGGTTGCAAGTGATTGTGCTAGAAGGTTTGAGTGTGGTATTTGGTGGTGAGTCTTTCTTCCTGTAAAAATTTCAAATTGAGATTGAAATTTATGTTTTTGTGGTTTTTCGAAGTTTTGTTACTGTTTTTTTATGTTGAATTTGTGTGTGAAGGTTGATGTCTTATAGGTTGAAATATTCCAATTTCATGATCTTATAGGGGATTTGTTTGTTGATTTTGTATTTTTGGATTTTATTGTAGTGGTATCAAATGGTTATTACTTTATATATCTAATTTTTTGGGTTACTTTGGATGGATGTTTTCTTAATCATATTGAGCATCTTTCTATTTATGCAACTTATATGTTGAATTTAACCAGCACTAAGTAGGAGTAGAGTCTCTTCATCAGGCTCAAATCCAGGAGGCGAGCTCATACCCGAGCTAACGAAAGTTTTAACAACTATCATTGTTGTACGTGTGGAGCAAGAGGGCATATCTCAACGGATTGTCTGGATAACCAAAAGAGAGGTCTAAGACAGTTCGAATCAACATCATAATTCGAAGAAGCTGTCTATTATCAAGATCTCATACAGGTGTATCAATTTGAGGATTTACCCTCAGATGAAGATTCGAGAAGTGGATTCATAGGAAGGAGTTGTAAAGAATCATATTATCATAGATGATGTGTAACGTTATGGACGTATCGGGCCAGCTGTGGAGCTCCTGCAGGATTTTGAGTACTCATGTACATAGATGACGACCTGTTGGGCATGATTGTAGTCTATGCTACTTTTGCTTTTAGATATTAAGTATCGTTTGGACATATTCTGTATTATATAAGATGATGCGTACTAATGGGTTAACTTGAAAATTGTTCGTGAGTTGCTGATTTGTTGAAACTTCTTTTACATAAATGTGAACGGGGTATTGCTGGGTATGAGATAATGTTATGTTGTTTAAAAAAAAAAAAAAAAATATATATATATAGCAAGTTTTCAGATTGTGTTATATTTAAAATTCGTTCTGTGCTCGGTTGAGTAGGTGTGGTCCTGATATTTATACGTTTAAAAAAAATTATATTTATGGAATCTCAAACAAGGTTTTTTTTTTTTAATTTCAAATAAGTAAAAATAATATTGAAAATCATATCTGAGATGATTTCAAATTTTCACACTATGTGGAAACTATTTTATCTATCCCAATCTTCTCACGTTTAAACCCTCCTAAATTTACTGTAATTTCACATTTATCCTAAAAATATCAGAGAAAATTAATATCTATTCAAAGCTCATTCCTATTCAAATTCAGTTTTTCATTCCTACAAACCCTCTTCGATAAAGTTTCCAACAGTTACCAATTCTAATTCTTTGCTTTCTTCCATAACTTCTCTAACTCCTCTTCAACATTAAGAAATTTTACTTCGGTTCATGCTATCAAATTTTCAACTGCAGTCTCTTTGGCAACCACTGTTTCGGCGACAATCCAATTATTTCATTATCTTTGTCCTCTTCAATAATCTAGACAATCTCGATCCCAATCACACACGTTTCTGATTTTTTTTCTCAATTTTGTGTTTTGCTGGAGAGTTATTATTGATGAAATAATTGATTTGAATTGACAAATTCATGAATCTGATAAAGTTACTCAATGCTTTTTTTAGGTGAATGTTTAGCATGAATTTGCAGACTTCAAAATGAACATCTATCTTCTCTATATTGAAGTGGTTTATTAGAGCGAATGGAGAGAACACTAGCTTTTTTTTTAATTTTATGTGGTTTGCAAAATAATTTTTACAGATTATCATTTCTCAGAGATCAGAAATGGAGAATTCATCAAATTTATACTCGCTTCTAGAAGATTAATTGCAACATAGAGAAATATGCCAGGAAATTACATTACGTTTTTTTCTCTTTTTTCCTCCAAACTTGATCGTATTCCACTACAGTTGAGTATGTGCTCTGATATTTCTTGTTTGTGATTATTTCACTTTTTCATATACATTTTTTTATGTTCGTAATTCAGTTATGAGTTTTAATATTTTCACAAACTCATCGAAACTCATCAGAGAGGATCGAGATGTTCAATCCAGCAAATGATCTGGCTATACCACCCTCATCTCCTACTAATTCTTCACATTTTCTTATGATCTTGAGACCGAGGTACTTTTTTTTAGTTTTATCGCTCTAAATTTTATTATTCTTTGTCTTTATGTGATAATGTACAAATAGAAAAAACACATAGGAATTCTTAAGTTTTTTTTTTTTTTAAATTTATTGGTTTTTCTGCTTCAAGATTCTATTTATGATCATGCATGTATTAGTAATCAGTTAATCCGTTCATAAAAAAATTGGTTAAGGAATACTAAAATGCAGTTAATCCCTTCATAAAAATCTTCTACCAAACAATTGAGCGTTAAATTCCAAATTTAAGTAAAGTTGCATTAATTTTTTCCCCTCTCTATTTTCGCCAATTTTAACTGGTGTTGTAATTGTAAAGATGTTGATAACTTATTTTCACCCCAGGATAAAAGATGAGAAATTCAACATGAGAATGAATGATGAATAGAGGTTGTTGGACTTCGGGTTTAAGTAAGGGCTTAGAGGAGAAGTCTTGTGCCGATATCGGTAGTTGTTCTTGGTCTTGATGAAGATGAGCCAAAATCAGAACAAGGTATTCATTGTGGTTTGTTTAGGTTCAATTGATCGATTACATGGAAAATACAATATGATTCACAACCAAATGTTATTTTAATCTAGAAACAAAGAAAAAGTCATGCATTATTTTCTCTTTTAATTATGTGTCAAATGTCATCCTTTTTTGTGTTGAAGATCGAGATTTATGAGATTGCTAAAATTTGACTGGTGATTCTGAATTAAACATAGGAAAAAATTGATAGCTTATTATAGTAGAATAAAAAGCCAATTTTTTGTTGGGATCCTCTTATAAATTCAAGAACTGAAATAATGGAAACTATACAACATTCAGATTTTATAAAAATGACATATTACTTCTTGAGTGTAGTTGAAAATACATTTTCCCTCATTTTGGTTTTTGAAGGTGTAATTGTACTTGGATTTCTAAACAACATAAATGACTGCAAAAATTTGCACCAATATCTATATTTCATAAAAAAGAAATTATTAATAATTACAATTATTTCTATTATTATTATTCTTATTATAATAATATTTTTGTGGTGCAAAACTTCATTAACTCTTCATGTTGCATTGGTGTCCAACAGTTAGCGACCAGCGAAAAGAAAGGTGAATAGGCAACAAGATATATTATGTTCTTTGAATTATTTGGTCTATTTCAACATTGATTTGAGAACTTTCATTCCCCAATTATATTACAATGAATTTCTTGCATGATAAGTTCTAGTACATGATAAATTTTTTCATAATTTAAAGTTAACATTAATTTTTTTATAATTTTTATAATTTAAAAAAATAATATTATACAAAAAACAAATAAAGTTCAGAAGGTTAAGAGATCAGCGTTCATCTATTTTTTTCAAAAAACATCTTATAAGTCAATATATGTTTTGTAACAAGTTTTCACTATACATAAAATATTATAATATATATATATATATGTATATATTATTTTACATTATATCTATTAGGGAAATAAATTGTTTTTTGATTTGATAAGTGGATGAAGACTTTTAAGAAAATTGTTATGATAGTTTTGCCATAAAATAAAATAAAATTCTAAATAGTTTATGAATATTAAAGCTAAGTTAGAAATTTTGTTGGTGGATCTTATTTTGAAAGTATAATCCTCTAACATCCTATTTTGAAAGCAAATAAGATTTTGGATTTTAAGAAATACCAAACACTAATAAACTCATAAATATTTAAATATTTTACAAATTATTTAAAGAGATAATAAGCTTGGGTTAAAATGATTTTCAAGGATGATGAAATATATAATTATTATTGACTGAACATAAAATTTATTAAATTATAACGTATGCAACACACGGATGATAGATTAGGGGACAATTGTATGTCGTAATTTCCAAAGTCACCAACAGTAGAAGACACAAAAATTTGATATATGATAAAAAAGTGGACAATGAAATAGAGCGACAAATGTAGCTTACAACGAAATATGTAAAAATTTGTAAACGACAATTTGAACATTACACTTAATCTATTTACTTTAGTTTGATAATCCATTTATTTTATTTTATTTATCGTAACTTAAATCGAACTACCGACTCTATATATAAATTAAAATAATATAAATATAATGATAATAAAATAAACAATTATTATATTTGTTAGGATATTTCTATTAGGATTTTGATGAGATAAATAACTTTGTATAGGAAGTTAGAGTACCCTATTTTTCCACATTGTTTGAGTGGAACTTGACTTTGTAAGTTTACTTTTTGGATTGTATTATAAAGATATGTAAAAATCAGAAAGATGGAAGTTACTGATCATAGCATGATTTTGGAAGTGAAGAAGTATTGGATGCTGATTTTCAGTAAGGAGAATCAGTAAGCAGGAGGAGTAAGCAAAATCAGCAAGTAGAATCAGTAAGTAGCTTACTATATACAGTAAGGAGAACAAGAGACTTTTCTGCAGAATTCAGAAACAGTAAGCTGTTGTGGAATCAACAAATAGGATTCAGAAATAGGAAGCTGTTTCAAATCAGTAAGCAGACGTAGAACAATAAACAGTTACCACAACCTAAGCAGGAAGCTGTAAGTTTGTCTTAACTTATTTATTGCACGAGGAAGGAGTGAATGCAGTACGAGGTTTCTACATTACCAAAGTAACCGGTAGATGGAAGTTAGCACCTGACCAATGAGGTGATGTCATCTAGATCGCGGACCTGCAAAAGCACTATTTCCTAGGAGTAACGTCATTAATGCAAAGTAGAGTAGGACATGTCCTATTTCCCAGTTTCTCCAAGCGCATTAAATGCGAAGATCATGAAGATCAATATTTGAATTTCTACAAGGACTATGTCTCTCTTTAACGGGCATATTTCTACCATTATATATAAAAGGTGAAGGTGACTAAGAAGACCACTTAACTTATTGATATTTTTCTAAACAATCAAATTCTCAAGTAAAACACAAGTTTGCTAACAGTTCAGTCACTCAACCTTCAGAAGCAGTCTAGCCCAAGATTTTGAGCTCACAAGTTCTTAAGGCTGACTTCGAAAACACAAGTTGAAGATCATATACTTTTAACCTATTTGTTGTGTGCTAGATTGTTTTAGTTGATGTCCTTAGTGGGAAGGATTTAGATCCTCACTAAGTGTTTAGTCTTTGTGTAAGACTTTTTACTCTGTGTGAGTATTTGTACCCTATGTGGGATTAGCCTAGGAATCTCACTAATTCTAGTAGGTGTTGGCTCGTTAGGAAGACGATTGTAAAGTCGAGACTTGTAAATCAATCTGACCTAGTGGAGTTCCTCCTGTGTAAAGGAGAAGAGTGGACGTAGAAGGATTACACCACCTTCGAACCACTATAAACCTTTGTGTGTTTATCGCTTTCATTTACTTGCTGCATATTTCATATATACATCATGCTCATACTGCTAAAAAGGTTTTTATTAAAATCATACTTGGCAAAAGAAAACTGTTTTTCAATAAAAAAACTCTATCTTAAGTTTCCACTACATACTGTGAAAATCGAGACAGTAAGCTGAACAAGCATACTGCCAACTTATTGAATCGAGAGAGTTGCTGCATTCTCTCTAGAATCCAGTAACCTACTTACATAAAAGTTTTAAAACGCAAAATTTGATAGAGGTTCATTCACCCCCCCTCTGAACCTCTGACCTCTTGGGACCAACAATATTTAATCTTGTGCATCACACGGGTGCACTGCTAGTATCCTTAAATTGTGAGTGTCAGGTTCTCTCTATGGAAGTTATTTATTTCAAAGAAAATTTAATTTTGTTGTAAGTTACATATTTTAAATAGTCAGAGGATTTAACTGTAATGAAAAAGGATATTTTTTTAGCCCATTTTTTTTCCGTTTCGAAAGAAGACCAAATGAGTATAGTGGTGCCTAGGGTTGTAAACGAATCGAATCGAATCGAATACTGGCAAATTTTATTCGAATTCCAAAATTTTCAATAGTATTCGTATTCGTATTCGATTCGAGTTTGAATACTAATTTTGGATTCTTATTTGATTCGTTTAAAAAATTCGAATATATTCGAATTCAATTAATATTCGATTCGATTCGAAAATATAATTCAGATATTCGATTCGAGTTTAGAATTTTAGGGTTTTGGATTAATTGGATATATGAAATAAATTAAAATGAAAAAAATAAGTATATATAAATATGTATATATATATGTATATTTAAATATTTCGAATCGAATATATTCGAAATTATTCGAATCGAATACACCGGTATTCTTATTCGTATTCGAAAATAATTCGAATATTAAAAAAAATTTATATTCGAATTCGAATTTTTCGAATACGAATCGGATAATTTCGAATCGAATCAGAAAATTCTTATTATTTTGCATCCCTAGTAGTGCCCATCCGGTTCGAAAAATTGAAATAGAATCGAAACCGAACCATGATCATAGGTTCGGAGAACCGTTGACTCGATTTCATTTGGGTTAATTTCAAATTGGGAAACCGACGATTAAACTGTCGGTTTATCTATTATTTAAAAAAAAATTATAAATAATATTATAAATTTATGTTAATTTCTCTTTAATTTTAAGTTTTATTGATTATTATTTTTAATTTGTATGGCGGTTAAACCATCGGTTTTTCAATTTTTTTAAAAAAATTATATTTTATATTAATAATATTATGAATTTATGTTAATTTACTCTTTAATTTTAAGTTGTATTGATTATTATTTTTAATTTGTATTATAAGTTGTAATTTTTTTAGGTTTATAGTTTGTATTTGGTTGTATTTAAATTGTAATTTCTAATTTTTGAACTTGTAGCTTGTAAACTGTAATGTAGTATTGTTGTAACTTGTATATGTAAGTTCTATTTTTTAATTTATATCAAGTTATTAACTCAAAAATATTGTTATTTGCAATATATGAATAATTGTAATATTAATATATAAATTTAATTTTAAAAATTTTAAGAAATTAAAAAAGAAAAAGAAAACAAACCATCGGAACCGGAAATCGGAATCTACACAGTTCGATTCCGACCTGCCCTCCACAGTTTTTCGAACTGAACGATTTTGTACCGATTCGAATAGTGTGAACACTCCTAAGCGAGTGAGTGTTATTTTTACTAAATATAATAGGGGAAATAGCCTACTATACCACAATAGATATAACTAATAACAAATTTACCACAAAATATAGTGATTGTACCAAAATACCACAAATTATAACAAACTTATAAAAATACCACAATTTTTGACCGGTCCTAATGTGAATAGTGAGCTGATGGGATTGAAAATTAATTAAACCAACTAACAATCAAATCACTTTGAGGGTATTAAATGAAAATTTTCAAATGCCTACCAATATTAAACGAAAATTTGTAAATTTTCGTTTAATAGTGGTAGGCATTTGCACTATTAAACGGAAATTTACAAATTTTCGTTTAATAGTGCAAATTTTCGTTTAAGAGTGGTAGACATTTGCATTATTAAACGAAAATTTACAAATTTTCGTTTAAAAGTGCAAATTTTCGTTTAATACCCTCAAAATGATTTGATTGTTAGTTGACCCAATTAATTTTCAATCCCATCAGCTCACTATTCACATTAGGACCGGTCAAAAATTATGGTATTTTTGTAAGTTTGTTATAATTTATGGTATTTTGGTACAATCACTATATTTTATGATAAATTTGTTATTAGTTATATCTATTGTGGTACAGTAGACTATCCACCCAAATATAATATTGTGCACGTGGCATGAAATATGAAGCAAATGCAAAAGAAATCCAACTCAAAAATAGTGTAGGCCCCAGCTGTAAGTATGTTTGCCAAGTGTACTGTGTTATAAACTTACTCCAACTAAATTAAACTCAAAAAAGAAAATTAGTAATTTTGGTCCGTTTTGACAAAAATGCGACTTGTCATGTCGATCTGAATTAATTTATTACAACTTTATTTAATGTTTGTTTAGATAGTTCCACCTTGGTGTTTAATTTATTACATAACACGCATTGTGGGTGCCCACATGCATGTTAAATAAATACTATATAACATCATTAATCATCATATCTAAATTTAGTTACAAGATTTTGACATATCACGTACTTATAGTGGATCGTATGTGATTTTGCCGTTATTTTATATACGCGTCTATATATATAATTCTACTTAAATCCTTTGATTATTTCTGGTGAATTAACGTTTATTTATTTAGTAAACTCAATGGAATAATATAACTTTTTCTATTGATGAAAAACCTTGGTGGGCTTCCGCTTTTAATTATAAAGAGCTTTAATTAATTCCAATTAAATATGGATAATCACATCAAGTACTGTAAACAATTAAAAAAAAAATTCACTTATTTATCAAACTTTCTTTTGTTGTAAATAATCTACTTAACTACATAACGCTGCATTTTGTTATACTAACTATTAATTTTTTGCCAAATATCCTTACAAGAAAAATATTTTTTTAGAAATACTAAAATTATAAATTATTTTTAAGAAAATCTATTTTATTCAAACAAATTATAATTATAAATACATTTAATTATTGTTTTATATTCAAAATATTAAAATTAGATTATAAAATGTTTTTTAAAAACAGATTATTAAATTAAATTTATAAAAATAATCTCTAAAGAATATTTAGTCCTAATATTCAAATTTAAAAGAAACTTTAATTTGATAGTCAATACGCAAAAAACTTAGATTGTTTTATCATTTGATGGTTAAAGTGAAAAAAAATAGACAATTTATAGAATTTAGTCCAATTAATCCAAATAAAAAAGAGTTAGTCTCTTATGAGACTGTCTCACGGATCCCTTTGTGTGAGATGAATCTTATTTGAACCACATCCATATTCCTTAACCTGACCTCCAGCCCTAACCTAGTCAAGTTCAATAAAAACCGAAACAACAGATTTACATGATTGGTGATTCTATACACACCCCATAACTTACTAAACACACCTCATTTCTAAATAAATGAAAGATGTAAAAACACAATATTCGGGGTGTGTTTAGTAAGTTATGGGGTGTGTATAGAATCACCCTTACATGATATATTGCTGGACACCTTGGTTTTCTTCCTCAATTATATTCCGACGCCTATTTCTTCAATGCCTCCTAGCATCTCCCTAACAATTATATTAATGATTATCATCTTTTACATTAATATAATAATTATCTTTTTTTTTAAAACAATATATTAATTCAATACCTTAATCATCATACTAGTGTAGAATACAATTATTAATAGTGACATTTTCATTTTAAATATTAGATTTAGTGTAGAATACAATTATTAATAGTGACATTTTCATTTTAAATATTAGATTTTGAAGAATATTAGCAGTCAGATTTTTGGGAAGTTCAATCCACAACGACGACGATGATGATGAATCTACTACCATAAGAATATTCATTCTTAATTAATTTGAATTTATCATTTTCAATCTTATTTATGTATAAAAATATATATACTCCGTTATTTAATTTATGAAGTACCTAAGAATAAAAACACATACTTATAACTTTAAAAGTATAAGATATTACATATACACACATTTAAGGTATTACATATTTACCTTTTAAGGTATTAATGCTTATAGTTTAAGGTATTACATATTTACCATTAAGGTATTACAATGTAATCAGAAGTATTTGTATAAGGTATCACAACATAATCTTCAACAAGTAGATGAAATATAACTTGGTTCTGCATTTAAGTATGAAATTTTACTTGCTTCAATTTGATCCCCCAAAAAAGATTCAACACCAAAATGAGAGATCTATAATTAAGACTTCTAATTTTCAATAAAGAAAAAAAAGCTATCTCATAGTACAAATAAAACTCTAATCTTCAGGTATAAAACAAGAAGAGACTCTTTACAGCATCCTTAAGGCTACCAACAAAATATTGCTTCAACACCTCCAAGCTAATTGTTTCTCCCATATTTTCTCTCTGGTTTCTTGATTCCATATTTTGTCTCAGCAACAGATATACCATTCTAAACATTAGGATGACCATAATTATTCTGATAGTCTGATAATGAAATAAGTGAATTGCAGGGACTACACTATGAACCACTCTCTCTACAAATCCCACATCAGAAAAATGTTAGGTTGTTTTGATTGTTTAGTTAAGATTCTATTTAATAAGTCACTATTATTAAGGGATTGTTTTTCATTTTGAATTAGTTTTACCACGTTTTTAGGTCTGGTAAACGTAGGCAGCTTTTGATGTTTTTTGTTTCGTTTTGTTAGGCTATTTATTAGCCAAGCTAGTTCTTCAATGAGATAAGAGATTGCACTTACTTTCTGCTCTTTGTTTCTACTATTTTCTGGTTCCTGACATCTGGTATCAGAGCCCCATCACGGGGCTTGATTAGAATTTGGAAGCAGTAGCCTTCTAAGTGTGTAGTAGTTGAACTATGGCGACAAAGAGTAGTTTTGTGCAGCCATCTATTCCGAAATTTCATGGGCACTATAATCATTGGGCGATGCTCATGGAAAACTTCTTGCGTTCAAAGGAGTACTGGGGCTTGGTAGAGAATGGAATTCCTGCAGTAGCAGAAGATGTTACTCTCACAGATGCACTGAGAAAGCATATTGAAGAGTAGAAGTTGAAAGACTTAAAAGCAAAGAACTATCTATTTCAAGCTCTAGATCGTCTCATCTTGAAGACAATCCTGAACAAGGACACGATAAAGAACATATGAGATTCCTTGAAGCAGAAATATCAAGAGACATCACGAGTCAAACGTGCACAATTGCAAGCTCTCCGGAAGGAGTTCGAAACTCTTCACATAAAGACGGGCGAATTAGTGAATGAGTACTTTACTCGAACTCTAGTGATAGCCTATAAGATAAAAGCAAATGGTGAAGACAAGGGAGATGCTACTGTTGTTGCAAAGATAGTGAGGTCCATGACACCCAAATTCGATTATGTTGTATGTTCCATTAAGGAGTCTAATAATATAGACACCTTGACTATTGATGAGTTGCAAAATAGTATGTTAGTGCATGAACTACGCATGAGTTCTCATGTTGAGGAAGAGCAGGCCTTGAAGACTACTCATGAAGATCAATATGGAGGAAGGGACCGAGGACGCGGAACCTTCAGAGGAAGAGGACGGGAAAGAGACAAACAAAGCCATAAAAGAGCCACCATTGAATGCTATCAATGTCACAAGCTAGGGCATTTTCAATTGGAATGTCCAAGCAAGGAGAAAGAGACCAACTATGTGGAGACCCAAGAGGAAATGTTGCTGATGACATATGTGGATATGAATGCAAGAAAAATGGATGATGCGTGTTACATTGACTCAGGGTGTAGTAATCATATGTGTGGAAAGAATGAATACTTCTCGGATCTTGATGAAAGCTTTAGAGTTTATGTGAAACTAGACAATGACACAAGCATGATGGTGATGAGCAAAGATAATGTGAGGCTGCTAGTGAACGGAATGACACTAATTATCACAGAAGTATTTTATGTGCCAGAGTTGAAAAATAATTTGATGAGCATCGGACAGCTACAGGAAAAGGGGCTTGCTATTTTGATTCAAAAGGGAAAATGTAAGGTATTTCATCATGAGAGAGGATTAATTATGGAGATGAAGATGTCTTCAAATCGAATGTTCATACTGCATGCCATATCTCAGCCAACTGCATCCACTTGTTTCAACACTATCACTAAAGACATAATGCAACTTTGGCATTGTAGGTATGGACACTTGAGCTTTAAGGGCTTGAAGACTCTTCAGCAGAAGAAGATGGTGAATGGCCTACCTGAGCTTAACACTCCCTGAAGACTATGTAAGGATTGCTTGGTGGGGAAGTAACAAAGAGACTCATTTCCGAAAAAGAGCACATGGAGAGCGACACAAATCCTTCAATTGGTGCATGTTGACATTTGTGGCCAATCAAGCCTTCTCTAATAGCAAGAAAAGGTATGTAATCACCTTCATTGATGACTTTAGTCGAAAAACATGGGCCTATTTTCTAATTGAGAAATCAGAAGCATTTGTTATGTTCAAAAGTTTTAAGATTCATGTTGAGAAGGAAACAAGCATTTTTATCAAAGGCTTACGAACTGATCGCGGAGAAGATTTCATATCACAAGAATTCATCAACTTTTGTGATGAAAATGGCATACGAAGGCAATTGACAGATGCATACACACCGCAGCAGAATGGAGTAACGGAATGAAAGAACCGAACCATTATGAACTTGGTTTGCAGCATGCTTTCAGAAAAGAAAATTCCCAAAACCTTCTGGCCAGAAGCAGTGAATTGGTCAATGCATGTCTTGAACCGAAGTCCAATATTAGTTGTGAGAAACAAGACCCCAGAAGAAGTCTAGAGTGGAGTCAAGCCTTCAGTTGAGTATTTCAGAGTCTTTGGATGCATCTGGCATGTTCATGTACCCGACAACAAAAGAACCAAACTAGATGATAAAAGTCAGAGTTTGCCCTACTGGGAGTCAGTGAGGAGTCTAAGGCTTACAGACTTTATGATCCAACTTCACAAAAGATCATAATCAACAGGGATGTAGTATTCGAAGAAGACAAAAAGTGGGACTGGAACATGAAATATGAAGAAACAATAATCTGCAACTTGGAGTGGGGTGATCATGAGGAAGAAGCAACAAATTTTGATGCAAGTGAAGAAGGAAGTGAAGCTGATTTTGGTGCTGCAGAAGAGGGGGATAATTCATCTTTTGATACTTTAATTGAAGAAGGGTCAACTAGTACGAATGAAGAAAAGACCCGAAGACCACCAATCTGGATGAGGGATTATGAGACGGGAGAAGGATTATCTGAAGAGGATAGTGAAGCTCATTTGGCCATGTTTGTTGCTACTGATCCTATATACTTTGAAGATGTTGTAAAGAGTCAAAAGTAAAGGAAAACCATGGACGTGGAAATGGAGGTTATAAAAAGGAACGAAACATGGGAATTGACAGATTTACCTGAAGGAGGAAAGAAGGGTGGAGTGAAGTGGATTTATAAAACTAAACTTAATGAGCGTGAAGAAGTGGATAAATACAAGGCTAGACTTGTAGCTAAGGAGTACACTCAGCAGCATGGGATCGACTATACATAAGTATTTGCACCTGTGGCACGCATAGAAACAATACATTTGTGATGGTATTTGCAGCTCAAAAGGGGTGGCCTATCTATCAACTAGTTGTGAAGTCTGCATTTTTGCATGGTGAATTGAGTGAAGAAGTCTTTATGGAGCAGCCTTGTGGATATGTGCAAAAAGGGAATGAACATAAGGTGTATAAGTTAAAGAAGATAATTTATGGGCTTAAACAAGCACCGCATGCTTGGTACAGTCGTATAGAAAGCTACTTCATGAAGGAGGATTTTGATAAGTGTGACTATAAGCATACTTTGTTCATCAAAAGAAGGCAAGAAGGCAAGGTGCTGATCGTGAGTTTATATGTTGATGATCTCATCTTCATAGAAAATGATGAAGAGATGTTCACCGAATTCAAAATTTCAATGAAGCATGAGTTCGACATAATAGATCTTGGTAAGATGAGATATTTTCTTGGTCTTGAAGCAGTGCAGAAATCTGATGGCATATTTATCAGCCAAAAGAAGTATGTTTTGGAGGTGCTGGAAAGGTTTAGAATGGATAAGTGTAATCCTGTCAATAATCTGATAGTTCCTGGCACTAAACTTGTGAAGGATGAAGGTGGCAAAAAGGTGGATAAGACATACTATAAACAAGTTGTGGGTAGCCTTATGTATCTCACGGCTACCCGACTAGATTTTATGTTTGTAGTAAGTCTTGTTAGCAGATATATGGAGAATCCTACTGAACTTCATTTGCAGGTAGCAAGAAGAGCCTTGAGATACTTGAAGGGAACAACTGGATTTGGGATTTTCTATAGGAAGGGAAGAGATGAAGAACTTGTTGCTTACACTGACAATGATTATGTAGGAGATATGAAAGATAGAAAAAACACTTCAGGTTATGTGTTTTTATTAAGTTCGGGAGCTGTGTCTTGGTCATCGAAAAAACAACTAGTTGTTAGTCTTTCTACCACAGAGGCAGAATTTATTGCTACAGCTTCATGTGCATGCCAAGCAGTATGGTTGAACAGAGTTCTGGAAAAACTGGGCAAGGATCAAGGAAAGAGAGCTGTTATTCGGTGTGATAGCAGCTCTGCAATTAAGCTTTCGAAGAATCCAGTTATGCACGGTCGAAGTAAGCACATAGATGTGTGATTTCATTTCCTTAGAGAACTAACAACGGTTGGTACTGTGGAGCTGGTGTATTGTGGAACACAAGAACAAGTGGCTGATATAATGACTAAACCACTTAAACTGGATGGTTTCTTGAAGCTGCGAGAACTGTAGGGAGTCTGTCCAGAAAGTGTTGTAAACTGAGTGCTAATAGCATTCAGTTTAAGGGAGAAATTGTTAGGTTGTTTTGATTGTTTAGTTAAAATTCTGTTTAATAAGTCCCTATTATTAAGGGATTGTTTTTCATTTTGAATTAGTCTTGCCACATTTTTAGGTCTGGTAAATGTGGGCAACTTTTGATGTTTTTTTGTTTCGTTTTGTTAGGCTATTTATTAGCCAAGCTAGTTCTTCAATGAGATAAAAGATTGCGCTTACTTTCTATTTTTTGTTTCTACTATTTTCTGGTTTCTAACAAAAAAACCCCTTCAATAGGGATTCTAAGAGCTCCACCGCCCTCTCTCCCTCACTCCCACCGTCAACCACCGCTCTTACCTCTTTCGGTCACCCATCTCCACCTCAGCTTCTCCGCCTCGTCGCCGTCAATAAAAACAGTAACAACCCAAAGAAATCAAAATCTCCATCCAAGACTCCTAAAAAATAAGACGAAAATTAAGGAAAAAAAAGTGAGGTTGCATCCACGGTGAAGAAGATAATGATGCGCTGAAATTACAAAGAAGAAGAAGAAAGGAGAAGAAGGAGAAGATGAGGAGATAAATAAGAAAAACCGCTGCAATCTGTTTTGCCCTAATTAAATTAATTAAAAATTAAAAAATATATATATATATATATAAATATATATATATTGGATGGATCAGATTAGGGTATGGATCCTAGATCCGTACCCAAGTCATATAAGTGTTCTCAAAGAAAAAAAATTATGTTTCGTATTCCCCGCCATCTCTCTCATTTAGGGCAGTCCGAGTTAACTCATCAGTGAACACCGCCAGCGCCGCCGTAAGCCCACTCATCACCGGCGTTTTCGGCTAAATGTGTAGTGACTCGACAAATTATCATCTATCGTTTACTGTTCCAAGTATACACAGTTATAAATCTGTGTATATTATTTGCATAATCTAGTTATTCGATTTTTTCTGCTCGGATTCTGTATGGAATTGTAGCTTCTTTTCAGCAATTAAAATTTGGCATCATGTGTGCGTATGTGTGAACTGCGATGTGATCTTTTTTTTTTTTTTTGTCCTTATTTATTCAATAATTTCACCTTGTTTTCTGCTACTTTTAGGCTATTAAACCTCTGCGTTCTGCGCATGTACATTGCTTCATTTATATTGATCAGTGATTGCGATGATTGTGTGTTAAGATAGCAAAAGCGAGATAGAGATAGATAGAGAATTGTCCTGCTTGTGAAATTAAAGCCACAGAGTTCTTACAAATATGTTCTATTATTCTATCTCGAATCCTTTGTTCTCGAATTTGTTCAATTATGCAAAGGGGATGACTATTTTTGTGTCAGTAGTGATCTAATATTTCTTGAGGAAATGAAGGTTTTGCACTGGGTTCATTACCTGAACAAGTTCCTTCAATTTGTAGTTCTTGTGATAGAAAAAATGGTGACCTATCATTTAGTGAAGACCAGAGCAGTGGTCTCAATGAATGTAGGTTATTCTGCAAGTGAGGTATCTTCTTAAATTGATTTATCCCAAAGTTTCAAATCAAATAATTGGTTTGATGACTGAGCAGTTTTACAACATTGGAGTAGATAGAAATCTTTTAAGTGAGAAAATCTTTTAAGTGAGAAAATCTTTTAAGTGATAAAACTAGGAGCCTGGTTATCTGAGAATCGAAAGTTTTCTTGATAAAGGCCTGGAAGAGAGTTCAAATAATGAGTGAAATTTATGGCTGCAAATGAGTCTAGCTCGTACAATCTAATTGTTTTAATTTCTTGCTAGGCAATATGGATATTAATAGGCACCTTGTTATGCATTAAAGAGGTAACTTGTGTTTCGTGCTCACATTATAATTGTTTCCCTCCAGCCTTCACATAGAATAAGGATTGTCTCAAGAATTGAGAGCCTCTGGATCGAGCTCTCTGCATATTGCATTTAGTTAAGTTCTGGGATGAGTATATTATGCAATAGAAGCTTTAGGACTTTTTCATAATTTAACATGGTAAAAGAAATTGGCTTTTGAGGTTTGGGACATTGTTTTTGTTGACATTGACATATGGTTGTGCTGAATTATGATTGAGTTGATTTTTTGGCCTTCTACTTGTCCACTTTAGATGTGAATTAATGAAGAATTTTTGTTGAATCTGGACTTGATGTGTTACAGTATTAGGGTCTGATATGAGTGTGTAATCATTAGCTAAAAGCCTAAAACTCCAGCTTACAGTGGTGAGGTGCAAAACAGGATGTAAAATATGAGAAGCGAGAAAGTGGGAGAAGAAATGAGAAAAGCAGGAGCAGGTGGAAATCCGGGGTAGCTGAAAAGTTTTATCTCAAAATGAAACTATGCTGCCAGAGATTTTGTTTTCAGCTTGGAAAAAGGGATAAGTTCCTATTATTCTGCTAGTGCTCCTCCCTATTGCTGAGTTCCTGATGAGTCGTCGTTGTTATGTACAAAACATGAGTATGAGGTAGGTAACTAATCCACACTCATAAAGATGTGCACTTAGTCGGAAGTGCTCCAAGAACAGCAAGAAATTGCTGGGGAATGTCTTCAGTTAAGCTGCTGCATGCTTCTCCACAGTGATTGAAGATAATAGTTTTGGCTGAGTTCTTCATGGAGATAATAGTCTTGGCTGAGTTCTTCATGGAGATAATAGTCTTGGTTGAGTTCTTCATGGAGATAATAGTCTTGGCTGAGTTGTTCAAGTAGCCTTTCAAAAATGCTCGAAGTGGAGTACCCTTGAGAAATATCATCTTCAGTTCTGGGAAGCTGCAACTCCATGTTGCTGCAGCAATCTTGATTTACGGATGCATTTCCTGAATGTAGAATGGGCAGACCCTGTTGATTAGTGCAGCTGCTTGTGATGTCCGTTTGTGCAGCAAAATAAGGGCTGCTGGTCTCGTAAGGTACAATTTGAACTCCTATATTAGCCATTTGGTTTCCGATAGTCTCTATCTCCTCCTCGAGGCTGGCCACCTGCAAGGTGCGGTTTCAATCCATCGAAATGAATTAGTTTCATTTAGCGTGCACCCCTACCAATCTTTCTTCACCAACATAATTGTACAACATACACCACATGTAACTCAAGAATTACTGATATTTGTAGGAAATGAGTTATAACTTATAACCTGTTGCTGTAGAGCGAAGATATGGGCAACACAACCGTAAATAGGTTCCTGCATACGTGCAAGGGCTTCGTATGATATTGTTATGGCAGCATCGCCTCTGCTATGCACTGGGAGATGTGAGAGTAGCTTCGAAACATTGCTGGCTCCGAAAACCTTGTGGACCGCTGCAAAGTGAGCTGCTGCTTGCTCGTAAGAGAAATAAGGTGCGAAAATGCATTCATTCATGCACCTTCTTCTTAAGAATTTGCAAGCTCCACATGAAGAGCCAACTCCTGTCATTGTCTACAATTTTTTGCTTATTTGCTTCCTTATCTTTTGCTAATATACTAACTAAACTTTGTTGTGCTTTGTTGTGCAAGAATAGCTGGTAGAGATCTTAGCTTTATAATAGTTGTACTAAAAGGGTCAGATGTGCCTTTCATTAGAGGCTAGGGACAGTCTAACTTTATATTAGAAAGTAGATTCTTTTAGGTCTCCTTTGTGGCCAACATTTTTCATTTCACTAATTGGGTAAACTTGCCACATTCGTGTTTTGAAAATAACATTATCTATTCCAAATGATAGAAAGACTCAATCATCATTATAACACATAGCTCCAAAACTGAGAGAATATTGCTGATTATTAATCTATATTAATGTTTTTTAGCATAGACAAGTAGTCAAGTACGATAGTTCCTTTTTCTCTTTATTTAGCAATAATGAGTAAAGCCATTTTGCTTTCCCCAGAAAAAATATTATTCATAGGCAGACACCCAATGCCTTTCAACTGTGCATATTTCAACTGTATGTGGTGTGTGCCAATAGGATATGATGAAAGTGAAAGTAGGTTTATATTTCCCATCAGCCATCAGCTTATAATATTATCAGCTGTATACTTCATTGGTCCATATCCATATGGTGGAACTTTTTGGAAGAATTTGGCTTATACATTCATGCTTAGCTGCATCAAATGTACTATCCATTGTTAATTACTAACCCAGCCACCTGATGAAATTTTTATATTGGTTGTGGGATTCATAGGTTTGTAAAAGAATTGAGTCCTATCGAGTTGAATACGGTATTGTTCATACTTGTTTGAACTTTAATTGAACTTCAAAAAATTATTATTGGAGATTGTCTCATTACTAACTGATCAAGCTTCGACAAGTTTTAATCAAGTTGAGGGCTCTAGTAATTTGATGTTTTACGAGTTCTTAGCTGAACGATTTGAAGATGAGAATGGTGAGAACTATTTGAATAGACCCTTTTAACAACTTGCATTAATCATGAGAATGAAAGTGAGTGGTTGCCACCCCAATCCCTAGGGGTTGATGAGTCACAACTCCAACTTGTATGGGCATCTTCAAACTCCATTATCATCTCATGCATATTATAATAATCTCAATAACCATGCATGATGAGCTTCTCTAACCTTTCTCTCAGCTCAAGGAAAGACAAGATTCAAACAGGCTTAGCTTTCATGAGTGGTAATTTACTGTTTGGTCACTCTGTTTTATGCTTCAAAACTCTAGAAACAAAGGAAATGCCGAAAGTGTGGATGAAATCTATTTTTATTGAGGTGAGAATTCAAACTTTCCGTCCTGTCCCCATCTCCAACTCCAACTCCAATTAAAGTTAAGTTTGGTTTTGTTTTTTGATCAAAATACAGTGTGTTAGCAGTGAAAGAAGAGAACAATCGTGTGTGTGAATGTGGATGGTGGGGGAGGAGCCTTTCCACTTTCGAGCTTAACGATGAAAGTGTCTTTCTCTATCAATATACATATAATATAATATAATATAAATATAATATAGATATAATATTTACATTTGATTCAAAATAGGTGTCAGTTTTAGAGTTTTTGTCATGAATTAAGGAATATAAAACTTAAACAAAAATGTTGTTAGACAAAATCAATCTCTCCCAACAATACTAGCAAAAGAAAGAAATAAGGAGAATTTGAGATTAAAAAAAAAAAAAAGATTGTAGAATTCTGTGAGAATAAATTTTAAAGTGATTAAATGTGAGTTTAAAATTAAGAAATCTGGTAGGAATTGAGACTTGGGTTAATTTGAAAAAAAAAAAGATGAAAAAATAGTTAAAATGACACCTAATTTGAATCGGATAGAGTATAATAACACACATATCTAGCTAGCCTACCATAAAAGGTGAAAACTCATATGAGACTGTTTCACAAATCTAATTCTATGAGACGGATTTTTTTAACCCGATCCACAACCCATGGGAGGCGCTAACCCAGGGAATTCTCACCTAACCCAAAGAAATTCCCCTAAAACCGGTCTAATCCATTGCAGCCCAAAGAAATGAGATGGGTTGTCTCTACTGCAATTGTACGAAAAAGGGTGTTTGGGGACACGTGTTTGCATATATTTCCTCTACCCTTATTGTTGATAGTGAGAAATTTTCAACGCTAAAAAAAAAAAAAGATAGTGAGAAATTTTCAAATTATCATTTCATTTCCTGTTTTGTCAAAATGCAATAATATTGTTAGTTGAATCACTATCCTGGATTCATGGAGATTTTTATACATTCATGTCTATTTTTATTTCTTTTTATTTTATATATATTGTTCCTTTTATTTATTTTTTTCTGAAAATTTATATAATATTATTTACAAATTCATAGAAGTATCTTTATATATATATAAAAGAATGACCCACATGTCAATTCTATAATTTTTCAATTTTTTTTACAAATTATGTCTAAATAGTATTTTAAAATTAATTAATATGGCTATTTAGTGACAATTTTAATGTTGATTATAAAAATTAGTAAATAATATAAGAATTTCAACTAAATTTGTAAAAATTAAACATGCTAGACTTTGAATACAAAAATCATTTATAAATTTAAAATTTATTTGATTAAAAAAAATTAGAGAAAAAATATTAATAAATAAAAAAATTGAAAAGCTAAAATAAAGATGAACTGATTAAATAATGATTATTCAAAAACTTTTCAAGCTTATTAATTAATGAAATCAAATAGGTTTTGTAAATATGTGTTTTAAAATAAATTATACTAATTTTATTAAGTTTATTTTAATTTTTTTAATCCCATATATTACACGGGCCATATACTAGTTAATAATATAAGTATGGTTTTAAAACTATATTTATAATTATGCATTTTTATTCTTATTGTTATGTTATATAAATTTGTGTTTTACAGCTATAAGTAAGTATTTTAAAGCTATAAGTATGCGTTTTTAGCTTTATTGTTATGTTGCTAATAAGTAGGTGTTTTATATATGTGTTTTATAGCTATATAAGTATGTGTTTTAAAGTTATAAGTACGCGTTTTTATTTTTATTGTTATTTATTTTATAGCTTTACGTATGCGTTTTTTTTTCTTCTTATTGCTATGTTGCTATATAGGTAAGTGTTTAATATAAGTGTGTGTTGTACAATTATAAGTATGTGTTTTACAATGATAAGTGTTTTGAAACTATAAGTATGTGTTTTATTATTATTGTTATGTTGCTATATAAGTAAATGTTTTATATAAGTATATGTTTTACAACTATAAGTATGTGTTTTGAAACTATAAGTATGCGTTTTTATTCTTATTGTTATGTTGCTATATAAATATGTGTTTTATATAAATATGCATTTTACAGCTATAAGTATGTGTTTTAAAGTTATAAGTATGCAATTTGTTCTTATATATTGTTATGTTGCTATATATAAATAAACGTTTTGTATAAGTATGTATTTTAAAACTATAAGTATGTGTTTTGATTCTTATTGTTATGTTGTTATATAAATAAACGTTTTATATACATATAGTTGGATTATTTATTTTGTCAATTGCATACGGTAAGTTGAAGAATATTCAATTAAGATGCAGTCAACCCACTAATGTGTTGGTAAGACTCATGTTTGGGCATCTATTTCTGGTTGCTTCCATTCAACAACAAACATAATAGTTTTTCCACATAAAAATAAAAAATAAAAAACTTTACAATCTTAAACGAAAATAGAGGAACACATAAATTTTGGTTAAGGATATTGGTTTTGCGCTGGTGCGGCAGCTCCCTTAGTGCAATGTGAGCTGTTGCGTGTTTTATATGGATTGGGCTAATGGTTGGATGCATGTGGGCTATGAATTTGGATTGTGGGTCAAATAGATCCGTCTCATGGAAGGGAATCCGTGAGACGATCTCACAAGAGACTTATTCACCATAAAATATGAGCTCGTCTATTTTTCTGTTGTGTTTTTAATGTTACAACTTACTAGTGTATTTGAAACCCTTTGTATGGGAATTTATCATGTGAGTCACGCAATATGTAAAAAGGGAAAAAGATGATATTACTTTTACGCTAACACCTCAATTTCTTTTTAAATATTTATTAATTAAATAATAGACTAACATTTAAGTATCATGATTTTATAATAGATTTATGGTGAATTTTACTTCTCTCGGGGGGGTTTTAAAACCAACATATGTAGCCAAATTAGTGTCGAAGAAAAAAAGACATGGAATCAAAGCTGAGCAGTTTCCAGTTGTTTGCTTATGAATTTCTTCTCATACTGCTGTCATTAAGTTTTTATTTTATTAAGGTATGAAAGTCTTGCCTCTTGGTTTAATGATAAGTTATTTGAGTGATTAAACTTTGGCCTAATTAGTGATAGAGTTAGCAATTATTTCTCTCATGCATGACAACAATTTTAAATGGTGGTTATTTAAATTGAATAAGTAATGTTGCAATAATTTTAAGAACAGGAAGGAAAAAAACAATTTACTTAAGATTGGATTGCTGCCAAAGGGAACCTGAAGACGAGGCTTCGAAGGATTTAGAGAGATTGTAAGTTTATATCTCTTACATGCTTTACGTAGAGTTCATTTTATTTAATTAATATATGGGCCCGGCTATCCGCACCCCATTTTTTTCTAAACACACCCCAATTTTTTTATTTTTGATTTAAAAAATTCAAAAAATAACAAAATTACAATTTTACCCTTTTGCAAAGAAATGTGTTCAACTGGTGGTCGAACACAAAGAAGTGTGTTCGACCAACCATGGTCGAACACATCTCTGTGTGTTTGACTAGTGGTCGAACATACCTCTTTGTGTTCGACCAACCAGGGTCGAACGGGTCCCAAATTTGTTGTTATTTTTTCGTTCTTTTTACACGATTTCACATAATTATTATATAGTTTGTTAACTTATAGAATGATTTTTCATACGTTATCCCCTTATAAATTTAAGGTTTGAGGATTGAAAAATAAAAAAATAAACAGAAGGGAGAAGCAAGCAGACGGGCAGTAGAAAATTTTTCAAAATTTTCAGTTTTTTTTTTCCAAAAGGGTAAAATTGAAATTTTACTATTTTTTTAATTTTTTAAATCTTTTTTTTTAAAACTGGGGTGTGTTTAGAAAAAAATGGGGTGCGGATAGCCGGACCCTTAATATATTTATGATGTTATAACTACGTTAGTTCTTGTTTTTGCTTTTCTTATAGATGAATGTGCTTCTGTTTTATTGTGCTAAAGTTCAAGATATTAGCTAATCTGTTGATTAAAAAGGGATTCAAAAATATTTTTAACTAAAAAATTCTATTTTTATTTCAAATATTACATTAAAAATGATAAAATATTTAAAAAAATAATCCATATTAGATGCCCTTAGTAATAATCGTGATTTTTAATAATTTTAATTTAAATATTTGTAATATAATAAATGTTTTAAATACTTTTATAAATTCTTTTAATAAAATAGGTATTGGAAGAATTATTTCATAATTTTAATTTTAATATTTCAAATATAATGGAATTTTTAATGTATTTTAATATTTTTCATTTTAATTATTTTGAAAAAAATATCTTTATAAGGGTAATTTGGAAAATTTAAGAGTTGGAAAGTTAAAGTGCTACAATTCTTGTAGTATAGTGAGGTTTTTTTTTTTTTTTTTTTTTCTTTTTCATTTTTTTAAAAGGAGGATCAACATATTTCACTTATAACCTCCGCAGTGACTCAAACCCAAAACATATGTCTAGGTAGCAAATGTTTTTTTTACCACTAGTTTAGTGAGTTATGGCCTTATGGGCAAGAACAACACATATATATTATAATTACCACTTCTAAAAAATGGGTTTGAACTTTGATCCAGCTACAATAATAATTAAGAATTTGTATACTATTTTATGTTACATTGTTTATAAATGACTAGCATAATGTCGTGTATTACACAGGATTAAATAAATTAAATTTATTAAATTTAAATAAATTTAAATATTATTATATTGGAAAAAATATTTATAATTCTAAGTTAATATTAAATATAATGTAATTTTGATTAATACATTATTTAACTATTGAAATAAAACATTTCTAATTATATGTAAGAATAAATAATATTTATAAATATTAAAATCTTTTTTAAAATTTTATTTGTGGATTTTAAAATTTTAAATTTGAATATGTTAATTTAGAGTAGCACCAAATTTCTTTCCAATCAAATAATAAAAAAATTAAAATCGAAAATTTTCAAATAAATTTTATAGTTTATTTTAAAATACATATTCACAAAATCTATCAATAATAAGTATCAATAATCATTTATAATCAACACACCTTCATTTTTTTTTTTCTTTTAAAAGAATATTTTTCGCTAAAATTTTTAAATTAAACAAATTTAAAATATATAATTGACTTCTATATTTGAAGTTTAACATGTATTATTTTAAAATTTTAATTAAAAATTCATAAAACATTTATTAATTTATATTATCAACATAATTAAATTGATTTTATTAAATAACCACATTAATTAGCTTTAAGACTCTATTTATTTTAGATGTAATTTGTAAAATTGAAATAGAATTAATATGAAAAATTGTACGGTTGACATGTGACACATGTGGTCTTACTTTTTTATATATAAAAAGATAGGCAAATGAATGTTATAAATTTAGTGTAATCAAATAAAACTTACTATAATTGATAGGCAAATAATATCGATAGGAACTTAGTTGAGGAATCTAGCAATAAGAGGAGTCCAATTACCAAATGGGCCCAAATCCATTGTCTTCAAGAGTTAAGAAGGGTCGTTTGTGTGAATGAAGTAACGAAGAATTTGAAATGACTCTAATACTACTATTTGTTTGAATAATGTTGTTATTCTCCGAATCATCAATTTATTGCATTAGGTGTGTCAATGGTCCTTTCATTGAGAGAAAGGGAGATAGAAAGATAATAGGGAGATAGTAGCATTAGAGCCATAAGCCATTCTATATTCTTGATTATTACTTGTAATTATATAAACATAGATTATGTTTCTTTAAATTGATTCAATTATCTGGATTGAAATGTATGGGTAATTTGATTCATTATCAATGAATATATTGTAAATTACATATAAAGATATTTGTATATAATTATTTAAACATAGAAAATGCTCCAATTTTAAATTAATATTATAGATTTATCTCATGAATACGCTTTTAACTCCATTGAAGAAACGAGTCCCGATCAAAATAATGCCCAAATATGACATAATTTATTTTGAAGTTTTCAACAAATAATTCATTTGAAAAAATTGTCTAAGTCATCATAGTTAGATAAGTTTCACGAACTAAAAACTCAATAATTCAACAGTCTTTTTCCAATACAATTTATGAAGGCGTCATAAAATGACCAATTGTAATATTCTGGAATAATACACAAAATAAATAAATAAGAGAATAAAACCGCAATAATGCACATAGAGACCAACAAAGAAATCAAAAAAAGACAAACAAATATACTTTTCACAATTCTAAACCATAAAATAACAGGATAAAGTCCCAATTCTTGAATTATTTTTTGCTCTGTTTTAAGATAGAATTTGGGGCTATAATTCCGGAAATGGTTGTACCCAAAGCTTAATGTGTGGTAACTAAGAAGACCTAATTTGAGTGGAGAAGAGTAAAGCTAAAATAGTAACCTCAATTTCCCACTCCCATGCAACCTCCGAGCGCCACGTGGCATGTAAGCAATCTTGATTGTGTGGCCAATGGGTTTTGATAGCCCAATCCTTTCATGTTTTTCCAATTTGTGTACACTCTTCAAACTCCACCTACTATAAGTTCTCTCTTCTCTTTTCATTTCTGCTCATAAGTGTAGCATTGTAATCCTCTTCTTCATCGCACCTAGAGAAGCTCACTAACACCATGGCCACCGCCATCTCCACTATCGGAGCCGTCAACCATGTTCCGGTACTAATTACTTCACTCCGAACACTTCTTTAACATTGCGCATACTTAGTTGAAAGTTGATCATATATGGTCTTGATGAGTGAATTTGGACCCTTTCTTGTCTAGTGCACAACAGAGGGTCCAAATTCATAAAGCATAATCTATTTCCATCACGATTTGTTCAGCTTCAAATTGAATTTGTAACGGTATGTAATGATGATGTTAAAACAGTTGAACTTGAACGGATCGGGTGGTGGCGCAGCAGTCCCCACCTCATCCTTCATGGGGACTAGCTTGAAGAAGGTGAACTCTGGCCACACCGCCAAGGTATATTCCGGCGGCCTGAAGGTGGTGGCTGAGATCGACGAGAAGAAACAGACGGATAAGGACAAATGGAAGGGTTTGGTGACGGATATCTCCGATGACCAACAAGATATTACAAGAGGAAAGGGTATGGTTGATGCTCTCTTCCAGGCCCCCACCGGCATGGGGACCCACGACGCCGTCC
Organism: Scutellaria minor; assembly: GCA_954870855.1. Classification (NCBI taxonomy): domain Eukaryota; kingdom Viridiplantae; phylum Streptophyta; class Magnoliopsida; order Lamiales; family Lamiaceae; genus Scutellaria; species Scutellaria minor. Next base: position 3,225,923 of record OX940728.1, on the reverse strand, counting down.
TCAGCTCTTATGAATACCTTAGCCAGGGTCTTAAAACGTATGTTCTTCCATCTCTGTCTCTCGAAATTATGTTCATTCTGCATTTTAACTGAATTTTATTACAACTACTTATTAGGATAATGTTTGTGTCTAATTTCTTACAGGTACAATTTCGACAACACTATGCAAGGATTCTACATTGCACCTGCTTTCATGGACAAGCTTGTTGTACATCTGTCCAAGAACTTCATGAAACTGCCTAACATCAAGGTTCTACTCAATCCCTTTCTTTCTCGCGTCGTAAACTACTATTTGAAATGGAAAATCGATAAATATTCTTTGATTACAGGTTCCTCTTATCTTGGGTGTGTGGGGAGGGAAAGGACAAGGTAAATCATTCCAAGCTGAGCTCGTCTTTGCCAAGATGGGAATCACGTAAGTAATCATCGCTATAAATTTCAAATGTTATTGTATATATGTATAATTAATCATCATATTTTGGTATTTAAAACAGTCCAATCATGATGAGTGCTGGAGAGCTGGAAAGTGGAAACGCGGGAGAGCCCGCGAAGCTGATCAGACAGAGGTACCGTGAGGCTGCTGACATCATCAAAAAGGGGAAAATGTGCTGTCTCTTCATCAACGATCTGGACGCGGGTGCTGGTCGTATGGGTGGCACCACACAGTACACGGTCAACAACCAGATGGTCAACGCCACGCTGATGAACATCGCGGATAACCCGACCAATGTGCAGCTGCCAGGTATGTACAACAAGCAGGAGAACCCACGTGTCCCGATCATCGTCACAGGTAACGACTTCTCCACCCTGTACGCGCCTCTCATCCGTGACGGACGTATGGAGAAGTTCTACTGGGCCCCCACCCGTGAGGACCGTATCGGTGTTTGCAAGGGTATTTTCCGCACGGACAATGTCTCCGATGAGGCCATTGTCAAATTAGTCGACAGCTTCCCTGGTCAATCCATTGGTAAGTTGTATTGTCACTAGTCATATTCGTTATTCTAAACATTTAGCTAGTGTTGTGGTTGTCCTGATTAAGTAGGTTGTTATTGCAGATTTCTTCGGTGCGTTGAGGGCAAGAGTGTACGATGACGAGGTGAGAAACTGGGTTGGAGGAGTGGGAGTGGAGAACATCGGAAAGATGCTAGTGAACTCGAGGGACGGGCCACCATCGTTCGACCAGCCAAAGATGACACTGGAGAAGCTAATGGAATATGGAAGCATGCTTGTGCAAGAACAGGAGAATGTGAAGAGGGTTCAATTAGCAGATAAGTACATGAAAGATGCTGCACTTGGAGATGCTAACAAGGATTCTATTGAAAGAGGGGCTTTCTTTAAAAAATAAGAGGTTTCAACTCTGCAATCTCTACTTCACATCAAGATTGGGAAAAAAACAGTTTTTCTTACACATTTCTTGTTTTGATGTTATTGCAGGCCACCAAGTGTTGCTCACTAACTTGGATCCAACAGCAACAAGTGATGATGGAAGCTGCTCATACAAACTCTAAGCATGTTTCTTTTGTTTTTTGTGTTTTTTTATGATTCTGTTCATGTGCGTTTGGAGAAAAATGAGTTGGTTTATAAATCATGCAAATGTCTAGATAAGTGTCAATAACCATGAGTTATTGTGGATTGTTATCCTGTAATTTTGTGTTATCATATTTTTCCAAACTTTTATTTTCATCTACTTTTTTTGTTACAATATGGTATATTTTTCCAAACTTTTATTTTCATCTACTTTGATCAGTTGAATAGTAATTGCTTTCAAGTAAGAGACGGGTTTAGGAATTTGTTTAATAGGGGTATATTTTTCATATTATAATACAGAACGAGGAGGTAAATTAAATTTTATGAAGTAATTGACAATTTTTACAATCACTCTTATAAATTAATGAAATCAATGAAAAATATTTAAAAAATATATATATAATTAAAAAGAACAATTTTTAAAATTCAGGGTGCAAATCCATCCCTACAGTTTATATAAATATATATATATACACACATATATATAATATATATTTGATCAATTATATAAATTATGGTAGTACTTTTCTTATAACATGACATTATCATCATAAAATGAACTGATTTACGTTGATGATATTAGATTTTATTAAAATGAAGGATCATTTACAATGGAGAGACCCCTCTATGAACTAAGACCACATCTAACGCATTAATGAACTAAATGCGCACATCCAATTTTTAACAATTTTACATTTTTAAATTAATAAATAGTCATCAATACAGTATAATATTTTAATAACATGGTCAAAATCTAAATCGAGCATGTTATTATTGTATAGTTATCGTAATTCGTAACACATCCACATAAACTAAACACACCCACCAATAATTTGAAAAAAAAAAAAAATTGTCAAACATGCCCCAATTTTCTGCCCATTTTACAATTCAACTACAAATAAATAAAAAATTGTGTTTTAGAATAATTAAAAAATTTAAAAAAAAAGGAGGAAAAGACAAATTGAACATGGAACAAAAAAAAAAAAGATTCCATTTGAATTTGAATTGAGGGATTTGAAATTCCTAATATTAAATGATATTTGGATAGATATGAATTTGAAATTCATTTATTTCACGTTCTAAAACTTGAATGAATTGAGAAAGTAAATAACAATGATGAAAATATCCATATGGCTACAAATATAGCAACCTTTGAATGAATTGAGAAAGTAAATAACAATAATGAAAATATCCATATGATTACAAATATAGCAACCTGATTTTAAAGAAGTATCAAGTGTAATGTTATGTTTGTGTAACAATATTGATATCAACTCATCACATTTGATTAATTGTTAATAGTAAATGTAGTTGTGCACATTTGTTGGTATGTTTCTGTATTTGTTGCCATGGTTCCACCACAAATAAGTTAGTATGGATTTAGTCAATTATCATTTTGTTGGTGTCTATTGGAACTTTCATTAGAACTACTACAAAATTTCCATAAAATTATAAATCTACTTTATATTTAGTCTAAAAAATAAAAAATTTGACAAAATCTTGACGTTATAGAAATATTGATATTTTGGTATTTCCAATTTTTTTTCATATATATATATATATATATAATTCATGAATATGATTATATTCCAGGTTCTGAAATAATATGTATATGTTGTATATGTTATTTCAGAACCTAGAATATAATCATATTCATGAGTTTTAACATTTAATGTCAAAACACTTAATATATTATTATCAGTAAGAGATAAACATAGATCGGGATAAACATCAAAATATATTGGCCCATGTGCAAGACTAGATTGAATTATTCCCATAAGGGATTTATTCCATGCTTTATTTCTTCCATCTCTTAAAGCTGCTATAAAGCTTTCTGGTAAACCTTTTAAAGTTAGAGTAAGTCTCTTGTGAGACTGTTTCACAAAGTTTTAATGCATTGTGTGAGATGGGTCAACCCATAACCCAATTACCCACCATCCAAGCCCTACAATTCACATGTTGTTTGTGGGTGATGGGGCTCCGTCTCACGGAAACTATCCGTGAGACCGTCTCACATGAGTTTTTGTGTTAAAGTTAAAGGTCTGAATGCAATTTGTACTAATCTTATATGTAACTATTTATGTGTCTTGATAAAAGGTAATATATCTTTTTTATCAAGTAAATTTAAAATTATTTCTTGATTATCAAGTGAAACCGAGGATTCAGTGGTATTGGGTTGAAAGAGAATCTAGAGTTATCAAAGTTTTATATCTCAGTAAAATCATAAGAGTTTAAATGTCTTGTAAAATAATTCTTACGTCTTTCTAGCTAAAATGGCTAAAAGGGTGAACATTAGGAATTTAAAATTATCTTAGTCGTAAAACTCAAACCTGAGTGTCTTAACCTTTCATTAATTTTCATATTTCCATATTTAATTTTATACAAACATGTTCAAAGCCAGTAGCTATGATCTAACACATATAGATCTAGCCTACCATTGTAGGCCTTATAAGATAAGATAAAATAAAAATAAAGTGCAGAAATTTAAATACTTACAAGATATGAAGAATACCAAGAACATAAATATATATTAAACACAAAGAGGTTTTTACAAGGTTGAGAGTGTGGAGAGAGAAGAGAGAAGCATGCCTTTACAAATGAAAATCTAGGCTTATAAATAGAGAAAAACTAAAACTATTATAGAATGTTTTATAAAAGCAAATAGTAAAAGATACTTTTAAAAGTTGGACTTATTGTCCATAGTCTATTACAAGTAGGAAAATAATTGAGTTCTTCTTCACATTTGTCAAAAAGCTATGTCCCATATTGTCTGCCACTTCTTTAAAAGATGTTTTTCTGCTTTATCCTGTTTAGGTGGCAAGAAAAGAGCTTTGAGCCTCAAGATGCTTCAATGTTTCTCGAAACTTGAACAATTCTATCAGTCTTGTATTATTCTCACTTGATCTGAAGTATGAATCATCAATTATCAACTCTTTGACTTCCTTTATACATTTTCGGATAATTTTGATTTTCATTTTAATAGTCAAAACTCTATCATTGCATCCATTTCCATCTTCTATAATCGGATTGTAGTATGGTCTCCATAAAGTAGATGGATAATTTTCTTGTATCCAATGAAAAACCAAGATCGGTCTTTGAATTTCTCTATTAGAGATTCCTTTAGTATATCAAAGGACACATTAAGATCTGGATTATCTTCCTCTGGATCTTGAGCTTCTTGGTCTGAGAAAATGTTCTCTGTATCTTCTATGTTGTTGGAACCAGATAACATAGAAGTATCAGATTTTGATCCTGAATTATCAAAATTTCTGAAAAGATCGCTTTTCATTTCTTCAATGTATAATTCAATCATCTTTTGTTTTGAAAATGTCTCAGAGTATTTTGGGAAATTCTTTTGAAAGGACTAAGAGAATCCTTTTCTTCTTCATTTTTATTTTGTTTTTGTAGCTTATAAAGCTTAATCTTCTCATTAAGATTATCAATAGTAGATTGAGAATATAATTCTCCTGTACTTGGATCAATTCTTGTCATTTTATCCCACATTTTGGTATAATCAATCCTCCAAAGACAAGGAGTACCATTTTCGGTATAACCGAATTCAGGTGTCCATTTCCATATCCATGAAATGCTTGATTCAATAAAGAATTGACAATAGGTTTGACCCTTAATGAAATTCTTATGAATAGTGGGTGAAACTAATGTCCATTCTTCCATTAAATTTTTAAAATTTTCTAGTAGAATATCTACCGTTGTGCCAAACATTTTTCATCAATCATAAAACCAGTTATTAACTAGATGATGAGAATAGTTTCCACATATCTTGATAAGCCAAGTATGCTTGCATTTCTTATTTTCAAATAAAAGAGTTTTATAAAAACTTTCAACATAATCCCAATAATTAAATTTGAAATTATGTCTTTGAGTAGGATGGAGAGCTTCCTTTTCAATGAGTGGAGATATTCCCCATTCTTCAAGAGATATAATCTTCTTGATAGTGAATTTTGAGTATGCATACTCATTTTGCTGGGTATTTCCAGAAGTGAAATGTTCAATATTGACATTTTCTAGTACTATAAGTACCTGTTTATAAAATCCTCTTGGTTTGTAGGATCCATTTGAAAATGTCCCACTTGGAATATATCTATTCATAATGTTTCATGGGCTATCCTTCCATTGGATATCTCTTTCTTCTATTAGAAGAATTAAATCTTTGTGATCATTTTTCTTAAAGAGTATATTACTCTTTTTTTCTGTTGCAATATTAGCATAAGAATTCTAAGAAGAATTTGGAATATCATCCTTTTCTTACATTTTCTTTTTATGAAAATTTTGGAACTCTCCATATAATGGATAATTTTTATCAGGAATATTTCCTGAGGATCAGAAATATTTTGAGCTATCAACTTCTGTTTACCCTATTGGGCAATGATGTGTGGGGTTCTCCCCCTTCCTCTTCCCCTATTAGGGAAATAAGATCCTCTGTCTGGCTGACTCATATTTGTAGTCATGAAAGAAATTCTCTTATTAAACAATCAGACAAATTATTATTTTTTCCTTGTTTATAAACAATTTCAAAATCAAAAGGGGCTAAATAAGTCTGCCATCTAGCAAACATTTGTTTAAAAATATCATGTTTGAAATCTTTTTTAAAGATTCATTTTGCTGCTTGGCAATTAGTTTTTATAATAAATTTTTGATTATATAAATCATCTTGAAATTTTTTAACACATAACAAGTATTTCTTTAGCTACAGTTGCATAATTTTTCTATGCAGGATTCCATTTTCCTGAATAAAATCTAAAAAGAATTACTTGTTTATCTTTTGGATTTATTTGTTTTAAAATACCTCCAAATTCTATATGTTTTAAAATACCTCCAAATCCTATATCTGAGACATCTGTTTCAATAATTTTTTCTCATTGAGGATTTGCAAGCATAAGACAAGGAATATTCTTAACCTTTTCTTTTATAATCCTAACAGTTTTGGTATGTTCATTAGTCCAAGGAGAATGAGTCTATCATATAAAATAGCAAATAATTTTGAAATATTTTCAACAAAAGAGGAAACATAATTTAGACTTCCAAGAAATCTTTGTAATTGAGTTTTATCAGTAATTATATCTGAAAATTTATTTCTAAATTCCATACTTCTTTGTATAGGAATAATTTTTCCATTATTGATCTTATGTCCTAAGAATCTGGCATTTGTTTGGAATAAATTCATTTTTGGTTTTGATATAACAAGACTATTTTGAATAATTAATTTCCTAAATATTTCTAAATGTTTGAAATGAGTTTCAATATCTTTAGAGAATATAAGAATATCATCAATATAAACAATTATAATGTTAATGTAAGGGATAAATATATCACTCATAATTTGTTGAAATTCTGATGGAGCATTTTTTAACCCAAAGGGCAAAATTGTCCATTCATAATATCCTATTGGAATATTAAAAGTTGTTTTATATCTATCAGATTGTTCTATTTGAATCTGCTAATATCCTGATTTTAAATCGAATTTTGAAAATATCAAAGCTCCGAAAAGCCTATCTATAAGATCTTTTTTATTAGGAATAAGATGTCTAATCCATTTTAAAACCTTATTAAGAGGTTTATAATTTATGATGAGTTTAGGTACACCTCGTTCTTGTTCTAAATCTTTATTAACATAGAAAGCTGTACAAGACCATGAAGACTTGGAAGGGGTTATTAACCCTTTGTCAAGGAGAGATTTTATCTCTTGTTTACAAAGTTCTAAATATTCAACATTCATCTGACAAGGTCTAGCGTTTGTAGGTATATTTTTTTCTAAAAAATCTTCCTCATATGGAAGAGATATAATATATTTTTTTCTATCCCAAAAAGCATTTGGGTGATCATCACATATTTCTATAGAAAACTTATTATGAATAAGTTGAATTTTATTTTGTAATTTTGGATTTTTTAATTTTTCCTCAATAGTAAGAGAATTAATTTCTTCTTTTAAGGAATTAATATGGAATAATTTTCTATCCATTTGTTCCCTTATCTCATTGAGAAATTTTTGAATAGGTTTATTAATAAATTGAAAAATAATTGGTTTATTATTAAAAGTACCAATTATGCCCTTTTCATCAACACAAGTTAAAGGATAAATACTATGAATAATAGGTAAGCTAAGAATAAGTTGACTTGAAATATTTTTTGCAAGAAGAAAGCTAGTAGGAACACAGCTTCCATTTTTACATATTAGAGTTTCTGGTAGTTTATAATTAATATCCAGAGAACCTCCTCCTGCATGTGAAAGATAATGTGTTGTTTTATGAAAAAACCTTGAAGGAATTAATCCCTCCTGAATGACATTTAAATCAGTACCACTATCAATCATAGCAAAAAATTCCTTTTAATAATTTTTATCAATTAAAAGAGTAATTTTTGTATACCATTTTTGTGATGTAAATATATTCATTATTTGAATAATTTCTTTTGAAGATTTATTTTTATTTATTAAAGTCAAGAAATTCTCTTGTTTTTCTCCAATTTCTTTTAATTCTTCATTTTTTATAAAGTTATTATTATTTTCTATAATAGAAATTCTATTATGAAGATTAATATTATAATTATGAAGATTTTTTACTTCATTTTTAAGATTATTTATTTCTTTTATTAAATCTTCAATAGTTGTAATATTCTTATTACCATATTTTTGTTATAAAAGTTTATGAACTTCTTTCATAGAATATGTTTGATTCTGGTTAGAAATATCAATTTCTTTTTTTTTTAGTATTACTTGTTGATGGTGTATTTTCTATTTGATCAATAATTTTTTATCTTAAATCAGGATCTTTAATATTTTTAAGTAATTCTATAAAAGAATTATTGTCTAAAATAATAATATTTAAATCCTGGAATTGAGATAAGAGTTTATAAAACACATCTCATTTTTCTTCATTATTACTGATATGATTTATACAAGGTTGTCCTTATATACAAGTATCACATTCTTCATTTTCTGAAGTAATATATTCATTATCTACATCTCTTATTTCTTCAGAATAATAAGATGACTTTTCTTCTAATTTATTATCAGAATTTTCTGATTCAGATTCTATCATGATATGTAATAAAACTTGTTTGATATTATCATCAATTTTTAATTCATTTATTTTTATTTTGGTCCAGCATTCATTTGCATAATGACCTGATTTATGACATTTATTACATATAATATGTTTTTTTATCTGTTTTTCCTTTATTAATATTAAAGGTTTCTTTTCGTCTTTTCTTTTTCTCTTTATATTTTTCAGAAAAATGACATCTTCTTTTATAATATTTTTCATTTTTATCTCTAGAATCTCTATGATGTTTTCTATTTTTAGAATATTTTTTATCTTTACCTTTATAACGTATATGCATACCAAATTGGTCACAGAAATGTCCTAATTGTTTTCTCACTTTCGCTCATAGACAACAGTTATTAACCGTTGTCATAGACCCATACGACAATGACTGAGACAACGGTTCTAAACCGTTGTCTTTTCTATCTACGACAACGGCAGGACAACGACGGCAGAGACAACGGTTCTAAACTATTGTCTTTTCTATCTATGACAACGGTAGGACAACGGTTAATAACCATTGTCGTAGAATCACTACAAGAAATTCACTTTTTTACAAGGGTTATTACCCGTTGTAAAATCATCATGTCACGTCATCAAAGTGCCCGTTATGAATCATCATGCCACATCATCAAAGTGCTGACGTCATCATGTCAACGACAGGACAACGGTTAATAACCGTTGTCACGTCATCAAAGTGCCTGTTGTAGAATCATCATGCCACATCATCAAAGTGTTGACGTCATCATGCCAACGGCAAGACAATGGTTAATAACCGTTGTCGTAGAATCACTACAAGAAATTCGCCTTTTTACAAGGGTTATTACCCGTTGTAGAATCATTGTCGTAGAATCACTAAAAGAAATTCACCTTTTTACAAGGATTATTACCCATTGTAGAATCATCATGCCATGTCATCAAAGTGCCCGTTGTAGAATCATCATGTCACATATAACCATTGTCGTAGAATCACTACAAGAAATTTACCTTTTTACAAGGGTTATTACCCGTTGTGCCCGTTGTAGAATCATCATGATCATCATGCCACATCATCAAAGTGCCCGTTGTAGAATCATCATGTAACATCTAACCGTTGTCGTAGAATCACTATAAGAAATTTGACTTTTTACAAGGGTTATTACTCATTGTGCCCGTTGTAGAATCATCATGCCACATCATCAAAGTGCTGACATCGTCATGCCACATCGTCAAAGTGTCGTTGTAGAATCATCATGTCACATCATCAAAGTGCCCGTTGTAGAATCATCATGCCACATCTAACCGTTGTCATAGAATCACTACAAGAAATTCACCTTTTTACAAGGGTTATTACCCGTTGTGCCCGTTGTAGAATCATCATGTCATATCATCAAAGTGCTGATGTCATCATGCCCGTTGTAGAATCATCATGCCACATCATCAAAGTGCTGACATCATCATACCACATCGTCAAAGTGCCGTTGTAGAATCATCATGTCATGTCATCAAAGTGCCCAGTTGTAGAATCATCATGTCATATCATCAAAGTGTTGACGTCATCATGCCCATTGTAGAATCATCATACCACATCATCAAAGTGCTGACGTCATCATGCCACGTCAAAGTATGTCATGTCATCAAAGTGTCGTTGTAGAATCATCATCATGTCACGTCATCAAAGTGCCCGTTGTAGAATCATCATGCCATATCTAACCGTTGTCGTAGAATCACAGAATCATCATCATGCCACGTCATCAAAGTGCCCGTTATAGAATCATCATGCCACATCTAATCGTTGTCGTAGAATCACTACAAGAAATTCGACTTTTTACAAGGGTTATTACCCATGTGTCCGTTGTAGAATCATCATGCCACATCATCAAAGTGCTGACGTCGTCATGCCACATCGTCAAAGTGTCGTTGAAGAATCATCATGTCACATCATCAAAGTGCCCGTTGTAGAATCATCATGCCACATCTAACCGTTGTCGTAGAATCACTATAAAAAATTCGCCTTTTTACAAGGGTTATTACCCGTTGTGCCCGTTGAAATTCATCTTTTTACAAGGGTTATTACCCGTTGTGCCCGTTGTAGAATCCTCATGCCACATCATCAAAGTGCTGACGTCTTTTTACAAGGGTTATTACCCGTTGTGCCCGTTGAAATTCACCTTTTTACAAGGGTTATTACCCGTTGTGCCCATTGTAGAATCACCATACCACATTATCAAAGTGCTGATGTCTTTTTACAATGGTTATTACCCGTTGTGCCCGTTGTAGAATCATCATGCCGCATCATCAAAGTGTTGACGTCATCATGCCACATCGTCAAAGTGTCGTTGTAGAATCATCATCATGTCACGTCATCAAAGTACCCGTTGTAGAATTATCATGCCACATCTAACCGTTAGTGCCCTAACCGTTGTCGTAGAATCACTACAAGAAATTTGTCTTTTTACAAGGGTTATTACCCATTGTGCCCATTGAAATTCACCTTTTTACAATGGTTATTACCCATTGTGCCCGTTATGGAATCATCATGCCACGTCGTTAAAGTGTCATTATAGAATCATCATCATGTCACGTCATCAAAGTGCTCATTGTAGAATCATCATGCCACATCTAACCGTTGTCGTAGAATTACAGAATCATCATATCACGTCATCAAAGTGCCCGTTGTGGAATCATCATGCCACATCTAACCGTTGTCGTAGAATCACTACAAGAAATTCGTCTTTTTACAAGGGTTGTGGAAATTGGATTATCTCTACTGGCTTAAGCTCAACTTCCACTCAAATTTTGGTGGCATGCATTTCATACATCAGTGTATCTTATAAATAGACTTCCAACCCAAGTCTTACAGAATCAGAGTCCTTATCTGAAGCTATTTGGTCAGCCATCTGATCTTTCAACAATCAGGGTGTTTGGATGCACTTGTTATCCATATCTCAGAGCCTACAACAATCATAAGTTCCAATTCAGGTCAAGCAAGTGTATTTTCTTGGGATACAACTTAAATCACAAAGGTTATGTATGTATGGATGCTCAGAACAATGTGTATATTGCTGCTACGATGGAATTTAATGAGTCAGAATTCCCTTACACATCTCTACATAGAGTTTCTCAGAGCAACTCATTGGCAACTCCAACTTCAGCTTCACCTATTGCTACTTATCTTCAAGTTGATACAGATAATTCTTCTTCCAATGCATTATTATATCAAGTTGATCCAGGTGTTTCTCCTCCTACCTCTCCACATCAGAACTCTATTGGAAGTCAATTCTCTTCTCCAATACATACTGATCAAGAGAATTCTATTCAAAATTCAATCCATCATACTCATTCTTCTCATTCAGCTCCCTCATCTTCAGAGGGGCAGAATTCCTCACATCCAGCTTATTTACCTTCAGGGGATCAGTCTGTTTCATATGATCAACTTGGTCATCATATGATCACAAGATCAAAAAGAGGGATTTTTAAACCAAAGGTGTTTACTACTCAGAGTACTACCTCTCATCAGGAGTCATCATCAGTTCACAATGCTCTACTTGATCCAAAGTGGAAAGCAGCTATGCAATCTGAATTTGATGCTCTACAGTCAAAAGGCACTTGGTCATTGGTTCCATACACTAACGGCTTGAGTGTGATAACAAATAAATGGATCTTTAAAACAAAGTTTAAGACAGATGGCTCAGTAGATAAGTATAAGGCCAGGTTGGTAGCTCGAGGTTTTGAACAACAAGCTGGTATTGACTTCTTTGAAACCTTCAGTCCAGTGGTTAAAACATGCACCATAAGACTGATCTTCACTTTAGCAGCCACCTATGGATGGAAAATTAGCAAATTGATATCAACAATGCCTTCTTGAATGGAGATTTAAAGGAAGTAGTGTATATGTTTCAGCCAGATGGATTCATTGATCAAACAAAGCCTGATCATGTCTGTAAACTCCACAAGTCCCTCTATGGATTAAAACAAGCTCCAATGGCATGGTTTAACAAATTGAAGGAGTATCTCTTATCTCTTAAATTCCAGAAGTCAAACTCAGATCATTCATTATTCTTCAAAAGGATATATGGAAAATTGTTGTTTGTTCTAGTGTATGTTGATGACATCTTGGTCACTGGTGAAGATGCAACTGACATACAACAACTAATTCATCTTATTGGCAACACTTTTGCTTTGAAAGAACTAGGAGAAGTACACTATTTCCTTGGATTGGAGGCTCATAGGCACTCAAAAGGATTCACTCTCACTCAAACCAAGTACATCAATGATTTACTACAGAAAACACATATGATCAAGTGCAAATCTGCTTCTACTCCTATGATATCCACTCAGAAACTTCATCTAAAGGATAGTCCAGTTTTTGATCATCCTACATTGTATAGAAGCACAGTTGGAGCTCTGCAATATGTCACCTTGACCAGGCCAAATATTGCATTTGCAGTCAAAAAATTGAGCCAATTTCTTCATGCTCCTACTGTCAAACAATGGCTAGCTTGCAAACATCTACTTAGATATATATAAGGAACTACTACATTGGGGCTTAACTTCATGGCTGCAAAGAGGCTAGTTCTTGAAGCTTTCTGAGATGCTGATTGGGCAAGTAACATTGATGATAGAAGATCCACTGGAGGATATTGTCTCCTACTTGGTGGCAATCTTATAGCATGGAGTTCCAAGAAACAGCAAGTTGTGTCTCGTTCAAGTGCTGAGTCAGAATATAGGTCCTTAGCCGATACAAATGCAGAAGTTATATGGCTCAAGTCTCTCTTGAAGGAAATAGGGTGACAATAGAAAATTCTTCTCCTATAATTTGGTGTGACAATGTGAGTGCTGCAGCTTTGGCTTCAAATCCAGTCTTCTATGCAAAAACGAAACATATAGAGATTGATGCGCATTTCATACGCAAAAAAGTGCTTGCTCAAGAACTAGAGATTCGATACATTCCCTCTGAAGATCAAGTAGCTAATATTTTCACTAAGTCTGATATTTTCACTAAGTCATTAGCAATAACTAGATTTCAGATGCTAAGCTCAAAACTTCCCTTACATAGAACTGGTTTAGGTTAAATGGGGGTGTATTGAGATATATTGCAAATGTATAAATGTATGGATGTGTCATGTCAGCAGAATTAGTTATATTGTTAGTTAGCTTAGTTAGTTAGCTCCTCAAGTTAGTTTCTCCACGTAACTTTTAGCCATGCATGGCTATATATATATGTATCCATTCTGTATTTGATCAGATTCGATGATTCAATACAAAGATGATTTTTATCTCTCTTAAACTTCTTCACAACATGGTATGCCACATCAAAGTACTGACGTCATCATCATGTCAAATATTGTGCGTTGTCAACCACTAGACCACTAGTGTTTTATGTAGTAATATTCTACATGCATTTCTTTTATTTCAATTTTTGATATTTTTCAATTTTCTATTATCACATACTTTTTGTTAATTTTTATTATTTGTATTTTTTTAATATATTTTAAAAGGTTAAAATATATATATATATATATAATTGGAAGATTAATGACTAATTAATATGTTTAGTAATGTTTAATCTAATTTCATTTTAAGACAATTATAAAATATACTAGTGCATATTTTTAATGTATTTTATAAAAATACTATTTTTTAAAATTATGAGTTTGTTCATATAAGATAATATTAATGTAAATAATAAGATATATATATATATATATATATAATTGGAAGATTAATGACTAATTAACATAAGATAATATAAGATAATATCATAAAATAATTAAACTTTTCAAATTTAATTTAATTAAAAAATAATTAATATTGTCACATATTTTTTGTTAATTTTTATTAATTGTATTTTTAATATATTTTAAAAGTTTAACAATATATATATATATAAAATTGGAAGATTAATGACTAATTAACATAAGATAATATAAGATAACATCATAAAATAATTAAACTTTTCAAATTTAATTTAATTAAAAAATAATTAATATTATCACATACTTTTTGTTAATTTTTATTATTTGTATTCTTAATATATTTTAAAAGGTCCACAATATATATATATATATATATATATATATATATATATAATTGGAAGATTAATGACTAATTAACATAAAATAATTAAACTTTTCAAATTTAATTTAATTAAAAAATAATTAATATTATCACATATTTTTTGTTAATTTTTATAAATTACCATTAATCGCTAGCAGAGATGACGAGAGGGGAGCTCTTGGGGGGAGTCGAAGATGTCGGTGCTAGATTTGAGACTCAAACGCGGCGGTAGTGGAGCGGCGTTAGAAGAGGCGGCTGTGGGTGGAAGCTGGGCGTGGGTGAGATTGGGCAGTGTTTGTGGATTCTTTTTTAAGAGAGAGATCAAATAATTAACATATATTATATTAATATTTTATAATAATATGGCCTTGTCAAATTTTAAGTTTTGTATATATATATATATACATTAATATTAGAAACTCTTTATATATATATACTAATTAATTTGTATTCATTCTTATTTCTATTCTATTTATAATTAGTTTTAAGTAATCTAGCTTTTATTTGTGTTTCATTATTTCTTAATTAATTAATTAGCATTTTGGTTTAATTTTCAAAATAATTTTTGGTTTATAATCTGTTGTACATATTTTTTAAAATTTCTTTATAATGAAATAAAATTTAATTCAACAATATATAGCATTTCTTCTTTCATTTAAAAAAAATATATTGTAATATTTGTCTTTTTTTTTAAATTAATTAAATTAGTCTACGACAACGCTTCTACGAGGCTATGACAACGTTAGAAAACAACCCTTGTCTTAGGGTCCTAGGACAACACGTCTACGACAACGGCAAGTTCAAACCCTTGTCTATGAGAGAATTTTTCGGGCAAAGACAACGGTTCCGTTTACGAAAAAAAAGTTTAAGACTACGACAAGGGTTTTTTGAAAAAACCCTTGTCTTAGGGGTGTAGTCTATGAGAGAATTTCTTGTAGTGGTCCTAGGACAACACGTCTACGACAACGGCAAGTTCAAACCCCTGTCTATAAAAGAATTTTTCGAGCAAAGACAACGGTTCCGTCTACGACAACGGCAGTTTAGACTACGACAAGAGTTTTTTGAAAAAGCCCTTGTCTTAGGGGTGTAGTCTATGAGATAATTTCTTGTAGTGTCTTTCAATAAGACTTTGATTTTTGATTTGCTTATTAAGCTTTAATTCATTGCAGAGAGCTAATCCTTCTTGGACACAACTGCTAATTAAATTTCCATATGTATAATTATCATAGGGAATATTAAGATTGTCTTTTCTAAGAATTATTCTAATTCTTTCAGCAAAAAGACCTGGGAGACATCAATGAATTTGGCCTTCCAATGACTAGCATTACAGTCATAAAGCTCAAAAACTCTAGAAAGAAAAGTATCTTTATACCAACGAAAATCCGTTAGTGTTTTACATCTAAGATTACTAAGAAGGGTACGAATATTTTCACTATTATCTGTGAATTTTCCAGTAAAGTTTTCCATTATAGTCATAATTAAAGTATAAATAACATTTTCTGCTTGAACATTATTTTCAATTTTTATAGAAATTAAAATTCCATTTTTCTGTATTTCAGTTAAATAATTATCCTACCAACCTTTGAGTTATCCAGTAAAACCTGCTATAATTATTTTAGCAATATTACTATCAGTATTTCCTGCTGTTATACAAATAGTGCTATACATAAGCATTCTATGAGCTAAATTATATATGTGTTTATCAGCACATCCATCTAAATTCCATTGTATATACTTTTCCCATTATAACTCTTTTCAGAAAAATAGTCTTTTTCTTTATGAAGAACATCTACAGGGTTGGTCTACTATAGTAATATTTTTGTTGAGTAGGTCTATCAGCCCATTTCATTTTATTTATAAAATCTTTAGAAGGTTCAGAGGGTTCTGCTTCATTATTTAAAGTAGAAATATTTTGTCCCTTAAATTTTTCAGTTAATTCTGTAATTAATTCTTCTAAATTATTTTTAGATGATTTTAATTTAAAATCTTTTATTTCTGGGGGTGGTTGTATAGATGAAGCTGCAATTGAAACTATATTTGTTTCTTTCTTAACATCTATATGAACATCTGGTTTTATTTGTTTAATAGTAGAAATTATTGTTTCTACTTTGTTATGTAGAGAAATCAATTCTTCTCCTATAACATTAAGATATAAATTAGTATAATTTTGTTTTTCCATTAAAACATTTATATGTTCTATTGTAACTTGTAAAGTATTATTTTCAATTAATTTTGAAAAAGCTGTAAAATTCATTATTTTACTATTTTTCTCCATTTGAAATGAAGTACTAGGAGGATGCAAAGATTTTTGTTCTTGCCCTGTTGTTAATTTATATGTTCTTTCTAAAACCGAAATATGGTTTATAATATATGTTTTTATGAACCAAGAAATAAAAAACATTATCATATTCTTTTCTTTACAACATTTATAAAATTCTACTTGAATTTGTTCAAAATTTTCAGAGAAATTTTCAAAAACCCATTTTCTGAAGAGTATTCATTCTGAATTTTTAAATTCTTTATTAATTACCTGTCTAGCAGGTGATCCTTTGGAAAAATCAATTTCTTTAATATTAATCATTAAAGACTAAATGGGGCATCGAACATAGTGTCACTTTCTTTATGGATATTTCCATATTTAAAATCTCTAACAATATTGTTTCTATCTATAAAGACTTCCTCATTAGGAGAATTTCTTTTATTTCTTTTTGTTTCTAATTCTTCTCTTATCTGAGAAGTTGATACTCTAGAAGTTTGTGGTAAATCAACCGAATAATCTAAAGGTAAAATATAAGAATCTGTTGTTCTAGTTTTATACATAAAATTAGTTCTAGATGAATTAGATGAAGGTAATAATTTTCTAAATTCATTTGTAAATTGTATTTGAACAGTTCATTCTTTTGTTTGAATTATATTTCTTAAATCATTATTTATTAAAGGTTCTTTATAAACCGCATGTTCTATAATCCATTCTTTTGGAAAGTTTATTTCTTCCCATTTAATAGCTCTTCTAGTAGTGATATTGGATCTATTGAAATTTGTTTCAATTAAAATAGTTTCATTTATCATTTTATCCAATAATCTACATCTTGGATTCATAGTATATAAAGGTTTATAATATATTATGTAACATATACATATTATTTCAGAACCTGGAATATAATCATATCCATAAGTTTTAACATTTAATGTCAAAGCACTTAATATATTATTATCAGTAAGAGATAAACATCAAAATATACTGCCCATGTGCAAGACTAGATTGAATTATTCTCATAAGAGATTTATTCCATACTTTATTTCTTCCATCTCTTAAAGCTGCTATAAAGCTTTCTGGTAAACCTTTTAAAGTTAAAGATTTGAAAGCAATTTGTACTAATCCTATATGTAAAAATTTATGTGTCTTGATAAAAGGCAATATATCTTTTTTATCAAGTAAATTTAAAATTATTTCTTGATTATCAAGTGGAACCGAGAATTCAGTGGTTTTCACCAACTATTTAAATCTCATTTTTTCAAAGGTTCCTATATGGTAGATAGTTCTAGGTTCTACTTTAGGAATAATCCATTTGTTTAACAAATCTAAATTTTGAGGAATATCATACTCCTCTGTCATACTGTTTTTAACAATACCTTTTATCTTGAAAGGATTCATTAGAAAGATTATGTGTTAGATCATTACTACTTTCTTTTTAAACATGACTCTGATACCATTTTCAAACTCAAGATTAGGGTTCAGAAATTGTACGTGACATTGTTACTCATTCCAGACCACTGTTTTTTAAGACAGTATTAGCACGAGGAAAGTATTTTAGCCGGTATACCATTTCAAATCATAATCAATCTTAAGATGTATGAAAATTAAAGGCGTAAGGATTATTTTACAAGACATTCAAACTCTTAGGATTTTTCTGAGATATAAAACTTTGATTACTTTAGATTCCCCTTCAACCCAACAAACGCCTGAACGCCTTTCTGGCCAAAATGGCTAAAAGGGTGAACACTAGGAATTTAAAATCATTTTAATCGTAAAACTCAAACTTGAGTGTCTTAACCTTTCATTAATTTTCATATTTCCATATTTAATTTTATACATATATATATATATATAACAAAATCAACCAAACTTTCCCACCCAAATCCCAAATTTTCACATTCTATTTTATTTTTCTATTATATTAATCACACCCAAATCTTTAGAAATATATTAAATTATAGTTGAAACATGTTCGAAATTTTAGGAATAGATATTGATATATTGAAATTAAAATATTTCCAAATTATAAATTGATAATTTAACTAATTTTCCAAAAAAAAAATTCTTTTTTTCAAAATTGATAAGGACGTATAATTTGTTTGGACAATCAGATTTGACTGACAACCTTTATTTTTCATTTATAGTTACAGATTTGAATTATATTTTATAAGGAATATTTAAATATCATTAAGAAATAAGAACAGCAGTTAGAAAGTGTATTTTATAGTTGTTTATGATTATTATTTTTTTAATTTGTAAACTATATACTTTGATGACCATTCATTCACTTTTTAATATTTATAATTCACATATTTTATATTTATAAGAATTATATATTATATTATAATATATATATATATAATATTGATAATTATCACATTTTAAGAAAAAATATAGTAATTGAACAATTAATTAATATCTCGTACAACACACGGGTCTATTACTAGTTTTTTGTTTATTTTAAAGCAGATATTTTCCGATTTTTAGAGATATATTTGAGATATTCTTAAATTTTATTCCATCCTATAATAAATGGATATGTCATGGATATATTACTGAAATATTGAGATATTTCCATCTCGTCAATATCGAGCAAATAAATATGAAGAACATTCAACCAAAATTATCGATACTACAACTGGCTTCATATTAACGGCTTTTTTAACATAAAATTGCCGTTTTCAATTTTTTTTAATATTATATGATGCATTTCGATGGATTTAATATATTAGGCGAAGTCGCCATTTTTATTAATTAGGGTAACATTTATATGAGGCAGCAACTTATATTTTGTTGTTTTAATTTTTTGTTATTTTTATAAATCTATTTATAATTTAAGTTGTTAAAATTGATTCGTGTATTTTAATTAAGTAACCAACTAACAATTATCATATAACTATTATTCGATGATTCACTCTATTTGTAAGTTAATGTTAACTAGTATTAGTCCCGTGCGGTGCAGGGACATATAAATTTCACTATATATATATTTTAATATGAAAATGTTGAACACGAAAAATAATAAATTTTTTTGGAGAATTTCAGTCTAATTTGTTACTTCTGTGACTCACGACCATAAAATCTAAATATTTTGAGTTTGATGTGAAAATTTTAATTTACAAAAAAAAAAAATTAAGTTCTCATAATATTTCAATCTCATTTGATATACATGTGTCCATGTGATGAATGGACAAATAAATTTGAAGTGTAGGTAATATTTTGATATAAAAATGTTGTTCATGAAAAATAATATAATTCTTCAAAGTGTTTTCAATTTAATCTACTACCCATATAATTTACGAATTTAAATATTTTTTATTTTCATCATACGTTGTCGTCACTGTTGTCCTGAAACAAACTTATGCAAATTTATGTTCAATAATTTATTCATAATGAGTAGAAAATGGTGATATTATTGAGCATTATAATCAAGTTTTGATAATATTTCAGCCTCATTTGGTATTCGTGTGATGTACGTAGTGAATAAATTTCATGTGTTAGTAATTTGATGATCATGAAAAATCATATAGTTTTTCAAAGTTATTTCTATTTAATCTACTACTCATGTAATTCATGTAAATATTTATTATTTTCATCATATGTTGTTTAACTATTTTAGTACTTGTTTTTGTCACAATTGGCCTAGAAAATACTTGTGCAGATATATGATCAACAACTTATTCATAATGAGCTTAAAATATTGATATTATTGTATATTACCCCAAAATGAAATTTCTAAATTTAACATACCATCAAAAAATCTATATAATTATATTTTTCAGATGTCTTCAAATCAAAATTTATCTATTAGAAAAATCATATTGGATGGTAAACATTTCAAAATTTGATAAATCTAAAACCATGAAACTATATTACAATATAAACTAAATATATTTTATCATTGTTCTGTGAACTTCATGCTACTATGATAGTGCAATTTCAGATTTTTATTTACTTTTTAATCAAGGCGGAAATATTATTTATTCTTACAACAAAAAAAAATGATAAATTCGCTAATTTTTTCGTGGATATATAAAATGATTTAGATTAAGGTACAAATTTATATTTACAACTTTTCATGACATGATATTATTACCATATATACACGAATCATACTAACTTTATAACATATCAAATACGATCATATTTTTTTCCTCAATTTTCATATATATACAAAATGATTTTCATACCATGAATATACATAAATTATGAAAAACTAAATATTTACAATTTATAAATTTATAAAATAATAAATTTTTGTATTTCTACTTTAAAAAGTAGAAATGAAGTTAGTTGGTTTTTATATAGATGACAATGAAATTTCATAATAAAAAATTCAAAGTATTTAAAATATATATGTAAAAATTCTTCATCTACGTATTATCACTTTTATAAATAGCATCGACTATATATCCTTCATGATTAATAAAGAAGATATATTTATATAATTTAGCATTATGAAATAGAACATATTTTTTATTATTTTTTATAAGTATAAGTATAAATGATATGTTTTTTTTTTAATTATTTTTTATACTTAATTTGTAGTTTTTAATAGAAAGTATATGAATTCATAAATTTTATACTTCTAAATGTTATTGTGTGCAACAATATATCATATGTATATTTTTTTATTATATTCAAGATATATTACAAATTTTTATGATTTTTAATAAGAATGAATATAGTATAATAAAATAAAATTATATAACCGCTATGTTATATTATTAACATTGTTATATAGAAGATATATAAAAATTGGAGTATTGTATACGACATATTTGTCAAATAAAATTGTGTGATGTTTATAATAATTTTACAATACATATTTCGAATATAGTAAATAAAAATAGTTAATTTACGTTATTTTATATATGTTGGTTGACTTGATTAATAACTCACGTCTTGGTCTTCGCCTCAGTCACTACGAACGCCCCCAATCAATGCAATGATATATTTATTGAGGTGGTATATGTGTGTGGGGTACAACATTAAAGATAAAAAAAATACTTTGATGATCTATAGTTCTTGAAATCCGATCATTATGTTATTTTAATTTATTCAACAAACATATATTTAATCTTTGATTATATCAACAATTAAAAAAGTTATTAGATGAGATCATATTAACATTCATTTACCATTTATAGATAATAATTTTCAAGATTTTGTCAATATTATAAATGATATTTTTACCATATATAAATCATGTTTAATACAATAAAATTAATAATTTATAATTTATAAATTATGAAATAATATGTATTTCTATTTTTGGGAGGTGGAAATAGGCGGGAAAATTTTAACATTTCTATTTTGAGGGGGTAATTGTTATTATATATATAGATTATAGCATATCATAATTCATACATGCATGATCTTAGCCATACATAATATTAGAGGGAAACACATATATTATTTAAATTACAAATCCAACACAATCATTAATTTTAAATTACAATATTTAAAAGGATGAAATCTTTACACATTAGAAGTGGACATACTAAGATATGCCCACGATGGGTAGAGATCATTATTTTACTGATCAATACATCAATTATGCAGTGTGTTGGTGACTGATGGTATAAGTGACCTAACAAATGTTATTTGATGGTTCGAGCATAAGTCATGTTGATAGACGCTCAAGTTATACATCATCATCAAATTGTTCGACTTTTAGTTTGAATATCACTCAAACAATGATGATCGAATGCAATATGCATCTGATAGTGAACCTGATGCAAAAAGGCTCAAGGTACATAAATGAAAAGGAATATAAAAACGTCGTTGAATATGGTTGTTTGATACATGTGTTCTTCTCTCTAATGTTATTTATAGTTAAGATCACGTATGATATAATTAATACTAATTTACAAATAAAGTGAATCATCAAATAATACTTACATGATATTGAAGATATAACTAACAAACTAGCTATTAAAATATACAAATCAATTTTAACAAATTAAATTATAAATAGGTTTATAAAAAGTAACCAAAAAAAAAATCAAACAAAAAAAACATAAGCTGCTGCCTCATATAAATGCCACCATAATAATAAGAATGGAGAATCAATCTAATATGCCTCATTTATTACGAGTCTCCACTAGCAGTGGCGACAATTACTTAATTTTTCAAAAAATATGGAAGTCACAGGTGGCAACTTCGCCTAATATATTAAGCACCCTAAAATGCACCATATAATATTAAAAAAAAAATTGTAAAATACAATTTTCTATTAAAACAGCCCATATTAACACCTGAAAAAATGTTATATAATATTAAAAAGACTACTATTATATTGAAAATTTTAATGGGTATTGTAGTTGCTCGTGCAATTTATAGTCTGGCGTGACACTTTTGTTGGAATATAATAATATTTCTTTTTAAAATATTACATTTTAAGTATTGATTGTAACTCTTTACAAATGTTAAAGGCCAGTATATAACCTTTTTTTACTTTTTTTCTAAAATGAATGAAATAAAAATGGTGTTATAACCTGTTTTCTATTATTAGAAACTTCACCACATAGATGAATTTAATCTTTTATAAAATTAATTTAAATTCATGTTTTTCAATGACATTTTATACGGATCAAAATTTTATATTTAGTTTATAAATTTTGTGGCTTATGATTTGCCATTCAATATGACTATTTAACTAGAAATATGAATTCAAATCTTACTAGAAATATGAATTGAAATCGGTCGAAAATATAATTATGATGATTTTTTAAAGGAAAATATAATTATGATTTGAACTATAATAATGTATTAAAGTCGGTGATTTTTTTTTTTCCTTCTCTTTTATTTTTGCTGGATTCAAATGTTCAAGATTAAATTCTAATTTTGAAAAAGGAGATTTTTCTTTCTCTAAATTCAAAAGGCATGATTATTGAAAATCTCAATTCTAAATTTTAGTGACCTATTGGAACTTTTGGGTGAACATAAGTTCTAAATACTTGTCCACCAAAACAATAAAAAAATTCCAGTAAAAATTAATTATAGTATTTTGAATATAATTCTAGTAATAAATTCTCAATCGCAATATTATAATTTTTTTTTTCCTTTTATACAAAAATCTCAATATTAGAATCTAGTATTAATAATGTAAGATCAAAAATATCGTCAACCCATCATCTCTCTCTCTCTCTCTCTCTCTCTCTCTCCTTAACAGCGTCATCTTCCTTGAGCCGAAAGAGAGAAAAAAAAGGGGAAATTGATAGTCTTCTTCTTCTTCGTCTCGCCTCTTCCGATTCTAGATTTGCTCTATAGCATAGATCTACAATCACATACCTTTGGATTACACATACTAGTTTCTCCATATACACCGATCTCCACACGATGTCTCAGTACACTCAGCAATTCCTCAACAGCGTGCTCTCCCAGGGGGGCCCGGCGGCGCCGCCGTATGCGGAGGGCGTCAAGTGGCACATCCGGCAGCACTTGTTACAGCTCATTGAAGCCTACCCTTCTCTTCAGCCCAAGACCGCCGTCTTCACCCACAACGACGGCCGCACCGTCAATCTCCTCCAGGCCGACGGCACCGTTCCGATGACTTTCCAGGCAGTCACCTACAACATCCCTGTCATTATCTGGTTGATGGAGTCTTACCCCCACCACGCGCCTCTGGTTTTCGTCAACCCCACGCGTGACATGATCATCAAACGCCCCCACCCCTTCGTCTCCCCCAACGGCGTCGTTTCCATCCCCTATATTCATTCCTGGGTCTTCCCTTCTTCCAATTTGGTCGAATTGGCTAGGAATTTGAGTCACTACTTCGCCCGTGATCCGCCTCTGTATTCGCAGAGGAAACCCTCGAATCCCAATCCTAACCCTAACCCTAGCCCTAGTCCGAATTCGAATTACGGGAGTATGAATTCTTCGGTGGGATCAAACGCAGCTCGACCGGCAATTCCACCGGGGGTTTATTCGCCCACGCCCACTCCCCCATATGGCAGTGGTAGAATAATGGAGGACCCTGCTGAAGTGTTCAAGAAAAACGCAATAAATAAGCTTGTAGAGAGTTTTAATGGAGATATTAGGGAATTGAGGAAGGCAAGGGAAGGGGAAATGGAGGGATTATTCGGTGCCCAAGCAGGGCTAAGGAAGCACGATGAGGAATTGCGAAAAGGGTTGAAGGAAATGCAGGATGAAAAGGAAGCATTGGAGCAACAACTGCAAATGGTGTTGATGAATACTGATATCTTGGAAGGATGGTTGAGAGAGAATGAGTCGAAATTGGGTGGTCACAATGTAAATAGTGTGGATGTGGATGAAGCTTTCCAGCCATGTGATGCACTTTCGAAGCAGATGTTGGATTGCACAGCTTCTGATTTGGCTGTGGAAGATACAATTTATGCATTGGATAAGGCTGCACAGGATGGGGCAGTACCATTTGATCAATACATGAGGAATGTGAGACTTTTGTCTCGTGAGCAGTTTTTCCATCGAGCCTTAACTTCAAAGGTGAGGGCTGTTCAAATGCAAGCTCAGGTTGCAAGTATGGCTTCCAGAGCTCCACCGCAGTATGCATTCTCGTGATTTGCAGTCTCATCCATGTGGGAATAATTTTGTTTTCAGGTACAAACGTGAGATGATGAGAGAGCTATACTATTCCACTGTTTTCTGCTTTGTATGTGATTTACTGTTCTGATTCATGGTTATAGAAAGCAAAAATGTTGTTTATGGATTGTATTAATAGGTTTAGGCAATTATTTATTATATGGATTTTGAAGTTTGATTTCAAGGTACCTCATGGAATCTTTACTTGGATTTGGTGTTCTGGTCTCAATTACACTATTTTAGTTGCTGAACACACTATTTTTGCTGCTAATGATTTGCTTGTTAATTCAAGGTGCAAAAATAACTATACTAAAGTTAATTGGATTTTGTTCAAATTATTTTTGATTCATTATATTTGTTATCTGTTGAAGTACTAGAGAACATGTTTGTTTAGATCATTATGGATCATTATGTGTATGAAAATTATTAACATTTTGGAGTTATAAAGCCCTTTGTGCTGAATTCCATCTCTTACACGTTGACTCTGAGTATCTGATGCGAGCTAACTCATATACTCGCATTATCTTTTGGGGATATTAAGGTTGTGTAACTCAAAGGTGCAAATGCCTGGTTCATGTTACCTATATTCCTGCAAGAAGCTGTATCATTTTAATATGTTAATTATCTGATCTTTCTTGCTATTAACACGACTGAGCTGGTGTAATTCCTTTCTCTGTTGTTGGTGGTCTGGAAATGTAAAGATATTTATCTTCTTGTTGATAGCTTTTGACTTGGTTAGAAGCTTTCCTCCCTTTCTGCATCAGATGCACTCTAACATTGTAACCTGCTTCTGATCTTAATAGTTAATGGTTTGAGATGCCTACATTGTCAAGATCGTGTGCCAGTGGTCAATGAAGATATTTTTAATACTGTATGAATGTCGGGATGATTCAAGGCAGGGTTTTAGGGTGGTGGTCTAGCAGAATGAAGAATACTCCAGTAAACAAACCTAAACTTATTCTTGACATTGTTAGTTACGCGACGAGCTTTGCTGAAAGGGGTTCGCTTATTCCCTTACAAGATATATTATATATGTAGAGTAGTATCTTTTTTCTTTTTTCTTTTTTCTTTTTTTTCTTGATTCAGCTATTCTTGTATTCTATGATATTTTCTGTAATTTTGATAATTAGCAGTGTAAGACTTTTAAATTTGTGCAGCGATTTATTCTATTGCTTGGTTTTGAAACTAGAGTTTGTGATCATATAGCTGTGGGTTTTGGGTCTTTGCGATGATTTAAGAGTTGGAGTCCTCTTCATATATTTCTTGGGTTGCATTTGGTTAGTGTAGCAATGTAGTTGTTTTTGGAATGCCTCAAACTAAACTAGACTTTGGAAGTTTTGCTATCATATCTCATAAGCATAGCACAGGATTCAAATTAAAGGAATTTGGGACATTTTCCCATTTTAGAATCTTGCATTTGGTAATATTATTAATGAAAGATCGCAGGTAGAGCATGAATGTTTTTTAATTATTTTTGTCACCATCATCAATCTAGGTTTCTTCGCTTAGATTGGTAAATTGCATCATACAATTCGTGGTAATTTCTTAAACAATGCTAGAGAAATGATTTGTTGGCTTCTGTATGTTTAAGTCACGATGACAATTATATATGCCAAGTATTTGTGACCGATGGAGCTATGATGTATTAATTATAATCAATATTCAATTAATCTCTTCTTCTATTCTAATATTATTATACAAGTATTCTGCAAAACTATGTATTTATACAATTTACCTGACTTTCAATGATACAAGTATATTTATGGTTTCTGCGGGTAAAATGAATCCATAAGGAAAAAAAAAAGTGATTTTCTATCGTAATATATTATAACTTTTATCGATTGTAGTTAGTGAAAAACATACAGATCATGAGACAGAAAGGTATAACTCATATTTAAAAAGTAACACTAAATCTCATTCGAGAAGGTCATAAATATGATTTTGTGAGACGAAATCTGCTACCTTCCAATCAAATACATTTTCACAAAATCATTGGCAGATTGTTTATTGTAGTCGTGCTAAAACAAAAGGTGCCAACATATGAAACACAAGCATGATATTTAAAATAAGAAGAAACAAATGTTGCAGACGCTCAGCAAGAAAACGGTGAAAATAATAAAGGATATTTAGCATAGAGTTATAATAGAAAGAAGATATGCTTCAATTTTTGAATTACATAGAATTTAAAATGTCACTTTCGTATACATAATTTCTTTTGAAAAAATCATACTCCATTAAACTACTTAACTACATACCCTCAAGATTATCTACATCAAAATGGAGGTTCTTGTCGTTCATATTTCAAGAAACCACATTAGTAAGATGTTTTAATTAGCTATAAGCTTTCTAAGAGTGTTCGATAAATGTTTACAATAATAAAATGGTAGAAGTTTACAAGTTATTTTGTTGTGAGGATAACTGTCTTATTCATAAAATAGTATCTTATTTTTAACAAACTTCATCATCTAAATTACACAGTTGTCATTAGTAAGATCATGTAACTTTTATCATTATTTATCCAAATTACACTTCAACAACTCATTTTAAATATAAGATAAAATTTCTTATAAGCTGATCTAATTAAATACCATGTTTAGCCAAACATCCTCTTGGACTAAAATATTGATGTTGTACCAATAAATCTTTCAGGTTCCAAAAATCTAAAAAATATTGATGCTGTTAGCTGTACCAATAATCTTGCATTAACAATATGGCCAAATGCATGATTCTAAATCCCATTTCCTTAATTCAAAATCTTGTCATATAGCCTGTTAGCATGACATCAAACCAATACTTTTGGCATCTAATCTACAAAACATAACAATTAGAACAAAAAAACAAGAAATCAAAACACTTGTGATGAGCATCTTCCAATGTAGATTCCTAGCTCAACTTATAAATAGACAACTTTCTTGTATACTTTAGGAAGAACATTGGCAGTTTGTGAAGATGGGAACAGTGCAAGAAGATGAAGGATTAGGCTATGGAAGTTCTTTGCCAGTTCCAAGTGTACAGGAGATAGTGAGAAATGATGCTGAAAACGTACCCAAACAGTACGTAAAGAATCTCGAAGATAGGCCTAAAAATCCTGATACATGCCTTGTTTCAGATGATATTCCGATCATCGATCTTTCCTTGATTGCTAGTGGAGATGAAGATGAACGAAGAAAGCTCGACGTTGCTTGCCAGAAATGGGGATTCTTTCAGGTAAAAGTCATAGCTTTTAATCATTTTTTTAGTTGTTTCTTGAAAGAGGTATCTAGTATCAAATGATGATTGATGCAGATCATAAACCATGGGGCAGATGGGGTCTTAACAAAGATGAAGGCAGCTATAGTAGATTTTTTTGATCTACCATTGTTGGAGAAGAAGAAATGTGCTATGGCTTCAAATGATGTTCAAGGATATGGACAAGGCTATGTTGTATCCGAGGATCAAATACTTGATTGGAATGATCTCCTTTTCTTGATGACATTGCCAACTGATTTCAAGAACATGAAGTATTGGCCTCTCACAATTCCCGGTTTCAAGTATGGCCCTATCTTTTTTTTTTTTTTTTTTGCTAAGTTCACCTGTTACAAAAATGACAAACATCCAGGTAGAGTCGGCAATTTGAGCCCAGCCCGATGGGTTAGTCCGAACAACCAATAAATAAGACTGGCTTGATGGGCAGGCTCGGGCTAAAATGACCCCTTTTTTTTTTTTTTTAACAATAAAAACACAAGCACATTGTTTTAGTTCATTAAATCATTAAAGAATGAATTTTTTTAAAAAAAAACTAATTTAAAAAAATAATTAGATGTTTGGGTCTATTTGGCCTGCTGGCCCAACTAAGGTTAGACTGGGCCGCAATTCTATAGGCTTGATGAGATGATGAGTCACCGCTGACCGACTATATCAGTTGGCCTGTCGGATTGGATCGGGCGGCCCGAATTGTCAGCTCTACTTATGGGACCAAGATTGCAAATTTTCCTTGTCCTATTTGTTGGAACTATTCTATGTAATATGTTTTGTTGAATTGCAGGGAGACAGTTGAAGAGTATGCAATAGAAATAGAGAAAGTGGGTGATGAGATATTTAGGAATCTATCATTGCTGATGGGCTTAGAACATAATTTTCTCAAAGAGAGGCATAAAGATGTGAAACAAGGAATAAGAATGAACTACTATCCAAGTTGTGCTAGACCTGATTTAGTACTTGGAGTTAGCCCACATTCTGATGCCAGCTCCATAACCCTACTTCTCCAAGATGACGAGATTACGGCTCTTCAAATCAGGCACGAGGGTGTGTGGGTGCCCGTTAAGCCAATTCCGAATGCTATAGTTGTCAACATTGGCGATGTTATGGAGGTACGTATGCACATACATATTGCACGATCAAGGTGAGCCCTCTTGATAAAATGTTCTTTTTTTTTTGTCGTGTAGGCTTGGAGCAACGGGAGGTACAAGAGCATTGAGCATAGAGCTATTACGAACGTGGACAAACCAAGAATTTCTGCTGCTGCATTTGTGATTCCAGGCAATGAGGCTGAGTTGGATCCTGTTGAGACAATGGTGGATGGTGGTTCTCATCCTAGAATCTTTAAGGATGGTGTTAGGTATTTGGAGTACCTTAGGTACACCTTGGGGAAGAAAATGGAGGGAAAATTAGCCAACATTGATTACCTCAAGATAAACTAGTGAATCATTATGATATGATACTAAATGATTATTGCATTATAGTTACATGGATTTGGTTATGAACTTTGATCATATTTGGACAAATGATATGATCGTTAAAGCAATTTAAGATCAATTCACAATAAATTTGTACTATCAATTTCCTATGACACCAACATTCATTCACAATCTCTCCATATATTGACCAGCTTTTCTCCCTCCTCGGAAAAAGGAGCTAAAGACACTTCTAATTTTGATCATCTATGTTTTATTTTTTTCCAATTTCAATCCTTCTTTGCCAGAATTTTCAAAATTGCCGACGTGACTATCGAAATTTGGCTATCACATCGGCATTTCCGTTGGCCACACAACAATTTTAAAAATTCCGACCAAAATGGACTAAACTTGGAAAAAATTTACACATAGAGGACCAAAACTGGAAAACGAATACTTGGTTGTCAAAAAATAAAAAATGTCTTACATACAAGACCAAAATTAAAATTATCCCAAAAGCTGAAATAACTACAGAAAACAAAACCAAAAGAGACATACAAACAGAGAAAATATGCATTTCCATGGAGATGAAAACAAACAAAAGCTATATTAGGAAGAAAGTTTCAAGTTAAAGAGGAAAAAACATTAGGATCCATACATGTAGCTATTTTCGGGGTCTCCTAAGATACAACTACAGGATGTGCACACACCACGATTTATACAGTCACAATCTTACAACACTTCGTTTTACAGCCTCAACATACAGTAAACCTATCTCCTCCGAAGGGCCATCAGGTATGTTTCTTTACCATCTCAGCCTTGTTAACCTCGTTTTAGCTATATATATATTATCCTTATCACTAACAATGTACAATGTAACAAGTACAACCAGCATCATTTATTTAAACTGTCTCTCTTTCTGTCTGAAAAACAACAGAAAGCCTTAGCTGGGCATTGAAAACATAGTACTCTTACTATTCTCAGTCAGCTGTACAGTACAACTCCCTCGCGCCATTTAGGTAGTAGTAGCAGCAGCAGATGAAGAAAGGATGCTGATCCTCCTTTCTGTAACAGATTAACGAAATACATTATTCTCTATTGAAAAACAGAAATGAAATGTTTTTATAGGAAATCGAGTAAGAAAAAGTACCTCCAGCAGCCACAAGTTTCTCTACACGTGCAACAATATGTTTCCCATAAGTATATTTTTTGAGAGCGTTTAAATGAACTTTTATTCGGTTAAGTAAGAGTTCAAGTTGCTGATCGTCACAAGTCTCCAGCACTTTCTGTACAACGTAGTTAGCAAACTGATCTTTCATCATCACCTGACCCCACACAATTAATTAGAGAATATTGAAGATAATAGAGCAATCTTGACTGGTAGCCGTGTAATGCTTTTATCTACTAACTAACCTGGAGAGGCTCGTTTTCGTCGGTGCTACCAAGCATCTCGTGGACTAGAGCCTGACGTTCTTCGAGTGTTCCAAAGGACAAACATTTTTCTATTACATTGGAGGCGAATTTTTGCTGACTCATCTCTACAATCTTCCCAGTTAGTTGCTTAATTATAGCGGATCGCTCGTGTGGCTTTCCGTGTTCCAAAACATGCTATCGTGATGTAGGTAAAGTTAGTGACTGAGACAAGGTGACATGACATGCAAAATAATCTACGCCACCCAGAACCCCAAAAACGAAGTAGATGACAAAATAATTGACTAATATAACAAAATAATTGACTAATATAAGTGTTAAGTCATTAGAAAAGGATTCCTATATCAACAATTATAAAAGCAAATCATTAGAAAGGGAGATAAATCGTCTCATAGACAACTCAAAGAATGCATGATGTAAGTAAATACAACTCAACAATTGTAACTTCATTTAAAAACAACACATCTTTCGAGCATGAATGAGTATTCTGTAACACAAGATTATACATGGAAACCCTTTTTCTTATTATGCTCGAAGATTTGTTACTAACCTGAATAACATAGTTACCATACTGATCTTGAGCCAACATGCAAACGGATTGCAAAATCTCAGTCATCACTACACTCTGAGTTTTGGGAGTATGACAGTGCTCCAGAACTCTCTGTCACAGAAAGCCGAGGTTTAGAATCACAGCTATCCTTTCCATCTATGACTAGTATTTTAACTTGCCAGAAATGGGGAAAATCTCTTTACCTGTATCACGCGACAACCATAGGGATGAAGAGACAATCCAACAACTTGATCATAAAATGTTGTGACAATAAACTGAATAGCCGTTTCAGGAACACATTCAATACACTTTTGTATGACATGATTCCCGTTCTGATCACGTACACAACGCATTACATGGCCATCAAGCTCTGCGACCATTTGAGTCTGCTGATCCAGTTCAATAACTTCTAATGCCTGGACATTTAAAAACAAATCAGGAGTTAAAACCATTTAGCTATGACAAATGTTTTATAACCTTGATACTACAATTATTACATAGCTAAAAATGTTGCCTTATGTGATCATGAGATTAACATAAACTCTTCCTCTTGTTTATTTAATCTGGATCAAGATATGAATTCAACCAAGCAATAACTGAAAGACAGATGAAAACAGTTTATGCCCTGAACTGTGAAGGGAGGATGCCAGACATCAAATTTTCAGAACATTTAAAGTTAATGAAGCAGATGTATGCCAAAAGGTATAATCGCAAAAAAAAGTCACCACCTTTTTTAACTGCAAATTAATCCTGACTTTTTAAATTTAGCAACATATATATTAAAAAAAAAAAAAGCCACACCTTTTTCTAAGCTTGCAATTTAATCACGACTTTTTGAAGTTAACAAAAAAAATCGTGACTTTATCACTCACTATTACAATTAGAAGCACAATTGTATTTTGTGATAATCCAAGTTCACGTGTTAAGCATGATAGCATGTTAAAGCTGAACTTGCAATAGTGTGTTAAAGTCTTGATTCTCACGGAAATGTTAAAGTGGTGTGATCTTTGAAAAATATACATATGGTTCAAATTGTAATAGTTTGTTAAGGTCGTGATTTTTTTATTCTTTTTTTTTTCTTTTGCTAATTTTTTAAAAGTCATGATTCAATTGCAAGTTTAGAAAAAGTGGTGGCTTTTCTTTTTTTTGCAATTAAGAATTCCACAAAGACAGATAAAAAAAGAAAAAAAGCCCCACCTTTTTCTAAGCTTGCAAATTAATCACAACTTTTTGAAGTTAACCAAAAAAATCATGACTTTAACACTCACTATTAAAATTAGAAGCACAATTGTATTCTGTGATGATCCAAGTTCACATGGCAAGCATAATAGCATGTTAAAGTTGAACTTGCAACAGTGTGTTAAAGTCCTGATTCTCACTTAATTGTTAAAAGTTGTGATCTTTGAAAAATAAAACTGTGGTTTGAATTGCAATAGCTTGTTAAAGGCATGATTTTTTTTGCTAATTTTTTAAAGTCATGATAAAATTGCAAGTTCAGAAAAAGTGGTGGTTTTTCTTTTTTCACAATTAAGCATTCCAAAAAGACAGACTCTTTAATACTATTTCTACAGCCATTTTGTAATCATACATCCACTACCCAGGTGCATTGCTTCTAAGTCTGACAAAATTAAGCTACACAACATGAAACAAGAAGCGATAATGTGAAAGGCAATGACTATCTAGCATTAACCAAGAGCATCTTGCAGAAGATTAGACTATTAAGTCAGACATAAACTAACAACCATAGAATTGGTATATGGTGAGATGCATGGACTTCAGAAAAGAATAATGAAATAGGTTAGCAGTCCGCTAACTTAACTGGAAAATCAGCTGACGACCATAGAATTAGCAGAGGCACATATTGGTTAGAAGCACATAGATGACTCAAATATTGCAGCTGGTTAGAATACAGCTACTGCAATTTCAATCAAATTGTTAAATTACCTTCTGGATTACTCGGCAGCCATACATTTGGAGGCTAAGGGTCAGGACATGCCCGATTAGCTGCTCAGCCAGTTGTCTGATCTGGGATGCACTTCCATGTTCAAAGAACTGAAAACAGAGAAGAGAGAAAAGAGGAAGAAAAGGTGAACAATTGGTGTACTTTTCCACATGGGAAAAACATATCTAAGAAATTTTGAGAACATTAAAACTTAATACATGGGCCTTATAATTTCTTTACCTTCTGGATCACATAGTTACCAAACACATCTGTCATAAGCGAAAGAGCCTGGGGCATGATTTCATGGAAAACCATGTCCTTCTCTTGTGTACTGGCAGTTTCAAGCTTCTGTTGAATAAATCGACTTCCATACTGGTCCGCACTGTCCAGGAAAGTTTCGCAACAAACTCGTAAATTTCCAACTCCAATGGTGAATTAATGAACGTTAGGTAGAGAGAAGAGAGTGTACCTGAATTCAACAACATGACCTGCAATCTCCGCAAGCTCGAAACACCTAGCTTTGTTTCCCTTGAACTCATCCAACAAGGATGCTGCAAAACCTTCCTCCAAGTTACAGCCGGTTTCTGAAGGCCATGGTCCCATATAATTACCAGCTATGTTCCTCAAGCTAGAAGGAAAACCCATGATCTGCTCCACATTCCTGACAGGCCCACCAGATGCAATGGGGGAATTTGGGAACATTGGGGCCCCAATCGGGCTTCCAGGGTAAGGAAAACCAAGACCAAATGCAGAGTTTCCATGGAAACCGTTGCTCATAACATTAGATTTTCCAAAACCCAGACCATATTGGGACTTCTGAAGCAAAGCTTCAAAGTATGCCTTTTGAAGCGCAAGCAACTCTAATGGTGGTGCATTTGCTAAAGATTCTTCGTGCATCCTCTGATCATTGAGAGCTGCAGCAGAATATTCATTTGGTCTTTGATAATGGAGATAAGATGGATCTGTCAGTCCCATAGGCAAAGCATCCCCTGAGCTATGATTTCCATGTCTAGCGAAGTTCCCTAGTTCAGCTGCTGGACCCAATAAATTTGATCCAAACGCCAAGCCTCCTTGGAATGCTCTTCCATCCATTCCAGATACACCAAGTGCTGTTCCTGGAATGCCATTCTCAACCAAAGGTGGAATATTACCACCACCCACTTGATTGCCCAACATCAATGGCGATCCAGGGAATCCAACTAATCCATAGTTTGACAAGGATGAGTTTGGACTGGCAATGTTACGATACTGGGATGGTGAACCTCCTCGACTGTTCAAAGTAGGGGTAGACGGCCCTTTCAAGTTCTCATTCAAATAAGCATTTTGTTTGATGGGTATCTTATTTCTTTGCATGTGGATGAGGCTATGGCGAGCATCAACTTCATCCCGCAATTGAGGTGATGGGTACTTCCTTTCATCCACCAGGCTGAAGCCTGACAAAGAAGCAATGAGATCTGCAGACTCCGCCATGTTAGGAGAAACTTCATCGTATAAGTTTGGCAGATTTACATTTCTCCTGTCCAATGAGCTCACTCTAGCACCAGGAATGTGAGGACTAGGAGATCTAACAACTTGAGGGTCAGGAGTAGCATTTATCGGCAATGAAGCACCCATGTTTTGTGCCACCGATGAACTGATGCTGTGGAGTGAGGAGACGCCTTGCATATTTGTGCCAGAATGTAATCCCAGTGATGCCAACTCATGATGGAGAGCAGCATGTGATTCGGAGGAGCCAGTGTCTTCAAATGCGCGGCTGACCAGGCGAGAGGGATGTCTAGAAACAGATGATGAATTACCTATGTCATCCTGCATCAGAACAACAAAGAATTAATTGTTACAGAACCAATGAAATTATCGAAAGTTCATCTACGAAACATGATGACCAAATTAACTTTACAATGTGTCAAAACTAAGTACATTTAAACAACCACACAGCATCAGAAAAAAGAGAAATAAAAATGTCAAGAATGACCAAGCTTTCCAAAATTTCCCCCACGCATAATTTACAACTTAAACCCATAAATACCCTTTTAGGGATCTTTTTCCGGTTTTGTACACATTACTTATTTTTAATATTTTCAAATAAATGAGTGATATCATTTGGTATATGGGCCAGCAGCAAAAAGGTGGCAAGGCAGTGAAATGCATCTATTTTCTTACAACACGAAAATTAAATGCAGCAAAAAAGAGGGCAGGATGATGCAATGCATCCATTCACTTACGACAAAAAAAAATTTAATGCACAACATTATCAGAATTTTGATAACGTATTAGCTATTAGTCAAATACAGAAATGACCATATTAAAAGATTCGTTATCTTAAGGAAAAAATGGCTGGATAGATGTCTGATAGACCCGAGACTGCCAATAAAGAATAAGACATCAGACATTGGCTTTTTCCAGGTTTAAGCAATCCACTTTTCTTTTTTCTAATGGGCAGCATGTCGTCATGGCTACCTTGCTTCTCTGCAACTTTTACACACACACACACACACTTAGAATACTTGCAACTAACACACGCATGAGCACAGAGTCAGTCATGTTTGGTTTAACATCAGCGATAATGACAAGCCGCTGCTTCACTAGCAAGTAAAAACACCAAATGCTAATGCCCTTTCAAGACTTGTTCAAATACAATAGTATAGATGACACAATCAAGAAGAATCAATGTCTGTCAAAAAAAAAAAAAAAATTCATAAGGAGAAATCATATTCTTCTATTAATGCTTATATAGTCGAAAACCTGAGATTATCCGAAAATGCACAAACTTCATGAGACTGACAATAAGCATTCTCGAAAGAGTTGCTTGTGCAACTGTGAGAATAGATCAATGCTACCTATCGAAACAT
Source organism: Scutellaria minor (assembly GCA_954870855.1). Taxonomy (NCBI): domain Eukaryota; kingdom Viridiplantae; phylum Streptophyta; class Magnoliopsida; order Lamiales; family Lamiaceae; genus Scutellaria; species Scutellaria minor. The sequence continues at coordinate 3,189,051 of OX940728.1, read as the reverse complement.
GCTCAAGACTGAAAACCACTTTACAGTCCAGCAACAGTTAGCATCATATACAGCTAAGATTAGATAAGCAGCAAGTCTTTATACTATGATATCACTGACTGTTCAAGTAAAATCACAATCAACAACAAGAACACATTCACAAGCTAAAGACTTTCAAGCCACTTCATTCCAAGCCACATTTACAAAAACTCAAACTTTCAAGCCCAACACAGCAATACTAATGTTATTCCAAGAAATTGACCAAAAAAGAACACATTTTTCTACTGGATTTTCTACCTGAACCATATCTGCAATGCTCTTCTGCTGACTCCCCAACCCCAAGCCCGAAAATCCAATCAATCCATCGCTACTCCATTCCTTCCCCTGCATCATATGCTCCTCTTTCGAACCACCAAACTCCGGCTGCATGACAAAGAGAGACCTCCCACCTCCTCCACCTCCACCATTACCCGAACCAATCTGATTCATTTTCCTCCTATCCCCAATCGCAGAGCCCCCTCGGGTCCCACTTAGCCCCTGTAGATGCCGTGAGGAGCTCCTATCCAATGGGGGCGGAAGGCGCGGGTTAAGGTTCACATTCTGGTAGTAGTAAGAGCTGTAAGCTGGATCAGACCTCAACTCCTCAGTAGAAACATCATAACCGCCACCGCCATCAAAAAAGCTGGCACCTAAAGATCCCTGCACAGTAGGCGGAGCAGAGCCACTGCGAAGAAGGCTGAGCTCTCTCTCTCTATCACTAGTCTCTACCTCACTTTCTCTCTCACTAAGCAACCTGCCCAGCTCCTCGTTGTAATCATTACTAATCCCCCGACCAAGCACAGATCGCACCCCCATTTCCGAGTAGCTATCAGTAATCATGACATATACAAATGTACGTATATATAATCCACCAGTACACGGAAATTAACAACCCAAAAAAAAAAAAAAAATCAAAAACTAACGCAAGGAACCAGCAACAATTCCTCAAGAAAATTAGACCCTTTATGCCGAATTACAAAGATAAACTTTAAGATTTCAAAAAAAAACCCAATCTTTACGAATAAGCTTAGTATATACATTCAATAGCACATTTGGAGAGAAAATTTTAGAAATCTTGAACCAATATTGTCCTCGCCATAGACAGTTTTGGTTGTCGGCTTTGTCTCAGTGAAACGGGCGTTGAATTTTACTGAGAGAGGTAGTGATCGGAGTGAGAATGAATAAAGGTTGCAGGAGTGTGAATTCATTTTTATAGGGGAGAGAGAGGGGGGGGGGGGGGGGGTTAGAGAGAGAGGGTAGAAGGGGAGAGTGATAAGCATGAACAACGAAGAATAAAGACCGTTGGATGAAGAATTCAACGGCCAAGATCAAAAGTTCAAAGTAAGAGGTGATTTTAGTGGGCTTTCTTGTTTATTTATGTGGTCTCATTGCTAAAAACTCGCTAGGGTTTCTATGTTTAGATTGCCTAAATTTTTTGGATTTTCTTTTCCCCATTTTCGTATTTATTTATGGATACTATTTTACATCTAATAATATGTCTCTTTTTAATTCAAATAAATCAGATTCTGAAAAATAAATATTAAATTAGACTGTTGATATATAGATATATATATATATATATTTATTTATGCATTAAATATTACACCTCAATGTCTATTGATATGGAGAAGTGAGGATATGGTCAACTAGATATGTAAAAAAAGGTTTTTAGTCATTTAATTTTAGACCCGACTATACATACTCCACCATCTTCTAAACACACCTCATAATAAATAAATGAAAAGTAAATAAAAATAAAAAGACTAAAATACCCTTATTTTTAAATATAAAATATATTTTTCCCTTCTTCTACATCTTCTTTTTCATATTTCTCAAGCCCTAAGTTAAGAAAAAAAAACTCTAACAAATCTTGATTTATGAAAATAATAATCAAAATGATAGATGAAAAATGTTTGGAATGTTTAATTTAAGATTTTTCCTGCATTTTTATAATTTTATATAATGTAGTTAAATATTTCGAAAAAAAGAGATGTTAATCAATTTTTTTTCCTTAAAACACGTCGTTCAACCTGTACAGGTCGAACATTACACTATGTGTTCAACCTCTACAAGTCGAACGCTCTTAAAGATGTTCGACCATAGGTAGAACGTTACACAATGTGTTCAACCACTAGCAATAGAACATTACACTGTGTGTTCGACCACTAGTAGTCGAATACACTGCTATGTGTTCAACCAACCAGGGTCGAACAAAACAATCGAATTTTTTTGATTTTTCGACTTTTTTTAAACTATATTTTCATACAAATCTCGTCGTTTTAGCTTCAAAATATGTATAAAACAATGATTTTTTATGGATGAACATAGTTCCTTCATCAACAATTTTAAAAAAAGAAAGGAAAAAAAAGGGAAAAAAGAAAGAAAAAAATTGTGTGAGTTCACAGCAAAAGGGGGAATTATTTTTTAGAGGATTTTTTATTAATTTTTATTATAAACGGTATAATTGTAATGTGGTGAGGTGTGTTTAGAATATTTTAAGTAAAATATATTTATTTTAGGGTGTGTTTAGAAAATGGGGTGTGTTTAGAAGATGTGGGGTGTGTATATAGTCGGACTCTTTAATTTTATCTTCTTAAATTTTCAATCACTTAGTTTGATTATCTTCGACAACCGATCAAAAATATATCAATTTTGTTTACTTGATATTTAAATTTACATGTTATCAATGTTTTTATTCACATGATTTTGAATAATTTTAAAATAAAAAGATATATATAACTAAAAAACCCATTTTAGAATAACATGTAAACACTTTTTCTTTTTTTTTGTATTGGTGAATTAGTGCATGTTTGCTTATTAATAATTTTTTGTATTATTTTTAAATTTATTCATTTATAAAACATAATTACAATGTCAAATAAACAACAACATTAAAAGCATCTCCAACATACCATTGCATTTCTAATATTTTTAGATTTTTAACTCCAACAATGTGCTTGCAAGGGCAAGGAAAATGTGATTGATTCTTCAGACATGTCGATTAATAACTTATTTTCATGTTTGCAATCACTCAATAGTCGACTTGTTCTCCTCATCCAAAATCACACACACAAAAGCCTTAATATTTCATTCCCCTGGTAAATGATCACATTAATTAAACTATCTCAATAGTCATCTTTGTGTTGGATCTAACGCATGCCAACGCCTGTGTTAATTCTTTTTCCTTTTCATTTTATCTTATTCATTCTCTTATAACAAAAAATGATCACACTAGCTAATAAACTATCTCAGTTTTCATCCATGCATTGGATCTAACGTAGATCAGTGTTTGCATTAAAAAATTTTCTTTTTCTTTTCATTTTCATTTTATTTTATTCATTTTCTTATAATAATAAAGAATAATCGGAATAAAAATTAAAAGTTTTTACAATTATAGAACGTTAACAAATAAAGACAAAAATCTAAGAAGAAAAAGGTGAGGTCTAGTAATAATAAAGAATATTATGAAATATTCATTTTCAGTGCAAAAAACAGTGTAAATTATTGAACATGAGTAAAAATTATTATATTAAAATAATGTAAAAATTATAATATTTTTTATGTAGTAATGGAGATTCTCTTAGTCTACAAATAATCGAAATAAAAATTAAAAGTTTTTAAAAATTTAAAACGTTAAAAATAAAGACAAAAATCTAAGAAGAAAAAGGTGAGGGAACTTAAACAAAACAAAAAACGTGTTAACCCTAGTACTCAATAGTGAGATATTTAAGTTGCAATGTCTTATGTCATTAACTATAAAATTAATTTAATTTTATACTTAAGATATTAAAAAGAAAAAAAAAGTATAAAATTAAATATTGCTACAACGATTTTTTTAAACACGTGTTACTTTTTAGTGTCCTTGTTAGATATAATTGTATTTAATTTATTCAGTGTTTTAAAAATCGGTCTAGGCGCTAGGCGGCTCCTAGCCGCACCGATTTTTACCTGTTCAGTCACTTTACGCGCTAGGCGGCCCTAGGTGGAACAATTCGGCCTTAGGTAGCCTAGGCGCCAAATACTTTTTTTTTTCATTTTTTAGAAAAATGATGGTATTCTTAATGTATTATAGGCTTCTATCAAATTATTATTATTTAGTTATATATAAATAAAAATTTCACAAATTGAAAAATACAAATAAAAATAATTTTATAAATAAAATATAAAATTTTTACTTGGACTATATAAAATAAAATAATATAAAAGTTCCAAACATATTTTATAAGGATAAAAAATCTAGAAAGGTAGGTAAAATAATAAAAATTCTATTTAATTTGAGTCACTCTCTTGTGCAACAAGTGCATGGATCTTAGATCCATGCACTCGGGTCGGGTTGGGCCGAATCCGCGCATTTTCTTCTTTTTTTTCCACGTATTTTTTTTTTTTGCTCTAACCTTTATGTTGTGTTAGTCATATATTTATATTATGTTAGTCATACTTTTATGTTATATTAGTGATACCCTTATTTCCAGATTTCATACTTTTATGTAATACTTTAACCCTAAACCCTAATTTCGGCACAATAAACCCTGATTTGGCATAAGTTGTAAATATTTACATTTATGTGATATTATTACTCATACATTTATATGAGATTATTTATACATTTATATCAACATAAATATACATTTATGTAATATATATAAATGTATGACTAACATAACTAAAGGTATGACTAATATAACTAAAAGGTATGAAAGGTGTTAATATGTCTGTCTAAAAAAAATGCTAAGGTACAGCTAGTTTTACAAAAGGTATGTTTAACACTACTAAAAGGTATACTTAACATAACACTAAAGGTATGACTAACATAACTAAAAGGTATGTCTAACACAACTAAAAAGTATAGTTAACATAACATAAAAGGTATGTCTAACATAACTAAAAGGTATGTCTAATACTACTAAAAGGTATGCTTAACGTAACATAAAGGTCAGACACCTGGGAGCATATTTGGGCGGATTTTGTCCGCAACCTAGAGGAGCGTGTGGGCGCGTATGAGCGCATGACGGGTCGACCCGACCCGAGTGCACGGATGTAGGGTCCATGCACCAGTTGTATAAAAGTTTTTGTCATTTAATTTAGATACGGCGCCTGGGCGCCGCCTATGCCCCGACTAGGCATCTTAGGCGTCAGTCAAGCGCCCGACTAGTACCTAATAAATTTTAGAACATTGGTTTTATTTAGACGGAATTGTAGGAAAGAGCGTCATTTCCAAATATATTCAATGATCTGAATTATATATATTAGAAAAAGAATAGCCAGAATAGCTCATAGATATTAATTAGTTTAAACTGAAATTTTTTTTGAAATAAAATAATTTATAAAACCCAATTCAACTGTCCCAAGTGTAATCAAACCTCACCATTTGAACTTATATGCTTTTTTTTTCCTCTCAAAGCGAAATGGAACACTTTATCATACAGAAGATAAGGTACAAAAACTTGCGTGAAACGGTCTCATGAATAGTTTTTGTGAAATGAATCCTTTTCAGCCATAAATCAAATCCATTTTCATAAATTTGTATGTGAATTGTAAAGTGTGGGTTGTAGATTGATCCGTCTCACATAAGATGATCCATGAGATAGTCTCACTTTTGACTCACTCTAAATAAGGATGGAGATCTGAATCCCTACGTTTTATTCTATATAAAGAAGAATTTAATTATCGTTTTATCCAAATTGAATCTTCTATTATATTTGGTGTTACATCACGTGTTCTATTAATTGTATTTAATACATGTTATATGTTAAATAATAATATCATTGATATGTGTTGTGTGATAATTATTTTAAAATATTAAAAGATATAAGATCAAATATTATAGAAGATCTAGTGTGTACTTTACCCAGTGAATGCTTATTTAGACTCAATGATTTATATTTAATCAATAATTACAAATTCACATTCATTTACTTATGAAATACGTTTAGCAATTGGTTTCACTTATTATTTTTCCGCTCATTGATATTATTAATTTTCTTATATGTAGACAACTCATTCATTTAAACTATTTTTTTTTCTGTGCCTTCAATAAAGGCTCTGACAATCACTGCAATTTTGTTTCTCTTAATTAAAGGAAATCACAACATTTTAATGCATGCTTTAATTATTCGAATACATTTTAAAAACCATAAGAATTGGTACTCTTTTTTTTCTTTTTTTTCTAGGATTAATTATGCGGTGAGTTAATTCATCCACTTATCACTAGCCAGCATATGTTAGTTTATGTATTTAATTTATGTTGGGAATGAGCCTGAAATGGAAGGAAATTGCCCTTGCTATAGGGATCGGACCCAAAAAAAAAAAAAGGACTAAAATCGAAGTTTACCTTTTAACTTAAAGAATTTGAAAGCAATATTATGAAACTTTACATGGAATGTTGGAATGGGTTGGGCCATTCTACAACTCCAACTATGTCTACCCAATCTTTTAATTAAACGGCCTATTCTTCTTTAGGCCTAGTTAGCTCTATATGACTATATGTTAGCTCATTTTGCCCGTCTCATTCCCTTTGAATGGAATTGGCTGAATTTCCTTTCAGATAGGAAGAGGATGTTATTGCAGGTTTATCTGCTTTGTAATTTATTCAATATATTGTCATAAAAAAGTTTGAACAATCTATTCTGAGATAGTATATTATTTTATCTTATTTTATTAATGCATGTATCATAATTACAAATTTAATATATGGTCAGATAGTATTTTATATTGCCTTCTATTTCGTTAAAGCAATATCAAAACCTGCCACATTTAATGGATTCATGTAATAGAAGTGCCATAACAGATTCAGATAATTAATATCGTGCCACATACAATGATCAAGAAATCAACAAGACTTGAATCTTGATCAAATAAATAAGATATATCAACAATAATAACTATATTAACATATATACATATCAAGATCAAATAGCCTGTGAATTCAATACACAATATTATTATTCTACACTTCCATGAAAACAATGTCCAGCTACTGTATACAGAAAAACCCCTTCAGATCCCACCCATGCCCCCATCCCCACCCACCCCTCAAAAAAAAAAAAAAAAAACCAAAGCATGCAAGCAAAAAAAAAAAAAATCCTCATACATTTATTAATTGTACAAATAAAAGACAAAATGGTAAGAATAATAGTATTAATCATATTATGATGTGTCCCAGCTAGTGAAGCACAAAACTGGCGACCACCTTCTTCACCATTTGCTTGACAGGATTTATCCTCTGTGGCACAGTCCCATCGTTCCCCGCAAGAACCCTGTACTTATCCTTCCTCGTGAAGTTGGTGCACTCAAACCCTAACGTCGCCGCCAGAATCCTCTGCACATAGTTGGCCACGTCATGCGGGCTCTTCCCCGACGAACACGTGGCCTCCGCCGGCAACTGGTTCAGGAACGTAACCTCGTACACCGGCCTCGGGTTCATGAAGAAGAAGATGGGGTCCATGGCCTTCAACCCACGCGCCGTCGTCGCATGGAAGAACCCCACCCTGTAGTTCATCGCCACCGGCACGATCCGATCGGTCAGCTCCGCAAACAGCGCGCTGAATCTCAGCAGAAAAGGCTCACGACACGTGGTCCCCTCGGGGCACACGACGAGATCACCCTTTTCGAGTTCCCGTTTGATCTTGTTGGCGTCGACGTCTCGGATTCTGGTGAGGCGGACGGTGGGGATCGGGGAGAGGATCTCGGAGAGGCGGGAGATGGAGTAGGTGACGGCGGGGATGCGGCGGTGGAGGACGGAGGAGAGGACGACGGGGTCCATTAGGGTTCGGTGTGTGCAGACGAAGAGGACGCCGGAGCTGGACGGCGGCGGCGGGGTGCCTTTGACCACCACTCTGCCGCCGAAGACCGGGGCGATGCGGGGAATGGCCCACATCGGAAGGGTGAGGCCGACCGTGATGCGGATGGCGGCCAGGACGACTCCGAAAGGGATCCAGAGGAGGATTAAGAGGGCGGCGGACGGTGTGGGACGCTTGGCGAGGCGGCCGTCGTGGAAGATGACCGGAAGGGGGCGGAGGATGTGCTGCTTCTGCGATGGTTTCTTGTTCCAGTATGGTGGATGGCATTCTTCCTATGTATCACAATCAACATTACATTTTTACTAATAGAATTTAAGATTAAAACGTGTATAGATAACGGAGTTGGGAGGATTTTATAGAAATCAATATTAAATGATATAAATGCCCTTGAATAAGAGAAAAGTTAGATTTTGATGCATTGACCATTGAATTCTAAGGTTTTGACTAGAAAAAACATTGGCGTTGACATAATTTACAACCAGTATTAAGAGTTTTGAGTTTAATTTTTTTTTCCAACTAGAGATTTTTTTGTTTAATTTATGTGGTTTAATTTGATTTAGGCTTCGAATAAAATATGGTTATTGATGCAATGTTCTACTATTTTTGTTTGTGTTAGACATATGATTTCTGTAATTTTCTGCAAATGACCTCAAAGCTATATTGATCATGGAGATTGGTTTTGAAAAAAAAAAATTGTTCAAAACTTTATATCTCGATGGTACCATCAAAATCTAACGTTTTACATAGAATTTTTTTTTTTTTTTTAAATAAATGTCAAAAAACACAAAATTTTGAGATTAAACAGAAAATCAACCAACAGGTATATAAGAGACAGATAATCGAGATGTGGGAAGAGGAAGATGACATGTAAATTTCAGAGTGTGGGATAACTGAAAATGACATGTAAGGTACATAGAAAATAATTAGACAAAAAAATCGTTTTGTTATCGACATGCATACATTATGGTGAAGTGAATGAAGCAATGAATTGTTACTGAAAAATACCTGACAAAAAGGAAGGAAAAAAGCAGCAGAAGCAGGCCTTCCAAGTCCCAAACAAGGCTGTTCATCCTTAAACATCTCACCAACACTCTCACCAATGGAACCAAAATCACGTTTCAAAAAACCCGTTGCAAATCCGAACCGAACAGAGAGCTCACTTCCGACCACATCATCAGCTCTCAGATGATCCTTCACGAACCTCTCCACCATGACCCTCGGCATCTTAGTCACCACAACTCGTCTATCGAACGAGCTGAAAACCCTAAAAGCCTCCATGTCAGTATCATCCAAGTAGAACTTAGACAAAACAGCCCTAGTTACTGCCTCAATCTCACTATAAGACACCCCACAAGTGGCCACAAATATGGTCAGCTTGAGCCCACCATCACTCCTCCCACAAGCCTCCAGTAACCGAATCACGGGCCACAACACGAGCAGCAGCCCGAACCGGATGAGCCCGGATGCCTCGAATGCAACCAGCATGAAGTAGGAGAAGACATCAGGGTCCTTCAAAAGGGTCCCTTCAAACTCAGAAACCACAGACCTCATTCTTGGATTATTATCCTATCAAGAAAGTTGCTAATGATTGTAATAATCCTTGTTGGATTTTTTGATGGGCTAAGTAAGAGAAGAAAGATGAACAAGAATGGAAGATGGAGGTGGATATGACCTTGCTCTAATAGGAAAAGAAGATTGTTTATCTGTCTGCAACAAACGTTTGTGCATGTTGGGTGATTTATATTCAAATCTTGGGACTGTTTGTTTGTGTGTGTGATTAATCCATAATTAGGTGGATAAACGTATCTACATGGAACAGGATTATACGCCACGTTAATTGGCATACAAGATATTGATTACTTAACCTCAACAACTTGGTCAAAACGTGCGTATAATTGCTCCATTTTCAACTCTGGATATTGTGCAAAGGGTCCCACGTGTCCACCAAAATCTACCTAAAAATTGTCGAAATACGTATAAAAAGTAGTGATTCTTGGCAGATCCACGTTTTAGCGAACAGGTATAAAAAGTAGTGATTCTTGGCAGATCCACGTTTTAGCGAACAGGGATTTTTCCGAATTTGTTTCCTGTGTTTTCTTTCTAATTTGGAAGCATTTGCTGTTTTAGTACGTTCTTGATTCTTGATTAGTTATCTGTTTCTGCTTAATTTAATTGATCACCCTTCTTTACAACTTTCTACTAAAAAAACAAAATCCTTTATTCCAAAGTATGGTCGATTAAATATACACTTAAAATTCCTTTTTGATTTTGTGTTGCCCGTATTTTAAAGGCAAAAGTAGAAATAAAAAGAAAAAAGAAAAAAAGAAGAAGATCTTCATGTGTGGTCATAGTAATTTTATATAATATTTTTTTTTAATATTGTATTTTATTTAATAAAAGTTGAAAATATATGTATAGCAATGATTTTAGCACTGTGCGTAGTGCTCATAAAATATATAGATATCATTTTTTTGTAATATAGAAGATCCATTATCTTTCATACATAATAATTATGTCTTGGATTAGTTACTTTTGCGAAGATAATGTATCTGAATATATTCAGATTATTGTAATAACCTATTTTAAAATACTTAATCATAATCCAGAAAATTAATTTATTTGTGTGAATGGCAATAGATTATAAGGGTTGCTCTGGGACCCACCCGGCCGAAAAAATTTAGATCTTTGTTCTTGGACCCATCTAATTCCACTAATCCAGTCAAGAAAATATGGTGGGTCCGTAAGGCTCATTGGACATTTCTATTTTGAAATGGATTTTATATGAGAGATTTAGAATATACATCGTTTATAGAAATAAAATATAAAAAAAAACTGCTAAAAACAAAGATATTTCAATATCAAGGCTATACAAACGCAAAGTATATATTTTTATTGCAATACGGTTTAACTTTTCTTTTATGTATTAGCAAGGATGAAAATATCGGTATCGGTGGATATATCGGTACCTTGATTTTACGGATATATCAACGGATATATCGATATCGGTGGATATATCGGTTTTTGCGCAAAAATTTGAAAAAATTTGAAAAAAAATTGAAAAATATATCTACTACTTTATATAATATTATAAGTAACATTAATACATATATTGAACTTAAATTTCCAAATAAAATTATATATTTACAACAAATATAGAGATAAACTATTATATAAACGTTGTATGTTATGATAACATGACAAATTTTGAATTCAAATACATATTTCATTGTTTAACACACAAGCCATGATAATTTATGATAGGAACCTAAATTCAAATACTTTACTAAATATAAGTTTATTAATTATTTAATTAAAATTATTAGTTGAATTCAAATAGGTATTTCATTGTTTAACACACTAGCCTAATTAATTTATGAGAGGAACCTAAATTCAAATAATTTACTAATATAAGTTTACTAATTATTTAATTAAAAATATAGTTGAATTCAAATACATATTTCATTATTTAACACACTAGCCTAATTAATTTCATTACTTCAAATATGTATTTTGCATGGACTTGGTCATAAATAATTGAACAAGAAATTTATGTCATTTTGCATTTTATATTCTTCACTTCCAGGGGCACTAATACATTTACCATTAAAAAAAAAAATTCAAAAAAATTCAAAAAAAAAAAAAATCAAAAAAAATTCAAAAAAACCACCGACCGATATATCGCCGATATATCACCGATATATATATCTCCGATATATTGCCGATATATCGGCGATTTTTTGCCAAATTTGTGCACAGAGTGACCGATATCGATATATCGGCGATATATCGCCGATATTTTGACAGAAAAATTCGTCGGAGCATATCGATATCGGTTGGCATTTTTTCGCAATAAATCGGCGATATATCGACGATTTATCGCGATATTTTGTTCCTTGTGTATTAGTACATACACCATGCACATTGAGTGAGTTGATGCACACAAACTACAAAAATAAAGCATTATTTTAGAACAGAAATGCATGATTGTTGATTTTTAACTTTGTCATTTTCCCATTGGACGAATCAAGTACAACATTTTCTGATTGTTGGCTGCAAAATGAAATATATATTTCCATAAATATATCACAATCCGATTCCAAGACGGAAAATAAAACTTGAAAATCTGATTGAAGGAAAAAAAAAACAGCGGAAAATTATTGGAAACCCCAAAAATTTTACTTTAATAAAAAGAAAAGGATTGAAATAGTTTTCAAACATGTTCACTAATTATTATCTTTTTTTATTATTCTTTAATATTATGCATAAAATATAGTACGTAATGATGTTAACTAAAACAATTGAAAGAATAAAACAGATTATTATGATACAATCACAAAAATCATTCCCACTAATTGAATCATAAATTGATAGTTGAATCGTTGGACTCCACAAACATTAATATCTCAGTAAGACATAATTAGCATAATATATCATATGTATTGAATCATATCCTTTATCAAAAACTAATATAAGAAAATGTGATTCACGTTTAATTTGTTTTTATCTTTTTTTTTTTTTAATCATCTTTTTCTAAAGAAGACTCGTGGTTCATGCATTTTTATTCGGTTTTAATTAGATAATCCAGCATTTCTTATTAATGTTGTCAAAATTTGGGATTCTCATTAATTCCATCACTTAACCATAGCAATTCTGAAGTCAATGGGTAGATAAGAAAAAAAAACAATTATGTAAGGTTTTGCCTTTGAACTGATCTCTCTATATATAATTATATTTATAAAGTGGCTGATATTAAGAAATTTGGTGTTTCAAGTCTAAGTTGGTTGGAAATTGAGAGAGTTGTGAATCATCGTAGTCTTAGCCCTTTTTTGTAGCACGTCTAATTAACATTATTTAGAAACTTGCAAGAAAAGGTCACATGGTAGTAGACAAGAGAAATGGCACTTTGTTAGGCAAGAAAATATATCAAACTTCACACCAGAAAAAAAAGTTATCTTATTCTACTTTTCTCAATTTTAAATTAATTTCATGAATCAAGTAATGACATCTGCAACAATGTTTTTAGGGGGTGTTTTTAGATATTTTAATAATATATTTTACGTGATGTATTTTTACAAAGATGATAGAATTAATCTCTAAGGGGATGTTTGAACTGGACTTAAGGTGGCTTGAGTAAATCTGGATTTTGGCTTGAGAAGGATTTTGTGAGTTTGAATTTTGAGTAGAATTATAGTTAAGATGTCATTTTCACATAGGGAATTGTAGAAAAAGTAAATGTTTTTTGTTGGGAGTTGTAGAAAAAGTAGATGTTTTTATTGAGAATTGTAAGAAGTGGATGTTTTTATTGGGAGTTGTAGAAAAAGTAGGATTTTGCAAATCCTTGTCCAAACATGGACTGGACCGAGTCCATCCAAAATCCGGATGTACCAAGTCCAGTCCAAACACCCCCTAATAATATTTTTGGAGGAGAAAGAAAGAGTGAAAAGTCAATATCATTTATTTTCTTCTTACTTTTTTTTTAATATTATTTTAATATTATTCTTAACATACCAAAAGTAAATGATGTGGGTAATACAATCATATATGCAACTAATTTTCCTTACAAAAAAACGATTAGTTGAACCAATTTACTGCAAATATATATACATATATCAGAATATCTTTGCAGATTTGGAAAGACGGGTTTTCTTCTTTTTCTCAATGCAATAAGAAAAGGCATTCAAAGAAAAGGTAGTAGAAATTTGGATATACAAATTTGTTCACCTAGGACACATGTTGTATATGTGTAACAAAATTACCACAGTTCAAAATATAATCTTTATACATAAGACTTACTTGTAATAAAACATAAAGGCTCAATCTAACTTCGATAATGAAAGTGTAAATTATCAATCTAAATAAGTTTCCGTCACTCATGAAAAAAAACAATTGCATATAATACGAATTTATTTTCCGAACATAAAAGATATGATCAAGAATACTAAAATGAAGTATATGCTAAAATGGAGAATACTAATATTACTACAAAACAACTACTCTTTAAATAAATCATTTCGATCAATGAAGTTAAAGAAACTCCAACCAATTGAGAATGTAAGGGGGTGTTTGGACTGGACTTGGTACATCCGGATTTTGGATGGACTCAGTCCAGTCCATGTTTGGACAAGGATTGCAAAATCCTACTTTTTCTACAACTCCCAATAAAAACATCCACTTTTTACAATTCTCAATAAAAACATCTACTTTTTCTACAACTCCCAACAAAAAACATCTACTTTTTCTACAATTCCCTATGTGAAAATGACATCTTAACTATAATTCTACTCAAAATTCAAACTCACAAAATTCTTCTCAAGCCAAAATCCAGATTTGCTCAAGCCACCTTAAGTCCAGTCCAAACATCCCCTAAATGAAAAGTATAGACTACATTAAAAGTTAAAAATGTTTTAAAAAGACGATCCTCCAATCCATCCTTGCCTATGAGATCTGTGTTCTCTTTACATCCATTGATATTTGGCAAATTAATCAATAAGTGGTGCCTCGTATCATAGATTCATAAATGATGTATGGAATGGAAAAATAAAAAACAAAACAAAAGAACTCCAGATTTTATGATGTGAATAGTGAAATGGCTTAATGGGTTTTTATTTTTATTTTTTATAAATAAAATGGGCTAATGGGTCATCATATCTTTGGGCTATCTGTGTATATTTGGGCTCCCTAACCTCAAAGGTGGCCCATTTGACTAGTAGTTATAGTCTTATAGAGGTGCTTTATGGGGATGTCCATTGACCAAAATCTCAATTGCTTCCATATTTTTTGAAATTGAAAGTCAATAATTCAATACTCCTTCCAATATTAAAAAGAAAGTCAATATACCTTCAAATTTATGAAATAATTCGTTTTATAGCATTGTCTTCACGGAATATCAAAGAATATAAGGTAAAAGTGAAGTTTGAATGTTAGATCTTTTTAGCTATTTTGTTAATCAGTAATTTTTGTTTTTATGATCAAATTGTAATTATCATTGTTTGGTGTATCAACTCGATAATAAAATTATTATTTAAATTAAAAAAATTAAATATTTGTATAAAAAATGTTATTAATATATTTTTTTAAAGAAATGCTATTACTTTTTTATTTTTCACCAAACTCTTTTTCATTTTGACAGTTAATACCTAACTTTTCGTTTTGATGAGAAAAATTAGGATTTTTTTTTCAAAAATAGGATTAAACTAATTCAGATTAAAATTATGATTAAACTAATTAGGATTTAAAAAAAAATTAGGATTTGAAGTCCTACAATTTTCACTTTCCATTGGATAATGTTTCAGTTTCTTTTTTTCTTTTTCTTTTTTAAACTATTCCCACCTTGTTGAAGAGATATTCCCCTTTTGTTAGTTGAAAATTTATTTCAACTTTACTAAATTTTATCATTATCTTGAAATTTCTCATATTAGAAATGACTATTGAATAGAATACACAAATTAGTTCACAAATTGGCAACACAGTTGAATCTTGAAACGCACTAACGTCCTATTTCAACGCCGTCAGGTCAACAGTTGTCCTCTCTTCCAAGCGTTTAACACACGCGAACATTGAATTTCCATTTCTACCCCTGCCCCCACTTTTATTCCCACTCCTAACCCTATTCTTATATCCCGTAATTTTCGTCATCTCTTGTTTCTCTCTCCTCCTTTTGTCCGAGATTTTATATTCAAAAATTTCCAGATCTGAAATCTGAAATTCTGATTCTTCCATTTCTTGATTTTCTTTGAATTAACTTCACGAGAAGATTACATCCCATCGAACCTCCATGTCTTCAACGTACTGGTGTTATAGATGCAACCGTTTCGTTAGGGTTTGGAACTCCGATTCTGTAGCTTGCCCCGATTGCAACAGCGGCTTCATCGAAGAGGTCGAGTCTCCTCCCAACCGATCTTCAATCTCCGACTCCAGACGACGCCGTTTCCCGGCCGCCGCCATGTACATGATGCGAACGCCGGATTCGGGCCCTGCTTCCGCTTTGGGCTCTAGTGCGGTTGTATCGGGCTCAAGCCCGAGGCTGAGAAGAAGCCGCAGAAATGGGGGTGACCGTTCACCGTTTAATCCTGTTATCGTTCTCCGTGGCCCCAACGACGGCGTAGCCGGAGCCGGAGCCGCCGCTGGAGGAGGAGGGTTTGAATTGTATTACGACGATGGATCCGGGTCGGGTTTGCGGCCGCTACCAGCTACGATGTCGGAGTTTTTACTCGGATCGGGTTTCGACAGGTTGCTGGACCAGCTATCTCAGATTGAGGCGAATGGTATTGGGAGAATTGATAGCAATCCTCCTGCTTCGAAGGCTGCTATCGAGTCTATGCCCACAATTGAAATAATTCATCAGCATGTAACAGTTGAATCGCATTGCGCTGTTTGTAAAGAGGCTTTTGAGTTGGGGAATGAGGCTCGTGAAATGCCCTGCAAACATTTATACCACCAGGATTGCATATTGCCATGGCTTTCATTGAGGAATTCGTGCCCTGTTTGTAGGCATGAATTGCCCACTGATCACGAGAACCCTAGTGGCAATCGAGATGGCCATGAACCGAATAGAGGCACGAATGAGGTGGGGACTGATGACGAGACGGTTGGATTGACTATATGGAGATTGCCTGGCGGTGGTTTTGCGGTGGGGAGATTTTCCGGTGGGAGGAGAGGCGGAGAGAGGGAGTTGCCGGTCGTGTACACGGAGATGGATGGTGGATTCAATAACAATGGGATACCTAGGAGGATTTCTTGGGGTTCTAGAGGTAGTGTTTCGAGGGATAGAGGCGGGTTGAGGAGATTTTTCAATGGTTTGTTCACTTGTTTTGGGAGAGGGGGATCGTCCACTTCGAGCTCTAGTTTGGATTCAAGAATGAGTCGAAGGAGTGGCTCATTGTCATCGGTTTTTAGCTCGACCTCGAGACGAGGTAGAGGTTGGGGTTTGGAAGTGAATGAGGAAAGCTAGAGATGATGGTCAATGAATCTTGCAAGGGATTCTTGCTATATGCATATATATGTTTCCACAGAATCAAGGCTTTGTTGGTGTAAATACTTGGGACAGAGATATACATTCAATGTTCATTGATCACTGCAATGGAGGGATGTTTATGAGCTTAAAAGATACACATAGATGATGATGATGATGATGATGATGATTAAAGGAGAATAATTCCCAATAGCAAGAAGTGGGAATTGAGAAGGTACCCAACCTTAATGTATTGAATTTGAATTGAAGACTGCATGCAGTTATGTCTCATTTTTTGCAATTTGTAGTTAGATTTGTTAATTCTATTTCGTGTATGATTTTTGTAACTTCAAAGCTCCAATTTCTTTCCATATATAATAGTGCTTAATGAGATTGGATGATAATATTCTTTGGTCATTGGGATTACATGGAGGAAGTTATGCATTCTTGTGAAGGATGTTGTCATTTCTGATCTTACGTATTTGATATCGCTTGTTCTGTTACGATCGTTCATAACAACATGAAAAACGTGTATGTGGTGTGATATTCGCCATCTATTTACACGCGTCACAATGTACGTCATTTGTGTGCAAATAAACGATAGATAACGCACATAATAGTACGTCATTTGTGTGCAAATAGACGATAGATAACGTACATAATCGAGTATTCATATCGTACAGTTTGTTACAAAGTATCATTTGCAATTTGAACCTGCTCGTTAAAATGCAACCAATGTGTATATTAGTTTGGTTATATTTATATGGCTGCTTCTATTGACTGAAATTGCTTCTTATGACTACAACTATAGAGTCATTCTCTATCTTATTGAAATTGTAATTTCGGTTAATTGAAAACTTTGTTCCGATCGAATTGATGAACTTAACTTGATTATGGTGTATAATTTTTATTCAACTTGGTTGTAATCAAAGTGATAGAATGATGCAGTGTATGACTAATTTTGATCGACTTAATATTCAATTGATTAAAATGTGAACTCAATAGGATGTGTAATCAAGTGGCATTTCTTGAAGTCACTGAGTAGAAGCAATGATAAAATGTCTTGAATTCTAATTTTCTCACCAGGAGCAGTGATGTGAATAAGAAACATTTTAATAATAAATAGTAAGTAAAACAATATATTTTTTATTTGTAAGAATTAATTTCCAGCTGAATTTAACTAGCCAAATAAAGATAGTTAAGAATTAAAAATATGATGAGATTTTCGGAATATCTTTCTGTAGAACCTAAACGTTGATTTGATTTTCATTAAATTCTACCAATTAATTATTGAATTATTGGAAATTGTAAGTTCCTAACTCTCCCTACTGTATATAGTTTGAAAAACTGGAAATTTTCAAACATTCAACAAAGACGACAGACATGATTCTACTAGAATTAATGATGAGATTTTCCGAATGCCCAATGAATATCAAGCTACAACCTTTTCTCCAACAAATAAATAAATAAATTTAAGAAAACTAAGATATAACCTTTTCTTTTAAAAGAAAATAAATTAATACCAACATTTTACAGACGATGGTTGACTCATGTACCCAGTCCATTCTAGCTTGGCCCATCTTACAGTTACAGTTCACACTGCTGTGGAAAATGAGTCTTGAACTAAATGAGATTTAATTTAATTTTATAAAACTATTTATTTTATTTTATCTTCTTAATGTATATCATGCATGTAATGTTGACAATATCTTGTGTATAGTGTGTGTATTGTTAAATGACAATGTGTGAAATTCAGGTGGGAATAATGGAGTTTAGGTGTGATTTAGCAAGATTTGGCTTACCTACAAAAGAATCTTGTTTTTAATTATATCAAGATATCAATTAGCTATTTTTTATACTAATACTCTTATGAGACAAATGCTTATAAGTAGTTGTTATGTTTTTGAAATAAATAGAGTAAGAAAGTGAGAATTGATAGTTTAATACATATGGTACTTTCATTTTACCAGTTCATAATATGTGTATAATAATGATATTATATTGTATTTGCAGTATGTTTTCGTAAATAAAATACAAAATTAATTAAGCCATACAAGTTGAGAATAGATGATTCATTATATAAAAATATATGTAGATTATATCAACTGATAGGATGCAAGATGAAATTCTACATTGCAACAAGGGATTTTCATTGAATCGTGTTGTCCAATTAATGATTGATAAGACAGAATGAATATGAAAAGAAAATGAAATAGGGATTGATTAAACAATGTTGTGTATCTTTGTCTGCTTGCTTTGATATTTGTGAGTCAACTCACATAAGTTGAGGCCAGTAAGCAAATTTTGGCTGCCTTCTACATCCACCGTGGGGGTCCCTTTCACATTTCTCTTCTATTCTTTCTTTTCCTAAAAAGACAGGAAAATAATTTTTAAAAAAACAAATAACATTTAAATGTACGAAGAGAAGTAAAATTATGTTACTATAATTAAGTCAAATGAATAGGATAAGTTGAGTCCCAATTTTTTTTATATCCATTTACATATAATATATATCAAACTTTTATTAGTTGAGTTGCTGAATTAATACTATAAAAGTAATTAATCAAATGTAAGAGTTCATTACACATTTTGTAATAGATCCTAAGCACGTCGTTTGGCCTTCAATCCCTATTTGGATTTCATTATTATAGTTTTTCAAAATTATGTTTACATGCATGAAATGCATTTAAATGAAAACGTACTTAAAATAAAACTATTGCATAAATTAATCTGGAGCAAAGATTTGAGACCATGCACAATTTTCTGGGCGCTTTTATTTTTAAAAGAAGTTGTTGAATGTAGAAATTATGTAAAATCGTACTTATAAACAAAATCAAGTGTGAGAAAAAAAAGTATTTTGACAAAAAAGAATAAGTAGTGGCCAGGAGTATTTGATTAAAAAAAAGAAGTTAATCCATTGATTTTAATTACTATAAAAAAATAAAAAATAAAAACTCCCCAAAATAACACTTTTATTACATACCTCAAAGTTGTCCGATTTTTTATTTTTTATTTATTTTTTTATCAACTAAATATATGATGAATCAGTTTGAAGCAAGTCATGACCCCTAGTTCAAGATTTTAGCTTAAAACTACTTAATTCCAACCAAAAGTTAGGCAATGTAAACATACATTCATTTAGATAGCTTCCTTTTTTTTTTTTAGTTAAAGGCAAAATAATGTTTCTATTTATAAGCAATGATAAACCCTGAGCATAGTATTATGAAATTTGTATCCTATACATTTATGTTCTCATTTTACCGTGAAGTTTGAATTAGCCCAATCTGATCGTATTTCTATGGAGATGAAAGAAAAGATATAAATTTTCGTTCAGGAAAAATATTAATTTTCATCCTGTAATTAAGCTTTGTTGATGATTTTTTTAAGCACAAATTTCACATATTTCAATTCTGGTTCTCTACCTATCGTTTTTTTTTTTTTTTCAAGTTTAGTCCGATTTTGCTCGAAATATCTATTAATATCTATGAGGATGCTGAAATTGGAAAGACCACATTAGCAGTTTCGGCGTTGATATGGGCAAAAATCAAAATTGGATCGATTATTAAAAAAAAAAAAAAGTTAGATGACCAAATTTGAAATATATAAAATTAATAATAAAAAAAAAGGATATAACCTGAGTTACATGATGAAAAATAATTTTCTATTTTTAGAAAAAACAAAAAAGAAAGAAAAGAAAAAAAAGGTTATGTATGCATCTACACTTGGGGTGGGGGAAGAGAATATATAGCTCTCAATATTTAAATTCTTTAAAATTTGATAACATTATGCTAGAGTTTAATTTTTCGCTTTGTCCTAAAAAATGTTAAAAATTATAAAAGAAATTGATAAAAAAAATCACAAATTTTGTCATAATGATCCATTGCGGCATAAAGTTGGCAAATTCTATTACAAATTTGTAATTCTATGCAATGTCAATAACCAATCCGAAGTCATTTGTTAACTCTCCAAAATCGTATCCACAAATCATCCAAACAAGATTTTATGAATTAAATTAAGCATTGAAAAATGATAGACTTTTGATTGGCGTGTGATTAAAATTTAAAATTGCAATAACTTTAATTGTTTATAAAACACAAAGTTTTATGAATCCAAAACGTAACTAGCAACGTACTAATTGACTCGCTAGGTAACTAATTATTTGTTATTTGTTACATTGATTTTTTGTTGACATTATGTACGTAGTTCGGTAGTTGCAAGCGTTTGAATCTTGCTAGCATTTGGTAAATTTATTTAATTAATTTGTCAATTTTTATTATAAAAAACATTGATTAGTTATTATTGCACTAGAAAAAAATTCAAATCGACTAGTCAATCAATGGGAAGTTATTACTCTGGGTTACATTTTTTATAGACTAATCCTAGAATAAGTAAGTGGATGGTTGAAACTACAAATCCATTTTATATATGTTACTTGTAATTTACCTTTATACTAAATGATAAAAATATTAAACTGAAATAATTAATACTCTGTAAGAAACGAACTACAATTTGAGACAAACAAAAATAAAAATAAATCTATCTTAGTGAAAGGGAGAAAGTTATAATCAACATAGTTATAGCTAATAGAGTGTAAAAATTATCTTAATAATATAAACCACTTAGCAACAATAACAGTATGCCCTGAACAAAAATGTCAGAAATATTTGAAAAAGAATAATCGTTGAGATGAGATCAGAAGAAAACCTGGGATGCCTGAATATACCCATCATGTAACACAGAATGATATATGTAACAGTACACACTGAAAACTGTTGATTGTACCCTGGTTATTACATTGTAATTGGTTAATTAAACTCTTAAGTAGATCTAACCTCAGATAAAGGTTTGCTATATCATATGAATTTAAGACCAATTAACCATTTTCTTTTTCTTTTTTTGTTCGAAAAAGATCGAAAACAATGGAAAGTTATAAGGTTTGAAGGATTCGAACACAGGCTAGGCTGGCTAGGTGAGTAAGTGCAAGATCAAACAATATTTATATGAATGTGTTAAAAATAGGACTTGCGAATCAAAACCCTAAAGATGGAAGTCTACCTTTTTAAGGAGTTCAAAGCAAATTAATAATCTTTATTTTTCTGTGTGAGCTACGATGTTCTCATAACCCTAAAAAGAAACCATTGTGTGTTCATAAGTGTATATGGATTTTATCTATAAAAATGAATATGGTTTTGTTAGAAGATCAAGATTATATATGAACATGTTATACAAAGAAGTTGTGTATGATGAGTGGAAAAAAGAAGAAGAAGATAAAATTAGCCATTAATTGCCGCTGCAGCATCATCAAGATTCTCATATCCTCGATAAAATTAATCAAGGGTATATAATATGTGAATCTTGATGATGCTCCATCAGCAAAAACTGACTTGAGCTCTGATTTACAAACCCTAAGATCCACTCACAAAGAAAGAGGCTTAATGATGTTTACATTTTCTTATTTTGCTGATCAAAGGGATATATATAAAGAAAAGGGTTTGCAAGAAAAGGCATCATATTGTGGGAGATGCAGAAAAGAGTGTGTTATGATTTATAGGGTTTGTGTAAGAACAATGAATCCGAAATTTAAGGAATAGAGTTGGTACCAAAACATGATCGATCTAGAGAGAGAGAAAAGTGATTGGTACCAACAACAGTTAAGCATCGCAATCTAAGGTACCAAATGTTAAGAAAAAACATGAATGAATCCTGGGAAAGTAAAACTTACACTGGAATGGTGGATATTTGGATGAGAGGATTTGTTGCGTCCTGCAAAAGCTTTTTTCATTCTTGGCTTGATTTGACATTTCAAACACACACTTTAATTTCTATTTCTTCTTCCCTTTTTTAGCCCCCTTATAGCTTTCCCTTTCTCATGCTATTTTTGTTTTCTTTTCCCTCTTCCATCACCTTTTCTAATCTCTTCATCTTTTTTATATGTATTGTTATTATGTTTTCAATTAACACATCCATTAATTTAACCATAATCATCTCACTTTAGGACATGCATGATCATCTCTAATTGGGAATTATTGGACTTTGGAGATTGAGTTATTTATGACAAAGCGTATATAAATGTTATGTTTCAAGGGAGGATTTCATGTTGAGTGTGGACATGGTACAATAATCAATTGAACCAAAATAGGTGAAATGATGAATTGTATTTGAGCTCGGGCCAAATCTAATCAGACAAGATATAAGGTCCTTTGAGTGGGATGTAAATTGAGGGATGTGTTCGAGTGACAGACACATGTTGGAGATTGTCTTCATATATAATATTTCAGTGAAAATCTGTCTAACCACGTGATTTAAATCTGAGTTGTTGGAGAATTTCTCTCCACATCACCACAAATCTTACCAACTCGACTATGCCCTTGGGACTTTTTATGAACATCTCTTGTTTCTATTATATATAAGGTTGTGTTTGGATTTAGGAATTTAAGGAGAGATTTGAAATCCATGGTAGCAAATTCAATAATAGTGTTTAGATAAATGTGAATTTGAAATCACCATTTTCATTTTGAACTAATTTTTTTAGAAAAGTTGGTGAATTACAAATTCACTCCAACTTGAGTGAAAATTTTAGAATTTCAAATCGCTTTATCCCAACACAAACCAAGGGAAAAAGAAAACCATCTACTTGATAAAATGAAAACTATCCCCTTTAAAACAACATGTTTCTACTCAAAATTATTGGTGAAATGATATAAGTGCCTTTAAAATAGAGACTTTTTTTTTTGGGCAAGAAATAAAAATATAATTAATTTTAAATTTTTTTTTCTTAGAAAACCTCAAATGGTAAAAATTATTATGTAAAACAGATCTAAAATACATATTGGATCTAAAATACATAATATTTTAGTTATTTTATATGCAGAAGTTGTAAATTGACAAAAATAATTTTAAGTTCGAAAGATAAAATGCAATTACTTCGAGCTACTTAATTAATATTATTATAGCTCTAGTGTGTGTGTGTTGGTAATAGAACCCTGTAAAATTATTATGAAGGGAAAAATTAAGATGGTAAGTCCTAAATATTGTAAAATCGAGATCTAATTTGCCCAAAAATAATTATTTAGATAGCAAGGTCCAAATTCTTTTTTTCTCGATTTTTACGTGTTCCTGCTAATCTTCCCTGTATGGTTCCATTTTTATTAAAAGTCTAGTTTGGATTGCAAAATGGGTTCATGATCTCATAAACTATATTTGTTTGAGTTTTCACAAATGAATTTCAAACGCCAAAACACATACACGTTTCTTTTAATCGATCTCAAATTCAAAATTTCCATCATGAAAATCTCATCTGATGTTTTATAAAACAACATAAACATATCATTACCAACATGTTTTCATAATAAAATTCTAGCCAATTTTAAGTCTACCAATTCCTTTTTACATACTGATGAATTACATAAAAACTTTGTGTAACGAATCCAATGAATTCACAAATGGATGATCTCAAAATAATTCATCGGTATATATATATATATATATATATGATGGATATACATAATATTAATGAAAGAAATTAATTATCTGGGAGTGGTCGAAAAGCAAGAGCGAAGAAAAGCTCTAAATCAGGAGGGTGAAAATATCCATCTTTTGGGGGAATAATCCTCTGCTGCAGCCTCATCGTAGGCTTCTTCCTTGGCGCCGCCGGGCAAGCCGCCGCCGGAATCTTGCTCCGGTTGTGACGAGGGGTTCTGCACAAGTTTTCCGCCGCCTGGACCTCCATCACCACCACCAATACCAATATTTTCTTTATTTGAAGAAAATAATGTTCAAAATACTTGTACTGAGTCAAATGTATATATAGATTGAAAGCTTGTTGTAGAAGCTGCAGACTTGACTTTGTTGATTCGTGCTGTGTAAGCCAAATTCCCTACGAGCAAGCCCAGGTGTTCAAATTTCAATCCTCAATAATTTTTGTTATAGACCCACTAATTTTATGGGTGGGTGTATCCAAAAATATTAAATATATTTTTAAAATTTAATATTTATACTTTTAATTTTTTTTTTTAAAGGAAACAAATTTTATTCATGATCAATATTTGAACAAAAATTCATAAGACGTACAACCACAAAATCTGTAGGCTTCATCCAAATAAATGGGCTAGCATAGGAACGAGATGACGTAGCAATAGCATGAGTTATCTCATTCGCTTGCCTACAACAAAGCAAACAGTTGCTTGAGAAAATAAAGCTAAAATATTCCTACAACTCAAAATAATTGATCCAAATTCTGAAATAGACTCCACATCTCCAACTCAAAAACCACTTTTGAAATATTCAAGCTTTTAATCCAGGATAATGCTTCTCATAAGCTCATAGCTTCACTCTCGCCGACATCGTACATACCAACAAAAGTACATGATCTGCACACTACAAAACTCCCGGTATCATCTCTCAAAATCATACCCACACCAATTTCATTTGTGTCACTAAAAAAAGCTGCATCAATATTGCATTTGTAAAGGTTTTCAATCGGCTTATGCCAAACCAAGCATGAAGGTTGCTTGTTAATTCCCTCTTATCCCAAACGTGTTCTCAAAGCAAGCCAATCACATAAGAAGGTTTTAGCACTAAACATAGTGACAACAGGTGTGGCATGTTGATTATTCCAAAAGAAATTATTTCTTTCTTTCCAAATGTTCAGACTACAACACAAAACAAACCAAGACCAAACCTCTTGAATGCTTGTATCATATTAAAAATCCATTCCCCAACCGACGCCGATTGATCAACCCAATATTTAACAATAGACTTAATCTTCATTTCATCCCAACATTATTCAGCAAATAAACAATTAACAAGATTATGCAAGCTATTTTCATCATCAACATTACACATTGAGCATAAAGGAGAAAGATGAATACCTTTTCTTTGTAGGTTCAACTTTGTGGGCAGACAATCTCGACAAACTCGCCATAGATGATGTTTAACCTTTGGCGGTATTCGAAGCTTCCATAACCCCCTCCAATTACCTTGAATAGGCTCATCATCCTCATAGCTATATCCAAAAGAATTCTATAACCCGTATTTTCCATCTTTTGCAATCAAACCATCCTCAATTCTAGATGAGAGCAACGGAATCCTTATAATTCTTTCAATATCTCTCTTGATTTTTTTAGGATTAAGATATGTCAATTATTCCAAAACCCATTTACCCTCAAATTGGTTAGGGCTGCCCCAATAATCTTAACCAACAATCTTAATTTGTTACATATAAATTAAGAAATCATCTGATATGTTCAATTATGAGTATATTGTGTAATATTTAAAAGACATAATTTAATGTAGGATACTAAATAAATGTCTAATATAAAACAAGAGTAGAATATAAGCAAAATAGGAAAGAAAAAAAAACATAACTAATTCTTTTTTATAATAAAAAAACAAATAAATCGACATATATTTTATTTTCTAGCTATAACTATTTTGAAATGGAGGGAGGAAAATGTTCCCACTTACTAAACTTAATTCTTGAATAGTAACCCAGTCTATATTAAATTGTATTATTAAGAATAATTTATATTTTCAAACTTTGATTTTATTATTTTATGGGTTAATTTTAATTTTGGTTATGTAAGTAAGACACTTTTCATTTTTTGGCAACTAAATATCTGTTTTTTAATTTTGATCTTCTAAGTTTTAATTTTTTTTTCAATTTCAATATTTTATTGTCTGAATTTTCAAAATCGTTTTGACGTGGTTGCTGGAATCAGGCTGCCATGTCAGATTTTCTAGCTGCCACATCAGATTTTTCAACAGCCACGTCAACAATTTTGAAAATCCAAACCAAAATGAAATTAAATTGGAAAAAATTAAAACATAAATGATCAAAATTGAAAAACGGATACTTGGTTGTCAAAAAATGGAAAGTATCTTACATACATTATCAAAATTGAAATTATCCCATGTTTTTTTTTCTATATTTTATACAATATTATTATCTATTAATTGTGATTATTAAACGATTAGTAATATTGCTATTTTATTCACATAATTTTAATGTTAAAGTTAATGTTTATGGTAGAGGCAGTGACAATCTGTACTCAAATGACTGGGGTGAACCGTGAAGTAGAACTTGGACCGGTTCAATCGGGCCGACATAGAATTAAGGATCCGGTTCGTGTGCTCGAAGATGATACACAACAGTCTCACATAGCAGAACACAAGAGCAGCGCGCAGGGCTTTCTCTCCCTTGTTGGTAGAGAGAAGAGAGTGCGGTGTTCGAGTGATTTTGAATCACACTATGCCATTCATATCCAAGATACAGCGGCAGTCGGATTACAGTAGTTTTTCTTCAAACCATCCAATCGTTATCGACAATGGCGGTTCCTATTTTCGCATGGGGTACCCCAAATTAAACCCTATATCTTCTTAGTTGAGAGAAAATTAAACTATGCATGCACAATTTCGGACTGAGAATTGTGGCTATTTCTGCAGATGGGCAGGAGAGAGCGATCCTCGAGTTGTTTTCCGAAACATTATTCAGAGACCGCGTCATAAGATTACTGGTAAATGCTCCTTTTATTACTTTTTTTTGTGGCCCCCCTCTCAGGAAATCAACGAAAGATTGATGTCTGACTGTTGTAACTCATGATTTGTTAGGGATTTTTGGTTCCCCATTCACTGGAAATTTACGGTTCTGTTTGAGCTTGTTTTCCTGTTCTTAGTGTCTCTAAAATCAAAAAATGGCAGAATGCAAGTTTGGGTGAAATGTATGTTAGCATTGGATATTGAAGTTGTGTAATTAAATAATGATTTTAATTAAAATGGGTGGCATTTAGATACTATTGTGCTCCTCATTGCGCCATTTTGTTAACTTTGGAGTTTGTAGTTAGTCACCAAAATTCTATTAAGTTTTGTTCTCTGTACAGGTGAAACCATAACAGTTGTAGGGGATCATAATCCTGCGTTACTGAAATATTTTGATTGCACAAGGTCAGGACCTCGCTCAGCTTTTGACGGCAACGTTGTTTATCAATATGAAATAATGGAATATGTAAGGCTGATGCACCTATTTATAATTAATCAGTCCCTTAATCATACCTATTTGTTTGCAGATATTTTGTTCTTTATTTTCTTGTCACCACCCTACAGATGCAACTTGGAATTTGATCAGAATATTCGATTGAGGGCAGCATTGTTAGGATGGTGTGTCATTTGCATTAATTGAAATTACTATGTCTTGCTGATATTTCGTTAAATTTCCCTTATCAATAAGCTTTGATACTATATACTATCATCTAGAGCCTCAGAACAATGCTGGATGAGCACGAAATATCTACTGCATAAATTAGAACCCGATCCTGACTAGTTCTATCTATTTCATTGAGACAGCATGTTATGGAAAACAGCCAGATTAGCAAGTCTTTATCATCTTCCAGTACCTCTTGGCACGTCTATGTGTTTCATTGTTTTCTTGTCCTCATGATACTGTATAGAAGTTGTGCTATCTTAAAACTATCAAAATTCAGCTGAGCAACAGTATATTATGGTCTTGATATGGGAAATACAATAATCTGAATAGCTATGTTAAAGAATACCTCCTCAATAGTATTGAAATATTGAACTGAATTGCTCCAATATTTTGCCAATAAAAATGACAACAAATTTGGATGATTGTAGTTGGATACAACTCATTATCAGTGGCCTCTAAATTCCATTCATTTGTCATGATGCCTTGAGATGACCGGTACATTCGTGTACCATTGATTGGACATCATGGTATTTTGATTCTTTTTTTGCAGTTTAACCTCTGTGAATGTGGTTAGAGCATTAGAAGTCATAATTCTCTTTTGAAGTTCTCTTTACCTATTTGACTTAGATGTCTCATATTTATTAAGAGAGTGATTTGATTGATGAGATGTTGTATAAGTTCACTGATATCAGGCTGATTATGGTACCTTTCTTAGGATCTGAGTTGATTCTCTACTTCTGAGTGCAGTCTTTTGGCTTTGTTTAATCAACTTATCGTTTTTTATGCTTAACCAGATTCTTGATTTTGCCTTTGATCGATTGGGGGCAGATCAATCACAGGTATGTCTGCTCATCCATTTATCTATTTTGGCCTTATGTATGGTGTGAAAATTGGAAATTCTCGGAGGAAGGGGGGGGGGGGGTGGTGGAATGGGAAGGGAAGATTTTTGAGACTTGTGTTTGATTGTAGCAATCCAGAATCTAAAGTTATTGACAGTTCAACCAAATTTAAATTCAAGAGAGATTTTACCGAAGTTTATTGAATGTGCTTCCATTTTTCTTATTTAAAAGCTTAAAAAACATAAAAGTATTTTTCCCTTTCGTATTTAAAAGGTTAAAACACACAGGAATAAGTCCTCCCATGCAGAAAGGTACTGCCCAGCTGTAAGCCAAAATACAAAATGATTACTGTCTACCTTAAACCATAACCCCCACTAAATATTTATGCAACTCTTTTCTATAATTGATTAAGCAATCCATTCTGAAATTCAACAGAAATGCACCCAAATCACATAGCTGCTAAGTGCCTCATTTTCAATCTGTTGCATTCCGTGCTACTTCGTGTGTCAACTTCAATATTGCCATGTCCTTGTTCCTTTCCTCTTTGGCTGATGAATTTCCTAACTCTGTATCATTGTTTGACTAAGGATATTTGGTTTCTTGCTTTCAGGGTTGTAGGAAACTTTAAGTCCCCCGACCCCCCCCCCCCCCCCCCCAAATGCATAGCCCATCCATTACATGTGCAGCAGCACATAAGCATTTTGTGGAAGAACCGATATCATTAAATAGAGGCATTAACAAAATTGACAAACCTATATGCTTATAATAGCTAGATAAATGACATTCCTCCACATTTTTTTGTGCTGCATTTATTTTTTCTGGGCATAAATATACTATATTTTCAAGAATTTGGAGATTTGAAGGTAATGTTTTAATGATATCCTGAAGTCATATTGTTATGCTTTATTTTCTTTCTACCTTGACCTATTCTTTATAGAGCACCTAACTGTGTCATGATTTAGTTGTTAATTAGATTCACATCTTTGAAATTGAAAAGCTTAAAAATATGAGCTCATTTCTAGTTCCTCAACTTTGTCCCTCAATCGGTGGAAGAACAGATCAACCATCCTGTCTTGATTACTGAATGTGTTTGCAATCCAGTACAATCTCGCAGCAAAATGGCAGAACTTCTCTTTGAGACTTATGGAGTTCCATCTGTAGGTAAAATTGTTGCATCTCATCATATGGAGTTCATCTTTATCTCTAATTCTGTTTCTATGAGTTACATATATCTTGCTTTTTCTTAAAAAAAAAAAGAAAAGAAAATCCTCCTTCCTCCTCCATAGTTTGATATTCTTAATTTATTGTTGTTTTCTGAATTTTATGTCTTCATAATTCACTGCTCCCCTTTGTGCCTTTTGTCATTGCAGCATTTGGTATTGATGCCGCATTTAGCTATAAGCACAATCTTCAACTTGGCATTTGCAGCAATGATGGTCTAGCAGTTTGCTCTGGATTTAATACTAGTCATGTTATCCCGGTATGTTGTGCTAAATGGATTGCTGAATATGTTATCGTTAGATAGATTAAGCCATTTTACTACCATGAAAAATCTTATTGAAAAGATGTTGTACAGATGAATGGTAATCATGTTGGGATTTGTTTGGTTGCCTGGAAAGAGGTTTAAAAGTGAAAGAAAGTGATCTGATTCTTATTCATCTTTGGTCGTCCACAAAATTGCTTCCATTCTATGTTTTGGGGCTCTCGAGAAAAATGATGAAGATTGTATATGCATTTACTAGATTTATGTCATTCTCAGAGGTGGCAATTCAATTAGTGCATGAATCCGGTATGTGATAGTTGAAGATGTAATCTGAACTTGCTTCAAAACTAAACAAGATCCAGTTCTATATCTGACTGCTTATGAAATGTATCTATATAAATTGTGACAAATGTTTTGAATGAGTCTAATATACAATTCCAGTACCAGTTATAATGTTTGTCCTAGAATTCAGTTTGCCTCAATATAAATAGGTCCTTTGTTTTATTCACAATTCAAAAAGTAATCTGTTGTTGGTCTACAAAAAGAAAACTGTACAGGCAATAAGAGAAACAGGCAAATATGTTCTACAGCCCCATCTTGTTTTACTGGATTTTTTTGAGGAACAGTTCAAGCCAATCATCCTACAATTGTTATAACATGTAATGTAATCAAAAGTACATTGTGCGGCCCTAGAGGATGCTTGAGGGGAAAAGAACAAACAGAGAATTATGTGACCTATCCTGAGACCCTGTGGTTTCAGGATTCCACTAACCTCTGTTGCCTAAGTTTTGTTTAAAATCATATTTTTATGCATAATTAACATTTTCTTTGATATTTTCAAATATACACTTAAGTTGTAAGTATCTTGTTGGTAGAATGAGAATATAACTCTTCATGCCTGTTCCTTTCCCCCCTGCCAACCTTGCACCATAGTAGGCATTAGCTCCTCCCTGATGGCCCCATGAAGCAGCTAGTGGTCTTATAGCTCCCTCTGATCTGCAGTTTTTGCAAGTAATCAGTATTTTGTGATCCAGCTTTTTCTCAGTGCAACAACTGACTACAGTTTTGTTGGGTTTTTATCTGATTTCAGTTTTTGAACGGAGAACCTGTGTATGAAGCATGCTGCCGGACTAATATTGGTGGATATCACGTCACTGATTATTTGAAGCAACTTCTTTCGCTTAAATATCCTCATCATATGTAAGTAGGATTAGCTCTATTTATACTGACAAACTGGAAATGTTTAACTGAATGACGCTTGCATTAATAAACTCTAAACCAGGTCTAATTTTACATGGGAGAAAATTGAAGACCTCAAGATGGAACATTGTTATGTTGCACCGGACTACGCATCAGAAGTTTGTTTGTTTCAGGTAGCTACTATAATTTGTTAAGCCACTAAATGCATTTTTTTTCCTTTTACCCTGTCCCCTTTTTAATAAGGAACAAACAAAATTATTGAATGAAAGATAGACAGCACAGAGGCAGGAGTTATACCCCATGTTTCCTGTTCCTCTGTCTTATTCATCACACTCACTTAACAAAAGAAAGTAACCATTTACTTTTGTCTTAGAAAGGAGACAAGAAAGCTGAAGAAAAGACCAGATGTTGGCAGCTTCCGTGGACTCCCTCACCCGTAGAGGAGGCCCCATCGGAGGAAGAAGTTGCTAGAAAGGCAGCCTTAAAAGAGAAGCAAGGTCAAAGACTGAGGGAGATGGCGGAAGCTAAGAGGTTCAATAGAATAAATGATCTTGAAAATGAAACGAGAGAATTGGAAATGTTTTTACAGAGGCTCAGGAATGTGCCTGAACATGATATTCCATCACTACTTGCAAAGAGTGTATATACTTCAAAACAGGATGTTGATTCCGCCCTGGTGAAGGCAACACAATCTTTACGCAAAGCAAAGGGAGAGCCTGTTGAAATTGTGGAGAAGATGGATGCTTCCTCTGCTGAAAAATACAATCTGATTAATGTTCCTGATGAGATGCTTACTCCAGAGCAGGTTCTTAGTTTTATGCTGTTGCAAAATAAGTTTTTTTTTTCCTTATAATTGCTTCTACTTATGTATATTATTGATTTATGCTTGAATTGCGTATTAATGAACTTATCTCAAACTTCTTTTCATGTAAGTTCTGTTGTTCTGGTTTCTCTTTGGCATTATTCTGAAATTTCTTTGTATCAACAGATAAAGCAAAAGAGGAAACAGTTATTTATCAAATCCACGTCTGAGGCACGGCAGCAGAAAAAACAGAAACAGCTCGAAGAAGAATTAGAAAGAGAGAGACAAAAGAAACTAGAGGAAGAAAGACGCCTGTATGTTACTGAACTTACAGCTTCTAGTGTTTGAATGATTTTGCTTTAGAATCTTTCTTTCTTTCCTTTTTGTTTTTTATTTATTTTTATTTTAAAATTTTGAATCTAATTTGAATGTGGTGACTAGATGATTCTGATTTTCTAATTGATCATAACTTGATTGCTGTTAGCCTTTTCTCTTATTTCTTCCCTTGTATGACAGAGAAAATCCAGAACGATATTTGGAAGAGTTGCGAGCAAAGCACAGAGACCTTACTGAGAAACTAGAGCAGCGAAAAAAATTAAAAACAAATGGACATAATAATGGAAATAATAATGGGTCTGGAGGTGTTGGTCGCGGGGAGAGGCTAAATCCCTCCCAGAGAGAGAGGATGCGCCTCTTGACAACAGCAGCCTTTGACCGTGGTAAGGGTGAGGATACTTTCGGTACGAAAGACGAAGATTGGCAGCTCTACAAGCTGATGAGTAGAGATAATGACGACGACGACGACGATAAGCCCGATCCCGATGAATCAGAGTTAGCTCGCATCTCTTCGAGGCTACAGGTGAATCATCACTCAAGTTGATTTGCCACCTTTTTTATAGTTCCCTCTGACTTGAATCACATCCTGTACAGGAAATCGATCCAACCTTTTTCAAAGCCGAACCTGGGTCCTCTTCTGTGGAGGCCCCTCGTTTTCGCCCTCTCACCAAGGAAGATTTCCAGGTTATACTCGGGGTAGAAAGATTCCGGTGTCCGGAAATTCTGTTTAATCCCAACTTGGTCGGCATTGACCAGGCCGGGTTGGACGAGATGGTTGGCGTCTCGATTAGGAGGTTGCCATCGAAAGGTGAAGGTGTGGGAGAAAGAATAACCAATTCCATCCTCCTCACAGGTGGAAGTTGTCTCTTTTCAGGGATGAGTGAGCGCTTGGAGGCTGGAATACGAACAATCCGACCATGTGGAACGCCTATAAAAATCATCAAAGCATCAGATCCGATTCTTGATGCGTGGCGTGGAGCTTCAGCTTATGCTACTGCATTGCAATTTCCACAGCAGACGTTTAGTCGGATGGATTATTATGAAAAAGGCGAAGATTGGCTTCGAAGCTATCGACCCAGGTACGCGATTTGATAGTCGGGTTTTGAAGCAATGAAAGATTTTACTAACATCGGTTGCAATGAGGCTCGCAAAAATATTTTGTTTGTGGTTCTTGCTTGATGTATGATGCATCCTTAGATGTTACTATTACTCGATGTAGATCTTCAATTACTTAGCTTTTTTTTTTTTTTTTTCAATTGAGCTACGGTCAGATCTGAAGGTATCTATTTACAGTCCTGAGTATATTTTACACTATGGAGAGAGTATTTAGCTAAATTCATTTACTAACTTTGTTAAGCTTGTTTTTAGATTTTGCAGTCTATAGAATATTATTATTATTATATCCTACTATTATTGGAAGTGTTGGGATTAAATTAATATTAAAGGAACCTATGATGCTAAATAAAGCTGGAAAAATCTCAATAAGGCTACAATTTTGTTACTTTTTTGCAATCTTATGGAACATGTAGAACTTACTTCATTTATTGCTGTTTAAAATACTTTCCCATATTGATGAACATTGAAATTATTCTCAGTTCAATTATGCAAATGAGTTGAGCTTGAAAAAAGAAAAAAAAATTACACTTGATGTGATTTTTATCGAGTGAAGTTCAAGATTCATATCCGAGTAGCTCTTGAGCTCAAGTCAAATAATATATAACTTGATAGCCTAGTGAACTTATTGAATTTGGGGTATTTTAATTTTACTATTAAATATACTATTTAATATATTAGTCAAAACAAAATGTATATTAATCACGAGTCCTGGGTTTGTTTTTAATGATTTACCTATATTTCATATGCGTTTATTTTATCGAATTTTTACTTCTTTATTCCTTGTGAATGTAGATTAACTAAATTATGATATTGTTCATAAATAATATGTTATAAAATAAAATAACATAAAAATATGTTATAAAATAAAATAATATGTTATTAAATTAGCGAAAAAGTCACAGTAGCAAAGTCGAGGCTAAACATGTATTGTAATCTGTTGAAGCGGCGACCGATCAAAATTCCGGAATATTAGACTATGTTTATTGGTGACCCTTGGGTCACTCACTAAAAGACAAGAAATAAAAAATAAAAAAATGGCTTAATGAAATGAAATAAAGTCAATCTTGGGTTGGTCAAGAATTGTCATACTTTATTTTCTCTTTTCATTAGATTGTGACACTTGTCACAATCTAATTGGTAGAAATAATTTTTTTGTGGATATAATTTAGATTGTTGATATTGAAGATAATATGTATTAAAAAAATATAAAAAAATTATCAAAATTCATGAATTTTTTTTCTCTATAAATAGAGTCTAATATTGATATATTTCTACCACAATTTGAAGATCTCGTTTTCCTCATAATCTTAAATTCTCTTGTTTCTCACCGAATTTTTATCATTTCCTATTATGAATCCAAATAATCCAAATTATTACTCACTTGACATTTGATGTAACTGTAGGTGGCCCACCATCAAAGGGAGTTGGAAAGGGAATGGCATGAAACTCCTACTGGATGAATGACAATTGCCACTCCAGACAGAATTGGGAAGGACACGAGAACATCAAAGGAGACCGCTGGAAGGGGTTAGCATTTCAATCTGATAATCCAAATTATTTTTTAACCTCCCAAAATTATCCAAACTCCCAAGATTATCCAAACTTTCAATCATTTTCAAATTATGAAGATTATCCAACCACTCCATATTATCCAAACTCTCAATTTTCTCCAAATCACAATCAAGTTCATATCCTTGAACAAGTCCAAACTTCACAAAATATCTCCGAAAAAGATTATCGAGATGTTCAACAAACAAACACAAATCAAAGGGGGGGAAAATGTTGGTGTGTGAAAGAAGATGTAGCATTGATGTCATCTTGGTGTTTTGTTAGTGAAGATATTGTATGTCGTAGAAATCAAAAGGGTGCCTCGTTATGGGCACGAGTGCATGAGATGTTTCATGAAGCTCGAGCAGAAAACCCTCATGAGATCGGCGAAAGAAATGTGGATTCAATGAAAGGTCGTTGGAAATGACTTAATGAAAATGAAAACAAGTGGATTGCAGCGTATAAGGAAGCATATGATCGAAAAAGAAGTGGAATGAGCCTGAAAGATATTGAGAAAGAAGCTCATGCAATTTATAAAGCAAATGGCAACAAGTTTCAGGACTTGTTTGTATTCAATGAAGTTATGAGTAAACGTGTCAAGTGGGAAGTAAAATTAGATCATGATTCTACACGTTTTCGTCCCGAAAATGTCGAGGTTAATAAAGAAAGTGGTGGGAGCTCCAAAAGGTCACGGACTAGCGAAGATGGCGAGTACTCTGTCCCCTCCAATCCAGAATCTCCAGTTAGTGGATGCTCATATATTCCTCGTCCTACAGGCAGAGATAGAGCAAACAATAAATGAAAAGGTAGGACATCACAATCTTCTTCTACTGATGAATTTGCTGCAGAAATTCATGCATTGAGACTCACTAGAAACAATGAATGCGAAGCAATGACCAAATTGGGAAACACTAGAATCGAACTGGAGTTAAAAAAGGAAGGAAGAAAATGAAGATGAAAGAAAAGTTGTTGTTAGCATTGTTGGCAAAAGATTACTTATCCCCAGAAGAAGAAGAGATGAAACGTCATCTAATGACAATCGTATATGGACAATAAATGCAGTTTATTTTCAGCATTAATTTTAGTTTGTATTATTTTTTGTTGTTATTGTCTTGTAAGCATTTTAATTTGTGTTATTTTAGTTACGTTTCTGTAATTTTAATTTCTCAATTTAATTATGTAATGAAGTTGTCTATTCTACTTTGAATCATTTTCAAAACTTTGTTATATTTATGGATAGAAAAGATGCTCCACAGAATGCTTAAAATGAAAATGCTTTAAATTCGAATGCAAGTGTGTATGAGTGTATAAGAGTTGTCAACATGCAAGTGTATTTTAAAAGATAATGCTCTACAGGAAAAGATTCTCAATTCGAAGGCTTACTATTTAATGCTCCACAGAAAAGATATCAATTTCATTCACATGCAAGTGTATATGAGTTGTCAACATCTACTTTATGAGCTCCACATGCAATTGTCTATTTTATTCATATGCAAAAATGTGAGTTGTCAACATCTACTTTTGTAGCATACATGTTTTTGTCTCTTAAATATACATGAAACTTACACAAGTATTCACGTGTTCTTGCTCCCAAAAGCATTCACATACATCACACACCACCATTCACATGCTCTTTTTCCTAAAAACATTCACATGTTTTGTCTATATATCTTTGTTTGATCCATTTCAAACTTACACCAAAATCTATATCTTTACTATTTTGCTTCCTCTCAAATATAATTCATACCCAGTAGCTTACCATTTCATTTCACAAATGTCTCTCAATGAAAACTCATCTGTTGATTCCGATTCAAGTTCCGGTTCTTTTAATTTCACCGAATTTGATGAATGTGAACAACGAGTTGTTCAACAAAATCATCAAATTGATCAGCTCATTGATGATGCAATCACAAGAAATCCTAATCTAATTGTAGGAGATCATACTCTTAGAGTTAGAAGACGGTATTGTGATAGAGAACGCCAGATTGGTGATGAGCGTTTGATGAATGATTATTTTATCAACAGACCAACATATGCTCCTGAGATCTTCCGACGTAGGTTTCGCATGCAAAAATCATTGTTCCTTCGTATAGTGGAGACCGTTACTTCCAATGACGAATATTTTCAATAAAGATCAGATGCCACAGGTAGACGTGGAATTTCACCATTACAGAAATGTACTGCAACTATGAGGGTATTGACGTATGGTACATCATCCGATGTCGTTGATGAATACTTGCGAATGAGTGCAGTCGTGACAAGGAAAGCTCTCAAGAATTTCGTAGAAGGTATCATTTCTTGTTTTGGTGACAAATATCTCAGAAGGCCTAATGAACAAGATTTGATCAAACTACTTTACGTCGGGGAACAACATGGATTTTCGGGCATGATAGGCAGTATTGACTGCATGCATTGGCAATGGAAAAATTGTCCCACATGGGCTGGACAATATGCAGAAAAAAGTGGGAAGCTAACAATCATTTTAGAAGTTGTTGCATTATATGACTTATGGATATGACATGCATTCTTTGGAACATCAGATTCGTGCAATGATATTAATGTACTCCACCGATCTCCAATTTTTAGTGATCTCTTGGAAGGTCGAGCACCAAAGATTAGTTATGTCATGAATGGTCGTGAAAATAATATGACATATTATCTCACTGATGACATATAGCCTTCATGGGCTGCATTTGTAAAGTCAATTTCTGCTCCACAACTTCGGAAGCATAAGTTGTTCGCTCAACACCAAGAGGTTGTCAGAAAAGATGTCGAGCGAGCATTTGGAGTTCTACAAACTCGTTTCACATTTCTTCGACACTCATGTCTTGTTTGGGACTCACATTTGATAGGAAGAATTATGATGACTTGTATCATCATGCACAATATGATAGTAGAGGATGAACGAGACACATATCAAAACTATTATGATCCCACAGAATTCTTTATGGATAATGAAGAATCGACAGGACGATGATAAAGACGATCAACATTTGCAATACTCGACTGAACACATTGCAAGCTTATCCACTTATATGACTAATAGGGAACAACTTTGCAATAGAGAAGCTCATAACTCTCTTAAAAATGATTTGATTGAGCATATATAACAAAAATTCGGCATTGATCCTTAAATATGTAATTTGTATCTTCTATATTTGTAACTTTGTATTTCACGCATCTATTTGTAGTTTGACTAGTTGTTTTTCAATTTTGTTTTTAAATATTGTATTTAAATTTCATTATTGTGTTTGTAGCATATTTTAAGTGTATGGTAAAAAAAATCTTATTATAAATATCGAATTTAGAATATCAAATATTTTTTTATATATTTCTTACATTGTTTAAAAAAATTGATTATATATAATATTCAATAATAAATAATGAGAAAAAAAATATGTTAAAGATTGGGTTGGTGTCACTAATAAACGTTTAAATAGTTGGAGGTTAGGTTGTAAGTTGTGTATGTGGATGAGAGAAAAATGATTTTTTTATTAGAAGATTAGGTTGGGTTGTGAACATAGTCTTATAACAAAATTGTAGGCAATGGAAGCTGCTACTTTAAATAATACTAGTGTAGTGTATGTCTTTATAGTTGATGTGGTCTTACCAATTACAAAATTGGTTGATTGATTGATTGATTTAAATGAAAATATAGGGGACTTTCATCTTTTAATATAGAAAGAAAATATGGAAATTTACATATCGCTGCATGAAGGCACCATCCAACATTAATTGGCGTGGGGGTTATAATCCACCCCCTCCTATTTTATAGTTTAGCCTTTTATTTTGTAGTTTCTGTAATATTTCAGTAATACCAACTCGGTAAATATGAGATTGATCAAATAATGACAAAATCTACGGAAGTACTATTCCAAGGTTAAGCCCACAAAGACTTAAAAAATATGTGAATTGTTACATCATAATCGAGAGGAACAGAGCAAGACATAGGCTAATTGACTTTCAAGGGCTAACTTACTATAAACCAATATTGTAACACTAAAAATAAAAAAAATTCCAACAAAATATATTAGAGTTATTAAGAATTTTAAAAATTTTGGGGGTAAATAACAAGAAGGCTCCACCCCTGATAATCGAGCTTCTCTAATGCAAAGATTATTAGTATGTGAGTGTGACAAGCATATATTAAATATAAATATTCATGTGAGACAGTCTCACGGATAATTTTAGTGAGACGGAGCCCTATCACCCGTAAATAATATGTGAATTGTTGAGTTTGAATGGTTGTGGGCATTAAAATTTCGTGAGACGGTCTCACAAGAGACTTACTCTTATAATTATAAGAACCAAGTCAAAGAATTGCAACACTCAATCTACTAAAATGAGAGAGAGCGCTTTTATATATATATATATATATATATATATATATAATTTCTTAAAATTTTATATGAATTTATCAGATATTGTCCATTGTGTTATCTATAATTTCAACAAAAATCCACTCATTTTCTAAGATTGAACAGATACACACAAGTGATATAGAATACAATAATGAATTTTTTTATGGGGCTCATTTGCTCAGGTAACAAACGTAATCATCATTCATGTTTAAGTTATCTATTATTTTAACATAAATCTACTCATCTTTTGAGATTCAACACACATGTCTAGAACAAAAATTCACGTGAGACCGTCTCACAAAATACCTTTCGTGAGACGGAGCTTTTTATAGTTTTATATAACACCGATACTAATTATACTAAACGGGTTGACCCGTCTTGTTAATACATATAAACTCCGTCTTACATAAGATCTCACGTGAGACCATCTCAGGTAAGACCTACTCCATATCTAATACTATTATAAAAGTTTCTTTTAAGTTATGATCAATTTTTATAATGTCTATAATAAAAAAAATTTATAAATTTAGTTAATGAAAAACACTAAGGGTATGTTTGGACTGGGGCGGAGGTGGATTTTGCAAAGTTTGGATTTGGGATTTGAGTGGATTTTGTAAAAAGGTGGATTTTGAAAATCTTGTGTTTGTTTTGAGATTTTATAGCGTAGAATTATAGTTAAGATATCATCACATCGGGAATTGTAAAAAAAATAGATGTTTTTTTAGAAAAATTCTAGAAAAAGTAGATATTTTTATTGGGAATTGTAAAAAAAATAGGATGTAAATAAGATTTGCAAATCCACCCACATCCCAGAACAAATAAGGATTGAGATTTTGCACATCCCAAATCCGGATGAACACATCCCAATCCAAACATACCCTAATTTTTTGAATACCGATATTGGAGCTAGCCACGTGAGTTGTAAATTATAATCCACAAGAGCAAAAATTCTCTATTTTGAATAGGATAGTGAATCTCACCTTAAATCTGGTCATTCGTTCAGATCATTCGATTTAAATAATGACAACTCAAAGAGATTGAGTTATTATTTTTAAATTAATTGAACGAAATTGGGCCATATAGAAAGAAAAAAAAACGGTTCACTAATCACTATCACTATCACTATCACTATCACTCACAAAAGGGTTGAGATGAATCGATGATGATGAAGAAATAATAAAAGTAGTTTATTTTGACTGGGAATCTAAAATAATTGCAAACTATCAAAACGAATAAGACGAAAACGGATGGTAATAATCCAAATAGATAACAGCTTTAGGACAAACTCATAAACTTTGATCGATTGTCACGTTTGATATATATGCTCCCTTTCTAAATATTTAGATTGAGTATAATAATATAGCATACTAGTATTTGATTTTTTTTTTTAACGTTAAATATTTTTCAAAAATGCATATTATAACGTGATCTGACTTGTATTAACTATTCACGAATTTCAAATTCATAGATACAAACAATTACCAATATATTCATTATTAGAAATAAATCAATTTTCAAATTTTATCCAAACGCAACCTCATATAATGGGGTTGTGTTTTTTGTTGCACCAAGTATGTGTATAAATTTTTTTCCACATTAATTCACACACATCTACAACATCTAACATGTGCTTTTGACAAAGTCTAGAATGTAATTATCAAGAATGGATCTTTAGGAGTTAGGACATGTACCCTTATCACATAATTCATGTCAAGATTTGGTCAATGGTCAGAAAAAGGGACATCTCTAGAACCCTAGCAATCTTGTGATAATTGACTAAAATACTCAAATTATGTGACATGTTAGCATTTATGTTTGCATACACATGATTAATGATTGTGTATTGATTAACAATGAAATAGACATATATAGATTGTAATCTCATAAGTTCAAAAGGTCAAAACTGTTGTGGCCTATAACTTTACCTTTTTTACTTTTCAAATTCAACTTTGATCTTGATTAACAGCCAAAACTTTGATCATTTTTCCAAGGTTGCATGAATTGAATTTTATCTGCGAAATTATTAAGTCAAATCAGATCATCTATATCCAAATCGTCCAAATTAATCAGATCATCTATATCCAAATCATCCAAATTAGTGCCTCGAATATATAATATTTTCTTAAAATACATTTTAAAATACTATTTGAATTGCAAAAACTATGATCTTGATTAACAGCAGCCAAAACTTAGATCATTTTTCCATAGCTGCATGAATTGAATTTTATCTTTCAAAATTATTAAGTCAAATCAGATCATCTATATCCAAATCATCCAAATGAGTGCCTCGAATATATAATATTTTGTTAAAATACATTTTAAAATACTATTTAAATTGTGGGATACCCGACTCATGCCACGATTCTACATGACATAAGGACGGGATGTCAAAACTCGGCCCCGCCCCATTGTCATTCTGAAAAGGCAGGCAAAATGGCAAGCAACAATTTGTGGCATTATGTGAATCTATAAACCTTAAGCAAATAACACAAACAACACCTCACTTTAGAACACTTGGATAAGTTGGAATACTGTGAGAAGAAAATGTAATACAGATTTTCCTTTATCAATATGTTTGCATTGCAGAATGCAAAAGCTAAAAAGAGTAATCTAAATCTCATAATAAGCCTAAATCATGCACATATTCTTCCATTATTCTTCATCTAAATACTACCACAACCAACTAAACATGAGTGTCAACATCAAGAAAACTTGATTTTTCCGAGTACTCGTAAATCGTTCATACATACAAGTCTGGCCGCGAGCTTCTTTGCAACCGTGCGATTCTTCATCCAGATTCGAACATCACAAATTCGCCTCTACAAACATCATCAATAAATAGTTCACGTGATATCTCTATAAAATGCTGAATCTATAAACAGATTATGACTATAGATGGATCCATCCCTAAATACCTTGCTACTAACAAACGAGACAAGTCGATTGTCAGTGTAGAAGCCCGAAACAATCAACCCGGGCTTTGGCCTTTCGATCCTTAACAAACAGATATTAATATGAAGGGCTCCAAGAAGACAGCGCGTATATAATACGCCCCTTCCACCCCTGCAATAACCAATGGCCATCTTCATCGATCACAAAATCCTTATGGTACGATGATTTAACTCTGTTTCTTGCCATTTTCACTATCTCCTTGTTCAAAGGAAGCTGCTCGAACCCAGCCCTCATATTCTTGACCTGCCATTGCTTATACGTCTCGGGCCTCTCAATTCTCTCTGCTGCTTCACAAGCAATCACGTTCATCGCCTCTCGTCCAAAAACTGTCTTCTCAAGAAGAATCCTCTCATGAATTTCTCGGGGGATATTGGCATCAAGCATGTCAAAAATGGACGAATAATGAAACATGGCTTCACGGAATCTTGTGATGAAAAAAGGGGCATTGTAGGCACCATTCACTATCCCAAGAACAAAAACGGCAGGATTCATCTGTCTTATGAGGCTTATAACTCTATTTCTTGGACTGTTCACTATAACCGTCTCGTCTAGTAGATTCCTAAACCGATAAAGGCAGTTCACCACAAGCAACTCATCTTTGTCTATCTTAAGATCTTCAAGTCTAATTGTTTCCCATTTCTGAGCTATAGCATTGAACTCAAACGGGACTCTGAAAGTCTCAGCATAACTAGCCAAACGCCTCCCCGTCTCTTCAACCCTTTCTGAAGGTCGAAAACCAGGACACGGAAGATCAATTCCAGTGACACGAAGCTTGGGGGGCCCACCAGGCCTCAAACACAGGCGTTGAAGAAAGCAAGGCCATTGGAAGCCATAGAGAATGCCAAAATCAATAATGTGGAGCCTTGTGACTTTCTCCGACACATGCATAAATGTTTTATTCGCAAAGAAATTAGAGATCTTCTTGAAAGGACACGTGGCAAGGTATATATGGTAGGCTCTCAAGATATCAGAAGCAGAAGTAGGCAGCTTAATCAGAGAGGTATATATCTGAGTCCCCGATCCAGCCATACGAGCTTCAAGACCACCGGCAAAGTAATAGGCGAGTCTCTGCATTCCATCGCCCGTTGGAGTAGCGTATTGTCTAATCTGCTTCAGAAACTCATTTGCAGTTCTATGGTCATCAGCTGCAACAGCTTGTGCACAAAGGGTCAATAGAGTTCTCAAATCGACCACGTTGCGTCTGCCTCCTTGCTTCTTACCACGGGCCTTCACACCGTTGGATCCCTTCCATTGACCATCCTGTGGACTGCTTCTAGTCACTTCGCTCAGCTCTTTACGAAGGGCAGAATCGTTCTTCCCCCCACTGCATAGAAGCACCTTATCAAAGATATCTGCACGAACAGTTGATTCAGAATACACTGCAGATTGCTTGCTGCTTCTTTCGTCTTGTGATCCCATGCTCTCTTGATATGGATTTTTCTTCCCCCTCAACATATCAAGAGATTCCTCATCGAACTTCCTTTCCAACTTAACTACAAAATCAGTAGAGCCTCTCTTTAGCTCCCTTTCAAGAGATTCGTCATACTTCATACCGATTAACAAGTCAGTGCCATTGGGAAGGAATTTCATTGCTTCTTCAACTCCTTTCTTGAACTGTATAGCCGAATCATTATCACCGAACATATCAGGGATCTTGAGAGTACTCACAGGAGAATCTATCGGCCCATCAACGAAGGTACTATTGCTACTCGACGAACTATGAGACGTTGATTGTGAGGCAACATTAACATCAACACGATGTTTGTCAAGTTCATCACAGCAGTTGAGATCATTATACCAATCAGGACACAGAGATTCCACATCACCAGTGGCATAATAAGTCCTCAGTTCTCCAAACAACAAATTCTCATCAGGGCTTTCGATACTCTGATATAAATTCGGGACCAGCTGATAGTCTGTGGAAGCAGACGAATATTGATCTCCAAGAACCTCGGTGAAGGACTTTTCTGCAGCTTCAAGAGCAGCAGACTCTTGAAACATGCAGGTTTTGTCTTCCACATCCTCTTCCATGAGAATATGGTTTATATACTTAAGCACTGAATCACTGAGATCAAAATCCTCAGGTGAATCATCCTCCAATGACTGGACTCGGGCATCAAAATCGAACTGATTAGGAATAGGCCTATTATCAATGAGATTCCCATTTAAGATCCTATCATTAGCTCTCTCATTATTGATCATATTAGGGTCCCGAAAAATCGGAACAGCTTGGTTGCTAAATTTG
This sequence comes from Scutellaria minor, assembly GCA_954870855.1. Lineage (NCBI taxonomy): Eukaryota > Viridiplantae > Streptophyta > Magnoliopsida > Lamiales > Lamiaceae > Scutellaria > Scutellaria minor. The sequence goes on along the minus strand of OX940728.1, from coordinate 3,144,202 downwards.
ATTTCAGTCATTGGCCCATTATAACTGCTAAAGTTATGATCCATGAACATCTAGATTGGAGTAAGAGCTAAAGATAGAAACTACACTACACTTGAGTTCAAGAACCCTTCAACAACATCTCCTATAAACCATTGCCTATCTTCATCTTTTCAAGATTACAAGCTTACAGATATCAAATTTCAAAACCCAGAAACAAAACCCTGAAGCATATGCATATAACAAGAAACCAATTAATAAAAATGAAATCTTGAATTCAAGTATACCAAACCTTCACACAGAAAACATGTTACAAATAAAGAACAGATACGTATCTCTAGAAAATGCACAAATAACAAAAGTCAAAAATCTTATAACCTTAAAAGTTCTCAGTTTACAAGAAGAAGCATCTCCAAAACACTGCAAGCAACACCTTCTTCCAAGAACCCTAGAGAGAGAGAGAGAGAGAGAGAGAGAGAGAGAGTGGACAAGTAGACAAGTACTGGAAATGGATCTCTGGGTTTTTGGAGATTAACTCAGAGCATTAAAAAGAAGGGAGGGGTGACACTTGGCAGAGGATAAAGGAGAGTAATATGAGACTCTGATTATGAATAATACCATCTCAAGAAGGTTGTGGTGGAATTGTGGGTTGACATAACGTCAATTCTCAGTTGAATATTTCAAAAGAAATTATATTATAGCTAAAATATACTTTTTATTTTTCAGTTTCCATTTCCTTTTTAATTTCAACTTTGTTTGCTTCCTAATGATCGTGAAATTGTGAAAGCTGGTTGGAAAGGAACATTATTTTGGTTCTAAATAAGGGAAATACTTATTTTGTTTTCTCCTTTTATATTTCTTTGTTTATTTCTTTTTCCTTTTACTTTTAAATGTAGAATGAAAATGAAAGTGGTTTGGATATCCGATTTAATTTTTTGGATTTTTTTATAACTATGTGTTATAATTCTTTGATTCCTAAAAAAGAATTTAAAATTGTGTTTGGAACGAAAGATAGAGAAAGAAGTTGAAGTCCAGAATAACAAATTTATTGATGAAAATTTCAATAAATTGAGAATTTGAAATCGACCGTTTTCGTTATGAACTAGTCTTTAAACAATATTGATAAATTTCCACAATCACTCTAATTTCAATGAATTTGAAATTCATTTCAAATGGTAGATTTCCAAACTAAAATACTTGTATATAACAAATGTGAGTTAATATTAATTGAGTTAAAACTTTACATTTGTAATTTGACTATGGTCCATCAAATTAAAGTAGTTGTTTATTCAATTTGGGCCCATCCACTTTGGATGGATAAAATAGCTTAATAGTTAAATTATTAAAATATGGACACATGGGTATGTTATGAAAGCCAACTCCAATGTATAGACATGTTTAACTGAAACAAGATTGTTACCCTATCCATCATGAATACTCATCGTAGATATGTGTTATTGTATTCACTGTTAATGTGTTAGAAATCCAACAAAAGTATTAAATTCAAATCATAATATTTAGAAGACTGTAATCTTCATACATCAGTAGTAGATATTTTAAGGGTATGCTCATGATGGATAAAAAACATTATTTTTTAACTGAAAGATGTCAGATTTTTTTTTTGGACCGACATTTCTATTGGATCCAAAGAATTTGATCCGACCCAATATCATTTTATTCGGATTTCAAAAAAATTATGGTAGACTGTGTCCTGAAATTAATCCTTTTATAAAGAAAGATTACACAAGGATTTTGATTTTGGTTATAACTTTTCGTGTATATTGATTTGCATGTTCTATAAGTAAAAAAATGATAAAATGTCCATCGTGGACAACTCTTAATATGTCCATCAATAACGTATAATAATCACATCCCCTGATTATATGAAAAGTGAAATTAATAGGTATGTTGGATTCTGACACATCAACAGTGGACACATATTAATGTGGCCACGGTGGATAGGATGACAAGACTGTCTAAAATTTATGCTCACGGTGGGTAGAGTAGCAGAACTGTCCATTAAACAAGCAATACGTGAAGGATATATATATATATATATATATATATATATATATATATCAATATATATATCGTTTTCAACATGATTATGACTACCATAGTTGTAGTCACTTGTCACTTGAACTTGGCCTAGACATTTTTAGTTTAACTTACAACATGCCAATTATATTTATTTTAAAAAATCAATATATAAAATCTACCATATGTAGAGTTGGAATTTTGTACACCCGTCACACGATGCAACGGGACCACACACAATCGATCGTGCACCACAACACAAAAAATCAGATACTTATAGTCCTAAAAGATATACTTACGACATGATTGGTATGGTAGAATGAGGTGGGAATAGAATTATCATTCCTATTCTTCTGATGGGTATACTTTAAATTGTGGGAATCACCATTCTCATAGAAATTGGTATTCCATAGACATTGAATTAGTCATTTCTTTCTACACCCATGGTATTATGTATTTCTGGCTTCTAAGGAATGAATTTTTTTTTTATTAATTTTGACAATTTCATTATTATTTATTTTATTTTTTTACAAATTAACTACCCAAAGTTAAATTATTATATAATTTTTTTAAATAATATTAAATTATTTATAAAAATAAAAAATAAAATAAAATAAAAATATCAAAAAATAATACAATTAAATACATAACTAGTATAAAAGTAATGAATGAATGTAAAATTTAGTATAAAAGTAATGAATGAATGTAAAATTTTTAAAAACATAAAGATAGTATGAGTATAATATTAATAATACAAATAATTTTATTTCTAATATAAGATTTTTCTAAATATTTTTTTTGTAAATATATACAAAAAGATACATGAATATTAGAATAAATAATAATTTATATAAAAATATATAAATAAATTGTAACTAATTAAAATATTTTTAGATAATATAAAATATTATTTAAATAATATAAAAACATATAAATAATTAATAAAAATTATGATAAATATAAAATAATTTAACTATTTTAAGAATATGTAAATAATATAAAATTAGTAAATTAATAATAAAATTAAAATTAAAATATTTAAATATAATGTACCTTAATATTAGTACAATGATTAATTTTCCGCGAAAAGATTTGTTTTTAAATTTAAATATACTAAATAATGAAATTTGAATAATATATGGACAGAATTTTAAAATAAGATCATAGTGGAAGGTAATTTGATCAAATAAATATTGATTTAATATTTATGGATTTTATTTGTAGTAATTAATTATAAAATATAATGATATTGATTATTTCATTCATTTCATATTCTTTTGTGATACCAATCATAGGAATAAGTATTTTACACTATTCCTTTCCCACCATTATTCAATTCTTAAGTTCATTATATTCCCACTTAATCTCATTCTATTACCAATCATGCCATTAAAGCTAAAAAACCACAAGCGCATTATCGACCGTACCCTATATCGTGCGCTACACATGCGCTGTATAATCGCGCACGGTCGGACAGTGCCCCATAACGCGAGAAAAAAAATCACATATTTAGAGTTGAAAATTGTATACTTAGAGCAGAAAATAGAATACTTGTACATTGTTGTGACGCACGGTCAACCATATCACGGGACACGACCGTGCACAATCTCATCGCACGGTGCGACGGTCGCAAGCAAGTTTTGGCGCCATATTTATATGTATACAAAATACAAATTGACAGGGCATCCTCATAATCAAAACTAAAACAGACATCTCAACACGTAGCATTTTAACCCTTCTGCATATATTGAAAAACCCGAAAAAAAAAAAAACAACAAAGAAAAAGCCTCATTGTCTTCTTATATTTTATAAACGGACAAGAATACCCCCAGCCAGTAGCATTGACCAAAATGACATTCACAGAGAGAAACGACGTCGCTGTCAATAACTAAAAGACAAGTTTACCTTATTTTCTTAATCTTTGCTAATCATTTTGGGTGGCCTCAAGATTCTCTATAGCACTGAAATTATTTTGTCATTTCATGATATATCAGATACTCTAATTTAATTTAATTTTTTGCTTTATAATAATATTTTCGAATTATTTATACGCTTTAACCACAACCATAGGGACTTTTTGGTAAGATAGTTCAATTACCTAACAATCAATCAAATCAATCACCAACACTCATACACAAATACTAGCGTTTGTAAAGAAATGACTGGATCTGTCTTATATGGACCAAGGGACCACAGCCCAGCCCAGCCCATGAACCAGGCCGTTAGTGCTTAGGCCCACTATGGGATTGGACTAAGTTAGGAGGTACCGGCCTTGACCATCATGGAGACTGTTTGGTCCTCTATCATAGTTATTATACATACATATATAGTAATGATAAGTAAACCACCGTTGGGTTCCTTATGGAGCCAATCTCACTTATGTGACAATCCACTCCTTATTTTCCTTTTTCTTTCTTTTCTTACTTTTCAATTACCGCGTATCTTTTTTATTTTATTTTATTGTATTTTTAAATAAATCTTCTTTTCTTATTCATCTAAAATTCTATCTCCCCACATTTTTTCTAGCTCATCTCATTTCATCCTTTTTTTTTTCTCCTCTATTTAACATTAATACTAATTTTCAATTTTTTTTTATTTCTCTTATTATTAATAATACTTGGAAAAATATTTTAAGATTTTTTTAATTTATATATATGTTTAGAAATTGTCGTAGTTTCCATTAATATCAATAATACTTGGAAAAATATCTTAAGATTTTTTTTAATTGTACATAAGTATCAATAGTACTTCAAAAGATATTTTAAGTTTTTTTTAATTGTACATAAGTTTAGAATTGTCTAAAAATTTCATATATTAACGCGTATCATTCTTTTTTATTTTATTGCATTTTTAAATAAATCTTTTTTTTTCTTATTCACCTAAAATTCTATATTCACACATCTTTTTCAAACTCATCTCATTTGATCTCCATCTCCATACATCTTATTTTAAACACATCTTATTTTATCTCCATTTTTTTTGGATTTTTTTTTTCTCTATTTAACATTAATACTAATTTTCAATTTCTTTTCTTCTCTCGTAGTTTCATTAATATCAATAGTACTTGGAAAAATATTTTAAGATTTTTTTTTTAAATTGTACGTAAGTTTAAAAATTGTCTAAAAATTTCATGTACTTGAAGATCTTTATGTGTAATCTCAACCATCTACTTTGTAGATTTTTATGGAGTAATCTCACCATCTATTTTGTTTTAAATTTAGAACTTGTCTAGAAAATTGTTTAAGAGTTCTTGTTGATTTTATGGGGTAATCTCAATCATCTATATTTTTAATTCTATATATCTTTAGAACTTGTATGTTTTAAGTTTAAAACTTGTTTAGAAAATTGTCTAAAAGTTCTTGTTGAAAAATATTTTAATTTTTTTTTAATTGTACATAAGTTTAGAATTTGTCTAAAAATTTCATGTACTGTAGATCTTTGTGTATGATCTCAACCATCTACTTTGTAGATTTTTATGGAGTAATTTCACGATCTATTTTGTTTTAAGTTTAGAACTTGTATAGAAAATTGTCTAAAAAGTTCTTGTTTATTTTATGGGGTAATCTCAATCATTTATTTTTTTTAATTCTATATATCTTTAGAACTTGTCTATTTTAAGTTTATAACTTCTCTAGAAAATTGTCTAAAAGTTCTTGAAGTTCTTGTTGATTTTATGGGTAATCTCAATTATCTATATTTTTAATTCTATATATCTTTTAAGTTTAGAACTTGTCTAGAAAATCTCAATCATCTATTTTTTTTAATTCTATATATCTTTAGAACTTGTCTAGAAATCAACCATTTTTTTAATAAGAATGTTAGGATTTTTTTCTTTTATTTATTTTTATTTATGTCAAGAACAACAAATAAGAATGTTTCGATGTTTTTCTTTTATTTATTTTTATTTATATCAAGAATAACAAATAAGAATGTTAGGATGTTTTTCTTTTATTTATTTTGACATTTGATAGGTTTTATTTATTTATATTTATGTCAAGAACAACAAATAAGAATGTTTGGATATATGTTTTTCTTTTATTTATTTTAACATTTGATAGGTTTTATTTATTTATATGTGTAATCTTCACAATGTATGAGGATGTGACAAAAGCTATTAAATGACAAGTTCTAAACTTATGTACCATTCAAACAAAATAGATGGTTGATATTACACCATAAAGATCTACAAAATAGATGGTTGAGTTTACACCACAAAGATCTACAAGTAGATGAAATTTTTAAACAATTTGTAAACTTATGTACAATTAAAAAAAAATCTTAAAATATTTTTACAAGTACTATTGATATTAATGGAAACTACAAGATAAGAATTTTTTTTTGAAAATTAGTATTAATGTTAAATAGAAAAAAAAAAGAAAAAAAGAACGTGGATATAATGAGATGAGTTTGAAAAGGATGTGTGGATATAGAATTTTAGATGAATAAGAAAAATGATTTATTTAAAAATACAATAAAATAAAAAAGAATAATATGCTGTACTTGAAACGTAAAAAAAGAAAGAAAAAGGAAAAAAGAAAATAAGGTTGTAATTGAAACGTAAAAAAAAGAAAGAACAAGGAAAAAAGAAAATAAGACATGGATTGCCACAGAAATAAGATTGGCTCCATATAATGAACCGAACGGTGGGTTCCTTATCATTACTATATATATATATATATTTGCTGCATTGTTGCAGGGTGAAGTACTTAGGTTTTATATATACTTTTGAGGTCATAATTGTTACATTATATGATTTACGTGCTTGACTTATTGTGTAGATTTGGCTTATTAATTTCTTGTATTTTCGAAATTAAGTTGCACTTAATTTCTTTTGCAAAAATTCGTTTGATTTTGATGCATAAAAACACAAGCCAAGAATTGGTTATGTTTTTGATGTTGCTGAGTATTTGAAAAGCGAAGTATGAGACAAGCAAAAAAAAATTGAATCACTTGACAAGTCAAAGAGTTAAGCTAGTTGGAAATGTAGTTTTGTAAATATGAGTTTTAACGTGTAATTGTGGGAGAAACAAAATATTATTTAATTTAGAAGTTCAATTGAATGATTTTTATTTTGTTGGAAAGTTAAGAAGGTGATATAAAAATTTCTAATTTTCTCTCCAATGTAACAAAAATCATGAGAATGTGGTTGCTATGTACATGGAGATGTTGTAGCTTATATCCTCACATGACTCTAGTATTTTGAGCATATCTTAATTAGTGTATAAAAATGATATAGTTATACGGAGACGTTATAATTTATATCTTAACATGACTAGTATTATGAGTATATCCTAGCGTATAAAAATGATATTGAGGTAAAATTGTCATATTGGAAAACAGAAGTCTTGTTTTACTTAAACTCGACTTTGGAAAGCCCCTGGGGTATAAATACATACCCTAGGACATAAGAAAAAGATTTTTTCAATCATGTATCTACATTTTTTACATCTTAGAATTTTGGAGACTAACAAGAAAACGATCAAGAATCAAGGAACAACATTGGAAGTTCAATCGTTATTAAAGCTCATTATTTTCATCCTTATATTTTTCTTTTTTATGTAAGGTTTGATATTATACATGTTATATATGAGTTGTTATTCATCCTTGATTAGTTAAACAATTTGTGATTCTAAAGATATTAGTAGTTTAATTTGATCTCGTTGATATATTTATTATATTCGAGTTCATAGTTTAAAATCTTATTTCCATATACTTTGATTAGTTGTTCGATTATTTGGTACCATAATTGAACATGTTTAATTCATCAAATCAAATATCGAGAGATGAGATTTGATGATATATTAAATAAACACATGACATTAACAATCGTTTAATAGAAAAATCAATGATCTTTATTTTGAATGATTTTTGAACTTAACTGCTAAATGTTGAGTAGGAATACAAGCTTAAGTGTCATAGCTGACTTTATAAGTTTGGAGCTTTTATGAAATAGAAGAAAAAAAAAATTCATTGTAACAGACTAATCTTATCTTCGATTTCTATTTTTTATTTCTTTTTTCAATGCAAATTATAAGTCATTATTGAACAACAGATCACGAAGAGAACTAATTTGGTGGGATGGAGCTAGACCAAATTCTTCATTTTATCTATATATTGTACTTAATTTGGTGTTGCTAGCTTTTATAAGCCATACATAGAAAATGATATCATCATTATCAAAATAACATATATTAACATAAAGACACATATTACATATATAATGTAACATCAATATTATGCAAGTGATATCATTACTATATGAATAAATTACATAAATAGAAGTAAAATATAAATTAGAAATACAATAAACAATAAAATATATTGGTGCTGCAAAAATTGGCAAAGATATCATATGGGGTAGCGTAAACGCCCATGTTTCTTCTTCTTTACTTGCTTTATTCTTACATTATGTAAATATGACGCCACTCTTTTATCATGGAATTTTATCCCAAGTCAAAACCGCCCTTAAAGCTTCAAAAATTGGAAAGAAAAGTACATAATTGAATGCATTTTTCTAATTAAATAATTCCAATTCTTTTGCAAATAAAAAGTAAAAGAAGACAAGGATTTCTACCTTGATCTAAGAGACCAATTAGTGCTCACCACTCTACTATGACTAGGACCTAACCATTATAATTTAATGCCCCTAGATTATCATATTCTTTTCAATATAGCTTCTTAACCCTCTTTTCCCCCCCTTAAAATAGTAGAGATTTTATTTTATATAATATTAAAAAATTATAAAAAACCCTTGTAATTTTTTTCAAAAATAATGCATGTTAATTACAACATACAGCATCCACTTTATATTTTATTGCATGAATTAAAAATCTCAACCGTTGATCTGAAAGAAAAGATAAGAGTGTGACGAAAGAAGATTGCATTATATATAAAATTAATTGTAAAATCATATTTAAAACAATGGCCTCTTTCCTCGCCCATATTTCTCTTCATTATTCCATTATCATATTATCCATATTATTCCAAAATCTGAGGATACAAGTGACATAGATCAAAAAGTTCAAAGAATCAAACAAGACACTGAGATCTGTAAATTCCTTTTATTCCATCAAATGATTTAAAAAAACCAATTCTATTCGAAAGTCAGTGAAATACTAAACAACAAATCAGTGTGCTTAAGAATACTGAATCAAACAACATAAAAATCACATTTTTACAACTTCATTGTTATTCTATCCTATAATACTGAACATTTTACAATCAACAATCACAAGTTCCAATCCTTCAAGCCCCAACGATCTCCTCGCGAGAATCAGCAATTTTCAGAGGTTCGATCAGATGCTTTCCGTGTTGTTTCGACTGATGCTGCGACCAATAGGAATGCGCAGATAAGACTCGGTCTAACAGCTCATGTGGGACAGGCTCACCCCTTCTTTGCTGAGGGGCAATGCTAGCTGTATGAACTAGGGTCTTCCATTTATCCTGTAATAAACAATCAAGACCACATCACATGGCCAAAAGGTTAGTCATTAATTTGCTTAATTAAAAAATCACTATGAATCTAAGCCTATCCACAACAACCCATGTGAGAGATAGTTTGGCTCTTTTCATAATCACTGATATCATAAGATTCAGTTAGCAATAGTATATGCTCAAGAGCATGTGCAGTACAGAATATATAATGCAAATCTAACACCCTTCTGAAAGAAAGGTATCTTGGGCAAATACTGAAAAAGGTAATTAATTATTATATGGAACAGTAAGTTATCACAATTAGCTGTGTATTAAAAAAAATAGAATCAAATAGTTAAATTTGCCTCCTCCTGAAAACAATGAGATCTGACACAAGCCCACATCCAATGGTAATCAATATACAATAGAAAATTAGATTCCGTACCTTCAAATCAACATAGGTTCTATGATCTGCATTCTCAAAAGCACGCATTTTGACATCACGCCATCTGCACAATGGATAGAAACTAAAGCTAAGTCCTGGACTGATTTTTTAAGGATCAAGATTTAAAAGTAAAATTCACAAATAATCTCAATAATCCACATAGATCCAAGAGTTTATAAAATTTCTTTACCTTCCAGTTCCTAGGGTTTCAACTGCTTCAACCAGAGCTTCCACTTCTGTCACAGAGAATGGTCGCCTTGTTCTACGCTGTGCAAGCTCAGTGCGTTTAGGTTTTGGACTTGCTGGAACTACAGCAAGTGCCTCCGCATTCATTGGAGAGACAGGGACCAATGCCTTGGAGTTAAAAACGGCTCCATCCATCAGTGCATAATCAGGAGTTGTCGGAGAGGACATAATTTCGTTCTTGTTCATATTGTCCGACTTTGTAACAAGCAGGGGATCAACTGAGGCGTTTGAGATCTCTGAACCAATCATTGGAGAGGCAGGAGACCTGGAGAATAAGATGTATGATCAGCGTATCGACTCAGAAATGGAAAGAGGTGCCAACATTAGATCAGTGTAAAACAATTTTGAAGCATCATTTCTGTGCTACTTGTCATATTTTCAAAAAAAGGAGGCATGCTACGATGGTAGAGAAAAAACCAAAGCAGCTCCAATGTGTGTCATTGTAACTGCAAATACACTCATAAAAAGGATAGAGTGCACACTTATCATAGAGCTGCCCCAAAAGATTCATATGGGCAGATTGACAATTATTTTATTTTAAAATCCAAGCAAATCCTCAGTTGAAGTAGTAATATCGAAATCATAAATATGATTTTTTGTAGTCGACAAAAGAGAAGCTGAAGCATCAATGGTTCAACTCTATAAATAAGATGATATATAAGAATACCTTGGCAGGGTCTGATCTGTATCATGTGATGATAGGACTGGAGGTTTTTTTGGAGTCATGGATGGGGAAACATGTGTAAAGCTCGGCTCTAGTGTAAAACCCAGATTATCAAGATCACTACACTGGGAAATACCAGTCTGCTGCAAAGTTCTATGCTCCTCTCTGATCTTTTTCCCTTGAAAAACTACTCCCACTCGTATTCCACCACCAAGAATAGCAGTAACAGCGTCCATCACAGTTCTCTGAAAAGTAGATATAAAAGTGTTTTAGATTTTCTAAGCATAACCACTAGTTTTATCTAGTGCCTCAGAATAACCAGCATTCAAATAAAGAATGCAAGTTCACATTAAATGGATGTTTCTCTCCCACATATACTTCAATAGGTATTGCATGTTTCTTAATAACAAGAGTGGAAAAATAAGATAACACAGACCTTCAGAGAACCAACTGTCGCAGTTTCAGGGACCTCGATGAAAAGTTCTGGCACCTTGAAGGACTTAATGCTAAATTTCACTGAAGAAAATGTACAAGTGTCTTAAAAATTAGCAAACATACTACATCTAAACTAAGACAAGATATTTCAAAGGAATAAGTTCTTATACCATGAGGATCCTTTGCTTTTGGATGACCTTTAGTTGAAGCACCGCCAGCTGCATATATTTCAATAAACATTCAGAAAATCTGGCAACACTAAAATTTTCAAAGAAGAAATTTGATGAGAGGACCTCTATGCAAGATCATGTCTGAGATATTCTTATCTTCCCTCCTTCCTTTGTCAGGCAAATTGGAGATACTATCACTGCTTCGCTCCTGATCAAATGCAACATCAAAGCGGCGATCAGACAATTTCCTTTTCTTAAAAGGTGCTCGTTGACATCTTTCTCGGGTATAAATGCTCCTCTTATACCGGTAAAAAGACTTCACTGCTTCACCTGAAATTAAGAATACGTGTGTAAGATATCCTATATGGCATCTCCAATATGGATCAGTATAATGAGGAAATTTGGTTCATTAGACTCTGATAGGCATGTTAGATCCACTTACCAGTGCTATAAAGTTCACAATCCTTCAGTCTGGGAGCTGTCTTCCAGTATTTGGATGTCATCTTCCTTATTCTATGACGTCCAATACGGGGTTGTGGCCTTAAGGGCCTACTTATGGTGCTAGACTTATTGCACCTAAAAGAATTTTCGTCATCATCTCTAGTCCGTAACTTTACATTGTTCCAGCACTTACGCAATGAAGCACCAGGAATGGAGTCTCTGTACAAGGGTAACTTTGCACTACTCTCTGAGTTAATTAGTACATTAGTATTCACATGTTCACCAATTGGATCATTTACAGTTGATGTGTTAGCCATAGATAAGTAACCTAACCGATCTTTTTCATCCTCTGATTGCACTTCTGATTTACTCTCTACTTTGTGGTTGTAACTACCGCCAACACAAACGGAACCTCCTATTTTACATGTAGCATTTTCATCTTCATTTTTCTCCTCACAGATTCCTAGTTTTATACCACAGTCAACTTTCTCTAGCAAATCAGAACTTGCATGTGTGGAGGTCTGTTCGACAACATAGTCATTTTCTGCTTGAGGAACACCCTGAAAGTTGGATAAGAGATTGTGCTCCTGAACAGGAATTTCAGGAACAAATGAACTTTCAGCACAACTTCCATGGTCAAAGCTCTCTGATTTCAAAGCTTTATCGTCTTTAGGCTGCACCTTCTCATTTCCATCTACGAAGTTGCTAACCTGGGATTTCCCTTCGGCTACATTACTAGAAGCAGAACTTTCACTCTCCTGTAACAACTTTCCAGCTACAGCTGCAAGTAATTCAAAGGCACAGAGTTTGCTGTCATCCACCAATTTCTTGCGCGGGCTTCTCCTCTGGGAAGACATACAAATATGAGGTTCTTGGTTACATTTTGAATTACATGGATGGCAGAAAACACATTACACTAAAACTTGGTTACCCTAATTGATCTAGGAGCTCTGGGAATAACGGGAGCTCGGTAGCCATTGAATCCACGATCCAGCCTCTTCTTTGACACCATAGCTAAGTTAGCACACCAAGATGAGATCTTCCAATGCTATAACACTAAGTTGTAAGATTACCGTCAATCTACAAAACAATCATCAAATTTGATCAATGAACAGAAAGTTATACAAGAAAATCAGAGTTAGTCAGATAAAAGTAAAACACAAGAAAAGAAAACTAAAAAAGAAAAACAAATTTCTTATTATGACATCCATTAAAACATATTTTAGGGAGTATGATCTCTGACAGTCTGACTTTCAAAACCCACAAAAAAGTAGATGGTTTTAAAACCCATTCCAAAACCCTTAAAAGCTTCAATATAATTTATTTCCAGTTGAAACTAGAGAAAATCCCAAGGCAATCAAGAATAGAGATCTATGATCAAGAGTGCAACACAATTTAAGTCACAGATGAAGGAGTTTCCGATCCAACAACAGATAAACAACATTCCACCAAAAAATTTCCTTTAGTTAAGCATCACATTCTCAGACGAAGACTTGACGATCGTAGCTGGCAAAACTGATCGCTCGTAATTTAAAAAAAAAAAGTCGTTGGACAAGAAAATTAAAATTATAAAGGCGTTACTTCCTATGATCCTCCAAAAACTCCTTTCACAAAGCTTATCTGGAGCAAAGCAAATAATTTTCTCGAAAATCACAAAATTCCAAATTCATCAGATCTTGTCGTCTGATACCGGTGCCTGATCACCACAATAATTCCGAGGCGTACGAATCAAACAGACGACCACACAATTCTTCATCTCAAGGAGAAAATGCACAAATCAAACATATTAGAGAATTCAAATTCCAAATCGCCAACTCTGTTTAAATCAAAAGTCTCACGTTCTTTGTAACTTCAAATCAAAGCAATTGAAAACACAAACACTCACACACTTCCACAGAATTTGATCAGATCTCCGCACGACGGATCAACTAGAAATGAACTATTCATCTCAAACAAACTCCAAATCCAGAATTAAAACCCAGCCAAAACCCAACCAAATCCAAACAAACTCAATTCAGAGAGAGAAAAAAAAAAAAAAAAAACAGATCAAATTGCGCAAAAAGTAAAATTACCTGAAACAAATTTGATCCGGGAGAGAAATCTACGTGTGGCTTTATGTTTATCCCCAATTCTCCAATAAAGATTCCAACAAGAATTTCGAATTTACGTCACGCAAATAAACTACTCATACATTGGAATTATATACAAGAAAAAGAAAAAGGAAACTAAAACTGATTTGTGGACAGGAAATTGGGTTAAAAAAATATATAAAAAAGAGTAAAATGTTTCTTATTTTTCTTTATGAGAAGAGATATGTATAAAGAGTTTTATATAAAACCTCTGTGGGTTTGGGAGAAAAACCAACCAACCAAAGAACCAACTAACAAATGACAATAACAGTGCTAAAACCTCTCTTCTGCCTTATTGTTTTATACTTATTGACCAGAACCGGACCAGCCGGTTTCAGGGGCAAAATTGTCCGGTAATATCATCCCAATCTCGTGGGGGAGTTTTGTGGGTAGGAATTCAGGATAGGGATAAACGGAACTTCTCTTTCTAATTTTTGCTTCCTTTTTATTAAAAATAATAATTTTATTATATATATTATTATTGATATATATATATATATATGTGTGTGTAATAAATAGGGTTACTAACTAAACTATTGTATTTTTTTTAAGTAGGTGTATAAACTCAAAAAAATTTCCGATCACTAGCCAATCTCTTTAAAATTTTCCAATTGCTACCCCAAACACATATTATCCCGCCAAAATTCGCCAAAGAAGTTTTTTTTTCTTCATTTTGGTCAATTGAATTAATATACCATCTTTTATAATATGTAAGTTCTCATTAATGTTCATTACTTCAATTGCTCTTTAGAAAAACTTCCATTTATTTGTTGGTGTAGTTTATTTAATTACATTTAATTCTTGGAAATTTTGTGTCACAAGGATATTATATTAAAATTAATTTTGTTTATAATTATAACTTTCTTAGAAAAAGTAGTTTGCATTCAGTTTTTTTATTTTCATATTATCAATCAATATTTACTGAGACATTAAAACATTGAAATAAAAGTTTTTATTTTACTTGCAAAAATAAATACCATCTTTATTTAAGTAATATTTTATCTTGTAAATTTACACAAATAATATAGATTATATATGCATTAAAAGATATCTAAATGCACATATCTAATAAGAAATGGAATACTTATAATTTATAATAGATAATGTCCATTGATAAGGAGTTGGGTTTTCCTTTTCTTTTTCAGTTTTTTTTTTTTTTTTTTTTTTTTGGGGTGGGGGTGGGGTGTGGGGAAAGGGGGGTGGTGGTGTTTGGGGGGAGGGGCCACTTTCTAAGTATTCTCAAAACTCTTTACCACCACTACATCCAACTCTAAGATAGAACGTGCCACGTGGTATTATGTACCATTTCGTGTATTTGGCATGTAATTCAGTTGCCTTTAATTCTGTTGTGTTAATTATGGACTTTGGTCTTTATGTGATAATAATTCATTACAATAATATTGGATAAAGTTTTAAGTATCAGGTTGTGTTTAAAATAACAAGTTACTATCCAGATTGGTGTCTTAAAGTTTGAATGGTGGTCATAAGTTTGACCAGAAAATGAACATAGATTCCTTTTGTGATTGAAATTGTTTTCTTTTCTTTCACATTCATTGAATTACCTTGTAGATTTGTAAATAAATTTTGGTGGTTTATGTAACCTGATTTCTGAAATCTTTTTATATGTTTTTATTGCTTTTATTAAGAGGTTTTTATTGCTTTTATTAAGAGTATAATTTTTTATGTGGTGGTCTTATATCTAAATTCGTCATATGAAACAATTTATAATTCATAATCCACCAATCAAATATTGATCATTTGTGAAATGAGTGAGTTGTGGATATTGTGAATCAATCTCACTGAATTATATCCTTGAAACAATCTTATATAAATTTGTGCCGCTTTATTTATTATTTCATTATTATATACCACTTTTATATTAACTAATAAAATTATTTAAATGTTTTATAACCCTAAAAGATATGTGAACTGTCAATATCGAATCTGAAATATGAAATTTATCAATCCAAAAAAACTTATATAAACTATTAAATTAGAGCCAACAACACCCAATCCCTAATTTAACGATTATATGACTGTCAAATGGCCATCATATAGACAATAATAAGGAGAACAAACGTTTCATATATCTTCTTATTCACAATCGATTTTTCTTGCTCCAAAAAAATAAATCAATTTCTCCCATTCTTTCACTTTGAAATCTACTCATTCATGTAATGAGTTTGAATCTATGTCCAATATATTTTTCCTTGATCTGCATATTGATATTGTAAGTTATCTCCTGTGTTTGTTAATACTTATACAATATACATCTATATGTAAATTTATATTTAGTATAATGCACCAATACTATATCGAATATCAAAAAAATATAATAAAAATTATCAAACTAGACTTGCATGAAAACGCGACACGTTTAGATATTAAGTGGTCAATTTTTACTTTTTTTTTTTTTATATAACCAATATGGTCAACATATGAAATCGAAAAAGAATAATTATATTTCAGAGTATATTCTATTTTTTAATTAGACAATAGAAACTAATTCACTTTATATGGAATATGCCACATATTTTTCTAAAAAAAAAAGAAAAAAGAAATTAAACAAAACAAAACAAAAAAATGTATGACATATTATATATTTTAGTTCATAGTTGTATACATCCTCGTGACTTTTCAAATTTGACTTCCTTGAATGCTAATAGTAATTGTTTTTAACACATTTAAGTTAAAGACTATAGTCAATTAATAAGGTCAATTATGGATAACTTGACTTTTTTTATTTTATTTGCCCAATCCTCTTCAGAAAATTCTCTAAAATATATCTACAACTCTTATAGATGATTAGAACTGATGTGAGATATATATTTTAAGATTTTAATTCTAACTAACTCAATACCATAAACCAGATAATATAATTGGACTTGTGAAGAAAATGATAACACTTGTAAATAATGAGCCCGATCATGTCTTATGAATATAACTTCCTGAAATAGTATTATGTAAATTTTTGCACTTATAGATGCACTGTAATATTAATGATATAAAAAATCACTCCACAGAATAAATTAATGACTAGGATACATAATAGGTCTTTTAGAGTTGTAATTAACTACTTGTTATAAGGATGATTAATTAAATCCAATTTCTGAAATAATTTTTTTTTTTTAATTTTCTCATTTTACCAGTTTTTTACTGATATCTTTTATTATCAAGCCTACATTTACTGAGTCGAGAAAAAGAATTTCTCCAACTCAGAATAAAATTATGTCTGGAAGCATTTAAGAGCAAAAATATGTATTCATATCCTATCAATAGTCATTATAAATATTTTACTTCTTAAATTGGAGACAAATAACACTTCAGAAATTAAGAATAATTTAATATTTGTATTGATAAAATGTTGATTTGGATTAATACATGCATGTACTTTTAAAAGAGATATAAAGTATATTTTCCTATAAAAAATTTGCATAAACTTACATTAGCTCTTAAAGAATGTATATGAACCGATTTAAAGGTCTTAGAAACAATTATTGTTTTTTATAGTATCATAACTTTTAGAAATGGGGGAAGTAAAACTGGTGTTCATCAATCATTAACCAAAATTTGCATGTTCTTTCATTTGATGAAAATGAAAATTAGTTTTTTGAGGATGTAGATGAATTTAGTGTATTTATATTTTCAAAATCAATGAATAAAAAAAATTAATAAATAAAGTAAACAATTAGATATGTCAAATTGCTATAATTTAAAGAGTTAAGAAAATATAGAAAGTCGATATCCCAAGTAAGAACAATAAAGTACTCCCTCCATTCTTAATTAAGTGACGTCCTACAGCTCTACACACAGATTAAGAATAATTTTATTTTCTTAATATACCCCTTATTAATTAAGTTTTTCTTTGACCATAATTATTATTGGTGCATGTCTCTATTGAAAACATGAGTACTATACAATGTATTTAATTTAGACATTAATTAATTATAGGGGTATATATGGAAATAATGCACATCAATTAAATTGGAAAATTTTTAAAGTTTCAAAACGTCATTTAAAAAAGGAATGGAGGGAGTAAGATTTAATGTGTTATTAGTGGATTTACTTTAAGATTTGAGTAATTATATGTACTTCAAATGTAGTGCACATAGTTATTTAAAGGTTAATCCAAGTGGCTACGAGGATGGCTCACCATGTCCACGTGAACGCGTTGCTCTTGCCACATTGCATATTTTGCTTTAAAATTATGTGACTGTATATACAAGTTTATAATATTATATATTATTATAATTCTTTGAACAAATTAAAGGATTCGAACAAATTATCGAGTTAATGAATTATAAGATTGATTACATATCAAATCTCCAACTTTATGTTTATTTTCCTTTACATCATGATCTTTGAACATTCAAATCTTATATCAATTTAAAAAATCGAGTTTGATTCAAACTCATTTTTAAAAAAATAAAAAAATCAAGTGTGCAGAGACACAAGAAAATACGAAATCTTGCTCGACAAATAGGGATTTAAAACCCCACAAGTAATTTTGGAAGATGTATACACAAATTAAGATCAAGAAATTAAGTTTCGCACTTGAATTTTTAAATGATATATATATATATATATATATATATATATATATATATATATATATATATATACTTGATTGAGTTGGTTTAGGATTTGATATAAGCTTGGACAGGGGGAATGTTTTGGTTCAAGTTTATATATTTTGGTTGAGAATTATAAATTTTTAGTGTTTTTGGAAGTTTGGAATGTGGAAATAATGTTTTTTGGTGGGTGATGCAATCGATGGCAACACAAATTTCATGTTTCAGGTCATATAGTTCGATATGTCTATTGATTATTGAATTGATATGATTTCAAAATTGATGATTTGTGATGTTAACTTTCAAATATTATGTTGTAAATGAAAAGGAATTTAAAATTAATGATTTATTTTAATTAATCTTAAATAATAAATTAAAAAGAATATTTTAAACAACTTGCCAAACCCGGGAAAAATATGCCTAACATATTATTTCTAATAAAAGAAATGGTTGCTCTATAATCAAGATTATAGTGCATAATAATTTGTCAATTTGTCTTGCCATGGGCCCAAACATAAATGATCGATTAATTTAATTTGTAGTCATTGTTTTTCCTTTATGTACTAAAGAGTAAAGATTGCATTATGGTTTAGTATCTATTTCTGTATATAGCTTAACCTATTGTTAACTCATGCTTCAATTCCCGACTAAGTTTACAAAAATAATATGGGAAGGAGAGTGATTATATAAATTTCATAAAAAAATAAATATATCCCAATTTTTCAAAATTCAAAGATTTAAAATTACATTTTTTTTATGTGGATAGCCCCATCTTATTAAAAAAATCCCATTATACAACAAAAATATAACAAACTTAATTAAAATTTTCTATCATACAGAATAAGAAACTTACTTTTCTTCCATTGTTTTGCCAAAATGCAAAAATAACCTTATGATCTAAATATGGTTATATGATATGATCCATATAGGTTACACGGATATGATTTGATCTATATAAATTACATGATATGATCCAAATATGGTTATACGATATGATCCATATAGGTTATGTTGACGTCAAATTTTGTAGAGCACAAAATCATAGCCAAACACCCTAAAATATCGATCCGGCTCAAGTAAATCGAACTGAATTAAAATATAGAAATTGAATGAAATAATAAAAGCACTGTGTCTTGTGTCTGGTGCCTACTCGGTGTCTTGTGTCTGGTGCCTACTCGAGCAAATTTGTTCGGCTTGTTCTGGTCGATCAGTTTTGGCCGGACAAAACGTTTTTTTATATAAAATTGAGAGTAAAGAGCTCTCTAAATGCTTGAATACAATGATTTCGGAACCACCTTAATGAGGATTTAAGGCCCTATTTATAAGCTAAATGTAACATACGAAACTTGGTGATTAAGACTCAAATCCCCCGATTTTAGGGTCTAGATAAGGGAAGAATCGGGTAAAAATCTATCTAAATCGGATATGATTTGATCTTGATTTGTTTCCTTACTTGAAGATCCCTTGAAATAAACTAACTCTTTTCTATTGATCTTGTGAAAACTGATTTCTGGCCTTCTATTCGATTTCTAGAAATGTCTTGTGTAATTATACTTTTGGATCATGTTGACAAGTAATTACTTGACGATGTTTGGCCTCAGTCAGGTCGGCCAAGTTTTGGCCAACGACATAGCCGGCTTGGTTTGGGTCGGCCATCTTCTGGTCTGCGGCTCGGGTCGGCCAATCTTCTGGCTGGGTCTGTCCTTGGCTCAGGCCGGCGGTTTGGTTAGCTCAATCATGTGGGGCCCAACAGGTTACACGATATTATCTGATTTATATAGGTTTACACGATATGATCTATATAGGTGTTATACGACATGATCCATAAAGATCTTTTTTTGTGGGTAATAAGAATATCTTTTTTTTTGAACCAGAACTACAAGTAATAAGAATATCTGTTTCATAGTAATTCACAACTTACTCTTCACAATTCATTTATAAATTTATAAAAATAGTCTTTATTTGTGGGTAATAAAAATATTTGTTTCATGGTAAAATCGTTTCATATAAGTTTTTGTCATTCTTTAATACTGCCAATTTTTATTTTACTATAAAACACAAAGTAATTGGTGGCCGATCAAAATTTGATGATAGAATGAATTAAAAAGCATTCAAAATCTTTTATTCTTCTAGTTTCTAATACATTAATTTTGTATTTTATTTTATTATAAAATTTGTAGTCGGTGGAGATCATGATATTTGTGATCATAGAGTTAGTTAGAAATAAACAATCTCAATAAAATAAAGTTTTATACATGATAAAAAAAAATTCAAAGTTCATTTTCGATGATGAAAACATAAAATTCATCAATAATATACAGTGTATATAATAATCTTGTTACCAAAATCTATATTGTGGCACATATGATTCAAATCTTGAAAAAAAATTATATTATTTGTATTGTTTGTCAAAAGTCATCAAGCAAGTATTCACTAATTCATAATCGTATTTTTTTTTTATATTATTGTATTAATATCACTATTAGCAAAATAGATATAGTTTTCGCCTCAATTTAAAATGATTTACATTCTTGGGATCCCATCCCATCTTATATATTAACATTCGGAAGTCATTTCTTGAGTCTACTTTGTCCTTTTCTTATATTAAAATCACCTACTTTGTAGCTATTATTACTATTACCTTACCTCGCTTTTTCTTAAGTCTATTTTATTTTATATCAATCGTTTTATTTAATTGTTTTATAAGGATTTTATTATATAAGGAAGTTTTTATTTAAATAAAAAACTTCTGAGTAATTACTCCAAGTTCCTTTTTTTTTTATGAAGTGAATTACTCCAAGTTCCTGGATTGATGGATTCGAAAATTGAAATATATTATTTGAAATAATTGAATTTCAAATACACTCAAATTAAAATAAATTTAAAATCAATCAATAAATTTACTACTATAAATTTTAACCTTTTCAAATCATCTATCCAAACACAACCTTAAAACTGAGATAAAATATGACGCCATCTGTCCACAACTCAGCTCCATTTGGTTAATGAACAAGAGAGAGAGAGAGAAATAAGAAAAAACAAATATGGGAGAACGTGGCAAATGGAAGATAGGAGAGGGAGTTGACGGCGTTAGTAGAGTGAGGGACGGAAAAAGGTCACGGAGTGAGTGGGGCCCAACAGAAGGCAGGCTATACCGAACGAGTGGCATAGGAAGTTTAGATTATCTGCAGTGGTGTGGGACGAAAAGTGCTGAATGAATTTCCCTGTCACCAGCTAACCGGCGCTTCCGGTGGAAACAATGGGCCCTGTCTTTTACTGCAGCCTGGGCCTCTTCTTGGGCCCTTTTCTGGCCCACCCATCTCTCTTCTCCATCATCCTAATTTAAATACCAATTTATCCAGCTTTTCCATTTTTTATTAATTACTGTACAGTATTTGTACTGTTTACACGACTTTTGCGTATCGATATATTTGTTTAAAACATTCTATAGAATTTTATATAGTATATTCACTGTTTAAATAAAGGAAAAGCAGCAGATCAGATAGGTGTTTTAGTTGAATATAGCTTTAAAATTAGATGTATAAATAAATAAATAAATAAAACTTTGTTAATTCTCATCGAAAACTTTACGTTGCATTTGGATGGAGGAATTTGAGTAGAAATATAAAATTATTAATTTGAACTAAAAAAATAGTATAAGTAGATTTCAATTCCACTCTAACTTGAGTAGATTTCAAATTACTCTATTCAAATGAGGTTTTTTTTTTCTTCTGATATGTTAAAGTTCTCATAAAAGACTAAAAAAATGAAATATATTTTTGTGCATTCTTGGGGAAGTGTAGGTTGTGTTTGGATAGAATGATTTAGAATTTAGGATTTGAAATGAATGAATCCACTCAAGTTAGAGTTAATTTGAAATCCACTTAAATTGACTCAAAAATTAATTTAAAATAAAAACGATGGATTTTGAATCCACATGTATCCAAATGTGGATTTTTTACCATAAATTTCAAATCCCTCCTCAAATCCACTCAACCTTTACATTAATTTTTCAAGTTAATAATTTTTGGAATGTATTTTTCAGATGAATTCTTGATATATATTACTTTTATATACATTTAAGTGTGGCATAAATCAATTTTTAAGTTGAGAGGTTTGAGAAATTTGCATTTAGAAGCTACATTGAAATTGTACAATACTCCATTCGTTTCAAAATAACTGTTGTATATAGTTTAACTTTTCTTCTAAATTTAAGTGTCGTTTCAGATTATTATGCAATTTTATTTCCAAATTATCTCTATCAACATTCCTTAGCTAAAATTTAAGGATTTTATATGAACCATTTTATGAAATTTATTGATTCTCTTTCCAATTTGAATCCTAAATTCCTGATTAATTGTTGGTGTATTTGTATAATTTTTATGTTCCTTAATTTATGATAAAAACTTCAAAATACCACTTATTTCAAAATGGAAAGATTATTATTTAGTTTTAAAATTTATTTCAATTTTCTTATTCTGGATAATACTTTATTCGAGTAAATTGGGGACCTAAATTCTTGACGGGATTATCTTGGTCAATTCTGACACCCTGTATACGATGGAGTGTATCGCGTGTAATATTTACATATCGACTATAGAGATGAATTTCATATTATCTCAATTAGAACCTTTGAAAAACTCCAATTTATTATAGAAAATAGGACTTGACGCTAGAAATAAAATAAGAATTATATATATTAAACATGCCATGAATAAATTGATTGAGGCTTCATAAATATTTATAGATGACTTCTAATTAAGGTAATTTGAGTTTCTTTTTCTTTATTTATATT
Source organism: Scutellaria minor (assembly GCA_954870855.1). Classification (NCBI taxonomy): domain Eukaryota; kingdom Viridiplantae; phylum Streptophyta; class Magnoliopsida; order Lamiales; family Lamiaceae; genus Scutellaria; species Scutellaria minor. The sequence continues at coordinate 3,120,880 of OX940728.1, read as the reverse complement.
TATATTTATATTTATATAATTATATTTTCTCCTGTAAACGCCGTTTGTGCGTAATGTGGGCAGATATACAACTAAATTTTTTTGTAATGAGTTGGGCCCATTTAAATTGGACTGTTTTTGGGCTTCCATTACTATTGTAATTAGGTTGGCTCAATTAAATTGGACTACTTTTTTTTTTAAAGGAACTACTTAAAAAAAAAACAGTTTCATTGGTTTTAAAAGTGAGTTCTCATGATCAAGGTATTGAGCAATCGTATTTTGGACCGTCTGAAGGCGGCCCATTAGCAGTAATGTATCTATCATTGTCTTGGGTTGAGCAACCATTGGGCTATGAGCCGATTCATCATGGCCGTTACATTATTTTGGCTCTTATTATTACTATTTACTTTCTCATGGGAAATTCAAGCTCTTAAATAATACTCTCTCAATTTCAAAATGGTTGTGGTTTAATGTTGTTTCACTAACATCACACCGAATATAGCTTAATACGAGAAGGATTTTAATTGAATACAGAACGAATCGGTTCAAGCAATTATAAATTTCATTTGAATTGAATGATTTGAAATTTAACTATTCAAAATAAAATGATTTCAAATCCATTGAAAACAATTGAATCCCATAAAAAAAAAGTTTGGAATGTAAGTGGATGATTTCATATTTATGTGAACCCAAACAACTATCCAATGAATTTAATACCGTGGATTTCAAGTTATCGTCAAATCCTTTAATCCAAATAAGTGTATATAGTTGGATTTGTTATAAATATCAAACGCAACCCAAATAATTGATTTTCCAAAGAGACAAATTAGTAAATGAGGTGTTCTAACCATGGTCCCCAATCATGAATGAAATGATATGAGAAAATTATTTCCTTTAACATTATTTTGGGGCAGTTCATGTTGAAGGTAGTTATGTTAGTTAGTATTGAAGTATGCTTATAAGTAAAGTGTTATGAGGAATGGGAGACAAAATGAATAGGTATAGATTGTGGGAATTATTTTCCAGACAAGCATTCAACTAATTTATTCAAATCTCATAAAGCACATGCTTCTTAAAAAAGACACAAGTTATGAATATGATTCCCACATCTATTGGTTTTGCTGAGAAGCATGAAGTTTCTTCTTCAGATTGCTTGAGATATAATGCCTAAAGCTAAAAAACAAAACTTCCCATAAAGAGTGGACATGACTCTTTCTCTCATATAAGTCTTCTATATTTCTAGGTGGAGGTTTAAATAGAATGTTGTAAAATGAAAAGCTCAATCATGTCGCGTCCAACCACTTTGTTAATTTATATATTTATGAGCTTTAATTTAGAATTGTGTTTGATTATTAATGATGGTTTGAGTTTCTACATATCATGTAATCGAGTCAAGCATGAATTAAGTCTGATTGGTTTAATATTTTTCCACATGTTTTATCTTCTTTTAATTCTCAAATCCCAGGTTGACCTCTATATTTTAATAAAAGGAGAAAAAAAGTTTTTTGGTGCCTAAGTTTGTTTCAATCTTATTATAAGAAATGACATTTTTTAGTTTCTTAACCTACTATAATAGGTGTCACATATTGATGTTTTGTACGATTTTTTTTTTTTAAATCACAAATTTATACTTTCAACATAAACATAAATGACATTTTCATACTATTATTTGTTATTTTATACCCAAAATGAAGGAATTTTCATTTTCCTTTATCTAACATACCTAAATTAATATTTATAATTAAATTGGAGATGAGGTTGCTTTTCCAGAGGTGTTGGGGAATACTAAATGGCTTATCTTCCATTTTTGTATGTTTATGTTTATTTAATTTTTATGTATCCTTTCAATTAAATTCTTTTATAGTGTTGAGATAAAATTTGTAACTAATTTTTTTCACCCATTATATAGCAAGTTTAAAGGACTAAAAATATTGCATTTTTTAAATATAGAAGACTAAAAAAATAAAAGGTGAAAAATTCAATTAAATAAATTTAGAGGATTAAAAAAGTGTTTTTTCCCCTTTAACAACTTGGAAAAAGTATATACGACTTTTTTTGTTCATATTTCTCAAACTGTGGACTCCATTAAACTTCAATTTTGCGTTAATTAATGAATAATATAACTTGATTGTCATAAGTGTATACTAATAATAATGTAATCCATCTCGAAAGTTGTGGGCATAGGTTCATAATTATGTTTTCAATTATATATGTGCATGCATACTTGAGGATTTGAGGTGTGTTTATTTAGATGATTATGTTTATTTGAATAATGACAAGTTCTTAAATATATTGGAGCCATCTTTGGCATCATAAAGTGAGGTTGAGTAATGACCATGTATTATGCAATAATAAATTTATGTGTGTACGTAAAGTATATTCAATTTAGTTACACTTAGTTTAATATTTTCTTGAGGATCATAATTATTTGAAATTGTGTACGTTTCAAGTCATTCATTAGGTAGTATCAACTTCTAAAATTTTCCATCTTACAAATTTTACAAGAGAGTGTACGATCATCTCCAGCAGTGCTTTGAATTCATAATATTTTTAATTTTTTTCACTCCAACAATATCGTAAATGATCACACTATACTATCTCAACTATTATTGCAGATCAACACTTTCGTTAAATCTTTTTCTTTTCCTTTTCATTTTATTTTATTCAATTTCTTATATTAATAATAAAAAATATTATGAAATATTTCTTTTTAATGTAAAAACTTGTTGAGAACGCTGGAATGTCTTATACAAAAAAAATTACGAAAAAAAATTAATTTTTAATTGCATATGATCGTTTTTTATTTCGGAAAACATAATTTAAAGAGATTTAGTTTTTCTATTGCAAGTCTATTTATAATTCTCACTTTTTTACACGTCATGTATAGAATATTGATGCCACATATAATATGTATTAATGACAATATGAAAATTATAAGAGATAAACGTACACATTTGGAATTCTGAATTGAGTATTTCTACCAAATCTCTGGAATAATTTCTATAGTTAAAAACCTCTAATTAGAATTTGACTTGGACAAAATAAATAATAATTAATGATTCAGAAAGTTCATGATCCATCATTAAGTCTAGTTTTTATCAATTGTGAACTGCTCCACCTTCTATGTTGACCATATTCTTCAATTAGTTCATTTTATTTTATTTGTCAAAGTCATTCTTAAACATCAGAGGAAAAGGTTAAAGACCAAACGAGACTAGCTACTTTTCTTCCAAATCAAAAGACTGGTGGATAGCAACTGTTTCTTTAGTAATTAATTAAGTTTTCTCAAAGGGTCAATAATTTATTAAATTAATCTCGTTATATAAATTATATATGTAGCTAGCATTTTCTAATGAAAATATACGTAACATTTCTTGATAGAATAATTAAGAAATATACAAAATAAATTATTATAATTAAGAATACAGACAAGTTGGAATATAAATATTTATGTATTTCCGACTTTTGATGATAGAATTAAAAAAAATGATATCCATAGACTTAGCCTAGCAGCAGATACATCACTCGTTTTGAGTAAGGTCTCAAGTTTGAGTCCCCACCCTGATTATAATTGAAAAAAACAAAAAAAAGTGAAGACTTCAAAATTAATAAAATAAAGTGGAAAAATGCAGAAAAGGAAAAGAAGATTGAGGGGGGAATGAGCGGCGTGATATGTGGAGCGATGAATGCGGTTGGGTGGGACCATAACCACCCCATTTACTACTTCCACCAACTACCCTTCCTTGAGCATTTTCATTGATTTTTCCTTTTTTTTTTGTTGCAAAAACTATGTATACTATAAAAAACATACTTATAGTGGTAAAAGACATATTTAAATAATTCAAACTTATACTGTAAAAAACATATTTATAGATGAAAAATACATATTTATATCTATAAAAGAGATACTTGAATCTCATGTAAAACGGTCTCACAAGAGACCAACTCTTTTTTTTTTCACCGCAAAAACTCATATGAACATTGATTGTTTTGAATGAGTTGACCCATTTTTAATAATTCATATGAACTCTATTTTATATAAAGTCTCATATAAGACCGTCTCACATAAAACCTAATAATAATATATAATGTATCTGTCTTTTTATAAAACATATATACTTATTATATATTAATTAAATACATACAAAATGAAATATTAAAAATAATAAATTGAAAATTAAGTAAAATAGGCAGAGAAAAAAGAAAAATGACCTTTCTAACCAAACTACACAAATTGACATAAAAAATTATATTTCTACCAAGTTTTGTGCCTAAAATAACACATTCTACAAAAATACTATCATACCCTAAATTTTTTCATATGATTAGATATTAATTGTGACTAACACATCAATTCGTGATACAGTTCACATGTGATGGTCAAAAATTATGGTAGAAAGAATCAAAAATTATCTTTTATAATACAAAGGAATAAAAATTATCTTTAATGATAGAAATAACCCCTATATTATATGTTTGGTGGTATAAAAATGAGATAACTCTCAGGTGCAAAACTCAAAGTTTGGGTTGAATTGCTGACAATATTCGAACTCATCATGACTGTAATTATACTGTCAACTGATTGGTCAATATAATTTTAAATAAAAAATTAACAAATGCGACATATGTACGAGGCAGTTATATTTACCAATTGGTTATTATTATTATTATTTTTTGAACTAATTGGTTATTATTTTGAATAAAAAGTTATCAATTACGAAATATGTGGAATTATATATATTCACCAAGAGGATTGGAAGTGAGTAAATTATAGTTTGAACTATGAGAAATTTTTGCTAATAAGTGATCACTCTACGGGTTAGGCAAATTTGGATATAGTTTTATATCAAATCTAGTACAGGTAATACATGAGATTTTATAAAAAATATATATTAAATTTAGTAAAATTAAAAAAAAAATTATGATTCGTGCAAAACATATTTATCTAATTTAATATTAAATATAATATAATATGATTAAACAATTGTTTAATAGTTGAGATATATGTTGAAGTTGTAGAGGATCATAAATATATTTTTTATTTCAAAAGAATATATATTGTTATGCCTATTATATTATTCAACTCACCCACCATTAATTGTTTTAGTTTGCTTTTTAATTATTAACATTTATAATACACTCAATATTTCTTTTCAATTAAATGCTAAAAAAAATGAAAATCAAATTTCACAAATAAATTTCATAATTTATTTTAAAATACATATTAAAAATAATTATTTTAATTTAATTGAGTAATAAGTTCGACGGGATTAAACAGTTCTTTTCAATCAAACCACCTTTATTCTTTTAGTTTGTTTGTTTGTTTTTTTTTTTTTTTATATTTTTTCTCTAAATTTTTTAATTTAACAAAAATTTCAAATATGTAAATGAGTTATATAAGAAATCTAACATATGTTATTTAGATAAATCAAGTTAACATTTCTATATTCTTTAATAATATTTCTTATCAACATAAAATTTAAAATCATTAATTAGCCATATATAATGTTAGAATATTGTAAGCTTGCCAAGTGTTCTTGTGGTCGTAAAAAATAAATGTGCAGTTTCATGTCATTCAATACCATTTTGCTGTTTTTTTAGTTTATATAAATCATAAAAAAATTGATTTTAAAGCTTTACAATATATAAAATATTTATGAATAATGTATTATATAGTAAATTGATCAACAATTTTAGGATAAACTAGTAATTTAGATAATATTCATTTATTTTATAGAAAATGATTTGAAATATATCATGCACGTGATTTCATAAATATTTTGAGTTGATTATTTTTTTTAAAATAACTACAAACAAACACTTTAAAAAAACTTTATATATATGGTTAAAAAAAAAAAAATCTTCATATATATATGAAAGTAAGACCACTAGCTTGGCAAGCTCATATTATTTTTATATTAATGTGGCTAATTAATGATTTCAAATTTTATGTTGCAAATAAAAATTACTAAATAATATAGAAATGTTAATAGATTTATCTAAATAACATATGATAGGCTTCAATAATAGAAACTATATATATATATATATATATATATATATATATTTCAAAATAATAAATTAGAGATTATTTATGATCATTTACAAATGCAACATGTATTTCAGCAAGTAAATAATTATTTATTGATATTATGTTATATTTAATATTAAATTAAGTGATATGTATTACGCAAATCATAGATTTAATTTTACTATATAAATAATATTTAATTTCTTTTTATTTTACTAATTAAGTTTAATCATTTTTTTTTTATGAAATCCTGTGTATTATACACGGGAACTAACTAGTATATATTAAAAATATGTTAACCTTAAACTAGACATGCGTTTTCAGTGATTTTCTTAGTTTGAAGTTGATGAAAACTTCAAGAAAATTTTTTACGGGAGTTAATGCGCAAATTGATCAGTGTACAAATTAGAAATTAGAAATATATAAAAATAAATTTATAGACAATACAATAGAAATGTAACTCTAAATGCAAACATTATATTATATATATATATACACACATTATATATATAATTATATAGAGGCGATTTGATGTGGTGTAGTTTCCATTCAAATAATAAGTTGATAACCAAACAATTTAGATGGTGTATTTTCTATTTTTATAATCACCCACACGTCATTTTCTAATTATTCTTTTTTGATTCAACGATATATTTTCTTTCTCTTAAAACGAGCATGTTATTTTGAGTCTTTGACATAGAAAGAAATCGTGTTTATATATATATATATATATATATATATATTATCAATATCTATAAAACGAAAAATATAAAATCATGCATTTTAAAAAAAGGACAGAAAAAACTCTAGAAAAAAAAAATGCTTTGAAAACTCAGCTGCAAATAAAGAATGTTTTCCTTCTAGAAATTCGCAAAAGAGGTAATTGACTTTCCCCATTTTCAGGGGCTAGCATGCAAATTCACCCAACAAAATACGCGAGTTAATATTGCCTCGATATTAATTTAACAGACCCAACTATTTCTAGTCCTAAAAAAATAAAGTAACAATATAATTACATATATAATTTATAGTGGATAATGCCTAATTTCTGCTTTCTTAAGTGCTTTTCTGCTTTAACTAAGTTCAAATATTACTTGTTAGCCGCCTAATGAAAATTTGAAAACGAGATTAGGCAAAACCAGCTGCAAATACTGACCTAAATTATATATTGGTCAAAAACTTTTTATGAAACGATTGGTGGAGGACTAATCAAATTCCTTCAATTTTTTTTTTATTTTTATTTTGTGGAATTTATTTAACCAAAAACTAGAAAAGGATTAAATAGTGTTGAGTTCTTTGTAAATAATGAATTACTTTGAGGACATACAATGCCAAAGGCCCAAAAGTGAACTTTGAAGTGAAGGCTAGGAGTTTGGCATATATCATCAAAAGAGAAACTTAATTTTGACGAATAAGATGATGAAGTTTATAATAATAATAATAATAATAATAATAATTATTATTATTATTATTATTGTGTGATTTAATTGATGACGTTTAAAGAAGTTTATAAAGAATAAGACTTTATTGTATAAATGAGATGAAATCTCTTTATTTCTTAAAGTACAACTTATAAGCTCAGCCAAACGTACACCCTTTAAAACTAACTATTATTGAAAAAATTAAAATATTTAGCTATATGTCTATCAACTTACATGGAGTTAGGTTTGCTCATATGAGATATTCAACTATGACATCGTACCAGGCAATGTTTGAGATGTTCGACCTGCTAATGATAGGTGTAAATCCATCTTTAGCTTATGTAAATTAAAGATGAATTTACACCTCCTGTTCTGTCAACAAATGTAGCATTGAAATAATTTTATCTAACTATTAGCTTGTACCATTAAGGTTGACACTTTTAATTATTTTACAATTGTATTATAAGAACTTAATATATATAGTCATTGAGTTTACTAACTACTTGCACAAGCTTTACATTACAGTGTACAATGTTGTGTCTTTTTATTCGATGATAAATTATTCATTGTTAAGTTGGTAAAGTAAGTGTGTATAAGAATATTATATAAAATTAAATAAATTCACTTAAACGTGAAATTGGATTTATAAAAAGAAAAAGAAAGATATAAAAGAATATTAGGAAAAAGAAAAAAATGTTAGAAATGAAGCATGATGGAGCTTTTAATGGCACAACTTGCAATTCAAGCAAAGCGGCAAAACCCTTTCATATTTAGTGGCGCCCATTAACCCCATTTTTCTACTTTCATGCAATTCACCGATTTCCCCATAACACCCTTCCCGGTTCCCCCTCATCCAAGTACATTCAAAGGGCATTTTCGTCCAAACATAGTTCCCCCCAATATTTTCCCCAATTAATGAAGCATTAATTATGGAGGGATGTCTCATGATAAATTTTCCCTCTCTTCCTTTCTCTCTCCTCCCCTGCCTCCATAAGTACTACTTCCCCTCCTCTTCCCTTTGCTCTTCACTCCCACCAAAATGGCTTTCATTGCTTTCCCCACCATTGCCACTCTACTCTTACTATTAGCAAGCCATGCTGAAGCCAAAATCCCCGGAGTATACGGCGGCGCCGGGTGGCAGACCGCCCACGCCACCTTCTACGGCGGCAGCGACGCCTCCGGCACCATGGGTACGCATATCTGAACCCTAATTTCATCAATCGAACGAAATGAGGGATACTTATCTGATATATGTAAATGTGATTACTATTTGTGTGAGCAGGGGGTGCTTGTGGATATGGGAATCTGTACAGCCAAGGGTACGGCGTGAACAACGCTGCGCTGAGCACAGCGCTGTTCAACAATGGGCTGAGCTGTGGGGCCTGCTTCGAGATCAAATGCAGGAACGAGCCACAGTGGAAGTGGTGCCACCCGGGCAGCCCCTCCATCTTCATCACGGCCACCAACTTCTGCCCGCCCAATTTCGCCAAGCCCAATGACAACGGAGGCTGGTGCAACCCGCCCCGGCCCCATTTCGACCTCGCCATGCCCATGTTCCTCCAGATGGCCGAGTACCGGGCAGGCATCGTGCCCGTCTCTTATCGCCGGTCAGTTCTTTTTTATTTCTCCCTGTTTTTTTAGCTTATGATGTGTTTTATAATTTACAGAGTCGAGGAATTGAGTTAAAATTTGATTAGTTGTCTTTCATGACGTACATCAATGACGTCATCATAATATGCCGTATAAAATGATATAACTGTGTATTGATGAAGCATGGTAGACTTGGTAGTGGTGGTACAAATTGTGTGGTATTCAGTTCGAGTTATTATTGAGATATAAATAAAATCCTATGATGTCATTGTAATGAAGAGATGGAAACAAAAAATGATAAAACTGTGTTTTCCCTAAAAAGAGTTGTTATCTTGAATATTGTCAATTTGTCTAATAAATGACATGTACTACATCATATATAAACCACTTAATATAAAGTGGGGGGGGGGGGGGGGGGGGGGGAGGGGGGTGTTTGGAATTTTCTACACGTTTTTGTAGTTTTTTCGATAAAAATAACTTTTGATTTCACTTAAACAAATATAAGGAAACATTTTTACCAATTTCTATGAATATTTTGGTCTATCAGATGATAAATAGGTTAAAAACATATTTTTTTATGTTGGTAAAAAAATATATTTCTTTATACGAAAGTGACAACACCAACTATATCTATAAAATCTTGTTATACAAATTACAACTAAAGTGAAATAACTTAATGTATAACTTATATAACTATAGAGACTACTATGAATAAAATAGTGGATTCACTAGAAAAAGTAATACAATGAAATGAATGTAAGCTAGACCATGATTTTGCCTTTTGATTCCAGTAAAAATACATTTCGTACCAAATTGAATATTTTGAACCAATTTTATGAAAACGAAGAATCTCCCTTGTGGATTATAAAGAGTGAATGTTGATGCAACTAAAACTAATGTGATTGCAATGCAGAGTGGCTTGCCGCAAGAAGGGTGGGATCAGATTCACCATCAACGGTTTCCGTTACTTCAACTTGGTTCTGATCACCAATGTCGCAGGTGCAGGGGATATTGTGAGGGTGTGGGTGAAGGGTTCGAAGACGGGTTGGATGGCCATGAGCCGAAACTGGGGCCAAAATTGGGAAACGAATGCGGTTTTAACTGGACAATCACTCTCGTTTCGAGTCAAGGCTAGTGACCATCGTGGTTCCACTTCGTGGAATGTTGCACCTTCTAACTGGCAATTTGGTCAGACATTTGTTGGGAAGAATTTCAGGACTTAATTTGTGGCTTTCACATTGAAAATAGTACGCTAAAATTGTTTTCTTTTTGGTCTTAAAATTTTGAAAAAGATTATTGAGGTTGGAGAGTGAAATGAGGAAAAGTAATAGAGTGAAAGAAGGGGTGAAATGGAGAAAGTTTAGGAGTGTGTTTGCTGTGTGGTTGTCACAACTTCAAGGAAACAAAGTTAAATGTATGAAGCTTGAAGTGGCTGCAAAATTGTATGGCCCTCTGCTTTAATTATTAATATTTTTTTTTCACTTTTTTATTAGAATATTTTAGCTCGAGGTTGGATTTTCTCAATTTTGTATCAGTCACTATTTATACAAGAATTTTAACTTATTTTATTTTATTAAGATTACATCTTTCACAGTTTCACTCACTTTCTCACACATTTTTAACAAAGATAGTGGGGTTCCATTCGGGAGTTTTTTTTACCAATTTATATACAGTAAAAATGACTTACATCCCATAAATATAAGATTTTTATTTTATTTTAGTCCATTTCTGCTTTTTGAACAATAATACCATTCAATTTGAGTTAAGAAATATATTAAAAATATTTTTAGCCTTTTCCTAGAGGTATATTATCTTCTTTTTAGACGAAAAAAAATAAAATCTTTCCTTATATTAGTGGTTAAAACACATATTTTAAAAATGGTATTAAGAGATATTTTCTCTTCTACCGTATTGTATCATACTACTTAGTAACAAAACCCCAAAATCTTACTTAATATGATATAATTTATTAGTATATTAGTAATATATCATGATTAGCATTGATAACAATGCGACAAAAACAAATTAAAGAAAAACATGACAATTGATTAAAATAGCTTCTTTACACTAAAAGATCATGAAATTGGATGACAGACAAACATGAAGTGATTACAACTTGAAAAAAACATTCATCATTAATATTCTTCGTACTTGGATATAATCTCCAACGAAAAGAACACTGCACAATCATATCAAAATCGCCTAATTAATAAGAATTTTTTTTCTTTTCAAAATAGTATTATTTTAAGTACTTAGCCTACATCAAAATAGGAATTATTAAAATAATAAAAATCGAAATAAATAAAATATTAAATTAGAAAATTAATAAATAATTTCTTAAAATTATTTTAGAAAATTAATAACAAACAAACCTTTGGTTTATTGTTTTTGTTGATTTGTATTAGTTCAAGTGGATTGAATATTGGGTAAATTATTATTTTAAAATAGATAACACATATTTGAAGTATTTGATGAGTTTATATATTTAATTTTTCTTGGATTTGAAATAATTAAGTTATTTGTAATTTTAATCAAAAACTATATAGTTATCATAGTTATGACTTATGAAAACTAATAAAGCATTTGCCCATTATTCTTTTAATAAAATTACACGCACACACGTAACAATAACGCAAAAATTTGCATGCAACCGTCGTACCATGCGATGGGACTGCGTATGGTCGTGCTCCGAGGCACGGTCGACCGTGTACCACAACAGTATACAAGTATGTCATTTTCATCTCTAAGTATGTATTTTCTACACTAAGTATGTGACTTTTTTTCGTTCATGGTCGTGTTGTAGAGCACAGTTTAACTATGTGTGACAATATACGATATGTGTAGCGTATGATATGGGGCACAGTCGATAGTGCACCACACAAGTATGTGATTTTTAGCTCTAAGTATGTATTTTAGGGCTATACGTATGTGCGTTTTTTTTTATTGTGGCGCATGGTCGACCGTACTTCAGGACGCGACCGTACACTGTCCCGTCACGGTTGCACGCGAGATCAACTCTAACAATAAAACCATAGATAAATATCAATCAATGTTGTATATGAAGAAGCTTTTAAAAATTTATAATTATTAATTTTAGTTATTAGTGTAGACCTTTTTTTAATATTTTTATTTATGTTGATTTGTTTTTTAGTTTCTATTTATCAAAATTAAAGTGTTAATCTCTTAAGATAATATTTTTATAATTTAACCATATATATCATAATCTATGCAACACATGTGAGATATATTAATTAGGAATAAAAAAAGAATTCCAAAAGTTACACTCAAATAAATTGAAGAGAATTCAAAAATTTTAAGCCATAACTAACAAATCTAAAAATGATTGGGAATAAGATTTTTGTTGATCCATTTAAAAAAAAGAATTCCAAAAGTTCGATCAAATAAATAAAAGAGAATTCAAGATTTTAAGCCATAACTAACCAAATTAAATTTGATTGGGAATGATTTTATTGATCAATTTTAAATATATTAGGAACAAAAAATAAATTCCAAAAGTACGCCCAAATAAATTGAAGAGAATGTGAAGATTAAAAAAATAAACTAAACCATTTGTGAACTTTTATATTTCTTTTTCTTAAGTTATAAATAAATTAAGTAAAAAATAAAAAGAATTGAATCATTTCTTAAGCCATAACTAACAAACTAGATACGTGCGATTTTGTAAGCCATCTGTCAAATATATGGAAGAGAATGAGAAAGTTAAAAAAATAAACTAAATTATTTGAATTGGTCTCGCGTGCAACCGTCGTACAGTATGACGGGACCGTACACGGTCGATCGTATGCCACAATAAAAAAAACAAATACTTATAGCCTTAGAAGAAAAAAAAAAGTAAATTATTCTTAAGCCATAACTATCAAATCTAAATCGATAAACTAAAATTTCTCAACTTAATAACAAATCTCTTTTTTAGTTAAAAAAAAAAAAATCTTAATAACAAATTTTAATAAATCTTTTCTCAACTTAATTACGATTACTATATTTGTCGTTCTTATTTTAAAAAAAATGTTGTTCTTGATAAAAAAACAAAGAAAAAAAGATGTGATATATTTTATTAGATAGAATCAATATTTGACTGCAGAGGATAATTGAGAAGGCAGAGGAAAATGACGAAGGCTAAAATGGATGAAATTGACAGAGAAATAGAATTGTCGAAAATAGTGGATTTAAATTCCTTCAAGTTACAGCTTAAGAGGTGGTCAAAAGGAATGCTGTTGGATGAGAGTCGTCGGGCCTTGGAGCCCGAAAACCCTGGCCTTTCTTGGAAATCCTGGAACAGGTTATAAATATATGAGTTTTTTTTTTAATTAATAATAATAGTAGAATGATGTTGGTGTTGATATTAAAATCTTATACAGGTAACACCAGTGTAGCTCGGATGCTCTGCATAAGATGGGACTAGTTCCAACAGATTTGGTTGGTCAATATTTGGGCCAAACAGGGATACGGACAAGAGCAAAGGTAAACTATGATCTTTTATTTCACTCTATAGATCAGAGAAGCAGAGGGTGGCATTCTGTTTGTAGACGAAGCCTACCAGTTGGTCCCAAAAACTCACTATCGTGATCATGTCTCATATGGACTCTGGAAAATTGGTTGTGATATTTGCTGGCTATACTGAGCCAATGGAACGACTCATATCTGCCAACGAAGGCCTTTTTCTACTTCGATGACTTCACATGTGAAGAACTTGCAAATATTCTTCACCTCAAAATGTCAAAGCAGTGCTTTGTATGTATTCAAGCTGGATAGTTCGCTGTTGCTGCGATGATTGAACGAGAAGCGACTGAAAAACAGTGTAAGGAGATGAATGGAGGTTTGGTGGATTTGATGATGGTTAAAGTTAAAGAGAATTTGGATTCGAGGACTGATATTGGACGCAGAAATAGAAAGTCATTGTTTACATTTACTTCAGGTGATTTAGCAGCTGGGCTTTGGTCTTTGAACCCCAAAAGAGAAAAAGATCAGAAAACAGTAAGATTTTTTTTTTTTTTTTTTTTGCAAGTATGTATAATTGTGTACTCAATTTGTTTGGTTAATTCTTTACATTGGTTCAGCAATATGCAGTAAGGAGGAAGCTAAGATGGAGGCATTGGAGAATGAGTTATCAAAAATAGTGGGATTACTTCGGAAATGGTTGGAGGGAATGCTCTTGGATGAGAGGCGTCGGGCCATCGGGTTTAATGTCGGGCTGAGAAAAGTGTCTCAATATGCTGTAATCTTGTGTTTGTATAAGTATTAGATCACATTATAGGCTAACAATATACAGATATCAATCTATTTTTATAGGCAAAACTATGGTAGCTAGGGTTCTGGCAAAACTACTTCACATGGTGAACATACTTCCATCAGACAATGTAATTGAAGTCCAAAGAACAGATTTGGTTGCAGAATATATTGGTCAGACTGGTCCTAAGACAAGACAAAAGGTTAAAGGTCCTTTACATTCAATTTTTGTTAATGCATGTGTAGGGGTGTAAACAACTCAAGCCGAGCCGAGTTCTAAAACTTGAAGCTAGAGCTTGACTTGGACTCGACCGAGCTTATTTTTTTAATGCTCAAGCTCAACTCCACAAATAACTAGATAAGCTCGAGCCAATCTTGATGAGCCGAGTATTAATATGCAAACTATATAATTGTTCTGAATAAGTACCATTGAGTGTATATTTATTGGTTATTTATATGGCTTAAATCATACACTCAACGGTTATTTATATAAGAAGATAATATCAATATGATTAAAAATAAATTAACTAATAAATGGCAGATACTATCAATTTTGAAGTGTGTGGGTGTTTTAGTCATAAATTAATGTGGATGTTTGTAACAAACAAACTAGTGAAAAGCTTTGAATCATGATTTACAAGATGGAAACACTTATAATATTTAGTTGATATATTTGCTTGTGTAGCTTAAAGTATCCGAGGGTGGGATTCTGTTTGTGGACGAAGCATATCGCCTAATGCCAGATGATTCATTTACAGATTTTGGAAAAGAAGCATTAGAGGAGATTTTGAAAATAAGATTTTGTTGATTTTGTATTTACTCCTAAATGAAAATAAATTTTAAAATGGAATCAGAGTAATTTATCAAATAAGAAAAGGTAAAATTTTTTTTTGAATAATTTCTTAAACTGGGAATGAGAAAGAGAAAAAAGAAAAAGAAAAAAAAAAGTAAATTCAATAGAATCAAATATGTAAAAACATGCACAAAATTAAATACAAAAAACGAACTATATGAATAAAATATATAAAAAGAAAAAAATACTGCGATATAAGATTTTTAAAATAAGATTTTGTTGATTTTGTATTCATTCTTAAATGAAAATAAATTTTAAAATGAAATCGGAGAGAAAGAGAAAAAAAGAAAAAAGAGTGAGTTTAATTACTATACATAATTTAACTAAGAAATCTAAATTATAACTAAGTAAAAAAAGAGTAAATTGAATAGAATTAAATTTCCATAGATATATGCAATTTAACTAAGAAATCTAAATTGATTGGGAGTTGATCGGAGCGAGTTTAATTTCGAAAGATGGGAGCAAATCATTTGTGATTTTAAGCCACCGTTCAATAATAAATGGGCGAGGATGAGAAGATAAAATAATTAAAAAAAAAAAAAAAAAAACTAAATTATTTTGTGATCTTATCATTTGTTAAGCCATAACTAACGAATCTAAAGAGATAAACTAAATCATTTCAAAAAAAGAATAGAATCATTTCTCAAATAGTAACAAACAAATCTAAATTGAGAAACTAAATCGTCGTTGATTAAAAACAAAAAAACGATAATTTATTAATATATGCGCCTTTGTGAGCCATCTCAATTAATATTTGAAAACATATTGGAAAACTGCAGAAGACAATGGCGGAAGCTATAATGGCAGAAATCGATGAAGAATTGTCGAAACTAGTTGGTTTAAATGCCTTGAAGTTACAGCTTAACAGGTGGTCAAAGGGAATGCTGATGGATGAGCGTCGTCGGGCCCTCGGGCTCAAAATTGGAGCCCGAAAACCCCCTCATATGGCCTTTCTTGGAAATCCTGGAACAGGTAATCAATCACTTTTCTTCATTTAATTAATCCATTTCTGTTGGTGTTGATGTTAAAATCTCTTACAGGTAAAACCATTGTAGCTCGAATGCTTGGAAAATTACTGCATAACATGGGACTACTTGCAACAGAAAAGGTATTAGAAGTGCAGAAAACAGATTTGATTGGTAACAGTCGTGCTTCAACAGGGTTGCAAACAAGAGCAAAGGTAAATTTGAAATTATGATCTTATTTCAAATAAAATATGACATCTTTTATTTCACTCTATATATATTTGTTTCGATCGATAGATAGAAGAAGCGGAGGGTGGCATTCTGTTCGTGGATGAAGCTTACCGCTTGACACCAAAATTAGAGCATCATCATGATTACGGAATCGAAGCATTGGAGGAGATCATGTCACATATGGACTCTGGAAAAGTAGTTGTCATATTTGCTGGCTATGGTCAACCAATGGAACGAGTCATATCTGCCAACGAAGGCCTTCGTAGGCGGGTCAATAACTTTTTCCAATTTGATGACTTCACTTGTGAAGAACTTGCAAAGATTGTTCATCTCAAAATGTTGAAGCAGACTGAGGACAGTGCTTTGTATGGATTCAAGCTGGATAGTGCGTGTAGCGTGGAGGCTGTTGCTGGATTGATTGAACGAGAGACGACTGAACAACAGCGTAAGGAGATGAATGGTGGTTTGGTGGATTTGATGATGGCTAAAGCTAAAGAGAATTTGGATTGGAGGAGTGATATTGGATGTAGAGATACGAATTCATTGCTTACAATTACTTCAGATGATTTAGCAGCTGGGCTTTGGTCTTTGAACCCCAAAGAAAAGAGAAACAGATCAGAAAACAGTAAGATATATACTTTTTTGGAAGTATAATTGGTTATTAATACTCATTGTTTGTAATTTGTGCATTGTTTCAGCACGCAGATGCAGTGAGGAGGAAGCTAAAGCTAAGATGGAGGCATTGGAGAATGAGTTGTCAAAAATAGTGGGATTAGATGTTCTCAAAGAACAGCTTCGGAAATGGTTGGAGGGAATGCTCTTGGATGGGAGGCGTCGGGCCCTTGGGTTTAATGTCGGGCTGAGAAAGTCTCCTCATATGGCCTTTCTTGGGAATCCTGGAACAGGTAATCATGTGTTTGTATAAGTATTAGATCACATTATAGGCTAACAGTATACTGATATCAATCTTATTTTATAGGCAAAACTATGGTAGCTAGGGTTCTTGCAAAACTATTGCTCATGGTGAACATACTTCCATCAGATAATGTAGTTGAAGTCCAAAGAACAGATTTGGTTGGAGAGTATATTGGTCAGACTGGGCCTAAGACAAGAGAAAAGGTTAAGGCCCTTTTACATTCAATATATTTTGTACATATATGTATATATATATATATATCCCAATTTAAACAAGTAGTGATTAGTTGATATATATGCTTGTGTAGATTAAAGAAGCCGAGGGTGTGATCCTGTTTGTAGACGAAGTATATCGCTTAATGCCAAAGTATTCATATAGAGATCTTGGAAAAGAAGCATTAGAGGAGATCATGTCTTTCATGGACACTGGAAAAGTAGTAGTGGTATTTGCAGGCTATAGCGAGCCAATGAATCACATAATATCTAGCAACCCAGGGTTCAAAAAACGGGTGACTAAGTTTTTCCAGTTTGATGACTACAGTTGTGAAGATCTTGCGAAGATTGTTCATACGAAAATGACTAACCAGGCCCACAATAGTCTTTTCTATGGATTTAAGCTGCATCCTTCATGTACTGTGAAAGCTGTCGTGGCAAAGATAAAGCAGGCAACTACGGAAAAGCAGCGTAAGGAGATGAATGGAGGTCTGGTAGATATTGTGCTGGTGAATGCTAAAGAGAATTTGGATTCTAGGATTATTGGTCTCAAAAGTGAGGATAGTGATTCTTTAGTCACAATCACCTTACAGGATCTACAGGCCGGTCTAGCCTCGTTGAAAGGCAAAAACACGAGAAAAAGAGTGGTAAACAACAGAGTGAGTAAGGGGGCCAAGAATACGAAAAAAGCATCACAAGAGAGTAATGTGGCAAAAAAGAAAGGATCAGAAGAAAATAATGTGGTCAAAAATAAAGGATCAGAAGAGAGCAATGTGGACAAAAATAAGAGAAAAGCTTCGCAAGAGAGTGATATTGTCACCCAAAATAAGAGAAAAATATCACAAGAGAATAATAATGTTGTTGTGCTGGATTGAGGAATCGTATTCTTTTAGTAATTTAATGCTTATTCTTTCCTTTTCTCTTCTCAGTAAGGTTGACAAAACTTGAACAGAAATCTCTCTTCAGTTTTCGTTTTTCTCATTGTAATTACCACTTCTTCTAGCCAACGTGTTTTAATTGGCCCCCTCAACTTTTGTTGGTGGTGAAGCATATATGTTGCTTCATTCCTAGTGCTTGACGGAGAGATTCTGATGGAAGAGAAGCATTAGAAGAGATGATGAAGCTCATTCGATGTTTGCAGCTAGCTCACTCTACTTCTCTAATGGAACAACTCATATCAGACTGGTGACTATGTTCTGTTTTCTTGACTACACTACTAAACAACCTGCAAAGATACTTGATATAAAAATTTGTAATTACTTGCAAAGAATCAGACTTATTTTAGTTGGACCTACATTATTACTACTATGCTACTCATATTTTCAGTTTTCTTGTTTCTCATTGTCTGGTTTTTTTGTTTTCTTCTACTGTCTTTTATGAGTTTGCTGGAAATTGCAAGGTCTGCCATCCAAGCACCCAAAAAATAAATTTATTTTTCTCCATTAATTTGCAGCAGCGGCAAATAAGAGTCGATCCCACAGAAAGCAATAAAATCAATTAAGTGTTAACATACTAAATCAATAGTAACAAATAAGGGGTGTTTTGGGTTGAAACTATCGAAAACTAACTAACTAATTACCAATCAAAATAAAGAACAAAGCAAATAAGAGTAGATAAATCAAATTATGAAAGTTCATCCAATTTTAAGTTCAGTTATCACTCACTTTCTTCCTCCAATGATCGCATGCAACGTTAATTCAGTTCACCCCGTAATCTTCAACCCTTGAATGTTAATTATTCATGTCATCCATTATGGTGTATTCAATTAAAGATACGATCTCAATTGATCCTAATTGATAAACAACCAAATATGTACGACTTCTAAATTTAATTACCAATGACATTAAACTCTAGGACGATAGGCCAAATCAAGAAGCAGATATGAAATGTTCGACCCGTTTAACTTGAACTAATGCTATCCTAATTCACATCAGTTACTACTAATGATTTGATTACTGTAACAATTACGTATTATCAATATCTATTCTAACAATAAGCATACAAATCATTCAACATAGCAGATCATTACTTCATCAAACATTCATAAACTATAAGCTTGTAAAATAGATAACACGAAGTAACTTTGGAAAGCAAAGTAAATTAAACATTACTAGAAACAATCACATAGTAAGAAATATAGATTCAAACTTCCTCTCAAACCAGATGAATAAAACTTCTAGCCAATCATAGTGATGTTTTAAACCATCTCCATACCTGAAAACTAGAGAAAACTAAAAATAAAAAATATTCTAACGTGCCTCTAAGAATCTGATTCAAATAATTGCATGTATATATCTCAAACTTTTAACTCAATGAAGAGCTTCTTTAATTGTCAATTTGGTGATTTTGATTTTATGACCCAATTTCAAGCTTATCTCTAATTTATGGATAAAACCGATACCTCAAAATTACTACTATGAATGTGTCTCACTGACCCGGTTTTTAGATTGAATTTGTTGATATCAGTAACAAATTCCTAGCTAGCTACTCATAAGAGAGCAATTTTTTTATGATTATGTGGCACTCCTAGCTATGTGCCACTAATCGCAATTAATTTCGATTCAATAGTGTTAATTTTTTTTTTCCTTCCTACAATCAAAATCTTCATTTTGGAATGTCACATTAACATCACTATCGTCTATGCCAATAATTATCTTCGAATATCTAATTCTAGACCAAAAATTGGTAGAATTAAAATTTAAACAATATTTACCTTAACTGCCCCCTCACCAGTCTCCACCACCTATATCGTCAGAATTCACCATAACCACCCTCAAATTCACCTAAAATTTGATATTTATTGAAATTGAATCAAAATGTATGTTTTATACGGCAGAACACTCATCTTCTCAAGTTATAACAAAGTCTCAAAGCAATTACCGAATTCAATTCGATTCAAGCTCGATTTGAGTGAGAATCAAATTGAATTTTCGAAAAGCTCAGATTTGGAGAGACACATGTACTGCACATACGATATATACTCGATTTTTTTGGAATTTCGAGCTAATTAACCTTAAATCGCCCAAATTAAAAAGATTGTGTCCCAATGAGGGCCTGAAAAGATAATTTCCGGATATGATGAATGACTAAAAGATAATGTTTTAAATTTGTAATTTTCCCCCTCTTTAATTTGATCTTAAACTTTTGGACGGGTCTAGAGTTTAATTTGTTTGAATGGGGCAAATTTTTATGTTCTAATAGCTAAATTTTATGAAGTAGTATGCCATTTTTATCTATGCAAGGGGGCTAACTTTTATAAAACATAAATATATCTCCATTAAAAGGGAGGGAGAAAGATAAAATTAAGTAACGAAATAGTAATTTTTGAATGGTCATCAAACTCTTATATTAATTGCGAAGATCAAGAGTTGCAGAAAGTTGAAGGAGTGAAGGAAACCGAGGAGCCCGTAGATTCATGTTGCATGCATGGTCTTCCAAATGATCAGTTAAACGTTTAAACGTAAGCTTGAATTTAATTAAACGTTTTTCCACTAATTAAGTCCTTGCACCAATAAATGCAGTTCTGATTCTTCATAGTCAGATCTGCCGAAAGCAATGGCAGCTTCTTATAGTCATGTAGTGAGCGAGACAAAAGCGAAGATGGATGCGGTTGAGAAAGAATTGTCGAAAATAGTAGGGTTGGATGCCCTAAAGCTACAACTTAAGAAGTGGTTAAAGGGAATGATGTTGTCGGGCTCTCGGGCTCAAAGTGGGAGCCCGAAAACCCCCTCGTATGGCTTTTCTTGATAATCCTGGAACAGGTACTCTATATAGGGCTAGGGTTTAATTTTTCGTATAACCAAATTAACTTGAATATATATTGTAGAGTACTTAGCACTGCTGATAATAATTCTTTAACAGGTAAAACAAGTGTAGCCAGGGTCCTTGGGAAACTACTGCGTATGGTGGGTTTACTTCCCACAGATAAGGTAAAAGAAGTGCAGAGAACTGATTTGGTTGGAGAATACATTGGTCAAACTGGTCCAAAAACAAGAGCAAAGGTACTAATTATTTAACTTGATGATCATGTATATGCTTTTGTAGATCCAAGAACTTGATGAACAAAGTGCAGATAAATGTTTTTAATTTTTTACAGTTATTGTATTTATGGTATTCACTAAACAACTAACTTGATGATCATATATATGCATTGCTTCCGTAGATTCAAGAAGCCAATGGAGGCATACTTTTCGTTGATGAAGCATATCGCCTAATGCCAGATGATTCAATTAGAGATTTTGGAAAAGAAGCATTAGAGGAGATGATGTCTTTCATGGACACTGGAAATACAGTTGTAATATTTGCAGGGTATAGTGAACCAATGCAACGAGTCATATCTTCCAACCAAGGCTTTCGTAGGCGGGTCACCAACGTTTTCCACTTTGATGACTTCACATGTGAAGAACTTGCAAAGATTCTTCATCTTAAAATGTCGAAGCAGACTGAGAATAGTGCTTACTCTGGATTCAAGTTAGATAGTTTATGTAGTGTGGAGGCTGTTGCTGCAATGATTGAACGAGAAACGACTGAAAAACAGCGTAAGGAGATGAATGGAGGTTTAGTAGATATTTATGCTGGTGAATGCTAAAGAGAATTTGGACTCGAGGATTGATATTGAATGTGTAGATACTGATTCTTTGGTTACAATCACTTTTGAGGATCTAGAGGCCGGGCTAGTCTCCTTCAAAGCCAAAAATACGAGTAAAAGATCACAAGAGAGTAATGTCAGTAAAAAATACAAGAAAAATGTTGTTTTCAAGAATAAAAGAAAAGGATAGAATAGGGTAATGTTGTTGTCCTGGATTAAAGGTAAATAGAGTTTGGCAATGGTATTCTTTTTTAGTCACGTGAAATTTAGTGCTCTAAACTATTATTACTTCATCCTTTCTTCATCTGTGTACTCTCTCCCCAGTCATGTTTTTCTTGCCAAACCATTATTAAGACTCGTGTAGTGGTGCCCGGTTTAACCGAACCGTCGGTTTCGGTTCCGAACCGGCGGTTTGGAAAACCGAGGGAGGTCTAACCGGAACCGAATTGGGGTATGTTCGGTTCCGGTTCTGGTTTGAAACCGGCGGTTGAACCGCCGATTTCGGTTTGAACCGATCGGTTTTCCGGTTTTTCTATTTTTTTTGTTTTTTTATTTTTTAACTCAAATTTTTTCAATCATACAATATGACGATATAAAACAATGTATCTATGTTAAAAAATAAACAACTTTGTATAAATATCCAAAAATTTACAACTAACAAACTACAAACATCAAACGTCTAAGTTTGAATTAAAAAAAATTACAACTTACAAACAACAAACTTCTATGTTTGAATTTAAAAAAAATTAAACTTACAAAACAATTAAAAAAAAATTACAACTTACAAATTACAAATTGAAAGAGGAAAAAAAAATTGAAAGAGCTTGAGTTTCATTCTAACTTTCAAACTTAGAATGAAATTGTCTACGTATCCCTAAATTGAATTAGAGAATCAAAGCTCACAATACTGTGTGGTAGATGATGTGTCTCAAAGAAAAGAGGACATAATAAGACGTGCACCTAAGACACATCTTATTATCTCCTTTCTTTGAGACACACTAACTACACAACATTCTTTGCTCATTACAATTAAAAGAAGTAAAAAAAAATGAAAGAACTTGAGTTTCATCCTAAGTTTGAAAGTGAATATCAAACTTAGAATGAAATTGCCTACGTATCCCTAAATTGAATTAGGGAATCAAAGCTCACGTAGTTCTCTTACTTCACTTACCCTTCAAAGTTGGTCCCGGTGGAGGAGAATGTGTTGAAATCGTAGCCATACTCGTCGGGGCCATCATCATCTAAGGCTGACAAATCTAGATGTTGTTGACGTTTCTTGGCTTGAACCCAATCTTCAACTAGAGTAATGTTTTGAACATTCTCTACGGTCAATCTTACCCTTTTTGGGCTCAACATATGTTGTTCTTTGGAGAAGACACACTTGACGGAGACGTTGGAGGCGGGACTTGCAAAGGTCTCCCTTGCAATACTATTTAAAATATGATAAGTGGTAGTCCTTTTTTACCACCACTTCAAAAGATCCATAGAGTTTTCAAAAGAAATAAATTCAAATGTACAAGTTAAATATGTATCTAATTCTACCGTGGGATTAGACCCCCTAGCTCGTTTTTGTGTTTGATTATCATAAAAATCATAAAATGCATTAAGACCACTAACATTATATGGATTTTGTGAAGAACTAGTACTACCACTTACATTTTGAGCACCTAAATTATCCCCACAATCATCTCCTAATGCGGTTTTATATTCTTTAAATAATTCGGTCAAAGTTGTTCTAGCTCTACCTACAACTTCTATATAATTTGGAACATAGTCAAATGCATCATATTCGGATAACACAAAATGGGGGAACAAAACACTATAATACATTCGTAATAATTCGGTTAGACCATATTCTCTAATCCTAGGATCTAATAATTTAGCTATTAAAAATAAATCGGGAAGTTCGAAAAAATATTTTAACCATTTTGCTTTAATGGCTATAATAGTATCACCTAAAATAGGACATGTAGAATATTCATTCAAAATTAAAGCAATTTTGACACAATGATCTAAGGCTAATGGAGAAGTAGGATAATAAGTGCCACTTAATTCTCTAGTGGCTTCTTCAAAAATTTTTAATAGTTGAATTAAATTAATACATGCATCCCAAGAGTTGTTATACAAATATACATATTCATGTGGGTTTTCTTGATAAAATTGAATTAACATTCTTTTATAATTATAAGAATCTTGAAGCATATAATATGTTGAATTCCATCTATGTTTTACGTCCAACACAAATTTCTTAACTTCCATTCTATTATTTTTACAAAACCGGGCCCATTTTTTATGCCATACCGTTGATTTAGCAATTTCATGAATTGCATCCTTAATAGGTTTAATTTGATCATGCAAAGCAGTTAGACCATTCTGTACACATAAATTCAAACAATGAGGTACACAACGAATATGAAAAAGCTTACCATTGATTGGAGGCCTACAAAATTCTATTAATGTAGGCATACTAGCGGTGTTAGGAGCGGCATTATCAAAACCAATCGAATAAATATTTGCAACTATATCATATTCATTAACAATTTTTATTATTTTTCTACTAATTGCTACGGAACTGTCTTTCATCAAATTCGGCATAGACAATTAATCGTTTTTCCATATTCCATGCATCATCTATCCAATGACATGTTACTCCTAAATAATCATGGTTTCCGTAAGGATCTTTCCACACATCACAACAAATAAATACTCGTTGTGTTAAATTTTTTAATTCTTGAATTAAAGCATATTTATATTTGCCCATAATTTTTTCTATGTCACGTGTAACGGTATTCCCAAATATTTTTCTACTAGCGGGTTGTAAATATTGACTAGTATATTCTTCAAAATCATCGTCGGTTGGAAATTGAAAAGGAAGATGTTTTTTAGCAACAAATTCGGCTACTCATCTCCTATGATTTAATTGACTAAATTTAAAAAGGAAAGAAGGGTCGTTACCATCTGTTCTCAAACTGGAACCGGTATTTTATCGAGGAAGATGGGTTTGAGAGCGGTCGTTATTCATCTTGTCCGAATGCTTCTTTATCACGTGGTTGTTGAACGTTCCGTAGCCCCCTTCGTGCTTCAATTTGTAGCTCTTTCCACAGTAGTTGCACGTCACCGTGTAGTCCACATTCGAAGTTGATACTTTCTTCTTTTTAAAATGTATGGAGAAAATATCACTTCGAAGTGTCGAAGCGGATCGGCTACGTGTGTCACTCTCTTGAGTTGGCCTCCTCGCCACCTCCTCTTCTTCTTCTTGCCCAGCAAAGGCGGCAGCGGTATTAGGTCCGAAAGCTTCCTCCAAATTGGCGTACTCTTCACTCCAATGAGAGTGAGAAGTATATTGATTGATAAGTTCATCGAGTTGGACATCGTTTGGTGGTGGCATAGGCTCCTTTCCTTTTCGAGACATTTCCGATCGAGAAAAAGTAAATTGAATTGAATTGAAATTGAAATTAAGCAAAAAGTTGAATTGAAACTTGAGAATCGAGAGAGAATTGAGAGAGAAATGTTGGAATGGTGTGAGAAAATGAAGGGGGTATTTATAGAAAAATTTGGAAAAAAAAAATTTCGGCTTGTTCGAACCGCCGGTTGAACCACCAGTTTCCAACGGTCATAAAATCTCGACTATTGATCTGCAACGGTCGAGCGATCCTGGCCCTCCACATGGCGTTTTTCAAATTTGAAAAAAAAAAATAAAGCGTGAACCGCCGGTTCCGGCCACAACGGCTGGTTTTCACCGGACTCCGACGACAACGACTACTTTTCGCCGGAGCTACGACGGACATGTGTCGATTCCTCGATTTTTCAAAAAAAAAATTAAAAATATCGAAAATCGGCGGTTGAACCGCCGGTTTCCGATTTGTGATACCCCTAACCGAAACCGAACCGATTGAAACCGATTCACGGTTTCTGTTTGTAATCGGAACCGGGTCAACGGTTCCCCAAACCGTTGACCGTCGGTTTCAAACTGGTCGGTTCCGGTTTTTCCGAACCGGTGGGCACCACTAGACTCATGCATCGTATGATGGGTTCACTTGTATTATTTATTCACACGTATTAGAAAAAAATTATCTATATATATATATATATAAACAGAAGTCAGTCAAACTAAATGGTAATTTTATTAAGAATTAAGGACAATTTGGTAATTCAACTTTTTTAAGGATAATAGGAAAAAAAATTCATTTTACGCGTAAGTTTTAAAAATCAAAAACCGCTTCTTCACATCCTATTTTTTCAAAATCAAAAATCGCTTCCTCACATCCTATTTTTTTTGGATAATAACAGTTAATCATCTATCTCTATTTTTTTTTAGAAAAAGAATCTATCTCTATAAAAACAATTTTTTTGTGAAAAAACTGTTCAGGCTATTTGTTAGGAGTTATTTTGAACAGTTACTTTCCCCAAATTCTATTTCTTAGGAGTTATTTTGAATAGTTACTTTCCCCAAATTCTATTTCTTAGGAGTTATTTTGAACAGTTATTTTCTCCAAATTCTATACATTGTTGTAACCCACGATTCAAAATAAGATTTCAGCATAAAAAAATTCAAAAAGTTATCTCTTGACCTAAATTCATTTCCGTCTGCCATGAATCAATGTCAATGGCTTCTGTCTTGCTCAGAGCTCCTCCCATTCCCACTTTATTATTGAAGATTTAATCTTGGTCTTTTTTCTTTTTCTTTTTGAGAGTTGTGGTGATGACTTGAAAAAATTCATCCTTTCATTGATATATTATTTAGGTCATCTTTGCCGAGATTATGGAGGTTATTGGGCTAATTTATGTTGGTCTAATGAGGATATAAGAAGTTTATATGATATTGATGAGTTTGTTATGTTGGGTAGGATAGTAAAGACCTCCTCCAACGGAGATGAGAATGACTAGAGAGAAAAATTAAGAGCAAAACAGAAACCAAATATCGATGTTATATCTTTTTTTTCTAATTATCTTTTTTTTTTCTGATCTGTTTTCTTTGTGTTTTACTATTTTTTTTATTTTTTGATATGTTTTCTTTGTTTAAATCTTGAATTTTGGTATTATTTTTTTATATCTTTTTTTCTGATCTGTTTACTAGAGAGAAAAATTAAGAGCAAAACAGAAACCAAATATCGATGTTATATCTTTTTTTTCTAATTATCTTTTTTTCTGATCTGTTTTCTTTATGTTTTACTATTTTTTTTATTTTTTGATATGTTTTCTTTGTTTAAATCTTGAATTTTGGTATTATTTTTTTATATCTTTTTTTTTCTAATTATCTTTTTTTCTGATCTGTTTTCTTTGTATTTTACTATTTTACTTTTTTTTTTCTGATCTGTTTCTTTGTCAAATCTTTTTCTATTTTCTGATATGTTGAGATATGTTTTTTTCTAATATGTTTCTTTGTTTAAATGTTGAATTTCTGATATGTTTCTTTGTCTAATTATCATATCTCTCTTGAATTTCTTTCTTCATCACACTGATTCTTTATTTTTTATATCTATTTTATTATCTATTTTTTTTGTTGGAGTTTGTCGGGAGTGCTATAGATTTCCAATGTCACATATTTTGACGGATCTCTCAATCACATTGACGGATTTCTATTTTTTTTCTATTTTCTGATATGTAGTTTTTCTGACATGTTTTCTTTGTCTAAATCTTGAATTTCCGATCTGTTTCTCTGTCTAATTTTTTTTATATTTTCTCTTTTGTGATACTGCTGTGGATCAAAAGGTTTCATCCATCGGGATATAAAAAACGTAGTTGGCTTAGTCAATCCCTAGATGCACCCCCCCTTAACGGACGAATGCGCTTGATCGAACAGCTCTCCCCGTTGAGGCTAGGCTAGGATGGAAAAAGTGAAGGAGATGTCCTTTAATAAGATGTCAATATAATATATAGTTAAGGATTTTAATTAATGAAGATTATTAATTCAGTTATTTTAGGTGGTCGTAGTGTTTAGCTAGAAACCAACTACGATCTGCATTCCAATTGTTGGACTTGCTACTAATAATAACTGGGTCCTACGAGGGTTACACACGTTAAGTTTGAACTAGATCTATAAGCCCGTTGAATATAAGTTGTGGGCCTAATATGATTAGGATACGTGTTGGGCCTAATGTGATTAGGAATAGGTTATGGGCTTTTGCTTTTATTTGGTATAAATAGATGAGCCTAAACCTAATTTGGTGGGTGAAAAACATAATTCTCCATACACAGAAAAACTACGTTCCCCACTCACTGTATAAGAAACGTGGTTCCTTCAGAAAGAAAATAAGTTTTCTCTGCGTTCTAGCAAACGCTTTGGAGGAGGTCTAGGAAGAGCTTGTGTGTCTCGAGTAGAGGAATTACATCTGTGATTTTTGGTCTTCGTCATCAAAGGACACGCATCAAGAGGTAAATCGTTATTTAAA
The DNA here is from genome assembly GCA_954870855.1 of Scutellaria minor. NCBI lineage: Eukaryota > Viridiplantae > Streptophyta > Magnoliopsida > Lamiales > Lamiaceae > Scutellaria > Scutellaria minor. The sequence goes on along the minus strand of OX940728.1, from coordinate 3,092,455 downwards.
TTGTGCATGAGATCCTCTTCTGTTTTGATGCTTGAGAAAATTGTTTTCTACTATTCCGCTGCGTAGCATCAAAATCCTACAGTGGTATCAGAGCCTCTTGCACAAATTAATAATGATTGTTTTTTATTATATTTCAATTTGATGCATGTTCTTCATGATTTTAATTCAAAAGATGAGATTGATATGTGGATTAAAGTTGTTTAATTAGAATTTGATTCTGATTAGTTCGATCTTAATTTGATGTATATGACATAACAAAACCCTAAAAATCGTTTGGGAACATGATGTTGTTTAGAATCTGGTTTTATATATATTTGATATGTAATTTTCTAGATTTAGCATGTGTCCCAATGGTTGGAGTGAGGAAAATTAGTGGGGTTGTGGGTTCGACCCCTTACCCACGCGAATTTTCCTTATTTTCATGAATTGCTCAACTGATTTAGATAAGTTTTTCTCTGCTTCTTCAACAACTCATTGTGTAGTCGGGTTGGTTGCATTGTGCGTGTTTTACGATGGCCACCCAGGTTCGAATCTTAACTGTAGCGTGGATATCCCAATTGTTGCGGATTTTCTGTTTAAGATAAATTTAAATTACACGAATTTATAGCTAGTATATTGTACTGGTCAAGTGGTTGAAGATATGGCTTGAATCTCGAGATCGAATCCCATGTTTCTCGGAAAATTTGTTTTATTTAGCAAAAATAAGGGAGAATCAGTTAAATGTCAGTTAAATGTTAATTGTTCCCTCATCTGATGCAGAGAGAGCTTGAGTTTAATTTGTATTTGTTGTAACGTGGGTCGCGTGTTCGAATGAGTTTAATTTGTATTTGTTGTAACGTGGGTCGCGTGTTCGAATCCTTCAACAGCATTCATTTTGAATAAGTGTTGGGCTGAGGATTTTGGGCTTCGCCTGCTGGCCCGATGGGCCCATCTGATGGGCCATGGTAGCTGAGTTGACCCTTGGGCTTCTGCTCTATGGGTCTGGCTTCAGCCGCATTCATTTTGAATAAGTGTTAGGCTGAGGATTTTGGGCTTCGCCTGCGGGCCCGATGGGCCCATCTGATGGGCCATGGTAGCTGAGTTGACCCTTGGGCTTCTGCTCTATGGGTCTGGCTAGGCTGAAACTGTTGGGCCTCCATATCTTTGGGCCTAGACTTATTTTGAATAAATTTTGGGCCATAATAAATATTTTGATTCAATTACAATTTAAAAAAAATAAAAAATTCCACATTAAATCTAGTTGAATTAAATTGAATTATGAAGTCTATTATGTCTATTAATTTGATTAATAGATTCTTGTCGTTTATTTAATGTAAATGAATGTATGTTTAATATTTGATATTGTGTATGCATTCCTATAATTCTTAATATATGATGTTTTGAATGAATGTATGTTTTTTATTCTTTATATGTGATGTTTAGAATGTATGTTGTGATCAAAGTATGGCCCATATATAATTTTATGTAGTTGTAGAGTTTTGAATACGCTTTGCGTATCGATTGTTGTATATATATTTTTTATTTTAGTTAATGTAATTAGAGTAAAAATCTTGTAAGCATTGATTGGATGATCAAGGATGGAGATCCATGACGGTTCAAGATGGAGCAACTGAAGATTTGATCTTTTGTATGTACATATATATAGGGGCCATACTAAGATCACATTTATTTTATGCAATTTATTATGCATTGTATGTTTATGTATGTTTATGGTTTATGTTTTGAGTTCGCTATATAAACCTGCATAATAATTCATAAGTCCCTAAAGAAATATTGAGTAATTTGCCTTTCCAAATATACGTCTATGAAGCCCTTGATAATTTATGATAGGTTATGCCTAAGCAAAGTGTCATTTTTTATCTTGGGATAATACGGGTAAATTCATTGAAGAGATTTACATGTATGATTTGGTTAAACTCAACGAAGTTATCAAAAGACAAAGTTTTGGACTTCGAGGCAAAAGGATATGATTTAACATGAGATGTTAACATATCGACCAAGAATTATAAATGTTATAATTAGTAAAAGAGTATACTTACCTTGATCACTTAGTTTTGGGGAAGGGCCCAAGTCCGCTCAAAATTTTTGTGAAATTGGATCTTGGAAACACTTTATTCAACTAGGGAGTATTTGTATGAATATAGTGTGCATAGCTTGTTTTAAATTTGTTTAAATTTTGAGCTATTTTCTTTTATACATGATTGAATGGTGTATTTTTCTTTCATATGTAGATAAATGACTAACAACAACAACAACACAGTTTTCAATCTCCGTTCAATCCTTGAGAAGGATAAGTTGAACGGAAATAACTTCCTCGATTGGGAGAGAAATTTGAGAATTGTTCTCAGGTCTGAAAACAGAGAGGATGTCCTTGACACCCCAATCCCAAAACTTAGTGACACCTCAACAGTTGGGGATAGACTTAAGGAAAAAGCTATTCGTGAAAGGTCTGTGACTGTCACATGTCTTATGTTGGCAACCATGGAAACAAGCCTCCAGAAGAGGTTTGTGGATATGGATGCCTACACCATCATTCAACAACTGAAAAACATGTTCCAGTTACAATCAAGGATGGAGAGGTATGAGACCTCTAAGGTAATTCTCGAGAGCCGTCTTGAGAAAGGTAAACCGGTTGGTTTGCATGTCTTCAAAATGATTGGTCTTTTTGAAAACATGGCAAGACTTGGATTTCCTTATAGTCAAGAGTTGGCTACGGATATCATTCTTCACTCTCTTCATGATGAGTATAACCAATTCAGGTTAAACTACAATATGAATGGTATTGATAAGACCTTAGAAGAGCTTCTTGGAATGCTCAAGACAGCTGAGCAGAACATTGGGACCCTAACACCAAAGAAGGATGTTCTAATGGTTAATAAGGGAAAAAAGTTCAAGAAAAAGGGCGCTGACAAGAATAAGCAAGAGAAAAAGGGTGAAAACAAGAAAGTTGTTGAACCTAAACCTAAACCCAAAGGTGCTTCTTCTGATACAGAGTGTTTCCATTGCCATGGCAAGGGCCATTGGAAGAGAAATTGCCCGAAGTACTTGGAGGATAAGAAGAATGGAAATATAGTTTCCAATTCAGGTATATTTGTTATTGAAATAAATTTAGCTAATTCAGCAGACTCTTCTTCTTGGGTATTTGATACCGGATGTAGTTCTCATATTATTGCGAATATGCAGGGACTAAGAAGAGTTAGAAGACTGGAAAAGGGAGAGGTAGACCTACGCGTTGGAAATGGTGCAAAAGTTGTCGCTTTAGCTGTAGGGTCTTATAGTCTATCTCTACCCTCTGGTTTAGTTTTAGAGTTGAATAATTGTTATTACATTCCCTCTATTACTAGAAACATTATTTCAGCTTCCGTTTTGGACACTGAAGGGTTTTCATTCATTATTAAGAATAAATGTTGTTCTGTTTATAAGGATGAATTGTTTTATACCAGTGCTAACTTAGTGAATGGTCTCTATATATTTGATTTAGATAATCATGTCTATAACATAAATACTAAAAAGCATAAATCAAATGATTCAAATCCCACTTACCTTTGGCATTGTCGTTTAGGCCATATTAACTTGAAACGCATACATAAGATGCAAAAGGAAGGTCTTCTGCAATCATTTGATTTTGAATCATATGATGTATGTGAATCTTGTTTAAAAGGAAAAATGACAAAATCCCCTTTTACTGGAAAAGGAGAAAGAGCTAGTGAACTATTGGAACTAATACATACTGATGTATATGGACCAATGAGTTTAAAAGCCAGTGGTAATTTTAGCTACTTCATAACATTCACTGATGATTTAAGTAGATATGGGTATATTTACTTGATGAGGCACAAATTTGAATCGTTTGAAAAGTTCAAACAATTTCAAAATGAAGTAGAGAATCAACTTGGCAAGAAAATTAAAACATTACGATCTGATCGTGGTGGTGAATATTTGAGTCAAGAATTTGATAATTATCTTAAAAATTGTGGAATTCTTTCACAATTAACTCCACCAGGAACACCCCAATGGAATGGTGCGTCCGAAAGGAGAAATCGAACATTGTTAGACATGGTTCGATCTATGATGAGTAATGTTAATCTTCCATTATCCTTTTGGGGATATGCTCTCGAAACTGCTACTTTTACACTAAACAGAACTCCGTCAAAAGCTGTAGAAAAGACACCATATGAGATATGGAGTGGAAAAGTTCCAAAGTTATCTTTTCTAAAAGTCTGGGGATGTGAAGCTTATGTAAAACATTTACTTTCTGATAAGCTTGAACCAAAATCAGACAAATGTTTCTTTGTGGGTTATCCAAAAGAAACAAGGGGCTATTACTTCTACAACCAAACTGAGAACAAAGTGTTTGTTGCTCGAGATGGTGTCTTCTTGGAAAAAGAGTTTATTTCAAAGATGACAAGTGGGAGTAATGTACTTCTCGAAGAAATTCGTAAAGAGCAACAAATGGACGAAATTCAACCTCCATTAGAGGTGGAGACCTCTATGTTGAATGACATGTTAGACGTGTCAGATATGGCACCCCATGTGCCAGAGGTAGAGGAACGTGAACTCATAATCCCGACAGGGGTATTGAATGATGTCCCACTAGAATTAGAAACACAAGAAAGTTCACAACCTATTGTGAATATTTCTCTGTTGCTTTAGCCCCTCGTAGAACTGATAGGCCTAGATCTAGACCAAAGAGATTTGTGGATTTTCTTTTGACAGAAAACCATGAAGTCTTAATTTTGGAAGATGAGGAACCTAACAGCTACAAGGAAGCTATGATGAGTCCAGACTCTGATAAATGGCTAGAAGCCATGAAATCTGAAATGGATTCCATGTCTGAAAATCAGGTTTGGAACTTGGTTGATTTGCCAGATGGGGTAACACCCATAGGATGCAAATGGGTTTTCAAGTTGAAAACAGACAAGGAAGGAAACGTGAGTGTTTTCAAAGCTAGATTGGTGGCTAAAGGATATAAACAAATTCATGGTATAGACTATGATGAAACCTTTTCAGCAGTTGCTATGCTTAAATCCATTCGGATACTCCTAGCAATTGCAGCTCATTATGATTATGAGATTTGGCAAATGAATGTCAAAACTGCCTTCCTTAATGGAAATTTGGAAGAGATTGTGTATATGACACAACCGGAAGGTTTTGTAGATTCTAAAAATGTTGGGAAAGTATGTAAACTTCAAAAATCCATTTATGGATTGAAGCAAGCATCTCGGAGTTGGAATCTTCGTTTTAATGAGGCAATCAAACAGTTTGGTTTTCTCAGAAATGAAGAAGAGTCCTGTGTTTACAAGAAAATTAGTGGGAGTAGTGTGGCCTTCTTGATCCTATATGTAGATGACATACTGCTCATTGGAAATGACATTCCAATGCTTAACTCTGTAAAGATTTGGCTAGGGAAATGTTTTTCAATGAAGGATCTTGGAGATGCAGAGTACATTTTGGGCATCAAGATCTATAGAGATAGATCTAAAAGGATGATTGGACTAAGTCAGGAAACTTATATTGATAAAATTCTTGAAAGGTTCAATATGAAAGACTCTAAGAGAGGATTTCTACCCATGTCACATGGTATAATGCTTAGCAAGAATCAGTGTCCTTCAAAACCTGATGAGCAAAAGCGCATGAGTAAGATCCCTTATGCCTCAGTAATAGGATCTATCATGTATGCCATGATTTGTACTCGTCCAGATATCTCATATGCTTTGAGCATGTGCAGCAGATTCCAATCGAATCCAGGTGAAGCACACTGGATTGCGGCTAAGAACATCCTCAAGTACTTGAGAAGAACTAAGGATTGTTTCTTAGTATATGGAGGTGAGAATGAACTTGTTGTTGAAGGTTATGTTGATGCAAGCTTCCAAACGGATAGAGATGATTTTCGGTCCCAATCCGGTTTCATCTTCTGTCTTAATGAAGGAGTAGTGAGCTGGAAAAGTTCAAAGCAAAACACTGTTGCAGATTCTACAACTGAAGCAGAATACCTTGCAGCTTCAGAAGCAGCAAAGGAAGGAGTTTGGATTAAAAAGTTCATTACCGAACTTGGTGTGGTTCCTAACATAGACAATGGTGTAAATCTTTATTGTGATAATAATGGAGCCATTGCCCAAGCTAAGGAACCTAGATCACACCAGAAGTCCAAACACATTATGAGAAAGTTTCACGTGATACGAGATATTATTGAGAGAAAAGATGTGAAAATTTGCAAAATTCATACGGATGACAATGTTGCAGATCCATTGACTAAGTCACTACCTCAACCCAAGCATGAAGGTCATACTAGGGCCATAGGGATTAAACGTTCTAGAGATTGGTTTTAAATCATGTAATTTTCTAATTTATGAAACTTGTTCATAGACTTGAGAAAAATGATATGTTTGTTTTGAAATATATTTTCAATGTTGATCATTATTTTGTTGAATTAATATGTCCAAAATAATTTATAATTTCAAATAGGATTGTCAAATACGTGATTTGATGAATGAAACCCTATCATGCGAACTTGAAGTTATATTTATCATTGTCCCTAGTCTAAGTCATTAAATTGGACAATAATGACTTATGAAGACTAGTTTGTAAGTTGGTTGATAGTGCAGTCTCATGGGCTATAGAGACATTTGATGTCTAATCAATTACATGGATATTTGTTGGAGAACAAATATTGGATTAACCCGAATAAAATTCTGTAAAAACGTCATAGAATTTTCAGTAACTATTAAATAAGTTCCTAAACCATGAGTATACCACTTATTTCTTATATAAGGATTCGATATTCTTGATTTCGTCAAACGTCGTGCCGTAAAAGGAGGCTATAAAGTCGAGAATCAGAATTGACATGAATTATATGGAGAAGTGTGGGTGTACAAGAATGAGATTGTCTTCCTATTTAATAGGAATGTTGTCTTCGGCCTCTTGAAAAATGAAAACTGAAATGCATGGCCATGCTCAAATGGATTAAGAGTTAATCATTTGTTTTGACAGTTTAAATTTGGAATTCAAGAAAAAGTCTGAATAAGATAGAGTGACGAACTATCTTACATGATGTTTAGATTAAGACATTAAAATGACAAAGGAATTTATTATTGCACACTTGTTAAGGACAAGTGGGAGATTGAAGGAGATGTCCTTTAATAAGATGTCAATATAATATATAGTTAAGGATTTTAATTAATGAAGATTATTAATTCAGTTATTTTAGGTGGTCGTAGTGTTTAGCTAGAAACCAACTATGATCTGCATTCCAATTGTTGGACTTGCTACTAATAATAACTGGGTCCTACGAGGGTTACACACGTTAAGTTTGAACTAGATCTATAAGCCCGTTGAATATAAGTTGTGGGCCTAATATGATTAGGATACGTGTTGGGCCTAATGTGATTAGGAATAGGTTATGGGCTTTTGCTTTTATTTGGTATAAATAGATGAGCCTAAACCTAATTTGGTGGGTGAAAAACATAATTCTCCATACACAGAAAAACTACGTTCCCCACTCACTGTATAGGAAACGTGGTTCCTTCAGAAAGAAAAGAAGTTTTCTCTGCGTTCTAGCAAACGCTTTGGAGGAGGTCTAGGAAGAGCTTGTGTGTCTCGAGTAGAGGAATTACATCTGTGATTTTTGGTCTTCGTCATCAAAGGACACGCATCAAGAGATAAATCATTATTTAAATTGTGCATGAGATCCTCTTCTGTTTTGATGCTTGAGAAAATTGTTTTCTACTATTCCGCTGCGTAGCATCAAAATCCTACAAAAAGGGCCTCCCTCTGTTGATTCCGAACTAAGATGCTAGACTTCGGGCATAGTTTCCATTCATACAAAAAGGATTTGATCCGGTAAGTGATGAAGTGAGAAATGCCACCCTTCCCTCTCTCATGGAAGAATGGCCTCTGAGGCTCATAATCCCGTATCAGAATGAAATTAGTGAATCGAAGCAAAAACGCATATCCCGGATCCCAATGTAAATTCCGAAGTTTTAATCAGATTTTTATAATATTAGATTTTGTTATATCAGAGTTTTTGATATTTTTTTAGACTCAAATTGAGATTGTCATGTAATTTTTTTATATCACATTTTTTTAGCATTCTATTATATCAAATTAATCAAATTTTTTTAGCATTCTATTATATCAAATTAATCAGATTGAGACTTTTGTTACATCAGATTGAGATTGTGGTCAACCTATTATATCAGATTTTATTATATCAAATTAAAATTGATTTCTGTTACATTAGATTTATTGAGATCTCTTATATTAGATTTTGTTATATTAGATTGAGATTGTCATATAATTTTTTATACCACTTTCCTTTAGCAATTATTGAGATCTATATCAAATTAAGATTGATTTCTGTTACATTAGATTTATTGAGATCTCTTATATTAGATTTAGTTATATCAAATTGAGATTGTCATATAATTTTTATATCACTTTCCTTTAGCAATTATTGAGATCTATTATATTAGATTTTGTTATACCAGATTGAGATTGTCATATAACTTTTTATATCAGTTTCCTTTAGCAATTTATTATATCATATGATTGATTGAGATCTGTTACATCAGATTCAGATTGTCATAAAATTGATATTGCATACATATTTTTTACATCACTCTATTATATCAGATTTTGTTGTCATCAAATTGAGATTGCATATAAGTTTTTTACATCACTCTATTATATCATATAAATATTGTTGTTTTACACTCTGTTATTGATTTTGATATAAACCTTTTATTTTATATATCTTAAGGTATATCATATAAATATTGTTGTTTTACACTCTGTTATTGATTTTGATATAAACCTTTTATTTTATATATCTTAAGGCATAGTGTTATAATTTAGAGATCAGTCCCACCCATGACATCACGTTTGCTTGCAATATTTCAACAAATATCACCATCTTTTAAGCATTTGAAAAGTCGAGATATAATTGCATCTCTCTCATATAATGCTCAGTGGAAATCACATCATGGTCAACAAACGTAAAGTTGTTAACTAGAGAATGCAAATGTAAAGAAGATAAGACAATGAAGAAAATAGTAGAGTTCTGAATATGAAAATAAGTTATCAAAAAATTCTATGAGGTAAAAACAAATTGAAGAAAGTAGTAGAGCTCTGAAAATGAAAATAAATTATCATAGAATTCTATGTGATAAGAGACTATTAATGCAACTTTGATGCAAACAAACTATTGTAGCTGCTCTATACCAAGATGAAAAATGTTTGGGTCAAACTTTCAAAAGGTTCTCAAAAGTCGTATGGTGCAATAAATTTAGGGAAAAAAAATCAATTTTGGCCCCATAGGAATGCCTCTAGTCCGATTTTGGTCCTTCAATAGGCATTTTTGGCCCATTGATCGATTTTCGTTATAAAATAAAATCATTGCGATGATCATTTGAAATTGTGAAAACAAATTATCAAAAACATTATATATGTGAAAGAATTATAAAATATAAAGAAAACAATAGTTATGAAATATTAATAAACTTTCAATATTATTACAAAAAAAAATAATAGTTGTGAAAATAAATTTTCAATATTCTTACAATTTATCGAAATAAAATTATACAGTTATAGAAAATAAATTTAGAATATATATATATATATATCTTTATATATACAAAAGTAAGACCAAAAAGCCACATGGCAAGCTTACAATGTTTTCATATTAAATATGCTAATTAATTGCTACAAATTTAAAGTTGATAAGAAATATTATTATTACTAAATAATAAATAATATATAAATATTAATTATATTTATCTAAATAACATATGTTAGAGTTCAATGATAGATATTATTATATATTTGAAATTTTTATTAAATTTAAAATGTAAAGAAAAAATATAAATAGATACAAAAGAAAAAAAAACTAAAATAAAGGTGGGCAGTTTGAAAATTATTATTTAAACTTATTAATTATTGAAATCAAATAATTTTTTAAACATATGATTTAAAATAAACTATGGAATTTATTTGTGAAATGTTGACTTTCATTTTGTATTATTTAATTGAAAATAAAAGTTGAGGGTTGTTACAAATGTAAAGAATAAAAAGCAAACTAAAAAAATATGGTGGGCATGTTGAATAATATAATAGGTATAGCAATGTATATATTTTTTAAAATAATAATAATTTTTTTAAATGGTCATCTACAAATGCAATAAATATTTTGACAACTAAATAACTTTTTGATCATATTTTATTATATTTAATGTTAAATTAGACAATATATATTGCACAAATCATAAATTTAATTTTGTTGTGTAAATTATATTTAATTTTTTTTAATTTCACTAAATTTAAAAAAAAATTATTAAATCCCGTGTATTACACTAAATATATATATATATATATATATATATATATGATTTTATCATATTTACAACAATATATAAGAAATGCCAAAATAAGTGAAAATATAAATAATAGTCTAATGAATAGATTCATTAATAAATTTTAAAATGAATTAAGAAGCACCAGAGCATTTTCAGCAAATTTTTATGAATAAAATTATAAATTTAAAAATAAACTACATACATTCATAAATTAAATTCGAATGAATTAACAAAATCGTCAATAAACTAAAATAGTACGAAAATCTAAGATATAATAAATTTCAAAGATTTTTTTTTTCGATCCTAATATATATTTTCATTCCTGTAAGGTCAAAATTGATATTTTTCTCTATGACACATTTGACACATGCTAATAAAGAGATATCCTCATGATTTCCGTTAGAAAAACTAACAAAGAGGGCCAAAATTAATTATTTTTTGTTCTTTTTTGAACCTAGGGGCCAAAATCGGACCCGAGTCTTTCCTACAGGGTCAAAATTAAAAATTTCCCAATAAATTCACTCAAATATTATTGATATTGACATTTGATATATGTAATATCCATTGATATTTTCATAAATTTAAAATATTGATATTTCTATAGATATCAATATTTTAAGTTTGGTGTTGCCATAATTTAAATTAAATCTTAATTTATAAAATATATATTAACAATAATTTAATAAAAATATATACAAAGAACTATATTATATATAAGATGTCTTTTTATAATTACATCAAAAGTTGATTAAAGTAATTTAACATGACTTTGATTAATCATGCCTTGAAACAACTCTAAATATAAATTTAAATAATTTAAATATACTGATAATATCATATACATTTCTTATATTTAATCCCGTGCATTGCACGGGTGCACTGCTAGTTTCAATAAAAATCAAATTTTAGAATTAATCTAAAAATTATTTAAATATATAATTTTTTTTAATTTGAAATGCATTGTAATTTCATTTAAAAATGTAAGTACTATTTTAAAATATAAAAATTATTTAAATATGTAAATATCATCAAGTTTATATTTAAAAGTTTTTGAAATAAATTTTGAGGATCATTGGAGACTTTATATTTAAAAAATTATACAAGATAAAAAGAAACAAAACAAATGGTGGGAAGTCATGAATAATATGACATAAGAACACATATTTTCTTCAAAATAAAATATACAATCTTATATAAAATGTTGGACTTAATATAGAAATTATTTATAAATCAAATTTAAAATTTATTTAAGAAAATTTGACTTTCATTTTTTTTTATCATTTAATTGAAAAAAAAATTGAGGGTTATTCTAAACTTTAACAATAAAATCAAACTGAAAATTGATGGGAAAGTTGAGTAATATAACAAACATAACAATACATATTTTTTTTGAATTAAAAAAAAAAACTTCATTATGTTCCTTTACAAAAATAGTAATACATCATATATCTATACAATTAAATAATATATTAATCAAATTATGTTATATTTATTATTAAATTAGGCCAGTATATTGAACAAAAGCAAAAATATATTTTTCTTATATAAATAAAATTTAATTTATTTCTAATTTTACTAAGTTTAATTAGTTTATTTAGTCCAGTTTATTATACGAACTTTATACTAGTTGATCTATAAAAATATTAATATTATTTACTAACAATAATGACATGATTGGTATGATGGAATGGGGTGGGAATGAAATCATCATTCTTACATTCATTTCTATTCATTTGATTGATATGTTTTATAGGTGGGAATGGTGATTCCCTCCTGTCGTGAAGAAAACGAACATTTTTTTATTAATTTTGACAATTATCATATTTATTTTATGTTTTCACAAATTAACTTCCTAAAGTCGAATTATTATATAAAATTTCGTAAATAATATTAAATTATTTATAAAAAATTATAAAATAATAACTAATAATTTAAAATAAATATAAAATAAAAATATAAAAATAGGAAAAAAAATTAAATACATAAATAGTATAAAAATAATTAATAAATATAAAATCTTAAAAACATAATAAAATAATATGAATATAATTTTAATAATACAAATAATTTTAGTTCTGATATTGATTTATCTATATATGTATATATATTTGTAAGATAAATGAATATTAGTATAGATAATAAATTATTTAAAAAAATATAAATAAATTGTAACTAAAATATTTTTTTAGAAATATAAAATAAGATATTAAGATTTTAATAATATAAAATCATATAGAATAATTAATAAAAAATATGAAAAATATATTATTATTTAAAAACTACTTTAAGAATATGTAAATAATACAAAAATAGTAAACTAATAATAAGATTAAAAAATAAAATATATAAATATAATATATCTTAATATTAGTACAATGATTAATTTTCTGTAAAAAGAATTATTTTTAAATTTAAATATGGCAAATATTTTAAATTTGAGTGATATATTGAATATGAATATTAAATAAAATTATAGTGGAAGATAATTTGGTCAAATAAAGATTGATTTAATATTATACATTTTATTTATAGTTATCAATCATAAAATATAATTATAATAATTATTTCATTCATTTCTATTCCTTTGTGATACCAATCACATGAATCAGTATTTTTATACCATTCCTTTCCCATCAACATTCCATTCTTGAATTTATTCAATTCCCACCTAATTTCATTCCATCATACCAATCATGCCGTAATAGTTCCGTTACAGATGTTATCAAAAACTTCTCTAACCCTCACCTCATTCTCAACTGTAGCATTAACATATAAAGTATGACTATTGTTTACTAACAATAATAAAAATAATAATAATCTTTTCATTAGAGCCAACAATAATAATCTTTTCATTGTTTACTAACAATAATAATAATCTTTTCAAACACAAAATCACGGCCTCATCTCATGTTCATTTTAGAATAAAATAAAATAAAAGTTACAATCAATGTCATCTAATACAAGGCATAGCCATTAAAATGGATTTTAAGCCAACCATAAAAGCTGATGTGTGTAAGACCCTCCATACATGATAGATTTGTTGAGATATTCTAAATTAATTGGAATAAGATTTTGTTGATCAATTATGAGTATATCCAATAGAAGCGCGCTCAAAAAAGAATCCCTAGATCCGCTCAAATAAATCGAAGAGAATGAGAAGATTAAAAAAATAAATCAAATCATTTCTCAACCTAATTACTATATATATATTTTGGACGGTATAATATATCTGATAAAAAAAAAAAGTGATAGATTTGATTAGATAGATGCAATCTTTGTAAGCCATCACAATTAAAAATCTTTGAAAACTGCAGAGCATACTTGAGAAGGCCGAGGAAAACTTCAAAAGTGAAGATGGATGAAATTGAGAAAGAACTGTCGAAAATAGTGGGTTTAAATGCCTTAAAGTTACAACTCGAGAGATGGTCAAAGGGAGTGATGTTGGATGAACGTCGTCGGGCCCTCGGGCTCGAAATTGAAGCCCGAAACTCCCCTCATATGGCCTTTTTTGGAAATCCTGGAACAGGTTCATTTTTTTTTCATCTCTCTTTTATAATCTTAAAATAGATAAGATAGTTGTCGCCAAATAAGTCACCTTCATTAATTTAAATTATCGTGTCTGCATAATAGACTAATTTAAATGGTTTAACCGACCTCAAGATGATATCATGAATTTGATATAGTGCTTAGGAATTTTGGGATTAAAAGTATGATAATTTAAAATAGACTCCAATGTGCCAATCCTTGGAGTATTTGATAAGCTACATATATATAATTAATAATTATATATGTATAATTATATTAAGAGCTACTCATCCAGGTCAATAATAGCTCGGTCAAGATAATATCAAATGAGTATTTGAGTACTTCTTAAGAACTTTTTTTAGATGAATTTGCTAACCCTTTTCACTAGTTTTGATCCTCTATTTAGTTGTAGCTTTTGAGACATGAAAGTACAAAATCCGTTGATTGGAGACAAACAATATATAAAATCTTGATTAGATCTTAATGTAGTGGACAACATGCTTGTTTAGTGAGAGAATCTTTGTTTGAATCATCCTTATTTCTGACATGGAGCTCGGATACTTCGAGATATACTGACCTCTCGGCCTTATAAAATATCTTGAATGGTGACACTTGTGGACATGACCGATCTAGGAGGTCTGATCAGTTAATTTTTAGTATAGGCTTCTCCTTCTAATCTGACACCGATAACGTGGCAATAAGTTGCCGACCTGCATGATGTTGCCGGTCGATTTGGTTCCTGAGCCATGATATTGCCTAGAGAACACTCTTGGTGGGTGGGGCCTGATCGGTATTTTTTTGGCACAAATTAACAAATCAGCCCTTAAATAATCTCTCTCTTCACTTATCTCCTAATTAATTAATGTAAGAGGCAATGAGGAATTAAAGAGTTAATTAGTGTGTAGGCTAAAGAATGACAGATATCTTAAATATAATACATCCTTTTCGCAAAATTAGTCACCTTCATTTTAAATATTCATTAATAGAATAGGTGTTGGGGTTGATATTGAAGTCTTTTATTCATTAATAGAATAGGTGTTGGGGTTGATATTGAAGTCTTTTATTCATTAATAGAATAGGTGTTGGGGTTGATATTGAAGTCTTTTACAGGTAAAACCATTGTAGCTCGGATGCTGGGAAAACTACTGCATAAGATGGGACTACTTCCAACAGAAAAGGTGATAGAAGTGCAGAGAGCAGATTTGGTTGGTCAAAGTATTGGTTCAACAGGGATACAGACAAGAGAAAAGGTAAATTTCAAATCTTATTTAAACAACAAGCTGTAATAAAATACGATGAGTATGAGATGTTTCACAGATTAATGAAGCGGAAGGTGGCATTCTGTTCGTGGATGAAGCGCACCGCTTGGTCCCAGAACAGCATCAAGGTTACGGAATCGAAGCATTAGAGGAGATCATGTCACATATGGACTCTGGAAAAGTAGTTGTCATATTTGCTGGCTATGGTGAACCAATGGAACGAGTCATATCTGCCAACAAAGGCCTTCGTAGGCGGGTCACTAACTTTTTCCACTTTGATGACTTCACTTGTGAAGAACTTGCAAAGATTGTTCATCTCAAAATGTTGAAGCAGACTGAGGACAGTGCTTTGTATGGATTCAAGTTGGATAGTTCGTGTAGTGTAGAGGCTGTTGCTGCTGTGATTGAACGAGAAACTACTGAAAAACAGCGTAAGGAGATGAATGGTGGTTTGGTGGATTTGATGATGGCTAAAGCTAAAGAGAATTTGGATTCGAGGATTGATATTGGATGTGGAGATAGAGAATCATTGTTTACAATTACTTCAGATGATTTAGCAGCTGGGCTTTGGTCGTTGAACCCCAAAGAAAAGAGAAAAAGATCAGAAAACTGTAAGATCCAAGTATAATTGTGTAGAGAACTAAGTTTGGTTAATTCTCATTGTTTGTAATTTCTACATTGTTTCAGCATGCAGATGCAGTGAGGAGGAAGCTAAAGCTAAGATGGAGGCGTTGGAGATTGAGTTGTCAAAATTAGTGGGCTTAAATATTCTCAAAGAACAGCTTCACACGTGGTTGAAGGGAATGCTCTTGGATGGGAGGCGTAGGGCCCTCGGGCTTAATGTCGGGCTGAGAAAACCTCCTCATATGGCCTTTCTTGGAAATCCTGGAACAGGTAATCAATCTAATATGTTGTAAACATGTGTTTGTATTAGAACACATTATAGGTTAACATACTGATCTTATCAATCTTTTTTTATAGGCAAAACTATGGTAGCTAGGGTTATTGCAAAACTACTTCACATGGTGAACATAATTCCATCAGATAATGTAGTTGAAGTTCAAAGAACAGATTTGGTTGCAAAGTATATTGGTCAGACTGGGCCTAAGACAAGACAAAAGGTTAAAGCCCTTTACATTAAATTTTTGTACATTTCCCAATTTAAACAAGTACCAATTAGTTGATATATATGCTTGTGTAGATTAAAGCAGCCGAGGGTGGGGTCCTGTTTGTCGACGAAGCATATCGCTTAATGCCGAAGAATTCATGTAAAGACTTTGGAAGAGAAGCATTAGAGGAGATTATGTCTTTCATGGACACTGGAAATGTAGTTGTCATATTTGCAGGCTATAGTGAGCCAATGAATCGAGTAATCTCTGCCAACGAAGGGTTCAAGAGACGGGTGACTAAGTTCTTCCAGTTTGATGACTACACTTGTGAAGATCTTGCAACGATTCTACGTATGAAAATGACTAATCCGCCCCACAATAGTCTTTTCTATGGATTTAAGCTGCATCCTTGGTGTACCGTAAAGGCTGTAGCGGCAAAGATAAACGAAGCAACTACGGAAAAGCAGCGTGAGGAGATGAATGGAGGTTTGGTAGATATTGTGTTGGTGAATGCTAAAGAGAATTTGGACTCGAGGATTGATTTGACATGTGTGGATACTGATTCTATGGTTACAATCACGTTGGAGGATCTAGAGGCCGGACTAGCCTTGTTGATAGCCAAAAATACGAGAAATGGATCAGAAGTGAGTAATAAACTATAAAACTTTAACAGAAATCTCATTCTCCAGTTTTCTTCTCATTGTAATTGCCACTTCTATGATTTATTAAACTATAAATGCATTACTATCTACACTTTGTTTTTTCCATTCTG
Organism: Scutellaria minor; assembly: GCA_954870855.1. NCBI lineage: Eukaryota > Viridiplantae > Streptophyta > Magnoliopsida > Lamiales > Lamiaceae > Scutellaria > Scutellaria minor. Next base: position 3,075,441 of record OX940728.1, on the reverse strand, counting down.
ATATTATGAAGTTGAACAGTGAACTGATATTGATTTGTATGGAACTGGGCCATGTCATTCATGTTAAACTGTTTGTAAACTAGTTTAATTTTTGGTCCTAGAACTTTACATCATTCTTTTAATTTTATTCTGATTTTAATCAAGATTAATTCAATTTCTGCTTGTAATAGTTTATATGAATACTAATGATGTTATATGGATTCAAAGAACGCGGGTTTAAATCTGTTGTGCATGTAGCTCAAAACTCATCTCAGCTTAAGGTTTTTGGCTAAGTATAAGAAAGAAATGGGTTTTCGAAGTCAGCTGAAGGAAAGGCTTTATGACGGTTATTTCTGTTAAGAAATGCACTGTACCTCTCATCTTCAGTTTTATCAGTTGCGAAGCAGTTTTTTCAGCACTCATTTTCTTTATCTACTTAAGCTCATCATGAGAGGTTCTTTTGTATCATTCAAGTTAGATTTACAAGCTTGCTTACTTAGATTCATCTTAGATGTGATCAATTCTTACTTAGATGTTGTATTCTTGGTTTGCAGTTAATCAAAGTTCGTCTTCGTGGATGTAGATTCGTCAAGAATCGAATCACATTAAAACCCGGTTGTGTTCTTACTTTTCTGTGTAGTTTCGGTGATTTCTTATTTGTTGTTTGTTTACTTAAGTTATTGTAATTGTCTTTGTATCTTGATCTTGTGGTTCTGTGTTTGATTGTAATCAATCCATACAATACACGACGAAATCTATGGAGACTAATTAAATCTTTGGTTACAGTCACCTTACAAGATTCTGAGAGTTGGTGAAAGTAGTGGGTGAAAGCCCAAGAAAAGAAAAATATCATCTACTACTATAATAATAATAATGGAGTTTATTATCCATTTTGCCTAGTAATTTAGCGTGTCTCGCATTTTCGAATACTAACTTTTCCAGCCGACAAACTAGGACAGTAAGTTTAGAAAATTGGAAATTTTGTTAAATTTTAGTCTAAATAAACCCAAACTACACCTAAAATGAACGTAGAACCATGATTTCTAAAATGCTGATAATTTTACATGTGGCATTCACATATAATTTAGAGTGGGTCTCATGCAATGATAGGTCGATCCGGATCCGTGCGTTTTTTTTTTTTAATTCATATATTACTTTTATGTTATATTAGCGTGACAATTATGTTATATTAATATAATTTTTATGTACAAATATCCATACATTTATGTAATGAGTTTTAGATACGTGTGTTGCATGTGGAGATCAATTCAAATTAAGGAAAAAAATAATAATACCAATACTTTATATATACCAATTTTATATTAAAGTTCTAATTATAATAGGATTCTATAAGATTTTGAATTAGCTAATTCTAATATAAAATTATTTAAATATGAAAATTTAAATTACTATTATAACATTAAATAATAATCTTTGATAGGGATATATTCGGCAATCCATATTTTGTACGAAACATTCACACATTTATATGGGTAATATATTTTTAACTTCATAAAAAAAAAAAGAATTTCAGTACAATTTGTATATATATACTTTTATGTAATATTATTTATACACTTATGTGATATTACTTATATTTATATACCAATTTAATTATACATTTAAATAATATATAAATGTACAATTAACATAACTAAAAATGTATGAAAAATATTAATCTATTTAAAAAAATGTAAATATATGAATATCATAATATGAATATAAATTATAGGATTCCTTTTAAGTCGTGAAACATACTGCTCTAAACCATTACTTCATTATTTCTTCATGTACGTAATCTCTCCCCAGTTTTATTTTTCTTGCCATTTCTTCTAGCCAGCATGTTTTAATGATTTAATCAGGTGGGGATTAATCATTTCTTTCTAATCAAAAGAAAGGGAAGATTCATTTATTCTCATGTATATAACATATATATACCTTCATTAGGAGGGGGCAAAATAGAGAAATTAAATAACAAATTATTTCCTCCATTCCATAAGGATAGCAGATGAGATCTTTTGTTCCAATTATAAGTGTACCACTTCAGTGGTATTGCCAAGACGCCGTTTCGATGATAATTGCGATATCTTTTCAAAACAACAAATCTTTTCGGCGCGCACTGTTTTCTATAATTGGGATAGAGAATCCCATCTGATGTGTAAAATCTGATGTGTAAAACCCTCCCTACATGATGGATAGATTTGTTGAGATATACTAAATTAATTGGAATAAGATTTTGTTGATCAATTTTAAGTATATCCAATAGAAGCAAATAAAAAAAGAATCGCGTGCTTGAAAAAGAATCCCTAAATCCGCTCAAATAAATTGAAGAGAATGAGAAGATTAAAAAAAAAAACCAAATAATTTCTCAATTTAAGTGCGATATATTTCTTTTTTTGTTTTGGACGGTATAATATATATGATAAAAAAAATGATATATTTGATTAGATATATGCCATCTTTGTGAGCCATCACAATTAATATTTGAAAACTAGAAGGCAGAGGAAAATGTCAAAAGTGAAAATAGATAAAATTGAGAAAGAATTGTGAAAAGGGAGAGGATACTTTTAGAAGGCAGAGGAAAATGTCAAAAGTGAAAATAGATAAAATTGAAAAAGAATTGTCGAAAATAGTGGGTTTAAATGCCTTGAAGTCGGGACCCGTCAGGACCTCGGGCTAGAAATTGGGCCCGAAAAGGGAATCAGGATGAAAGTCGTCGGGCCTCAGGTTCGAAATTGGAGTCCGAAAAGGAATCATGTTGGATGAAAGTCGTCGGGCTCAAAATTGGAGCCCAAAAAGGAATCATGTTGGATGAAATTGGAGTCCGAAAAGGAATCATGTTGGATGAAAGTCGTCGGGCTCGAAATTGGAGCCCGAAAAGGAATCATGTTGGATGAAAGTCGTCAAGGCTCGAAATTGGAGCCCGAAAACCCTCATATGGCTTTTTTTTTTTTGAAATCTTGGAATAGGTTCACTTTTTTACATTTCTCTTTTATAATTGTATATAAATTATGTAATTGTGGTAAAATTAGTCACCTTCATTTTAAATTATCGTATTTTCACCCAAAATCATCAATTCGTAACAGGTTCACTTTTTACATTTCTATCAATTCGTAACAGGTTCACTTTTTACATTTCTATTTTATAATCTTATATAAATCATGTAGTTGTGGTAAAATTAATCACCTTCATTTTAAATTATCGTATTTTCACCCAAAATCATCAATTCTACCAGAATTTTGCATATTAGATTATTTTAAATGGTTTAACCGAGTGCTTAGGAATTTTGGGATTAATATTTAAAATATACTGAAATGGGCCAGACCAATTTTACGATTTTGGGATTAATATTTAAAATAGACTGAAATGGGCCAGACCAATTTTACGTTTTTCCTTGGCTTATTTTATAAGCTATATATAATTATATATTTAATTTGGTTGTATCTCAAATGTGTTCCAACCCATCTATTTATAGATGATGGTTCTTCTAGAACAAGTTTCTCTAAAAGAATTCCCAAAGAAGCTTCTTTAGAAAATTCCCAAAGAAACTTCGCTCATTTTAAAGCTTCTTTAAAATGTGTTCCAACACATTTTAAAATGGATATTTCTAAATGTTGGGCTTATGGGCCTTTTAATATGGGCTTCCCAACTATGGAGGAATAGCACAACAATTAATAATACCTTCGTACTAATACATAGTTGTGGTAAATAATTACGATAACTATAAAATAAGCTAGAAGTAAAACAGACGAAAAACGTACGAAAGTAATGCGTAAATAAAAGACGAGAAGAGAAAAGTAGATGAGAGGAGAGAATTTGTTGTGTCTTTCTTCCATATCATAACATGTATATATAGAGGAAAAATTACGAGAAGAGAAAAGTAGATGAGAGGAGAGAATTTGTTGTGTCTTTCTTCCATATCATAACATGTATATATAGAGGAAAAATGATACAATAGCCTTGATCACCAAGTTAGCCTTGATCACCAAGTTTACTTAATTACCAAGTTTATATTCAATATTATAATAATAGTTTTATAATTATTTGATTTCTTGATTAAATTATATACGTTTACTTCAGATGATTTAGCAGCTGGGCTTTGGTCGTTGAACCCCAAAGAAAAGAGAAAAAGATCAGAAAACTGTAAGATATATCCTTTTTTTGGAAGTATAATTGTGTATAGACTTAAGTTTGGTTATTAATTCTCATTGTTTGTTTCTACATTGTTTCAGCAAGCAGATGCAGTAAGGAGGAAGCTAGAGCTAAGATGGAGGCATTAGAGAATGAGTTGTCAAAAATAGTGTTCTTAAAGTTCTCAAAGAACAGCTTCACATGTGGTTGAAGGGAATGCTCTTGGATGGGAGGCGTCGGGCCCTCGGGCTTAATGTCGGGCTCAGAAAGCCTCCTCATATCAAGTGTTTGTATTAGATCACATTATAGGCTAACATACTAATATCAATCTATTTTTATAGGCAAAACTATGATAGCTAGGTTTATTGCAAACTACTGCACATGGTGAACATACTTCCATCAGATAATGTAGTTGAAGTTCAAAGAACAGCTTTAGTTGCAACTCATATTGGTCAGACTGGGCCTAAGACAAGACAAAAGGTTAAAGCCCTTTACATTAAATTTTTGTACATTTCCAAATTTAAACAAGTACCAATTAGTTGATAAATATGCTTGTGTAGATTAAAGCAGCCGAGGGTGGGGTCCTGTTTGTAGACGAAGCATTAGAGGAGATTATGTCTTTCATGGACACTGGAATGTAGTTGTCATATTTGCAGGCTGTTGTACTGGATTAAAGGTAAGGAGAGCATTTTAGCCGCTATTGAGTAATCGTATTCTTTTAGCAATTTAGTGACCTAAACTATTACTTATTCTTTCTTTTGTCTTCTCAGTAAGGCAGACAAAACTTTAACAGAATTCTCATTGTGATTGCCATTTCTATAAGTGCATTACTATTTACATGATTATTATAATTTTATTGTGATTTTAATCAAGATTCAATTTCTGCATGTAATTGTTGATATGAATACTGATGATGTTACATGGATTCGAAGAAGGCGGGTTTAAATCTGTTGAGCTCAAGGAAAGGCTTTGTGACGGTTATTTCTGTTAAGAAATGCATTGTACCTCTCATCAGTATTTTCAGCACTCATTTTCTTCATCTACTCAAGCTCTTCATGTGCCCTTTTTTGTATCATTCAAGTTAGATTTACAAGCTTTAGTATAGAGTAATTTCTAGAGGAGAAAGATTCTTACTTAGATGATTCTTGTATTCTTGGTTTGCAGTTAATCAAAGTTCTCAGTCTGCTTACAAGATTGGGTCAAAGTCTTTGTTTAGTACTAATGCAATAATATTAATTACTCTACATTAGTAGTACTACCATGGTACTCATATTTTCAGTTTTCTTGTTTCTCATTGTCTAGTTTTTTTTTTCCTCCCATTGTCATTAATTATGAATTTGCTGGAAATTGCTATAATAATCTTCTTGTTATTTGTCTAAATAATTTTTTTTTTTTTTGGATTTATTTACACCAAAGTGTTGCATGTATATGAAAGTTTGAGAAGTAATCCTATTTACATCAAAATATAATATACTTTTATTTTCACGTTAGAAACAAGTTTTTCTAAAATCTCCATTTATAGTAGAATCAATAAGTAAATTAGAAATCATTTAACTTAAATCTTAATTAAATTCTGAAATATTTAAATTATATGGTAATGTCACGCTTAAAGTTTAATCTAAATCAAAAATAATTTAACTTAAATCTTAATTAATTCTGAAATATTTGGCCATATCTATATTTGACCCATAATCCTTTCTTTAATTAAGTTCGTTTTTTCTTATTTTAATTTGATATTAGTTGAAAAATCAATTCTGGTGATTTTGTTTTTATGACCCAATTTCAAGCTTATCTCTAATTTAGGATAAATCGATCCTCAAAATTGCTACCATATAAATTGATGTGTCTCACATTTTAGATTGAATCTGTTGATATCACTAATAAATCCCTACTACTTTAGAAACAAGAGAGGTTTTTTTTTTTTTTTTTTTATGATTATATACGTGGCACTCCTATGTGCACTAATTGGGATAAATTTTGATATGAGTTTATTATTATTACCGCCCATTATGTTTGCCGTGTGGCAATTTTGTCATTTTTGAATTCGAACTTGCAATTTAGGACTTTATTTTTCAAAATTTAGCAATTACTGTCCAATTTCGGCCCGAATTGCTTAATTGGGCTGAAATCGCACGTTTTTTGCACGTGACTCCTCAATTCGGGCTGAAATTGCTTAGGTGGTTGATCATTTATTGACGTGGATTTTCTTTCTTATTTATTTTACTGACATGTGTATTATTTAGTGGGACCCACCTGGACACATCATTCAAAATTAATTAATCAAATTAAAAAAAAAAAAACCAAAACACTTGCCCTCCCCTCCCATGACGGCGCCTGCGCACAACATCCGCCCTCCACCACCACATTAGCCCGCTGGCGAGAGAAAAATCGAGAGAAAGGGAGAGAGGGATCGAAGAGAGAGAGGGAAAGGTCGAGAGTTTGACCGGCCGTTGCCGGCGGAGATGATGTCCGATCGACGATCCGAGCCCGGATTCATGACGGGCTCGGCGAGAACTTTAAGATAGGCACAAGAATCGCTCCGATCGGTGGCCGGATGACCTGAATTTGAAGAGAGAGAGAAACGGGTTTTAGAGAGAGAAACGACCGAGACTTCTCCGGCCGATTGCCGGCGGAGGCGGCGGCGGATGGTTGATCCGAGCCCGGATTCGGAACGGGCTTGCCGAGGGCTTCAAAATGACATAGGATACGATATGTTTCGGATCGGTGGAAATTAATTACAAGAATGGTGGAGAAGCTGGATTCTTCTGCAGGTTTCAAGAGAATCTGCGATGGTGGAGAAGGGTGGAGAAGAAAGGGTTTTTTTTTAAATTAATTTTGAATTAGGTAGTGGGGCCCACTTAAAATACACATGGCGCCTGACAATTAATTGTAAAATTCCACGTCAGATAATCACTCGCCACCTCATCAAATTAAGCCCGATAACCATGCAATTTCAGCCCAAATAAACAATCGGGCTGAAATTGAGAAATAATTGCTAATTTTGAAAACATAAAATCCTACATTGCCATTGATAAAAAATAAAGTTCTAAATTGTCAGACCGTAAAATAGAAAGTCCTAAATTGCAAGCCCGAAATCAAAAAGGGCAAAATTGTCACACGACAAATATAATGGACGGTAATAATAATAAACTCATTTTGATATACCTTAGTGTTAAATAAATCATTTTTCTTCCGTATAATCAAAATCTTCATTTTGGAATGTCACATAAACATCATCGTCGTTCATGCCAACAATTATCTTCGAAAATCGATCTAGATTAAAAACTTGTAGAAATTAAAAGTCAAACAATATTTAGAGATGTTCTTAAAGTTAGTGGTAAAAAATAAACATGGTTTCAATTATAATATTGAAAATGAAATTTAAGTTAATTTCAATTTTGATCTTTTATGTAAGACTCTTCACATTTTTGAACAACAAAGTATATATTTGTCAATTTTGGTCCTACATTGTCAATTTTTTTACATTTCAGTCAAGTTTCCAATTTTGGTCCTGTATGATTCAATTTCTTTCAATTTCAATCCAATTTTGATAGACTGACAGCTGAGAAATCTCATGTAACATTGGTGATTTTTGGAATTCCGATCAAAATTGGATTGAAATTGTAAAAAAATTGAAACATACAAGACGAAAATTGAAAAACTTGATTGAAATTGAAAAAAATTGAAACATACATGATCAAAATTGAAAAATGTATATTTAATTGTAAAAAAAAATGGAAATCATACTTCATTTGTATTAATTTAAGGATGGTCAAACTCCCTATTTATTATTAATTGTGAAGGTTGAGAGTTGCAGAAAGTACACATGTAGGATTGAAGGAAATCGAGAAGCAGATTCATTAGCATGCATGGTCTTCCAAATGATCATGACGCAATATACTTTTGAATTTTGATTAAACGTTTTTCCACAAAATATTAAGTTTTTGTACAAGGATGAAAATATCTCAAAATATTTTATATTTTTCTCAATATTTCTATTTTTTTCATGTGACCAATATAAAAAGGGGATATAATGATATATCTCTGATATTTTATTTTTCACACAAGAGTTGTACACACGAGAAATTCGTCAAAATATTATCGAAATCAATTTCGATATCGGTGGTTTGATGGTATAAATGGTAGGAAAATTGATGAAATATCGGTAAAATATAAAATAATATCGAAATCGATTTCGATATCGATGGTTTGATGGTATAAATGGTAGGAAAATTGATGAAATATGGGTAAAATATTTATAACATCGAAATCAATTTCAATATCGATGGCTTCATGATACAAATTGTAGGCAAATCGGTGAAATATTAGGGAAATATCGATAATATCAAGAAAATATCCGAAGTAATATTGGTAAGGGTGATTCTATTCACAGTCACCAATATTCTCTTAATAACCACAATATATTTAAAATCTCTATTTTGCCCTTAATATATATATATATATATATATAATTTTTTTTTTTACAACCACCATATCTCCACCACCTTGATTATCTCAACCATCTACCATCGCTTTCTCCAAACCAAAACACCTTTTGATTCAGTTTTCATTTCCTCATAAATTGTGAATTTCAATTATTTATCACAAAATATTTAGATTGAAATTTATAATATCTTTTTATCAATATCCATACTTTTTTTTTTTTTAAGTTATTTAGGATTTAGAATTTTTCCAAAAAAAATCTATCCCTCTATAGTCATGACTCTCTCTTTTTATAAATTTGGTACTTTGATTAATTTGTAATACATAAATACAATTTTTTTTTTGTATAGTTTTGTGTTCCTCAATGTGGGAACAAATTTCTTGATTTTTTATACTCCCTCGATCCAGGCTTGTATATTATTTTCATCCGTCCCACAAAGATAGACTTGTTACTATATTAGTATGATTTTTAATTTGTAATTCCATATATGCCCTTAATTAAATGTATATTAAATCACCACACTTCAACTCCCTATGCATTTTTTGAAACAATTTTTTTTCATTCGATGTGATAATTAATGAAAGATAAGAATACAATTGGAACTTCAAATATTTTCTTAATTTGCGTGAAAATACAAGTATGTCTATCTTTGTGGAATGGAGGAAGTACAAGATATATTTATTAATCGAACAAACTCAATTTTCTTATAATATTAATTATTTTAATGAAATATTTCGAGATATTAAAAGAATGGAAGCTGAATATGTTGCTACTTGTGAAGCAGGGCAGTATGGCTAAGGAAATTTTTGCTAAGCGTGATTCCTACTGCATCACATTCCATTACACTGTTTTGTGACAATAGTGGAGCAGTGGCAAATGCAAAAGAGCCAAGAAACCATAAGTATGGAAAACACATTGAGCGGAAATATCACCTTGTAAGGGATATGGTTCAACGAGGAGAGGTATCGGTGTGCAAGATTGCATCTGCAAATAATCTTGCTGACCCCTTTACAAAGAGTTTGTCCAGTGGTGTTTTTTAGGGTCACATTAGGAACATGAGTGTACTAGACATGTCCCATTTACTCTAGGGCAAGTGGGAGAGAATGTATTAGTATATATGCCATTGAGTAACCTTTTTTTTTTCAGACATATTTGAATTTATCTAAATTGTCCTTTTGAATGTTTGTTTGAGCTTTGCATGTGTCCATGGATTGTAGATATATTTTAAATCGAGTGTTTAAGTTGTTAAGAGATTCGATTTATTATTCGATCCATAAAATTCTTGTCCGTGATCAGTAAATAAATTGGGCAATTTATTTTGATAAGATCATCTTAATTTCATTGAAGTTTATCTTTAACTTGGTAATGAAGTTGAGATACACATATGGTGGATTGGACGGGATCATATGAAATTAAATTGTGATTTGACCATACAATTTAAAATCATTGGTTGACATATATATTACCTTAATTTTGAGCAAGTAGTGTAACTTTGTTACTAACTCGAAGTTCTTTGAGATGCCAAAGGGTGAGATCATTTTTGTTGATCAATATCTCGGTGCCTTTTGGAATTAGAGTGAAATAATGGAGAACATATATTTGCAATATTAGACACCTTCACCTATCTAATTGGCATGATCATGATCTCATAGATTTTTCTATTGACAGTAAATCTGAGTTCAGTTTTCAACTTTGTTGGATCAAATTATGTGATATGATTACACGGGGACTGTTAGATAGAAGTTGAGGTTTGAGATTGATGAATGTTGGAAATAAGGCAGATAGAAGTTGAGGTTTGAGATTGATGAATGTTGGAAATAAGGCATATTGGTCATGGCAGCTTATTCTAATTTTTTAATTGATCGAAGGGGGTAATATGTTGGATCGATCAATCAGAGGATATAATTTATTGATTTTATGCTTCAATAAATTCAATTTAATTAAGAGTGCAATCTTGTACTTATAGTGGAGTTGAACGAGATTAATGAGTTATTTTGACTAGTCAAGAGTTGATTAAGTCAGAATTAATTTATTGGAGCTTAATTTAATTGGGTCCGATTAGGACCCTTCGGTGGCTTTAAATTGAACTTAATATATTATAGAGAATATAATATATACTGGGGTATAATTAAATTTGTTGGACTATCCGGATAAATATATCAATTAAGAGATAAATATAATTGATATGATTTTATCTAGATTTTTTCCTATATGGAGTAGGAGACTTAGAGAGAGTTCTAAAAACTCCTAGGTTTCTATGCTATTAAATAGTCCACAATATTATACGGTGCCCACAAACTAAAAATACTGCAGAAGAGTTTTGGAGAGAACACTAGAGAAGGCTTGACGGAATTTACGTAGAATTCTTGAAACTACGAAGAGTTTAAAGCACGCTCTTAAAGGTATTTCATTAACCTTCTTATATAAGATTAATTGTTATATAGAATATACATTATAATCGATCCTATGACGAGATTTATGATTTAATCAGATGAAATTCTCGTGGGTGGATGAAGAGATTGTTTTGAATAATTTTAAAAAAATTAGATTTGGAATTTGGATAATAGTACCTAAAATTTCTCAATGCGTACATTTAAAAAAAGTGGTGATTGGAGACTGTAAAAATTGGTTTAAAAAGGTCAAAATAGAGAATTCACATATATAATAGATGTAGTGAGAAATAATGTGGCTGTAAATAAAATTATCCTATTGGTAAATATAGGTATCAATATTTTAATCGATATCCATATTTTGTAAATTTAAGATACCAATATTTCAACCAAAACCTAAATTTTCACCTTACTCCTAAATGCAGTTCTGACTCTTCAAATGCAGAACTGCAGAAAGGAATTATCAATTATCAATGGCTTCTTATAATCATGTAAGGAGTGAGACAAAAGCAAAGATGGATTTTGTTGAGAAAGAATTGTTGAAAATACAGGAGTGAGATAAAAGCAAAGATGGATGCTGTTGAGAAAGAATTGTTGAAAATAGTAGGGTTGGATGCCCTGAAAGTACAACTTAAGAAGTGGTTAAAGGGAATGATCTTGGATGAGAGTCGTCGGGCTCTCGGGTTCAATGTGGGAGCCCGAAAACCCCTCATATGGCTTTTCTTGGTAATCCTGGAACAGGTACTCTATATAGGGTTAGGGTTTAATTTGTCGTATAACCAAATTAACTTGAATATATATTATAGAGTACGTAACACTGTTGATATTAATTCTTGAACAGGTAAAACAAGCGTAGCCAGGGTCCTTGGGAAATTACTGCATATGGTGGGTTTACTTCCCACAGATAAGGTAAAAGAAGTGCAGAGAACTGATTTGGTTGGAGAATACGTTGGTCAAACTGGTCCAAAAACAAGAGCAAAGGTACTAATTATTTAACTTGATGATCATATATATGCTTTTGTAGATCCAAGAACTTGATGAACAGAGTGCAGATAAATGTTTTTAATTTTTTACAATTATTGTATTTATGGTATTCACTAAACAACTAACTTGATGATCATATATATGCATTGCTTCCGTAGATCCAAGAAGCCAATAGAGGCATACTTTTCATTGATGAAGCATATCGCCTAATGCCAGAAGGTTCAATTAGAGATTATGGAAAAGAAGCATTAGAGGAGATGATGTCTTTCATGGACACTGGAAATATAGTTGTAATATTTGCAGGCTATAGTAAACCAATGCAACGAGTCATATCTGCCAACGAAGGCTTTCGCAGACGGGTGACTAAGTTTTTCTATTTTGATGATTTCACATGTGAAGAACTTGCAAAGATTCTTCATCTTAAAATGTGCAATCAGGCTTTTTATAGTCCTTTATATGGATTTAAGTTGGACCCTTCATGTAGTGAAGGGGCTGTTGCAGCAATAATCAAACGACATACGGTTCCACAACAGCGTCGGGTGATGAATGGAGGTTTAGTCGATGTAATGCTAACAAATGCTCGAGAGAGCTTGGATTCGAGGATAGATGTTGAATTTATGGAGACTGATTCTTATTCTTTGCTTACAATCACCTTAGAAGATTTAGAGAGTGGGCTAAAGAAGATGAAAGTCGAAGAAGAAAAGAGGAAAATATCATCTACTACTACTTCAACATCAGTACTCTACATGGCACTCGTGTTTTCACTTTTGTTTTTTCTCAATCTGTGGTTTTTTTTTTTGGTTTTCCGATCTCTCATAGTGTGATTTCTGAGTTTTCTGGAAATTTCACTTGACTTTTTATGTATGATAGATAACTTGTTATTGTTATAAATTTCACTGTTGGATTATTAGCCCATAACCAAGGCTTTCAATAAAAATACCTGGACTATTTTCTTCAATTTTGCATCGTTTTCTGCTGATAATTGATGATCTTGTAAGGTTCCTCATGACCTCTGTGATGATTGGTTCATGGAGTCACAAGAAGGTAAGAACTCCAAACTATCTTGTTGATTTGAATCTATTTGTGAATAGTTAAACTGATAAAATTGAAATAGATGTTTCTAAGATGAATCTCTAGATAAGGGATGAAAGAAGAGAGATTAAGGAGAAGAAAACAGAACTGCAATGTGAGAAGGCTACGATGTGCAAACTATATTAAAAATAACAATATATATATTCAGTTTTTTTGGTTTACTTAAATTAAATAGTAGAAAGAGACTCATATAGTCTGGAAGTATGAAGGACTCCCAGAAGTTTTTCTGTATTCTATTTGCAAATTAATAGTGTTGTAAGGAGCATGTCATTGCCATTTACCACTATTTATATGTGCAAAGTTCGAAAGTCTAAATAGCTTTAAATTTCGTACTCCTCTTTTCTTGAAAAAGTAGGCATCAAATCTGTGAAGTAATCAACTAACCATACAAATAAAATCTTGTTATGATAAATATTCAATTTTAATGTGGCAAAATGTCTAAAATGACTTCTCTTGTGTTTTATATATACACATAGATATAGATATCCAACATCCAAGAAAGGGGTAACTTTAACTCATTTATCTCCTCGTCTAAAACATATATAAATATATCGCCATTAAGAGGGAGAGAGAATGATGAAATTAAGTAAATAATTAGTAATTTGTGCAATGATGGTCAAACTCCTATATTAAGAGTTGCAGAGAATTCTTGTCGTTTGCTCTTCCAAATCATAACACAAAGTACTTGAATTGTTAAACGTTTTAATTAATTTCCACCTAATCATTGTACCTATAAATAAATTTGTGATTAATCTTCATAACCACAACTCAACTCCAGAAGTGAAATGGCTTCTCATGATGAGATAATTAGGAGTAAGACAAAAGCTATGATGGATAAGGTTGAGAAAGAAATGTCTAAAGAATTTTCCAAAATATTAGGTTTGGATGCGGTAAAGCTACACATAGAGCAGTGTATAAAGAGAATGGTGATGGACAAGATGCGTAGTTTTCTCGGCCTCAAAGTGGCCCGAAAACCCCCTCATATGGTCTTTTTTGGTCATTCTGGAACAGGTACTTATCTCTAGGTTTAGGGTTTTGTTTCATAACCAAAATTTAATTTGTTTTGTAGTTTATAAAGTTGTGGATTTAGCACTTAATTAGCTTTATTCAATATTCTAATTTAACAGGTAAATCCAGTGTAGCCAGACTCCTTGCGAAACTATTGCATATGGTCGGCTTTCTTTCCACTGATAAGGTATTAGAAGTGCAGGCAACAGATTTGTTTTCAAGACACTTTATTGGAATAGAAGGTCCAAGAACAAGAGATAAGGTACTTTTGATTTAGTGATTTGAAATATAATGAATGTATTTTACATGCAAGTTGTATATGCTTTCCACTATACAACTAACTTAATACATGTGCTGTAGATCCAAGAAGCTGATGGAGGCATACTTGTTGTGAATAAAGCACGTTACTTATTTCCCAGTGAAACAGATGATATGGATTGTGGAGGAAAAGTATTGAAAGAGATCATTTCATCCATGGATACTGGGAATGTTGTTGTGATATTTGCATCTCATACGTATTGTTATGAATTGGAAGACCGCGTAAAATGTTCCAACGCAGGCCCTTGCAGTTGGGTACTGACTAAGTTTGAATTTAATGACTACAGTTGTGAAGAACTTGCAAAGATTCTTCATCTGAAAATGGGTAATCAGGGTAAAGATAGTCCTTTTTATGGATGTAAGTTGCACGCTGAATGTACCGTTGAGGCTGTTGCTGCCATAATTAAAAGACCTTATTCGAAGAACGCATGTATAGTGGATGAAATGCTAGCAGAAGCTCGAGAGAATTTGGATTCGAGGATAGGTGTTGATTTTATGGATATTGAATCTTTGGTTACATTCACCTTGGAAGATTTGGAGAGTGGGCTCAAGTCCAAGTAGATCAAAGCTGAAGAACAGAGAAAGATTCCATGCTTGTACTTCTTCAGTATTATTGATCTACATTTCTACTATAATATCTATGGCATTCATGTTTTTACTTCTTTTTTCTTGTTATCTGATACTGTTAGTTCTGACTTTGCTGGACATTGCACCTCACGTTTATCTATAATAATTTTCTTGTTATTTGTCTATGTTATGTTTTTCTGATTTATTTGCACCAAGTGTTGTACATGAATGTTGAGAAGTAGCCCTATCTACATCAAAGTATTGTACTTTTATTTTCACGTTGAAAACAAGTTTTTCTAAAATTTTCATTTATAATAAATTCAGTAAAGTAAATCAGAAATCATTTCAAGTTTAATTGTAGTATTGTGAGTTTCGAAAATTTTCCAACTTTGGTCATAACAATGTTTTGTAACATAGTCCCTTTTTGAAGTTTGTTTTTTTCATATTTTAATTTGATTTTTGGTGAAATTTTTTTGAAGACTGAATATATACCTCGTCTATTTTCTTCAAATTTTCATTGTTTTTTGCTGATAATGGATGATCTTGGTTCCTCATGACCTGTGATGATTTAGTCCATGGAGTCCCAAAAAGGTAAGAGCTCCAGCCTTTCTGATGATTTGAATCTGTTTGTGAAAGGTAAAATTGACGTTTCTAAGATGAATCTCTAGATAATAGATGAAGAAATTGAGATTAGTGAGAAAACAAAATTGTAATGTGAGTAGGTGGGAGTCATTCCAGACTCTAAATAAATTATAGTATAGTAGAAAAAATATAATATTTTGATTTACTTAAATTGTATAGTAGAAAGAGAGATTCTTAGTCTGTAAGTATGAAAATGTCAATGAACTTTTTTTTTTTTTATGAATTAAAAAAGGTCTATTTTTACACTATATGCAGATTGTTCAATATTTTCTTTGAAAAGTAATCACGTTTTCTACAAAAGCAGCCGTTAATCAAATAAAAATAGTGTTCTCTACAAAAGATGACAAAAGTAGTTATCATAATTAGCCATACAAATAATTTCTTAGGATAAATATTAAATTCCAATTGTGGACCCCTCCAAAAGTATGCCTTCTGATTTGGGTGGGAAAATGATAATCATGAAAATATCCAACATCCAAGAAAGGGCAGTAACTATCCTTCAATCTTAACTTTAACTCATTTATCACCTTTGTATAAAACACATATAAATATACTATTTTCATCCCAAAATAAATTTTATTTTACTTAATAAAATTATCCCAAAATAAATGTCATTTTTAAATTTCAAGATATATTTACATACAATCTGTAAAAAATACTTATATTTACTCATACCACATTAAATGTGTATAAAATGATTGTTAAGAAAGAAAAAAAATTCCACAATAATTTTAATTAAATAGAGGTAGATCCGTTCTTTTATCAACATTTTTAATTTGTGTGAAAATATTTAAAACGATCGAAGAAATATATATTTTTTCATAAGAGCATCCACAATGGAAAGTAAAAAAATATTCAAATTCAATTTAAATTCACATAGTGCATTGTGGGTGGAGGACTTGATCCACCATGGAGGAAAGAGAGAAGTTCATTCCCAAAAGTGAAAAAACAAAGCTGAAGATGGAGCGTGAAAGGCACTACCACCCCTGATTGGGCGCGTGCGTCCACACTCTCTCATGACGTGTCTCAGATTTGCATCAGTAATTTTCTTTTTCTTTTTTTTTTCCTTTTTCCTTAATTTACCACCAATTCTTTGGCCTTTTTTTTTAACGAACATATCAAAAAAGTTTTAATTATGATGTTGATCCTTCTTGCCTTTTTTTTTTTTTCTCTTTTTATTCAAAATTATAGTAAATTCAACTACAAATTTTATATTTTTAGAAATCAAATAAAACAGTGTATATCTTAGTATTTATTAAAATGAAATAAATATATTTAAATATTATTGTTTTAATATAAAATTTTATTTACTTAAAATATATTTAAATAAAATTTGTGTTTTCAAAATTAGAAAATCTAAATTAAATTAAAATTAAAATTAAGAGAGAGAAGATTGAGTGGAGATGAAACTCAATGAAATAGTTGAATTTAGATTTAATGGATTGGATCTGAATTTAAATTTATTAAATGTTGATGTGTAGTAGAAAAAATATAACAAATGATTAAATGAATTGTACTTTGACGAGAGTTGTAGATACTCTAGGGGGAGAGAGATTGATGAAATTAAGTAATTAATTTGTGATTAGTAGGTGGTCAAACTCCTATATTAAGAGTTGCAGAGAATTCTAGGAGTAGTGAAGGAAACCGAGGAGTCAGATTCTTTTGCTCTTCTAGATCATAACACAAAGTACTTGAATTTTTAAACGTTTTATTTAAATTCCACCTAGTCGTTGTACCTATAAATAAAGTTGTAATTAATCCTCATAACCGCAACTTCATAAGGGAAATGGTTTCTCATGATGATGTAAGGGGTGAGACAAAAAATTTGATAGATGCGGTTGAAAAAGAATTATCGAAAATATTAGATTTGGATGAGATAAAACTACACATTAATAAATGTATAAAGGGAATGATGATGAACAAGATAAGTAGTTCCCATGGCCTCAGAGTGGGTCCACGACAACCCCTCATATGGCATTTTTTGGTAATTCTGGAACAGGCACTCATATAACCTCTAGGGTTAGGGTTTTCTTACATAACCAAACTTGAATTTGTTTTGTTGTAGCTCAAGAGATTAATTAATAGAATACTTAGCATTAATGCTCATATTCTTTAACAGGAAAAGTTACTGTAGCTAGGCTCCTTGGGAAACTACCGTACAAGGTGGGCTTTCTTTCCACATATAAGGTAAGGTTTGCTTTATTGGTGAAACGTCACGCTAAAGGATAAATAATTACAATAATAAAATGGCAAAAAATTGTATGCCTCAGGGTTGGATCCGTGCCCCCAACCTGACCCGGCGCGTGGCCGCTCCCAAGTGCGCCCACACGTCCTTGTTGTGCATCCATGCGCGCGCACCTGTTGGTACCACACATTTGTTCTAAAGGTATCACACATATACTTTTTAGGTATCACATATGTGTAATATAGAACAAATGTGTAATACCTCAAAACCGCGCGCCCATGCGCCCACACCGCTCACACCCGCCGCGTGCGCACCTCACAAGTCTAAAGGTATCACATATATACTCTTCAGGTATTACATATGTATAATACCTATAGAACAAATGTGTGATACCTCAAAACCGCGCGCGCCCACACCTCCCACTCACACCGCGAGCCCATGCGCCCATACCGCCAACACCCGCCACGTGCACACCTCACAAGTCTAAAGGTATCACACATATACTCTTCAGGTATCAAATATCTTTAGTTCATGTTTATAATACCTATAGAACAAATTTGTAATACCTCAACAATATATGCACGAAAAAAAAAAATATATATATATATATATATATGTGGGGCGGTCTGGACGGGTTGGGGCGGGTCGTGGGCACACAAGTGTAGCTTTTATAAAATATAGAAATTGTGGCTTTGTGTCATGATGTTGGTCACCATGTGACCGTTGGTCATCACGTGACCAATGACACAACCTTGTCACTTCATCATTTCTTGATCTACAAGTGACACATGACACGATCTCATTGGTGGTAGTAGATTTTTTTTTATATAATTTAAAATGTTGATATTGAAAATAATTAAAAGAATTTAAAAATTATCAAAATTCATAATTTTTTTCTCTACAAATAGAGTTCAATATTGATATATTTTCTTGTCAATCCGAAATTCACATCTTTTATATTTGTAATTTAGTATGCATCTATTTGTAGTTTGATTTTTTTTTTCAATTTCGTATTCCAATTATTGTAATTTTAATTTAGTTATTGTGTTTGTATGTTATTTTAAATTTATGGTAAATCAATTTTCTTATTATAATTGCGGAATTAATATATCAAATATTTTTTCATTTATTTTTTTACATCTTTTAAATATAATAAAAAAATTCACAAAAAAATACAATTATTAAAAATGAGAAAAAGTATTGGGTTGGGTTGGGTTGGGTTGGTGTCACTAATAAAGTAAAAAAATTAAAATTGGATTGGGTTATGGATTATGTAGGTGGAAGAGAGATAAATAAATATTTTATTTATAGGTTGGGTTGTGTAGGTGTCACTGATAAAAAATAGTTTAATAGAAGTGCATAGAACAGATTTGGTTGCAGACAAAAGTGGTCAAACATGTTCAAGGACAAGAACAAGATACTCAATGCCCTTTCTACCTTTTCTACCACCGAGAGATAATTTTTTACTCTTTCTAATACAAAAAGGTTAAAAAGTCAAAATTACCCTTGGTTGTGACATGTGCACAGTGGAATGAAAGTGAAGATATAATGTTATTTTTGTAGGATAAAAATCTAAAAATGCAATAAAATGAGGGTATAATGGTATTTTTATAGGATTTGTGATAGTTTGTGCACAAAATATTTAGTGGTAAAAATGGAATATTTTAGTTGGGGATGCAATTTAAATTTTGTGTTTTAATTGAGTGATATTCAATGACTAATGAATGTATTTCAAATCATCCAAACTTTAATAATGCATTTAGAATCAATTCAATTACTCAAAAATTAGCTCAACAAGTTTTGTATGGTATTCACTAAATTAACAACGTAGCTGACTTCATGATATGATTTCATAGATTGATGAAGGCGATGGAGGCATACTTGGCTTAATGCCAAATAATTCAGATGAAGATCATGGAAAAGAAGCAGTAGAGGATATCATGTCTTCCATATTTGCAGGTCGTAATCAACAAATGGAAGAATTCAGGCATCTGTAGCAGGGTGACTAAGTTGTTCTAATTTGATGACTACAATTGCGAACAATTTGCAAATATTCTTCATCTAAAAATCTGAAGATACAAGTTGCAACCTTCATGTGACGTAGAGGCTGTATCAGCAATAATTAAACGAGAAACGGATCAAAAAGAGCGTGAGGATATGAATGGAGGTTTAGTGGATGAAATGCTAGCAAAAGCTCGAGAGTATTTGGATTCGAGGATTGATACTGGTGAGCCTATAATCGAGTCTGAATCTTTGGTTACAATCACCTTAGAAGATTTAGAGGGTGGGATAAAGTTGCTGAAATTCGAACAAAGTCGGGAAATATTTAGAAATGCCTAGAAGTTTTTGATTTTTCTTTTATCATATCTAGTTTTAAAAACTGTTTTGTTTTATAATTTTGGTCGTGTTATTTTTGGACCATTATTCTAAAAAAATAATCGTCTTATTTAAATCTGCTTTTGTTCAAAATTCAATTTTGGAGATAATTGTTGATATGGACATCGGTGGTCGTTATGTGGCATGCACACCTATAATTGGCCACAATTGGAGTTTTCCATTCATTAGTAATATCACATTGATCAATGCTCTCTTGTTGGAATTCAAATAATTAATATTTACAGATAGTCCTGTTAGTTTCAAATAATAAATATGGTAAAAATTATAGTTTGGAAATTGAAATTTTACTAAAGACTGTTAACGAATGAAACCTAAAAGCTTTAATTAAGCATGTTCATGAGGTTAATATTGATTTATTATTGAGTAGACTCAAAATATCATGTTAAAGAAAATGTTTTCTTATTATATCTCAATTTCAAGTAAAATTATGAACAAATTAATCCAATAAGTTAAAAGAGTTCTACGATCACATGTTCTTCACTAAATTACATTAACACTTGTCTCTTCACTAAATTACATAAGCATTTGTCTCAAAAGAGTCGAAAACAAGTGGCTTTAAGTGATAATTCTTCCGTCCACTTTAACCTTTCTTGGCTGCAGCCTCGCCCTATATCAGATAAAAAAACAGATAATCAATATCAAATTAAAATAACTATTTCGATGTACTCTCTTTTTTCTTTCTCTAAAAATTATTATAAACTATAATGGTTGGAGTTAATATACATTAATACATGCACACTTGATTCATCAAGTATAGTATCGAAAAAATTAATGGAAAAGCTTACATTTACAGTAAAAGTGATTCCAACTCGAATTTCACCCTGGTAAGTTTTGTCGCTAGAAACAACCCTGTACTTTTGAATAGGAATTTCAGCATTGCCATTCTCCAACCCTAGCTCAAATAGTTCTTTCAAATAGATGCTGCAATTTGTTTACATAATCAGTTAATAATCATTCATATTTAATTTGTATTGACTAAAAATGAGAAAATAGATATATTACGTGGTTTGGCCAAGATTATCATCATTGGTAAAGTTGTCGTGGTCCATAATTTTGAGAAGGAGCTTTTGTTGCTGGTTCTCTGCACCGGCTGCAGGGTATTCCACCTTGAATTTGAACTTCTCGTTCCACACCGGCCTCCTCCCCCCTTGACCTGGACCCACCACATTTCAATTTATTAATTATTTTAATTTACGAAATCTATATTCTCATCATCACATAATATAAAATATTAATTTGCTAATCAATTTTAATTATTTTTAAAATAGATGCTATTTCCCTTCAATTCTATTTAAATATCTTTAAAATTTTGTCATAAATTAAGAAATATTAAAATTGGATTAAAAAAAATATGCTTAAATATCTTATAGTCTAGAATAAATTAAAAGAATTTATCTTTTTTCGGATAATGAATGTGGGTGAACTTGGAAGAAGGTGAGATTATAACTAAAGAATATAATAATTGAAATTGAAAACAAAATTGAACTTCTAATATAATATTTATAATGTGAGAGAAATGAGTAGATGTTTGGGTTAATTAGAATTAAATAAAAAAATAAAAAGGATTCAAAAAATTTAGAGAGAATCTTACCCCGCAGAAAATGACAGCACTTGAAACGAGATTTAAAGGATTTATGTTGAGCAGTGGCAGTGGCTTTTCCAGTAGTGCTTTTTTGTTCTTCATTTTTGTATTGAATCACAACGTATGGATCTACCCTACCTGCATTTTCAACAATTATTTAATAATACATTTCTCAAAAAAAAAAATTTTACCAGTTAAAGAAAATGTAATAATGTGTAGAAATGCAATCAGAATTATCATTTGATTAAATTGTCTAAAGCTTTTTTTTTTAGGACTTGGTCTCATGTTCTAGATTTGTCAACTCCAAAATTACCTAACCTCTTCAATTTCACAACAAGATAACATTAATAAAAAAGAAACTATATATATTGGATTAATATTACTGGAAATAATCTAAAAGATGACCATATTTGCGAAGAAACCGTGTTTTCGTGAGCAAACAAAACGTATCTACGTATTTATCAAAGCAACGAAACCCAGGCCTACTGTTATTCAGAAGAATAATTTATGAATTAATTCAAATTGGATCCAACTAAAATGTAAGTTCAATATAAGGTTGTATCCTACGAAATAATGAAAAAAAAAAAACTTTGATGATGAGATAGCCATATAAATATAATTTCTTAGACAGATAAATTCTCATTCCAAATGAGTTTGTGAAAATTAGTTTGGTGACTTGACTTCGTCAAACCATCTTATATGAGTTTTTTTTATTAAAAAAAAAATCCAAATACATTTAAGCAGCTACATTATCTCCAGACCATATAATTATAAAATTTAACCGAATTTAAGTAAGGGATAAGTAAACCATGCAAAAAATATATATTTGTATACTTTAAAAACAGAAATGATTAATAAGTAAATAAGCAATTGGATTAGCATTGACCATCTACAGTTCCAGCTCGATATATCTGGCAGGGTTGTGTTGTTTGACTATAGCCTATAGGGATGCTCGATAATATTACTCCACATGAATTAATGAAATTTTCATATTTTTCTTACATGAATTAATGGATGAATATATAGTATCAAGCTTGAAAACCATAAATTTGGTGTTTTTGAGAAAAACTATATTGAACAATAAATTTAAATTTTACATACCAAATAATTCAGTGTTTTTGAGATCTTTAGCGCCGGCTACCGTCACCTCCATTATTCCCGTCGTCATCTCTCTCTCTCTCTGTATGATGTGTGTGTGTGTGTGTGTTTTTATGTTGCGTGAGATTTATTAGTTATTTTGACAAAAGAGGAAGTGGTTTACGTTTGAATTGGGGGGGTTAGGAATGCATGCCTTAATACTTTATATAGAGACATGACAATGCAAAGAAGAGAGAGGAGAGAGAAACTCAAAACTGTAGAAAATAAGACAAAAACTATATACGTCTTTCCTTGTATCTTCCTAATCTAAATATTATTTCATTTTGCTTAGTCAAAAAATTATTAACTTTCCGCCTCTTCAATTTTCTCTTTCCACAAAATTTTGCTAGTCAATAAAATATTTAGGTGTCATGTATTAGTTTTTATATAATATATACATCTATACTTATATAAAAGCAAGGAAGTTGGCAATATTTACAATTTTGTCATTTTTCCTCCTAAAAAGTCACATCATTTTTTTTTTTTTTTGCATTTTAATTATTTTCCCATGTACTAAATTTATTAAGATTCTTGCTTCATAATCCACAATGGATAATTCTTGAAAAATCATTATGTAAGATGATTTTGAATTTTATAAAAAATTAAGATTATTATAAACTCATGTTATGAAGATTCTTACTTCATCTTACAAATCATTTTGGAGTCTGAGTTTTATAAATATTAATAACATATTTTTTTGTAAGATTATTCATATATCATGACCATCAAATGTAATAGGTTTTTTCATAAATGAATTAATTGTATTAGGAATTGTAATATTGTATAGATTTTTTAATTTATATAATTGGTCTATTTGATTTAATATTATAATTATTTTATTAGTTCATTTATATTTTCTTGATATTAATTAAATTAATTTTTATTGAATATAATTTCATAAATCCCAATAATAGATATTGTTCAAATACAAACTTAATAACAAATATTAATTTATTTAGGGATATCTAATAGCATATTTAATATAAATAAATAAATGTAACATTGTTAAAGAAATTAATATATATATATATATATATATGTGTGTGTGTAGTATGGAATTATATGTCATTCTAAGTATTTTTTAGATTAATATTTGTATATTCAAATATGTAATACCATCAACATTGTACAGAAAATATTAATATCCTGTACCGATATATTTTAATGATGAAAATATTATTAAGTATTCAAGTATAAAATAAATGATTTGGCTATCTGTCATTTTCAATGTTAAGCGATATTAAAAATGTCATTTTTTTTAATTCAATTTATTTTAAAATGAAGGTTGAAAATACATGCATGATTGACATTGTTTGCATCAAGTTCTTAAGTAAAATTTTCATTTTTTGTGTATTGTTTCTAATATATATAAGATATATATATATATATCTTTAATTTAAGTAATTGAGTCTAATTTGAAATTCATAATTGATACTTTTAGTGTTATTAATTACAGATTGTCCAATTGGATATATAATAAACAAGATTATTATGAATTAGATAGATATTTAATATATATATATATATATATAGTTAAGTAAATTCATATTTTTTAATTGTTAAATACTTTATATCTTCAAAATGCTTATAATTAGTTAAATTGTATTATCAAATAGTTGATATTTATTACATTTTATATAACAAATCGTGCAACGCACGGGGACAACTACTACTTATATAACAAAGTACAGAGATACACATTATAAGAATATCATTTTAATGTACTAATAGTTTATGTGTCACATATCCAACTTAATTAATAATTTCACAACAGATGATTTATGAAGATGTGAATTTTACACATCAGACACATTTCTAATATGTCCATAATGGATATTTGGAAAAAAAAATTCAACTGTAATATGACAATCGATTTTCTTATAAATTAACTTTCTTTCTAAACAATTGGTATATATTACGAGAGATTGGAACTATATTATAACGTTATAGTGTCTCTATGGCCAATACAATATTGAGACGTATGAATGTTGTATATATGAGGAATTGATATTAAATTATTGAATCAACGAAAGACTTCTTACAAGAAATGGTTGGGTAAAATGACATGATAATATTTGGTTTAAGTTTTCTAATTGTCACACGCTTTTTCAAATTTCTCCATTCATCAAGTATGCATGCATAGACGTTACTTGTCGAGAAGGGAAATATATATATATTTTTTTATATAATTATTTACTATATATTTCCTTTCCAATTGAATTGGATTTTCGTTTTTCCTCTTATCAAAGCGCGACATGTGGCGTCTGTGTGCTAATTAATTTCCAGCCATTTAATTCGGAAAAAAAACAATTTTATCCATACCACCAAGTCTAAAAGAACATAATTGAAATACATAAGTACAAATGAGTGAGACTCACTTGCAACTTTAAATTTGAATAATACAAGTGATGTAGATTAAATGATCTAATACAATCTGAATTTTATGGTACGCGTACACTTGTATGGATGGTATTTAGAAGAATAAATATGTTCCAAAAAATCCTATTGACTAAAAAAGATGGAAGTTTAAGTTATAACTAAAAATATTGTTTCTATACTAAAAGGAAACATTGCCCCAATAACTCGGGCTTATCTTATGTTTTGCTCTCTCACACCCACTTCTCGAAATATTATAGATAGAGTAAATTTTTGATAATCTAAATACTTCTCATTATGAGTTAAAATTTAAATACGGACTAACAATTATAAAAAAAAAAAAAAAAAAAATTCCATATACATATATATGAAGATTCATATATGGTATATGATTAGTAATACACCACATCACCATCATATTTTTGAATAGGTCTAATGCGAGACGGTCTCACGTGAGACATCATTTAAGACGGAGTTCATATATTAGAATAGTAAAAACAGATTAACTCATTTAATGCAGACAATATCGGTTTCACATAAGACCATATAAAGCTCTGTTTCATGTGAGGTATTATGTGAAACCGTCTCATATAAGTTTTTGAGTATATTTTTTAGGCTGTTGGGACAAATTATGTATATATGATATTGAAAAACAAAATCAAATCCAATTAAATAAACCTAGAGTCTTGAGTTAAAATGCTTTTAAATTATGGGGATTAATTCTTTGAATAAATATTAAATTAAAATGCAAAACATATTTAAAAAGCTTAAAATATAATAAGATAATAAATCTTAGATTGTAGAAGAGTAACATTGATTACTAACAATACGAATGTCAAACAGCTAGCAAACTTCTTTTGAAAAACTCAAATGGATAGTATTTTAGAACTCTACTTGAACTACCATGACTTGGATAATTACCAACTAAATAAAATAATAGTGCAAAAGAAAATTTATTTGGATAAGGAACAAACGGTTGTTCCTTTTAATAATTGAGGAATGAGTCTTTTGTGAAACCCTTTCACGAATATTTATTACATTGTGTAAGATAAGTTGATCCACAATCCAATCACTTACAACCAAAATTCTACAATTCACATGCTAATGAGTCTTTTGTGAGATCGTTTTACGGATTTTTATTACATTGTGTAAGACGAGTCAATCCATAACTCAATCACCTACAACCCAAATGCTACAATTCACATGTTGTTTGTAGGTGGTAGGGCTCCATCTCACGGTAACTATCTGTGAAACCGTTTCACATGAATTTTTGTGATAATTCAGAGGCACTTAATTACTTACATATAATCAATTCTTAAGGGTTGTTCGTACATTTATACAAAAAGTACTTATATAAGAACGTTTCATTTATATAACTTCATGGATGAAACTTCATTAGTCAAAACGTTTTCATAAGTTAAATTATGTTTTTTAGGTTATGAATTCATTTGACACATCTTATGAATTGAATCCGTGAATGAATTCACAGGAATTCTACTAATAAAACAAACTGTAGGTATGGTATATATGTTTTCTTTTAGCTTTTTCAAAAACCAATGAGTTGTTTCAGTTTGATCAGTACATTATATCGAAAAAGAATCATTAATTTAACCATGACAGTAACCTATGCTTGAATGTTATTTTAACTTATAATGTAGATTCGATGTCAGTTGAATTCACATAATGTATAAGTTCTATTGTACATTTGTAATATAATATATGTAATATTTTATATTTAGAAATATTTGTTAAATAAATTTAATAATATTTTTTTCTTGAAAAATAGTTTTACTATGGTGGTGTGGACGGGTTTTGTCAAAGTCCAGTTTATATTCATCCCACAAGCCAGGCTACATATCGATTAAATACATCCATTATTTTATATATATACTGCGTAATAAGCACATATTATATTATATTATATTATATTTATTTAAGCACCGGATACATCATATATAGAAGGTGCATAAATTTGTATTGCTGGAGCCGCCATTGACCCTGAAGAAGTGGCCTGCAATTAACAATTATTTCCAGAAAAAGTCTCTAACGTCATTTCTCAACTAAACCACTTTCATTTCAATTATTAATTATCAACTACTACTTATTTAATTGGGTCAAGTTTTTCAGTTGCATACTTACGTAGGTAATGAACAATAAACATTTACCCCTACTAACCCATTTGAAATATTCTATGCCTTTGACCATGCAATTATTTGTTCTATATTCAACAAATGGTGAATTAAGGCGGAAAGGAAGAAAGAAAACACCTTTATTTACAGAAAGTTCATGGAACTTAAGAAATTTATGGTAAAATTAAAAACCAAAAAAAGAAAGTATTGGAAATGTAGTCAAGAAATTGTTTTGACTTAATAATAAAGATTGAAAAATTGAGTGATCATCTCATGAATTCACAAACCATGAGACTAGCACCCACGTTATTGTCTTGAATCAATTATTTGATAGCATTATCATCTAATCTAAGTACAAGTGTGCAACGTATGATACTTAATTCAGATTGTATGTATATATTACTTGATTTATTAAGTGCAGTAAAACTTATACTTTTTAACATCAATACATCATAAGTTAAAAGGAGGGGTGAAGTTTTCACACATCATATTTTCGTAGGTCTAAAGTTTATACATTCACAATTTGAGGGGGGTAAAGTGAAGAAAAGCATATTGTTGAAAGGGCAAAGTGAAATTAGTATCAATAATATCAAAGATAATTATCACCTGGAAACTGGAACTATGGTCTCTCTAACAAAACAATGCCACTATAACTGCTCTCTATAGATCTTCAAAAAAATTATTACTCACTCCCCACACTTGGAAGAATTATTCAAAACTCCACTCTAAGATTTTAGGGAAGACATATAGTTACATTGACAATTGAAAGAAAACGTGATGCATTGTATTTCTAACTGATTGATAGAATTTAGAAGCTAGCTAGCCTGGGATTGAGTCTCTGCAGTATTTAGTGATGGTTGGGGAATCCGAGCAGCAACGCATGGCTTGCAATCCAGTGGAGGGTCTTCTACAACGCTTATACGAAATGTCTGATCCTTCTTTTCATTCCCAGGTACATGAAGGAGAGCTTCCATGATGAGGATTTCCCAGTCACGGGGCCGTAATATAGAAAACAAAGAATCATCTGTTCAAGATTATAGAGTATCATGTTAGGAATGCAGAGGACTTCTCCTAGTCTTTATCTCTACCCCTCTCCCTCTCTCTCTATCTCTAAAACTGTGCACAGAATTAAAGAGGAATGTTCCAATTGAAAAAATCAAGATACAAGATAATCTGATAGTCAGAAACTTAATTTTCGACTAATTTATGTTCTGATATGTTGTAAATATAATGATAAATGGTATTAATTTCCATACTATATCATTTTCATAATGTGCTTTGTAATCTTTTAGTTTCATATGAAGACTTAATTACATAAATTTTATCACTGCGCCACAGTACACACACATATAGCCAATTATCATGTCTCTGTGATGGTAGCTTGGAATCGGTATCAACATATCAATGTCAAGGCAACAAACTCAAATATAAAGCTCAACTATAAGACCAACATGTTTATAAACCACCCACCATACACCAACCAAACCAAACTGAAAATGCATTTATGTATCTTGCGTTTTGATTGGATAGATTTAGATAATTTCAAAACAAGAGGCAAGATAGGACGATACACTTAAAGAAAGGGAAATGTTTCAACTCTTAAAATTGAACATTTTATAAGAATGGAACAAACCTCCACTGCGTACTGCTTTCAACTGAAAGATCCCTGTGCCTTGTGGTCCAGAAACAGGAAAGGTGCAAGATACAGAGTTCCGCTGGTGAGCTACAGCAAGCGATGCATTATACCAAGGACCCCTCACAATAGGCTCCCCAATAGCTTCAATGATTGTCTTGTTATTACTGGCTTTCTCCATGGCCTTTCTGCAAAAATTGAAAATCATGAACTATGACACCACCAAGCAAAACATGATATTAGGTAAGCAACATTATACACAGTGTTGAAAAACACCAAAGAAAGAAGTTTCTTTACTGGCCTCCCTAGCTCAATAAAGTATAAAAACATATAATCATTCAAAAACAACTGGCATATGTACAGAATATATCAAACTCAAAATGGTGGACTAAATGCTCAATGTCCTTTTTGTTTTGAGTTTTCCAGGAAAAGAAAACAGAAAAGAAATAAGCTCAAAACAGAACTGATGGACCATCTCTTAGCATTGTAGGAAGTCCTTTTCTCATTCCCTCTTCAGTGAGGAACTTTAAATTGGAGGTTTTAGGCATAAGGTTCTGAGTGCTAAATTGGATATTAGATGGTGTCACTGTTGAGTTTTGACAATTGCATTTACCTCTTCAGAATGTGGACAACTGTGTCCTGTCCCCAACCCCCTTCAACATTTGGTTATTTCATCAACGCTTTGGAATTTGGATATGTAAGGAAATTTATTTTACCCTACATTCACTTTCTAATTGATTCACAGATAGCCATGAGATTAAATAACACATTTAACTTCCAAAATACCAAGAGTTGTTTAAAAAAGATAATGAAGGTCAGTATGACTTAATGTGGCAGTAAATGTCAAGATGTGAAAAGGGCTTCCTGGTTAGCAATATCCCAGAAGAAAAGGTTGGATGACACAAACCTTAAATGACTTCATCCTTAAATGTATAAAGTGTAAGCAAAATTATATGATATAAACTGGTGAAAAGTGCCAGCCCAGGGTTTGTACAGCGAGATTAAAAAAGGATGAAAAATAGTGGGAAAAGTGCAGTTTTTACTTCTAGATATGCATGCACGTCTTGTAGCCTTGTATAACCAGTTAAACATAGATTGATGATCATTTTTCATTTTGTGGAAGTTCGCTCTTCTGCAATTTTGGGCATACAAGACCAGTGGGTACATGCACAAGACATTTAAGAATTTTTGTAGAAGATAGGAGAGTGTTTAAGAGATGGCTAATAGAGAAGTGGAATGGGGATGCCAAAAAGAGCAAACATCAAGGGATAGCCATCAATTGTCTATATTCCAATGTCCAAGGAGGTTGCTGCAGTTTTCCCAATTCCCCTAGCAAGAGTCCACTATTGGAGCTTACAGAATCATTTACTAGCCATGAAATGGTCTTAATTCTTCAGTATCCATGTAGTCTAAACATGCAAAGTTATCTCTCAAAGATCTTCAGTCTGGATGAAGAGTACGGCTCTATGATATTAGCATATTTTTTTATTTTTCTGATAAGAAAAGTTGTTCTGCATTCATTGTTGCAAAATTGCTAGGCATAAGTAGGGCAGCCAACTGGTGACGCAGACTAATAAATTTATATATTTTGTTTCAAGTTATATTTAACATTTTATCTCTAATATTTTTTTTATCTATTTTATAGGTACAAGAGATTCAAGCTCACTTGAAGACTTTCTTGCAGAGACATTAATAAATCTCAGACTAATTTTAACTCTCGTTATATTGTACATCAAAATCATATTTAAATTTTTTATTAGATATTGTATTTATTATATTTTAAATCTAATATTTTATTCGTTTTTCAATTTTTACTCTTACAGATTTCCCAGAAAAATGAACCCCAGCAGTTAAGCAAAGCTTTCAACAGAATGTATCAACTTACCACATGTTGGATACACATCCAATACATAATGGTACCAAAATGAAAATACACACACAAAAAGATTCAGGTGGCGCCTCGTCTCACCTAGGAACGTTGCCACCCATAAAGGGCAATTAGGTCGAAAGCAGGGCACCCCTCACTCACCTTTTACATAAATGCCTCCATTATGCACACTAGGCATATAAAAAACTTCATTTCTTGTTCAATTGGGATGCATATTATGAGAAACTACTGGAGTGGAGGCTATTATGTCATTGGGATGTATACATGTGAATTAGTTTTGACCTAATTTTATATTGATGTAACATGAGTGGACCAAAACAGAGATTGAATGCTAAACTTAATCAAAAAATAGCATCCTTTCGGACCAAATATTTGCAGCAACCTAATAGCAAAGCTACAGGTCCAGAGGAATAGACAAAATTTAAGGCCAGAATTAGCTATACCAAACTATGAAATTTCCTTTGGCCTTCACTTATAAAACTTCACTAGATCTTCCACAACTGCCTAGATTATCATATTATTCAGGTGAAACCAGAAAGAGATTAAGAGGAATGGGAGTGACGAGCATCCAATAATTCTCTATTTTAGTCAAAAACAATGAAAAATCCCCCCAACCTTTTTACTGGTGCTCCAGTAAAAGTTGTAAAGATTTATGTCATTAATTGAACTCCGAATATTGTGAGGTCAAAAGCTGAGAAACTTAAGTTTACCACGAGGCATTTCTCTACTAGATAGAGAAATGGAAAAGGCAAGAGTTTAGAAGGCTGAACTAATTTCCTCCCTTGTTCTCCCCTATACTAACAAAGAAGTAAAAATGTAGCACAAGAATTCATAAAACAGAAAGTCCCCTCATAATTATTTGAGTGCGGCAGATCATTCGTCATTCTGATTGAAGTATTCCAAGTGTACCACAATTCACCTATAAATAAATTTCATAACTAAAATATAAACCAGTGCAATTTCACAACAGTTACAATACAAGAACATAACTCTCCAGAACACAGCCAAAAGTCGAAGCATAAAGTAAACTCCGTTCAAAAATCAAACTTAACTCAATTCCACCACCATCCCCATCCCCACCCCCTTCCCAAATTAAAAAAGGATCAGAGAGAAAACATATCGGGATTCACGTCACTATACTGCACTATAGTTGCATCAGTCCACAAAATTCAAATAAATACATATAGCATACAATTTCCGAAGAAAATGTTTCTAGATGCAATAGAACTGGCAAAATATAGCCCAATAAGCATACAATTCTCGGTCATACATGATACAACATTGAACGGGTAAAAAATCTGATAAAAAGAAGGTAAATCGCCCAAAAGTAACCACATGTATCCACACAAAGTAAAAGGATGAATTTCTGAGCATAAATCTTAACCATCATAATAGACAGAGAACACAACCTGCTGCAGCCATGGTAAATGACTAGATCATCAATTGCACTCAAAGCAACGCCTCCTGTTAAGCAAATCAATGCTCCTGAGACTAATTTACGACCCCACGATTTCGCTTTCCCTTCTTCGGCGGCGGCCGGAGATGGCGGCACCGCCGGTGGTCTGATCTTCAGCATGGAAAGGACCCTTCGTCCCACCATCGTTCCGCTTGACTGCTTCCCTCTCTTCCAGTGTTAGTGGCGGTGTCTTGCTCAAAAGGGCAAAATTGAAGTGGGGGTGTAAAGGTAATTTGCTCAAAATATCCATTCGCTCTTAAAAACTAAAACAGTTAAATTAGTTTTTTTTTTTTTTTTTGATATAATGATATTGTTCGATTTGGCAAAATATATGTTATAATTTAATAAAATATACGCTAAAAAATCAAAAATACTTTTCTTTAAAACCTTGAATGACAAGTCCATTGGAGATAGGTAGCTCCTAAGAGTATTTATAATTATAAATGATATATCAAGTACGAATAAATATAAAAAATTGAAAGAAAATAAAAAATTCTTCTTGAATATAAGAAAATAATAGTTAAATTGAAACAAATTCTATTTTGTATTACATTAGTTTGAAACAAATTTTCTCTTTGAGAGAGCGAAGTAATCAAATTGAACCCTTAATTATCCTCAACTTGAAATGAAAGGATACAAGAATTAATTATGCTCAACTTGAAATGAAAGGATACAAGAAGGAACGATAAAACAAAATTTTCAACTCACTAAAATATAGCAAAATTATAAATATCATAAATATGTTGTTAAATCATAAATATCCAGTTAAATTTGTATTTTTCTTACAATTCTCCCCTCATTTCAAATGATGCAATCTGTAAATAGGAATAAATGTACTGGATATTTTTGCAATTATCCAAAAATATTAATCCGCTAATGGTCTATTGCATACATACATTGTGAATTAACATTAACATTTTGCAGAATTAAACAGTAGATTACTCAAAAGTTGGTTGTAGATCAATTTGGCTTCCAAACATTGCATATGAGCTCAAACACTTCAACATTCACTATAATTTACCAAAGCTGCTCCCAAGCAACCAATGCATATCCTAAGGTTCTAGGCCTTTGCAGATTGCAACATCAGTGAATTTCTGTAGGCAATTCAAGACCTCCTCGAAGGGGGCCTTATCAAAGGGCGAAATGAGCAAAAGCCTCATTCTGTCAAGCAGCAACTGCCATTTCTAATTGAGATTCTTGGACTTCCTCACCAGCAAGAAACGGAGTTTTCTGAAACTCGTTACGTAATTGCCCACAGGCTGCACTTGCATCCAGTCCTCGTGTTTGACGTACACTGACTGTGATTTTTCGAGACTCTAGAGCAGCAGAAAATGCACCAATCTGTGTGGAGTTATCAGTTGTGTCGGTTATTAACTCAATGATGAACTTGCATAAAGCAGACAATAAAAATGAAAACACATACAGCTTTCCTGTAGGGACGCTTATACTCTGAACCCTCTATTGGGTTGAAAGGAATTAGGTTTACATGATAACCAGGACCCCATTTATGGAGAAGCTCAGCTAGCTCTATCGCATTATCTACTGTATCATTGACTCCAGCTGCCGAGGAAGAATCAGAGAATAGACACCACATTATATGTCATGTTGTGCATGGTGTTGAAGCTTTAAAAAGAAAAGGAAAACTGGAATACCTAATAGTGTGTACTCGAAGGATACTCGTCTACTGGTTTCGAGGAAGTATTGCTTGCAGTCCTTCATGATTGCCTCCAAAGGATATGCCTTTGCACTTGGGACAATCATTTCCCTTAGTTTCTGATTTGGAGCATGTAGGCTGATGGTGGAAAGTGGAAGACATAAAAAAGAGCATGAGAATGCCAACATCTTAAGCACCAACATCAGTCTAATTCTTCATAAATAGTGGGGATGAGACAATTTTGCCCCGAAGATATGGTCAAAGACTCAAATATACAATTTTACCTTAAAATAAATTTTAACACCTAAATCTACACGAACCCATCATTATAATCCCAAACATATTGAATTTTTTTTTTTTAAATTAACTTAAATTTCATGTGTTTAAATGAGGGTATAGTAACAAATTAAAGTAAGATTGGGTACTATAAAAAACTATTAAGAGTAAAATGGACAGTTAGATCAAATGTTCAGAGTATGCAACACTTTTTCTGTAAACAGTGATATAGGTCAAAGATATAGAACAAATGATATCAATCTTCGAGAATGGCGTCGAACTTGTCATGCTACTTTCATAGTTTGTCAAAAATCAGTTATTCACAATTAATGACACCGGTATCAATGTCAAAGGTTGAAATTCCACGCCACCAAACATAGTCAAGACAGAAATTAACAGTGGCTTATCAGTGCATGTATAGTTTGAAATTAGCATGCTGAAAGTGTTACCTGAGAGCCAATGTAGATTGAAGTTTGTGAGATGCCAGTTTTTTGATAGTGTTCGGAACTCCAACAGTTGAAATTGTTATCATCCGTTGCCCAATTTGAATATCCTTAACTCCAAAAAAAAGATTACATTTTAGGTTTTAATACTATATAAAGACAATTCGAGTCATCCACCATAGCATTAATCTATACAATGCGTGTTTGTACAATGCTTCACCCAAAAAGCAAGCAAAAGCATAGATACAAGGGTGCATAACAAACTTAGAACAGGTGTAACACCAACGTAAACAAATGTGAGATAGAATATCCTTATCAACCAAATTACTAATATTGGAGGCACACCATTGGGACGAATGATGATCAATTGTTTTTAATGGGTTATTATGAGAAACATCCCACTTCAGAAACAATATTTAGTTGGTTTTTGTACTGTCAAAAATGAGAAAGTAGAACTTGTGCTTGTCAGTTTGCTCATAGCTATGTTACCTTGTTCAAGCAACGGTGTGCTTCAATAACTTCTTTCAAATTCAACATTGGCTCACCCATCCCCATAAACACAACATTAGTAACTCTACGATTGAAAATCTCTTCAATTGCCAAAACCTGAAAAGCTTATATGTTAAGACAAAGTATAAAGAAAAAGTAGGTCAAGTTGCTATTGGGGTAGATCCTAAAGCCTATAAATTATAATCATAAAAATTAAGAGAAGAAAATACAAATAAACATGTCAAACAGACTAAGCTATTTGGAGATACTTCATGGATAATATAAGTATCTTTAACTCTACAGGAAAACAAAAGATAATGATTGTTTGAGGTAGAAGGTGACGAAAATTTTTATTGGGCTGGAGAAGCCTCCTGATAAATATATCAAAAATTACTCATGTCAGATATAAACTAACCTGTTCAACAATTTCATGGCTCTTAAGGTTTCTCGAGAAACCTCCCTTTCCAGTGGCGCAGAAGGAACAGCGTAACGGGCAACCAACCTGGTCAACCAAGTGGAAAATACGTTAAGATGCATGACTACAAACCACATATAAAATCTCCTTAATAGAAAGTAACTATCCTAACAGACTTCTCTTTCTCATGGAAACTGGAAAATTACTTGTGATGAGACACATGCAGTCAATCGGTGTGAACCTTTGTCATCTTCAACAGGTATGCCAACAGTCTCCACCAGCCTATTATCCTCCAACTTTATGAGCAACTGAACGATACAAAAATCATGATGAGAACATTGAAAGGAGGGAAATCGTACACACAAACATATACACTGAGGAAGATTTTGTCAATATTAAGAGTTAGTATCTATGTGGAACAAAATATATTCCATAAAAGCAACTTGAACTTCAAAAAACTTGTTAACACCATTAAAGCGGATGAATTTTAACAAGAGTAGAACATCTCAGTTACTTAAACTTTGCAGTAAGATCCCGGATACAAAGACCAGTTATAAAATCTAAGTAGCCATTACAACAATGCCATATACTGAAGGAGTACATAACTTCAGTACCAAATTCACTTACTTAAAAAGAGAATATAGCACATACTTATACAGGAAAAAAGATGATCTTAAACAAGGAGCATACTGGAGTTGAAGAATTTAGCATGACATATCTAGCAAAGCCTATATTGGATAAGATTACAGAGAGCTTGCTTCTGAAACATTATGAACTAAAAATTAAGATATTTCAAAATAGAAATGAGTTAATTTAAGTTCAAATCAGAAAAGATGAACTTGAGGGACAGCCCCCACCCGGACCCCAAAAAAAAAAAAAACACAGAGAAAAGGACAGAAACCTCGAGTTGATTAACTTTAAAGGCAAGGGCGCAAGACAAAGTGACTCCCTTAACTGGATTTCATTCCTAAGTCCTAAACTAATTTGAGTGACAAAGTTGAGTCTTTAGTAGAGTACATGCACAAATCAGAGAAGTAAAGGTAAATTTTCCACTACTTGAAGTATTCCATGGTATTTCTTTTGTGCTTTCACGACTTTAGTAATTTTGAGAATTTGTTAATAAGAATTCAGGTAACCAATCGTTTGCCCATTCTTCTGGGTTGTTATTACTTAAGCTTTTCCCATAAAAAATTTGACTCACATTATACCACAGTTATTGATTACTATATTGGTGTACCCAGAAACATCCTTCACGTATGCACAGAAATTCAATCCAGAGAACCAACCATTTAACTTTAAACTCTTTTTGCAGTAATATAGGATTGAAAAAACGAAAATTAGTAAAGCAGAAACAGAAAATCCTTCACCTTAACTGTGCCATCAGCAGCAGTGACTTCCTTGAAAATAGGCAATCGACCCACACTCCAACCCGCTTCTTGCAGCTCATTCCTAAATGCCAATGGCACTTCACACACACACAGCCAAGTAATTTTTAGATAATATCTAAACCAATTTCAATTAACACATCAAGAATAAAGTATGTAAGAAGTACTCACCCTGACTAAAATCCTGAATTTCTTTAACCTTTCTCTTGTACAGCAAATGATGCAATTGCTTGCCTCTATACTTCTCCTAATATAATAAAATCAAATTAAGAAATCCTTGCACCACAAACTAGAAGAAACAATTCGTGATCATCTTCAATTTGAAGCATACATGTCCAAGTTCAACGGCGAGTTGTTGTAGATCCATCTCCGACATGCCGAGGAGCACGCGCCGTGTATCTTGTTTGTTATTTTTGACGGGAGGAACGGCAATTCTGGTGGCGGTCTCTATGCTACTGCTGCTACAGGCGACGGTGAGCGCTCGAAACTGTAAGGCACGCGCGACGGGCGCGTGGCGTAATGCGGCCATGGGGCTCGTTATCTGCAGAAATTTGAAGTGAGAATTGAGAGATGGAGGAGATGATGATGGAAATGATAAAACCCCTCGCCTTAAACCTCAGCTACGCAAAGACTATTATAACCCTGCTCCAACGTTGTCGTTTCACTTTAGTATAACCTTTTTTTTTTTTTAACAATATTTTAAAAAGTTTAGGGACTTAGTAAGTCACAATAATGTATAAGAACATACTAAAATAACACTTGAAAGTTCAGTCCAGGAATTGATTTTGTTTTAAGAAGTTTTTCTTTTGTTGTATTTCATTTCGACTATATATAGCAATGTTATTATGTAATTCTTTATATTAATTGATGAAATAAAATATTATATTAAATTGAAAAACTGAAAATTGTGATTAATGTATGACTTGTAACAAATAATAAGTTGTCGTCTCCAAAACAGGCATAGGAGAATGACACATCTTTAAAGTTTAATCTATATGTATAAAAGTAGGGTTGTTTTTCTGAAGTGGTGACAAGGTAAGTTTTTTTTAAGCCGTCTCAAGTCGTCATGAATCATAGTAATTAATTTGAAACATTTTATATTTTCATTTCAATTATTGAGAATCACAATTGATTACTAGACTTTTCATTTAATCAACCTCTCATTTCATCTCTAAATATAAAATGTACATATATACATCATCAATATATAGATAAAATATAAAGTAAGGAGAAAATTCAAAAAATAAATAAATAAATAAAAAGAGAAGAGAAGGAAAATAGAAACAAATATTCATGTATACCCCTATAATATAATACATTTATTCATGAAATTTATGTCTCAACTTCATACATAAGTTTATTCAAAAAAAAAAGAAACTTCATACATAAATATTTATTCTTCTTTAAAATATGTTGCTTTTACTTATTATTTTGTATTATTGAAATTATTCATGTGAAATTTACTTCTTCTTTTTTTTTTAATTCTATGTACATTTTAGTTTATTTATATTCTCATTTTGTAAATTTATTATTTTGACAAATTTCATGAAATACACAGGTATAAATTTTATTAATTATATTATATTTATATATTAAATAAGATTACACTTTTTTTTAACTAATTACTAATGCATTATTATTATTATTATTATTTATTTAATTCATTTACAAAATTCAATTTTTTTATGATTCCCGTGTATGAGGTGGGGTCTCTACTAGATTCAATTATGACAAAGTCTTGGGTGAGACCGTCTCACGGATCTCATTCCGTGAGACGGGTCGGGTCAGGTTGAACATAAAAATTATGTAATACTTTTATATATATGAGGTAATATTTTTATGTGTATCATGTAATACTTTTTCAAAATATCACCACGTAATACTTTTATGTGTATCATGTAATACTTTTTGAAAATATCACCATGTAATACTTTTATGTATATCATGTAATACTTTTATATATATCATATAATATTTTTTGAAAATATCACCACGTAATACTTTTATGTATAACATATAATACTTTTTAAAAATATCACATAATAACTATAAAAGTATCATGTAATACTTTCATGTATATGAGGTAATACTTTTATGTGTATCATGTAATACTTTTAAGTCAACGGTGTTGACCGTCCAATGACCGACGTTGACCGTTGACTGTTGACTTTTTGATTTTGACCGTTGACCTTTTGACTTTGACCTTTGACCGGGTCGGGTTGACCTGTCTCACGGAATGGGATCCGTGAGACGGTCTCACACAAGACCTACTCTTCAATTATTCGTAGATCATATTTAATTATTAATTCATTTTCAGGAGAGAGAGAGAACACCTAAAAACGACTATAGTATTTAAACACGAGTTTGCCAACCACCTCTTTTCCCACCAATATTGCTGCAAATTAACATACAACCAATTACTATACAAAGCTTCTCAATTAGTTAAAACTTACATAAGATTTTGTTTCCTTGTCTATCAATCTCTTCTTCGATTCCCTAATCACTAACATTGACAGGGGAATGAGAAGTTCTTGGATACTGAGAAGGTCGTGGATACGACATAACTGGCCTTCTAACGACAGACGATGTCCTATGATGTTTCATAACTTCATCGGTTTTGACAGCACCTGTCCCTTGAAGCTGTTCTAAAGCTTTCACCACTTCCTTCATTGTTGGCCTGTGTTTTGGTTCAATGGCGAGGCATTTCACGGCAAGATTTGCTGCTTTAAGCGCTGCGTTTGGCGAGTATTGGCCTCGTATACGAGCATCTATTATACGAAGCATTCTCCGTTTGCTGGCTAGATAAGGTTTCGCCCATATGATGAGATTTTGCTCCCTGTGTGGGAGGTTCTTGTCTAGGACGCGTCGCCCTGTCAGCATTTCTAGAAGAACTACTCCATAACTGTAAACGTCGCTTCTGGCTGTCAGATGACCTTCATATGAATAACAAAGATAAGTTAAGAAGATTGTCGTTTTTTATATGCCAAAATGACTTTAAACAAATGGAAATGTGTCTTTCTAACAATTGTCGTTACAAAATAAGTTTTTTACTCATTACATAAAAAAACAAGTTTTTCACCCAAAACTTTTTCAAATGCCCTTTTTGCTTCGTGATCTATAGTTAGCTCTGGGATCTGACCTAGGTTATCTATTTCACTTTTGTGATCTAACCATCGTAATCTAATATAGGTTAACTATTTTACCTTCGTGATCAACCATCATGATCTATTTGAGTTTCGTGATCTAACTATCGTGATCCATGACTAGGTATGAACAAAAGGACCAACTTAAGTTCAAGGATTTTTATGTAATTTGATTTCAAATTTGAGTAGAAAACAAGTGTCTTTAATAAGTGAATATTTTTCATTTTTTGTTATATATAATGGGTAGAAACACCACTCGTTCCCTCTAAAGAACGTAGAATATATACCTGTGGCCATATACTCGGGAGCTGCATAGCCGTAGGTACCCATAACCCTAGTCGACACATGGCTTTTACCATCACTCGGGCCGTCCTTGGCCAACCCAAAATCAGAAAGCTTGGCATTGTAGTTCTGCAAAACCATCAACCAACTTTTGTAAGAGAATCGAACAATGTTAATCAGACAATTAAGTTACAAAATCAATCATCATCATACCGAATCAAGCAAGATATTGGAGGCCTTGAAATCGCGATAAATAACTTTAGCCTCAGGGCTGTGAAGATACGCGAGCCCCTTAGCAGCACCAAGCGCGACCTTCATACGTAGGTTCCAAGATAACGGCTGAAAATGAGCCGTTCCTAAAGACATTCAAGAATAAGTCAATCCAAGAAATGAATCTCATGTATTGAACAATATAATGCTTGGATATGTATCAAATTGACTTACTTCTGAATAAATGATTCTCCAAGCTGCCACGTGGCATGAACTCGTAAACCAAAAGCCTATGTTCGTCCTCCAAGCAATAACCAACCAATTTCACCAGATTAGGATGGTAGAGTTGTCCCAGAAAATTGATTTCAGTCTATAGTTGAAGAGCAAAACAAGAAAAAAAAAAATCAGCTAATGCCAATTGTAGTTGGATTAAACTCCATCTGTTCAAAAATAAGTGTCATTTTGTAGTTTTTGTCATAGATTAAAAAACATAAAAATTGGACAAATATACTCTTAACTAATCAAGGAATTTATGATTCAATATTGGAAAGAGAATCAAATTAATTCCCTAAATTTTAGCTAAGGAATATTAATAGGGATAATTTGTGAATAAAATTATACAAAAGTCTAAAATGACACTTAATATGAAACAAAATTAAGACTCTGGAATGACACTTATTATGAAACAGAGGAATTAGTACGTAGGCCGTAAATTCAAGAATATATGATTTTTTTTGGAGTGTCACTCATTAGATTCTGCTAAAATAAAGTAGAAAAAAGTAGTAAAGGGCCTTCTTCTATAATCTATATACAATTTGATCACATTCTTGAAAAGTAAAGCCTTTTGCAATGACTAACTTACCAACCATTCCTTGTGACCTTGAAAGCCTTCTTGGTTCAATCTTTTGGCGGCAATGACCATTCCGGTCCCTGGCTTAGCAGCTTTGAACGTGTTTTCGTCAATCCATCCTTTGAACACACACCCGAAACCTCCCTCACCCAACACACTGTCCGGGCGGAAGTTTCTGGTGGCTGTTCTCAGATCATTAAGTGTGAAAATCTTCAAATTCGATGATTCCAAGATTTCACCCTCCCCACGAGGAGTCAATGGAAACGAGGATGATGAAAGCCTACTGCTCGAATCTAATCCTGCAAGAATAAATGTTGTATCTTCACCACATTAGCATACAATTCAAATTTTTGAAAGCTAACAGAATATAGGAGCAGATAAATGTGAGCAAAACAGTGTGCCAATTAACTAATATATTGTAACCTTAGCAAGCCAAAAAAAAAAAAAACTCAAGTTTCCAGAAAAAAGAAAGAGAGAAAATATCACTTCATCTTCAAGAATCAGAAAGAGCAGAGTATTCAACTAATTTCATACACTAATTTTTCCTAAATGCATATGTATATATCAGTATATATAAGTTTATAACCTTAGCAAGCAACAAAAAAAACCTCAAATTTCCAAAAGAAAATATCACTTCACCTTCAGAATCAGAAAGAGCAAATTCAACAAATTCCATACACTACTTTTTTCTAAATGCTTATGTATATCTGTGTGTGTGTGTGTGTGTGTGTATTGTAAGTTCATAATCTTAGCAAGCAACAAAAAAACCTCAATTTTCCAAAAGAAAATATCACTTCATCTTCAAGAAATAAAAAAAAGGCAGACATTCAACAAATTCTATACACTATTTTTTTCCTAAAATGTCTAATGCAACTTATGTTACACACTTGAAACTTTCACATATTCAAAATACAAAACAGATTGTCCTAAAAACACCACAAGAAAAGAAATGAACAACATAATATCATCATCATTAATCACAACAGAAAACAATCTAGAGAGAGAGACTAACCATCACGGCGAGGACTATCGGCCCTAATTCTAACACTGCAACAAGAACCCATTAATCAAACACACCTCAAAACTTGTTATCTGATTTTTTCATTTAAAAAAAAAATGAAGGGACAAAGATTTATTGGTCAAGAAAAAACAGGCCACAAAATCTTTATGATGGAAGTTGGGAAAAGAAAGGTCTGAAATTCAACCCGAAAGTGTGAACGAGTATTAAATAAAAGAAAAAACAGACAACATATGTATGTATTTATATATAACAATTAATAACTATGTTTGAATTCTTAAGGTTTGTTGGGTTGGCATCACGAGGAAGAACTATCATTTAATTTTCTAAGCTTTCCCGAAGGGCTGACTTTTCTTGACATTATTTCTCCACCTTCAACTTGTCTGCATATACATAAATTACATAGATACATGTTTTATATGTATAGGTAGGGGGTGGGGGTGGGGGTGGTCAATGTAGGGAAGAAAAGACAAAGCTTATCTCTTTGGCACCTTGACAAGAGGACAAGTCGACAATTGCTGCTACGGTGCTACCACTTTCACATTAGATTTCTTAATCTAATTGTTTTTTTAATTTTAAAATTAGTTTTTTATTATATCAATATTATTATGAGCATGCCATGTTTTAGAAAAAAATAATAAAATATGTAATAAAACATCATTTATAATCTTGACTCCATTTTGTAAGAAACTGTTCAACTGGTTTAGACATATATTGCTTTTTTAGTAGGAATGTTTGGTTTGTTTTGGAAATGTACGAGAAAATTGTGTAAGAATTTATACCATTTTTGATCATTTAGTAAAGAATTTTTTTTTTATTAATCCAATTCCAATGCTCTGCTATATATGTTTGGTTATTTTAGAGGGAGATTTTGCAAATAGAAATCTTTTATTTCATAATTGTGTTTCATTTCTTATTTCATCTAAATTTGATTTAATATTTTTTCTTGTCATAAGGAACATTTATCAAAATCTAGATTATTACAAACAAAGAAGTTTTATACTGCTGTGAAGTCTAATATTATATTTTTTAGGGGAAAACTTGATATTATTTAATTAGTTACGTGCAGTGTTTAATTATAGTCAAAATATGAGACTAAAAAAGTGGGAGCAATAATTAGGCCAAAAATATGGAAAGTGAAGGGGACATGGTTCCGTGACACAATGCTAAAAGAGATGTTTAAAGACGAAGAAAAAAGGCTATCACAGAAATAAAGAAGACAAAAATCCGATCTTCTGAAAGTGAAAAATCGGACTCGTGACAAATCACGTCTTTCTTTTATCCAACTTAAAGTTGTTTATAAAGAAAAAAACACGGAAACACTCGTTCTATGATTATAATCATCATTAGTTATGTTAACTTCCAATCTAATTTTAAGTAGGATTCTTGCGAAACTATTTGAAACTATTTGACGGGTTTGATTTTATATGGCGGATTAATTCATAGCTTATAATCCATAAAATAGAGGTTGAATTATAATAATGAATTTAAACTATAAGTGGTAATATTTTATCTCACAAAATTGTACATACAAAACAGTTTTATATAAGTTTATATGATAGATGATGTGATCATAAACTAACTTCTTATGTTTGTTTTACTTATGTGAATTCTCATTTTCTTTTAATTAAATAATTGGTGAGGAGCTTTACAAAGTCTATTTAATATTGTTGACTAGCTAGCTGATTTGAATAGTCTTGGTGTTGTCAAGTGCTATAGTTCTATAATTTGTATTTTAATTTATTTATTGTTAATTATCTTTTATCAAATTTAAAGCCTCATTTCTCTGACTTTTCTAAAACCTCAAAACAATGTTGAACCTCAAAAAAAAAAAATTCTTCGACATCAAGAGTGT
The DNA here is from genome assembly GCA_954870855.1 of Scutellaria minor. Lineage (NCBI taxonomy): Eukaryota > Viridiplantae > Streptophyta > Magnoliopsida > Lamiales > Lamiaceae > Scutellaria > Scutellaria minor. The sequence continues at coordinate 3,031,083 of OX940728.1, read as the reverse complement.
ACGGACTGACTTATACGTGTATAGAGCCAAAATAAATCCTTCTAGATTAATATACAATCCATCAAAATAGGGACAGGATAGATTATACCCCTAAACTTTATCATTTCGACATACACTTACAAAAATAAGATTTATCACTTTGCCCCCTCGAACTTTTAATTTTACATTTTACTCTCCAAATATAAATTTTAAGTGATTGCGCTCTTACTTTCATCATAGTACTTTGTCATTAAAATTGGGATATTTATAAACGAAATGTCACTTTTTGGGGAGTGAAGATGACATTGCAGCAAAGTCCACTAAGTTCACAGGTCTTTGTGCACTTTGAGCTACCAAGTAATAATCATTAATAAAATAATAATATCTTAGATAAGATCAATACACGACATAATTCTTAAGTAGAACTATCTTAAATAGATCAATATACAACTCAAAATTCACATCTAAATTTGTGAAAATATAATTATTTGTGAGTGGTAGAACCCATCTTACAAAAATATGTTCGTAAAATTGTTTAAAATGAGTTTTATGAAAACCATGTTTGATTTTAATGATAGTGTTGATCACTCAGAAACCAAACAACTGAATTATAATAAATAGACATTAACGTAATTAACGATTGGGTGTTGTGATTCCTTACATAGATTATATAATGAGCTCTATGTGGGCCTTTGGGTCTCCATCAATAAAAAGTCTTAGAAAAATAGAAAGAATAATCTACATAGGCTTTTAAAACAAATTGAATCCAAATTCACACCAAAGGTCATCCAACTAGTTTTGTCAACTATCAGTATCATACATATGCTTTGTGCTTCATGTAGCCAACATGACTTGTTTGAGGGCTACTTCTACCATACTTTTATGGATATTATTACACATATGTCGATTATTTCCCTTTTCTACAGTGGAAGAAAAGCATATACCCAATTGAACTAAAGATGAACATGTATGAATGTTTAATATGCAGGATTAAATCAAGATGAACACATGTCTGATTTTAAGAGCACCAATACTTCCATCTCCTTCACTGAATGTTGCCATGAAAATCCAAAAATAGTTGCAATATATATTAAAGAAAGTAATAAGATGATAACAGAAGAAATGTTCCCAGATTTATTAGTATTTGGTACACTCAAGGCAACTTGAAGTTGCAGCAAAACACTAAAATTGCACAACAAAGTCCCCAGTCCATTGAGGTGGTAGTTATTATTACATCTCCCGTATCAAAGGCTTCAAAAATCAACTGTGCAGGAGAATTCAACTTATGCGTTTTTCTTTGTCTCAGCAGACTTGATGATGTCAATGAATTCCGGCTGTACGAAAGCAAACAAAAAATTAAAGAAAAAAAAAACAAAAACACACTCTTATATGATCATTTGAATGGTCAGAAAGCTATCGAATCGAGTCTATGAAGAAAAGGCTGGAATTACCTTCAGAGAAGCACCACCAACTAGAAAACCATCAATGTCGGGTTGTCCAGCCAATTCCTTGCAGTTGCCACCATTCACAGATCCTGCAGAAAAATATTAGAGAAACAATTTAGGGTTTACTATGGTTTAGTGGAAATTTTACAAGACTCAGAACTTGTGAGGGTGTTGTGCAATGATATCCACACTTCACATGATTTTTTTTTAAATATATATAACCGTGTCATGCAAAAAAAGCAGTTTCAAACCAAATAAGATCACACATCAAGAACTTCAAATGGAAAAATAATGAACAGGGAAAAATTTGGCCAGGTGCTGATTGATGTTACCTCCGTAGATAATCCTGGTTGAAGTAGCAGCTTGAGGGCTTACATTTGTTTGAAGCCATGTCCTCAACTCAAAGTGAACCTGAGACAAGACATGTTTGAGTGGCATTGAGACTTGCAACAGATAGCTGTGCTCATGTTGTTCTCAGTTTTAAAAATGGAAACAAAAAATGTAAAAGAGAAGACTTACTTCTTGAGCCTGAGCAGGAGAGGCAACCTTTCCAGTTCCAATAGCCCAGACAGGCTCATAAGCCAAGACAACATTTGTCCAATCGGAAATCCGTTCTGTAATGTAAAGGCAAGGCGAGTTTCAAGGGATAAGTTGATGAAAGGTGAAAGAACCAAGTCTCCTTTAGCTAATCATATAGCAAAATATCTATGTTATTAAACAGCAGAAATTATCACACAGCTTAACTGTCTGAAAATCCAATAAACTTTTCACCATCATATATTTCATTATGAAAGCTTTTGAGAGGTTCTCACTGGTATATTGAATTCCACAGATTTTAAAAATGATGATAATTGATAGGAGCAGCAAAAAGGCAACTTAAGAAACATTCACTGGAAAAAATCATCAACTTGCTTGCATTGGCAGTTAGCTGAAAATGCAAACGAATAGCAAAAGACAAACAAGAAGCAGCATGCACCATTATACTGTATCTCTTTCATCATAGCCATCTACTTGCTTTTGGTGACAACTACTAGGCATGTCCAATAGAAAGTAAAAGAGAATTAAAAGGAGCAGGCAGCAACAGAAGTATTGGCATGGGTGGCTCATTGGAAAAGACTAAAACCAAGACAAAGGAAGGAATTGACAATCAAATATATTAACAAGGATAATTTATCCATCGACCTGAGTTGAATATGAATAAAATAGAGTGTGCCACAAGGAAATTAAAAGTTATTATCAAGTTATTAAGTTAAAAGTTATTCTGGTGAATGCTGCTGCATAAGGAAATTAGACAATAATATAACAACATATTTAATAAATCAGAAGTACACCAATGAGTCCCTGATAGATTCATACCTGCAATGGCTTTAGTTTGTGCTGCAACAACATCCAGAGTTGATCCGGCCTCCCTCTGTTCAAGAGTCTCACCAATGCAAGCAATTACCTTCAAACCTTGAGCAAGCGCATACGCAACTTTCTCTCCAACAAACTGAAAGTTATAGTACATTACAAGAAAAATGATGAGAAGAATTTTAAACCAACAACATATTTAATTCCAAGAGAAAAACTCAAGGGAAATTACCTCATTTGATTCGCCCAACAAAGCTCTCCTTTCGGAGTGACCAAGAATTACCCAAGGAATGCCGAGGTTGACAAGCATCTCAGCACTACACAAGAAAGTCAACTTAAAATTCATTGTGCAAGAACCATTGGCTTTATTATGAATAGATTATGGATCTTAACAAGCATTTACATTAGAAAAAAAAGCCCTCATACTCAAAAGTATTTTTTATACTCAAGTACCATAATGCAAAAGCTTTATGCACCAAGATTCTGAAGACTTGAATTTGGCTAATAAACGGAATATGAAAAATAAAAATAAAAGAACAGAAAGATGTATGTAAGAAGGCTTACCTAACCTCACCGGTGTAAGCACCTCCTTTCTTAACCCAACAGTTTTGAGCTGCAACGTGGAAATCAGGTCGCAGAGAACTTTTTACCCCGGTAAGATACACAAATGGCGGACTGACAACCACCTCTGCAGGGGGATAATGTCATCAATCAATCAAAAAACTTAAATAAAACAATAGAGAAAACCATATCTTCACAGATCAAAAATATTTAGCTTTCATAAATTAAAGTGGAGATATTAATTCTTTTCCCTGTAAATTGTTCGATGGATGTTAAACTGCCTGATCTCAGTTTTCCACCAATCTCATACTAGAGCCTAAATTGCATGTTAATAGTAGAGTATCATGAAAATTCATATTTAAACCAAAAAAAAAATCATGATGTTCACTATAATAGTATCATCTCAGATTAAGTCATCTAGGTAAATTCATGTGTAAGAACAGGAGTAACTTAAAAACTACAATTTTCAAAAGTTTTGGACAAAAGAAGAAAGTAAAAGAAAAACTGTACTAATGAAAATTGCTGTGGGCCAATTCCAAACATAACACCATACTTGAATTCCACAGAAAAAAAGATATTATAATCTGTAGATTGCCTGGGAAACAGTCCCCACTCATTGCAGGGAAAATCTGTGGATGACAATTATTATTTCCATTTCTTCTTTCACCCAGGGCAAACCCACCCAACTAGAAGCTTAAGAAAGTTAGATACACAGAAAATGTATACTCACCGACAACATCTTGAGATGGCACTTGAGCTTCATTGAGTGTTGACACAATCTTCTTCACTTCTTCATTAGTGCCATTCTACAAAAAAATTGGAACTTTTTAATAACCAAAAAAAAAAAGGGCTCAAATGATGATAGTATCAACTGATGATTCAAATAACCAGTCCCCCAAAAAATATCAAGAAAAAAGGTTGCATTTACTTGATGCTCCATCCGTACTAGAACAAAACTTACAACACTATAGTCTACAGAGAGAACCAAAGTATGCAGTATGATGAAGTTGCAGCCTCACTATTAGACATAACATATTGCAATATCTGCCACAGCATGATAAATAACAGTTAACGAAAACTCTACTAGCAGTAGATGTGATATATCCAATATTCACAACAAAATAACTCATCAAAAAGCAGAATCGAGCTCTGGAATATAATTAAAGAAAAAGGAAGCTGTTCAGATCTGAACAGAAGCATATCCACTTCTAATTCAAGACTCCAATTCCTTCTAAACAACATATTATCAGACCAATATTAATCGATATCACATCATCAGTAATCAAGTGAAATATAATCAATGTCCCAGCAATTTATTACTCACTAAGATCTGTGAGCATTGAGAATTTGAGATCCAGTAAAGCTGACAAAAGATCAGTACGTATACTACATAAAACAACAATAAATGCCTAAAACTACTGAATTTTTTTTTTTTTAAAGCAAATTAAACAGTAGATCGACAACGAGATCGGGAAAAATCAATCTTTCTATTTGAATCGGAAACTCACGCATTTCCAGTTGCCGCCGACGAAGAATTTTCTGCCCATTTTTTTCTAGCGATGATCACGAGAAACTGCTCAGCAAGAAAGAAGTTGGCTTTTTGCTATGGTGGTTTTGTAATGGCTGGCTGCGAGTGAGTGGTAATATATCCACGAGGGTATATAATTGGAAAACAATCTTTATTTGCGGATCACGGAATTTGATTGGTCTATAATACCCTTGACGCCGTTGAATGACGGCATGTTGTCTTAAAGCACGTCGAGTAGACGGCGTTATTCGGTTAACGGAATATTCTCAGCGCACGGCGAATCATCTTTGCTTTAAAATAATGCAGATAATAGATTATATATAATAATATCTTATGTCCAAATTTAAAAATTGAGAGGCCATAGTTAAAATGATAATCAATTAATTCGAAACTAAAAAGCTATATAAAAATGTCTCAGGAATTAATATTCATAAATCATACTTATTTCTATACTCATATAAATTGTAGGTTGATCCATCTCATAAAATTAAAAAAAAAAATTATCTGAATAAAAAATATAATAAAATATACAATTATTAGTTGATACATTTTCCCTGAAAAACAGATGCATTCAAGTATAGATAAGAGTAAAAATATTTGAGAAAGTCAACTCGTTGGACTTGAGCTATGGGCTAAGACTTTTGTGGAGCATGCACCTTACCAAACTAGAATAGAAATATCATTTTCTTAAAAAAAACATAAATAAATAATAAATAAAAGCAATGCATATTGATTCTAATTTTCAAGGGTAAGAGTGCATTTGTATTCCTAATACTTGGAGCATTGAATGGTCATTGGAAGGTGAAAGCTCAGGAAAAGCTGTTCCAATCTGATTAATTTCACAATTTGATAAGTTTATGCATCAAAACTAACGATTAGTGAATACAAGGAGATTTTTTTTAAAAAAATGCCCTTCTTGTACGAAAGACAGATGTATTTTTGAGTGTATCGAGGAGAAAAGTTGTAATTAAAACAATTTTTATTAGCTAAAAAAAAGACCATAATTTTAATGTCTCCATTTTCTGCATCACTAGAGCTAATTGAACTGTTAAATGAACAAAATAAGGAGGGCACTATAAACAAGAAACATTCAAATCCTCAATCAAGTGCATCATACATTTTTAACTTCATTTCATCCTTTGATTTTACAGATATTCATGGCATAGATATCACTAATTTTTGACAATGTACAGAAAAACAAATCAATCGAAACAACAATAACATTACAATGAACTCCAAGGCCAAAACATGAGGAGCTCAGAATCACATTATTCTACAAGAGATTCTTCGTAATACACCATCGATCAGTTTCAGTAGCAGTTTATCGGTATCTACTTTTTCGATGAGTCACCAGATTGCAACTCCTTCTCAAGCTCATCAAATTCCCATCCACCAATTTCTTCTGCCGAGTAATCTTGATTTACTTTCCCGAATTCAGACTCCAGTTTCGCCAGTTCTGCTTCAGGGTCGAGCATCTGGTCCGACTTAGGTGGGGATAGTTGAGGCTTGTCATCTTTCCCAGCATCAAGCCCGATTTCTGGGTGTTCAGTCGAGGTATTCGCAGTGCCTTCAAGCGACTTCTCACTAGAAGATGTATCGGTCTCTTTAGTGGGATTTTCCATTTCTAAAGTTGGTCTCTCGATGGATTCGAATTCCTCTCTTAGCTTCTCGATTTTGTCAAATAGCTCTTTAACCTTCTGATTCTCTTTACTGAAAGTAACAAATATTTACTATGTATTCAGTGAGTGAGTCTCAAGAGAACGCTACATGGTTAATAAAAAATAAATTTGAGCAGTCAGACCTGGATAATTTTCCTTGCTGCGCGTAGAACTGCTCTCTCATGTTATCCACTACACTGAAAGTGGTTATTATCTGTGACAAAAAATAGAACATGTAAATTGCAGTGACCAAATCACTGCAGGCTACTCCTGGTGTTCCATATCTTAATTGTGAGTAAGACACAAATCAATAAGAAGTGGAGATTATTTCAATGAGCTACATTTATTACCAAAAGAGGTACAAGTGTTGATGGGAGTATATTTGGGAAAATGTAAAACTAAACTCTACAATATACATCAGTTTTCAGGAAATGGCACTCATACCAGGAAGTTACATATATACCTTAGCTTCATAGTCCAGGTATTCCTCCTCAAGATTTCTCCTTGGGTTCAACAATTGAGAATCATCAATTTCCGCATCAGTTGCTGGTGCTAACCTGTCAGAAAGTTCCAAGATATCAGGTGTGTTGCCAAATTAGGATATTTGCAATAGTACAATCTTTTGCAAATATTACTAGAGGTGATACCCATCACTCAAGCTCTTCAAGTTCTCCACATACTTTCCTATGCGATCAATAGGAGGCCTCAACTCTTTCTGCATCAAAATGGGAGGGAATGAGAGAGAGAGAGAGAGAGCGAGAGAGAGATGCAGATCAACATATACATATATATTAACGCAAGCACAATGTGTGTGTGTGTGAGAGAGAGAGAGAGAGAGAGATTGTTCACAAGTTCCTCAAGCACAAAGATGAGATATGGCTTAAGTGACACTGGTAGAAAAAATAAGCACCTCATAAGAAGAGAGCAGCTCTGTAACCAAATTTGTGAAGTACTCTTCATGTCTCTCCAGTTCGGCACTTCCAAATGCAAAATGGAAAATTAGAAACAGGCCAGCAACATAACCTCTGAAACTATGTGCACTAAGTGCATGTTTGCAAGCACTTTCAGAGTGAAATTCCATTCTCAGGATGGATTCTTAAATGTGGGCTTTTTAAAAAAGTACTAAAGAGCATTATCAAGTTTTTGACAAAAACGCACTTACAATGCTCATTCAGTTGGGGAAAAATAAATAAATAAGTTACAAATTGCAGATCACAAAAGACTTTTACAGGAGTAACTTGAAAACATCATTCATTTAATGTGTAGGGTTTCCAAAAAGAAAAAACGAGTGGCATAAACTAAAATAACAGAAGGTTGTCAAGTATGGAAGTTCACATGCATGTGCTAAGATCAGAAATTTCCATCCACTAAGAATATGATCTCAAAGTTCATGCACTTACTTGGCTTCATTCTCCTTAGCCTCTACATATGAACACTGAAGAGACCAAGTATCTTCCAAAAAATTGATCCACGTACTAAGAATATCTGTTTCTGCTCGACATGAACCAACTGATCTTGTTAGTTCATCCTCCTGCAAAGTTATAGAGATATGTTACATGGTGCAACCAAAAAAAGGGTAAGGCGACTCACAACCCCCTAAAAATTTCTGCAGTATACATCCATGTTATTTAGAAGTACTAGGAACAAGATAGTCTTATAGGGAAAGGAGGTATAGCAGACCTTCGTTTTTAAATGGGCAACAATTTGATCATTAGCGTCAAAGAATTGATCCTTCTCTTCAGTTACATTGTGAAGACGAGCTTTCGCAGCAGACAAGGAAATATTGACCTTTTTCATCAAAATGCTCTCCAAGTATTATTAACAAAACAATAAGTTGCTATATAGTACATCAAGTAAACCTAACTTTTTCATAGAGGAAAAAACATGGAAAACATCCTATATAGTAACATTAAGTGCGAATGGATTTATAAGTTCTGTAAAATTCTTATCAGAACCAATAAGAGAAAATATCAAAAGATATGCTTACATTTATCAATCATTAAATCTAAATTGAAATTTAGTAACCATCAGAAATTTATATGCGGAACTTTAGAAACAAAGCAAGTAAAGGAAAAGGATAGGAAAAGGGAGATAACATGCATTTTAGCAATTGTCTCACATGCAAATGGATTCATGATTGAGTAATCACATAGACAGTTACCCACTCAATGATGCCAACCCCCACCCCACCCCACCCCACCCCCAAAACCAAACCCAACAGAGAGAGCAAGAGGTAGCTTATCTATAGAAAACAGTAATATTAACGAATTCCAATTATTTAAATCACACAACTGTATAAGCACATGCATATACATCCATGTGCTCATAAGGAAGCAAAGACAAGAAACCAAGAGTTGGCTCTATGAAAGTTTCTTAATTCACATTCCAAAATCTTTTGCGCCATTATCCTTTGGACTACTACATTCAGAAACAAACAGAATCTGTATATTTTATGTCATTACAAACCATGTTTAAAATTAGTTGAAATTAGTAAGTGTACAAATTAGCTGGCTGTTCACTCGCATTCAGCTACAAGCCTACTATTCAGGCCATCATACATAATAGTGTGAGCATAAGGTAAACCAAAAACATACATGAAAAACAAATGAGAAAATAAAATGCCAAAGCATGCTAGGGAACGCTAATATATGTTATCATCTCATTAGACAGTTTTCCGTAGTTCATTGAGTTAGTAGGATGAAACACCTTTTTCAATTGAGCTTCAAGTTCATCCCTCTGCTTCTCAAGAACAGATACCTCGGCTACTAGCTCCTGAAAAAAGAATTGAATCATAACTGTATAAGCACATATAGCAGGCAGAAAATCACACAACTAGCCATGCATTATACAAAAGTTAATCCAATCACAAATCGTACACAATCATAACTTCACCTCTTTCTTGCCTTCACCAGAAACTCAATAACTACGAACAGACAAACCACCTCAAACCTCACAAACTTGATATCAATTAATGTACAAAAGGAGAGAGGACATAATTCAGTATTACCCCTTTTATACTTCTTTTTGGCTGTACTACATTAAAAGTGTCATTCTTAAAGCACGGTGAATAGAATCAGAGTCACCCATCTTCTAAATGGGTCATGTGGCAACATGGACAGGGTGCGGCATCACTTCCTAGAAAATCTCTCACAGCATAGTCATGCTTATATTGATAACATATAATCCTCAAAATCTGGAACTTGGAACATAACAAATGCAAACATCCCAAGAGTGTAGATCAAATTTCAAGTATGAAATCAGCATTCACAATGACAAATGATCCCAAGTTTAACTTCATTTCTATTTCTCAGTTATTGAACTCGTGCAAGTTACATCTTTACTTTTCTGCTCATCTATGATATTCTTGTATACTAATAAATCGAAATAGAATTTAATATCCTCAATCTTTCCACAGAAGCATCTGATGTTCATTTTTATGCAGAAGGATTAATATAGTCTTCAGGTTTTGTTTCAACTATTTCTTTTGTCTTAAAGATGTTTTCCCTCTCTCTCAGATGGATTGTTGTCCCTGGCAAGAGTTCGTCTAAGTTCCTTTGAACTTACTTAACTTGACAGGAAAATACTTTAACTCAATTTTCTAGACTTCTTATGCCTAAGAGAGCAAGGATCAAAACGTCTCTGGATATTACCTTTTCAATTTCACTAACTTCGTTGGCTTTGCTCACTCGGAACTTTAATGCATCTTCTTTCTGAAGCCTGCGAGAAAATAAAGGAAAGTGACATTTTGAAAAAGCAGAAACAAGTTAGTGAGAAGGACCATTATTAAAATTAAACAGGCAGACACAGATTGATAAACATACAAAGGTAAATCCTAACACTTCAAATTCTTCTTAATAACTTTTCCTGAAGAAACATAAAAACAAAAAGAGACATACACCTAATGTAACCAAATTCATTTAGTTCAGACAGGTTTAGAGGGATCAATGGGATTTTATAGTCTTTTGTCATTCCTACCTGGGAGACTCCAGGTTCTCAAATAACTCAAAGGATAATTTTATTATTCCAAAATTTAATAATTATGCCACTATCCGAAAGTTCTATGAACTTCTAATAAATCAATTTTCTACAACTATATTTAGAGTCTTCTAATATTTAAAAAGTCTTTCATGATGCACTTCTCTGTGAATGGAGTCATCTCACCTAAAATAGAGAGACTAATCAGTTAGTAGTATTATCCATGGTTTTTTTGTTTGAAGATTACATCACAAATGTTGTTCTTTTGCTTAGTTTATTACCACTAGCCACTAGGAAATTATTCATGTTCATTGCTTTGTAATTTCCATGGGTTTATGTTTCGCTAAGTAATATGAAATATTGCGAACCCCACCCCCCCCCCCCCCTACCCAAAAAAAAAATATATATATATATATATATATATATATATTCCCAAATGATAGGCAGACAGTAAAACATTAGACTAGCACGAAGTCAACAAACATGAAAATCATATAAAACCAACAAATATTAAAGGGAAAAAGGATCGCACTTTCAGAAAGAAGAATACGGATAACAGTGAAAACAATTAGAGCAAAATATGCTCAAAACGACAGTATGGGAAGAGTATCAAATTGACAAAGCAATATAACCTAACTTGGTATACTTATAAAAGAAAGTAAGCAAGTCAGAAAATGAGATAAAAAAAATATAAACAGATCAGATAGTAAAGCACAATAACATTAAGGTTAAGCCTTGAAAAATATAGATGGCATGTTAAAACTGACAAGAACTCAAAAAAAAAATCACTTGTCATATGCAGTACCTGAAGTCAGCGATGCGTTTCTCAGATTTTGAGGAAGAGCTCGCTAGGGATTCCAATAATACTTTCAACTTCTCAACCTACATATGAACAATTTTTCAGACATCTAGACTTGATGGCTATTAATAATATATAAGACAACTTGAAGCAAGCTACTAAGCTAATAAAAAATTTCAAGACAACTTGAAGCAGATTCCTTTAGGGTATGTTTGGACTGGACTTGGCCCATCCGGATTTTGGATGGGTTAGGTCCAGTCCATGTTTGGACAAGGATTATCAAAATCCTACTACCTACTCTACTTTTCCTACTTTTTCTACAACTCCCAATAAAAAACATCTACTTTTTCTACAATTCTCTATGTGGAAATAACATTTTAACTATAATTCTACTCAAAATTGAAACTCACAAAATTCTTTTCAAGCCAAAATCCAGATTTGCAAAAACCACCTTAAGTCCAGTCCAAACATACCCTTAGAGTTAGTTCTGTGCAGGTCTTAGAGGTTACACATAGTGAACACTAAGTTCCCACCAGAAGTAAAGAGATTTAAGATTTTCACTAAAGCTAGAAGGGAAGGCACAAAAGATTAACAAAGAAGAAGGTAGTGTAATAAAAAAAGTCCTCATATTTGAAAGGTCAATTTTTTAATTCACCAAAACAAACTCATACTGTGTATGGATTGAAGGAATTGAAATTCTAAGTAGTAAATCAATTGGTCGTGTTTGAATAGATATGAAAATCCATCACTTTCATTTGAAACTAATTTTTTAGCAGTTTGGGTGGATTTTGAATACACTCTTATTTGGGTGGATTTGAAATATATTCATTTCAAATCTTGTATTTCAAATCATTCAATCCATAACAATCTAAAAGAATATAATGTAATCTTGATTAGATATGTACAGCGAAAGGTCCCAATCAAAGAATAACTGAAAACTCACAATAAACTATTTTAGTGGGACACCACAGGTACTACTATGGCATTTGAGAATGAGTATTAACTGTCACACGATTTTAAAAGTTTTTACGACAAGAAACAAAAGGTCCTATATATACCTTTTGAGAATGAATTTCAGATGTGTCTCCACATTTAAGAGTTTTCTTTTTCAGTAGAAGCCCTTCCAACCTGGAACAAACTCTGATGTGCGCAAGAGCATCCTTAAGAGCCTGATAGAAAAAAGGATAATTAGACAAAGCATATTATGAATTTCATGACCTAAAAACATCATACTTAAGAGTGATAGCATATATATTGTCTACAGCACATATATATTAAACAATAAACTGTAACATATATGTGCCACAGAATTTAAAGTTTTAGTGCATGTAATTTGGAAAGATTTGCAGTTTTAACAAATAGATCAAACTTCTTTTGAATGAAAAAAGACCAGAATTAAAAGTAATTGCATGATTCCAGAAATGTTAATAGATCATTTAGTATTACCATTCTGAGCACGCTACATTGGAAATACAACAATTTTCCAGAATCAAGTAGTAAATCTCCTATATATGGGAGCAAGATAATTAGGCTTAAATGCATGACATTTGGTATTTTTCTTGACCTTTGTACAAAATCACACACCCAATGAAAGAAGCCGTTGTCTTCAATCACATTAGTCTAGTCCAGAATTATAAAGGAAAAAATGAATTCCCACCTGTGACATCATTTGAATTCTACCTATTATATTCTGAAATAGCCCATGTGAAAAAGGTTAGAGGACATGCATTGGTGATGATATGCATGTGATAAGGTCATTTTAGAGTAGACTATGAGCAACGCATACAATATACTGATGACTTTTCGAATGCAAGAGGGCTAGTAGTTTCACCACCTAGCTCCTCCAATCTAATGAGCTTGTATGACTGCTGTGCTGCATCCAGTCCCCCATCCAAGAACTGGACATGTATGGCTTATATGCATTGTATATATATACTAGTTGCCTCCATAACTACACCCCTGATTTTCCCTTTTTCCAAATTTAGGGTTCTAAGCCTTACATCCACTAAACATGGAAGAAAAATAATAAATGCTATATAACATAAGGACTAAGGTCATGTCTAACGTACGCCAACTAAGAAGAGCTTGTATGCCTCAGCCAGTGATAAAGACCTTACAATTTCCCAATGTAAACTTCAATTTCATAGGGAAAATAAGCTACTATGGATTAATATGGTTAAGTTATTGAGAAGGCCAACAGCAGCTAAAATGGACTTAAAAGGAGACTGTAGACTTCAGATGGAAAATAAGCCTTACAAGTTTTAAGATATTTTTAGTCCCTGATATAGGAATGGATTTAGTCAAGTAAGAAACCAATTATATTTTTGAGAATCAAGCATAAAGAGATAGATATGATAGCTAAGCTCCAACTATCTACCCCATAACAAGGACTGTCTAAAGCATTGAAATACAATGAAACAGGGATGATATAAAAATTGGAAGCAATTAAATAAGAAATCTACATGGTCCACTTGTCAATGTTCCCACACCATTGTAACATGCAATTGACTTAAGATGTAACAAATCATACCCAAAAATCTTACCAAAAACTTATGAAAGTACAGGTAGGTACATCAATGTTCACCTCTATTGTTGGAGCACCACTTTGTTTAGTGTTATCATCACCACCACTGTTATGTGATGCTCTTAATTCAAGCTGTTTCTTCAATGAGGAAACTTCGGCATCAATCCTGTTTGCAGACAAAATCATGTGAAAAGGTAAGAAAACCTCGTCCTGCTAACTGGAACTCTCACCTTCCTGTTTCCTTAAGAAGAACCCATAATTTCCAGTCAAATGCAGCTAGTTGTGTATGAAATGGTAGCCAAAAACAAATGCTGCTAAAATTAGGTTAATCTTCCAACAAGGTAAGATTCTGTATGAACTTCATTTGATTTTTCTGAAGTGAATCTCAAACAACTTCTAATTTCATCAAACTCAAGTCAAGTTCAAGCTACTTGATAGTTTTTTTGTATGTATTTTCTAGTTACCAAGTATTGCAGAGCTTGAAAATTAACACGGTAAAGTGTCATAGAGCCATTGCAATACTTGGCAGCCAGTGCCATGTGAAGAACATAACTTTTATGGTATGAGATTAGTATATAAGTGGCAGATTAGTAAATGCGGAAGTGATGTAAGTTTGAAATTAGCAAGTGCTGCCATTGTATTCTGAGACATATAAACCTGTTCTATGCCAATTTAAAACCACATTAAGACATGCACATAAAGTTCATTTAACCCTGTATGCACATTTCAAAAGTATCACTATGGAATTATTTACATTGCCAACTGTATGCATTTCAAAAGTATCACTATAGAATTATTAACATTGCCAACTTTGAGAGCCTTATAAAGGAAGAGAAAAGAACAGTCTACTTCATAGCACCTCATCAACTCAAATCCCGGACTTATATGATTAGTATCACACAACTGCACAGTGACAGCTTTGTGAAGAAATATTAAATAATATATTATTGTACTTATGAGCATTCAGAAGATAACTGTATCGTGAATCAAGAAATTGGATGCATTTGTAAAAAAAAAATCTTAATATGACAACATTTTTTTCCCTTAAAAACAATACTTGTTAAAACCTTAAAAGAAACAGATTACAGAACTAACGCACTATGTACAATGTAACCAGGTGTAAATATGTGAAACCTATGTCAAAATATAGTGGCTTGACTTAAACCTATCATATATTCCATCAAGGAGGAAAAGTTAGTAAAAGGAAGTAATTGAAACTGGGAGTTCTTTGACACCTTTGAATATCTGCATTGATTTTCAACCCTGTTATCGCTCCTTCAGCAAATTGAAGCAACTCTTCTCTCTTCACCTACCAAAATAGCAATACATCGGCTACTTTAGAGACTTATATTTCAGACATATTGGGTAAGTTTTAATGGCATATGATTTTCATCTTCAGTTCAATTTGTAACACCAGAAGAAATCTCTTTCTTTTTAGAAATGCCTAATTAAATGGGGATTCGATGAATTTTCAGTTCGACATAAAATATCCTAACAGGGGTAGATTATCCAAAGTTTCTCCCAATATTGCACTTTAGTTTGATGCAAATAGATCAATTTGGGTTTTGAAAGTGTACCAATACTTCATCTTGGTAGCTGGAAAAAGCTTTGGCAAGATCCTGAATGCTGCTTACTATTGCATTATGAACTTCTTTTCCTCCTCTGAGACAGAGACTGCAGGTGCACAATAGTAATAGAAACATCAAGTACAATTAGTGCTTCACTTAATATGCTCCAATAACAGAACACCAACGCAGTCCTCCTAAGCTAGAACCTAAATCACAGTAGCCAACAAGTGGTAAAACTTACCTAAACAATTCGAGAAGAAGAGAAACTTCATCTTCACTTGGGGCTTCAAGAATCTAAGTCAAACAAAATCAGAAGACCAAATCCAGAATCACACATCATAAGATCCAGCATGATACCTAATTTTCTATATCTTAGGTATTGATGGTTTAAGAATAGTGCTTGATGTCTTGACCAACCAAAACAGGAAATACAAGGTTTTTGACAATTAATATATATCATAGATATATGGCATCAAATTACAACATAGCATACCCAAGAAGCAACAGTAATGTACACTACAGTTTAATCTGCATTTTTTGAGCATGACATGTTGACTCGAGCAGTTTCTTGTACAGGTGGTTCTACTATGACTATATGTGGAAGCACTTATGTATCAGTAGAGGTACTTTGATGCTTACTCATGAGAAGTGCAAAAATAAATAAATTCATTAAATAAATAATCAAAAGCCACGAATTTGCACGAAAAATGACTTTTACAGAAGTTAATCATTCTAAAAGTACATAAACCACTAAACACATAACATTTCCACAAAAGCATCATCAACATTACAAGATCATTATCTGCACATAAATCAGAATTCCCCCTCTCTCCCTCTCTGAGTTTGAAATCCTTATCAATTTCAGAGAAATATTTACTGAACTCAAGACATTTAAGCCTGTACTACATACCATGCATATGGATATTCCCTCTAAAGCCTGACTGTAAAGAAAGACATCACGGAAAGTCAATGGCTCACCACCCATATCTGAATCATAGTACAATACCTGCCCATTCAGAAGAGATGAGAGGATGAGAAGCAAATAAATCATGAATAATGATGAAAATGTGCTGATTTAATTATTGTATTGACAACATTTTACAACAAAAATTCCATTGTAATATAGAAGATGACAGAAAAGCCAAGTTAATTCCCTTCTGATGAATATTAAAAGTTCAATACTATCTGAAGTGCCAGGGCATACATGTAAAAAATGTGTCAGGGAACAAGTCATAGCTAATTCATGTCCTTGACAATTTTCTAACAATGCAATAAGGTGCAAAAATAAAAAACAGCGAAGCTTGAGCGTGAAACTTATGTTTAACCAGTATATGAGCTTTTAGTCCCTTTTCCATTCAAATCATGAATAATGTTTCTCTATTGTAAAGTTTGCAAGTTTTGAATGTAATCGCATTAAGTAGCTCTAAGTTTGACTTGGCTCAAACAAAATCATAGTTTAATTTGATGCTGCAATTTTATTAATATTTATGTAAATTCAATGCATGTACTTTAGGTGCTTTCAAGAGCATACAACCCAGCTCTAAACTTCATGCCTAACCTCACAAACCCTTTGCATCTTGTTGAGTTCCATGCCTTCAGTAAGTGAAATGTAATGAGATGTATTTTACTTCACTTTAAACAATACAAGTATGAAACAAGAGCAGTACTAAAATTTAAGAGCTAACCATTGACTGTCTTCTCGGGCTCCTTGGCTCATCAAGAAGTTGATGCTGCTCATTATTCTTTTCTTTGTCTTCAAATGTATTACCAGAAGATTTTTCAATTTCTTTCAGAACAGCTATCCATCTTCTCATCAACTCAACTCTCTCACGTCCTCTGCAAGAAACAGACGCCTCTTCCAACCTTTTCACAGTCTGCTTGAAACTTTTAAAATTTCGACCACCCTGATAAGATCAACTGCGGGATTTACAATTTGAGGAAAAAGTTGATAACTATGATCAAGAACAACATGATCTACTTATCGGAAGAGACTGTCATTGTTTTCATAACACAACCAATGCACTTTCCCTTACGTGCTAGTGGCAAATACACTAATCAATTTCCGCTTCAAGTTCATAGCATAATATTTTCCAAACCCCAGCCTCACCCCCCACCCAAACCAAAATTTAAAAAAAGGTTGTTTTGTTTCTTTGAACTCTATACACAGCCAACAGTGAGATGCCAATGAACCATTTGAACCACCAAGCAAAAATCAGACAAGACGACTTCATCTTATCCCTCACTATTTCTGCTATAGCCTAGCAACCACCACAACTATCAAACGTACAAAAATTCACTTAGATAAAAGTCAATGTCCCAAGACTCCATTCCACCACAAGAAAGTATATGCAAAGCCCCTAATCAACAAAGTCAACAATAATCTCATTTACAATTTTCCCCCAATTTGAATGGAAAAGAAGAAAAACTGAAATACACTCACTGCGTCCAAATTGCTGCACTGCATTATCATGCACAAAACCCTAATACCTCAATAATTGAAAATAAAACCAGCTAGTTTTCATTGAATTCAAGTTCACGCTATTCTGTTCCAACCCAAGACAAATATACCTCAATTAATTTTGTTTTCTATTTCACAGAGAAAAAAATGACATATTCAGGTCAAGAAATTTACAATGCGATCTTGGAGAAGTTTGGCACCCTCGACAACAGCTTGGCCGGCTTGTTGAACGACGGAATCAGCATAATTTTTGACGGTGCGGGTGAGGTTATTCTTATTCCCCACCTCCACCGCCTTGTTCACCGCCGATCGCAGCCACGACATTCTTGCTACTACCCAATTTCAAGACTTTCTTCTTCGGATTTCTGTTCAATTCTAGTCTTTGATTTCTTGTAGCAATTTATTTCTAGAGAGAGAGTGTGTGTGTTTATACATGCAAATTGCAACTTCGGTGTTCTTCTCCCACGGCTTAAGCCAGACGGGAAATTGACTGAATCCGCAATAAGGCTGTGTTTGGCGTAACGAAATGCGACCTTGACTTTGGTGCTGGGAAATATACATGCTTACCTTTTTTTTTCTTTTTCTTT
The DNA here is from genome assembly GCA_954870855.1 of Scutellaria minor. NCBI lineage: Eukaryota > Viridiplantae > Streptophyta > Magnoliopsida > Lamiales > Lamiaceae > Scutellaria > Scutellaria minor. The sequence goes on along the minus strand of OX940728.1, from coordinate 3,012,651 downwards.
TTTTAATTGTGTTGGAAATAGTGATGTGATTATTTTTGAGATATTTTAGGTTTTTTTTTGGTTAGTGTTATTTTTTCGTGGGTACTGAGAAATATTATCAACTTTATTGATGGTATTTTATTCTAGTTGATAAAGTTAATTCGGATATTATACGAATGTAATTTATTTTATGTATGAAGAAGATTAAATTGTGAAAACCAATGTTATTCTCAGAAGAAAACCAATATGATTTGCAAAGAAATATAAGGTCTGAATTGGATATAGTAATTTGAAAATTCGAATTTCAAATACATGGATTTTAAATCTATTTAAATTTGAATAAATTTGAAATCCATCAAAATGACTTTAATATTAGTTCATAATGAAAGTGATAGATTTTAAAGTCACACCCATTCAAATATAATTGATGAATTTGTTATCATAAATTTTAAATCTCTCCTCAAATCCATCTATATCCAAATAAGCCTAAGTTGTGTTTTTTTCAATGCAAGAGAAATGGGAATACGCTTCCAATGTGCGTCAAAGATGTGGCCCAAACTCCACTATCGGAAAAACAAAATCGGACTGGTCTAATACCTCGCTGGACCGCTAAATCTCAAGCCCATCATACAAATATATCTATATCATTGGGTTGGGCCCAATACAGTGAGCCCAACATTTTTGGATATTTGAGAATCAACATATATATGGCCCCGCCTAACATTTGTCTCTACTACGTCTATGGGTCAGACTCATTTTGCCACGATTTTTAATAAATTGTTAAATCATCACTCAGTCAATTTATCTGAGTTATATGATGTGTAACTCATGTACACTCAATTCACTTTAGGCCTGTTTGGTTTGGAGGATGGGTTTAAGTTAGTTTGTTTAAAAATGTGATTATTTACTATTCATCGAAGATAAAAAAAAGGTGTTAATTTAGGTGTTTGGTTTGTTGGTTTAGGTTAGTTTGGATTTAAATTTTGTGTTTGATTTGAATGATTATATTTTTTGTAAATTGGGATAGTTTATAAACCTTTGTTTGGTTTGTAGGTTAGTTAAGTGGAATATGTGAAATCTCGAAACTACCCCTCATTTGTATTACTTATGCAAGAATACCCAATTAGATTACAAAATTTAGATACACTTCTCTTATATTTTTTTAATATTTATATCTATGAAATTTTCCTCAATACATGCAAACTCAATTAATTTACAAACGCATATATATTTGTATTTGAATATAAATATATATAATTTTATATTGTATTGTATTATATTATATTTTTTAATTTATAAGTTCTATTGGAATATTTAAAATATATATATAATTTAGATATAATATATATTAATATTCAAATAAATATAAATATCATATACATAAATATTTTTCAAACAATACAATATTTATGATTATATAAATTTATATAGCCAAACTTATATGTGTGTGTGAGTGGCACGCAATACTCAACAACTTTAATATATTTACCAACATAATAAATTAATCATCTTACAATAATCTTGCATTATATATCATATAAACATTTTTAGTTTTTTGCAATAAAATTTAACACCAGCTCAATTCCTTAGCATTGATTTAACATTTTTCAATACAACTATACCATATTAAATATTCAAACAAATATACATCTTTTCCATTCACTTTTACTTCAAAATACAAGATTTCAATGACAATATCTCCAGAAATCCACTCAAACCCCTTGCAAAACATATTAGAATTTGAACACTATTTATTGCTTGAAAAGGTCAAGCAAAATATAAAATCTTACCTTAAAAAACTATTCAATATGCAAATCTATTATAATTCATCATTATATGATGACATGATTCCAATGTTAGTATTACACAGAAATTTCAGGGATCAAAACAACTAGTATTATATTAAATGCAAAATTATATTTTTAAATTTAACTAAATTCCATAATAAATAAATAATTTACATGTAGGTAAATTAATGAATAAGGGTTTTAAGTAAAAAAAAAAAAGATAAGGTTTTAACATTTTTTTTGCAATCCACTCAAATGTTGCAACAGTTTTTAGCAGACTATTCAAATAAATTTTCTACATCAAGCTCCCACTACAGTAACATAAGGGGCAGTAGTAGACTAGTGGTAGCATCATAAACACAAAAATACACCTCTGATCACAAAATAAATTTATACAAAGTCCACAAAATTAAAACAAACACCTACACAATACAAATCAACTAAAATAAAACATGTCAAGGCAACACACACAGATGTGCCAATAAAAGCAACAAAGAAGCTGAATCAAGACTGCATTTCCAAACTACGAACAGGATTTGGTTCATGACCATGTACCCTCAGTCGATAGATGCATGTATGAGTAGCACTCCTATGGTTCGAAGTGAAATCAAGTCTAATTGTATCAACAAGGTTAGAGGCTGCAGACCCCACCTTATAAGTTTGAGTATTGCTCTTTTCAAGGTCGTAAGTGAATTCGGTCAAAAGAAACATCTTCTCCGAACCAATTTCAGAATCAGTTGAATCTTGTACATGCATCCATCCAGAAACTCTGCTGTCACGCCCCAAAATCTTTTCACATTTTATCAGAGTTTTCACATGGGCGTGAAGATGGAAAAAGCAAGGGACACTTATACAACAGAAAGAATAAGCAAGGAACGACAAAAGAAAGAGGTAAAGGACGAAGTGAATCTCTCACTTATAAATATACGGCCTCTGCCGTTAGCAATCAGTCTCACTACCGAAATAAAACATCATATGCAGCGGAAACATTCTTCAGGATCTCACATCCGTATATGTATCAAAATATTACATATCCCAAAATACATAAAACATGGTTCGATAAAGTTTGTGTTACATCGTCCTAATCATGCGAATACAAAATATATCACCATCTCTCTCTCCGTCTAGGGTTCCTCTTGTTCATCATCGCCTGTAGTGTGAGTACAGATTAAGGGGTGAGTGTGTGGAATACACTCGTGGGGATAAAATCCACCTCATATGACTCATAACAGAATTAAATACCGAAAAGCTAACCTACAGTCACGTTGTCACAACACATAAAAGCAAAGCAGATATTAGAAATGGCAAGGGACGAATAGGTGTGGAATTCCTCCGTCTTACCCTATAAACGGTCTCACTACCGTTGGTGCATTTCAAGAGGACCACCAAACCTCAACAGAGTAATAGAAAATAGCAGGGGACGAACAGAGCGGACCTCAGTCCTTACACAGTTGTATAGCACAACAATTATAAACACAACACTTAGTATTCCTCAGTCATGTATTTAATAAGGAAAACAGTAAACAGATAAAAATATAGAAATTACCCTCATCTCGTTCAGTGGTTTCCCGCGTGGGTTGTAAGATCTAAAGATCTGATGACACAAGCTCAATCCAACAAGTAATTCAAGTGCAATCCAACAGTAACCCAAGCTCAATCCAATCAAGTAAGCAAATCTTAATCCAACAAATCGCCTACACAAGTTACAGTATACTTAGATTTTTATTAATTATAATTAAAGGGATAAACGTATACGCGACGAGTCGAAGGATCTAAAGATTGGATAAGACACGAGCTCGTTCGGTGTTGATACGAGCTCAACAACGTATATAAGTTGGAGAGTATATTGGTATCAAGGGTTGACTTCGACCGGACCCTCGACCCTCGGTCGACAACTTCCCGTTGGCTAAGACTCGATGATAAAGGATACAAAAGAAAAGGAATGGGAAAGGATTGGAAACACGGCGTCGCCCAACACGCGTCTCGCACCCTACGCCCACTCCCGGTGCGCCCATGCACCGCACGACCGTGCGCCAGCTTCCAGCAACCTCTGTCTGGCCGCGCACGACCGTGCTCCCCAAGCACGACCGTGTGCCAGCCTCCAGCAACTTCTGCTAGCTAGGGCAAGACCGTGCTCTCCGGGCACGACCGTGCGCCACCTTCCAGCAACCCCTGTCGATTGGTGCACGGTCGTGCGCTCTAGCACGACCGCGCGCCAGCACACCCATCAGTCTTCCCCGGTTGCCTCGTTTTTGCCCGGCATCTCCCCCTCCCGGTCCTCCGGCTACCCCGTTCCATCCTACTCGTTCCAACCCACTACCTCTCCAATACAAAACCAAACTCCCCCAACCTCATCTCACACACACAAACATATATATACCTAAACACATACATCCCAAAAATGCTTAGCTGGCGACCTTCGGTCGCCGGAGACCCATCGTTACACTCGCCGGCGCATCACCAGCGCCGGTTATTACTTTCCTCATGGCGGTACCATCTGTGTCGCCCCCAACAGAGATCACCCAAGCATACACATAAACCCACACACACATGCATATAACATACCCAACCCGATATAACTCCGACACCACCACACACAGCGGCGTCGTCTCCCCAACAACTCACCATTGCCTCCATGAGAACCTTCGACAACATCTCCGATTAAAAGGACGAAGAAAAAGAGAGAAAACCGAGGAGAGAGAAAAGTTGGCTAGGTTAGGGTTTAGGGTTTTGCAAAGGTTTTTCACTATTTTCCGGTGAACGATAAATTGGAATAGAAATCCGAGACCGGTTCTGGACTCGACTCGTCAACACCTACGTTGTGTGCGAAAATCGGCCGAAACCGACAATTTTGAAATTTTCCAGCGAACTCCGGTGGCGGCACCGGTGGTGGCGCGCTGGAGGCCGAAAAAGAAACGAGAGAGAGAAGAGAGACTTACGTGTAAATGTCGTTTTTGGCTCGTTCGAATAAATGGGTGAAAAATGAACTGAAGGAGCCTCTATTTATAGATTTTGAAAGTTACTATTCACCGATAAATATCTCGTTTACTATTCACCGTAAATATCTCCCGATATTTTCGAAACCTCGTGTTTTATTCTTTTCATCGTCGTTTAAGCTACAGATCTCCGATTGACCTCTAGTTCGTTTCTATCTTCTCGTTTTTCCAAAATGCATCTAGTGATATAAAAATATCCTATGTTCCACGTCTAGGTAAACTATCCATCTCATACATGCATTAAACACTTAACTGAAACACACGTATTTAAAGAGTTAAAACATACGCACATATATATATATATTAAATCCTGAGTTTAAATATTTAATTAATAAATTATGTTTCGTTTTGGTGTGGGGTGCTACATCTGCAGTGCTTGGGAGCACTGGACCTATCATAAGCCACACTCTATTCATAGTAAAACAAAAAAAAAAGTTAGTACCAGTTGTAGAACAGAAAACATTCTACATAATTAGAAGCATTACAGAATCAAAAACTCATGAAGAAACAGGATGGAAGATATAAAGGTAAATATGTAAGTTGAATGACTATAATTATCAATCTAGCTGACATTATTAACACTAATAAAGTCATAGCTAGGACACTTTTTGAAGAATGTTACAAATTCAATAGAACAAATCATATAATAAAACATCTCTTCTACTGGACTCTTCAGATGCTCTAGCTTTGTGACAAAGTATATAACTATATTTTACTTATCAAAGGTGATGCATGTAAAACCTTGATGTCTGCATATGGCTTACAAGTGATATCATTAACAAAGAAAACTACTATGTCCATTCTCTTGACGCATCCTATGAAAAAATTTCTTGTTTCAAATAGTGGGAGATCTGAATTACATGGTCTATGTTTAAAGCTTCCTGATCATAGATTTTCAAGTTTGAAATGGACCTCATGTGCAACTCAGAAAATAGTTGAGCATCAAACAGAAGTATTAAAGCAACTAAACCAGAGCTTACTGAATGCTTATGGTTCTACATTAAATTTATAACTTCTCACATTTCTACTCTACAAATATTACTAATAGATCTTAACGTTTGGAACTTATTTCAAAGGAATCATCTAATACAGAGAGAAAGCAACTGAGTAAGACTAGTCAACAGATTCACAGAATTGTATACTAGGAAGGAAGTAACCTCATACATGTTTTAGTGGTTGAAGCCTGAAGGAGAGTGTGGTACATCTTTGGTCAAAGGTATTGTTAAAGATGTGACTATCAATAACTTGAATCATAACATATGACATAAATACAGGTCTCAAATTAGAAGTCCAAACACCAAATAAACACTCTACAATCATGTCAATATTGAGAAATGATTTTATCTTCATATTACAACTAGACAAGCCTCATGTCACTAAGTCAAACAGATAGCCATTAGCATCTATCAACAAAGGTAAACTTTTCTTACAATAGTTCCACTGCAAATGGTCCAAAAATTTGCTTGCTTAATTAGCACCAATCTTCAATTTACCACATCATACAGTATTAGAAGTTTTGTAGCTCATTGTAAGTATGTGGGACAAAATAATACTTGATACAATAAAAATAAGCCACGTGCATATCATCTTTTTTTCTACCATACAGGAAAGGGGAAGACTATCTTCTCTAAACAGAAATTTCCAGTAATATCTTCATTATTATACATGTATTAATACAAAATGATAGAAACAAAACTCACTGTCTTGTGAAAACATACAAAGGGTCTTCTAAATGTTTCATTTGCAAACACTGTATTTTAATCTCATTTAAAACTTGATTAGTTTTTTAAAACAAATGCAAACATAATCATAAAAAAAAAGACGAAAACTGTAATCGGATAATAAAACATACCAACTTTCAATACGATTACAATCTGACATGTAAAAACAACATTGAACAACCTATTGTAGAACTTCGAAGACAATCCCATTTGTGAATAATTGGTCAGAGAAATCAAACCTTGTAGCATTGAAAAATAATTAGTGAAACCAACTCCCCATTGCATCAGTTAGGAGGAAAAAGAAGTTGTTAGATGTTTACTAAACAAACACGCCTAAAAAATTACCCTCAATTCTCTTGATGGGTTATATGAAATCTTCAAAACCGTTTCAGAGAGCTTCAAAATAAAAGGAAAATCATATATTCCAAGACTTCCTAGCTGCTAAATTTTGTACTTGCAGACAGTTTATTACTTAGATTGAAAATCGGGGGAAAATACTTACGCCAAAACCTTGTAGATGGGGTGAAAATACTTACGCCAAAACCACGATCTACGAGACTCTTTTGCACCTCACTCGTGTTGGAGAAATCCCTGCCCTATCTTCGGTGGACTATAGTAACTCGTGTGGCCACTTGCACACATAGCGATCGGTTTTCTCCTCTGATTGATTGTCTTGATCTTTTTGAAATCGACGTGGTCTGGCCACGCAAAATTGGGGGAAGAGTTTTGCAAAATCTTCGAAAGACTAGGGTTTTCAAAATTGGGGAGGGTGTGATTTTTGGTAATGACATATTCGAGGTTCTTAGGATGTATAAGGGCAAATACGTCCTTTGCACCAAAAAAGGATGGGCATTTTGGGGGTGAAAATATGTTACTGTTGGGTTTATTTTAAACCCACCAAAATTGGTGGGTTTATAAACCTGGATTGTGGCCATGACAATCACCCGGGCCATGTTAATTAAACCTCTCAATCCTCTGGGCCCAGTTTATTGTCCCACCTTGTAACCCCCAAACTAAACGGGGGTTTAAGTTGGTTTATAATCCGAAACCAACCTAAACCCCCAATCCAAACATGCCCTTAATTTATTAAAATCAATGAGTTTTCTTGGGCTTGCATTTTGAGAATTTTGTTAATAAAGTATTAAAATAATTAAGGTCGCTTCTGTCGGTGGCGACTACAATTGAAATTTGTCAGTTTTATCATAAGTCTAACGACTTTATCTATTTTGTTAAAGACAAAAACTTATATACAACTGGTGCACAGATCCTACAATCGTGCACACGGGTCGACCCGACCCGTCATGCTCCCGCACAGGCCTGCACGCGTCTATAGGTCGCAGACAAAATCCGCCCAAACATGCTCCCAGATGCCTGACCTTTATGTTATGTTAAGCATACCTTTTAATAGTGTTAGACATACCTTTTAATTATGTTAGACATACCTTTTATGTTATGTTAACTATACTTTTTTGTTGTGTTAGATATACCTTTGAGTTATATTAGTCATACCTTTTGTAAGGCTAGCTGTACCTTAGCATTTTTTTTAAACTGACATATTAATATCTTTCATACCTTTTAGTTATATTAGGCATACCTTTAGTTATGTTAGTCATACCTTTTAATTATGTTAGTTGTACCTTTATATATATTACATAAATGTATGTTTATGTTGATACAAATGTATAAATAATCTCATATAAATGTATGAGTAATACATATAAATGTAAATATCTACAACTTGTGCCAAATTAGGGTTTATTGTGCCAAAATTAGGTTTAGGGTTAAAGTATGAAATCTGGAAATAAGGGTATCACTAATATAACATAAAAGTATGACTAATATAATATAAATGTATGTCTAACATAACATAAAGGTTAGGGCCAAAAAAAAAAATGCGCGGAAAAAAAAGAAGAAAATGCGCGGATTCGGGTGGGATTCAGCCGACCCGACCACACTCGATCTAAGATCCATGCACTAGTTGCATACCAGTCCAACTTTTTGTTAAATTCCACCAATTTCACTCTACTTTGCTAACAAAATTCTCAAAATGCAATATTGTATTAAAAAAGCCGTTTTCTAATACAAATATAGTGTGATACTTTAAAAATATAAGTTTTATTTCATAAGAATATCTTTTTATTGAAAAGTGCATGCTTTGTAAGCGGATTTAAGTATTATATATATATATATTATATTTATATATATTTACTGTAATTATAAGTATTATAAAATGAATTTTTATTACTTTTAAAAGTAATATTTTTATAGTAAATATATAAAAGTTTCACTTTTACTGTGAAAATATTACTTTTAAAGGAAAAGATAATATTTTTAAAGTTCGGATTCGAAACTAACAATCTTGTTACCCTATTACCCTATCCATCGTGAACATGTTAATATGTGTTCATTGTTGATGCGTCAAATATCTAACATATCTATTAATTTTAACATTTTCATAATTTAAAAAGATGAGATCATTACACATCATAGATTGACATATTAAGAGATGTTGTCATTTCATAATTTAGGGAGATAAGATCATGGCATATTAAGAGTGTCGACGATGAAAAGTTTAACATTTCCATCGAAATTAATACATAATACACAGATTAATTGATATTCTTGATCACAAACTTATCATATTCACCCACATTGGCCAATACTAACTCAACATTCACACTTCTCTGACATATTAGAATCTGTTGTACGATCTTACAAGAAAATAAAAATTATAATAAATTATTATCCTCCAAAAATGACTATATCCTATATCAAATATTTTAATATTTCAGTTTACAAAAGACAATAATCATGTCTCTAATTAGTCATATAACGTGAATGTTGAGTTATTAAGATTCAAAAAGACATGTAAAAGCTTGAGCACAAAACAAAATATGTATTACTTAAAATATCAATTCATTTACAGATAGATGGCAGAGATGAGTAAAGATTCAAACATTTGACATTTACGGTTTGGATTATCTTTTGATGTAGTGGTTATTTTGGGGGGAAAAACAGCTTAAAATTGAATAGAAGATATTATGTGCGATAATTGGTTGCAATATATATATATGAGGCAAGGGTTACTTGTCAGTACCAATACAAGATAGAGTATCATAATCCAAAATATATACAACCCCTATATTCAACCCATGAGGAAAGGGATGACATAAGAATTATAGTGTAATTTGGGTATCATACTATTTACAAGAAATGTTGTTTGCCACCATTGAAGTAACAACAGTAGATTACCATCCACACCTAATTTAATTGCACAGGTAGACCACCCAATCAGAGCCCTCCACGTGTCTCTCCAAATCAAAGCGAGGCGTGTAGATAAAACGATTAGGAGATTTAGGTCACCTCTCACATCTATCCTAGTCCACGAAATTCAATCCATCACAGAAATAGCAACGATTCAAGATTTCATGCATAAAAATGGAACCAAATCCCTATATATATATTCTCATAACATAATCATCATTGTGATCAACAAAGTGTGCTCAGAAAGAAATCAAGAATTTTAATGGCTTTTCTTCTTTCTTAATTACTCACATCTCTTCTTCTGCTGCAACTCCCCACCTACTTCTCACCAGCCCCAAGTATTTCTTCTTCATTTATCCAATTTCATCCGTATTTGTATCTCAATCAGATGAAATCACTGAAAGCAGCCATGTCCAAAGTAGTTGCTAATAATTCATCATCCCCTTCCCCTGTTCGAGACAGCGTTCCCTTCTACGATCGGAGAGAATTGGCGGCGATGGAGTCGACACGCGCCGAGGCTTCGCCGACGCTCGGCCACCTCCTCAAATGCGTCGGCGATGTGCGGAAGGAAGTCACCGGCGATGAAACTCCGGTGCACCACGCGCTTGATGTGAGTGACACCAGCAGCGTTGATCCTCGCTCAATCCCTTTCGTTCTCTCCTTTAGTAACATCACTTACAGCATCAAAGTCAGCCGGAAGTTCGCTCTCCCCAGTCTGCTCCGCCGCCGCCCCGTGGCGAATCCAGATTCCGGTGAGGCTGCTTTCTCGTCGGGGAAGACGATCCTCAACGACATCTCCGGGGAGGCGCGTGACGGCGAGATTATGGCGGTTATGGGCGCCTCCGGCTCGGGGAAATCAACTCTGATCGACGCTCTGGCGAATCGCATGGCGAAAGGAAGCTTGAAAGGCTCCGTTACACTCAACGGCGAGCAGCTGGAATCGAGGCTGCTGAAGGTGATTTCCGCTTACGTAATGCAGGACGATCTGTTATTCCCCATGCTCACAGTCGAAGAAACCCTAATGTTTGCGGCGGAGTTCAGGCTCCCAAGAACCCTATCCAAATCGAAGAAGAAACTCCGAGTCCAAGCCCTAATTGATCAATTAGGGCTACGAAACGCCGCCAAGACTGTCATCGGCGACGAGGGACACCGTGGAGTCTCCGGCGGAGAACGGCGGCGCGTGTCGATCGGGATCGACATAATTCACGACCCGATTTTACTGTTTCTCGATGAACCAACATCGGGATTGGACTCAACCAGCGCCTACATGGTGGTGAAGGTTTTGCAGAGAATCGCTCAGAGTGGAAGCATCGTTATCATGTCGATACACCAACCGAGTTATCGAATTCTCGGATTGTTGGATCGTATGATCTTTCTATCGCGTGGACACACTGTTTACAGTGGGCCGCCGTCGAACCTGCCGTTGTTCTTCTCCGACTTCAAACATCCGATTCCCGATAACGACAATCGGACTGAGTTCGCACTCGATCTGATTCGCGAACTCGAGGGCTCACCCGGCGGAACCAAAAGCTTGGTCGAGTTCAACAAATCATGGCAAGCGTTGAAGAGAGGCAATCAAACTCACTCCGAGTTGAATCCAACAACAAATTCCTCGAATTTATCTCTTAAAGAAGCAATCAGCGCCAGCATTTCCAGAGGAAAGCTTGTCTCCGGCGCGACGGCCTCCGCCACCGCCACCAACGGCGCCGCCAGCCCGGCCTCACTGGTTCCGACGTTCGCGAATCCTCTGTGGATCGAAATGGCCACACTCTCCAAACGATCCTTCACCAACTCACGGCGGATGCCGGAGCTCTTCGGCATCCGCCTCGGCGCCGTCATGGTCACCGGATTCATCCTCGCCACCATGTACTGGAGACTCGACAATTCTCCGAAAGGAGTCCAAGAGAGGCTCGGATTCTTCGCCTTCGCCATGTCAACGACGTTCTACACCTGCGCCGACGCCTTGCCGGTTTTCCTCCAGGAGAGATACATCTTCATGAGAGAAACTGCCTACAACGCTTACAGAAGATCATCCTACGTGTTATCCCACGCGCTGGTCTCCGTTCCTTCTCTGCTATTCCTTTCACTGGCATTCGCCGCCACCACCTTCTGGGCGGTGGGGCTCGACGGCAGCTTCCTCTTCTACTTCCTCATCATCTTCGCGTCCTTCTGGTCGGGGAGCTCCTTCGTGACGTTCCTCTCCGGCGTGGTCCCACACGTGATGCTCGGGTACACCATCGTCGTGGCGATCCTGGCGTACTTCCTTCTCTTCAGCGGCTTCTTCATCAACCGCGACCGAATTCCTTCGTACTGGATCTGGTTCCACTACCTGTCGCTGGTGAAATACCCGTACGAGGCGGTGTTGCAGAACGAGTTCCAGGATCCAGTGAAGTGCTTCGTGCGTGGGATCCAGATCTTCGACAACACGCCGTTGGGGACGGTGCCGAATTCGTTGAAGGCGAAGCTTCTAGATAGTCTGAGCAGGTCGTTGGGGATAAAGATCACGAGCACGACGTGCGTGACGACGGGGGCGGATATTCTGCAGCAGCAGGGGGTGACGGATCTGAGCAAGCTGGGTTGCTTGTGGATCACGGTGGCGTGGGGGTTTTTCTTCAGGGTTCTATTCTACTTGTCGCTCTTGGTTGGCAGCAAGAATAAGCGGAGGTGATATCGGAGTTTGGCGGGAAAATGCAACAACCCTCAACCCCCTAATTTGTCTAATTTGTAATATTATACTACTTTCTCTCTCCTCTTTCTTTGTTTCTCTCTCTTCAAGGATGTACTATTTTCTGGTATTGTATAATGAGTGCAATGGGATTTTGGCTGGTAAGCGAAGCCTAGTGCCAAGTTTTTTTTTTTTTTAATACGGGTTGTATTTTCTTTATTGGATTTAATGTTTCATTTTTTAGTATTTTGTGGTTTATAAATATTTAATCATGAGCTGTGTAGAATGGATCCATATTAGGGGGAGTTTGAATTATATAGACAAAATAAGCATCAAATTGTTCCTAATACACTAGAGTGTAAGTGCATAATCCACTGAAATAAACGGTTTAATATTGTAGATAAATTATTGGATTTCAATTGTTAGCATTATATTATTAATACTTCACGTGTTATTTTATATTTAATAAGACACTTGTTGCGCTTGAAATAAAATAAGAAGATGCAATATATTGATAAAACATGTTTGGTTAGAGTCAGGGATGGACCCATAGTTGGGCTAGGGGGCACTAGAATTTTCAGAAAAAAAGTCAATTTCTCATTTTTCTCATACAATCAATCAAAAAATAACATTTACTTTTACATTCTCTTTTTCTCTCTCTTAATTTATTTTTCATCTAAAATATTATAAATTATGCTCTTAATTTAAAATTATTATATTTATTTTATTAGTTAGTTCTCTTTGAGTACAAATCACGGATCTATTATTATTAAGAGCAATATATATGATCAGTATCTCTATAACATGTAATTCCATATTTAGCATCAAGCATATTCAGATATTCACTAACATAACTTGCTTACACACATATTTCTTCATGTGAGAATTTTTGTGCTTCAAGCACCAATTAGTCTTGTAATATGTAGGAGTAATGAGACAGATGAGAAGGAGCTCGTTTTAATTTTAAATAGATGATTATTGAATTATAACTACAAGATGTTGAAATAATTGGATTTCAAATTATAAAATAATTATTTTATTTTTATGTTGTTGTTATCATCAACTTATCATGTGCCTTAAAATCTTTGAGTTTATTTTATAAATATATCCGCATTTTGATTGTGTTTGGCCTAGGATTTCCATGAATATCATTGCTAGCATTTATATAGTCATCCTTGTTGTAAAGAGAAAAAAAAAATCAATAAATGTATGATATAAATTTAAAAAAAAATTAAACCATAAAATAGACGAAATATCCACAAGGACAAGCGTTGGTGGACCTACTGAAAGCAAAAGTTGAAACAACGGTGAGTCACTGGTAGTAGTATATAAACAAACAAATCATCACCAAATTTTCCTATTTCCACTCCCCAACTGTCTTCACAAAATGAATTCTCCTTCTTCATCAAACCCTCACTCCTTTCTTCTACTTGCAGTTTTGCTGCTTTTCTCGCAATCACCGCTTACAACTTCCCGAAATCTGCACCAAAAGCTCGATTACGGCGACGGCGATGGTTCTCCGACGTACATTTGGCCGTTGCCTTGGCAATACACTTCCGGCAACCAAACTCTCACCGTTGACCCCAATCTGTCGCTGATTACTAGCGGAAATGGCGGCAATTCAGTTATCGTTTCTGAAGCATTTTACAGATATAAGAGAATCATTTTCAAACACGCTGGTTCAAATTTAGCCAGCGTTGGAGTTGACTATGATCTCACGAAGCTGAATGTACTTGTTCACTCGGATAATGAAGAGGTCGTCCGCGATTTCTAATAAGTGTCGTTTATTTTTATTTTGTCTGATTTTTGTTTAATTTTATTTGGATAATTTAGCTTCGACTTGGAGTCGATGAGAGCTACACATTGTTGGTGGCTGCTAGCAGTGGATTTTCGGTGATTGGGGATATCACAATTGAGGTGCATTTAATATCAACCTTATGTTTTTAAAAATATACTTAAATTGAATGTTCTTATCGTTTATATTTGAGAAATCAGAACCGTAGAACTTCTCCTGCAGGTTATCTTCTTCTAGATGCTACTTTGACTGGCTTATTGATGGTCTATTGTTCACACTATACTTTTTTAGGTTTTCATGAAACCGTCTTAGCATTTTCATATCTGATTCTCAAATTTAATATAGGTAGATGCTATTTTGCAATAATCTCGCACTCGGTATTGTGCAACATCATCGAGTGATTTCTTGATTGTAATCATTGCAAGGTCTCAAACACAAACATTGGAGGTGCTTTTACTTCTTGTTCGCTTGCCTATTAGGACAAATCCATCTCCATAAACATGGACCATAGGCTCATTTTGGATTTTCTCCATCAGCTTCCCGTGACCTTAACAGTATAAATATTGGCTTAAATGTCTTCATGCAGTCCCATGCTTATAAAAACCTTACCAGATTATCCTTCAATTGAGCGTACTCTGCTTCAACATTATCCATTTTCACTCCATTTTTATTTAATTCACCGCCTTCTTACATTTTGAGTTGACCGATGGCACTTCTTGCATATTTCCAGGACCTGCATCCCACATCTTGACTGTATTTAATTTATTTAAATTTGTGCAAGCATTTTCACATTTCAACTAACCACTAGTATGGCTGAAGCTTGCAATATGACATATTATTGCTGAGTTTTTAAAGCATACACCATATAATTTTTTGCTTTGTTCAGATCTCCAATTCGTATTACTTTTTGGCCTTTCAATTTTTTTTTTTTGCTAAGCTTTGCTATTTCTGTGATTTGCTGCAGGCAAATTCTGTCTATGGCATTTTACGTGGCCTGGAGGTACATTAGTTCCTTGTAGATAGAGTATTGTTTTACTATATGTCAGGAAAGTTGCAAGATTCTGAGTTTCACCTGTACCATGATGATTGGCAACAGATGTGTGCTTGTACATGTTTGACCTCAGTTGCAGGCAACAAAGTAAAGAAAAAAGAGGGTGGAGAGGCAGAGTGTATATTTTCAGAAATTTTTATGACTTCAAAGGATAACATTGTTATAATTTTTAGATCCTATGATGCTCTGTACCATGATGTCACCTAATACTAAGATTAGTTAGAAGTTAGGAATGTAATTGTTATCTCTCTAACCATCCTTGGTTATACTTTTTTGTCCAGACATTAAGCCAGCTATGTGCTTTTGATTATGGAACCAAAACTGTGAAACTTTATAATGCACCATGGTACATCCAGGATAAGCCAAGATTTGAATACCGTGGGCTTATGCTTGGTGAGTGTCTTTTGTTGACTGTCATTTCTTCCATTTCTTATGGTTCTATACTGTTATTTCGAGTTGAATTCATGTTTACATATTTCTGCAGATACTTCAAGGCATTATTTGCCAATTGAAATAATCAAGCAAGTTATAGAATCTATGTCCTATGCTAAACTTGTAAGATATGTAGTTCAAGTGTTACTTATCTTTCTTTAGACAAAATCTTTTTTCTTTTCCTTTCCAGATTTGAAATATTTTTATGATTGCATTCAGTAGAATGTCCTTCACTGGCACATCATAGACGAAGAGTCATTTCCACTTGAGGTGCCAAGTTATCCAAATTTGTGGAAAGGTGCATATACAAAATGGGAGCGATTTACAGTAGACGATGCTTCTGAGATTGTAAAGTAAGTTTTTCTTTCTGTCACCTCATCAACTCAAGGAATGTCAAATGTTACTAGGGAAGACAAAAGTAAGATTGAGAGTAAGTTCCTCTATGGAGCTTGTATTGGTAGCTTTTTAGTAGTTTTATAATATTCAAGGTATTGCGTAGTGAAGAGTTTGACTCGCAGATTCTGTGCTATAAATCTTGATAGACTAACAATACTTGTTCCAGTTGTTTCATCTCAATGCAACTCGGGAAATCTATCTTTTCCTAACTACAACTTAAGTGTCATAAGGCAGAACTTTTTATACTTCTAGGTGATCAGAAAGTCATATGTTACTCCAGATGCAAATACTAGCACATTATCTCCTTAGAATTACTCTATTATAAAAGTGATTAAAGTTTTTAGGTTTATGTTTCCATTATCATTATCATGAAGTATGGATTCCTTCATATACGGGATAATCTGTAATCACCAAAATCCTTACTCATGCAGGGATCAGGATGGTGTTGATATGTTGATTTATTTCCTTGATTTCATTTTGATGTTTATTTTCCTTGTAACTGAACGAACTCTTTTTCTCTTGGTCATTGTAAATTCTATTTTTCCCCCTCATGAACTAATGATGTGTTTCCATATGCAATGTCTCTCCACGCGGCCTACATTGAAGTTTTGCAAAAATGAGAGGTATGTTGGGTTGTAGAGTTTTATAAGTTTATTTCTTGCAGCCTGTTTGATTGGAGGATTAGTAGTTTAATGTGAATAAAGTTAAAAGCATCTTTTGAGTTATTTATCTTATCATCATATGCATTTGAAACACTCCAGAAATTGTGGTAACTTGAACCCTCCAATAGTACAAGAATTAGTTTGGCTTCAAGGCATCAAGGCAATGATATCAAGTCCTTTTATTTTTTGATATTTGATTTTGAATTGATAGTGAAATCCATCTAAACTTAAATCTTTTGCAAGTTACTAAATCCTTGAGTCCAAGTGCAGAGTCTATTATTTTTGTTGCACAATCTTAGTTGATTTAATCTGTTTTGTCTCAGGTATTAATGTTATGGCAGAAGTTGATGTTCCTGGGCATGCTGAATCATGGTAAACTTAAGAGATCAAGTTATTCTTTCACTTAACTCAATTTTCTGGTTTCATCTGAAAAATAAAAAGTTTTCTAATTACTGATTTTACTCTTATCTCATGTCCTTGTAATCACATTCCCACCAGATAGCCTTTACTTCTTAATTGTGTGAGTTATGAGTTATCTACTTATTGCCAGTCGGTCCCCTGTTTATAAGTCCTGTTGTCCAAGTTCTAATTGGTTGAGACCTTGAGGGTAAAAGTTTCAATGAATAATTTCATGGTTTATTTGGTTTTCTAATATATGAATAGCTCTAATCTCTTGGTTATGACCTAAGTATCTATGTCAGTAAATAATTCCCTGACTGGGCCCAGTATGTCATGGTTACCTGAATAATAAAAAATAAAGTGGGGTTATTATGCTGGAACTTGTGCAACTCCCACAATTCTTTTATGAACTTTTTGACATAGAATAACATCCTCCTGAACTCACTTCTGTTAGTTTCAGCACAAATTAAATATGGTGTTGTGTTTTGCATGTTGATACTAAATGTTCTGGCCAAGAAAGGAAACATATGGATTTACATGCATGCTCAAATGTACTTGCATGGCGCATTTCCGCCAGAAGACTCATGGATAGGTCTTGCTTTGATTATGGCATAATCATAAACTTCGAAAGGAGACATAGCTAATAAATTTATTCTGGTATAACGTAAATATAATCATCAGTGAATCATTTGGAGGATTTTCCATGCTATTTTCACTATGATTGATTAAATTAAGGAGACATGGGCTAATAAGATCCGGCCATAATTTATGCTTTTTCAGAAATCAAATATACTTAATCTTATCTTCTAAATGCACCAATGCCTCTAAGTATGAATATTTTCAGATCAAGCTTTTTTTGTATGCAGGGGAGCAGGATATCCTGATCTTTGGCCATCGCCTTCCTGCAGAGAACCTCTGGATGTTTCTAAAAACTTTACATTTGATTTGATCTCTGGCATACTCTCAGGTTTTGATATGCTTTCTTGAATGATCAACAGTCATGTCATATGCTGCTAATGCAATTTTTGATGTGCATTAATCTGTTACCTGCATATCTTTCTGGTAGACTGCTGAATTAATTTGTTAACTGAGTCTCAGTGGATTGTCTTGGGAATTCAGAACTTTAGTATCACTATATACAGTAAGAGATTTTCGTCTAACTGAAGTGATACATCAGCTGAAGATTACAGTTCTATTTTTTGAAATCACCTAAAATCTTTTTGAAAGATTACAACCAATGATGTTAGTTTAACTGTAGTATAAGATAAACCCTTTTCTATGTTCTACTCGCGTATGGTACATCGACTTGTGCATTGCATTGATGTACATAAAGATTGTAACAATTATTGGTGAGAAATTCTTGCATAAATTCGATTCTACAAAAGTGATTGTTAAATGTACATAAAAATTGTAACAATTATTGGTGAGATACTCTTGCATCCATTTGATTCTACAAAAGTGATTCTTAAAAGTTATTTACCATTTTGTTATGAAAAGTAATTTTAAGATGTCTAGGGAGTTCATTAATTATGCAAGATTAATAACTCATAAAATACTAGCTTGACAAGGTTGAATGTATGTCAACATAAAATGCTTGTTGAGACAAAGTCTTTTGTTGCCACAGCTAGTTTCAACTATTACTGGAATTTTGAGTCTAAATGGTCAAATTAATTGCTGGATACTGCCATTTGTGGTGTGCTTACATCGCTTAGTCAAATAAGTGATTATGCTAAGAAATAATTCTTATGATTACTTTATATGATTGTGGAATCAATTTTCGGTTTGCAGACATGAGGAAGATTTTCCCTTTCGAACTGTTCCATTTAGGTGGTGATGAGGTCCATACAGGTAAAATGAGCACATTGCATAATAGCTTCTTGCGTTCTTGTATTTTTATTGATCAAGAATATCTCTAATTTAAAACATAATGTGAGGAAAAGATAAAACATGCTTTCTTGCCAGAGGGAACTGTTTCATATCTTAACTGGTTGATTTGTCAATGGTGTCAGATTTTGCATTTTCAACTCCCTATTTCTTTTCTAGGCATGAGCATTTGGTCACAAGACCACTTTGATAACTTTTGGGACAAAGATTGATATGACATAGCTTTCTGATCCAGTGTTATGGACAATTTCAAAGAGATTAGTGGAGATGGATATACAAATAAATTACAAGTTTTCTGAAACTGGGGAAAACTAATTCAGCTGCAATTATATGGATTTGTTCTTTCTATTTTGGTTATCATTAGTTTGTCAATTGTATCTCATTACTGTACATAACTTTCATGGGTGTCTTAGGCATCTTTTTTTGTTTTGTTTGTATAATTTTAACGGGTCAGATTAAACTGTTAGTTATAAACTTTCATGGGTGTCTTAGGGATCTTTTTTGTTTTGTTTGTATGATTTTTTAACGGGTCAGATTAAACTTTTAGTTATAAGGTGAGATTTATACTTCATTGGTCATCAACATATACAGGTTCATTACCAAGGATTTTAATAAAATTTATTCAAAGTGTTATTTTTCTTTGTCTGCATATATTGGGTAGGGTATGGCTATACACACCCACTTTAAAATGATTAAATACTACCGAATTTCTAAACACACCCCACAACATTACCATTTTACCTTTCAATTATATAACTTAGAATTAAATAAATAGTTAATAGTAACGGCATTATGTCTTTTAATATTTATTTACTTTTGATAGATTTTAAATTGGGTGGGGGGGGGAGGCGTTTAGTAATGGGTGTGGTATAGCCCCACCCTATTCGGTATTTATTGGCAATTGCTCACTAAGTATTGTTCCATTTTCACCGTGCTTGCGTATCGAAGCTGCTCTGGTTCATGCATTCTGGTAGGAAATTGCTTATTGATATCCAAGTTTTAAAATTTCCTGTCTTATCAACAGGTTTAGGATTATTTCCGTGTAGAAAAGCTTTGCTATCTTCTTGCTGCTTCAAGATGCTTTCAACTAGTTAGTTTTCTGCTGAAGACGAACTTTGTTTCTTCTACATGCATCAATATGCAGCTGAATTAGACTGTTACTAGGCTTTTGTAGCATATGACTCTATATTTATGGTTGATGTATTACCCATGTCACCTCTACAAGGACTGGATGCTGCAATTTGTTGTGACTACTGACTAGTCAGGTTTAGAAGTAACCACATCTCATGCTTAAAGTAATAGAAGTGAAATAAAATTACTGCTCTGTGGGCTAGTTCCAATATGTGTTCCTTATTATCTTTTTAATGAAACTGCCTTTCCAGTGATATTCTTCTCACTCTGTCACTTCCAAATTTGTGCAGATTGTTGGAGCTCAACCCCACATGTCAGGCAATGGTAAATTTCCACATTAAAAAAATGGGAGAAATATAATTTCCACTTGTCACTTCCAAAATTGCTTGTACTTTTAATATTGCTTTCATTACTAAAAGAAATGATTCAAAATTTTCAGAAAGAATAACTGCTCAAGCTGTGACCCATAGTTTTTGTACTGTACTAACTTTACCTGGAAAAGGTGGGGGTGGGGAGGAGCTGATACAATTAAATTTAAGCATCTCTGCATTGTTGCTTTCAAAATTCAATGCAGGACTTGGCATCACAATTTCTACCTATAATGTTTGATTGTTGTTACAAAATTCAATATACAGGCTTCAGGATCATAATATGACTGGTAAAGATGCATATAAATATTTTGTGCTCAGAGCTCAGGAAATAGCCACATCGCTAAATTGGACTCCAGTTAACTGGTAAGCTCTTGGTTTGTGGTTTCTAAACCAATTCCGTGAGTCTTTTTTTTTTTTTTTTTTGTTTATCAATTATAGACGGTAACTGGATATGCTTATTTCCTAACTATCTCTCCTGTGATTTTTTGTCATACCTAAAAGTGTAATTAATCTTTGAATAATTTCAGCTCTAGCTAATAAAGGGCCTGCTTAGTTCTTTGATGGTTGTAATCTTTGATCTGTGTCCTGTCTTTTCAGGGAAGAAACTTTCAACTCCTTTCCACAAAGTCTCAACAATAAAACTGTTGTGCATAACTGGTGAGTGCCTAGTTAAATGTTACACAGTATCAAAACGTCAGACATACTAGTTCTTCTGAGGCATAAATAAGTTCCTTATGTTGTGAAAATGCATATTTATAGGTTGGGATCTGGTGTTTGTCCAAAGGCCGTGGAAAAAGGTTTTAGATGCATTTTCAGTAACCAAGGTGTATGGTATCTTGACCACTTGGATGTTCCTTGGGAATCAGTCTATTATGCTGAACCACTGGAAGATATAACCGATGCTTCAAAACAAGCACTTGTACTCGGGGGAGAAGTTTGCATGTGGGGGGAAACAGCTGATGCCTCTAATGTTCAGCAAACAATATGGCCTCGAGCAGCAGCAGCCGCAGGTATTTCTTTGAAGTATTATTTTTGGCACTTGAGTTTGAGACCTAAATTGCAGTTGAATTAAAAAAAAAAAAATTAGTTTCTTCATAACATTTGCCTTTCAGTCTTTTGTATGATTTAAAGTATTGGAAACTCAAAGTCAGACACTCAACATTTGTTTCCTATTATTGAGATCTTAATGTGAGCAAGAGGGAATCTGAATCTTTCATTTCTGCTAATTTTGTTGCATTTTCGTATAGAGCGCCTATGGAGCAAGAGGGAGTCTGGATCTTCACGCAACACCACAACTGTGTTGCCAAGATTGGAGTATTTCCGTTGTCTGCTGACTAGGCGTGGAGTTCAAGCGGCCCCAGTTCAAAATTTCTATGCTCGACGCGCTCCAACGGGGCCTGGATCATGCTATAGACAGTGAAGGGAAGCTGATTGTGTTGGAACATATTTAGGTGAGAAATATGTTTCATATGCTTTATGATGCGAGTAATTGATTAGCTTCCTGATAATGAACATAATCCCTTGTGCATCTATTGTTTGTTTGTTTGATTTTATTGTGGATGTGTGTTATCTTTATACGTAAATGCTCATATGATTGTAAGATATTTCACTGAGGAGCCAAAAATACAGAATGGGGTGTTATGTTTTTATGGAATTATTTTACTTAAAAAAAAACTTTAAATAAAGAGTAAAACACACTAAATTTCCCATTAGATCAACATCGTAATGCACCAGTTTGTCAAATTATTAGGTCATGGAGAAAATATATATTAAGGTCGCTGTACTTACATTTGAAAATCTGCAATTTCTCTTCATTTTGGATTGGATTGTTGGACATCTAATTTTGTTTGAATTAGATCTATGTACTTGTATTTGTACAAATTGTGTTAGCATTAAAAATTGGTTCTTGTGTAAGCGACCGAGTGTAGGGAGTTAAGGATCTCATTTTAAAGCTAATAATGACTCAATTTTTACAAAGGAATGTACAAGGATTACTAAATTGAAAGCACAAAGTACAAGGATTCAATCATATTAACTGAAACGTAATTCAGAAAAAAATACTTATCATATACAAATCTTAAGTTGATCTACAATACCCAAATTAGAACAGTAACAATGTATGTTGCTTTCTAAGACAAATTTTTATTTCTTAATAAATATTTTCTTTAGAAGTTTCTCACTAATTATAACTCTTAACAAATATTTAATATGACTAAATAATAAAACTTAACTGATATCATATTTCCCCAAAAAAAAAATTGATATCATATTAGAGTACAAGGGAGTAAACTAATATCCTATTTCCACTTTTTTATAACTCAATAAAAGTTCATACAGTTTTAAAGAATACGGTATCAGTTCAATTTGATGTAATTTATTCAGTATTTATCACTAGATAATGAGATCGGCAGCTTATTAATAAACATGATAAGTTGAATACTCTATGCTCATAGTCAACATAATAGCTTACGCAATGAATAGCAGGCGAAAAGGTCAACATGCAAGGACCAAAACAGGCAACAAATCCATGTGAGAAAGACAACTGAAGGCTTTTTTTTTTTTTTTTAATAGTAAAAATTTAGTGGTTGCAAATCATGTTGAAAGTAGTAATTCAGATGCATCATTTAATTCACATGGTAACAACTTAAATGAATTGAATTGTCATCCTATTCGAGAGTAGTTTTCTTATCTGTCTCACAGATTTTATTTCATGAGATGGATCAATCCACAATTCACTTAAAGTTGGTGAAAATTGATTAGGTTGATGTATAATGGGCCTACGTCTTACGGAATATATCCGTGAAGTCGTTTCATATAAATTTTTGTACCCGAACAATTAGAAGTAAACCTGAAATTGGAATTAAAATAATAATAATAATAAAAAGAAAAAACTACACAAACTTGGTCAAACTTAGAAGTATGTACAAATTTGTTTATTTTCCGTTAAAGTTCCTAACTACTTTACTTACTTTCGAATAGTATTATATAAAATTATTGATTCAAACAACATTGTATTTTTAAATCGCTATGGCTCTATCATTAATTATTGTCAACATGGTTGGCATTTTCGCTTTGGCTTTAATTTGATTGTCTAAGAATTTCCGACAAAACATCCCAACAATTTGTTTGTACTAAACTTTCAATCTGTTTATAATTTTAATGATGCATGTAAATAGATCTCTATTCCTTTTTTATCCATACAACAATTATCTATTTTTTAAATTAAAGATATTAAATTTTATTTGTTATATTCTTTGGAAGTAATCAATTTTCAATTAGTAATATTAAATACGATCGGTAATATTAAATAAGAGTAAAGTAGAAAATTATGCGTAAATTGTGTGAAAAATAAAAGGGAATTATCTTTACAGAATAGAGGGAAAATGAATTACTGAAAGAAATTAAAGTGCTTGGTCTCTCAGGTAGAGACTAAAAAAGTACAAATTCACTTTACCATGCAATCTAAGGAGATGATTCTCATTTGAATTCGAAGACTTGAATTTGAGGAGAGAAAAAATAAAATAAAATCACATAAAAATAATGAACCGATACATGTGTAATAGACTTATTTATAAAATATCAAAATGTCACATCCTGCTATCAAAATAGAACTTTATAAAGGTGTTTATTTATTTCATTTCTTTTCTTCTTCTTGGATTATATACAAGTCAACTGAGTTGAGAATAATTGAATAAATTAGACATCCACAGTCTTAGTGCCGCCCTTCCTGTAAAAATAATATTGTGTTTCAATTAAAAAAAGAAACCATAATAATCCACAGATATAATCCCAAACTATAAATAAGTTAGTCCCATGTGATTGATTGTACAATCACCTTTTGTTATTCATTGTAACAATAAGAATCAAGAATGGAGAATGCCATTTTCTCCTGCCTCTCATCCTACTCCTGTACTAATAATGGTAATAACAACTTTGGCTGATCCTGTGAGAGAGAGAGAGAGAGAGAGAGAGAGAGAGAGAGTAATGATAATGGTGGTTCTAATTTTCTTTTTCTTTAGTCATTTCAGGCTGCAATGAGGCACTGATAGACACTGGTTCACAGATGAGCAACTTGTAAGTTGGAGCTATTAGTCAAACCTTTTCATTGTTAAGAATAATACTCGGTATTTCATCTCGTATTTTATTAGGAAGAAAACATGACGAATTTATATCTACATATATGCATGCATTGCATGAGATATGAAATCGTAACATGAAGTTGCAGTAGAGAATCTGAAATAAGAGACCCTCCTGAACAGGATTGCACATGAAAACAGCTTCTGCTTATATGGAGATTCCTCCAATGATTATAGCATGTTTGGTCTACATCATGCACTGAATTATCAAACCACTTGTAGCATTATTTTCTCAGGTTTGGTCTAAATTTTCTCTTTAATCACTACATTTTTCAGTTATTTTCTACCCTCTTTGATCTGAACCTCACATTCTAAACTCCAGAACAAAATTTCAAAGACTCTTGTCAAGGAGAAACTCACCTCAATTACATGCCTGTACAGGAAGACATCTTCTCAAGCAATAATGTATGGCATGAATCACTTTTCTACTTCTTTTTCAAGATATTCATCATACCATATTTTGTGATAGTATTTTACATGTGAGGAGTTTCAGCTCATTCGAAATTCAAGAAAGCGTGCAATAGATGCTTCTGATGCTATACAAAATATGAGTTCTACTACTTGCGGTTTAGTCAATGCAGCATCTAATGAGGGAACTGAAGACAAGAAAAGACCAAAGCAGCCTAAAATACTAAAAGAGAAGGTATAATGTTTTTTTAAATCAAACAATGGCCTAATAAGTATTTCATTGCTTAAGCTTTCAGTTTGTGCCGAAAAACTAAGCAACCTTCTGCACGGTTGCTATTTCTCAGAAAACGTAACGTTTTGCATTTTCATGTTAGCAGGTGCCCATGGTGAGGAGAAGCCAAAAGTTAACAGACAAAATTACAGCTCTTCAAAAGCTAGTTTCTCCATATGGCAAGGTAGCTTTACAAACTCAGCTTTCAAATTATGTAACTAAGATTATGACTATTTGATTATTAGAGTCTTGAGGTTTTATTCACAATGTACACTAAGTTTTAATCCGTTTTTAGACAGACACAGCTTCAGTTCTTCTTGAGGCTTCCATTTCAATTAAGGCACTTGAAAATCAGACTAAGGTTCCTTCTCTTCTCTCAACTCTCAACCATATTTCTTGAATTTTAATTTCAAAAAGAACAATCAAATCTCTGTCTAGTATTTTACATGTTTGGTCATGTCTATGCAGGAGTTGTTTCACATGATATCAGGGCAACAATCAACAAACATGGTAAATATTTCACTTAGTTACAGATGATGATATATTCATTCTGTACCTCTATTTAGCTTTTGTTTCACATTGCAGATAGGAGAAGAAGGGTCTGATCTGCAAAGGAAGGGGCTCTGCTTGGTACCCTGTGTCGTTCTTAAAGAACTCGATAGATGATCCTCAATACATTGTCTTCTCCAATGAACCCTACATTCTGTAAAATCTAGGTTATATGATATGGCAACAATAAATTTTATGACACAGTCAGATTAAAGAGAAAGCTCTTAGAAGTATTGCCATCTTGTAATAAAAGAAAGATTTTACTACCCATATTATTCTTTTTCTGTTACAAATGTAGGAGAATGCAGTAAGTTAACCCACCACAGAATCATTTTGTGGTGGTTTTTGCAGCACTTTTTGTTGATTAAAAAAAAGAACAACATTTATTTAATATATTCAAACAGACTCTACATTTCGTAAAATAAAATAAAAGATTACAAGAATATCCTATTTTATTACTATAGTGCATCCCAAAGCAGATCAGAGTAAACCCAGCAGGGAAAGGCCATCGCTTACAGAGATTGTTTGCACTGCACTGCATTACTAGCGCCAGCTCAAGATGAACCAATAAATGCTCGAAAATAGTAGCCCTTTCACTGTCCGGCTGGAAGATTGAATTATTCAACTATTTGTGTAGCTCTAGGAATGAAAAATACTGAGTACTTCCAAATAAAACAATAAAATAAAAATAAAAGAATAGTAACGTCCAGAAAGCAACTCTTCACCATCTCAATGCCATCAACCCAACACTGCATCTTTTGACCACCAACAGAGTCTTGGTGCCAAAACCTTTTAGAGATTTCCTGATTAGAAGCACTTCCTGTGCACAATGGATGGGCCCGACTCATCGTATTCGGACTTTGAGATCCACATCTGCATGGAAAGATTATTAAGTTAGAAGATTTAAATGAAGTTCAAAGAAGGATTTGGTCTCAAAGCAAGAGCTCTCTGAGATGCTAACCTGTTGGAAGGTGCTGAGAGAGGCCAAGATGGAGCCTCCAATCCAGACACTGTATTTCCTTTCAGGAGGAGCAACGACCTTGATCTTCATGCTACTCGGAGCAAGGGCAGTGATTTCCTTGCTCATTCTATCAGCAATACCAGGGAACATAGTAGTACCACCACTGAGCACGATATTGCTGTAAAGGTCTTTCCTGATGTCCACATCACACTTCATGATGGAGTTGTATGTTGTCTCATGGATACCTGATGATTCCATTCCAATCATTGAAGGTTGGAATAGAACCTCAGGACATCGGAATCGCTCATTACCGATGGTAATAACCTGCCCATCAGGCAACTCAAAGCTCTTCTCCACAGAAGAGCTAGTTCTTGAAGTCTCAAGCTCCTGCTCATAGTCAAGAGCAATGTAAGATAGCTTTTCTTTCATGTCCCTCACAATTTCACGCTCTGCTGAGGTGGTGAATGAGTAACCACGCTCAGTCAGGATTTTCATCAAGTAGTCAGTAAGGTCACGACCAGCCAAGTCGAGACGAAGGATGGCATGTGGGAGAGAGTACCCCTCATAGATTGGGACAGTGTGACTGACACCATCCCCAGAGTCCAACACAATACCTAAGTAGGAAAAGCAATAACATCACCAAATCAAATCACTCAAACAGCACCATTTTCACACATTTTCAAATATAAAAAGATTCTCACCAGTGGTACGTCCACTAGCATATAGGGACAGCACGGCCTGAATAGCAACATACATGGCCGGAGCATTAAATGTCTCGAACATGATCTGAGTCATCTTCTCACGGTTAGCCTTTGGGTTGAGAGGTGCCTCAGTTAGGAGGACTGGGTGCTCCTCAGGGGCAACACGAAGCTCATTGTAGAATGTATGATGCCAGATCTTTTCCATGTCATCCCAATTGTTGACAATACCATGCTCTATAGGGTACTTTAGAGTCAAAATACCTCTTTTCGACTGAGCCTCATCTCCCACATATGCATCTTTTTGGCCCATACCCACCATAACACCAGTGTGACGTGGACGACCCACAATGCTAGGGAATACAGCTCTTGGAGCATCGTCTCCAGCAAATCCAGCCTAGAGGCAAATGTGGGCTAGATTAGAACAATACAACACTAATACATGCAAAATTAAAGCTTCAAGAATGTCAAATTATACCTTCACCATTCCAGTCCCATTATCGCACACAAGTGGCTGGATATCCTCTGCTTCTGCCATCTTATACTACTTTTTTTCTGGACTAAAAAATATACGTGGCAATAAGTAAACACAGTGCTGATTTCTTCGATATACACGATTTGGCTGTTGCTATTACAAATACAAATTGGAAATCAATTAACCCTATCTCCTATTCCTCAAAACCAGTTATGATACATGCATTTAAAATTCAAATCAAATTAAATCAATAAGCATGATCTACAAAAATCTAATCAAATCCAAAAGCATTATTAGCCTATGATCCATGAAAATTCAGTCAAAATAAATCCATATTATCGAGCAAAAGAGAAAAGAAAAATCAAATTAAACAAAACATGGATAGTTCCAGAAAGAAAAATACCCGAAATAAAATTGCAGAGAGAAAATTGATCAAGGAAAAGAAGGATCCTTTGCTTGAAGCAATCTGGAGAGAGTGAATTGAAATGGATTATATACACAAATGGGATTCAGAAATGTGGACCTAATATCAGCTAGTCCGAATTCAGTGCCTCCATTTTTGTTCAATCAATTTTTGAAGAAGTGAGGCAACACCACTCTCTTCCTATTTTTATGCTTTAACTCTTATTTTCTTTTCTAATAATAATCACCACCTTTTAATTTCCCATTAATTTTCTTATTTAGGAAATATCAATTTTTTTAAATAAAATAGTTATGAAACAAGAATATTTATATTTTGTATTTTAAAATTACTTGGATAAATTTCAACTCAGATACAGATTTTTATGACCTTAGTGACACGTTGCAAGATCCTCAATTTCGTAGAGCGTTAGCATGGTTTTCTATTATTAGTTTTGCTAATTTTAGGAGATTAGCAGAGATCCGTGATTTAAATAAATAGTTTTAAAATATAAAATAATATGTAATACTCTTAAAATTATTTACATTTTAAATTTTATATTTTACGTTAATATAGAATTGAAGAATGATTTTATTAATTTAAAAAAACTTGTATGGTGGTATAAACGTGTTTTAGGAAACAAATTTTTAATATTTTGTTAATATCTTTTTTAGCAAAGTGTGTACTACGTACTTTAGATATATGTTATGTTTAAAATTAAATTAAAACCAAAATTCATATACTAATAAGACATAAATACAATATCGTGACTATTTTTGTTAATATATCTATATTAACAAATTAACATTACACGATTAAATGAATCTATATTTTTAACTTTATAGATTAGTTAAAGTATTCATCTAACAAGATATTTTTAACATTATATATTAGCTTGTGGATAAATGAAAATTTTATTGATATGAACGGTTCCAATTGTAGCTAATATATGATTAATTGCAAATAATTCCAACAATATTAGGAGAAAATGAGGAATTTATTTATTATAGAGATGGTATGATTTGATTTTTTTTTTTTTATTCATATCTCTCAGTCTTAAGAGAAAGACGATATTTTTTAAAATAAATCTGTCTGTTGAAGGTGAAATTTAATGATAAAACAATTTATTATGTCGTGCATCCTCGACTAATGCAATCTCAATTGCTATATTTCAATTTTTGATTGTAATATTAGAGGTTCTATATAATGAGGCAATTCTACTCCATTAGTAGCAATGGACAAGGAAGGAACAAGGACTACAAATCCTTGTTTTTACTATTATATTAAAGATATGAGGATCCATCTTGATGTTTTTCTTTCACACACGACACATTTCTCTCTTGCTATTAGAATTGGGAATTCGCAAATTTAAATTGGATTATGTTTTATCTAACTCTATATAATATCATGTCATTATTCGTATATTGACAAAAATATAATTGAGATAATTCTTTTTGAATTAATATATATCACACATCCATTAATATTGTTAATATTGATATCGCTACACAGCTAATTAGATTAATATGAAATGACTCTTACATCTACCTACAAATTATAAGCTATTTTGTATATTTTTCATTTATAATAATATAATTTGATAGGTCTCATGGCCTTGTACATACCATAGGTAATTACATAATACATTTTTTATTATATATATTTTCTTCTGCAATATATATTGTTCATATTTATACTATATATGGATTTTCGCTATGTTGGACTTTGGAATTGTTAGGCTCCTCATATATCATTAGAAATGTAACATCAATGTGGAACAAAGCAAATGCAAATTAGATAAGAGCTTCAAATCTCCTAGTGTACTAATTTTCTTACTTCCTAGTTCCTCTATGACTAAGTACATGTAAATCAACATAACTAGTAATTTTTTATGATAACAATTTAAGAAATCAAATTATCATAGACGTAAATTTGAAATTCAGTTACGTAAATTTTCTTTAGAAAAAAGCTACCTAAACTAGAGCTAATGCAAGAAGCCTCATATGCATGCCACAAAATCTTACAAGACATCAATAAGAAACATCTCCAAAACAATGAAAAACCAAAAGAGAAATCACAAAATTGTATTCCCCATTGGAGTTACATTATGAACAACAACAACATTACTAGGATTGAGCAAGTGCATAAGCGAGGGAGAAGGGATCCCCTGCGCCCCAACAAAGGTGCGACACATGGGACAATTCGAATGCGAGTAAAGCCACATATCAATACACGCCACATGGAACGAGTGGAAGCACTCGGGCAGGGTCCGCAGCTCCTCCCCGTCTTCGAACTCACACAAGCAAATGGCACAGGTGCCATCGTCCAATCCCATCAACCCCACGTCCTTGTCGTACTTGTGGGCTGGGAGGAGCTCTGCCACAGAGTTGTCCATGCTCATCTCCTGTTGAACCGTCAGAGGCGGGCGTCTGGGTGGACGCACACACCTGGCTGTGATGCAGTGGTAGATGGTGACGACCACCGTGGCAGAGGCTGCCGCGATGAGGCAGATGATGAGCTTGAGTACGAGGCCCGAGGTCTCATCATCTGCCATTAGATTTAGGATAGGAGAATATAGATATGAAATTGAGAATGGTGAATTGTTTGAAGTGGGGTTGTGGACGGATATAGCAAGATTGCATAATTTTGTCTTTTATGGAATGTCATTTTCCTGTTACGGCTTCGAGATGGTAGAACTAGTCAGTTTTAAGTTTTTTCTATAACTCTAACTAAGTGTTCTATTTTTTCTTGTCTTTTTTGTTGTTGATTTTAAGTGTTTAGACTAAAAAAACAAGTGAAGTGTGATTTTTTTAGCTTTGCAATTAAACTTTTTTTTTTTTTTATCCCAAAGTTATCTAAAACCATTTTCAGATAATTTTTCTGATCAAAATCGTGATTTAGTTCATTTTTTGCTCAAATTGAGTTTGAATCGAATGAATATAAAAAAATCAAGACAACATATTCAATTTAGATCGAGAGAGTGTTCTAAAAACAGGCTACTTTAGGATGTAATCGAAGAAAAAAAATTAAGTTGTAAATTTCAAAAGAGCTTATACTTCAAATTGTTTTTTTTTTTTTTTTAAACCTTAATAATTAGGAATAACCAGAAAATTATGAGAAGGATAGCTTAAATGATGATTTAAGCCAGTTTTCAGCACAAAGTCAGACTAAATATTAAGTGTACTAATTTCTCAAATGAGATATACTGATAAGCAAATGAGAGGCATAAATTGGTTGCTTTCGATATAGCAACGAACCAATGACTACCAAAGAAGTAAAACGAGTACTCCATTCTCTATCGTATTTCGACTTTTATCTTTCATTCACCACTACATATCACGTGTAAAATGATGATGTCATAATGCGGTTTGAAAACTGTTTGAAAAAGAGTTAAGAGTGGAAACAATTCAGAACACACCAATCATTGTAATCAAAAAGAAGAGAAAATCAAGACATGTTTTTAATTAAAAGCAAAACATATCACTTCACAGCTTACTAAACAGGATGAGATCAACAAACAATCAATCAAAAGAATCTATAATAGCAAATACCCTCACAATTCTCATACCAGGGCTTCTGCTAAATCGACATACGTTCGCTCGCTCCAAGGAGAAGGGCGGAGGCACACATGAACCTCATGCTCCTCCGCTCCATCATGATGTTTTGGGACGAGAATCTCGAGCATAGTCCCTGTCGAGTCACCATTCGCCTCTAGCTTAGCATCTTCTGGAATGCGAGTCGGTAGAGAAATTTCCCTAATGAACTCCCCTTGAGGGCAGTGCTCAGGTGCTGAATCGGTTAGCTTAAACGTCCTGTCTTGTCTCTTGATAACGGGCATGCAACCAGTGCTCACACACAATATTTTTACGACCCCATGTGAGAGTGTGTTCCTCCAAGTAACTTTCACCCTCTGCAGATCTGCAAATGGCATGCTAACAACAATCAAGAATCCTTTTTCATCCTCATAAATAGTTTTTGCAGCCGTCACTGGGCCATATGCACTCCTCATGACTCCACCGAAGTTGCTTAACCATGGTGGCTCAACAGCGTGGATGTCCAAGACTCTATCAGATTGGGAGTCAATTGCCAAATCACAATCATCATCACTTCCATGTGGGAAGAAATTCTTCTTGCGCTTGTTGCCACCTCTTAGAAGGTCCATTCCTTCTCCTCCATTGACAAGGTCATGTGGCTTAGTTGACAACATCAAACCAGACCCATTGATCAGTTTCTTCATATGCGGATTTAGACTGCCTTTCAACTGTAAAGGCCGCTCAATCTCAATCTCCGTGTTAGAAAGATTTCTCCATGACCCAAAATCACTAGCTTCAAGAGGGATCGAAAAGTTAACATCCCTCCCTGTCAGCTCCTTCCACCTCTTTCGGTCTTCCTCGTCAAGTCCTGTCAGATTAGGAGATCGAACTATTTCAATGCCATGAACACACTGAGGGTTAGAAAGGCCTCTATAATGCTTCCTCTGCATCCTGTGAGACCTAACAAAACCCTTCTCGACGCTAAACGGAAACGGCCTCTCCCCTTGGCGTGAATGTCCGTTCATATAGCTTCTCAACTGCATCTTCCCCAAAGCATTCTCAGGCTTCCCCTTAAACACCCACATATACATATTCTCCATATCATGTTGGACCAGGAAAACTTCCAGCTTCAAATCCGACTTATCATACCCATCGCTAACCCCAGTAGCCTCGCGCACAACCTTTCCCTTAAACTTCTCATTCAGTGCAGGTTTAAAGTAGAAATTAAAGAAAAACCAAGCCCCCCAAATGCTATCAACTCGCTTCGCAGTAGCACACTTCTTCCCAACCTTTGGTACACAGCTCGCATTCATCTCAACATCATAGTTCTGAGGTGCAAGGCCAACATCTAACAGCTCACAAGCATCAATCCAAGAATGCTGTGGAGGTGGACTAGGTTCAGCACAAAGGGGGAGATTAATATCCGGGGGCAGCTGTAAAAGATTAACGGATCGATTGAGCTCTCTGACCCTCTCATCCTGAGTTATGGAACTCGAATCCATGGACAATAGGGTGGAGAAATGATTGCTTTCCATGGATAAGGTAGTGAGTAAATTTTCACCCATTTCCTCTCTTGTAGGCATTTTATCAGTAATGTTAGGGTGGAATCAGAAATCCCACCTCTCCGACAACACTTAACCACATGAGCTGCTCAAAAACATCTTCATATGCTTCAAATCCATCTCCAAAACAATAAGATTATCTAGAAGTTCGCATAATCTACTACTCGAAGCATTTCCAACAAAATCAGACAATTTAAGCTAAACGACAACAAAGGAACGAAACCCAGAAATCACAAATCGAATAACTGAAAAATCAAGAAAGAAAATCGGAAGCCATGGATGAATTTTCTTCGTTCATCAGTTGTCGGATAACAAGGATAGAACCCCAATAAGTATATGACAAAAAGTCTACAAGAAAAGTATATGCAGCATAAAATCAAGAGAGATAGTAAAGTGTACCTCAAGGAAAGGGGAAACCCACATGAGAGGAGAGAGAGAGAGAGATCAGGTAAGACTGAAAAAATGAAGGGAAGGGAAGAGGGTGGAGTGAGGAAGGAACGTGTAGAGAAGAGAGCGACCGGCACCAGTAAGGACCGGCATCTTCAAGACCTACGCCGTTAACAGACGGCGTGTTTGAAAGGGAGACGCGGGTCAAATAAGACGTCTATCATTCACCCTTGAGTAGACCTTTTCCATCCACCCCTTAAGCTAACTTTTAAATAACATACTGTAATTATTCTATTATTTAAGGGTTTTTTTTATTTAATTGAAGGTTAATTTAATGGACATCAAAAAAAAAAAAATTAGAAGGCAAGTTTATTCTCCTTAAGGAGTTAAAATATATTTTCACGAAGCGAACATCCTTATCTTATCTGAAATTATTCCATATGGAACTATATTTTTAATATTAGAAAAAGAGTTTATATAAAGTATATATGTTAATAATAATTATATTTATATTCCTCCAAACAATATGTTAATAATAATTATATTTATATTCCTCCAAACATTCTTTTTTTTTTCACTTTAATTAATAATAAATTATGTTTTTAATTAATAATAAATGTATAGGGAAAATAAGAGATTGCTCATAAAATGTCGTTGGCTAGGTGCTATGAACTATTAAATGACATAACTATCGAAGACATTATTAGTGTCATCATTATAATAACCCATCTAAATTTTTTTGTTGTGGCAAACTTTAAAAATTAAACTTCACTAACAAAACATAGAAGTCTCTTTTTTTTTTTTAAACATGGAAGGCAAATTAGTTTGAACTTAACTTTCCTTCTTTTTTTTTTAACAAACGAGCTTAACTCGAGTAAGTTTTTATCTAGTCGACTTGCCTATTCAATTTCTTCTCACATATATTTCTTTTATTTCATCAAACCAAACCATAAATATAAATAAATCAAACAGCTAAAGATGCTCATATCATAAGGTAAAGAAGAGAATTGAGCAAAAGCAGAAGTTGCTTCTATTCCATTGAAATCACTGATATGCTTCCAAAATCCAGTTCAAAAAGAAAAAATAGTGCAATATCCAAAGACAATAATGATCCTAATCTATAGAACTCCCTTCTTAATCAACCTCTTCAATCTTGGGCCCTGCTCCGCTTCCGCCCATAGAAGGGCCGTCATCCTCCATGCTTCCACCACCCATGTCCGGCCCACCGGTGCCCTGATACATCTTCGCTATGATGGGGTTGCAAATACCCTCAAGCTCCTTCATCTTATCTTCAAACTCATCAGCCTCTGCAAGCTGGTTCGAATCCAGCCACTGAACAGTCGACTCAATCGCATCCTCGATCTTCTTCTTATCAGCTGCCGGAATCTTGGCTGCAATCTTGTCGTCCTTGATCGTATTCCTCATGTTGTATGCATAATTCTCCAATGCGTTCTTCGCCTCCACCTTCTTCTTATGCTCCTCATCCTCCGACTTGTATTTCTCAGCTTCCTGCACCATCTTCTCAATCTCTTCCTTCGACAACCTACCCTTGTCATTAGTAATGGTGATCTTGTTCTTCTGCCCTGTTGTCTTGTCCTCAGCCGATACATTCAGAATCCCATTGGCATCAATGTCGAAGCAGACATTGATCTGAGGAACACCCCTCGGAGCCGGTGGGATCCCTGTCAGCTCAAACTTCCCCAGCAAGTTGTTGTCTCTAGTTCTCGTTCTTTCACCCTCGTAGACCTGGATCAACACACCAGGTTGGTTGTCTGAATAAGTGGAGAAAACCTGCTCCTTCTTGGTCGGAATAGTCGTGTTCCTTGGAATCAACACAGTCATCACACCTCCAGCAGTTTCCAGACCAAGCGACAAAGGAGTCACATCCAGAAGAAGAAGATCCTGCACTCTCTCATTGCCTTCACCGCTCAGAATCGCAGCCTGTACAGCTGCGCCATAGGCAACAGCTTCATCGGGGTTAATGCTCTTGCAAAGTTCTTTCCCATTGAAGAAGTCCTGCAACAGAGACTGGACCTTGGGAATTCGGGTCGAACCACCTACCAAAACGACGTCATGGATGGTGCTCTTATCCATCTTCGCATCCCTCAAGCACTTCTCCACTGGCTCCATGCACTTCCTGAATAAATCCATGTTGAGTTCCTCAAACCTAGCACGAGTAATGCTGGTATAGAAATCAATACCCTCGAACAAGGAATCGATCTCTATGGTAGTCTGAGCAGTGGACGAAAGAGTCCTCTTCGCCCTCTCACAGGCTGTTCTCAATCGCCTCAGGGCCCTAGGGTTTCCACTGATATCCTTCTTATGCTTTCTCTTAAACTCCTGCACAAAATGATTCACCATTCTGTTATCGAAATCCTCCCCTCCAAGATGAGTATCACCGGCTGTAGCCTTCACTTCGAAGATTCCCTCTTCAATGGTCAAAAGAGAGACATCAAAAGTACCACCACCAAGGTCGAAAATCAGCACGTTCTTTTCGCCAGTGCTTCCAGCTTTCTTGTCCAGACCATAAGCAATGGCAGCAGCCGTGGGCTCGTTGATGATCCTCATCACATTTAGGCCGGAGATGACTCCGGCGTCCTTGGTTGCTTGCCTCTGAGAGTCGTTGAAATATGCAGGGACCGTTACGACAGCGTTTTTAACCGTGGATCCAAGATATGCCTCTGCAATTTCCTTCATCTTGATCAGGACCATGGAGGAGATCTCCTCCGCAGCAAATTGTTTCTCCTCGCCTTTGTAGGTTACCACAATCATTGGCTTGTCGCCTGGTCCAGGGATGACCTTGAATGGCCAGAGTTTCATGTCGCTCTGGACTGATGGGTCACTGAATCGACGGCCGATCAACCGTTTAGCATCTACATTGGCAAATCAAACACCAGTGAGTATTAAACAGGGGAGATTAAACTATATAGATCTCAATCGTAAATTTCTCAGATTTAACAAGGAAAAGACGCAATCAAACAGCGCATCTCTCATGCCTAAAGAATATATGATTCAAAATAAGAATTCAAGCATCCTTTCAAATACGAATTTCGATCAGAGCAACAATACGCAGTAATTAGGCGTCATTCATGTTCAATTAAAAAATTATATCCTTCATGTAAAACAAATACAATACATCAAAACAAAACAACAAAGCCATAAAAACAACAGACCAAAAACTAAAAAACAAATTCCTCAAAGCAGAAACTCACCGAAGACAGTGTTGATCGGGTTCATCGCGACCTGATTCTTAGCAGCGTCTCCAATGAGACGCTCCGTATCTGTGAAAGCCACATAAGACGGCGTCGTGCGGTTGCCCTGATCATTGGCAATAATCTCAACACGATCGTGCTGCCACACTCCGACGCATGAGTACGTCGTCCCCAAATCAATTCCTATCGCTGGACCTTCGCCCTTCCCCGCCATTGACACAAACCACCAATAGAATGCTACAGAAAAATTCTAACAACACAAGAGTAGTAGAGAATTCGAAATTTCTTAGAGAATGCTTAAGATCCTTAACAAAAGTTTAATGAAGGAGAGAAGGGAGAAGGAGGTAGTTAAATAGTAGAGATGAAAGAGTCTAGAATATTCTAGTTTTCCCCATTTGCCGGTGTTTTTCAGTTGGGCATTTTCATATTCTGGTGTGTTCCAGAGCTTTCTTTCTTACGCTCGACTATTTGGTAGGAACCTGCATTTATTCTATTTTCTGAAAACTCTTTTTCTTTTTTAGTATTTTCTAGGAAAAAATTAATTCCGAGATATAAAAAAGTACAACATATATATATATATATATATATGCAAACATTTTAATAAATAAAACAAATATTTAAAAAATTCAATAAATTTTCACTAGTACTTTATTTAGCATGGCTTTCATAATTTTGGTAACAAGATTCGAAAAATATATCAGTATATCATCAATGTTGGGTAAAAAATCTGAAATGTGAACAGTATATAATATTTAAAATAAGTAATTAGTATAGACTAGTAAAATTTTATAGATATATAGAGACATACCAATGTATAATCATAATCAATATTTTGACCAATGTTTTTTTAATTGTAATGAAGTTATAAAGAATTCAGTTGATGTATTAATTATTATAGAGATTAATATTTATATATTTGTTTGTTAGGCGTATTATTAAATTATAACTTATTATTTTTAACATAGTGCACTGTCAATTATACATAAAGGAAAACTTATTATATGTAATTAATTTAGAAAATAATAGGTATGATGGAAAATGTAGCACATAAAATTGCTACCATAATAATAACTTTAGTATTAGTATGTTCATGATTTATTTATCTATTTTGACGACATTCGTAGATCCGTATTGAAATCCAATTTTATAAAAAAAAAAAAATTTGTTAAACAATATGTTACAATTATTATCCTTTGGTAGGTGCTTAATTTTACCAATTAGAGCTCGCACGTAATTAATTTTTTATTCCATGCACCACTACACGATGGTTTTTTGTTTTGCTCAAAAAAAAAAAAGGTTAAAAATACATAATTAAAATTGTCACAACTGAACCTTTATCATATGATAGTTTTCTTTATATATTCTATATGTCCCTGACGTGAGCGAGGGTCCGAGACTGACAAAACAAAAAAAAATTGAAAGACCTTGTAATCCCATAAAACATTAATGACTCAAAAGATAAAATAAAATGCAGACTTCTTTATTCGCTTAATTTTGCATAACTTAAAAAATGGGCTAAAAATGCACTCAATGGACAAAATCATAACTTAATTGATTTTAAAAGTGTTGGCCAAGATTGCATCCAAATTATTAAACCATGGAAAATTTGATTAAAAAAAATGTAAAATATAAACAAATCACGAAAAGATGAATGCAAATACTTTAAATGGTGTTTCTTATAATCTTACCAATTTTGATAAATAAGTCAAGTTTAGAAGTAATTTTCAAATTTTCTTAGAAAATTGCTACACATGTGCAACACCATTTCCATTCAATCCTCAAAGTATGGATGGACCTTATGATACCATTTTATCAGTGATCTCTATATTCAGGCAAATCAGCAGCAAAGATATTTTAATTTGAAACATCCAAATCTCCCACCGAAGTAGAGAGATCAAAATCTCAAAGCAAAGAAAATAAACTTTTCGCGTAAAATATCTAGCATTTGCTGCCCCATCAATTGCTCCCCTACTAGACATCAACACCGCAAAATATCCATATCCAGATAAGGTGCTAAACAGATTATCCTCTTACCCAAACTTGCAAAATGAGATGATACTAGCTGACCACACCAAGAAAAAGAATTACATATAGTGGTGGTAAGGAATAAGGATAGTTGTTTTATGGCAATGGGGGCTATTCAAATTGATGCTTTATGATGTAATGGGCTTGAGCGAAAACGAGAAACTAGTTCAATCTCATCACCAATGGGTGTAAACTAAAGAAAGAAAACTCATCAGTCGAACTCACTGGTTCAAACAAGACCCCTCTGTTTGAACACCTCAAGCATTGCAGTGC
Organism: Scutellaria minor; assembly: GCA_954870855.1. Taxonomy (NCBI): domain Eukaryota; kingdom Viridiplantae; phylum Streptophyta; class Magnoliopsida; order Lamiales; family Lamiaceae; genus Scutellaria; species Scutellaria minor. Next base: position 2,973,228 of record OX940728.1, on the reverse strand, counting down.
CTATCTTTGCAGGAGATTCGACCACAGTAACTCCTGCTTCTCTTAGGGTTTTAATTTTGTCCTGGGCGGTACCCTTACCTCCTGATACAATAGCTGAATATTCAAGGAGAACTTAGTCAATCTACACTTTGAGATAGCTTAGGAAAATAGATAAGACAAAATATAGATGGCAGTGAAAAGGAATGTGAATTAACACTGAACCAAGAGAATTGACAAGTCTTCATCTCGAACTAGAGCTTGAATTGCAGTCAATTAAATTTTTCCCAGCATGTACAAAAGGAACAAAACCCGAAAGGGGATCTAAAATCTAATTCCCAGATACTTAACTTCTGAATTCATTAGAATGCAAAATTGAAATGAGTTGATGGAATACAGTACCTCCTGCATGTCCCATTCTTCTACCAGGAGGAGCAGTGAGTCCAGCAATAAATCCAACAACAGGCTTCTCAGTACCACTTTCCTGTAATAGTTGAGAAAGAGAGCAAGTTAATTTCAGGTTCTCCTTAATGATGACCAAGATCGACTAAGAAATTATTAGTTTAATCTTTTTTTAAAGTAAAAGATAGAAGCAAAGACATGGCATATCATATAAATAGAGTAATACTCGGCCAGAGATACACACTAATCCTATCCAGTACAAAAGTTATTCTTTACTCTTACATTGTCATAGAGGAACCTAAATTATCAAATGTGAACAATATGGAAGAAAAGAAACCTAGTACTTTCAGGTTCTAGTACAGTTATTGATGGAACAATTGACTTTCTTCTGCATTTCTGATCACAAATACCAATAATTAGCCCAGATAAATGTTAGCAATATGTGCCATTGATTCAGTAACAAAGGACAACATTTTTAGAGAAACAAGAGATCAACAAAACACACACACACACCACGTACAAAACACAATTTTTCTCTTGCATTCACATTATCTGTTTTAAAATATAAACAAACACAAAGAGAACAGCTAATATTTTAAAATATACAATGCATCTTTAATACAATTTCGGATGGTCTAGACCATTTGGTTACAAATAGATTGGTTAAGGGTAATGTTGTTAAGTGGTGAGGATCAAAAGAAACTTCTCCTCAAAACAGTAAAGAAGAAATATGCGCCTACTGCCTAGACACATCATAGTTAGGAACAAGCTCCAGAAGCTCTATAAGAAACCAACACTCAAATAAAGATTGAATTTAAAGCACTAGTAGACTTTTTATAGGTTCTGCATTTTCAGCTAAGCAGAGTTCCCTTATCCTTATAGGTAAATTGTCAATCTAAATACCAAACTAATTCACATGTCTAGAAACAACCATCAACTCCAAGCATGCTTACTTCTTTTTTTTTTAAACAACAGTATGTAACAGGAGAAGGTCTCTAACCTTTATAAGGGCAGCAGCATCCTCCTCTGCTGTGCCACCTATCTCACCAATAACAATGATACCTGAAATTATGAAACGCAAATAAATTAAATAATAGTATACACTTGTCAGCAGTTTTAGTTGATTTGAAAAGGCCAACATCTTAGTGTCAGAAATCAATAAGTACAAAGTAATTAAAAACAACAGTGAGGGAGGAAACCTCATGGTATCAATAATTGTATAAATATGAAAACTACTTATTACTCAAAGAAAATGAGCACAAAAACTGAATAGCTTCACTAATATTATGTGGAAAATGTAAAAACACCAACACAAGAGAAAGCAAAAATGATGCACCCATGTGTATTCTCATCCTTATTACTACAAAATGGAAGATAATCTCTGCAATTTTTCATTCCTGTTTGCACTCCATAACCTTTCACTTGATGAAATTTATCAAGTCAGAAGAATATGTCGGTGGTACATTTTTCCATGTAGAGAAAACTAGATGGAGTGAATTCCATGTAAACTACTGATACAATGGTGATTTCTCCGTCCTCCACTTTTGCAACAGAAGCATTAGTACTCCAGCCCAAGAATCACGATCACCTCACTGTCCACTCATGATCAATAGGTCCTTCCATATTTACTTATGAATTATAATATCATAATTAACTAATTGACCATTAAATGGTTGATGATGTGAAGTCCACATAACACTCTACTGATAAAATGGTGCTCTCACCCTCTACTTATGCAGCTCTAAGATACAGACCAAGATGAGATATATCTTACTATTTTCTTTTTAATACCTTCGTATGCAGAAAGCTTTAGTTTTATTAAAAACATTAGAATATTAACCCATACATCAATTCATATGTCATAAATGTTGGAATTTATCTACTGTTCCTAATGATAGAGTAAGACAAAGGCAGATTTTTCCTTTTTTTTTTTTAATTACTGTCAGGTAAGTAGGTGCAATAACCAATGGAGCAAGAGGACCAAACTTATTAATTGTTTATGGGAAAAGGCATTCAAGATAATGTCAAAGGAAAATGAGAGAGGGCTACCGGCTACATAGAGGGGTTTTCTGTTTTCCCTTTAATATCTTTACTATCCTTAATTTACAGGGACACTTCACTTATTTCTATGCCAAGTAACCAATATGCATCTTTGATGCAAATTCCTTCATTTAAATGAGAAAAAGGCAAGGTCAACACTTATTGCACTGTCACAACACTGATACATTTTTCCTTCAGATTGCTAAATCCAAATTGCAAGTTTGAGACCAAATTAACCGTCAGAAATGCTGAGGTGGCAATTCCAAATGAAACTTTAAACTTTACCTTCTGTCTGTGGATCCACAAGAAACTTTTCTATGCAATCAACAAAATTTGTTCCATTGAAAGGATCCCCACCAATTCCCACACATGTTGACTGCCCAAGGCCAACAGCAGTAGTTTGGAAAACCTAAAAATGTACAACAAACAGTCATTGATATAATTCCAAGAAACATTGTTAAAAGCAGACAATTACAAAACACGGCACCAAATCCTAATGTCTGATAGAAAAAAAAAAAAAAGCAGCCCAACTAAAAAGAGCAAAAAGACCTTACTGATTCTCATTTTTGCAATCTATCTAAAAACTTAATCTGTTAGGGAACAGTAGTTTTCCATTAATGCTATATCAATGAAGTTCTTAAACAACAACAAAAAGAAGAAATAATTGAAGAATGATTGTTTGAATGTCGTATGTGATATTTACAAGATACTTAATGATAAAAATCTGGATTTAGTACGTGATGTTAAAAAAATATCACAGTCCAAGTTTCAATAAGACTCACCGCTTCATAAGTCAATGTACCAGACCGTGAAACAATTCCGATACGTCCAGGTTTGTGAATATATCCAGGCATAATACCTATTTTGCACTCACCAGGCTTGATAATGCCTGGACAATTTGGACCAATGAGGCGAGTTTTCGACTGACTGTTAATTGCAGCCTTCACACGAACCTGCGAGTGAGAAAATAAACACTTAAAAAGCAAGAAAGCTAATCTAAGTTTGATGAGCTCAGTGTCCATCAGGTGCAAGTATTTGACTAAGCCATCATAATCCCACCACTAGAGTTCAATCTATGAATGACAAAGTGGAAAATATTCCACCTAAGAACCAAACAATTTGAAGTAATTGCATTACAAAATGGACATTATTTCAGAATATATGCATTTATATACCAAGTGAAAAGTATCATATTTTATAAAACAATTAATTAAAGCATCCCTCATCCATGCACTTTAACAACAGATAACCAACATATCCATAATGATTGTGTCATGATTTCTAATTCATGCAGCACCATAATGAATCCTAATGATGAAATCTTGGGAAATGGAATTGCCTGCAGATTTATAGCTTGTACCTATCCATAGTCAATATGTAAAGCAAAAGTGAAGATTAATAGATGTGGTTACCATGTCATGTTGGGGTATTCCCTCCGTGATGCATACAACCAAATCTAGTTCGGCTTCCACTGCCTCCAAAATGGCTTTAGCTGCGAAAGGTGGAGGAACATAAACCACTGTTGCGTTTGCCTTTGTTTCAGCTTTGGCTTCTGCAACCGAGTTGAAAACAGGGAGTCCCAAGTGCTCTGTTCCACCCTTTTTAGGGGTAACCCCTCCAACCTATACATAGAAACACAATTGCCATATTAAAAAGAGAATAGCTTAACTAAACACCACTCCACTGCATTTCATTCCACATCACTAGCAATCATTATTTCATTACTTTGGAGCTATCCTAATTGCCAATTATCGTAACAAAGGTAAAATGCATTTCATTAGAGTTCCCAAACAAATAAAAACCTTTTGTCAGCAGTATTCTTCACCAAAACACACTCAGCACCTAGATAACCCACCAGAAAATCAAAACAGAATTATGGTTTGTAGACCACGCTGAGTGAAACAATCTATAAGCATCCAATCACACACACAGCAATAGTAGATACTACAACTGGTGAGTTTCACAAGGTACAATCTATGCGACCGGAACTACAGAAAATTAGGTCAATGAAACGCATAGAGAGATCTATATGCACAAAAATTACAACAAAACACACGAGATCAATAACCGAAATGAAATACCATTTTAGTGCCGTATTCTATGGCCTGCTCGGTGTGGAAGGTACCATTCTTTCCGGTGATGCCTTGGCAAATGACGCGAGTGTTCTTATCGACGAAGACGGCGGGAGGAGGAGGCGGCGATCCGAAATTGCGGAGTTGCTGAAGCTGCTTAGGGCAAAACAGCCGCGACGACAAGCTGCCGATTAGTCTCGTGGCTTGGCGCGCCATGGATTCGATTCACTGTTGCTCAACAGATTTGCGATCAAAATTGGTACCAAATTGGGTGGGGTTTGGGCAGCGGCTGAGCCAGAGGAAAGTGCCCTTGGAGGGAGAAGAATATGCTCTTAAACTGGTGGTTATTTTAATCCAATTTTTTGGTTATTTTAAAATGGAAATATTACAATCCCTATATTTAATATCTTCAATTAATTATTCGGAGTTTATAAATTATGTAACCACTAAAATAGCTAAAGAAAAAAGAAGAAGAAGAAGAATACCCTAATCCCTAAAGAAAAAATAAATAAAAGAGCATTACAAATTAACCATCAATTTCATTGTTTTTTAAGACATGTTTAATATAGTTAAATATTGGAAATTTGATTTGGAAAGAAAAACAAACCTTCTTTTTCTTTCGAGGATCCTAATCATTAATCATAATTTCTATATGAATTTAAATTAAATAAGGAGAATAGCTTGTTAATGTATATAATTAAGATAGGGCTCGTACAATACACGACTTTAAAAAAAAAAAAAAGTTAAATTATAAAGTATTAAATATTATCTATATTGAAAAATAATTATGATTAGTTCCATCTATTATCAATTTTATTATCAACAATAATATAAGTTGACTAGTATATTAATTAATTATATATATTGTATATTAAAAGAATATAAATGTTTTGTTTATTGTTGTTATGTGTATCACATATTATACAACTCCCCTACCATTTTTCTAATATTTTTTTATAAATTTTTAAATATTAAAGTTTATAAATATTCTTAATGTTTATTTCAATCATATTTAAATAACTCAAAAATAGTCAAATAATTTTCATAATTTATTACAAAAATATTCAATTTCATTAATTAATAGGTTTGAAGGTTTAAATAATCTTTTAAATCAACTAACTTATATATGTGCATAAAATATTGTTTTATGAATTTAAATTAAATAACGAGATCGAATAGCTCCTTAATATAACTAAGATAGGGTCCGTGCAATACACGAGTTTAACAAATAAATAATAATTAAATTATAAACTTTTAAATATTATCTATATTGAAAAATAGTTACGATTAGTTCTATCTATCATCAGTTTTATTATCAACTATAATATACGTTGACTAGTATATTATTAAATTATATATTTTGTATTCATAAAAGAATATAAATATTTTGGTTTATTGTTGTTATGTGTACCATAATATTCAACCCTCCTACCATTTTTTTTAGTTTTTTTTATAAAATTTTAAATTTTAAAGTTCATAAATATCCTTAAATGTTGATTTCAATCATATATAAATAACTCAAAAATAAAATTTTCAAATAATTTTCATAATTTATTACAAAAATTATTCAATTTCTTTAATTAATAGGTTTGAAGGTTTAAATAATCATTTAAATCATTATGTTTATGTCAAATGTGCCATAGCATTCGTACTTATATATGTGCATAAGATATATATTTTAATTCTTGTATAGTTATTTTTTAGATAGATTTGATATTTATATATATTAAAAAAATTATTTGTTAATGTTAAAGTTTTAGATCTAGTTTTTTTAATAGATTTAAGATTTTTAAATTATATCGTTTATGTGATGAACTAGAGCATTAGAATAGATTGCAATATATAAACATAAAAAAATAATATTATTAGGATTGGAGGGGAAATTTTTGTTAACACATGTGCTACCAGATGTTGTTTCTGTATAAATATAATAATAAGAATATTTCAAATTACGAAACATCACTGCCTTTTTAAATTATCATTTTAATCTAATTGTTCACTATTAATCAAAATAACATATCATTTTAATCTAATTGTTCACTATTGGTCAAAATAATATAATTTTATATAGGTAAAATTATTTTTTTACCTCTGTCAAGTTTGAAAAACAAAAAATACTGATGTGTCCTGCTGCCCCGACGTGATTAAAAAACAAACTATTTATAAAGTTATGTTATTTTGACCAAAAATGAAAATTCTGATTATTATGGCAATTTGAGTAAAGATTGTGATTATTTTCAACAATTAATCTTAAAACTAAATATATCAAATTGATTGGTTTATAAATCTCATCAAAATATTGAATATCTATACTATATATAAAATTAGAGAAGTTAGGCAAATTTTACTAATTTGCCACTTTCTCTCCTAAAAGTATCACATCAGATTGATGATTGTATAAATATTTTCTTTTTGATTTTTTTTGTAGGCTCTAAAAAATAATATTTTATATATAATCATGCATTTTTTTTTGTCATTTACAAGAAAATGTTATGATAATAATATTTAAAAATTCAATTGTGGGCCCTACTATTTGTAATATTTAAAAATTCAATTGTGGGCCCTATTCCAATAGAATTCACTTCCTTGCATCATAATTTTAAATTTACTCAATACATTTTTTTGAAAATAAAAAGAGCAAGAAAAGTACTAAACAAGATGTGTCCACATCTATAAATTGTGGAGAAGTTTAGCACTATACACCAACTTAATTTCATAAATATTCACTTTGGTAATCATATACTTTAAGGGTATGATTATATTTTATTGATGTGATTAAAATTTAAAAATAATGAAATTTAAACATTATGTCAAAAATAAAAAATTTGGAAAATTAGTTTAAAATTTTAATATATAAATGTGGAAAATAGTTTTAAAATCGAAAAATAATTTTACGAGTTGTTATAAAATGTTTAAAAATTTGTAAACTATTAAAAAATGTCAAAATAATAATAAAATTTAAAATTAATAATAATAACAAGGTTTAACAATTTAATATCAACAAATAAGATTTAAAAATTAATTCAAATATATATGTAATATTAATTTTGAAAGATATAAATATCAATAAATTGAAAAAAAAAATAGCTTAATAAAAATATTTAGTAATTTATTCGAAATTATTTCAATTAAAGAGATATAATTAATCTAAAAGTTGTTTTAAAAAAACTAGAATTTGTTCTAAAATAATCTGAAACATGGTTTCAAAAATCTAACAATTATTATTTTAAAATGTAAAAATAATTTGGAAGCTAAATATTTTAAATATAAACTAAATTTTGGAATAAATTTAATTTTTTTTTGAACAAATCCATCTAAAAACAATGCAGAAAATTATTTACAAATTCTAAAATATATAGAACAAAAATATGAATGAAACATATTAGTAAGTATAATAAATCACTTCTTAATTATTCAAAAATTTAAACTAACAAACACAAAACTATTATTATTATTATTATTATTATTATTATTATTATTATTATTATTATTGAATATTGTGTTCAATTTTAATTTCATATTTAATTGTTGAATATTGATGTTCAATTTATTATTTCATTATTCAGATTTTATTATTTTATATTGTATTGTGTTATATTTATAAATTAATTATATTCGTAATTTCATTTAAATTTCATTTTTAATGCATGTTTTATTAAATTCATATCTATTTTAAAATTCATAATCTATTATTTACATTGCATATATAATTATATCAAACTTAAAATGTTGATTTTAAAAATTGTTTTGCATTCAAAAATTTCTAATTCTATCAAATATAATTATTTAAAATAACATAATTTTAAAGTTGTAATATTAACATTTTTATTAATATAGATAAGGGAATTGGTTTGAATAGCACTTCAAACATAAATATTTGTCCAAATAGCCTTTCATCATAATTTTTATTTAATTTTTTTTCCCAAGTGAGTCACATGGACAAATCTTCCAAAAAGGTCTAAAATACCCTTGAAAACCCACATATGATTTTATGATGTTTTAAGCTATATTTTCCATGAAATCCCAAATTAATTACTCCATATATTTAGTAAGATCCGGACTTTTATTTCCTAATGGAATAAGTATATAGGCTGGAATACTTTCCTCGTGCCAATATTGTCTAAAAAACAGTGGTCTGGAATGTGTAACAATGTCACGTACAAATTCCTTTGGAAAACTGAATGTAAACGGGATCCTCGAAAATGGTATCAGAGTCTAGGTTTATTAAGAACTTTTATGTTATATTTATTTATATTTTGTAATTAACCTTTGGTGAGGAGAATTTCTCGCAAAAATATGGATCTGGACAATTGTCCAAGATGTATACCATACAGGAGATATCGTCAAATTTTGGCTATGTATGAACAAGAACATAGAGATAATGTCAATTATTGGCAGAATCAATATGTTGAACAAGAGAATGCAGGAGCCAATAGGGAAACCTTAAGGAATTGCAGTAAACAAATGGAATATTATAGGGGTTTTCATTCGGTAAACCTGATGTTATATACCGAACTCATAAACCTCCAGGAAATAGTTCACCAAAATCATTGATGACAGAAGGAGAACCTGGATGGAATGAGATACTTCCAGATACATCTAAGATCTTTATTGATCTTAGAGAAATCCAGAAGACGGTGCAGAATTATGGCAACCGCCATAATCATCTACCAACACAAGTCCATCAGATCCAAGACCAGATGGAGACGATGGTGAAATATCAGAAAGAAACTCTTGAAATCCTTCATGATATTCAAAAAAGAGTCAAGAATCTGGAGAACAGACCAAGTCTTTCCGGAGGAAGGAAACGTATAGATTTCGGAACAGTTCCCTATTTACACCAAAAAGGGATACCAACTGAAGTCATACGACCAATGACCCGAGATGAAAAACTCATTGCTATCATTAAAAGAAAATCCATCATAAATTAAGGTGATGGATATGGAGAGGATGAATCTTGAGGATCTACAAGAACTTGCCGAGTCCTTTGCAGGATTAGGTATAGTGGATCTAAAGATGCAAACAGGAGATGGTTCAGCCTTGGTTACTCGTGACCAACACCCAAGACCACCTCCACAACCACCAGTGGATCCCAATGTTGCAGAAAGTTCAGGTTCACATCATGTGGATGAACCAATGCCATACGCTGGAGATTTTACTACTAGAGGAGATCCTATTGTGTCGGGAACTCGACAACGTTCCAAAAGGCCAGATCTGACCAATACGCCTTATGGAAAGTCACAGCTTAATTCGATACATCCATATGGATTAATGCTAAATCTAGATATTCTAGATTTCAAGAATCGATAAGTCCTTATTGATGACTGGGCAACGTCAATGAGGATTGCAGCATGAACTCTTGATCTTACAAAGGAAAGATTTATTTTGCTTCTTGAAATGAGTCTTGAAGAATCTGCAAAAAGAGTGTGGGATATGACACCACCAGATATGAGGAACAATGTCACTGCTGGTGAGTTATTGAAAGGAATTGTCGATAATATGACCAAATTATTCAAAATCCATTTTATTGGCATAGGCTACTTTGAGGGATTGGAAGAGGAAAAGAGAAAAAAGATATAAACAAGCTCTCTACTGCCTCGAGTTACATGATATTTGTCATATAGACGAATATATCAAGTTATTCACTGAATACCGATGGAAGTCCAAGGTGGATGACAAAGAAGCTTCGCAACTTTTCTTTGCGAAGATTCCGAGTCCCTGAAGAGAGATGTTCATCAGGGAATACAAGAGTGCAGATGATTTGGATACTGTGGCTAGAAGTATGTCTTTCCTAAAGGCTAAGTTATCTGAATGGTGTCACCAGGCAACACTCTACAAAAACTACAAGAGACTCCGATGAATTAATAAAATGGTTCCTTTATGTTGCGAAGAAAATGATATCTCAACAGTTGTGGGAGGTCAACCACGGAGGCATAAAAGGAGGAAACAAAGAAGTCATCCTTATAGCCGTGGAAGCAACAACAACGGAAGAAGTCATAGGTCTTCATGGAGACCTAGACGGATGTGGTCAAAACAAAAGGCCCAAAGTTATAAATCAGGGCAAAGACCAGCACCTAGCAGGAGTAGAGTCTCTTCATCAGGCTCAAATCAAAGAGGTACCAGCAGATCTATGGGAAGAAGAACTTTCAAGTGTGCTCACACTAGAGCTAATGAAAGTTTCAAGGACTGTAATTGCTAGACGTGTGGAGCAAGAGGACATATCTCAACAGATTGCCCGGATAACCAAAAGAGAGGTCTTAGACAGTTCGAAGCAACACTAGAATTCGAAGAAGCTATCTATTATCAAGATCTTATACAGGTGTATCAATTTGAGGATCTACCCTCAGATGAAAGCATCTATGAAGAAGAGATCTATTCGGATGATGGAAGTGAATCCACATCAGAATCGGAGTGAAGAAGAAATTCTTCAAACAATGAGAGAGGATATGTCAGGATTTCTCTCTCACACAACAGTCTCTCATAAGACTCTCATGAGGATTATGAAAGAGGATCCAAAACTCCAGATCTACGATGGTTTTACCATTGGAGCTATGGAAAAGGTCTTTGATAAGTTTGGAATTCGTAAAAGAAAATACCAAATTATCCATAGGGTTACTACGGGAGAATTTGCCATCCCAATGGAGACACAAGTAACCTGATCGAGTTGCAGTTGATCCCTTACCGAGAGGTTCAGGAGATCAGAAGTCAAGTTAAGAAAGAAGTTGCAAATACACTCTCATGGATTCATATCGGAGCCATAAGAGTTATTATTAAAACAACCTTCAAAGAAGGAATTGATTCACCTCTCAATCTTGCTATATTTGACAAACGAATCTCAAATCTCAAGGATTCATGCCTTGGAGCAGTCACAGGAAACTTGTGTGCAGGAAAATTGGCATTCAATGTCTATCCTCGTATTTAGGGATGTAAACGAAGCGAATCGAAGTGAATAGTAAGATATTCGATTCGAATTCGTGAAATTTTGGTTCGATTCGAATTCGATTCGATTCGATGATCGAATTTCAAATCCGATTCGAATTCGGTTCGTAACAAAATTTTAGATATATTCGATTCGATTCGAGATTCGGTTTGTTTTCAAGATGTAAATTTCTATTAATTCGATTCGATTCGATTCAATCTCAAGATTCAATTCGATTTCAAGATTCGGTTTGATTCGAATGAGAGACTAAAAAATAAAAAATTCATACTTTATCTTCCAATGCTTAAAAATCATAAAGAGAACAATAATAATATAAAGAAAAGTCATCTAAGTACTTAATAAACTTCAAACGAAATTAAAAAAAATGTTACAAAATAAGCTAGCGGTCGATAACTCCACCAAAATATTATCAAATACATAAGTTATCAAACTACGAAAGCTAAAAAGAACATTTTGCATTCATCAATCTTTCAATTGGACATCAACCGGAACTTCCTCCCCCTGTACATAAAAATAAACGACAGTTACATTTGTTATTGTTAAAACATGTAAAAAATAACATTAAATTTCATAAGAAACTTACGTATGTCATTAGAGGCTTCTTGATCCCATGAAGTTGGCGAACCCAATCTACTCCACAAATTAAAACTTCTACTATATCAGAAGATAAGTTAGCACGATAAGGATCTAAAACTCGAGTCTCTGCACTAAAAGTGGCTTCTGATGCCACTGTGCTAATGGGGATAGCTAAAACATCACGTGCCAACTTAGATAAAATACCAAACTTCAATTCTTGAGATTTCCACCAATTCAAGGCATTGAATTCAGAGGTTGCTTCCCCATCTTGACATCGATATACCCCTTTCCTCCAAGTAAATGTCCAACTCTGATTTTGTTGGCTCATGTTCCTCCACAGAGTTCAAGTAGTCATCATACATGGACAAACCAGAAGGAATCAGTTTTCCTTTAGACGTTCCTTTAGACGTTGTGGTAGTGGTGGACCTTGAAGAAGCCTTACCTGACATGAAGAAACTACTTGTTCTAGTCCTCTCTTGAGCAACATACTCAAAGAATAAGTTATACAATGCTTCCCGAACCTTCATCACATTTGTCCCAGCATCATTCTCATTATAGATCTTATTAAAAGCAAACTCAACCAACCTCATTTTGAACCTAGGATCAAGTATTGCTCCTATAGCCATCAAAAGGTTACAATTCCCCCAGTATTTGTCAAATTTACTCTTCATCTTCCTAGCCATATGTCGGATAAACTCATTTGGATGATTTTCTTTCTCGTCCAAAATATGTTTGACTCTCCAAATAACAGCAAGAAAAACATTGGATGTTGGATAATCAGTTCTAGACATAACTTGTGTAGCTACATAAAAAACCTCTAGAATCACAACAACATCCTCTACTTTATCCCAATCTTCAGGGCTAGGACAATACTTGTATAAAGGTTCCCTTTGAGCAAATATGGGAAATGCATCCTTAACTTTAATGGCTTCAACCAACATTTCATATGTGGAATTCCAACGAGTAGGACAATCGATGATTAATTTTTTCACAGGAATATCCAAATGATGCACAATTTCAGAGAATTTAATCAACCTACCCTCTGATTGATTAATAAATCGCACACTATCTTTCACATCTTCAATAATGCATTTAATATCAGAAAGGCCATCTTGGACAACAAGGTTTAAAATATGTGCAGAACATCTGACATGAAACATCTTACCATCCAAAGGCAAACTGCGGCTCTTGGAAAAGTATCTTTGGCAATACGAAGTGCAACATCATTGTTTGAAGTATTGTCCACTGATATGGTGAAGCTTTTATGCTCAATCCCCCAATCCTTTGTGCACTTCATAAGCGCGTCAAAGATATCAACTCCTAGCAAAAAAATTTAGAAATATAACTTGAATCAATAAATATGTCACATAAGTGATTAAAACTTAATGCAATGAAATAATATCTCAAAAATTTATATTACCTCCATGTGGAGGAGGAAGAGGAATGAAGCTTAGGACTCGTTTCTGAAGGTGCCATTGTGAATCAACAAAATGTCCTGTGACACATATACAAAGTCTTTTTGACTTTTGACTTCCAAATATCAGTGGTTAATGAAATCTTACTAATGTTCCGCAACACCGAACACAACTTCTTCTTCTCCATGTCATAAACCGCTTGGATATCATTTCGTATCATCGCACGAGAGATCTTCTCAAATTCTGGGAGATGAAGTTTGAACATGAAAGAAAAACCAGGGTTCTCCACACATTTAAATGGTTGCTCATTCATCAAAACCCAATGTGCAATAGTTTCTCGTTGCTTCGAATGGTCATATCTACCATCGGACAAGAGGGGCATCTCAAATTTGGACTTTTCATGTTGAAGTTGCAACTTCCTTTGAGTCTTGGTATGAAGTGATTTTTGAAGACATCTCTCCAAGTGATTTTTGAGATGAGATGTTGTACGACTAGCATTCTTGGTAAATTTTGTCTTACAATGTATACACTGAAACTTAACAAGTCCTTTATCTCCAGTCACTTCAATGAAATCACCATGAACTGTTGATATCTTTTGCCTTTTCCTGCCTCCTAATTTGGACTGACCATCTTTAACTTCACCATCATTCTCAATATCACCTCTATTATCTTCAGCCTCTTGATTTACAATTTGCACATCATCACCCCCTTCAACTTCTACATTGTAAATTTCTGTCTTCATAATAGTTTCATTTTCTTCGATATTTTGATCAACTCTGCTTGTAGAATCCATATCTAATTATGGAATTTAAATAAAACGCTACAATTCCACATACAAACTGCAATCACACTAAAAAAAGATAAGAAATAATTCATCATAAGAAATTAAAAATCATAACTAGGTAAAATGATAACTTAAGATGCAAATTTCTCAATAGCTTATTCAAACGAAATTCAAGCAATAATGATAGCTTATTCTCAATGAGCAAAATGGACATCAATTTTCTACATGAATCAATTTTCCAAAAATCATAATCACTATAACTTTTGCCAAAAACTTAACAAAGAGGGGCAGGGACATATCGGGAGACTGCTACCAGAGAGGGGAGACAAACGAGCGACTGCTGACAGAGAAGGGCAGCGACGGTGGTCAACGGAGTGGTGGCAGCGATGGAATGGTGAGGACAGGGAAGGAAGCAGGTGAAGACTTAACAATTGGGGCTGCGGGCAAGGACATGAAGAGAGGGCTGGCTGCGACAGTGGTCAAAGGAGCGGCGGCAGCGACGGAGAGGCGAGGAAAGGGGCGGGTGACTGTTGCGATGGGGTGTGGACAGTGCCAAAATCACGATTGAGAGATGAGTGGGAGAGAGAGGGTTTCACTTTTTTCTTAATTTGGGGATTTGATGAGTGGTTTCAATTTTAGATACAATTTACAATATATTATTATTATTTTTTCAATTAAATTATTAACAATTTAATATATATATATTTATTTATTATTATATTATATATTTAATTTAATACACATATATATATATATTAATCGAATCGAATTTTTGAATTTAACGAATCGAATATATGCATATTCGAATTCGATTCGATAGTTATACGAACTTAAAAATTGATTCGGATTCGAATTCGAATTCGAATTTTACCGAATTGAATTGGTCTAAACGAATTTGAATCACGAATCGAATCGTCAGGATTTGATTTGAATTACACCCCTACTCATATTGCATACAATTTGGGAGATCGAGACTTTAACAGAGTCTTGACCCTTCATCAAGATTTCAAAAGAGATGACTTGATGAAAGAAGGGAATAGACCTTAATCGATCATATACAAGATTTTCTATGCTCTCTCGAATACACATCATTCAGATGTATTCTTGAGAAAGAAATTTATCGAAATCCCAAGAATCTTCAAGGATTTCGCCAGGGTGGTTTTGCTAGAACTCATCGAATCTCCAACTATAAAAGAGATCGATATGAAAATACAAGATCCACCTGTCTTCAACAGAAGCCAAAGCCCTAGAATGGAGACAATGAGAATGTCTTTCCAACAAGACAGATTGATGAGCAGTAGTCGTTGGGAAGAAAGGAGGCCTAGTATAGTTCAGCGAATCCCAGATGCGCCTAAAACACAAGGAGAGCTGAAATGTCCAGAAGGCTGGAGAGGGGTTGAAGTAATATTCGACATCACCAATAAGGATAATATTTTTCCTTGTGATATTCTTTATTATCTCCAACAACCGATAGTCGGAAGATTTCAAGGAAGCCTAAAGATGGAGAAAATCGAATTGACTATCACAGGAGTTGTAGGAAAAATCCCAGATAAATTAATACTGGGTATCGACTTTCTTGAGGATCATAAACCTTGGGAAAGATTACAAGATGTAATGGAGTTCACAGTGGCTGATAAAAGATATAGAATCAGATGACCACTAGTCCATCCTCCATATACATCTCTATTGGGATGATATATGTTGAATACAAGGTTGAGTATTTTGCGGCCTATATTGATTCAGGAGCAGGGATTTGTACTGCAAAACGGGAGGTTTTTCCTAAAGAAATGAGAGAAGATCTACCAGCCATTGCAAGACGAGATTTCTCCAAAAGGATTCTTATCCTTAACAGAGGAATCAAGCAAGCGGAAATAATGATCGGAGGCGCAAGTGATACCCCATGGTATAAGGTGAAGACGTCACCCATCTATTTCCATGATATGGGAGCAGATGTTTTGTTAGGAAATAATTTCCTACAAACATTCAAAAGATTCACACAGGAAAATGAGACAAGAAGGCTTATTTTCACAACGTTATGTGATCATAAGATTATTGTCCAAAGACTGAGGGAAACATTTTACAGAAAAATGCATTTTACTTTTCGCAGCAAGCGTGGTAATGACTCCAAACTTCGACATCCAAAAATGGCAGATAAAAGAAGATTTGGTGATGTCTTATTATCCTTTCGACAATTTGGTTTGAAACATAAAGATACCAAAAGATGGGATAATACCTTGTATTCAGTCAGAATATAAAAAGATGAAAGAGTTCCTCTAGAGATTATTGCAGAATTGCGAAAAGCTCTATTGGAGAATTCACAGAGTGATGTTACCATTGAAGAACAAATATCACTCGAGGATTTCAAGAAAAGGATCCAAAGGAATTACAATGAAGATCCTTTAGCATGGTGGGACAGGAACGAGCTCAAAGCATCCTTAAAGGTTAAACCTGGAAAGGAACACGAGTTCGTGAGACTCAAACCAATCCTTATGAATCAGAATGATCGTGAGGATATGCAGAAGATACTTAAGGAACATCTGGACCTTAAGTTGATCTCACTAGGAGTTTCTCCATATAGCAGCCCGAGATTCCTTTTGAGGAATCATGGAGAGATCAAAAGAGGTAAACCTAGACTTATTATTAATTACAAAGGGATTAATAACATTCTGGAGTTTGATGGATATTATATCTCGAGTAGAGAACACTTGGTTAACTGCATCAAATGTGCCAAGATATTCTCAAAGTTCGATTGCAAGTCTAGATTCTACCAGATTAAGATGGAGGAAGAAAGTAAGAAGTTCACAGCTTTCTCCACACCACAAGGACACTATGTTTGGAATATCATGCCTATGGGTTTAGCAAATGCACCCCAGATATATCAGAGAAAGATGGATAATCTCTTCAAGGATTATTTCAACTTTATGTTCGTCTACATCGATGATATTCTCATCGCATCAAAAAACATGAAGGAGCATCTCAAACATCTGATAATATTTTCAGACGTTTGTCACAAAGAATGATTAGTGCTTTTGGAAAAGAAGACAGTGATTGCTACGAGAAAGATTGAATTCCTTGGAATTGAAATCGATGAATCTGGAATCATTCTACAAAGTCATATTGTAGAAAAAATACAAGGATTTCCAGATAATCTCAAGGACAAGAAACAACTTCAAAGTTTTCTCGGAGTTGTTAATTTTGTTGGAATGTTCATCAACAATCTAGCATTTCACAGGAAGGTGTTCAGCCCATTACTTAAAAAGGATGTTATATTCAAATGGGAAGATGAACATCGAGAAGGTATAAAACAACTTAAGGAAGTCTGCAAATAGCTTCCGAAACTTGCTATACCTCAAGACGATGATGAACTAGTTCTATACACGGATGCCAGTGACTATTGGTGGGCAGCAGTTCTTATGAAAGCTACACCAAATGAAGAAGTGTCATGCAGATATTGTAGTGGTCTGTTTACAGATGGAGAAGCAAATCGATGACATATCAACGAGAAAGAATTTTTCGCAGTCAGAAAGGCTTTTAAAAAATGGCCTCTATTTCTTTTGTCTAAAAAGTTTACTTTGAAAATTGACAATTCTAGTGTCAAGGCTTTTCTGAAAAATAAAATAGAATCAAAACCAGAAAAGGCTAGAATACTTAGATGGCAAGCTAAATGCCAACATTATGATTATGATATTGTCATTGTGAAATCTCACGAAAAATGTTCTTGCAGATTTCTTAACACGAGATGGAAGGACACGTTGCTGACGAAGTCCTTACACGAGTAAGACATCTCAGGGAAAACCTAGAGAGTCTTGAACGAGAATTTGGGACGTTATGTCTCAATGCTAAAGTTGCTGGATGACTTCAACGAGATGATCAGAGATCTGTTTCTGGTCTAATACGAGCTTGCCAATACGCCTAGGGACAATTGTTCCAGGTGTTGCATAAGCCTATCCTCCAGGCTGCATCTCCTACGGTGCAAAAAGGAGCGATTAGAGATCGGGACTCTAACCCGAATGCTATGGATTCAAATACCATGCCTACGAGTGTTATAGGGGACGAATTCCTTGAGAATGAACAACCTGCAACAAATATTGAAGCTCCGGTGTCACAACCCGAGTCTTCAAGTCAACCCAGCACCTCTGGGGTAAAAGAGGAAGAGTTGAACCTGAGGCCACAGACAGGCCAAAATAAGGTTCAAACTAACGAGATTAAAATTTCTCCTATGTAGGTATATCAACGGTAATGGGAGAAGTTGGTAACTAGAAAGAGAATCAACCCAAAAAGAACGGTGGTTGATATCTCTGGAAAGTACCCAAGAGTTTGGATGAAACATGGAAGTCATCCAAATGAAGTTCAAGAGTGGTATAATTTTGGAGTTTTGGCTTCAATTCATACCACATCACCTGGTTTCCCACAAATTTCGAAGTTACCGAAATGGATTGGGGAAGCAGTCCACGAGACTTGGGCAAATAACCCACATTTGTCCAGAGACGATATTTTGGAGTTATACTTTATTAGTGCAGCTCCAGAACCAGCCAAGAAAGGCTTCAATGAAGCTTTTCATTTCATCAAGCTGAGGAGGCCGGAGGTAAATGCCTTAAAAAACATAAAGGTAGCTTCACCGGAAGAAATCCCAATACTGGTAGGAGCATTTTCAGAAGATGAAGCTTCTACAAGACGAGCATGGAGACTTTGGGTTTGTCTAACCGAAATGGACAAAGTTAAATATCCTTTCAAGTTTTTCCAGAATTCAACGAATGGGTCCTTCCTACTGAATTCTATGACTGGATCAACGACAGGATTTACAGAGGAGCTCTTCGAAAACGAAGAGCCCTCTGGGAAAACAAGATTCCGGTAACCAAAGAAACTTACCTGAAGTTCTGCAATATGGTACATGTAGAAAGATGGATAGATCGAATCTGTCAAGCATGCCCGGATTAGAAAGAGCCCGAGTTTGGGAAAGGATTCCGACCCAAACCTGACCGACAGGAACAAAGGTCTAAAAGAGAAAAGGGTCCCGTCCAAAAGAAATGTTATCTACGGGGACCACACAGACCAAATTTTTAAGAGAAAGATACCCCGACAAACAAACATGTGGTGAGTCACGAAAAAAGACAAACATCACATGGGCTGAGCCATGTGAAGAAATAAATGATTCCCCGACAACTCCAACCACTATCACATGGGATGGGTCAAGGGGAAGAAAAAGAGGACGAGCACTAATAGCTGAAAGTGACTCCCCAACAAACTATCACATGAGAGCACTAAAGGAATATGCCAGCCGATGATCAACGAGCTTTGGAATCTGCATTTCAAGTCCGGATTCTTGCCTATAAATAGAGAGTTAGAAGGAAGCTGAGGACATCGACCATTCTCCTTAGTTTTTTTACAATAAAAACTTTGTAATATTTTGAGTATTTTTAGTTTATGTGTGTATGAGTGCAGGTCTCTTCTCATGTGAGAGGCTAGACAAGTATTCTCCTCCCAACAAGAGATTACTTATATAATAAATATTTCGTTTAAGTTCTTAATAAAAGAAAAGCTTTTGCTTTCAACATGTGTTCTTAGTATTGTTGGTTTATCCCTTAGAAGGAATACTTTATACATCTAGTGTAGGAAACGAACCAAGGTTGTGTTGTGCAGTTGCTGAAGGAGCTGGATAACTTGCAGACCATCTTCCTTGAGGGTTGAAGTTGAACGGTGAGGAGCTGTTCGTAAAAAGGTTTGGGGGCAGTGATTTTTCAGCTGGTGGCTTTGCAAACCATCTCACCCAGTACTGTTGCGATCGAAGAAAGATATGAGTTCTAAGGGATAGATTTATTTTACGGAAGCATGTTTGACCTGATTTTGATATGTTTACATTCTATTAAGATTTTATTAGATAGATGGAGTATAATGAAGGAATTTCATTTTTGAGACATCAAAAGGGATATAAAGGTCAAAGTATTTTGGACTTAAGGTGGAATGAGATTTTGATTTTAATTTCTATTTATTTTTAGACTTTTAAATGAAAATTTTGAAAAGAGGGCTATTTTCACAATTTTTTATGTTGACTAGGTTTTTTAAATGAAAGCCCCATATAGATATTAAAGCAATATATATTTTACATTTAAATTATATATTATTACATTACATCGCGCGGGTGTACTGTTAGTTAATTATTAAGACTGCTTTGTAAGACAATATCATGAATCTTGATCTGTGAGATGAAATAAATAAATAAATAAATGTGGATATAAATTTTAATTTCATAATAGCAAATTCACTTAGCTAATAATATCTAATAGGTCCACTGTATGATGCGTGATATGGTCGAACTTGTTCGAACCGGAGTTTTCTCCTTTGATCTCGAATTAAAGTCAGAAATCGAACTGAATTGAGAAATAACGAACTTATCTAGCTTCCGGATAACGACGAACTGATATAGTATGAACTCGTTAAATTCCGGGACATGTCGTCGAATTGACTGGCGATAAGGATAAGACGAACTGGGCAAACTAGTTTGACTGTAACAAACCGCTATTTTCGTGGAATCAGTGGCTTATACTCCTAATTTTCCGGCTATATCCCCTATTTTTCGCAGAGTTTCAACTGCCAAATCTCACACGGAGTATAAAAGTTTGTAAAATTCATTCTTTTTAGTTTTCATATACGCAAAATTACACTAAAAATACACATATTCTCTCCTTTTTTCTGACTTGAGCTCGGAGTCCCATCACCGGAAATCCCTCCCGGTGTTTGTTTTGCAGGTACTTTAATCGGAGATATCGGTTTTCCACTTGGGGAAGAAGAGTGTCGGATCGGAGCAACATCAATGCGTTTTCAATTTCGATAGCTAAATCGTGTGATTTTCTCAAACACACACTGAGGTATTTCTGTAATTTCGTCAATATTTGAACTTCTGAATCTCAAGCGAACATGAGAAGCTGATGAATAGTCATTTAGTATGCTATTAATATTATCAAAGTGTTCTTTAAAAATCAATTAATAAACAATATGAAAAATTATGTAATCACTATAATCATAAACCATCTCTCTGAACTGCCTCTAAAAGAACAGGTATATGCTAAGTATTAATCAAAACCGAGATGTGGTAAACATGAATTCAGAATCCTGTAGAGGATGAAATATGAATGGTGCATGGAGGAAGGGGTTGTTTGGCTATTATTTTCTATCAACAAATGAATAAATCCGCGTTTGTCTAACTACACAACATTTCTGCTTTTTCAGAAAAAGCAATCAACAGCAGGAGCAACATTGCCAAACAGAAACTTATTTTCCGAGGGAGTCAAATTCAGATCCAAACACAACACTCTCCTGCTATTCGATTTCTTCACGATCGGAGGCGACAGAGACAACGAAGGCAGCGGCGCTTGATTCTGATCATTCACGGCGGTAATCGCCGATCTGTGCCGCCTCATATGTCCGCCGAGAGCTTGCCCTATCGGAAACTCCAGGCCACAAATGGAGCATTCGTGCGTCTTCGGCTTCGGCGGCGACGCCGCCTGATGATACTCTCCGGCGACCATCAGCCGCGGTTTTTTATGGCTGGCGCGGTGGCCGCCGAGCGCCTGGAACGACGGGAACTGCCGATTGCAGGTTTTGCACTCAAATACGCGGTTCAACTCCGCTCCTCCGCCACCGCCGCCAACTCCGCCGCCGACGCGGCTGCCGGACAATAGCATCAAGTAATTGGCCATGGTATGTACGTCTTCTAGATTTGATCCTTCTCTACTTCTCTTGATCATTATGGTGGTGTAATTTGAAATTTTCTGGTTGTTATGGATTAGGATTGGTTGAGGTGTATATTGAGAAAATGACTGAAAAACGGGGGATATATATAAAGAATAGAAAATTGGAAAAATAGTTGTTAAGAGGTTGAGGTAGATGGATTAGACTGTTAGACTTGATGCAAATAATTGACCTTTCGCTAATAGGAAATCTAGAAAGGGGAAATTGGGCAGTCTTTCTTGCTGGAGAAGCTAGTCTTTTTTGTGAATGCTTGCTTGCAATTCAGAAACATCTTTCTTTTTTGTTTCAACTATTTAACTACTACTCTTTTTTAGATTTTTACGGCTAATTAAAGAATTTGATTATAGGATTAATTGATTATCTTTTCAATTTGGATCTTAAAATTTATTAATTAAAGATATATTTGTCTAATTTATGTTTCTTAATTTATGATAAAAATTTTAGAATGATATTTAATTGAAATCAAAGTAAGTATTAATCTATCCAATCTCATAAAACTAGATTTATAAGATGATTCCACTTTAAAGTATATGTTAAATTCATGAGAATAAAAAAACTAAAGAGCTAACCATTATTTCTTCGAAAAATGAAAGTATTTTACGCTCCACTAGTTTGATAATTTATTTGGAGTTGTTTTCACTTTTAAGGAATTCCACACGTCTTTATGATTTTTAATGTAGTTTATGATTTCGTTTCATATTACTTAATTTCGTTCATATTATCATACAACCTTCTATGAATACTACATAATTTAGAAAAAAAAAAAAACCCAAAGCATACATAGATAAGTTGGTAGGATACATGTTAATTGTTATTGTCATTTTTAGAAATTATATTTTTTACCGACTAATGTAAGCAAATATATTTGTTTATCTATTTTTAATCTAAAAGATCAAAGTAGCTTTAGAAATTGGACAAAATATGTACGACATGCAGGGAATCCTAGATAAATATGTACGACATAATATAATTGTACAAAATATAATCCTAGATAAATATGTACGATAAATATGTACGACATAATATAATCCTAGATCAAAGTAGCTTTAGAAATTGGACAAAATATAATTGTCTAAAATATGTACGACATGCAGATGAGTAGAAAATCCAGGGAATCCTAGATAAATATATCAGTAGCTAAATAATTTATTAACTTTGGAATGCAAGTCGTATAATTTTTATCATAATATTTCCAAAGTAATTATTCAAACTGAAAAAGAAAACTCAATAAAATTGTTAGTCTGGAAAACACCTAAGAATTATAAAGGGAGTATACGTGTACCGAAGTATTAAATATTAATTAATTAATAATGATGGTAAAACATAGAATTAGAGTCTAGTGTGAAAGGGAGTGAGAAGGCGTCATCCAGCGCGTAATTATGACGTCACGAACGAGTAATAAGTAGTGAGTCATGTGCGGCGACTGAATTGCTCTCAAGTTAAACTACGGCACTGCTTCCTTGAATCTTCTTTCATGCATACACATTATGTATCTACTCACTTGCATCAAACTAATTTTAATGTTTCCGTACAGATATTATTGTCTATTATTCAACTTTATAATTTGCAATATTCTAGAAGCTACAAAAAGTTACCTTAAAAACAAACAAATTCTAATTAATTATTTTGCCCCTTAAATTAGGTTAGGAGTTGGTATATTTACTTTAGAGTCTGTAACTGTTTATTTGAGGTGCAGCTAACTATCAAACTACTCATGTTTGACTTATAACTATTGTAATTATAATTAAATCAAATTCAAGCCCTTTGAATTATTCTAGAGCTTCAATAAATATATTTGAATACTTTAAATTGGACAAAAACTTTTATACACCCGGTACACAGTTTTGAAACTATGCACTTGCCTCCCACGCGCAGTCACGCGCCCGCACGCTCCTCAAAGTCACGCGCAAATTCGCCCAAATTCGATCGCAAATGTTATACCTTTATGTAGTATTAGGCATACATTTATGTAATGTTAAACATACATTTATGTTATGTTAGTCATACCTTTTAGATTTTTACATGTACCTTAACATATTTTAAGATAACTATTAATATCTTTCATACATTTTAGTTAAATTAGTCATACATTTAGTTATGTTAGTCATACCTTTTAATTATGTTAGTTGTACCTTTATATATTATATAAATGTATGTTTATATTGATATAAATATATAAATAATATCACATAAATGTATGAGTAATATTACATAAAGGTAAACATCTACAACTTGTGGCGAAATTAGGATTTATTGTACCGAAATTAGGGTTTAGGATTTAGGGTTTAGGGTTAAAGTATTACATAAATGTATGACTAATATAATATAAAAATATGACTAATATAGTATGAAGGCCTGCGAATTTTTTTTCAAGTTAAAGTATTGCACTAAGGGTATGAAATCTGGACATAAGGGTATGACTAATATAACATAAATGTATGATTAATATAATATAAAGATATGACTAACATATCATAAATGTCAGAAAAAAAAAAGCGCGGATTCCAGTCGGATCCGGCCCGACCCGACGCCAGTGCATGGATCTAAGATCCATGCACAAGTTACACATGAGACCTACTCATAAAACTGTAGAGAGACACTCTTGTGCCCGGGGGCACATATCCTCCACCACCCCAGATCCGCCTATATATAGATTCCTTTTTTTTTTTTTTTTCTGCGCTTCATTGAGAGAAGCAGAGAGAGAGGAACGCGTTCTTCTTCTTATTCTTAAATTCTACGCATATTTTAGAATTTCTTCTCAACCTCATCCTCTTCCTTCTTCTTCTTCTTATGTCAAGAGTAATTATATATAAGGTGGGTAGAAATTGGAGGCGAGAGAGATGTATGTGTGTGACTGCAAACTTGAAGTTTAGGGTTAACGTTTTATTTATGAATGTGTGGAACTAATATGTTTTGTTTCAATCAAATTCTTCTTAATATATTATATTTGATTTTAAATCTTAAAATCATGATTCCATGAAATTTATGATTATTTTATTTCAATGATCTAGACATTAAAGATCAATCGTGGTCTAAGTTTGGTACATGTTTATTTACAGCAATATGAAAAATTTGCAGAAAATTTTGGGGAAAAAGGTGATAAAAATCGTGTGTGATACTTAAAAGTTACTAATGTAATACCTGAAAGTAATATGTGTGATACTTGAAAGATACTTGTGTAATACCTGAAAGGTATTTCTGTAAAATCTGAGAGTAACATATACAAATATGAAATATCTATAATGTATTTATGTAATATTTGAACGAAATATGTATGATACTTATAAGTTACTTGTGTAGTACCCGAAAGGTATTTATGTAATACCTTATACTATAAGCATTAAGGTGTCAATTATTAGTTTTTCATTAAGGGTCTTAATGCAAATGCATTAACTACAACACCATGGAACCTCTAAAGTCAGTTATTTGTCTTGTGTTTTGGGGAAGAAGATGATAAAAATCGTGTATTTGAAATTTTAAAATTTTAAACTTACTCTACAGTACGCTAATACCTTAAGAGTATACAAGTGATACCCAAAGAATATACAAGTGACACCTTAAAAAGTTAAATATGTAATATCTTAAAGGTATTATAGATTTGTTTTATATGTATTACATACATAAATTACAGGTATTACATAATTACATACTTAATGATATGTAAGTTATGAAAAATAATTTTGAGATATTATAAATTTGTTATATAGGTATTACATATATGCACTACATGTATTATAAAATTACATGCTTGAATAATATGTAAGTTATCAAAATACTTTTTGGATATTAGTAATTTGTTCTATAGGTAATAGAACAAATAAATGACTTTCATGACAATTTGAAGAAGAATAAGAACAAGAATATAGAGAAGAAGAAGAATGTACATAACAAATAAGAAGAATAATAAAACAATAAGAAAATAGATTAAGAAGAAGGAGAAAAAGGAAAAAAAAAAAAAAAAACGAAGAAGAAAACAACATTGTTTCTGCATAATATCTGAAGAGTAAATGTGTAATACCTTGACAGTATACATTATATACACCAATCAGGCACGCGTGACGTATACCAACTATGATGTGACAATGCGTGGGCGTCATGGGAGCGGCCCACGCATCGGGTCAGGTTGGGGACATATAAATTTTTGTGAAAATTGTAATATATATTTTGCACATTATATTTTTAGTTATGTATATAGTTATACCGACAAATCTTATACAGTCGAGTTTTTAAAATTAGTATACAATATACTAGATTGTTTATTTAAAAGTCGAGTCGGTCATCTAATTTTAACAAGTCTACAGTAATATGTAAAATAGTAAGTGGAAAATATGATTTGGTAGTAAATTAAAATAAAAAATTGAAAAAAATAAAAGATCAAATGTTTGGTAGGAGGGGAGTGGGATTAGATAGAAGATAATAGTGGTGTGAACTATGAAAGTGCAGTTAGTAGAAGTAGCGTAGGTGAGTCAGCAGAAAATTAAGGATGCTATTAAGTAATTAAAGACGACAATATTATTTAGGATGTATCAAAAGAAGTAAAGTAAGTAGTGACGTAGATAGATAGGTGATGAGATAAGGGCGTACGTAAAGACAAGTAAGTTTGGATTTGGATGTGTTCATATGTACATATCCTTAATCCTTTGTTACACGCCGCCTACGCGTTTCGCTTCTAGAAGCCCTCTTTTAAGATTTATCTCTTCCTGGTACCTTCACACACCCAATTACAACTCATCAACTTGTACTACTTTACTACTGCATGCAAATCTCCAATTCAAATAACGCTACATCTTAAGATTATGTTTGTTATGGATTTCAGGTGGACTTCGTAAATTTGACTTTGAAATTTTGGAGGATTTTGTGAGTTTGAGTTTTAAACATGTGGTTTTTATTTTGAAATTTTGTAGGATAGGAATGATAGTTAATATTATTTTTATATTGAAATTGTAGATCAAAAGAAAATTTTGTTTGTTAGAAATTACAGAAGAAAAAAAAGAAGAAAAAATAAATGTATAAAAGTAAAATACATGAGGTTGAATAATAGGATTTTCTAAACCTCAATACAAATATGAATTGAGTTCATCTAATTTTGGATGGACCAAATTATAGACTCAAATCACCGAATAGATTATTAAATCGATCTTACTATCGGTTATGGTTAGCAGTTGATCGAACAAATGGTCACAATCATCTCATAAAAATTAGCTATTTTAGGGGGGAAAATGGTTTTTAATCCTATACATAGACAGACATCCAATATATTTATTCAAAGTTTTATATATATATATATATATAGATATAGATATATATATATATATCATTTTAATTTGTCATGTATTTAAAAAAAAAATTGTTTGATTTCTGTTAATTTTCAAACATAATTTATGAAATCTATTGAAAATCAGCATATGAGTCGTACGTGACCCAAATACTTGAGATTTTTTTGCCACTTAGATGATGCACGACCATTTTGCTCACATTGAATTTTGAAATAAATGGATAGTATTCATGTCACACAATGGTACTGTCCCGTCATCTAAGCGGTCGGAAATTCAATTTTTTTTGCAACATACGGCTCTAATAGATTTCATAGATCTAATAAAAATAAATTGAAATTAAACAATTTTTGAAGTTACATGGATAAATTTGATATATTTTTATTTAGAAATAATATTTTTGGATAATAATCTATATAATATAATTAAAAGTAAAATTTTCCGTTTTTTTTATATGTATAAAATTATAATATAATCTATGAATTGCTACTTTGTAAAATGAATGATAAGAAGATAAGAGAGAGTAAGTCTCTTGTGAGACCGTCTTACAAAATTTTAATACATTACGTGAGACGGGTCAACCCACAACCCAAACCCTACAATTCATATGTTATTTGTAGGTGATGGGGCTCCGTCTCACGTAAACTATTCGTGAGACCGTCTCACATGAGTTTTTGTAGATAAGAGATCAATGAAGAATTATATTTTATAAAATATAAAATCTATAATTATTCAATACATATATTATTTAATAAAATCCTCACTTCATCCAACAAAGATAGACCCTTATAATTATTCTCACTTCGTCCGACAAAGATAGATCCTTATAATTATTTTCACACAAATTATGATTTATATAGTTAAGATATTTAAAATTTCATTTATACCATTTAATTTCATTAACTAAGACATACATTGAACGAAACATTTTTTTCAAATGGTAATACAAGAAGTTGAAGTAGATAATATCAATGTACATTAATTAAAGGTATATATGAAATTGAAAATTAAAAAAACATATTAATATAATAATAAATCCATATTTATAGGACAGATGAAATAATAATCAGATCTATTTTTCGTCCCTATTAAGATAGTACTACATATGAACTGTGTACGTTATAAATAGTAAAAAAAAAAAAGTGGCGATTTTGATGCATATAGGACCAAACTAGCCGAATCTTGGTTTGACTGGTTGAACCAGCCGCTGCAATAGAACTTGCACATTTTTATACACGTGTGATTTGTGAAATGAACCCAAAATATTACACAAGAAACATTATTTATTTTTTTCTAGTTGAAGAGTTTATAGGGATATTTATTCTCTTATTGGGCCCCATCTACTCATGGACCTAAACCTTTGATGACTATACATAATGGAGCTTCAGTCTTCTTGGAGGCCCATCAATATAGTAACTTAATATATAAATATTATTTTTAGTAAAATATTTATAAATTAATTTTGATGCATATGATATATTTAGATCCTGAGTGCAGTTGATATAGAGTTTATACAACTTCAATAAAATAACATGCTTTTTTTTTAAAACACTTCTATGTAATTATGCTATCTCATTCACACCATAAATTAACAAATCATAATATAAAATATTCAAAAAATATGAAACCCATCACTCCATTATGTACTAAAGATTTATATTAATAATTAATGTTGCTAAAAAAATAATAATATTACATTTCCCCTTTCCAACTATTAGACAGAAGAACCACATGACAAATAAATACCTCAATAAAATATCTCTCAATGAAAAATGGTGTCTTCTCAGGACAGGAATTTGCAAGAACCAGTACCTGAGAGAAAACAAAAATATTGTGAGTCCACACATTTACATATGCATATATATATATATATATATATATATATAGAGAGAGAGAGAGAGAGAGAGAGAGAGAGAGAGAGTTACTGGGATCGGTAGAGGAAACGACACCGGTGCCGGAGAAGTCACAGTTGAAATCGTTGAGGCCTTTAGCATGATAGTAAGAATTCATGGCGAATGAAGCGTGGGCCTTGACGGAGGAGGGTGTGAAGCACGCGCCACCAGGTTGAATGGGCTGGCAGTCTATACCTGCTTGGCTGCACACATAGTTTATGTTCTTCTGAAGTTCATCGTCGCTCACGCCTTCTTTCGCCACGCACCATTTTTTAGTACCCCCAGCCGCTGGTGCTGGCTGCATTACATGTTGTACGTTATGTTTCATCTCCAATTAATTTTTCATGCAAAATTCATTATTTCTTAATAATTCAGAATAAATATAATATAATATTACAATTCAATAAAGAGAATAGTCGGTGGATTTTAAGTATGGAATATAAACAAAGAAAAAAGTTGAGGAATAAAGTAGGAAAAGGCATATATAACGGGTAAGAAGACAATATTCGAAATAAAAAGATAAGACATAATTATTAAAGAACAAAAGAAAAAATAAATAGTTAAAATTATTTAAAGAAAATGTGGAATAAAGAATTGAACGAGCACATGCAACTTTTTCATAGTTTTATTGACCTATCATACTGAAAATAAATTGAAAACTTAAAAAAATTGAGATGGCCAACTAGAAAGTATTGATTATTAACAAGATATGAAATTAATGTTAAAATTTATAAAAGATGTGCATATTCGTCAAAAAAGAAGAAGATGTGCATATTACTATAATTATTTCGTTTCGAATAATTCTTATATAGTATTGTCTGATTGTCGTAGCTGTCGCATTATTAAATGTTTAGTTGCATCCTTTATTAATTAATCACTATTATTAATTGTATTAACCATTAAATGCATTAATGTGTGAGCATTATTATACTGAACTACATGCATTATTGCAATATTTATAATATTTCTCCTAATTAAATTATAATTAATCATAGAAAAACTGGAAAATAAGAATTAATTAATTATTAAATTACCTTAACAGGGGCAGCTCCAGCTCCAGCTCGCATGACTCCAACGTCATAAACGGAGCTGAAATCGGGCCTGAAAAGCCCGAAGTTCTTCTCAGCCAGAGAGCCCGATTTTTGATTCTCATTAAACAGCGCAAATATATAGGTCTCGAACCTCTTCTTCGGCATCAATGGCGTCCCTTTCCCGGCGTTGTAATGGCCGACCAATCCCCCATTATACGACGCCGCATTGGGTACGGAGCACTTGGGCTGCTCGAACGTCTCCCCTTGCGAGGCCCACCCCGTCTCCCCCACCGCAATCTCCACATCCGCGAACCCTAATTTCTTCATCGCCATGTACACGGAATCGAGCAGGATGTCGAACATGTTGCCGTAGGTTCGGCGCGTGTACTTGTCGAAGAGGCCTTTGTTCGGTCGGAAAAGGCACAGATCGGCCTTCTCGGGGCCGTACGAGAAGTAGGGGTAAGGGTTCACCATGAACGGCGATTTGGTTTCGCGGTGGAACTCCAGCATCGGCGCGAGGACTCCTCTGTCCCATCCTGGCCGGAATCTGGCCTCGCTGGGGAGGTCGGTGGGCTCGAGGATTCCGAGGGAGTGCGCCGTGGTCACGACGACGTCGTTTATGCCCTCGAGGCGGAGGGCCTTGTGAAGGGATCTCATGGCGGCGACGAGGTTGTCGATGAGGGTCTGTGGGCCCCAGTGGAGGATCTCGTTGCCGACGAGGATGTAGTTGATCTTCGTCTCGGGGTGGAAGGGCTTGATGTGGTCGGCGACCCAACGGCGGGCGTAACGGACGTTGGTGAGGCTGGGGATCTCGCCGTTAGGGGCCGTGACGGCGACCATGATGCCGGTGCCGGCGAAGGCGCGGAGGATGTTGGGGTTGACGTCGAAGAGTTTGATTCGGTCGATCGTGGTTTTCTGCTTCAGGAATTGCGCCACCTGGGCTGGCGGAGGGAGGTTGTCGCCGAGGGTGCCGTAGTTGACTCCGATGGAGTCGACGGCGGAGATGGCGGCGAATAGGAATAGGGCGGCCGCCGCAGTCTTGGCCGGAGAATGGGATACCGACATTTTGGGTACGAGAAGAAAGGAAAAAGAATGGAAATATATTTATTATATGTATGGAGAATTTGATGAGGTTTAAAATGGGAGCTGCAAAATTGGGTGGTGAGGAGTTGAAGGTCAAAAAAGGGAGAAAACAGGTTTCCTCGTATGTCGGGTGGAGAGAGGGAGATTGTAGTGAGAGAAAGACAGGTGTAGAAAGATGATAAGGCAGAACAAACTTTTTAGATTGTGTGTGTGTGGTGGCGAAATCATATCCGTTAGATTTTAATTATTGTTTGTCACTTTCTATAAATGACTTTTTTAGGTGAGAAATACGACAATGTTCCTCATACAGTTATTTAACTTAATTTAAAAATCTCAAACTCCACTCGGTTTTAAGTACTTCCGTCTAAAATTTGTTGGTCGACATACACATATGGAGCATTAGAGTGGGTGTTAAAGAAAAAGCTCACTTTAAAATAAAATATTTCATATAAGAAATTTTTCTACAAACGATAATTTTATCACTCATATTTTATTTTAAAATAAGTGTTCTTTTAAATTTTTTATCATATATTAAAAAATATAAAAATTGAATAAATATATATAATTTAAAATTGAAAAGAGGGGAATCAAATTAATTTCATAAAATATATCGTATTAAATTTTTAAATTTTAACTAAGGAATATTAGTAGTAATAATTTGGGAATAAAATTGAATAAAGAAAAAGTCTAAGACGACACTTAATTTTAAATAATATTTAAATTTCAAAACCACATTTATTATGAAGCGAAGTGAGTAAATTTCTAAAATTTGATAAAATTGTTCTTCTAATAAAAATAAAAAAAGTCAGTTTTTTGTCGAATTTTACACAAAATGTCAATAGCGTTTAATCTCACTAAGGTTAAATGATATGTCCATTTTATTGGATTACACGATATGGTATGTCCATTTTATAGGGTTAATGATACGATTGTATCATTAACCCTATAAAATGGACATACCATATCGTGTAATCCAATAAAATGGACATATCAATGAACTCTTACAATCCCTTTTTGTTTTTATCAAATTTTTTTTTTTTTTTTTTATCAATTTTATCATTTGTGGTAAAACAAAAAGTATTTTACTATTTGATATCTGGTATGTTAGGATATTTCACCTAAGAAAATGTGTATAATGGGTGCTCAAGAAACCACTTCCAATATATTTTTGGATATAAGAATTCATCTTTTAAATATATTTTAGAATCAATTACATCTTTGAACATTCTTTTTCAAAATGTGTAAAAATTCGGATTGTTTTAATATTTTTCAGTTTTT
Organism: Scutellaria minor; assembly: GCA_954870855.1. Lineage (NCBI taxonomy): Eukaryota > Viridiplantae > Streptophyta > Magnoliopsida > Lamiales > Lamiaceae > Scutellaria > Scutellaria minor. The sequence continues at coordinate 2,940,717 of OX940728.1, read as the reverse complement.
CTTGCCTCTACGATGGAATAACACTAAATTGCTATGTTAGCAGAAACTAGATTATTTCTTCACACCCGTTTTTGATATAGCTAAAAGTACGGTCCGACTGTCCGACCCATAACCCATTATTTTATCGGGTGTGGTGGGATGGGCTTATTTCTAATGGGTTCCAAAATCTTAAATCAGCTCAATCCATTAGTGGGCAAGCCTTACCCACACTTGACATTTTTATTTTTTTATTAATTTTTAGATTTTTTAAGATAAAAAAAGAATATATGTAATATATATAATTTATTTATATTTCTTAGTAAATGTGTGCGTGTATATATACATATACACATTTACTAAGAAATATATGCATGTAATTGCATATAATATTCTAAAACAATTTTTAAAAATATGTCTTTCATTAATATTTCTTCATTTCTATGAATAAATTATTCATATTTATATTTTTATAAATTATTATTTGCACAAGGTATGAATTTTCTATCATTTATCATTAATTTATTATCTATATTTTCAATTAAAATAAATAAATAAAGGCGTATCAACTTCCTAGCTCACGAGCCAATTGATCATAAGTCCAACCCACAACGAGTCAAGCTCACTTAGGAGGTCTGCCATCATGCGGACATATAATTACTTAACTCAACCCACCAAAAAGGGGTTGAGCGGGTCGATCCAATTAGTCTAATCCATTTTGACACTGTAGTTTTTGATAACCCCTTATATAAAAGAGTGATTCTTTTAAATTCATTATATAAATTTAATCTTGTGAATGAATCAATTTACAAATCGACTTATAAGTTTGTGAAAATATATTTGAGTTATGAATAAGTATGATTTCATTATACATAATTGTAATCATGATTCCATTTTATATGAATTTTTGTTTAATATTTAAAAGGGTAAAAATGTGAAAAGCTATTCTTGAATTTTGAATATTTTACAAAATAAGGGATGTTTCATGTTTGCTTTGCAGAATGAATCTGAAGGTTTGATAAAGATGTTAAGTATATTTATTGATAGCGTTGCTGATGTCTTTATCATAGATTCTACCTTCCATATTTTGGAGGATAAAATCAAGAATCCATTGACATATTTACATTGATATTGGTTCAAAATCAAACATTTTCACAGTGAACTAATTTTAAACAATTTAGAATACATTCTAACTTTAATGAATTTGAAATATATTCATTCAAATCATATTTTCCAAATTACCCAATTCAAACACAACCTCATAAATCATTTATTTACAATTCGTTTCAACTCTTAAATTTATCAATCTTACATTAAAAATAAAAAACAAAAGGAAATTTAGAAAAATTAAATTATTGACCTTGACCATCGATCAATCAAAAACATGATCATGCTCAAGTTAATTAATAACCTAACAACATAATTTTGAATCTGATAATGATTCAAACAAACTTGAACAACATTACATTATACATTTAAACTCAACGCATGTAGGAATTATTTGCTCTTCTGGAGATAAAATGCAAGTAACTAAAAAACATGATTACAAAAGAAAAAAAGAAAAATTATGTATTGCAACTAAAGTTAGTTCTCCAGAACTCCAATCACAGGCAAACTGCACCAGACACATTCAAAGCAACCTTGGGAAAAATTAAATAAAACAGCAACTGCATTCCAATTTCCATATGAATAATAACAATACAAACAACAGACGAAGATGAACCAAACCATCTTCTAATACAACAACAATGAGGCCATCCCAAATGGATAGCCATCCCAAATGGTTAACCATCATCTCTACCACGCTGGAAAACACATTAGGCAGAGCTCAGAAACAGAATTATGCTCCCAAACCTACCGATTACGTATTTAAGAAGTCTAGTCCCCAGCCTCTTACCAATCTTACTCAACATCCTCACTGAATCTTCGTGTACCAGCACCTTCTGGATTTCTGGTCGTCCCGTGCTTTTTGTGTTTCTTGCTCTTTGCTTTCTTGGCCTTCATTCGTCGTTTCTTCTCATTGGCATCAACCCATGCGTAATCAGATGGTATGTTGAAAGGATCTACTTCGTCACGGAAGCTGCGGCCTTCACTATCACTTGATTGGCCTCCACGGCTCCCTCTCATCCATGAAATCCATGATGTAGAACCCTCGGATTCCTTGGACTTGGAATCTTGGAAATGTGCGGGGCTAGACAGGGGGGTTGAGAACTCCTCGATTGGCTGAAGCTCCTCGAATTTTGTGAATGTCACTAGGACACGTATTGTTGGGACGATTGGGATGGCAATCTGACAGTAGGTCGATCAGTCATAATGGCATCCAAAGTATTTAAGATGACAATGAAAAATCAAAGCATGCCAAATACATTGATGTGTGATATGACAGAATATTCTATAAGATATGCAGAATCAGTTTGTATTAGCACAGAACAAGTCAATCAACAAATCAGAGGGTTTTTCACTGAACTTTTCCTACTTACTGTTAAATATGCTTTTTGAAGAGATGGTAATTTTATCCCCCAAGAGTGCAGCACACAACTTAAGCGTTAAAAGAAGCTACAAGAACATGGACCATAACAAAAATTACTGCAGAGTTGGCTATTAAGCTTCGCATAAAACGTCTAGGGATATTTATTTACTACTATGTTTTGGAATGGCATATCACATTCCTAGTCCAACAAAAATGGTGTTGATGGGTCAGGTATCTCTGCAGCATAAATGAAAAACAAAAAAGGAATACTAATTGAATAACAACCATATGATCGTTCGATGTTCTACACAAATTAAGGTCAACAAGTCAATGAGAATATGGACTATTCTGTCTCCCCGTTTGTTATTAGATCATACGTAAAACTTCAAGCATAATGAGATGGATCTGTGAAATACAAAATGTTGACAACAAAGAAAGGGTAGCTACAGACTTTTAGCAATTAAAAACTGTTCAGCTGACTTTCTAATTTTACAAGTATTTTCCATGTCAATGTCTTATATATCATCTCTATCATCAAGGAATATCTGCATAATAGGGAATAGTAATAGAAATCTGAAGGTGATTAAAAAAGTAGCTTTCTCACATCAAATGTTTTCTTTATGGCAAGCCAAAACTATTAGCCTTTCAGTCTGCTCCCCTGCCTCATGAAATCTTCTCCATTAAGATTTTAACTTATTATTATCTGTAATATGAGGATGCTTATCCATTAACTTTGGTACATAGAACTAGCAATAACTTAAGTTTTTTGCGCATGTAAAGCACAAGAGATTGACACTTGAGAAAACCGGGGAGGCAAGGAGCAATACATTAAATCATGTCTAAATTGTCTGCAGCAGTAAGATTTTTAAATACGATTACCAAACCTATCATAAGATTGTCATGGATAAATATGCAAATTTCTAGGGAAGGGAAATGTTGAAAACAGACGCAGAAAAATTATTTCCGGAAACAGCCACTCAAAGAAAAGGAATGCATCAAAAAGTGTACATGTATCCATAAGTACCTTGACTGGAAATGTTCCAGGAGGAAGCTTAGTAGTCAAAAGTTCCCTTAGTCTTCTGACTGCTTTGACCTTATTAGCCAATATGTCAAGCAAAGGCAAGAGTTCTTCAGTTTGCAAAGGAAAATCTGGTGTCAACCATAAAACAGGTCTCAAACCTTTCTTATATTCACTTTCATTCTTGGACTCAACAGTGGCCCCCTTCTTCTTTTTCTTCTTGCTACTACTTCTCTCTTTCGACTTCTTAAGGTCCCCCATATCCTCCCTTGGAAACTCAGATGATGATCTGCGACTGTCATTAGACTTCTGCCTGCTATCATCAGGTGCCAACTTTGAAAACTTCTTTAGAATTTTCGAATCATCAGGATCATCTCCAGTGTTCTTTATACTCTTCTTGTTCCAACCAAACCAACTTTTCTTGTCTTTGGCAGCACCATTAGATTCACAGCTTTCAAGTGAACCCGTGTCGAAGTTATCATGGCAATCCTGCACCTCACTCTCTTCCTCCTCACCAAAACCATCCCCCATCCGAAGTGCAGAATCTAGCTGCATTCTTTCCTCAGCTGTCAACACATCATCATAATCATCATTTTCAGCCCCGTTAGGCAATCTTTCCTCATCATTAACTGAAAAAAGTTCCTCATCAGTCATAGCACCAGGAACTCTCCTAGACTTCACACTCACCTGAACATGAAGCATGTCATATACCTTGGCTTTCCAAGCTCCAACCATCTCAGTCCTCTCTTGTCTTCTCCAATTCAAATGGGGAACAAGCTCAGCCTGAGTAACATCAATTCCTGGTCTGTACATATTAGTTTGAGACATCAAAGCCACTTCATGCGCAACTTCAGCCTCTGATGGTTGTACACCAGCTCCTTCTAGAGCATTTGTGATCTCTTTCTCCTTGTGAGACAGAACGATCAAAGATCCAGGAGGCAAAGATATGTTTCCACCCTCTGGGGAATAACCTTCTCCAAGGAAGAGAAAAGTTTGATCAGAGCGTTGAATACGAAATCCATCAAACCCTGCAAGGGTCATATCTGCTCGGAGATTAGAACCACGTTTCCATATCCTGTAAGTGTCTGAAGGGGCAATTCTACCAATGAATGGTATCACTGAGCTCTCAAAGTGGAAGGTTATCTCCATATAAAAGTCACGGATCCGAGATGCTGATGCCACAATCCGAGGAAGCCTACGGCACCATTTAGCCCAAGCAAGAGGCTGGTAGTGCCGAGCTATGATCATAGCAATGTTCTCCTCCCTGGTACAGACTGCCTCTTGGAGTGCACTCCATCCATTCTCATTCTGAAGACTCCAATCAGAACCAGCTGCCATTAAAATCTCAGCTGAAACTGCATCATGCATCCGCACTGCCACGTGCAAAGGAGTCTCCCTGCCTGGAACATCCCGTCTGTCAATCACCGTAGACACAGCATCAGCATCCTCTTCAGCAGCCAAAGACTCAGACTCGGAATTCACCTCTCCTGCCTTTGCTAGCTTAGGAAGTGCTGCCACAATACGTTTCAATGTCGAATGGTCACGTCGCAGCACTGCCAAATGGGCAGGACTATGTGTATATTTTGACAAATCGTCCATTATATTCTCTTCCTAATATCTATTTTCTTTTACTCAATCAATTCTACTAAATTAAAAGTTCTCCAGCTCCTAATTCTAACTAGAATATCAAAGCAGGAACTTTCCACCATTTTGCACAAACAATGCCAAGAAACGATCCCAATTTTCAGCTCCCAAAAGATCCCAACTATAAAGCCAAAGTTTGATATCTGTCATACAAAACTGAGTTGGTCGTCACAAAGTCTTCAATAATATTCCAACGCCTCGAGAATCCAGAATACCTAGAAACCCAAAAAATTCTGATTTCAACTTCACATCATCGAGGAAAAAATTCAGACAAAAATTTAACGTAGAAATAAATAAAGGCGCGGCAAAATTAGCTAAGTACCTCGATCTAGCTGCAATTCTAGCAACAGATTTCATTTAATAAATTCAGCCCCCACCCAAAAAAAAAGAAGGCAAATCAGACGCAAATACAGGAAAAGGAAAAGGAAAAATTACCGGAGAAACAGAAGGAAAGAAATCGAGATGAGTAAAATTGATGAGAGACCGGAGATAGATTTGGAAGTAAATATAGATTCAGATCTCTTTCTCGCACTTTCTCTCTCTAGGAATGCAGAATTGTGAGAGAGAAAGGGAGGGGTATGGTGGTGAGGTTATTTTGTAGTGTAATTGTAAATTGGCATCTGCTGCTGCTGGCTGGCTGGCTGGTGATACTGTTGTCTGTTTGTGGAGAGAGAATGAGATATTTGCCCTCAGATTGGGAGAATATTACGAATCTGCCACACGCGTGACATTTACAGTTTTGATGCTGACAACCCTTTTCTGCCAATAAAGCCACCAATCTGCCACTCTCCAACTACCCAAACACTCACTCCCTTCTCTAATTTCCTTTTTTTTTTTTTTTTAATCTTATTCTTATTGATTTTAATTAAATTTGTTATATACAGGCCCACCAATCACTAAATATACCTCATTTAAAATAAATCAAAACTAAATATACATTGGCAGATATAAATATCCATATTATTCACTATTTATTTAATTTATGTTATATAAATGAAATAGTAACGTTTGTAGGGTTATGTTTAGAAATTTGGTAGTATTAAATCATTTTAAAAGAGTTGTGTTTAGTATTAGGTGGAGTGTATATAACCCCAACCTTAAATTATGTATTTATTAGTGGTTTCAAGATGGTTCAAACCGACTTATGGTTGAACGAGCTCTAATATTACGAAAATCAATTCTAACCTTATCTAGCTTGGAATTAAATTTTTGGTTTGAATCTATCGTAGTCAACTATGAAAACTTCTAAAAGTTTTCAAAATTTAATTAGAATTTAATTTGAAATTGTTCAGTATGGAGGTTTGGGGCTGATATGTGTCCCATTTGGAGACGAGGAGCATTGAATTAAAACAAAAAAAAGTTTTCAATGAAACAAAATGCATTGAAATTAAATCAATATAAACAGGTTTGTTATATATATATATATATATATATATATATATATATATATATATATCAAGTTTGTTTCTACTCCATCAATTTATAACAAATATCATAACTACATATTAAAATTAAAATTACATATCAATTTAATTGTCTTCAACATTATGTCAAATTGAATTTTTGTTATTTGAATTTTATTATTTATGATTCAAATGCTTGCATACTATATTGAACTCAAGATGTGATTTTAATTTTGATATTATATGAATTATTAAAATTTTATGGAATCCTAAAATAACTTTAGCGTTGAATATTATCAAATCTAAAATATGTAATCAATTTGATTCCAACATATAAATAAAATGGAGAATAATGAGTATATGTAGAAAATAGTTTTAATTATTTTAATGCATGGTTCTAAATCTTGATAACTACAAACTTTGTGAATCGCATTAAAAATATTATTCGAGACTCTTCAAATGAGGAATTATCTAACGATGAACGAATATTTTTGACTCAAAAATTTATATAGGGTTGATAACTTTTTATAATGACTTTTGTAGAGCCTGTATCGACCAAATAGTCTGTTAGGCATGACATTCTAAATCAATAATTTAATTATTATAGTTGATATCATTCACAACCACCTCTATTCAGCATCAGATTGTCTCCCCCTAAAATTCTCTCTTATTTTATTATTTACTTTAAAAACATACAGCAAAATTCGATATAAAAGTAAACAGGCATGAGATGAGACAACGCAGCATTGCATTAAATCAGATCCATCCGTACATAGTAATTAATTTTCAATAGAAAATAAATATTTGTGATTTAATCATAACATGCTTCAGGCCTTGATAAATATAGTACCATGCATACACACATATATATAAATGTATATATCAATGATTTAAATTGGGAAATAATGGAACATGTCATTCTGAAAAAAGTTTTGTACCCTAGCCAGAGAGTCAGAGACCCATTACCTTGGCCAGAAACTGTGTTTCAGACTTTTTGATGTACATTTTCAAATTTCCATACTGTGTTGCAACTTGCAAGAGATGACTAAAAGGGTATACTCACAAGTAAAAAATAAAGGAAGAAATTGAACATGACTATGGAACGAACAAAGATCCTTGTAATAATATTTCATCAAATATTTCAATATCTTCGATAAATGTATGACATAATATCAACTTGGAATATGAAATAAAATATTGATTGAAACAAAGAAACCAGAATGTAAATTGTGACAAGACCATGAAATATCCAAGGATACGAGGCATGCAATAGTATGATGAATAATGACAACATCCCAGAATCAGAGAGCTGAGTTCCTAGATCATCAATCAGCAGATAAATAATGCATGTATGTGTGTGCACAAATGTGTATTTCCTATAAGTCGAGCAGTGTTGTTGTTGCCTGATAATTATGTACAAAGTATATAGCAGAGAGAGAGAGAGAGAGAGAGTTTGGCTAAAACTTCCTGGCAAAAAGTTCGCAGGTAAGGATATTGTTGATGGACGTCGCTGAACTTCCAGCACCCAAAACGGGAATAAGGTTGAATATTGACCCTTGATCGCTATCAATTCTCCTGCTCATTTCAGCAAACTCATTGAACGCATTAGTGAAGATCGTTGATAACATTGAATGGCTGGTGTGAGGAGTTGCTGTGAAATAGATCCTCAGATTCTACAAGCAAATAAGATATCATCAAGAGCACATCGAACCACAGGAAACAAGAAGGTACAAACATGATCCTGTGATTTTCTATGGATGTAGAGCAAGAACAGAAGTTTGGTGTATTACTAAGATAGAATTAAACAAGATGAATTGGAAACCTACCAAATTATTTAAACCCTATGTGCTTAAATAGGATCATGCACATAGATTCTTCTGATTGAGTTTTAAAGTTAAGAGGATTCGAGTTGCAGATTTCAAAATTTAAGATACAAATAACTTGCTCGGATACTTTTTGACTACTGAATGAACATTTAAAATTCTTAAGTGAACATTTTAAGTTATTTTTCAGTTCTTACGAAGAATTTGATATGCACTCGATATCTAAGTCAATTCAAATCCTTAGCTCCAAAATCTTCCAGAATTCCTGAACTAAAAACACAACCTTGAGCAAATCTTTTCTTATCTTATATCCATCTTCAAATAAAATTTATCCGACTATTGTTTTCTTGACATGTTTGAGCAATGATGTCAGGTTTAACATGGACTTTTTCACTCAAAAGGTGCAGAGATCAACATTTGTAATGTTGATCAACAATGGATTTGAACAATTAAGATTTTAGTACAACAATTAGAAGATATAGCAATGTGTTAATCCACTATGCAGATGATTAATTAATACCAGCAGCAGAGCATAATTAATTAATAGCAGTAAACTGCAAAGCTATGAAGTGGACATATGCACAACAATTATGTAAACGAGGGAGAGGAGAAAACCAACCAATACATCATCCCAAGAGAAATCATTCTCAAGGAGGACACTATTGAGCAGATAGATGCAGAATTTTGCCATTGTTGCAGCTTCGTTGTTAGCACTAGCAGGGTTAGAAGTCTGGGAACAGATCTTTGCTGCAATTTCCTGTGTGACAGATATGACAGCTGCACATATTCTTCCACTAATGATACACTTCTGAAGACAACTATTATGCCAGCTTTCATGCTGAAATCCCCAATAAGCTTGTTTCAAGCATGAATCTGGTTTCGTGGCATCAGTTGAAACCTCGATATTCTCCCCACTGTAAAGAAGGGGTTTTACTTCCACCAGAGCTCTGTAAAACAAAAGCACAATATTCTGTAAAACAAGTGATATAATCCCCAAATTTGAGTTAGCTTCATGTCAGTGCTGTGTATCATAAGCTAAAGTAATGCCTGCACAAAAAATTATGAAACTTAAGCGTCAGTTGATTTTTCTGGGACATCTTGTTTGTGCATATATTAAAAGAGAGATTTCTACTGACAGCCACTTGATACATAATGATAAATCCTTAGCATTCAATTAGATAGTCACCTTTTTGGAAGATCAGGAACAAGAATGTATAAAATAACAGGATTATTTACTACAGGCATGTTTGACCCGCTTCGACTATTTAACGACAACTTCATTTGCGTGAGACAAACATCCTTCTGATTCTCAATGTCAATTCTGCCTGAAGAACTCAAAGATACTGAACAATAAATGACCATGGCAACAGCAGTTGTAGATATTGAACAGTTGAAACATTTTGCAACAGCTTCACTGTTCTCTAGTGATTGTTGAAACTCCAGAGAAGGACCTTCATCACGGAGCATCATTGTAGCAGGATTAAGCCCCAACTGGCCAGCCATATGCAAAACATTTTCATGCAAGGTTGCCTGAAACATATGGATACATAAATGAGTATATGCTGAAAGTTGCAAAGAGTGTTTAATGAAGAAAACAGTTCTTCAACCATGAGAATCATATTGTAGTAAAGATAGACACATGCACATTTATGATAGATCCTTGTCTCAAACAATTATCCATAAGGTATAAATAAACAGACCAAAAGATAATAAATCTCATAAGAGTTTAGAAGGTCATCAGCTTACAAAACTTCACAACACCAAAATGCTCAAGGGGGAGTACAGTCTCCTTCATAGGATTTGGTTTCAGTTCTCCAACTAGGTTATAAATCCAGAGCTTGCCTTGACATACTGAATCATATTCTTCTATTTTTTAGCTTTACAATTTTGATATTTGCTGATCTCAAGATAACATGAAACTAAGGGATTGAGTAGCACTGATCTTGCGATATGTATGAACATGAAAAGATAAGGGAATAATGATGCCACCATCAATATTATGTAACAACAAAGAATGTAGAGACCATCTCTATATAGGAAAGAAATGCAACTAAAAAACAAAAAACAACTTGTAATTGCCTACTTTAGAATTCAAACCACAATCCACATTTGACAGATGTCTAACCTGGCTGTAAGGACCAATACAACTAGGAGCCCACTCTGAAATACTCTGCACATGCAAAACCTTTTTAGTATTATCATTCGAAACCAAGACTTCAATGTAAGCCCTCCCAAGACCAGCTTGCAAAAGAGGAAGTTCTATAGTAGAACGTGATGGCACACCAAAACGACATTTCTCTTGAGTAATGAATTTCACATATTCATTATTTACTTCGGTAAACTCGTTCATATCAGCTATATATAGATGTAGATAAAGAACATTCTCCCAGGAGCAATTATATTCAGTAAGCAGCAATTCAATTTTTGTCAAAACCACCTGCAGATCTTCTCGCAAATCTGTAAAATTAGAAAGGGTGAAAAGTATGAATATAGCCCAATTGTAGACATAAGGAGAATAAGCTAAAAGAACACGTGCAAGTGGAAATCCACAAGCATGTATTCAGCCATAACATTTTCCATCAGAAATTAAGGTCATACCTGCTGAGGTTTTAGAGGCATCTTGCAGCCAGCAAGCAATGGAGAAAGTATTGTTCTTCTTGGATTTTGAGATGTGAAGTTCTCGTTTCATATCTAGTGCTAAGTTAGAAATCACATCATTTTTTGGAATTGGGGCTTCATCGGTATCTTGGAAATCCCCAACCACCTCACATACTGAGTTGAATTCTCCCACAGTTACTTCACTGCTTTGGTGATTATCACTGGCAGACAAGGAGACAAACTTCTTCTCCAAGTGATATTCCAATGGATGAAGAACCCCTACAGGAGCTATTTGATCTGGTGAATGTAAGACAACTTCAAATTTATCTAGCACAACTCGAGCATTCTGAAAAGTATATACTAATGTCAGTATATCAAGTAGAAAGGGAATGATAACAAGCTAGAAATAAGATCAAGTAAAAGAGTTATTCGACATCATAGAATCATGACCTGAATCACCAATAAGACTAGCACAAATTATAAATCTGCTGCCGTTACTTCACAATCAAAATATTAACTTAGGAAACTCAAAATGTTAGGAAGAGGCAAGCTTACTTTGAAGAGGGGACAGTCCAGAGTTAAAGTTTCATATTCACCCCCTTCACCACATACGTTTATCCCATACAACCTGTCAATTAATCAGCAAAACAACAAATGCTGTCGAGTCAAATACCACGGAGCACTATAGATGAGTTGGCTGACATACTCTTTAAGCTTGTGAAGATGGGGCTCTAAGTGGGCGAGTTCCTTCCCCAAGTGCTTTGAAGGGTGTAAGCCTATGGCTGCAACCTATGAAAAGGGTAAAAGGTTGGGAGGAAAATATAAAAGTTAGATAATAATTAAAAGTAGATAAAGAAATTCATTGAATCATTTATGAATAACTAAGTAAATCCAAATAGAGTTGGTCAAAGTGCTGATAAATCAAAGATAATTTTTGGGCAGATTATTGCGGACATAAAAGGAAGAATTCCTGATTTTATCAAGTAAAATTTGAATAAACAGTACGTTAAGTCCAGACGATTGCATGAAAGAAATGCACAAATGAGTCAGAATGTTAGATGTGCAGATATGAGTAAGACTAGTAAAACAAATATAATACCTTTACTGTGATGGCAATAATTCCACTTCTTATCTATGGAGAAACAAAAGACAAAATGAAATGTTATTAGTAAAAAATATAATTCCTGATACTTACAAACATATAGATAATTAGCAGTGATATTTGAATATCATAAAACTATATCTAAAATTGATAAAATAAAATTTACCATTTGTTGAAGGAGAGATGACTGATCTTGCTTCCACAAATATGACAGAGAAACAAGCCCTAACCTAGAACATACACTTTCTACACGTAGTCTTTGATAGTCAGAAGCTATTGCACCTGAGGAGACTGCTGAAACAGAGGGTATCTGCCGCTTTACTTCTTTTAAGAGGACTAACATATCTTCAACCTCATCCCCAGGAGTCATATTGTAGCTAAGGCCATAATTCCTGTGAAGCCCAAAATACATTGTCAACTGAAGTGGTATATTGAGGACATTACAGTGAATCCCACAGTTGAAACAGATCTGGAAATAATGAGGTTTGTTTTAAAGAAATCTCCGACATAGAAGTGAAGAACTGATAAGAACAGGAACAATCAAACGGAAATTACCGTTTGCCAAAAGCCTCCCGGCTCCTTAATTCAATAATAATGACATAATCCCCATAAACCCTAATTAACATCTTTAAATACCCTACTAATCCTTACTAAAATTAGAATAAGTTCACCAGAAATTATAAACCAAAGCAATAACAAAAGACTGATAAATAAAAAGCCCAAGCCCGCGAACAGCAGGTCTAAGCCCGTCCCCGTCGCAGATACACAATCAACGGCCGAGGCTCCTCCTCCTCCTGCAGCACGACCCCCTGCTCCTGCTGTCTATCAAGAACTAATGAAGAAAGCTATACTAATATCCAGTAATAATTTGTCTTGTTTTTTTTTTAACTCTGTACTGGAGGTAATACCATAAATGTTGACTCCCACCTAAGGTACTTTACTTTCTATTTTAGTTTTCCAATACCCAACTTGCCTAAACACCCACCATAAAGGTTGTGGCTTTCAAATAACATCAAGAATAAAGTGTAGCCGAGACTGTATTACTGATGTAATGATGTTGCATGTAATCAGTTTGTTAATTGGCTATGATGCCCCACTCACTTATCAGATTCCACTGACCTCCCAAAATTAGCTCACAGAAATACAACTTAATACACTTTAGCATCTGGTATTTTCTATCAAAACCTTTTAAAACTAATACCCTTACAAATATGAGTAAAATGAATTGCATGGAATTGGAGACACATAAAGCATCTTATGTCAAATTTAGGATAACCTGATGAATATTTACAACTAATAAATGCATGCATGTGATAGAAGTTGAGCTACGGCCAATTCAATTCAAGCTGAAGCTCAAATATCTCAGGTTTCTATATCAATCCAGGATAAAGTTAACAACTTAACATGAGCACATCAAGATTTTGGAATTAACTAAAAATGTAATGAAGAGAAATTAAGAATAGAGAACTATTTTGACTATTTCTTGGTGGATGACATTAACAACAATCTACAGGGAGCATTTGTTCATGGTTTCTTGGAAGTGTGAGCATCCTCAGCTGCCATTCCAAATATTTTCCGCCTTCAGTCCAAGGTAGTCTAAGGTCTTAAAGAAAATAAACATCCAGTTCTGGTTTGCTTTCAAAGTTATGACAACAGTGAAAAAATATGGCCAAAGAGTAATAGTTCAATGACGGGGGTTGAATTGCAGATCTGGCACCAAATGTAGATGATGAGATTAAAGTATGAATACAACTAATATGAAAGAGTGACGGACAATATCAATTATCAAACAATTCAAAATTGAAATATACAGCATAGCATATTAATAACTGAGAACAGAAAAATATTTACAAAGTACACCAGACACTATTCAGTAACGAGCATCAAGTAAGAGTAATAAGCTCAATCAATGTGCGTATGAATATTCTGAGCCACCTTGCTCACAGAATGAGTTTAATAATTTAGGTATGAATTTGAATCTAACTTTAATGATAAATCTTAAGCGCAAGCTCAAAGATTTAATTGTTGGACAACACCATAGCCGTTCACATTCAAAATAATAATAACACCAATGAAACAGAAAAAGCCAAACTTAATCTGCCATTGCGCATACAAGTGAATATGATGTAAATGTTTTCTTTCTTCATAATCTAGGGAAAACAGTGTGTTTAGCTTCCCTAATATAAAAGGTTGAGTATCTAGTTCTACCAAAGCTTCCCGGTCAAAGGGACTACCTGGTGGTTCCTTGGATTCGTCTTCTAAATAATGGAATCCCCATGCACTGTGCATAGCTAACAACTATCTGGTGTCCTACCTGCAAAAGACGTGTGCCACTTAAAAAATTAAGTCAAAGTTGATTAACCCAAAATTGCTTCCACAAGCCACAATCATTTACCATCAATATGCACTAATTTAAAGGGAAAACACACACACACACCCCTAACAACTTTCACAATTTTATAAGCCAAGGAAAACATGGAATATAAATAATTTAAAATTGTAACAGCATCTCTTCATTCAAGGTCAATCTTGTTCAGTACTGAAGTCTACAAAGAATTCTAATGAAGATATTGTGTTGCACGCTGTTTATAGAACTTCGTGATTCTATTTTTTAGGATGTGCTTGGTTGTGGAAATAAGGAGGAAATCATTCCCATTACCAATGTCCCACAATAAGTTCCCATGATTTGTCTTTTCATTAACAACACCAACCCATCGACCCCACCTCCCTTAATCACAGTCCTCAATCAAACACATTGTGATTCCCATTGAACAAAGCACCCCTTTAATTCACTCCACAGTCCTATTTCACATGCATGCCAGACCTTGATAAGAATGTGATTTCCAGTAATACGCTATCATATAATACTCATCGACCAAAAACCTCAATTAGAGGGTTTCCAATTCCAACTCAAATACAAACATTTCACTCAATCGAAACGAATACAAGTTGACAAAAATAAAATGAACCAAGGCAAAGGCTTACAGTTTGGTACATGTAACTATCAAGCTCATCTTGTGCTTCATCAACAGGCATCAAATTGGCCAATGCTACAATCTGAATTCATAAATGTAATAAAAGAAGAAACATAACTAAAAATGGCTTATGAGTAAATTCCGCCACAGTAATACGCAGTGAAGATGAAAGAGAAAGAGAAACCTGGTGGCCATATTGTTGGCATTTCATCATAGCATAACAACTGTCCTTGCCGCCACTAACTAGCGCCACCACCTTCATCGTCGGCACTGCCGAGTGTTTTCGCCGGTTAAATTGACTAGGGTTTTGCAAAGCTAGAGTTTACTTTCATTAGACCAATTATAACACAGACAGGTTTTTTTCTTTTATTAGCCAATCCAACAAAGTTACGACTTACATGAATTTATTCCAATCATTTTCTAAATGCAACTCGTTTCTAAAACATTTCAATTAAAATTGTTATAACTTGTAAAATTTTTAAAACACACCCTAATATATTCCAATTTTATCCTTGAGGTGGAAAAAAAATTAAAAATTAATTTTCGTTCCACAGTCAATGTTTGATAAAGTTTTGATGTTTTTTCCTTTTTTTTTTTTAAAGGATTCTTAAAGGAAGAAATCATCCCCACAGCAAAAATTTAGATTACAAAAGTGGATCTTAATAAAGCTATTATGTAAAATACATATCTAATCCATATTTACATTATAGTCATTGGATGTATTGAATTGCAAAAAAAAAAAAATTCTCTCATGGAACCGTACATCCTACAAAATTCAATTGTTAGTGATTTAATTTGAAAGTTCTAAACTTGAATTGTTCCAAGTTAATATCATGCTAACCCAAACTCTAATCCATTCTATATACCTTAATAAAAATTCAGAAAGCATTGTATTCTAGGACAAAACAACAAGGGGAAACCCCAACTATCATCAAATTTCATGTGAGTGCTCATACATTTTCGCTTACTTGAGTATGACACAACACCATCACTGACAATAAGAAACTAAGACTTTCTTTTGGACCAAATCACCAATGATTTTGGAAAAAAGATGCACAACGCCGATAATCAAATATGAAAAATTACCAACTAAAGTTCTTCAGTGAATAGAACTGAGTAGTTCCAGAAATTCCAATGAAGAAATGACTAAGTGGTTTCTTATTAAAAAAAAGTCAAATCCCTCACATTTAAATTTAGGCTCAAAATACCAGACAAACTAAAAGTTCCTCTCCAATTAATTCATTACAAGGTCTCCTTGCCCAAAAGTAAAATTAAAAGGTCCAGGTTCTGAACCTTAAGCAAAACAACGATAATTGAACATCTTAATCAAGAAAACTCAACCAAAGAAGAGAAGGAAACACCAAACAATTATTTTTTGAGGAAAACAAATTTTAAAAGAATCAACTAATTTCAAATTAAAAGCTCCTCGTGAACTTAGGGCTCGAAATCAACCAAGGAAGAAGTCCATTAATTTCGTTTTCTTGCTTCAATTGAAATGACAAACAACAGAGCACGGATATCAGAAACACTCACCGAACCGAGCTTGACGAATTTCAATCGAACCACAGAATCGCCAAAATTCCAACAGATCACTTCAGTTGCAGGTCCGAAATCGAATTCATATACATTCACACATTAATTCAAGTATAAATACAACAGTGATCTGCTAATGCTCGGTGAAACTTTGAGAATCAAAAGAAAGTGTTACGAAGCGTTTTCACATAGAGAGTAAAAACGATCCAAAGAATTCAAAATAGAAGAGTGCAAGACGTATTGCAAACCCCTTAAGGTAAATATCGAACACCTTTGTTTAAAAGAACGTCTGAGATCTCCCCACGTGTCGAAATCTTAATCAGCGTTTGGTATATTTTTCAAATGTTTAGGCTAACGGTATTATTAATTATTTCACCAGGAAATAGTTGAAATTTTAAGTAATAATTTTCTCTGGAAAAAAAAGAGAGATTATAAATAAATAGTTCTTCCCAAAAAAAATCGAAATAAAATTATGTTTGAAAAAGAAATTATTAAATATTATATTTATGTCCTTTCCATTACTAACCAAATTAAAAAGGTATTTGTAAAAAATAATTTGGATGATTTCTTCATACTCTCCATAATAGCAAGAAAAATAATGTGTAATTTCAAATAGGAAATTAAGAATTAAGATTTCCAATTATAGATGATTTTTTTTTTCATAAAACATAAAATATTTGTTTTTAAATCCAATATTAATTAATTTAACAAAAATGGCTACCATGATTATTTTTAATATTGTGTCACATTAAAAGAGCTATAATTTATATGTAAAAGATACATTTTCTAAATTCACAAAGAAAAGTGTAAATTATTATTCAAAAACAGGAAATAGCCACATTTTTTTTAATGAATTAGAGGGATTGGAAGGGAAACAAAGTTTTTTAGTCATTTATGTTTGTAGCATTAGATTTTAAGTCTTTTATTTTTCTCTTTTTGATTTTTAGTCATCTATACTTAAAAATTATCATTTTTATAGTCTTTTTTTCTCGTAATGACAGATTACTTTTTTTCTTTTTAATTAAAATTTAATATTAACACCCAAAAAAAATCTTCATCTAACATAGTTAAATTAATATTAATAATTAAAATTCTATTTTTTCATGCAAGCGAGTTAAAGTTTTGTAATTATAAGAAATAAAATATTTTAACATCAAATTGGTATTAAACTATTAACAAATTTATTTGCACAAACACTATACATTTTGTACCGGAAACAGATAATAATAAACTAATAAAATAACATTAATCATACTTTATTAGTTCTCAAATTACATCAAATTATCGAAATAAAACATGTTCATGTCAATCATCTCATCTTAGCAAAATAAAATAACAGTAAAAGATATTTATATAGAACACATCACCATGATTACAAATACAAACAAGCTGCCTTAAATAGAGTACGTCAAAAAACAATGCCATCAACCCTTCTCATTAACTTAAACTAGCTTGTACCCGAGCATTGCGGCGTCTTGCAATATAATTCAATTACTTTAATATAGTACAATTTTAATCATAATTACATAATATATGAGTATCATATATATATTTATATATATACACACTGTTGAATAACACTATTTATAATAGTACAATATAAAGTTGTATATGTCTGATTTTATATTTCAATCATTATTGTTTGGAATTTTACGTATATGTCTATTGATCATGGAATAGTTGCTTCACCGATTGTTTTATAAAACCGTATCTATCTTTTGAGGAGAACTTTTTTTATATAATTCTCTAACTTCCAATTCAATTAATTCAATATTTAGAATGTCAAATTACTAATTATGAGACCAAATTCCTTCGCACTATACTTAATTAGCTCATTTCTTTTTTCAATTGTTGGCTTGTTGTGAATTTTCAAAAGTTAATTGTGCTCCTACAGAAGAATCATCCAAAAACTCGAAGGAAACCCAATAAATACTTGACTTTTATTCTCAATTCTTTGAATTGATAGTTTTTTTTTTTTTTTTCATTTTTACAGGGTAATCAAAATAAAAATTCATGAATATACAGATAATTGAGGTATGTACCTTGATTGATATAACTCAAATTTTCATATGGATGAATCCATCCCAACCATAAACTCCTAACAATTGATATTGGGAAGATACAAAAACTTCATCATAGATCAGAGAAGAAAAAAGTAAGAGGATAACTAAAATTTATAACGACGAAAATTTAGAAGACCATCTCACATATGTGAAAGTGTTTTTGTTGAAACAACCACACACATCTTTACTTATATAATCCAATGGCTTGTAGGGAAAGTTTGATTCAAGAGTTTTGGAGAGAAAGATAATCCAATGGCTTGTAGGAGAAACCTAATTTAAGATCCTTGGAGAAAAAGACAATCCAATGGTTTGTAGGATAAACTTGATTCAAGAGGCTTGGAGAGAAAGATAAATTAAAAATTATTGAGTCATGAAACATTAAAAGAAAAAAAAATATTTACACAGTCAACATTGTGATGTGATATTTTTGAGCGGGAAAATGGCATTCCGGTAAATTTTTCCAACTTACTTGCTATTAGTATAGTATAGATTGTAATTAAAAAGAAAAAAAAAATCCGCTAGTAAAATGCTATTATTGGTAAAATGACTTAAAAGTTATATTTTTTAAATATAAAAGACTAAAAATTAAAATGTAAAAGATAGAGGATTAAAAAATCTAATAACGCAATAAGATGACTTAAAAAAAAAAATTCCCAAAATTTAATAATATTAACTCTCTTTCTTTAAATATATACACACTAGGTTGATTCCATAAAAAAACCAAGATACTGAAATCCATTAAATTGGAGTCTTCAACAATGTGATCAAAATACCTCATTAGCATTCAGGGGTGTAGATGCAATTATGCAACAATTTAATTCCAAGTTCATTTTCCCACAAAAAAACCAAACTTTGCAAAAACTGCAATATACACCAAGTACTACAACTCCAACAAACTCAGTTCATTGCATATGGTGGTTGTTGTGACTGCTGTGATCAATCTGAGCCTCTCACAAGCATCGAAACACGAGTGGGCGTAATCGGAAAGTGCCCGGAAAAGCTCGGGCAGGCGAATCTCTTCTTCCAACCTCTTCTTCAAGCCCTCAACCACCGCCTGCCGCTCCGAAACAGGGTCCCGCGCGTTCAAATCCGTGGGGTCCGCCTCATCGTTGGGTGTTCTCCATTGCATGTACTTCTGGTACCATTCTTCGAAGGCTTGCTTCTTCCGGAAGTACTCTCGCCTCGTCTCCTCGTACCTTTCCTTTGACTTCATCTCCAATTCTTGATGGATGATGATGGTCTTGATCACGGCCGTGAATGACACAATCGCCGTTTTCGCGACCTCGTCCGGAAACATGTCGAGATGGAGGAGAGGCTGGATCAGCGGGGTCGCTGCTCGCGGTGGGGACGAGACCTTTTCTTTCAGGCTGCTCTCGATCGGGACGAGGTGTAGCTTCAACCAGGTGTTGAGTGCGTGGATGTATTGCTTTTGGTTCGTCACGAGCTTCTCGAATTGTAGATGCCATTGCTCGACCACCGTCGCGATCTGCTTTGTCCGCTCGTGATGGTGCTTGCCTGTCTCGATGAGAAATCCCAAAACGTCGATGGATTTGAGGTCGGTCACGATCTTTAGCTGGCTGTCGTGATGTGTGCACATCGAATGCCACATCTTCGTCATCCTTCAAGAAACCGATGTGTTCATCAAAATAGGGCGAAAACGAGTAATACAACAAGGGTGAAATAGTAATTTACCATCCGAACTACGCGATATTTTTTTGTACTATTTTGAACAAACTTTTTTTATTGACAAAACTTGTACAATTTGTCACATTTTGCCAACTCAAGCAAATCATAGTTATACACGTATCAAAATGCAACAAATTGAAAAGTTCAGACGGTAAATTGCAATAAAACAAATGCGAAAAATTGCATATTTCGGATGGAAAATTACAATTAACCCATAAGACAATAATAAAATAAAAAAAAGGCTTGTCACATATATCAGCCATGGAAACAACAAACTTATCCCACAATTAAAGAACTAAGACAAGAACGAGGGCGACGAGTTTTGGAAACAATTGCTTGTCGCGTATATCATTAACTTCTCCAACCGTTGAATCCAACGACTGCATGTCGACTATGTATCGAGTATGCAAATGGCTAACCGTGGCTTTTGCTTTCTCCAATTGCTCGACAGCAACTTTACGCTGATATTAACGTTTCATAAGCTCACCAGCCTAAAACAGAAAAAAGTCGATGATAATACTAAATTACCAAGTCTAAATCTTGAACGAAAAACACACCTTGACTTGTTCGTAGAGCCTTTTCTTCCACGCTAACAACTTATCCAAAACGGTCGCATGTGACTCATAATCTTCTGTATCCACATCTTTTGAGCCATCGCCCTTAGGCACACCCCTGAAAGATGCATGATAAGAACAACTTTCGACTTATATATTTATGCGGTTTTAATATAAGATTCCGTATATATAATCTCAAATAGGTAATGAAAAGATGCAATGCAGGTAGCAAATATTCTAGAAAACTCTGAAAAGCTCAATTTTGGCTAGAGCCTTGCATTCACATTTTACATTCAATAAAAGATATCTAAACATTCTTCAACAAATATACAATCGCCAATCTATATCAGATTTGCATAGAGGGCTACAAAGATTACAATATTTTCCACAATTTCTCCTTACATTCTCTATGCATCTCTCTTTTGTTGAGAAATCACTATATTTTTTTCCATTTTTTTGTTTTACATAGATTTGAGAAATCAATGTATCTCTCTCTTATCTCTTAGCTTTATATAGATTATAGAATAGCTTCTAGAGTAAAATTTTACCATGTGCAGCACCCTTATTTATTGAATTGTTATGACATTTATCGTTTATTTATTTTCAAGAAGGTAAAAAATATATTCATCATCATTCATTGAACATAATCATGTATACTAAATGGCCAGTGATATATTAATATACAAAGTGAAAAATACACTATCGAATGTGAAAATTGGATTTTATATATAAAATTAAATTAATAAAACAATAATCTCACAAAAATCATATATACTCTTAATTTAATAGGCTAGAGGGTTGGTTAAACACGTACCAGAAAGTGTGGTCTCTAATCACTGAATTTAATTTTCTTTGTTGTTGATGAGTGGTGTTGAAGATTGTGGTAAAGCATAAAACGCATGATGATGATGAAATGGGGTATAGTAGAAAGTCTATTATATATAATACTTTGATATAATAATATTATTGATGTGCACCAGTTTTATGCCATCACTTTGCCCTTCTTTTTCGGACAAAGCATGGTCCTTTAGTCCATATATATATATATATATATAATGCAAATAATTTATTTCAATAATGGTTAGTACTTGTGTATACATAATGAATTTCTTATATATTGCAAAATTTGACCAACCATTGATTGATTTCAATTTAGATCCAAGTTTTATATAGATTACATAATAGTTTCATTGGATAGATTTTTTTTAACTTTTCTATTGTATTATTTTATTATATTAATAATACAATTGGTCAGAATTGTTGTGGTTGCCCTAAGAATGTCAAGCAATGGTGTGGTTAATAATTCACGACTCTTTCAGCCTACTTTCTATCTTATCATTCCATTAACTATAATCCATAATTGATTCCTCTAAACTTCTCCAACCTTTTTTTTTTCTAATTAGAGTTGAGCATTATTGTTATTATTATTATTATTTTCTTGAGTGATAGTTCAATGCCATTTACTCGTGATTTTATCATGTGATATATATGTATTTATGTATTGTATAGAACCCTTATTGGAACAACTTTATGAAATTTAGTTATTAATTTTAATTCGTTGGAGTATAGTTGGACATGTTTTTCTTGAGTGTAATTAAAACTATTGTAGAATCACTGATTTATCTTCTACTATGATGATATATATATATATAGTGGAAATAAAATAACTTTTCTATTCACACAATATTAAAAAAAAAAAAAATCTTTTCTGTCCACTGTGACAATAATACCCTTTTGATAGTTAAATTAAACTCACCCCCATGTCAAATTCTGAGCAAAATTTCGTATAATTTCAAGGCATCAAATTTTAGTGAAACATTAATATGATTTAACATAAAATCAAGAGGAAAGTATGTAAAATACCATAAAAATTATGAACTTGGATCAAAAATACCATCAAACATAATAGTATGCCCAAAAATACCATTTTTTTTATAAATGACAAAAACAAACTTAAGACACACATGTGCAATCATTAGATAATAACTACTTCCTTGTCTTATTTGATAAATATAATATATATTTTTCCAAAATTAATCAATTAAATCCAATCCAAATGGATAGTGGGTGAATTCACATGAATTCACGTGGCTACTTACTACTTACCCGACAGAAGAAGGTGGACACGTGGCTACTTACCACTTACCCGACAGAAGAAAGTGGAGGAGTTGGCAGTGGGGCAAGGAAAATGACAGAAGGCATATGAAAGAAGAATTTCGCATTTGAAATCCGCGGAAGACACCTATAAAAAGGAGGTCTCAGTCATTTGAGAAGGGCATAAAAAATTATCAATATTTCTTGAGCACTTCTCTCTACAAGTGTTTAAGTATTCTCCTCCACTGGCGGAGAAATAGTATTGTAATATAAGTTGTATTTTATTTCTTCAATAAAAAGAGGCTTTTGTTTACTTCATGCTATTCGGAAGTTTATAAGTATTATGTGAGGTAATACCAGCAGTGCATCTCCCCGTGATCTCCTTGAAAACTCTACCAGGTCAGTGGGAGTAAGGATTGTGATTTGGGTTCTCGTTGTGAAGACGGAGTGGAACCACCGACTGTGGGCATGTGGTTAGATTGTTGATCCATAAAAACCAGCCGGAATCGAGAGAATCAGAGACAAAGGCAAATGTATGAATTGAACAGAATACTGTGAAAGAAGTACTAGCTTCAAATCTTATAGAAGCATAATTTGATTGCCACGTTGGATGAGCAGTTTCGAATTACTCTCAACGTGGGTTCATCAGTTTCTCAAGCAGTTTTGGAGCAGTTATTTTAAATCTATTTGTTACTTATCTTTGAGCACATTTTTTATAGAGAAATAAGGGTGTTCTTAGACGTGTGTGTTTGGGGTGCAATTAGATATACGCTTTTCTTTTCTCAATTTCACAGTTGATTGAGTGAAGAAGTAGATAGAAGAAGAGTGTTTCTTTCTTGACTGTAATTCTCTGCAAACTCTGATTTGTTCTTGATTAATAACATATCTCTAGCTTTCTCCGTGGATGTAGATCGTTGTGATCGAACCACGTAACTCTTTGGTGTGCTGTGTATTATTTTCTACTTTTGATTGCTCAATCTGCAAAGTTGCAGAGTGTGTGTATCTTAATTTCTTTTTGACAAATACGATTTTCAAAATTTAAACCTTTAAGGTTTGATTATCTTTTGTAATAAGTATATAGGCTGAAATGTTTTTCTCGTGCCAATACTGTCTTAAAAAACAGTGGTCTGGAATGAGTAACAATGTCACGTACAAATTCCTTCGAAAAATTGAATCTAAAAGGATAAAAATATAAAAATACGGAAGCATGTTGGGCCTGATATTGATCAGTTTACGCTATATCCGGATCTAATTAAATAAATAGAGTGGATTTTCTTTAAATAACAAAAAGGAAAAATTAATGATTTTTGGAAGTTAGTTAAAGTCAACTTAGGATATTTAATATTTGGGTATTCATCCCATACTACCATTTTTCCTATAACACAATACTTTTCTACCCTCTAATATAACATATATACCCTAAATACCCATTTTCATTAAATCACATCTCAATCTACCCATTTCAATCATTAGAAGCTATGACATTTAAACCAAATTCCAAAATTTTGTCTTTTAGCATTAAATGCTTTCTCACTTAATTTCTATTTCCATTCCAAATATCAATTATATCCGGATAAAACGTAAATAGATCGAAATTAGGCCAAACATGCTTCCGTAAAATAAATTCATCCCCTAAAATTCATACCTTTATTTGACCGCAACAACACCGGGTGAGATGGTTTGCAAAGCCACCAGTTGGAAAATTACTGCCCCCAGACCGTTTTACGAACAGTTCCTTACTATCCAACTTCAACCCTTGGGGAAGATGATCTGCAAGTTATCCAGCTCCTTCAGCAATTGTACAACACAACCTTGGTTCGTTTTCTACACCAGGTGTACAAAGTATTCCTTCCAGGGGACGAACTAATTGTACTAAAAACACATGTTGAAAGCAAAAACCTTTATTTTATTAAGAACTTAGAAATATTTATTACAACATATGTAATCTCCTTTTGGGAGGAGAATTGCTGGTTTAGCCTCTCATAGAGAAGGCTTGAACTCGTAAACACATAAACTCGAAAATACTCAGAATATTACAAAGATTTTTATTTAGAGAAAACTAAGGGGAATGTTCGATGTCCTCAGCTTCCTTCAACTCTTGCTATATATAGGCATAAATCCGGACTTGAAGTGCGGATTCCAAATCTCGTTTGAACACCAGCTGACCTACTCCATTAGTGCTCCCATGTGACAGTAGTTGGGAGTCTCTTTCAGCTTGGTTGGTGCTCTTCCTCTTAATGCCCTGTGACTCAGCCCATGTTAGGTCTGTCGGGGAATCATTTACTTTTGGCTCATCCCACCATGTGATGTTAGTTGGAGAGTCATTTTCTCATGACCTATCCCATTTTATTTTGTCGGGGGAATCTCTAAAAGTTGGTTGTCGTGGTCCCCGGGGATAACGTCTCTTTTGTGCTGGACCCTTATCCTTGATAGACCCATATGCCTATCGGTCGGGTTTGGGTCAGAATCCTTTCCCAAACTCGGGCTCCTTCTGATCCGGGCATGCTTGACAAATTCGATCAATCCATTTTCCCACATGCGCCATATTGCAGAACTTTCGGTAAGTCTCTTTGCTTGCCGGAATCTTGTTTTCCCAGAGGGTTCTTCTTTTAGTTTCGAAGAGCTCCTCGGCAAATCCTGTTGTTGATCCAGTCATTGAATTCAATAGGAAGGATCCATTCGCTGAATTCTGGAAAAACTTGAAAGGGTATTTGACTTTGTCCATTTCGGTTGGACAAACCCAAAGTCCCCATGCTCTTCTTGTAGAAGCTTTATCTTCTGAAAATGCTCCTACCAGTATTGGGATTTCTTTCGATGAAGCTGCCTTTATGTTTTTTAAGGCATTTATCTCCGGCCTCCTTAGCTTGATGAAATGAAAAGCTTCATTGAAGCCTTTCTTGGTTAGTTCTGGAGCTGCCCTGATAAAGTATAACTCCAAAATATCACCTCTGGATAAATGTGAGTTATTTGCCCAAGTCTCGTGAACTGCTTCCCCAATCCATTTCGGTAACTTCGAAATTTCTGGAAAACCAGGTGATGTGGTATGAATTGAAGTCAAAGCTCCAAAATTCTACCACTCTTGAACTTCATTTGGATGACTTCCATGTTTCATCCAAACTCTTGGGTACTTTCCGGAGATATCAACCACCGTTCTTTCTGGGTTGATTCTCTTTCTTGTTACCAACTTCTCCCATTGCCGTTGATATACCTGCATATCTCGTTAGTTTGAACCTTACTTTGGCCGGTCTGTGGCCGAAGGTTCAACTCTCCCTCTTTTACCCCAGAGGTGTTGGGTTGACTTAAAGACTCCGGTTGTGACACCGAAGCTTCAACATTCGTTGCAGGTTGTACATCCTCAAGGAATGCATTACCTGTAACACTCGTAGGCATGATATTTGAATCCATAGCCTTCGGGTTAGAGTCCCGATCTCTAATCGCTCCTTTTTGCACAGTGGGAGATGCAGCTTAGAGGATAGGCTTATGCAACGCTTGGAACAAATGTCCCTGAGCGTATTGGCATGCTTGTATTAGACCAGAAACGGATTTCTGATCTTTTCGTTGAAGTCGTCCGGCGACTTCGGCATTGAGACATAACGTCCCAAATTCTCATTCAAGACTCTCCAGGTTTTCCCTGAGATGTCTTACTCGTTTAAGGACCTCGTCAGCAACGTGTCTTTCATCTCGTGTTAAGAAATCTGCAAGAACATTTTCGTGAGATTTCACAATGACAATATCATAATCATTATATTGGCATTCAGCTTGCCATCTAAGTATTCTAGCTTTTTCTGGTTTAGATTCAATTTTATTTTTCAGAAAAGTCTTAACACTTGAATTATCAATTTTTAAGATAAACTTTTTAGCCAGTAAGAATAGAGGCCATTTTTTGAAAGCCTTTCTGACTGCAAAGAATTCCTTCTCATTGATATGCCATCGATTTGCTTCTCCGTCTGTAAACAGACCGCTACAATATCTGCATGGCATTTCCCCATTTGGTGTGGCTTTCATAAGGACTGCTGCCCACCAATAATCACTGGCATCCGTATATAGAACCAGTTCATCTTCGTCTTGTGGTATAACAAGTTTCAGAAGCTTTTTGCAGACTTCCTTAAGTTGCTTTATACCTTCTCGATGTTCATCTTCCCATTTGAATATAACATCCTTTTTAAGTAATGGGTTGAACACCTTCCTGTGAAATGCTAGATTGTTGATGAACATTCCAGCAAAATTAACAACTCCGAGAAAACTTTGAAGTTGTTTCTTGTCCTTGAGATCATCTGGAAATCCTTGTATCTTTTCTACAATATGACTTTGTAGAATGATTCCAAATTCATCGATTTCAATTCCAAGGAATTCAATCTTTCTTGTAGCAATTACTACCTTCTTTTCTGAAAGCACTAATCCTTCTTTGTGACAAACATCTGAAAATATTATCAAATGTTTGAGATGCTCCTTCATGTTCTTTGAGGCGATGAGAATATCATCGATGTAGACGAACATAAAGTTGAAATAATCCTTAAAGAGATTATCCATCTTTCTCTGATATATCTGGGGTGCGTTTGCCAAACCCATAGACATGACATTCCAGAGTGTCCTTGTGGTGTGGAGAAAGCTGTGAACTTCTTACTTT
The DNA here is from genome assembly GCA_954870855.1 of Scutellaria minor. NCBI lineage: Eukaryota > Viridiplantae > Streptophyta > Magnoliopsida > Lamiales > Lamiaceae > Scutellaria > Scutellaria minor. Next base: position 2,913,151 of record OX940728.1, on the reverse strand, counting down.
CTTTCTCCATCTTAATCTGGTAGAATCCAGACTTGCAATCGAACTTTGAGAATATCTTGGCACATTTGATACAGTTAACCAAGTGTTCTCTACTCGGGATATAGTATCCATCAAACTCCAGAATGTTATTAATCCATTTGTAATTAATAACAAGTCTAGGTTTACCTCTTTTGATTTCTCCATGATTCCTTACAAGGAATCCCGGGCTGCTATATGGAGAAACTCCTGGTGATATCAACTTAAGGTCCAGATGTTCCTTAAGTATCTTCTGCATATCCTCACGATCATTTTGATTCATCAGGATTGGTTTGAGTCTCACGAACTCGTGTTCCTTTCCAGGTTTAACCTTTAAGAATGCTTTGAGCTCGTTTCTGTTCCACCATGCTAAAGGATCTTCATTGTAATTCCTTTGGATCATTTTCTTGAAATCTTCGAGTGATATTTGTTCTTCAATGTTAGCATCACTCTGTGGATTCTCCAGTATGGCTTTCCGCAATTCCGCAATAGCCTCTAGAGGAACTCGTTCTTCTCCTTGTATTCTGAATGAATACAAAGTATTATCTCATCTCTTGGTATCTTTTTGTTTCGAACCAAATTGTCGAAAGGATAATAAGACATCACCAAATCTTCTTTTATCCGCCATTTTTGGATGTCGAAGTTTGGATTCATCACCACGCTTGCTGTGAAAAGTAAAGGGCATTTTTCTGTAAAATGCTTCCCGCAGTCTCTGGACAATAATCTTATGATCACATAACGTTGTGAAAATAAGCCTTCTTGTCTCATTTTCCTATGTAAAACGCTTGAATGTTTGTAGGAAATTATTTCCTAGCAAAACATCTGCTCTTGTATCATGGAAATATATTGGTGGCGTCTTCACATTATACCATGGGGTATCACCCGCGCATCCGATCATAATTTCCATTTGTTTGATCCCTCGATTAAGGATAAGGATCCTTTTAGAGAAATCTCGTCCTGCAATAGCTAGTAGATCTTCTCCCATTTCTTTAGGAAAAACCTCCTGCTTTGCAGTACATATTCCTGCTCCTGAATCAACATAGGCCGCAAAATACTCAGCCTTGTATTCAGTATATATCATTCCGATAGAGATGTATATGGAGAATGGACTAGTGGTCATCTGATTCTATATCTTTTATCAGCCACTGTAAACTCCATTCCATCTTGTAATCTTTCCCAAGGTTTATGATCCTCAAGAAAGTTGATACCCAGTATTAATTTTTCTGGGATCTCTCATGCAATACTCGTAATAGTCAGAACAATTTCACCCATCTTTAGGCTTCCTTGATATCTCCCGACTATTGGCTGTTGTAGATAATATAGAACATCACAAGAAAAAATATTTTCCGTTTAGGTGATGTCGAATATGACCTCAACTCCTCTCCAACCTTCTGGACATTTCAGCTCTCCTCGTCTTTTTCAAAAACCTGGGATTCGCTGAACTGTACTGGGCCTCATTTCTTCCCAACGACTACTACTCAACATTCTGTCTTGTTGGAAAGATATTCTTCTTGTCTCCATTCTGAGGCTTTGACTCTTATTGAAGATAGGTTGATCTTGTATTTTCATATCTATCTCCTTTATAGTTGGAGATTCAATGAGTTCTGGTAGAACCACCTTGTCGAAATCCTAAAAGATTCTTGGGACTTCAGTGAATTCCTTTCTTAAGAATACATCTGAATGATGTGTATTCGAGAGAGCATAGGAAATCTTGTAAGTGATCGAGTAGGGTCTGTTCCCTTCTTTCATCAAATCCTCTCTCTTGAAATCTTGATGAAGGGTTAAGACTTTGTTAAAATCTCGATCTCCCAGATTGTATGCAATTCTAGGATAGACATTAAATGCCAATTTCCCTGCACACAAGTTTCCTGTGACTGCTCCAAGGCATGAATCCTTGAGATTTGAAATTCGCTTGTCAAATATGGCAAGATTGAGAGGCGAATCAATTACTTCTTTAAAGGTTGCTTTAATAATAACTCTTATAACTCCGATATGAATCCATGAGAGTGTATTTGCAACTTCTCTCTTAACTTGACTTCTGATCTCCTGAACTTCTCGGTACGGGATCAACTGCATCTCGATCAGGTTACTTGTGATTCCATTGGGATGACGAATTCTCCCGTAGTAACCCTGTGGATGATTTGGTGTTTCCTTTTTCGAATTCCAAATTTATCCAAGACCTTTTCCATAGCTCCAATGGTAAAACCATCATAGATCTGAAACTTTGGATCTTCTTTCATAATCCTCATAAGAGTTTTATGAGAAACTGTTGTGTGTGAGAGGAATCCTGACATATTCTCTCTCATTGTTTGAAGAATTTCTTCTTCACTCCGATTCTGATGTGGATTCACTTCCATCATCTGAATATATCTCTTCTTCATAGATGCTTTCATTTGAGGATAGATCCTCAAATTGATACACCTGTATAAGATCTTGGTAATAGACAGCTTCTTCGAATTCTGGTGTTGCTTCGAACTGTCTAAGACCTCTTCTTTGGTTATCTGGGCAATCCGTTGAGATATGCCCTCTTGCTCCGCAAGTCCAGCAATTACAGTCTTTGAAACTTTCATTAGCTCTAGTGTGAGCACGCCTGAAAGTTCTTTTTCCCATAGTTTTGCTGGAACCTCCTTGGTTTGAACCTGTTGATGAGGTTCTACTCCTGCTTGGTGCTGGTCTTTGCCCTGACTTATAGCTCCGGGCTTTTTGTTTAGACCACATCCTTCTAGGTCTCCATGAAGACTTATGACTCCTTCTGTTGTTGTTGCTTCTACGGCTATAAGGATGGCTTTTCTGTTTCCTCCTTTTATGCCTCCGTGGTTGACCTCTCACCACTGTTGGGATGTCATTATCTTCGCAACATAGGGGAACCATTTTATTGATTCCTCGAAGTCTCTTGTAATTTTTGTAAAGTGTTGTCTGGTGGCACCATTCAGATAACTTAGTCTTTAGGAAAGACATCCTTCTGGCTACAGTATCCAAATCATCTGCACTCTTGTATTCCCTGATGAGCATTTCTCTCCAGGGACTTGGTATCTTCGCAAAGAAAAGTTGCGAAACTTTTTTTTCATCCACCTTGGACTTCCATCGGTATTCAGTGAATAACTTGATATATTCATCAATATGACAAATATCATGTAACTCTAGGCAGTAGAGGGCTTGTTTGTATCTTTTTCTTTTTTCTTCTTCTATTCCCTCAAAATAGCCTATGCCGATAAAATGGATTTTGAATAATTTGGCCATATTATCGACAATTCCTTTCAATGACTCACCAGCTGTGGCATTATCCTTTACATCTGGTGCCGTCATATCCCACGCTCTCTTTGCAGATTCTTCAAGACTCATTTCAAGAAGTAAAATGAATCATTCCTTTGTAAGATCAAGGGTTCCTGCTGCAATCCTCATCGATGATGCTCAATCATCAATAAGGACTTCTCGATTCTTGAAATCTGGAATATCCAGGTTTAGCATCAATCCATACGGATGTATCAGATTAAGCTGTGACTTTCCATATGGCGTATTAAGTAAATCTGGCCTTCTAAAACGTTGTCGAGTTCCTGATACAATAGGATCTCCTCTTGTCGTAAAATCTCCAGCATGCGGCATTGGTTCATCCACATGATGTGAACCTGAACTCTCTGCTACATTGGGATCTACTGGTGGTTGTGGAGGTAGTCTTGGGTGTTGGTCACGAGTAACCAAGGCTGAACCATCTCCTGTTTGCATCTTTAGATCCACACCTAATCCTGCAAAGGACTCGACAAGTTCTTATAGATCTTCAAGATTCATCCTCTCCATATCCATCACCTTAATTTATGATGGATTTTCCTTTGATGATAGCAATGAGCTTTTCATATCAGATCATTGGTCGTATGACTTCAGTTGGTTTCCCTTTTTGGTGTAAATAGGGAACCGTTCCGAAATCTATACGTTTTCTTTCTCCGGGAAGACTTGGTCTGTCCTCCAGATTCTTGACTCTTTTTTGTATATCATGAAGGATTTCAAGAGTTTCCTTCTGATATTTTACCATCGTTTCCATCTGGTTCTAGATCTGATGGACTTGTGTTGGTAGATGATTATGACGGTTGCCATAATTCTGCACCGTCTTCTGGATTTCTCTAAGATCTATAAAGAACTTAGATGTATCTGGAAGTATCTCGCTTCAATCTGGTTCTCCTTCAGGAACCATGATTCTGATGGACTGCTTCTTGCAAGATCATCAGTTCAGCATATAACATTTGGTTAACCTCAAGATAATCCAAATGATAGGCTGCTTGTACATTGTATTGCCTTAGGGCTTCCCTGCAGGCTCCTGCATTTTCTCGTTCAACATATTGGTCTTCCCAATACATTATCTTGCTCTGGTGTTCTTGTTTATATATCGCCAAAATTTGACGATATCTCCTGTATGGTATACATCTTGGACAATTGTCCAGATCCATATTTTCGCGAGAAATTCTCCTCACCAAAGGTTAATTACATAACAGTAATAAAATATAAAAGTTCTTAATAAACCTAGGCTCTGATACCATTTTCACGCACACGTTTTTATCCCGATTTTATGCCCCATTTTAAGATTTTCAATTTCCGAAGGAATTTGTATTTGGCATTGTTACACATTCCAGACCACTGTTTTTAGGCAGTATCGGCACGAGGAAAGTATTCCAGTTTATATACTCATTCCTTAAGAAAATCAATCTTTAAAGTTTCATTATCGGGTTCGGATTTTCAATATTTGGAATGGAACTATAAATTAAATTAGAAAACATATGGATTGGATTTAGGAAAATGTGCTTGGAAGTAGTTAAAATTAAATGATTGGAGAAGTGGGTCAAAGGGTTCAAAAAGGTCCTTTGACTAAAAATTGGGTATTTTGGGATATTTTGTTATATGAGGGGTATTAAAGGATATAGTTATATGGAATGGGGTAGTTGGGATATTTACCCTTTAATATTTTATGGTAGTTTATGACATGATATTATATCTGATGGTAATTTTGGACATTTGTTATATTTGATGGTAGTTTAGGTCACAAGTTATAAGAATTGTGGTATTTTGTGTTGCTACCCCAACTAAAATCAAATCCACAGACATATAAAATTAAAGAAATGTTTCACAAAGTATAACTTAATCACTCCATAAAATTCGTGATTAATATGTTTTCAAATTTGAAGTACATGTTTTATGTTAAAGTTGTAAGTGCGCTAGGAACCAACATGAAATAATTGGGGTGTTTTTAGTTGATGGGTGTGCTTAGAATTCAATGGGTATCTTAGTCCCTACCAAAAAAAAATTAACAGCTTTTTAAATGCTTAATTTGGGAGAAGGATAAGCTTTTAGGGAAGCTCAACATTCAAGACAAGCAGGTAAATTATTTCTTGAATCAGGGTTAAATGAATAGAATTGCATAATCTTTCATTTTGCATCAACATTCCTTTCTGTTTCTTGCAACTCAAATTTGAATTCTGGTATATGGTTTATTCAATTTTCAGAGCTTAACACATTACTTGTGCAAAGAAATCAACCCATTGCAAGCTTTACCTAATTGAGTTTGAACCCTGTCTTAGGAAGTTAATTTCGATTGATAGATAACAACTTAGGTTACTTGTGAGATATATCTAATGTTAGTCTTAAATCTGTACTTCCAATACAACTAAAGAAGATAACGACGAAGGAACTCTTCAATATATTGTCACACACTCAAGCTGCTCCTTACACTAATGTAGGGATATTGGCACTTATATACTGTAGGGATACTTAGATTGCAATACTGTTACACTAATGTGTTCATCTTAATCTCAAATTGCAAAATGTATATGGCTAAAATTACAAGGTTGTAACATATTGTTGCCTAAAATTTAATCTGTTTAAAAGAGTCCACAAAAACATGTAGTTGATGTCTAAACGAAATATTTCCATATAAGAAATCACAAACCTGTTCAAAATGGAGAATGTGTAACCCAATAATGCAAAAGAAAAACAATGAAGTAAAGAAGATTTATGGCAAATGTTGGTTTCAGCAGCTTTTGATGATTGCTTTTAAGAATCTGGTTCTCCTTCTTAAGCTGTGATAAATTCTGTGTGTTTAGAAGCTATATCTTGTGCAATAATAAGTTTGAAGAAAAATAGTAGGCTAACCTGGTCAACTGTTGTAGTGAGCTCTTCAACTGCTTTTAAGAGTGATGAAATTGTTCGTGAAGTAACATCTTGGTAAGCTGACTCAACTTCTTCCACTGAGTCGGGGTCGAAGAAAATTCCTTCTATAATGAATAACTGCTCGAGTAGATCCACATCTTCTTGCTTCATTCGTTCCCTCAACTATGAACAAAGAATCTGTTTAGGTACAATTAATTTTGAATTTTTAGGAAACATGAATCCAACCTGTTTCAATATTCTCTCAGCAGACTCGTTTTTGATCGAAACCACACCCCCTGGACTGCTGGTGTCTTCCTCTTTGAGATTGACATGTGGTAGTGGCGATGCCTTTATGTGCTTTGCTCTGCTCAAAGAAGAGAAAAAAACGTAAGAATTCAACTAACGAGATCCTCTATTTCAAATAGTTATATGTTAAATGATGATCAGTAAAAACTGGAGAGTATACCTTGCACCAAACCGGAGAGTCGAGAGGCTTTCGGATGCATTTGAGGGACTAGGGGAGCAGCAACAAAGCAATGCAGTGTGGGAATTTCCTCCCTGTGAATTACTAGATAAGTTTATGTAGCTTAATGAATTTTGATAATTCAAGCATTAGCAATGATAAGAGGTTAATATGAGGAACTAACAAGAGCATCCTGCAGGATCCGAGTAAGTTTAGAATCACGATAAGGTATGTGGTTCCCCCTCCCTGGTGAACTTAATGCGTTTATCACGTTCCCTAGTGCTGACAATGATTTATTGATAGTTTTGGCTTCTTCAAGGGCTTTGCCTTCAGCTCCTGTTCTCTCTGCTTTCTCAGATCCCGCTAAGTCCACAAGGATCAACTTTCCATACCTATTAAATATTCCGAATAGATTATGAACTCGTTTCATTTATCTATAACGATTGAATTTGGGAAAATTACCTTCTCTCCTTCTTTAGTTCCTGCTGGATCACGAATATATATATGCAATGACTTCTACTGCTGGCCATATTCATTTCTGGATATGTTAGGTGTACAAACTTACTTCCATGTAGCTAGATGACAACAAAATTTGGGGGCATGATAAGAAGGGGGCTTATGCATATAAGAAATGAGTTAAGTACAGATGTAAGGATACGAGTTTCTCCCACAGCTCTGTTTGCTATTCCAGTCTGCAAAACGATTTAAATGTATCAGCTGTAAAACAACATTGATAAAGAAAGAAATGGTAGGGAACTGAAGGAACTTTTATCTTACAGAAAAACTTTGCAACGCCTCTGCAGAATCGGAGATGGATATCTGGAGAGTAAATTGAAGCTTCTGAAAATTATGATATCAAACAATGGAATATGTACAACGAAAATGGAGAAAATCCACATGAATATGAATAGCAGAACCGCAGAGTTAATTTGGATTGGTTGTTACGTGCTTGGTAATTTTGATTGAGATTCACATATATAGTAAATATTTTGCATGTCACCAATTCTATCATTCAACAATGTGAATGTCATACCTTTATAAATATAGACACACACATATATGTATATATACGTAAACAACCAGAGAAGTTTACATACTGACATTGACAGCAGATGTAGCTAGAGCAAGGTTCTTCTAATTTTACGCTGAAATAGTTAGGAGGAGGAAGGCAGGAGGGACTACTACCTCTGTAACTCCACTCACAAATATTCCTTGCATTTTGTTCTCCTTTATCTGTAAATTGTCTTTTGATAGATCAAAAAGGTCCCTGAGCAATTCAAAAGTTCCCGTTAACTCGGAATGAATGCTGTTTTCCCCATATACTCAATCCAGCTTCAGAATAGCAAGTAATGCAATTACTGCTGCTTTGTTAAGTATGCAGACCTTACTCTCTCCATATATACTTCTACCTGTAAGTATCAATTGGAAAAGGTGCTTAGTTCATGTGTAATATTACCTGAAAACATGAAGTACTAGGAGAAATTGTTCGGTTGGGATTTCATACCATTGATAGTTTGATTGTATACTTGGTCATACCATCTGAAAGTTTAATAGTATTGAAAAGCCCATCCACCACTCTTGGTAATAAACCTTTCCGTTTTTCATCACACTCTATGATGCTTGGTCCCTGGGGGTGGGGGGGGGGGGGGGTGGTTGAAGAGAGTAAGCACTGCATATAACAGTATTAAATCCATATTACATTGTCATCATATTACCTCCATACTGTAAGTCTTCCCTGCTCCTGTCTGGTAAGGCAACAAGCAAATAGAATTTATGAGATGGGTGAAATAGCATCAAGATAACGAGCCTAGTAAAAGGAATAGAAAGAGAAGGAGCTCATACACTTAACCATGCAAGTTTTCATTCAAGATGAACAATAGTTATAGGATGAACGGAAAGAGTTTTGCAAGTGACCAATACACAAACAAAAGCGCACAATACTTTCTTGTAACTTTAACAATATGAAAGGTCGAAATTTACTGAGTTGGACTACTAGTACATAAAAGCACGGCCACTCATCTCAGCAACCAGAAATAAAATGATATTTCAGAAAAGAATAAGAAATCTGAACTCTGGAACCAATAACATGCACACAGGCAGATACAAAAAGATCTTTTGAAATTGACCGATTTAAATTAACATTTAACTTCTTTGCTGAGAGAGCAGTGTGACTAAAATATACAAAATAGAGGTTGTTTTTTCATGTTTTTTCTACTCAGTATCTAAATACAAATATTCGCCTAAGAACCAAATAGTTAGATCAGGTGACTGCTGATTCACCTTATCAAGAAGAGAAAAGGTACAAAAAGGACTCAAGTGAAGACTAGAAGGTGTTGTCCGTGTGATGGGTCCCAGAAGAACTCTCAAGTTCTTTAAATGCTTTTTGGTCATCCCAACAAGGCCTTGAAATTTTGGTAAGGTTGAATCCCAAGGCTATGAGGTCTCAGGTGTAGATTGCTGTTACTTGTTCCACTTATCCAGATACATTTAGATCGATTTTGACACACTTATTACATTTTCAGCAAAATAAATGAAATAACTAATAGTTATTGAATAGAACATTCACTGGAAGAGTTTCTGGCATTTTAAGAGTCATACATTGGTGATCTACTTCCTCAAGTATGCTTCACCATATTTATAAATAGTGAAAGAAGGTTAACAGAAAGTCTTAGAAGTTGAGTATTCGCTTACACCTTAATTGATCCATTCATAGAAGATAGAACTAAACATGTTAATGTATCTTTTGACTGATTGAAAAAAAACTTCCCAGACTAAATAAGAAATATACCTGTCCATATGTGATGATTGCCCCATTCACTCCATTAACAACACCTGCTACCAAGAAATTATGTCAAGGAAGTTTGAAGCAAATTGTAGGTCATGGCCTAGAGAAAAAATTAATACCAAATGAAGAAGAAACTATTCTGAAAATTTATGAAAGTACCTTTTACAATAGGCAAAGCAAGGAATTGATATATGTCAGCTTGTTCTGATCCTTGATAGAATACTCTATCAAAGCGGAATTCAACTTCCTCTTCCTTTCCATCCTACGATGGATTATTTAAATAAGCTATACACTCTAACCACTTAACTCTCCTTTTCATTTTGGAAATATTTCCAATTTTTCAAAGTTAATTAAGCTTTCTATCGATAACCTTATGAAGGAAGATGCATCCTTAGTATTCCTCACTAATTCTGGATCATTTAATTTGACACTAATGTCACGTCTATTCAGCCATAACTTCATATTTAGCACAATAAAATCATACAGCCGCATTAAAAATAACTTCATCATCCAATGCACAAATGTAAAAATACCTTGAAATCGATTAAATTTTTAGGCAAAAGAATGATAAACCTCACAGTATAAAATTTTGTAAACTGATAAACCTCAGCATATAGAAATTATTTAAAATAACATACAAAGGCTGCCACAGAAAAGATAACAAGTGATCTACCTTGAATACAAACGATTCAGAATCAATGCTGCCAATGCTGACGGAATCACCATGATCGGACCTTTCCTTCAAATTCAGAGGTCTGAATAGCGCACAGACTCTTATGTTCGGCATTTATCCCCTTCCTTTAGCAGATCTCAGATTCACACCGATTATCAGCTTGTACCCAATCTTATATTCTGCATGAACTACGAAACGAAAACCCCGCCATGAACGCCTCAATTGCAGAGCTTACCTCAAATTCTCGCGCGATATGAATGCTTGTAATTCTAAAGAGAGACTCAAATGCTTCGAGACTTTCAGCGAATTCTCCCGCCAAATATGAGAGAAAAAGCTTTATATATAGTTGTGTAATTGTGCCTCTCTGTGTATGCGCGCAATTTGCCAGAGATCTCTCTCTCTCTCTCTCTCTCTCTCTCTCTCTAAATATGCTAGTAGATGGATGTATGCGTGTGTTTTTTTCTTTTTAAATTTAAGGGTTATATATGGAAAAATAAAAAATATGATTGTTATTCAATTTGTAATTTAAATTATTTTTTATCTAATTGCAATTTGTGAAACGATTTCATAAGAGTTCTATAGTAATGAAATTTTTTCCGGAGAAATGCACATTACGATTTGCAAGTGACTTTCATAAGGATAAAAACAACCTAAAATATGATCATTTTTTTCAATTTGAAACATAATTTTTTTTTAAATTATGTATCTATCCTTATAAAAATCATGTGTTGTGCATTTCGTCAGAGAAGATGGCAAATAAAAAGTTTAGATTGCACTTCGAAAAATTCTTGAATTTTGAGTTGCGATCAAATAAACTAAAAAATTAAGATTGTAAATTGAAAATTGATCATATTTTAGATTGATTTGCAAAGCGTGCCAGTGAAAGAATTTTGAGATGAGTTAGTGAATGTAAAAAAACTTCGATGGGTACTTGCATTGTAGCATTTACAAAAAGAATTTCAATTTTTTTTTTTGTTTTTTAAATGTTTTTTTATTTTTCTTTAGGATAGAAGTAATTTTTTAGAACCAATCCTAGAAGAATTTTAATGTGTTGGAAAAATTGGTTTGATGTGTGGTAAAATGTATAATAAATAATAAATGTAGACACATTACATTAAAGGTATATGCAAATACATGAATAATAATATAAGTTGATGTTCAACATAGTTGACAAAACGAAACCTCAAACCAATTTATTAAAAATAACAAAAGTAGTTGACAAAACGAAACCTCAAACCAATTTATTAAAAATAACAAAAGTAGGACTCTTATGAAATTGTTTCACAGATTCAATTTCACAAGACAATAATACATATGTGAATTTGTGAAAATAAATTTAATTTGTAAATAGTTAAATACAGAATTTATCCCTGTAAGATCATCTCAAGTTTTTATTAAATAAAAATTGTACAATAGTTTGATAGTTCAAATGTTGTAGATCTTAATTTTAGTGACAATTTAGATGACGACATTGTAGAAATGACCATCATATGTCATAAGCACATTGCCTCCTTTGCAAAGCATAACTAACTAACCGAGATGTTGAATGAAATCCTATTATTATAGCTGGTAAATACCATATAAATACCCTTCATTTAGATTGGCATTTTAAATACATAATATTTGTGTATATTAATAAACAAAATAAAATAATCCATAATATCTTTGTCACTCAATAGTGATATGAAAGGGCAAGACAAAAATCTTTATTTTTCGAGTTTTTTGCCATCCATTAACATCATTAACTATTTTACAAGAAAAACTGTACCAATCTTATCTCTACAACAAAAGCCTATTTAAGTAATCACATCTTTACATTCAACTGTCACTTTAAAGTTCAGACAACTGTTTCTCATATGAAAGATAAGAAAAGAAAAAAAACCAACATAACCAGCCAACTACGAGTCAGAAATTTCAATTCAAGAGAATTCAAGAAACGTAACAAGCAAACGAAACATACGCTGCAGTTTAAGCCGAATTAATCCCACCAGAAAAATGTACTAGCAGAGTAATAGACATTTGCTCTAAGAGAAAATAATTAATAAACATTTTCTTACAGCTATGCAAAGAGAAGTCCTAATCGTTGTGAACAAACGTAACCTGTTGCCAGTTAGTTGCCAGTCAACAATCGGTGCACACTTGCCAAGCCTTTCCATAACCCCATGGTACGGAATCAACATTTCTCTAGCTTGGCAAGTATGCTGCGTACGTGCAGATAAGCTCAAAATTTTCCAAACTGCTTCTACATATCATTTGATTGGAATACGAGACTGCTGAAACCCACAAGATGGTATGTCCCACAAAAATATCGGTTTATGCTTTATAGCCAGTTGATGCAAATAATTCACTGTAGATGCCTGAATAGAGACAATGTGTTACAAACTGATTATCAAATCATGGAAAGACTTGACATCAATAAATTTACATATGCAGCTTCTTTATCAGAGTAAATAACCATGGACATATCTCACATAACATCTAATCTTGGTATCAGAAACATAGAATCGGGCATTATGTCGACATCGTCATAAAAATCATTACCAGTTTTTTCCTTGAGACATTCTAATCATCAATTTGAGACATCCTATGATTCTAATCACCAGTTGTATAAAAATTAACTGATGATTTTATGCTAGATTTCCCTAGAAGTTGGTAATTACAAAAGGACCACTCCAACAGTAGTATTTTGTGGATGACTAAATGAGGGTTACAAATGTCATTTCCATGAAACTGCCCATCAATTTGGACAGCAGTCCTAATCCAGTGTCATTGCAATTATTGAATAGTAGAGCATGCTTTTGCAATTATGTCGAACATAATGTGCAGCTGTAGGATTATCCTGATAAACTTGACTAATGTCCTGAAGAAATTCTCAAACTGAAGCAAGGATATGAATCTCATTTCTAATATATCAAAAGATAGTGGAGATCAGTAAATGGACCCAAGTATAGACTGGTATTACTCAGATTTGAACTTGCAAACATTAAAATACAGCAGACAAAGCACAAATATACATTAAACAATTTAATCTTTAAATTTTGATGGACTCAAGAGATATCTTTCTTAGCGTCAATAGAAAGCTCACCACCAAACAGAACTCAAAAAGGAGCCTCAAGTGATTCATCCCAAACATCCGCACTTCCATTAGAGGCATCTTCAGCATCTTCCTCCATTGAAAGCCTAATATATTCTCTGTGCGCAAACCGGTCCCACTCTGTCAAATTTGGGTTCTCGCGCTCCTGTTCAGGAAATGAACGAGACAAACTTTAAAACTCTGTTGAAAACATGCTGAGCAATACATCATCGATCTTCCACTAAGAATAAACAAGTTGCACCAATTTTACCTGGCGAATTAGGAATGGGTCACGAGTCTCAAAAGCCATGAACTTATTAAGGTTAAAAAGGATATTAAAAACACTGCCAGAGAGTTTGCTTCCTTTTAAATCACGTAATGTGAAATAGCTATCGTCCTGCATAAGAAAAAAAGGTTGAATCTCATGAATCGGTAGGCAGACATTTTTCCTTAATAATGACATGCAACCATGAATTCTAATTCAACTAACTTGTTCAAAAATGACAGTTAAGCAGACACTGCGTGGTTCAGTTTTTGCACAATCTCTTGCTTATCAATATAGTGTTTGCCAAGTTCTATTATCACCACTTATAAGATGGAATTATAACCATATCACAACTTCTTTGGATAAGACCTCTATCTCACACAAACAGTGAAGGGAAATAGTTAAACGAAGACATAATAAGTTGTATAGTCTACACTCCTATAGCAAAACCATTGAATAGTCTACACTCCTATAGCAAAACCACTGAATGTGCAGGAACAAGCGTATTACAAGGACATAAAGAGTGGCAAAATTCATTTCTCCATAAGTGACTTCTGAAGACTCTAAAAAAGCACAAATATACACAACAAAGATTTGAAACTTGTAGAGAAAACAATCGAACTATCATAAGGAAGTTTACCTCTGGACCAACCATGTCCACTATCTGGCACAAAATATCCTCAAAAAGCACAGGCTCTTGGGCCATGCATTCCATTCTGTGCAGCTGCTCCTCGTAAAAGTATTGCATCTCATTCCTCGTAATAATTCCATTTCCATCTAAATCTATACATTTGAACCTGAGGGTAATGAAAGAGTAAGATATCAAGTTTCTCGTACGGATCAAACAAATAATTCACTTCTGATGATTTCATATGGTGTTTGGGGGGTGGGGGGGACTCAATGTAGTACATCCTAAAAGCATACTATGTCCTCTTGGCTTGATTACAAGGGTTATAACTTATTAAAACCATTCAAAGCCTAAATTACTATACATGAATGAGAAACAAGACTTCAGCTCAAGTGTTTGGTTCTTGATGTGTTGATCATCCCCTACAAGAGAATCGAATATGAATATGTGCCAGGTTACCCTGCACAGATAACACATCATTCTCCCTTACAGTCTCTACCCACCATTTAAAAGGTCTGACCAAAAAAGAAATCCTCAATCAATTGTGGGAGGACATACTCGCAGCCTGTAGCCGGCCCTGAAAAGTTTCAAACCTGAGAAACCAGGTGCACAAAGGGGATTCTTATAAGAATCAGGCTCTACACATTCCTAATCCATTTCAAAGACTAGTTACCATAGCTCCCAGTAAATAATATTCAAAAAATCTCATGTATGCAGTATCTCCCCATTATGCATTTCAATGTTCAGAAGTGAAAACAAATTTCCTTTACAACATGATAATGTTTCAATAGCTCATTACTGGGAAAAAGGTAATAATTAAGTTCCATATTGCAAAACCACCGACATTTTATGCTAATTGAAAAGACACATACCAGTACTCAAGACTAGGCTCAGATGATTTATCCTCCTCTGACAATATGAAGTAAACAAAATCTTCATATCCCATCTTTCCTTCAACCTTACTGGTGAACTTTCTGGGTACCTTAGCCAAATTTCAAATAAGCATTATTTAGAGAGATGAGTCAAACATCCTTAGGTTAGAGATTAGTCTCTCTTCAACACAGCAGATAACATGATTACAGCTAGAACATAAGATAACAAACCTGAGAAAATATTCTATCAACAATCCTGTAGGTAAGTGCATGGTTACCATATTTGATGAGGTTCTCTTTGTCAATCAAAAAATCATGATCTGTATCCAGCTCCCAAAACTTGCAATATATCACGTAAAAATGTTCATAAGAGAAGTACCTGCAGTAAAAAGGAAATGAAGACGGCAAATGAAATAAAGAGGATCAGCAGCAATGTGGATGTGGCAGCAGACTAAGAGGGGTGTTTGGCTAAGCTTGTTAAAATGATTGCGCTAATTCTTACATCAACATGTTTTAAGAGCTTATATGATGCTATATTTTATTTTAAAAATAAGTTAATGAAGTGATTGGTTAAAATAAAATGATGAAGCTTTTAAGACGTTAGTAATGACAATTCTAAAATTCATATGATTAAATTTTGGAGTTTGTGAAAGTAAGATATTATTTCAGATAGTCTGTTAATTTTCTAAAAAAAAATGCTTATAAGCTTCAAACATCGTATTTCTATTTTCTCTAGAGGCACAAACTTTTGACCTAATGAATATGTTATTTCCTTAAAAGCAAAAAGAAATGGCAAAAAGTAAAAATAAGTTGTAATGGGAGTTGTAGATCCGTCTAAGCATTCAAGGAGCATAAGAGATATTTTAAAGAGCATATAAGCTAAGTCAAACTCCCTCTAACTGCAAGGGTAAAACACAGACCTCTGTGGTTAAATGAACATTCCTACAAACAGGATACTTCCTTACCAGTAAGAAAATTATAACTGTAACTCTTCTGAAATATCTGGTCTCATTTAAGTGCAAATTTGCTTCTGCAACGAAACTCAGCAGATAGGAATGTGCTTTCCGTTGATTAAGTAAATATTCTTTTTATTAGGCCAATTGTGTAAACCAATAACATAAGAATTTGACTTTTCATATCTGAAGTATATATTACCATTAACCAAATAATTAAAAATATCTTTTAAGAAGTTTCATTTATTACCTCAACACTTTGTTAATATCCTCTTCTTCATCGGCATGTTGCATTGCAGCAATTAAGTTTGAACGTTTCAGCTCCCTGAGGGCAAGACGGCCATTACCCAATCTATTCACGTAGTAAAATATTCTGTATATTACAGTTTCAGCTGGAGATAGCAATGAACTGAACCGTTAATTCAATAAAGAAATGTGAATTCTTATTTAAGAAAAGCAAAAAACAAGTTAAATTTTAAATCATTAGGTATACAAAGTCATGCCAGCCAACCATTAGACAAACTACAGGAAGACCATAAGATAAGATGTATGTTCCACATAATCCTTTAGAGATGTTTCTTTTTAATTAATGCACAAACAGCAATCAGAATATAAAGAAAGCCAACAGTATCATATTTCTTTCAGAGAAAAAACAAGGGAAACATGTGTATAACAAGACAAAAAAGCCTTGAAACTAGCAGATGCCAGTCAATTGATTAATAATATATTCAACTTGAGTCTGTAGTCAAGCTAGTTATTCATTAATTATTTGGGCATAATACAGGGGTACAGATACAGAAAAGAGAGTAAGGTTACTAAATCTGAAGTGCCATCAAAAATTAAGATAGGCAAAAGATAGGATAGGCAATATATATTCTCCAAAATTTCAATAATTTCAAGCACATTAACATTCCATATTTATGTTACCCACAAGAACAATTTTGAAATTCCTTGTAGCTTAAATTATCAAATAAGATGTCAAAAGTTTCATAAAATTCAACAGGCGATTACTTAGATCCTAATCAACAATAACTATGCATGATCTAATTTTCTTGGAAATTTAGTTTAATCTATATATATATATATATGTGTGTGTGTGTGTGTGTGTATCTTTACACACGATATTTGTCATGCATATGAATTTACTGAAGTTCAATCAGGAAAAAAAAAAAAAACCATATTTAATAAAAGTTTTTTTGTTAAAAAACTCATAAACTGACACAAATACAATCCCTTCAACATATCTAGCTAAAAAAATTTATTGCCACTTCTGCAACATTCAACTATCACCTCATGCCTGAGTTTACAAAGATATATATCAAGAAGTAGCATAAAAACACAAACTACATAATTTCAAATCAACCAAAAAATAAAAAAAGGATAAACAAGAAAATAGTTTAGGACATACCATATCTTTCTTGAAATTCAGGTGTACTTTGTAAGAACTCCAACCCCGGATGTGTTGCTAAAAGTTCTCGAAGCACAGGTTTGAAGTCATCCTACATCCAATAGAAAGCAAGGTAATATTAGCAATCAGTAAACTCAAAATTTCCATCATATAATAAAAAAGAAAGCCTCATTGGCAGTCAAGTAACCTGAGCCAAGTATCTAACGTCTGGCTGCTTCAAGATTGTGTATACTTGTGTTGCTATATCTTTTGTCAACATGTTTCCATTGATCCAATAATCAACAAAAGCATCCCTGTCGGCATTTCATTGATACAATAAAGTAATACATCAACACTCATGAATCAGGAATAGTTCTAAGAGTCAACCACCACTAACTTCAATACAGTACGTGCTGGAGTTTAAAAAAAAAAAACAGTGGTTGAAAATAGAATTTATGAGTTAGAAATCAACTAGGCACCTCTATAATCTGAGTAATCAGTTTTGACCCACATTATTTAAAATTCAGTAGCTGCGGTCCAACTGCAGCAAGGACAAGTCTGAAGCCATATATCAATATTTGTATAGAGTGCAAAGTTTATGTTTCAAGACATTTCTTATCATACTTAAGATTCAATTTCAATTTTGAGCATGAAATACAGGTAGCTCATGGTATTCAAAACCTTCGAATTGCTGGCCTTTGGTTTGCAAGAAAGCCATGTCATCATCAATGTCTATGATGAAATTATCCCAAGAAACTATCCGAACATTGTCGTGATGATCTTAAAATGCCTCTTTCAAGAGAGGCTGCAAATTATATCCAAACTATTATAAAAGAATACAGCTCAAATTTTAGGATCAAGCTTGGTCTGACTAAAGGAATCGATTTTAATTCTGTTATAGAAATGGAAACGAAAACAAGGGTGGCTAATTAATGGTACTTGGCCATTAAAATGATTTTGGAAATTTGAGAGACTTAAAGAATCATCTCTAGAAATATGCAGGTGAAGTACCCAGTGACAATGCAGGTGAACAAGTCAGTGAGATTAACCTCCATGGTTCCCTAAATGCATTGAAGAAAACTGACAGAAGAAAATTGACTGGTTACTTTTACAAATCCCAGTGTTTTTTTTACTATAATCAGTCAAGAAGTAGGCAAAAGAAACAGGTGCATATGGCGAATAACATTGTCGTTATCATCTCCAGGTGATCCAAGAGATACAAAACAAGGCATCTAAAATTCTGAAATACTTCACTCAAAGTTAACAAGAAATTCAGTGTACACTCTACAGGATCATGGAAGTTTAAGTTCATGAACAAAGTTTGAGTATGGAGACACGCCAGGAACAAGAAATAAAGTAAATGAGGTATTAGTGTAAGTCACAAAAATGTAAAAATAGAAACCTGTTAGACATTACGTTATACTGATTGGGGGACTACTTCACCATGAAAATCAACAAATGTGATAATCACCTTTGCTGCATTTCCATTACGCAATTGAAACTTAAAGGGATTGAGTTGGATATAACCAACACCTTGTGTGATTTACTTTTTGTTTTCCTTTCTGATTACACCGATCTATTTTCATTCTTTGCACTCGTGAAAGGGATGAGATAAACTCTTAGAAAGAAAATGGCATATTTCATAATCAATGAAAAGGAAGAGAAAGATCGCAGCAAATACCTCGTAACAATTCCTGTGCCATCAGCATCAATCTTCTTAAAAAGTGCAGTGGAGAAGAATGATGGTAGCTTGCAGATTTCCTTTGTCACCGGTTTGAATTCTGAATCCCCACGAAAACATAAGCTTATAAACAACAACTATTGATATGTTCATATCTCATATTGAAAGTTCCAGATGCATCACTAGATATTAGAGCCATAAATAACAATGAAAACTAGAAAAAATAAAACATGGAATAGATATCTAACCATGCATTTGGAGTCCATCCATGTGACCATAAAAGAATTGATTGATCCTAAATAAACACCGCTCTTTCAATTCATTTGGTGGTGGACGGCCATCAAGGAAATAGAACTGCACTTGTTACAAGTAATATCAAGGTATCAATAATTATTACCAAGACGAACATTGAATCAAATATATATCGAATATATATCCACTAACATATACAAAGATCAACTAATTGGACCTGAGGTATAAGCTCCTTCACCGGCTCATTCACTAATTTCAGGGGTGAACCTAAAACAGATGGACCCCTCTGTTTCGTGATTCGGGGTGAACCTGATGAACTTCTAGGTGAAAGTGGTGGTGTACTGCCAGCTGGAAACATCGAAGGTATTGAATTACTTGCTGCAGTGTTAGTACCAGATGATGCCCCGGTGACATTCAAAGGACCCACTCCCTTGGCATTATTGAGCAAGGATTTTACCTGTAATTAACAGGTAGATCTTTGCAAATAAATTTGATTTCCATTTCAACTATAAAGAAGACTGAAAATGGAGTATACAGGAGAACCTGCAACAAACTATCAACTAACGCACTTCTAATTGTAATTTGCATATTCTAAAGGACCAAAGTATTGCCTTAAATTACATCGAATCTCCATTTTTGTTTGACAAAGACACGAATTCTTAAATAGAAAATTATAACAAACTTGCCAATGGAGAACATGTAAATGAAATTAGACCAAAGTACAGATAATATTTCCAAGAGAACATTTGTAATGTAAAAGTCCCGGCTGCAACAATCAATGGGTATGAATACGGTTGCAGGATATCCCATTATAATCATACAACTGCATCAGCACATGCAATTCCAATAAACACAAAAATCAATTCCCTCGTCATACAGTGAATACATAATCAGTTTGATATGTTGTACAAACATGTTTGCACATTAAAAAATATCATCTTAAGCCAGCCCAGTTGGACTTGCTAAAATCTAAAGACATCAAAAGTCAGATGTGAACTCAGCTTCCCAACATTCACCTATTAGAAAGACTGTAAATTTTGCCAACTCAATTAACTACAATTTTCTTCCATAATTTCTTGTAATCTTCATTTGACTAAGGAATCTAAGGGAATCAAATGTTAATATGTGATTCCAACAGCATCTCTATCATTTTCTTGTGATAAGTCTAAATTGAGGCCAGGACAAAATTGAGGACTAAAATTAAAATGTCAGCAGTTAAGGCAACGCATGGAAATTCTGTGCACCAATCAAAAGATTCTGCCACAGTGCTGTTTTACAACCCAGGTAACGCAATATAAAAATGATTTAAACTATAAATCTTCAAGGCCCAGAAAGTCCTCTGTGTCTACTTCTCAACCATGATCAACTGCATCCAAAAAAGAGGTGCATAGTGTTTTTGTAATACCTACAAATATATAAATATGAATCATTGTCATGGTCAGTTCTAGCTTCATAGCTGCATAGTGTATACTATTTCTGTGCTATTTTAGGATTCTGGCCCTAACTTAGGGAAGTCTGGAAATTTATACCTGTTTTCCTCACATACAATCAGTGGAATAGTCATGATCCAAGAAGAGGTGCATAATATGCTTGCGGCCTTCATTTATGTGAACAGGCATAATGGTTGCATATATGAATGCTCTCAACACACAAAACTTTCATGTTTCACAAGCATGGTTAAAAACATCCTCAGCCAGCAGGAATTTGTCCATCGGCTAAGGATTCCAATAGATTCAACAGATACAGAATTAAAGAAATTCTACATATTTTACACACATAATTAGCAATCTATGAAATAAGTTTTAAGTTGATACTTTTAAGTAACAAACTCTGTCCAAGATTCCAATGTTAATTTTTTTAAACCTGATAATTTATAATGTATAATATCTTAAAGTCCCTCGAGAAATGCAATACCTTACAGAATACTTGCTTATATGTATGAATATGCTTATACTCATCATTATTCATTACTGCATTATAAATCATCCTGCCTAATAATTACTCCACAATCTTCCATAAGTCAAGTCATAGCCACTAAGGTAGAAACTATAGGAAACACCCAAAAAGCAATAAAGCAACCATATAAAATCAAATAATAATAACAACAATGATAATGTAAAATGGAAAAAAATTCAATTTTAATAGCAATAAATTTTACACTTTAAAGACCTCATAATTATTATTAGTAATTGACCATGTAAACTCAAATTTCTTCTTAGCATGAAAAAGCTCATGCTTTTCTAGATAAATCTATAAGTTAAAAAAAATTCCAAATCAGGAGATTGGCAAATGTTGAGAAAATTCAGCATTTATAAATTACAACTCATCCAAAATAATAAGACATGATTGTAGATTATCAACTGATATTATAATAAGTGGAAACTAGAACATTTATTAAAAATATAGATTCAATTTACAAATTATCAGGAAAGCTGAGATGGAAACAAGTCAGATGAACATAAAATAAGTACGAAAGTTGCAAAGGGATAGTATGTGGTCGGGTTTCACTTTGTTGAAATAAAGTACATGATCACTCACATGGCTACTCTTTTGAGCAGTCAATCATTCACATTTCTGACTATCATATTACACACGAAAGCTATTTAAGATGTTTTAAGCACACTAAAAGTAAATAACTGTTATCTATATAATATTAGTCCTCTAATAATTTGCAACCTCTTGATGTTATTAATCACATAAGCAAGGACTCTGTCAAGAAAATAACAGGAATTATCATACTGCTAATTAATCTTGTAAACTAAACTAAAATGCCTTGGTGAGGTAAAAGTAACTATCAAGAGATTAATGAGTAAGACAAGCCCGAAAATTTGACAGATGAATACAGCCAAAAGTAATCAATTTAGTCCTCACTGAAAATAAAAGAACGATTTATAATGCACATCCTGTAAGTAAAATTGACATCTCTAGAACAAGTTTTTATTTCAATAGATCGCTAAGCTACCACAGCTGATTATCTTTAACCACCTTATCTAAGATTTTGTCCATCAACATGAGTGATAAAGTGACTCAAACGCTGCAGCACACACACCTCTTTCATCCTGTAGTTGGAATATCCACTTTCACCTTTCCCCTCTATTTTTCCCATATATATTGCAAATAAGATTACCTCATTCTACACGAAAGAAATTCTTGAAAAATGCACAGACGAATAGCAAAAAAAATTCTCGAAATGCATCAGAGTACAAACTCTTCCCCGGAGAGACCACATGACAATATAACATTGCATGTAGAACGGTATCTTTATAAACACATAAATTCTCACGTGCTAAAACCTAACATAATCCAACCAAAACAATTGAGCAGAAAAGCGAGCTATCCCAGTCATTAACAATCACTACCGGACTATAAAATAAAAACATAATTACCAAAGAATTGGTTTCGGGAAGGGATAGCCACTGATCGAAAAGCTTCTCAGCGACAAAAGGGTTGGCTTTGATGGCCAGAGGAGACACCTCCGGAAGCTGCAAGAGTTCTGCATCGAGGCTCGCAACGTCGCCATTAAAATCTATATCCATCTCTCACAAGATTCCTCAAATTATATATTCCTCACGACCCTCAGATCTTGAAACGCTTCTTGAACCATCAAACAGAACCCTAGAACGACCAAAACCGAGCAGGGAACGCAAGATTATATCTTCTCCTCGCGGATCTTCGTAGATTCAGAATCTGCGATGTATAAAAGATTCAAGATGTGTGCAGCTAATACATACGCAGCAAAAGAATCGCTGTAATTCGGAAGAAACCACGATCGGAGATACGAAACTTGAATGGAGATTGCAAACCCTCGGAGCAGAGAAGAGGTGTGCCTAGAGAGAGAGAGAGAAGGGGGGGGGGGGGGGGGAGAGTAGTACTAGTGATGATAATTATAGTAACTAACAATTATAAGATTATTATGATTGAATTAACATCTTTTTGATGAAACTCAACCCAAATCTGGGTGATTGTGAATCCCCACCTATTGTCGCGTGACATTTTTCTTCAATTTTGTTTTTAATAATAAATAATAATGACCCAAATTTAGGGTCAAACGAGTTGAATCGGCTCCAAATTGCTTACAACTCGTTTAGATCAATTCAAATTTAATTTCAAATTAATCAAGTGAACTAGAAGCCTAGAACATTCAAATAGCTTTTAAGTTGTAGTTGAACATCTTATTTTGGTAGGTTGGAATATCTTATCGATCATAGGATAAATTATCATTTTATCTCATGATATAATTATATATATTGACTTTTTTCTTTTTCTTAATTGTACTACAATAAATTATATAATATACACGGTTGGGTGAAGTTTAATATTGATGAGTTTGTAATAATCGCATCAACTCAAGCTTAAAAGAACAAATTCGATTAGTTGAACTCGAGTTTGAACATGATAATATTATATTTAAATTAACTCGAATACAACATCATCATTATATCAGGGTCATGTGTTAACGCCGAAACAATTTATGAAAAGATTGTGGTTTTTATTTTTCTCTAGTTTTGCCTCAATTACATACACAATCGTCTTATTTACAATTATAGATAGATGGTTAGCCTTTAGTCTCATAACGTTTCAATTTGATATGTCATTTAACGAACATTTTACCACTCTACCAATTATCACGTCCTATGTGAAAACTTTTAAATTTTTGTTCTATTTTATGTTAGAAAAATGGATTGATGGACCTAACTTTGATTAGATTCATGGTGCCTACAACTTTAATTTTGGGTGAATTAAACATTGTAGAATTAATCCTTATTTTGAGTAGATTATTATAGTATGTTCAACTTTTCAAAATCAAATTTGATAATGAGAAATTCACACACTACGTTGGTCAAGTATTTAAAACATTGTATTGAAGAGTGTGGGAAGTGAAAGAAGCTTAATTAAATATCTATCTCACATTGTTCATTCATTAAAACCGTATCATTATAAATAATGTAACACTTGATGTGTATACTAAATAACATACAATAGTAGGTGATCAAGTGCAAACCACACACTTCATTCTGCTCGACTATATGCTTGAATTCATGTTTGGAATGGTTAAACAAGTTTAGTTTTGCATTTGATAGGGTTAATTTGTTTGAATATGTGCTTGAATTCATGTTTGAAAGGCTTAAACGGGCATCATCGACGTTTAACACTATAAATTTCGATTTTTATAGTGTTAAACATGATTATAAGAATAAATAATCACGTTTAACACTATAATTAGTGCTAAACGTGATTATGGGGAATAATCACGTTTAACACAATAAAATTCGAAATTTTATAGTGTCAAACATGATTATTCCATATAATCACGTTTAACACTATAAAATTCGAATTTTGAAGTGTTAAACGTGAATATCATAATTCACGTTTAGGCCAGGCGTGCGCGCGCCTCCCCCGTCACCCGTCGGGGGTGCGGGCCGCGCCCCCATCACCCATTGCGCGCGCGTGTGCGCCTCCCCCGTCACCCGTCGAGGGCGCGCGCAACAGGGTAGTAATCCTCATTTAATAATTAAGACAATATAACTTAATAATCCCTGTTTAGTAATTTGTATAATCTCGTTTAAAAAATTTAATAGTCATAGATTCATAGTTTAATAATTAAATATCATATTTGAATAATCCCCTTTAATAATTTTTTTTAATCTCCGTTGAATAATCAACACTTAATGTCAAATAATTTCTTAATCCATCTTAAATAATAGGTAGATAAGTTTAATAACCACTTTCATTATCCCCATTTCATAATTAAAGTAACATAATACCCTAATCCCCGTTAAATATTTTTAGTAATTTTTATAATCTATGTTTAGTAATCAACACTTAATGCCAAATAATTTCCTAATCCATCTTAAATATTAGGTAGATTATAAAAAATAATCCTCTTTAATAATCCCCATTTCATAATTAAAGCAACATAATATCCTAATCCCCGTTAAAAAATTTTATTCCATTTTTATAATCTCCGTTTAATAATCAACACTTAATGCCAAATAATTTCTTAATCCATCTTAAATAATAGGTAGATAATTTTAATAATCCACTTTAATAATCCCCATTTCATAATTAAAGTAACATAATATTCTAATCACCGTTAAATATTTTTTGTAATTTTTATAATCTCCGTTTAATAATCAACATTTACTGTCAATTAATTTCCTAATCCCTCTTAAATATATAATAAGTAAAACAACATAATTTTCATGGTTGGGAGACTTAAAACTTTTAATAATTTTAATAGTCCCCGTTTACTAATATTTTTTTTTTGTAATTTAATAATCCACGTTTTTTCCAGCTCAACTAATTTGAATAACTAAAATACCCCGCATTATAAGTTTCATATATTTATTTTTCAGAGAGATTGTAAGACATTAATTCGCATGTTTACTTTCAATCTGTATATTAATGTAGTAATTAATATGAATATTTTTTTTCTGGTTTTTAGGTCAATTGGGTACGTGCGGAGTATCAGACAAAGTAGACATACAATAACTCGTATACTCATGTTAGAGTACTAGGATATATAAAGACAATCTTACTGAAAACCAATACTGAATGTGTGGCTGATTTTGAGAGGAGCTGTTTTGGCCATTTCTTGCGCTGTGATATCGAGCGTGATAGTTGCAAGAGCTTTCTGCACGCCCTTATGTCACGTGAGGTGCGTGGGCCCCATACCCCCACAGATGAGGTGTGGTTTCATATTGGTGGAGACCGTCGTTTGTGTCGGTTCTCAAGAAGGGAGTTCGCCCTGGTGACGGGTTTAAGGTTTGGCGACTCTGATTTCAGGCCGACTGTTCTTACACAACTGCAACAGTTGGATGGTGTGTTTTATCGAGTATGTCGTGGCGAGGATAGGATTACTGTGGCGACTCTTCTTAAGAGATTTAGAGCGGAGGAGTTCGTAGCTGTAGCACCCCAACCCATCTTTGTAGGATTGAGGCGCCACCTTGACCTTATGCTAAATGATTTTGTAAAAATGATAATAATTTTTCCTTTTAAATAATTTTCGTAAATAAACTTAGCGGAAGACTTTACTAAACACGAGTATTTTTTTTTTCTTTCTATTTTTAAATTGAAAAGCTTAGTATGCAAGAACTATCTCATGTTCTACCCACATTTATAAGTCAAAAACCTTGTCATATTTAAAACGACTAAACAGTTTACTTAAGTCGATATTAGAAGTCTCAAAAGGCATCCAACGTTTCAAATTCGTACATATTAAAATATATTAAAACACACATATTTATATATATATGCTTCTAGAGGGGAGTCCATACAGCCGGCTACTCATCCGCTTCGTCATATGTTGATCCTGAAAATATTTAAACATAACAACATAAGATTTGAGAAATCTTAGTGGATAACGCTTATCAACTGTTACGCTAAAGAGATTAACCAATATGCTAATTACGTCTTCATCCAAGGTCCGAAGACTTGGCATCCAAGGTTCGTCAACCTAGTACTTCACCCGAAGGTGTCATTTCAAGGCATCTTACACTCGTACTCAACATACAAGTTATTCTAATCAATGTAACTGTAAATAAATGTTACCCACTTTTGACGTTGATTCGAAAGCTGGGATAGCTCCTGAAGTATCCGGTCGCTCGTATTGCACTCGGCACGTTCATAAATTCTTAGTCTTTAAATTGTATTTCAAACGTATCATACTTATCTAACCTATCATGCGTATCTTACGTATAATATATGAATATCACAAAAACATAGCTATTGATTTAGGAGAAATATTAAAATATACTTTCAAACAAGCATCGATTGTACCTTGAAGGGAATGAAAACCGTATTTTACTTTTTAACTCATAAAACTGTAATTCATATGCTAAAGACTTAAATTATCTAACACTTCACACATAAGCACACATTTAATCACATAATATCAGTTTTGAAAAAGTATAAGGGATCGATTTTATAAAATTAATTTTTCTAAGGTCGGAAACTGCATAAATCCAACTCAAACTGGACTATCTTTGAAAAATCATCATAATTCATAGACTACTCCAAAAATTCTCAAATTTTAATCATAGACTCAACACTTCATGTAGAATAACATACCAAAACAGTTTTGAAAAATTCCAAGTATAAAATTTTATAAAAATCGGCAAAGTGGACTGCCCTTTCTAAAGATTTTCACAACTTGATTAAACTCACTTATTTTCATGATAAAAATGTAGATTCAACTTTTATAACACTATCAAGCTCAAATAAACCATCTTGACTCAATTTATCACACATGCAATGAGCTTAGACAAGATAATCAAACATACAATGACTAAATCAACATGCAATTGAACAATCAACTCCCAAAAGTGACATACTTTAAAGATCAACCATACAACACAAGAATTTGAACAATTTCTTCACATTAGTAGAAAATCACCCTTGGATCATACATGCAATGTGTTTAGGTGAAGAAATCAAACATGCAAAGCTCAATCCAACATGCATTTGCTCAATCAACACTTAAAATGACATATTTTTGAAGATCCACTACATATTATCTCTTAGATCACACATGCAATGGGTTTAGGTGAGGGAAAACAAACATGCAATACTTTCTTCAACATGCATTTCAATATTAAGAACTTAACCATGACTCTAAAGAGAAGGTTGTTGAGATTTAGCTAAAAATACCTCTTGGGTTGCACACAAACTTAGGGTTTCTTGAGTGTTCTTTGAATGGAGATTATCTCTTGAGCTTAACTCTTCTCCTTGCTTTGAGAACTCCTTCTTCTTTGTTAATTCTTGAATTTCCAGCTTGTTTGAAGATGTGAAATATAATTTTGGAGGAGAAGAAGAGAGTAGAGAGAAGGAAGAGCAATAATCTAGAGAGAGAGAGAGAGATGTGCTCAAGATGAGGGGTGAAATGAGCTTGAAGTGTGGAGTCTCCCCTTTTATATGTAGCATATAGTATAATAATTCTAATTTAATACATGTATTATACATATAGATCATCTCTTGTAGTATTTGTCCACTAGAGGTGTGATGATTAGTGTCATGGAAACTTGGTTTGGATTTGATGGGGTATGGAAGAGATAGAGTATAGTTCTTACCTAATGTGACATGTAAAATAATGAATCATGGTAATTATACATAAACTTATTTTGAATTTAACACATCATACAAGTCACATGAGTATGTTTGAAATATATTTAATTTAACACATCATAATAGTCACATACTTTATTGCACATAAACTATATAATAAAATCCACATAACTATAATTAAACACATAAGTCACATTTCTTATATTAATTATTCAATCATTTTTATGTGTAACTTATCTATTTTGGTCGGTCTTTTTCTCGTGCATGTTGAGTGCATCACGATCGAACCCGGTCTCTTCGGATAGCTATCCTGCAAGACTTTTAGACTTAAAGAAATATTAGCTTATCCATTCTTGATAAAAAATAAAATTCGTCTTAAACTCGAAAAGATCATACGCTATAAATTATTTTATAAAAAGTGAAATTTATATATATATAAATATATGCTATGCAATTTTTTATGAAAAATGGGGTGTTACAGTAGCTTATCGGGATGACACGATGAAGATTGCTAAGATTATCCTCCTCCACAACATTTTACTTGGAGTCGACCCACTCACCACTTCAGTTGATCATTGGGTTTGGGACTTGGTGGAGGACGAGGAGCGATGGGAGACCTTTCTATGGGGTAAGATTTCTTATCTTCACCTTCTGAACAAAATCAACCAGCTACCATCTGAGTTGCCGGACCCAACTGTGAACAGGCCCCCGGCGTACCACTTCTACGAATTCTCATTAGCCGTAATGGTTAGTATTAATTGTCATTTTTATTGTTTCATATTTTGATGGAATAATTCAATTTACTTATAACATGAAATGTTATTGTAACTTTATAGATATGGGCTTTCGAGGCGATTCCATACACCGGTGTATATGCCGGAAAACGTCTTTCGAAGTCTCACAAGGTGTTACCAAGACTTTTGAGGTGGTCGATGAAGATTCCACTAGACAACATCTCGAGGGAGCTAGATCAGGAGATATGTTGATTTGAGGGTTACTTACACACATATACACTCTTATTCTTTACATGTACTTACAATAAGACATATTTCTAATTCGTCATATGGTAACTATCTCTACTGCAGGGTCTTGTGTGTTATGAGAATCTTAGGGTTGAGCGTCGAGATCCTGATCGACGTACTTGGAGTACATCGATCGGGATCTCACAGACGGGGTTCAGTTTCCTAGGACCCGTCGGGGTCATCCGAGGAGGTCGACCGCTATCTTGTCAGAATCAGTGAACGCTGCCCCCGATGTTAGTGTTCCATTGGCTTGTGTCACTGCCCGTCTAGCCCGAGCGGTGAGGACTTCACGATCGAGGAGGTCGACCTGGACGACAGGAGATAGTTCTTGGCGAACTGGCCAGCGAGACTTACCGACCATAAATCAGAGTACCGATATTGCCACCTTGCAGCAGATCGAAGAGGATGATCAGGGTGGAGTGTAGCACCCCGGACCAAAAACGAAGCATAATTGAATAATTAAGTATTTAAACCATGATTTAATAATTATGTGCGTATGTTTTAACTGTTTAATTTATTACGTGCGTTTCAAATACGTGTTTAATGCAAGTTTAGATGGATAATTTTTCTAGATGTGGAACATAGAATTTTATTTTATCATTAGATGCGTAATGGAAAAACGAGAAGATAGAAACGAACTAGGGGTCGATCGGAGACCCGTAGCTCAAACGGCGATGAAAAGAGCAAAACCCGAAGTTTCGGAAAACCAAAAGATATTTATGAAGAATAGTAAATGGAGATTTTTACGTGAATAGTAACTTGGAATTTTCAACCGATGAACAGTAGATTGGATATTTTGGATGAATAGTGATTTCCGGATTTCTATAAATAGGGGTGGTTTCGATTTGAAAATCACCGTTTTTCCGAACGAGTCAAAAACGACAAAAACCAGAAAGTCTCTCTCTCCTCTCTCTCTCTTCCCGTTTTTCTGCCTTCGGTGCGCCGCCGTCAGTGGCCAAAAAATTTGAAAGTTATCGGTTTCGGCCGATTTTCACACACGACGTTCGTTTCGACGAGATGAATCTAGGATAGGTCTCGGAATTCAATTCCGATTTCTCATTCACCTGAAAACGACGAAAAATAGCCTTCAAACCCTAAACCCTAACTTTGCACCACTTTCTCTCTCTCCTCTGATTTCATTCCCTCTCTACCTCCTCTTGCCGGAGTAGTGACCGGTGAAGCTACCTAGGTGTAAGAGGGAGCTGCCGGGGTGGTGGCGGCGCCATGGGTGGCGGCGCCGGGCCGGAACAGTGAGTATATATATGTATCGTGCATGTGTGTGTGTGTTGATGGTGTGTTAGTGTGTGTGTGTTTGTATGTACTGTTGTGGGCGGCGCCACCGGGAACTGATGGCCGGCGCTGGTGATGCGCCGGTGAGGTCCTATGGTGGGTGGCCGGCGACTTCCAAGTTGAAACAGTGTGTGTGTTATATTTATGTGCGTGTGTGTATATCCTTGCTCTGTATGTGGAGTGGCTTGGTAGAGTAGTTGCCGATGATTGGAAGTCGCCGGCTGGAGTCTCAGGTGGTGGGGGAGAGTCGCCAGTGACGGGAAGTCGTCGGCCAAGGGGCTGTGTTGGATGTGTGTTTATGCGTGTGTGTGTATGAGCATGGGTATATATATACTGTATATGTGTGTTGGGGTGGCTGGGGAAGGTTGCCGGCGATGGGAGGTTGCCGGGCGGGGGTTTGGGAAGGTTCGCCGATGACTGGAAGTCATCGGTCGGAGTTGGGGAAGAAAAGGTTTGGTTTTGTATACATGTGTAACGAAGGGTTTTGCGGCGGATTTTCGGGTACTATTCATCGCTGGAATCCGACGAGAGATGGCCGGAGGTGGTAGCCGGTGGTGCAAGCTTTCCGGCGAACATGGTGACGACGGCGATGGGCGGCGGCACCGTAGTTGGTGGCGCCGGGAAGGTGACTGGTCGAGCAGGCCCGACGTCGGGAGCGCTGGGTGACGAGCTATCGAGAAAACTCGACCAGCTGCCGAGCGATGCTACCCGCTGCCGAGAAAACTCAGCAGCTGCCGAGACCCGTGCCCATGCTGCCGAGAAAACTCGACCAGCTATCGAGACCCGCGCCCACGCTGCTGAGAAAACTCGGCAGATGCCGAGGACGTTGCCAAACCGCCGGGTTTTCCCATCCGGTGCCAGGTCCGCACGTGCCCCGTCGCACGCGACGTCGTGTTTTCGATCCGAACCTCATTTTTTCCACCGTACGTCGTCATCGAGTCATCGCCGATGAGATGACGTTGACTGAGGGTCGTGGGCCCGGTCAAAGTCAACCTTTTGACCAAAATACCCCTAAACTTAAAATGCTCTGTTTGAGCTCGTTTTAACTCCGATTGAGCTCTTTTTTTTCCGTCGTGACCCAAATTTCATTCTCTATCATCTTAGCCATATGGATTGATTATCCATTCTTTTTTCTTCAACTCCGATCTTTAGAGCTCTCGATCTGTCGCGTATTTAACGATCGTTTCTCCGCCGGAGTCTTTTACAGCTTTAATTATATATTATTAAGGATCTAAGAACATTGTAACGTATGTAGGCTATCAGTTGGATTTAACATTGAGACACGAGATTTGAGACACGAGATCTGACACGAGATCCTTGATACTCGCTATTCACGTGGTAACCACCGAACAAGGTGGGGGTAACTTCTAAACTCAACACGTCTATTGTTTTCCATAATTGATAAATGAACTGTTGAACTCTATGTACTGTGATTATATGTTGTGATTACTATATTCATGCATGGCTTATAAAATACGATAAACGTGAATGGATGTCTTAAGTCATGTTAGGGATGGACTGGTGGCCCGTAAAAAGCACCATATATTAGGAATGGACTGGTGGCCCGTAAAAAGCACCATATGTTAGGAATGCACCGAGTATAGTTGAGTGCTCTTAGAGCCGTGCGTTCTAAATTATGTGCTATGCATTTTATATGTTGTGACTACTTGCCGAACTTGTACATGTTGGATTTGATATACCTACCTAACAACTGTTAAAAATAAGGAAAGTATCCCCACGAGTGTATTCAATGCACTCACCCATATTTTGTACTCACACTACAAGAGATGAAGAGAATCTTGATGCGTAGAGAGAGGGGTGACCTATCAGCTGTGTCCATCTTCTGGTTTTGTATTTTAAAGCTATGTTGTTTGTTTGTAAAAGAAAACTGTATTTCTCCTTCCTTGTAATGGATCCTGATGGTTTTCCGTTGTATAAGGTTTCAAACTCTATTTTATCGGTTGTATCCGATGTTTTAAGTGTACCTCTTTTTATCCTCTCTTTTTTCTTTCTATTTTATATCATGTACGTCTTCTTCCCCTTTCTCTCTTCACGCCCAAAAATGAAAAACTCTGATATTTTATGAAAAGAAAACGGGACGTGACATGGAGCATACCAGTATGTTGAGGTCCCTGTATTGGAGATGCATGACATTCCGAGACAGTGTGATTATGGGTTGCCGACATACTATACCGCAGGTTATCAGATTGAGGATTATCCAGCATATCAGACACATCATCATGATTTTGGTGATCTTCAGTCGCCAGTGTATCCCCCACACACATCCCCTGCCCCCGACCAGTCAGGTCCCTCATACACGAGACATGGAGATCCGCAGGATGTTGGACAGTACTTCGATGACCTAAAGAACATGTTCAACACTGGCTTCGAGGCGATGAACGCAAGCCTGATGGGCATGAGAGATTACGTTGGGGACCAGTTCTCTGAGATGCGGAAATACGTCTATGACAGGCTCAGTCACGTGGAGGTCAACGATGAAAATCCTTGAACGGTCCGTGACCTTGAATTTGTGCCGTCCAAACTTATCCACATTCATATGTCAGCCAAGCTTTATGTATTCGATAACTCGATCATGTACCACTTTTATCAGAATTTCCTCTCTATCTTCAGCAGTTGTTTTTCTTTCATAAAACCACTTCTCAATTATCTTTCAAGCCCCCTCCAAAAACGAACAAACGGGAAGCCTCCGCACTCAAAGAAGACGAGCATTCCACGTCTCGGCAGCATTCGATGTCATAAAGTTAAATCTTCGAACCGGGCAATGCACGTGCGACCATCTGCTCTTCTTTGTTTTGTTTAATGAATTGAGTGCACCTTGAACCTATAATGCATTCAAATTATTCATGTGCCTGAAAAAAACAAAAAGAAAGATTTCGGTAAAGTAAACTATGACAACTAGTGTATATGTATAAAGGAGGGACGTCAATTATTGAAACTGGATTGATTTATATCTTACCTCTCGAACTCGTCACGATCATAGCAATAGGCAGCCCTCTTGAAAATTCCAACCAAATGTGCTTCATACCTCGCTAAATGTTGAAGATGAAAGCAACACATCCTTTGGGTTGCCTCTGGGTATGCCGCTTTGATGGCATTTTCAATGCTAAGGTGTTGATCAGACACAATAAACAGCTAATCTGGGCATCCAAAAACTGCACGGACATTTTTCAAAAACCATGTCCAAGATTCATCATTCTCGACATTTCCTATACCAATTGTGAGAGGAAATATTTGATCGTTTCCATCCTGAGTAACTACAACAAATCCAATTTTCTTATACAAACCTTTCAAGTGACACCTGTCCACCACAATTACCGGCCATGAATATCTTACAAATCCCATAATTGAGGCGGCCAATGCAAAAAACACGTATTTGAATTTTCCATTCGAATCGGTTTCCAAGGCTGTATAAGTACCAGGATTCGTGTCTTTCAACACCTGCAAGTAAGATGGAAGATTTCAAAATGATTTCTTCGGGTCACCGTAAGCAAGGAACATTGCATGACGTTTTGCCTTCAGTGCAAACCTATAACTGACGGTCAAACCATGTTAGCGGTTCATTTCATCAATGATCCCTCTAGGCCCGATAGTCGTTTTCTCCTCCCGAAGTCTGTCCGAGTAGTACTCACCGATCAAAGTAGAAGGAAGTCGACGTGGAGTACTACGGTTTAGATACGAAGAACAACTATGTTACAACACACTTTTTGAGATTTTCGAAATCCCATATTTCTCGGTTGCATGAAGGGTGAAGGGATAGTCTTGTTGCCGACATCTTACAAATCATCTGTGTTTGTCGGAATAGTCCACGCGATATTCTACTTGATTTTTTAGATGGTGTAACCCAACAACATTCTTCAATTCCTGCTTATTAAGAAAGGTGGATCCTTTTTGTAGAATGTGTGTAACTTGCTGACCCCCTCTAATTGTTCTGCATTGGGTAGCTCGATTTCCCACATATCAGGGATAGACCATTCCGGTCTTAATATGTATGTACAGAATTGCTCGTACTCTTCTCGTTGTTCAGCATCCAAAGCATTCTTCTGATCAGTATTTAATTCGAAGTCGTCGTCTGCATTGTCCGAACCCACATGCAGATAGATATAATCACAAATAATGTAACCTCGAATTCACTATTTTCAAAATGAAATGAAATAATCAAGAGTGCAGGATTACCACTTCGACCATCATCTTCATGATTTGGCCTTCTTTTACATGTCGTTTCAGCAAATTCTCCACGTGGTTGCACCTCTTCTCGTCTGATACCTGTAGGAGCAGTGTTTAAGTCGAGTCTGCCACCGAAGTCATTTCGATCATGCTCTGGTGGTGAAGGATCCCACTGCATTCCCGAAGAACTCACGAAATGAGTATTGTCATTTTCATTGGGTATTCCCCATCTTGCTTGAAATCCCTCATCGGATTGGAGTCCAAGGGAAAAAAACCAAAATAGTGATTTTGGTCGGTGTACACATATGAGTTCGGATCCATATAGCTAGATGAAAACGATATACTACTTTCACCACATCGTTGACTTTGTTCATCCGTAGTGTTATGGTGTTCCGGATGTTTGGGATAAGACAATCCAATTTCATGAGGTGTATTTTCAGGCTCCTCAAACACGACAACATCGGATACTTCAACGTTTAACCTCGTCAGAGTAACAAAAACAACAAGAACATCATCAATCATTGACAATATTCATTCCAAAACTGTTGTAGTCTTTATTTTTATCTTCTTCACCCTTCCTTCAGTTTCAATTAGTGAGTGAATCACATATCCCCACTGCATCATGTCGGCACCCACAACTTCATGAATTGAAGACATTAAATCATATAGGGTTCTTTCACGAAGGTGAATGACTTCTTGAAAACCGTTGTTGTATTCTAAACCTTCCCAGTAGCCTTCATACCATACAACAACTTCAATAGTCTTTTTTTTCTGGATACTGCAAAAAAAAAACTTTAAAATTTGTGAGTATCATGAAAGACATAATAAATAACAAATTAAATAAAAAATTAAATAAACTAAATTTTCCACTCGTAAAAGAATAAATTATTTAAATAATAAATCAAATATCAATAACTAATGTTCATTTAACTTATAAACTAACGTTAATACAATTAATCTTCATATGACTTATAATTCTCAATAACTAATATACTTACAACATAATATAGTTATGTTATTATAACTAAATAATAATAATTCGTCACATAAAAATAATAATAATAATAGTCAAGAAGAAAGGTGATGAGTTCTACCGATATCGTAAGTCTTTTTGTCCTTCGTTTTTTGGTTAATTTTTTGGTGATTTCAAGACTCATTTCCTCTGTTTGTTGTTGGTAATCAATTGCCTATTATATTTGTTGAAAGTTTTTACAATTTGAGAGAGTTAATTTCCTTAAACCATTGGTGATCTCAATAAATTTTATACTGCTTGAAAACTGTTAAATTTTTTTTTCTTTTTTTTTGGATAGGGTTTCTCACAAAACTGATGATCGAACCTTTTGATTTCATAATTCTGAGTATTAAGAAGAAGAAACTCTGTTTAATTTTCAGTTACTTTTCGATGATGGTTTATTGCCAATTTGTTGGCGTAAATTATTTGTGTATTACTCTGGATTCTTCTGTTTCTGTTAAAGCATTTTCAATCATTTTACGTCTATATATTCCTTGTGCGAGGGCTTTTATTCTTATGTATTTTAACGTTTTCTACACTTTGTTCAATAAATTATTGTTCCATTTTAGATCATCTTAGATAGAAGTGCAAATTTTGTTCTGTTAGTATGATTTTACTTCGTGTTTGCAGAAAACATGTGTTATTTGCTTAGGAAGTGTGGAAACAGGGCAAGGTCAGGCCATTTTTACAGCTGAGTGTTCCCATTCCTTCCACTTTGGCTGTATAACCAGCAGTGTTAAACATGGGAATTATCTCTGCCCCATCTGTCGAGCTAAATGGAACGATCTCCCTTTCGTTTAGCAAAACATTTCCACCAACGTTAACAATACTGGTGTCATTTATGGCTCATCTGATTCCGGCCTAATCCACTTTTTCCAAGCTCGTTCACCCGTGATTGAGCCAGAGCCTCGTCGGTTCTTTGATGATGAGCTCACTGTTGATCCAATCTCCGATGCTTCGTCTGCTCACTTACAAAATGTCACTATCAAGACAATTCCTGAGCATGAGGCCATTGCTGCTTCAGAACTCACCCCTCATTTTGCAGTTCTTGTTGGACTGAAAGCATCGCCCCTATCAGAGGATGTACTTCGGGTCCAACGTGCTCTTATTGACCTTGTTACGGTGCTAGATGTTAGTGGTAACATGCACAGGTCGAAGTTGGCTCTCCTTAAGCAAGCTATGAACTTTGTGATTGATAATTTGGGCCCTTTTGACCATCTCTCAATAGTGTCCTTCTCAACCCATGCTCAGAGAGTTTTCCCCTTGCATAGAATGACGGAGCATGGTCGTGATGATGCTAAACACGCCATCAATTCACTTACAGCTGGTGGTTTGACCAACACTGTGGAAGGTCTGAAGAAGGGAGTTCAGGTTCTTGAAGAAAAGTGTTATCACAATCCGGTTGCGAGCATCATATTCTTGTTTGATGGAAGAGACACTTGTAACCGTAGCCCTGATTCTCAGCCCTTTTCGAGGCAGCCTCCAACATATCTGAACTTGTTGCTTGCTTCTATCTGCCCCAGTAATAGACAAACGGTAGACGAAGGCCGGCGAGAAATTTTCTCAGTCCATGCGTTTGGTTTTGGTTCTGATCATGATCCTTTTGCAATGCATGCTATTTCTGATTCATCGGGTGGCACTTTCTCCTTCAT
The DNA here is from genome assembly GCA_954870855.1 of Scutellaria minor. Lineage (NCBI taxonomy): Eukaryota > Viridiplantae > Streptophyta > Magnoliopsida > Lamiales > Lamiaceae > Scutellaria > Scutellaria minor. The sequence continues at coordinate 2,875,748 of OX940728.1, read as the reverse complement.
CGAGTCTTATGAAATGGTGCAAGATGTCTTTGCTAGTTGCATCGGTGGTCTCCTGAGCGTCGTAACTCAGGAGCTTCGTCTGAAAGTGAGGTCAGCATCGCATGGAGTAGAGATTAAATCGATTCCTTCAGGAAGATATGCTAGTGAAATCTCCGACCAAGGATCTCAAGGTAGAATCAATGTGGGGGACCTATATGCAGATGAAGAAAAGGATTTCTTGATCAACTTATCAATCCCCATACTCACAAACACCGGAGGTGAGGAAAACGAGAGAAAGACATCACTTCTAGACATCACATGCTCTTACAGAGACGTCGTTTCAAAAGAGATTGTCCAGATAGAAGACGACCTTGTTGAGATACGGAGACCAAAGTCTCTATCACCTCTCGACATGGGAGTAAACTTGGAGGTTGATAGGTAGAGAAATTGCCTCAACGTGTTAGAGACCATTTCAGAGGCTCAAAGAATGGCAGAAATGGGCAATCTGAGAGGGGCGCAAGCTCATCTATCGAACATGAGATGTCTCTCCTAGCTTCAGCATCCAGGCAAGCAGGCGACGCCCTCTGCTTGTGGCTTGAGTCTGAAATGAAAGAAACTGAAGGAAGAATGAGAAGTCTAGAACTATACAATCGGTTGGGTTGGGCCTATGCTCAGAGAGGCCAACACAAGAGGCAGCAACATGGCAGCTGAATTGGAGAGCTTTAGCTTGGGCAGTGGAGTCCTGCCGCCTCTGGGGGCATCTCCGAGGGCGGGACGACGGGCGGCTCGAGGGCGGCACAGCACAGTCTGGGTGGGTATGTGACACCCAATATGGCTAATATGGTGAGCAAGTCTCAAGAACTCACCAAGACTGGTCATGCTACTCAAGAATAGCTTCTCTTTTCATTGCTTTTATGTGAGAGGTTTCTCTTTCTATTTATTTCTGCTTTATGATACTCAAGAATAGCTTCTCTTTTCATTGCTTTTATGTGAGAGGTTTCTCTTTCTATTTATTTCTGCTTTATGATGAATTGCTAATGCTATTTAGTAGAATTGCACTTTTGAAGAACTTAAATAATACATGCTTTTGAAAGTACAATTGAGTTTATGCTCTTTTATTTAGTTCTTGATCATATGCTAAACTAGTAGTACTCCCGCGCGATGCGCGGTTTATTATGTATTATAACAATATATACGATTTACAATAATATAATTAAGTTGTTATATTAAAATGTTATTCATAACATCTTATTATTTCAAAATTTGTAAAAATTCGTATTTTTTTTTATTGATAACATCAATATTCAACAATTAAACATGAAAATAAAATTGAATATAATATAATAATAGTTTTGTGTTTGTGAGATTTAATTTCTGAATAATTAAGAAGTGATTAATTAATATTTATAACTTATTTGTCAAAAAAAACCATTATAACATAAAATTACAAACATGAAATGAAAATAACAATAACCAAACTTTTATTATATGCTGTTATTTTCATTTCATGTTTGTAATTTTATGTTATAATGGTTTTTTTTTTTGACAAATAAGTTATAAATATTAATTAAATAATTTCTTATTTAACTTTTTTAATGTATGATATATCAATTTAATTATTATTATTTATAATTTTGTTCAATGTTATTTTTGTTTCATATTTGTACTATTGACGGAGTTGGATGTGCAATGATTCGTTTTTTTAAGCAACCCATAATTTGAAATTGAATCAGTATTTTATATAAGTTTTGTTTATATCACAAGATATCATTTTATAATTTTCAATTTGTTACTTGCATTGTATAAATATTTATAAAATATCAAATTTTGAAGTTTAAATTTTGCTATGTTTAAGTTTATTTATTTTTTAATTTGCAATAGTTTTGGTTATAGTAGTAGACTAAAATGTGATCATTAAAAAATGTGTTTTAAGTAAAGAACAAACATGAATAAATAAAAACTATGTGATGAAAATGGCAATATATAAAAACAAAATTAGAAACTTAATATTAAATTATTTTGAACACTAAATATTTAGATTATTTGAGAAAATATGATCCTTTATTTTTTTTTATTAACCTTCTTAAAAAGTAAAACTACTAGATGATTTGGAAAAAAATAATATCTTCAATAATAAGTTTATTCATTTTTTTAAATATTAATTCTATACTATATAAATACAAATTTAGATTTAAGGAATGTAAAAAAAGTTATAAATCCTAACAATCAAATGAATAACCATACTCTAAATTTGAGAAATATGATAGATGGTTTTATAGTTAATAGTTTCGATTATAATTCTATAGTATAAAAATAAATTATGTATGGACTAATCGTATAATTATTTTAGAGTAATAACAATAATGAGTATTTTTTTAATAATTTTGTCGAAATAAAAATAAAGAAATATAATCGATATGCGTGACTCGAGATAAAGACCATCGAGATCAATCTTGTATATGTACATTTCTTATATCCTTACGTTTATTACTTATGAAATTATTTATATTTTGTATCCATTGAATTTAAAAAGAATTAAATGCAAATAATCAATTTACTGCATTTTAATTTGCAACCTAATTTATTTTTTAAATCAAATTACAATGTAGATATTTTAGAGTTTATCAGATTGCAACCTAAGTCACTTTTCCGACCAATTTTCTAGTAAAATCGAGATCAAAAAAGGTGTTATTTTGGTGTTTGGTTTGTTGGTTTAGGTTAGGTTATTTATAAATTTTGTGTTTGGTTTGAATTGTTAGATATTTTTTAAATTGAGTTAACTTATAATCCGATATTTGGTTTGTAGGTTACTTTGGTTATAAATGTGGATTGCCCATTTTGCCCCTCATTAATATGATTGAAAATAATCCTCTGGAATAACCATTTTTCCTAATTCATTCTATCTGCTAGGTTGAAGACAACAGTAGCTGAGGCTTGCACTCCCAATTCCTTGCATCCACTCGATCTGTGAAAATGAAAAGATTCTGGCTGGGGAAGAAGACATGCATTGAATTCGAAGAAAGTCATTCTCACAAATAGATTACAACAACCTGAATATCTCAATGAAAATTGGGGAACTCTTTGGGTGAAACCGTAGTTACCCTTTTTCTTGATATAACTTCGATCGGTTATTTTCTTGGGAAATATTCGGCTGATTTTGGGCCAAACCGTAGTTACCCTTTTTGCTTCTACAAGGACGGTTTCCCAATTTGTTGGGCATTAGTACCATTCAAAGAAACCATTTCGGGCTTGCCAGGTCTAGTAATGTCGAACAGGTATTTGGTGTGATTGTTTTAAAATCGAGGTAGTTAGCTGCGTTTTAGAGTATTAGGTTGTTGTATGTATATTTGTTAAACACCATATTTCGTAAGTCCTTCGTTGTTTCAGCATATTGAATTCTCTTGTTTAATCAAGTGTAGTATCTCCAGTGAGTTTGATGCAATTGATGGTGGGTTTACTTTTTGGTGCAAGATTCGACAAATCAATTTGGATAGGAATGCTAGGCATATTCTCCTGTTCGTAACCGATTGATAAAGAAATTCTGAGTGAATTAGTCTTGATTGTGAGGCTTATGAACCTGAATAAAGAATCACTTTATGACATAATTTTCATCGAAGTTTGTATATGCTTGGCTTATCTTTATGACACTGAGTGGGGATAATAATGTCTGGTGCAGTGCATACTCATGTAGAAGTGGAAGTACTGGATATGAGATTAGCAGTGATGAAATTCACCGTTGCCGACATGCGATTCCGATGAATATCCAAACATCTAAGACCAAAAAATGAATATCCAAACATCTAAGACCAAAAAAAATCCGTGGTGGCGTTTCATGACTTGTCATCTTCGAAGGGTTAGTTATATCATAATCCATTTTCTATTTGTGAGCAATTTGAGTTGTATTTAATGACCAAGACTTGTATTCATACTCTGATGTATATTATTGCTTTGTTGTTCATTTTAGAAAGAAGGGTGCGGGGCATTTATTTGGGGTATTCATACTCTTCGTGCGAGAGACGTAGCTCTTGAATGCATCGATAAGATTGATAGAATGAAGGTCGATCTTGCCAGCGCAAAAGCTAGGGAAGCAATGATGAAGAAATTTATAAGAACCATATACATTGTGTATTTGATAGTAATTTTTGCCATCATGTGGTTGTTGCAAAACTTAGCCTCAAATCGAAATAACAATGCAAGTTGTATGTTATCATGATGAAGTCGTTCAATTTTATGCACCCGATGCCTTATGAAGCAATCGATGTAGTAGTATTGTAGGAAACTGTGTCTTATATCAAACTTCTAATTTTTTTTTGTTTTTTCCCTGGGACTTGCAATTCAAGAATTATGCACTAAATGTTATTGGTTATTTTTAATGACATTTTCAAAGTAGGTGTGATAAATATGTCTTTGATTTTATATGTTATGATTGTGCAGAGATCGGTTATCATATACTGTCATGTAATTTGAAAACCTTGATGCATTGAATAAGTGAATATCTTGTTATATGTGTTGCATTACTAAATAACAACGGTGTTATATGCATATACAAAGAGGTATACACAATTCTAAATATATTGTCGACACATGTGTTTCCATAGAATGTATCAAATGTTGGGAAGTAGTACGAGTATTGGTAGAGCTAACCGACTTAATACGTTGTGTATAATTTAAAGAATGGTGGACTTGAAAGTTAAACAAAAGGTCTCTTCTACAATTGTTGCATACACCCAAGTATGACTTCAAAAATAATAGTAACCTGTCCCACAAAATAGGGGTCCGATGGGAAGTTGGCATCCACATTCCCTAAACTTTATAGTTATTCTACTAGGACAATATGTGCAAAATAATATACGGGATGCCCTTCACCATTGAAAATTACAAGCATTCATTAATAAGTGGTTCTACAAGGTTGTTAATTTGCTAGGGTGAATGGGCTGCAGCCTCGACATGAGCAAACATCGATCCCAATCATCCACGGCGTCTAGATCGAACGGCTCATCCTTTATCATAATCGGCGTCTGCGAGGATGACCCGACCTCTTGAAACAACACCTCACCGGGATGATGTGCTTCAATGATCAGCAACCATGACGCATAGTTGGGGAATCTACATTCCCTAAACAGCCATTGAAGCCCGATCTCCTGCATAACAAAGCCACTGTGTGAGTGCAGCCATTTGTAATTGTCAGTGGAGTGTTGGGAAAGACAAAAGTAATAGTAATCCTATGGCTATTTTCAAAATGATACATCAGTAATAAAAGGCATAAGATTGATAATTTAAAGTGAAGATAGGCTTGTGTACAAGAATGCATACCGAGGGTGAAAACACAATACCTTGGGGTTGACTTGCCAATACTAGATACCGACCACGATCCAATTCTTGGTCAAGTTGTACTTAACTCATGCTGTAATATTCACGAAATTGAGGAACTCTTGGTATAGCCTAATGTTGTTTGTAGCAAAGCGCTTGACGTTGTTGGAGTGAAGCGATCGATCCCAGTTTCATTCTTTATTGCATTCGGCAGGTCAGTTAGCACGCATGTGAAACCCTTGGAGTTGGCCACATTGCGTTTGACATAGACTCTATTCAAACATGAAATCATCTCCGCCTGTTCAGTTGGAGTAAAGTCCCTGTAGAAGCCATCCAGCGACTTGTTCCTTCTAGGCATTTTCCTACATTCAAATAAAATAGAAGGAAAGACTTTAAAGATATAAAAACCCACCCAGGTGATTTATTTGTCATGTAGTTTTTAAATAGCTCATCTTCTAGACAATTCTGAGGTGGACTTAGATCATTTTCTGTCCTACTTGCAATATGAAATGAATGTACAAACCAAAAAAATTTGAACTATCTTTTAAAAATATCAATTCTTAGATGCAATCATGAATTGACCACAGACATTAAATTTTTGATTGACAAAAGTTACTGATGAGCAACTATAAGAGCAAGTAAAATGAGTAATTAAATGTGAAATCTTTTACTCAATACATCAAATATTGTGCTCACGTGGGCTCCAGTGGTGATTGTCAACCCACCTCTCGTCCAACTTTTAATTTATGCTCATAAATACAAATCTCCAACTTAGTCTACTCAATTAAATGCATTACATCACCCACTCTCATTTAATGTTTTCAAATAGAGGTCTGTAAAGTTTTTATTTGTGATTTATTAGTATAAAGGGCAGTTGTATGAAAAAAGATTAAGAGCACAACTTGGAAAAACTACAGAAGAGCATGATAAGAAATCCAACCATGTTGACAAAAGATTTAGCCCTGAGACAAGAGGACTATCTCTACGGACTTGAGTGAGATGTTAACGTTGTGACTCTATTCATCGAAGTTTTAGCTGACCAAGCTAGAATGGACAAGTTCAACCCAACTGATAACAACCGTCAGACAATATATACTGCTCAATACTTCGTGAATAAGTTTTTCAACAAAAACCTGCAGTTCATCGATTGTGTGAAACAAGTCCACTTGCTTCATAAGAGGCATTCAACGTTTAGTGCCATCATGCTTCGTGACGACATCGGTTGGTCCATTGAGGAAAACTCCATTGACTGCATGAATGCAACGTGGGATAAGATAGTCAGGGTATGTATATTTCTCCAACGACTTGTTTTCATGCAATTTTTCAACTTGTGAAATTGTGTGTAGTGTCTATTCTTCGGTCACTCTTATTAATTTAGGTCATAACGTTCATTGTCTTAAATATAATCAGTTGAACCCGTTCGCACAAGCGTACGCGAGATTGGGTGAGTCACATTGGGATGACCTCAAAGTTATCTTTGATGAACCCGCCTTGCATCCACCGCCGATTGAGAGTGCCGCCGCCGAGCCTTCTGTGATTGTGATCTCAGACAACCACCCCTCGACCTTTGTGAATACGAAATTCACCCCTTTAGAGGAGGTGGTTGATATCTCTAGCGACAAGTCTGGATCTATTTCTACCAACTTCTGGAATAAGTTGGGACCCATTGGGAATTCCTCAGATGATGACGATTCTTTTCAATCACCATCTCTCAGGACCGAAACGAGCTCATCCAATCCTCCAAAAAGTAACATAGAGAAGGGAAAGAACATTGTGAGTGGACTATGCATGAACTTGCATGAAGGGTGGTTCAAATCTTCTTCGGTTCCTACCATGCCGAATTCGAAGAAATGAGGGCTTATTGGAAGTTGTTGGGGGTGGGGTTTCAACTGGACATGTATAGTACTATATATTGCCTAGACTATGATATGGTGTTGTTTCATTATGTTTATTTTTCTTGTTTTATGCATTGTTAATGTGGCCTTATTTTGTAGCTATAAATGGTCTGCTAATCAACTGTTGTTGTACTTGTGAGCAAGCTAGCATGCTCAATACTTATTTTGTATTTCAAGGATTTTATCATTGGCAGTAATTGTAGTTTTTACTATAATCCTATGACTTTGTTTCAGATAACCTAGCAAGAAGGGTGTTATTATTGTTAGGATTCTTCACTTTGCAGAAGGGTGGTTCACATACAAGACCTACTAAAATCCTTTATAACAGAATGACGTACGATAGAATAGTTATTTAACAACGCAAAATAGATTACATGTTCAGCATATTAAATCCCTAGACAAGCCAAAATAGATTACAAATAATGCCCGCATTGTTTCTTCAAAAAAATTCATTGCAAATGTAAGACACTTTGATTACATACGTAAATCTTCAACAAAATATCTTTGACCAAGACGAGTTTAGCTTCATGTGGTATGCTGAGGAAGTAATCGAGGTCACTCTCATTGTTGCATAAGTATCGTCCAACATGAACTCTTGCTTCCAAGCATGGGAAATCAAATGCGTCAAGCATCTTGTAAACCTGCATACGTTTCTCACTTATGTCCAAGGATGAATTTTTTTTCCTTGCGATATCACTTATCCTGCTGGCTATCTCACCCAAGTGATCATCGCTTCGATTACAATACTCTCCCACCGTGATAATGAAATGGTCCGAGTCTATTGCATTTTCTGTCCTCCTACACTTCGACTTCCTAGTACGTTTGGATGTGTTAGAGCTTTCTACAATACCTTTTGACATGTACTCAGTTGAGGTCTCTTCATTATTATGGACTAGACATGCATGACGATCTTGGGGATTCCGTGTTTCCGGTGTTGAGGAAGTCTTGCATGGCGTCCGCAAACCTAAACAGATGGCTCCGTCTTCTATAGGTTGGGTATATACATAGCAAGTATTGAGAGCATTACGATTCATGAGAAATTGGATTATATTATTGGATGATAAATTAGAACATATGTAGATGAGTACAAACTTTCACGTACGCTTCTCAAACATCATCAAACACATCGATCATGAAGTTGGGACCGAGTTCAATGCCACTGGCACCAAACATCAGGGACAAGGTGTTGTAACTTTTCTTCCACGAATGAATTTTACTGGAGATGTTTGGTTCGGCCTTCAGGTCAGTCCCGGGAAAACGGGCAGCCAATGGTTGCTCCAACAAAATGAGATAACCTGTCCTGAAACCATTGTCGGTCTTATATCATCGCACAACCAAGTCTTTCAGGGACTCTATGAGTTGTTGTTCCTCGATGAAATTCCAAGTCCTTCTTGAATGGGTTGGGTCTTTATTCTTTGCCCTTTGTCCCTTGTTGTTCATATCTAAGAGGTATGAGACATGAGCATAATAATATCAGACACGAAAACCAACAATGATTGCTTTATATGATGAAAATTGCATCTCTGTTTGTTCAGTTAGCTTGAAACTTTGTTCAGTTAGCTTGAAACATAACAAAGTGGGTGTTTATTTTTGTAATCATTAAAGAATAGTTTTGCATCAGAGGTTATAACAAGTGTACTAAAATATCAAATCCCACACAATTGGTCTCATTCTTCATCTAATTGATAATTCAAGAATTCAAAGGTACCACAACAGGTTCGGGCAAACACATTATATATACATAATTCATACAACCTAATACATTGAAATCCAAGACATGCTCAAAATAATACATATCTGATAAAGGGATTTTTGACAAATCAAGTCTGCAAAAATAACAATAAAATAGGAAGATTTAATCCCGGTTGTTCCATATTTCTTGGGTAATTGCATCTCTCCATAGGGTCCACGCTTGGGATGTCTGAACCTGGTCGATGTAACCTACATCCGACTCGAGCTGGAAATTGGGGTTACTATAAAGATCGGGTATCTTATTCTCTAATGGGTCGATAGTGGCATTGGTACGAATGAAATTGTGAAGTAAACAACATGCCAAGATGATGTGATTTTGCATCTTGATTGGATAGTACGAGTAACTCCTAAGAATGCTCTAATGGGCTTTGAGAACACCAAATGAACGCTCAATGACATTACGGGCTCTAGCATGTTTCAGGTTAAAATATTCATGGGCTGTTTGGGGTCTTTGGGGTGCATGATCTCACTCTTGTAAGTGATATCTTACACTCCTATAGGGTGCTAAAAAACCATTTCCATTTGTGTAGCCTCCATCACACAAATAGTAATTGTCTGCCACATTCAAACAAAATAGAGTGGTCATGAGAAAAAGGGTAGGCAAATTGGTTTGTAATCTACTGGTGTGAATTACTTAGAAGTGATATCTGAAAAGGAAAAACAAACTTTTTGCTATTGTGAATTATTCAGAGTTGTTGGGAATCTACCATGTGGAACTTTTAATCCATTCGATCGGGATATGACATCTTTCAAGGCACGGCCATCGACTGCCAATCCTTCCCATCCCACCAACACATATGAGTAATTTATGTTACGATCACATACACCCAATACATTCATAGAGACAAAACCCTTCCTGTTTCTGTATCTAGGTTTGTCATGAAGATTAACTTTCACAGGGATGTACGTGTCATCTAAGACACCTAGACAACCCTATATGAAAAAGAGATTACTAATTGTGATTAAACAAGTGAATAATCCATAAGAAGCCTAAATGGTCGATGCAATAAAGAATACAATCATTAACATGTCTGGGATGAAAGTGGTTGTTACCTTAAAATGTTTCCAACGATCCTCTTGCTTGTCGATGTCGATAGGCTTGGGTTGAACTAAAAGAACGGTGTGTAGTTTTAGCAGACACTTAAGAACACTATTGAAGTGCTTGCTTATCGTGTAACCACTTCTAGTGAAATCATCTTTCACGACTCTATTTTTCTTGTGATGTGAAATAATAGAAAGAAAGATATCAACTTGTTCTGGGATTGGTAGATGTCTCGTTGGTTGTAGCCCGCCTAAGTGCTCCAACAGATAACACAGACGACTGAAAGTGTCACGGCTCATTCGAAGATGGTTGATGCAGGTTTCATCGGTGGTGAGTGTTAGAGTTAATACATGCTCTAATTGACGACTAACGTTCTGAGACAAATTATATTTTCTACATCTCGGTCGGTGCCTTTTCCAATGACCATTTTTTTGGTAGAACCCTATGTATGCGAAAGTCATTAGCATGAGAAATGATTTGATATTAACATTGATTACCTCTACACCCCTGACTATTATCTCTAGCTCATTGTCTTCATCCATGTTCGTAGTCTACTTAGCATAGAAAATGGGTCAACATATGAAGAAACTATGAACTACTTCGTACTCACGTAGTTAGAATGACATATTGAAGACAACATGTGTGGTTTTTGTTGGGGATTTTTTGGTACAGAATATACATGTTTTGTTATTATTGAGAAAAGACATACTAAAATCCCAAACGATAGATCATGTAATCAATTTATAATAGCCAACATGGTGTCATGTTAAAGTTGTTGCATTCAATAAATTTCATTGGCTGCATTGAATCAATTAAGAACACTAAGCATATCACTCAAATTGATTCATGTGTAGTAATACGATTTTAATAATTTCTCGATATTCACGAAAATGGGAATGCAAGCAAAACAAGAATGATGCATAGAGACGCTTAGCACTGATAACTTCCAGAACAACATATGAACAAACCACTTCCCAAACAACAAATAAACATGCTAATTTTCCATGCGATGGATGACAAGTATGCACAGATGTCAATCTTTTTCATTGCAATAAGTCACACAAATAACATTGCAAGCAGTATGGTGCGCACATCGAGAGAGGCTTAAAACTACAGCAACAAAACCCAAGCCTAACTATTCATATGCTACAAAATAAGGATAGATTTTGTTAAACAACACTATTTAACAGAATGGGGAGTGCAATACTAGGAAATAGGACTCTGACCTTTTTTTTAACCACTAACATATAGAGATGTACAAAAGTCAACTCTTTTTTTCTTTTTTCTTTTTTTTTTTGTGGTTGGGGGATTATAACCCATGGAGAGTTACAGAGCATATTGAAGAAGATAAGGAATCTTTGCTCGGTAAGAATTTCATTAACTTCACCAGTGGTGAGGCAACAACTCAAGTGTTGAATCTAATAGCATTCATGTTGAACTGTTGTCGGTGGGTGGTGGGAGATAATTGTTAATAAGCTCAACATATTTGATCCTGCAATGTAGTGTTATGAAATAACTTTGTATATAGAATTGAGTGCTTTAAGTTTCTTAGATATGTTGATGTAGTATTGGTTTGAACAAAGTTCTTGTCTAATGATCCTTAATGTTATTAATCTAAGAATGTACTTGTTTTAGAATACATGTTGTATCACTTTCTTGAATGTATCTAAGTTATTTTCTTTGTAATTAACTAGTTTAGTGATTTCATATCAACCTTATCTTGAAAATCACTGAATAGTGAGAGTGCCCATTGGAACTCTCCATGTTAATCTCAACTAATAGACTCCAACATTGTTTTTCAAGAACAAGAAACAAGGTTAACCATGGGGTGTTTTGAGGTGGCTGAAAATTCAGTCGATAACAAAAAAAATCTTGCATTAAAGTTTTCTCCACATGCATCTTCTAACCAACTTGAAGAATGTTGAGAAGCTTCCCATGGCGACTCATTAGGCCGTCGGAAATGGAAACTTTGAGAAGGTTCCGCAATCATTCTTTCTTTAATTTCAAACAGGTGTATGTTACTATGAAGTCTAAAACACTTTATCTATGTCACTAACGTTTTTTGCAATGTATCCTCTTTACTTTAATTCTAATATTAATTCATATGTTCATGATAGTACTATCAAGCTAATAAATCAACAAAAGAATAGGAGTGAACTTTTCCAATTCTACATTATGTTTTTATGTCATCTAAAATAATATTATTTATTTTTGTTATTTTGACTTTGCAAGTGCTTGATTTAATTATACATAATACATTTATACCAAAAAAATTCATAAAATATAGCATTGAAACTTTTAAGTCATGCAATCAAACCGAAAAACATTCAATGCAAAATGTATTATTGATTTAGGCCCAAAAAAATAATAAATTTTATTCATGTTAAATATATAATTTTTTTTAACTTTAATAGAATCAACTAAAAAACTTTTAAAAAAAATTCAAATTATATATATATAATAAAAATATATGTATGACATTGCACTGTACGTGTGAACTAGTGAAAAGAATCTTGAAACAAGTAATATAGATTTGTAGTGACCAAGACTCAAGTATCCATTTCTATTAATTGTGGTCATGTATATTTTAAAAATCTCATTATCGTTATTAGGTAGATTTGTAAATTATAGATGCTTGCAGAATGAGTAGTTGTGTATGTGGTGATATTGACATGACTCTCATACCCACCACTTGAATTAATAGAAAAAGACTTTGTTGATCTCTCCAGGGACTTATAATTAATCAAGTCAAGCTCAAGTTGAAGGCTGGCTCCATAGCAAATTGGATTAACACTCACACAACTTGATTAATTCGACTATTAATTTACAGGCTAGAGTTACTTATATGCATAATCATGTGCAAATAACTAAATGATAACATTTTTTTTCATCCACTAACATACAGGGTTAGTACAAAAGTCAGCTTAATTTTTTTACTTTTTTTTTTGGATTTATAATTTTTATACTCCCTCTATCCACCTGATTACTATTTTCAGCTGGCTTACAAAGTTATGTTTTGTTATTATTGAGAAAGGGCATACTAAAATCCCAAACGACAGATCATGTAATCAATTTATAATAGCCAACATGGTGTCATGTTAAAGTTGCTGCATTCAATCAATTTCATTGGCTGCATTCAATCAATTAAGAACACTAAGCATAGCACTCAAATTGATTCATGCGCAGTAATACGATTTTAATAATTTCTCGGTATTCACGAAAATGGGAATGCAAGCAAAACAAGAATGATGCATAGAGACACTTAGCACTGATAACTTCCAGAACAACATATGAACAAACCACTTCCCAAACAACAAATAAACATGCTAATTTTCCGTGCGATGGATGGTAAGTATGCAAAGATGTCAATCTTTTTCATTCCAATAAGTCACACAAATAACATTGCAAGCAGTATGTTGCGCACATCGAGAGAGGCCTAAAACTACAGCAACAAAACCCAATCCTAACTATTCATATGCTACAAAATAAGGATAAATTCTGTTAAACAACACTATTTAACAGAATGAGGAGTGCAATACTAGGAAATAGGACTCTGACCTGAGAATGCGAGCTATAGGATGTGATATCGCTTTCAAACTTGGAAGACTTCCCTGCAAGTGACCTCAAATAGACATGACAAAAGGGTAAAATAGTTAGATCCAATCAGCATTATTGCAAGCAAGTAGTATTACCGGTTTTACTTAATACCAGATTCAATTATTGCTTAGCGGCAATATTAAAAAAAAACTTTTCAAATACAAAAACTACACAACACACAATCTTTGTAATTTATTTCATCTTCAGATAACTACTAATAAGTTTTCCTACATGGTAGTTTGCATATACGTACAATGTAGCATAGAGATTGCGTAAATTAATCCATTCAGATCGATTCTCCAACCCAACAGATCAGTTGATAAATTATTCGATTTATAAAATAAAGAAACAACCATTTCAAATAAGTAATAGACTATAGGCAATTGCTCATACAAATGACTCCACATTTCCTTGCAGGCCCCACATTTCCAATCTAAGATATCACTTTTGGAAAACAAGAGATCCCAAATTTTGCAACATATTGGAGGGATTAAATGTACTACAGTATATCGCTCAATCAAAATTTCTAAGAGATATAAAAGAGAAGACAACGAGTAGCAAACATCCAAATAATAGCAGAGATATTAGCCATTATGATGGGCATTTCTATTGGGAATTCATCCACAACATTTGGCCTCGACATTTTTGTTAACAATCCGTTTGAAGCGCACATTCATGGGCGAGAAACTATTTACACATGAGCACAAAAGATCCGTGGAAGGTGTTATTTTCAAACTCACCGTACTCATCTAAAAATTCCAAATCAATTATAGTATCGATTCATACCTGTGTAATTGCAAAGTGAAGAGATTGGATCGACGTCTCGCAATAGAGTAATGAAGAATAACCTCGCTCCTCGTACTCGTATCGACACTCAATCAATAGGAGTTCAGTAGATTCGTGCGTCTTCCATCGGTCTTCGTCTGAAAATGCCCAATTCCTGAAGAAATAAAGCTTGACACTAGGGTTTTCAAAATGGGGGAGATTTCGATCACTTGTAATGGCATTAATGTAATTAATAACAACAGTAAGACTATTTAAGTCATTTTGGACACTACAATGAGGGCAAATTGGGAAGGACAAGAAATTTACTGTTCACCTGTAATGAAACCCACCAAATTGGTGGGTTTACAAACCCACAAGTTATCACCCCTAATCCCATCCCCAAGCCCGGGCCCAGCTTACAAACCATCACCCAACCACCCAAACCAAACGAGGGTTTAGGTTGGTTTGTAATCCGAAACCAACCTAAACCCTCGATCCAAACGAGGCCCTATTGAATACTAAGCAGACCCTATCTACTTAGGGCTCGTTTGGTAAGGAGGATGGGTTTGTAGTACGTTGGACAAAAATGTGTGATAACACTATTCATCAAAGACAAAAAAAGAATTTTTTAGGTGTTTGGTTTGTTGGCTTAGAGTGTGTTTGAATCCAATTATGTGTTTGGTTGGAATGGTTATATATTTTTTTGACATGGGTTATTTCATAGTTGTACGTTTGGTTTGCCGGTTAGTGAAGATATGCATGTGAATTATCCAAAATGCCCTTTATTAACTAAAATCAATTACATTTAAAATTTCTGATTTTTTCAACCAAACCCTATGCACGGTGTATGCAAAACCAAGAAAATGAAGATTACTCCCCCTACCCACTGAGCTCGACCAGTGAAGCATCAGACCTTGGAGAGGGCATACCAAATATTGATGAGAGGAATATCACGACGCGTAGGATTTTGGGTAGATCCAGTAGCTTGCTCGGGCCTAAAAATGGAAGGATATGTTCGACCCTAATTGAAGGAGTCCAGCTCGGGATTGCAGGAACTAGAGCCCAGTGTTCGTATCCAAGGTTAATTTAGTGTATTCCTTATTGTCAACAAAAGTAGGAGCAAAAGGTATGTGGGTACACTTCAGACCGATTGGCAAGAACAACAAAACCCCCAAAAAAAGTAGCAAAAATATTATGTCCAACAAGTATGTTGTTCTTCTTATTCCAACGGTGCAATTATATTCAATTTCACCGGTAGTACCTTCGTTTTAGCTTTATTTGAATCACAATTGGTTCGGCCCTAAGATAGGATGTAATCTGTTGACATTAACCCCTAATGTATCAAGTATAACCTGAGCGAGTTTTATTTCCAATCCTAGTGTGTTTTAGCTTATTTGAGTCTCCCGAAAATTAGAAGCTTTTGTATGACATTGATTTAAAGTCAAATTTTATGTTATAAATGCTTGAATTTCTCCAACGAATAGGGATTATTTTCTGCATACGATCTCCTAATTGATGTAGAATTGTCTCTTGAAACTTTTATTGATAATACAACTATTGTGTAGTTCGTACTCATCTCACCACCGAACGGATAGATACGATTCTCAAATACGTGACGGGATCGTACGTTGTCATCATGCCCTGCCGATGTAAATCCAAACATCGTGTACCCAAAAAAATCTCATGCGTCGTTTCATGACCTGTCCTATTTACGGGATAGGACAATCGTTGTAATTTTTCCTTTCGTTCATATGACTGTTGGGAAGGGAGTTTTGATGTAGATATAGTGCAAATTTCTAAATCATTGTGGATATTGTCTATTTCAGAAAAAAGAGTACGGTGTTTTCATTTGGATTGAGCTGCAGCTTGAGGGCCGTGCCAGGGACGTGGCTCTCGAATGCATCGAGAAGATTGATTGAATGAAGACCGAACTTACCTTGATAAAAGCATGCCACGCAAAATTTAAGAGGTCAACAAGAATCGTTTGCATTGTGTGTGTGTTAGAAATGACATGTTTGTGGCCAAAATCCATCTAATGTGATGATAAACATGTGAGGACTCGTAAAAATTGTAACATATGTTTTGTGAACAAACATTTTAGGGTAAGCGATGGTTGTAGTTGTAATCGATAACACTCATCTATGACATCGTGCTCCTCGTTTGCAAGAATTTGTGGTTATGGTCAGCTTTTGGTTGATTGCATCATCTTTACATATTGAGCATTACATGTGCTTCGGCTTTCATCAAGTTTTTGTTCATATGCATCTACATATATAACAATTAATGTTCTATTTAGGCAACCATTATCTTTATGTTAATTACATCACTGATATATGTGATTTATGTATATGTAAACTACCATGTTAGCATTAAAATGATAAAATTAACATTGATTGTTTATGTAATTACATTCCAAGGCACAAGTTCATTGGTGTAGCATTAGCACATACTTGTACACAACCAATTTAGGCATACTGGGAATAGTATATAACATGTTTCCCAGATCCATTATAATGGATTTGAAAGAGTTGGAAAAAGTAAGAATGTGTGACGAAGGTACTACATTTAATTGTCATGCCTGAAATTGGTTACATCACCGACTATATCTAGAAGTAATCGCAAAACAACAACACTCGAGTGAAATGCATGGATGTCCATGAGAGCGCACTTGTTTGCAAAATCATTCATATACGACCGACAAAGTTTGATAGTTACAATGTTAAACATAAAAGGCACACTTCGTCTCAATGAGATACGGACCTACTAGCATCCATGTCTACGATACATAAATAAGCAAAATATTAGTCACAAACACATGTCACATTACTTGCATTCATCTTCACTACAAGTTTATGAAATCTAGAGGGTTGTTAATTTTCTTGGCAGGATGGGTTGCGCATAATACATGTGCACCTAGCGATCCCAACCATCCACCGCGTCCTAATCAAATGGCTCATCCTTTATGACAAAAGGCAAATCTGACGATGACCCTAGATCTTCAAATAATACCTCACCGGGTCGGTACGCTTCAACAATCAAAGCCCATGATTCGTAGTTTGGGAATCCACACTCCCTGAATAGTCTTTGAAGCTCGTTCTCCTGCAAAAAAAATTCCAACGCCCTTACTAAAACATATATGGCTCCTCATTTTAATATAACACTATTCACATTACAAATGCAGATTTTTACTAATGAAACTTTGACTGATGAAATAAATCTATGAATTGGAATATAATCAAATAAAGTTCTTCGAGTAGCATCGTGTACGGGAAAAGCACAATACCTTGCTAATGACCTGCCAATACTCAACACCGACGACAATCCTATTCTTGCAAATATTGTACTTGATTCCCGTGGTCGTGTTCACAAAGCTGATGAACTCTCTATAAAAGCAAATATTGTGGTGAACGAATGCCTTTACATTATGGACGTAAAAGTGCTCATCCTCTGTTTCTTTCTTCATTTCATAGGCTAGATCAGTGATGGCACTTGTGAAAGTCTTGGGGTCGTGCATAACACGTTTGAGGCATATTATCTTCAAATGCCTGATCATCTCTGCCACCTGGTCGTAGGTGAAATTTCTGTGGAAGCACTCCATGTCGTTGTGGCGCTTAGGCATCTTTCTGCACACACGTAAATGGAAATGAATAATGTGTTTACAAACAGATACATATGAACAAACCCCATATAGACATGAAAAATTGTGTAAATATAACCTAACATGCATGGGATCCTTGTAGCCAGCACGTGCTAAGCATTCATTGCATATCCTACTACACATAATACAAAATATTGTGCCAAATTAAAATTGATTTGAACCTTGCAGGAAAAGCCTAGGTGCGAGATTTACTAAATCTTGATTTAATATGTTTATTAATTGAATAACCTTGGGAAACACTACTATCATTCATGGGGTGAGATGACAGGTAACCATAAGCATAATAATGATATCAACCCAGGCATTTATATCTAATCTGAAAAATTGCCAGTTGCTAACCTACCTCAAATTGATTACACAATGAGCATTTAATGAGATTTTGTTTTTTCATTTTTTGTTAATTTTATTTGTATGCATTAACAGACGCAATGATTAGTTTTTTCCTTTAAAAACCCATCTCTAGTCACACATATATCAACACAAAAATTAAGCATATCAGTGGTTCATTAAGGGTGACAAATATGTACTCCAAGAAGGAATTGTGTTTGAATCAGAAAGACTACATATATGGACTCGAATGGGATGCGAATGTTGTCGGTCTCTTCATCGATGTGTTAGCCGATCAGGCTCATATGAGAAATTTCAACCCAAAGGGGTGCAACAGTTTGGCAATCCAAACCGCTCAATATTTTGTGAATAAATGGTTCAACAAAAAACTCGGACTGCTGGATTGTGTGAAACAGGTGCGGTTGCTTCGGCAGTGGCATTCAACGTTCGCTGCAATCATCATTCGTGATGACGTCGGATGGTCACTGGAAATGACCAACTGTGACACCCTATACCCCTCTGACGTATATTTAACAATAAAATATTCATCATGTAGACAGGTCATACTGACATTTCATTTATCCATATAAGTATAAGAATATTATTTAATAACTTGTATAATATAAAATTAAAACACACAACTAATATCTCAACATAAGTCATATTAAATATAACTCAGGATACACGTGTTTCAAAATGCAAAATGAGGAGGAGGAGAAGGTTGCACGAGGCATCAGCCGGCCGACCTGGTATAGCGTGGCGTCTATATATACAAACCACCTCAAAAGAGCTATTGAACCTAAAATAATGTATATATGTGATTTTTATGAGTCGCAACTCAGTGAATATAAATCATTAATTTATTTAAACAATAAGCCAATAACAATCATTAACATTGATCATAAACATAATCAAACATATGCAAATGCCACTATGTCCGGTTTATTATTCTATGAACTGTTCAAGCTTGGATCTGTCCCGGGATTTCCAATATGTCATTGTGTATAGACCCGTAGGTCTCCAAAATGATTTAGACCCGTAGGTCTCCATTGTGTATATAGACCCGTAGGTCTCCAATATGAATTTGACCCGTAGGTCTCCAATATGATTTAGACCCGTAGGTCTCCATTGTGTATACAGATCCATAGCAAGACAGTCACAGGCCTTTTAATTTCGTGCAATTGTAATGCAACACAACAATCATCTGAACATATGATCACGTATACATTTACCAATATATCATTTGATCCAATGACAAATTCATAGAAATACACATTTCTTATATAACACATATAACAAACGTTGCATATAGATCACATCACATTGCGTATAAATCACATATACGATTTATATTCACCTGGTTATAATAAGTATCCGTTTGTTGCTCTGGTTCCTCTTCCTGTTCTACAGCCCGTGCTCCTATATGATTCAATGCAATTTAACCTAATCATCCCCTTAATATTTATTTCCATTATGCAATGAAATGCAATGCATATATGCTTTATTAACCATGTTCAGTATTTTCCTTATAACTTGAGCTATAAAATTCCGAGTCGAGCAAGGTAAAATTCTGTAGAAACTTAACATATAGCTCTACAACTTTCATGTTTAGCATTTTTCAAAATTCAGTCTCTAGCCTGCTTAAAATTAAGCCACAATTACATCATACATATATAATACTAAATTCTAGCAACCTTTATTCTTTTGACATTATCTCACTCAATATTTAACCGAGACATCTACGGTCTTCTTCTGCATTTAGCTAAGAGATAGGGCTATAACTTTCGTGTTTTAAGTTTTTCCTAATTCGGCCTATAAAGCTACCAAAATATCCGATGAATTATGAGAACTGGATATATATAATTCACTAGTTTCTTTGTACCTTTTTGGGATTATCTTTGAGAATTCACTCCGATCAAATCGAAGAGCAAGTCACCACGAGCTCCCTCTCAAAATCTGAAGAAAAACGGTGAAGAAACGAATCCAAAATCACAAACACTTCTCTCTTCTTTCTTTTCTTTCTCTTCTTCTTTCCTTTTTCTCTCTGTTATCATTTCTCTGCGACCGCCTCTCTCTCTGCTTCTTAAGTATTTATTTATTTATTTATTTTTTTCTTTATTCTTTTCTTAAATCATATTTCCTTCCACCCCTCACCAAAGCTTCTCTTTTACATATATAATTATATATTATTATAATTATTATTAACTTACCTTTATATTAACTTATATGCATGCATGCGTGACAACCATATATATATTATTAGTTAACTTACCTTTATATATGCATGTACTGTCACGCCATATATATATAAATATTATAACATTTTGTTAATTTCATACTTGCACACACACACAACAGTTACGTATATAATTAATTATTAATATTATTACTTAAACAATTTACATTATGAACTTGAACATTATTAAAATCTCAATCAATTATGATAGAGTTTTCTCAACACCAACTATATAATGACATATAAATAATAATAAAATATGCATATGATGCATGATATGAATGCCCAATAACGTATATGTTTTGGTCGAGGATGTTACAATTCTCCCCCTCTATAAGAATTTTGTCCTCAAAATTCGTTATTCCACTATGCAATATACCAGTAAGAAGATCAGTTACCAGTGAATAAATGCGGATATAACTTTTTCATCTTTTCTTCTGTTTCCCAGGTTGCTTCCTCTATACCATGGTTTCTCCAGATAACTTTAACCATTGGAATTTCCCTATTCCGCAATTTTTTGATTTTGAAATCTGCTATCGAGACTGGTTCTTCTATGTAACTTAAGTTTTCTGCAATCTGTACCTCTGAATCCCGTAATACATGTGAAGGATCGGATCGATATCGTCGCAACATGCTAACATGAAAAACATTATGGATCTGAGTCAATTCTGGAGGTAAGGCTAACTCGTATGCCAATGGTCCAACTTTTCCAATGATATCATATGGCCCGATATATCAAGGGCTTAACTTTCCTTTATTATCGAATCTCATAACACCTTTCCAAGGAAAAACTCGTAAAAATACTTTATCACCAACCTGGTATTCCATCTCTTTTCTATGTTGATCAAAGTAGCTATTTTGTCGGTCCTGTGCAGCCTTCAATTTACTTTTAATGACATCAACTTTGTCAATTGTGTTCTGAATAATTTCTGGCCCTTCTAAAATTTCTATACCCTCTTTATCCCAATACAGTGGACTTCTGCACTTTCTTCCATATAACGCCTCATATGGTGCCATTCCAATGCTACTGTGAAACTGGTTATTATACGCAAATTCCATTAGTAGAATATATCTATCCCACAAACCTTGAAACTCAATAACATAAACGCGTAACATCTCTTCTAACGTCTGTATAATCCTTTCTGATTGACCATCTGTTTGAGGGTGAAAAACTGTACTGAAATGTAATTTCGTCCCCATAGCTGTCTGAAAACTCTCCCAAAATCGAGAAGTAAATCTCGGATCTCTATCTGAAACAATAGACACTGGTATACCATGGAGTCGTACAATCTCTCTAACGTACTTCTCTGTCAATTGATCTAATGAACAACCCCAACGTAAAGGTAAGAAATACGCTGATTTAGTCAATCTATCCACGATTACCCAGATAACATTATTCCCTTGTTGCGTTCTCGGTAATCCCAAAACAAAGTCCATCGTAATCCGCTCTCATTTCCAAATCGGAATGGATAGGGGTTTTAGTGTACCTGCGGGTGCTTGATGTTCTGCTTTAACTTGCTGACAAGTAAGACATCTGGAAATAAATTCAGCAACATCTTTCTTCATTTTTGGCCACCAGTAATATTACATCAATGTGTGATACATCTTTGTTGTGCCTGGATGCATAGCATACGGTGCATTGTGTGCTTCATCTAAAATTTCTCGTCGTAAATCATCAACGTCTGGTACACACAACCTGGTGCCAAACATTAATGTACCATCTTGTAACTAGAATGGTGTGTCTTTGCCATGTTGTATCTGTTCAATAATTTATGTCAATTTTTCATCTCTGTTTTGTGCATCTTGTATTCGCTGTCTCAATACCGAATGAATTTCCAAGGTAGCAATCAGTACTCCATCTGCATCTAACCGTAGTCTCATGTTCAAACCTCGTAGAGCAATTAAATCTGAAAATGGAGTCATATGCATATGTACCACTGTACCATCGGACTTCCGACTTAACACATCAGCTACAACGTTGGCCTTTCCCGGATGATACTCTATCGTGCAATCATAATCTTTCAATAGTTCCATCCAACGTCTCTGTCGCATGTTCAGTTCTCTCTGACTCATCAAATACTTCAAGCTTTTATGGTCGGTAAATATCTGGAATGTCTCTCCATAAAGATAATGTCGCCATATTTTTAAAGCAAATACCACTGCCGCCAACTCTAAATCATGAACAGGATAGGAAATTTCATGTGGTCGTAATTATCGTGACGTATAAGCAATTACTTTCCCATTCTGCATTAGAACACAACCAAGTCCTTGATGTGAAACATCACTGTAAACGACAAATCCCCCAGTGCCTATAGGAATTGTGAGTATCGGTTCTGTAGTCAAACGGTGCTTTAACTCATCAAAGCTCTGTTGGCATCTGTCATTCCAATGAAATGGAATATTCTTTCGCAACAGTTTTGTGAGTGGCGCTGCTATAATGGAAAATCCTTCGACAAACCATCTGTAGTATCCAGCCATACCAAGAAAACTTCGAACCTCTAAGACTGTCGTCGGCACCTCCCAGTTTACCACTGCCTCAATCTTTCTTGAATCGACCTCTATGCCTCGTCCAGATACTATGTGTCCCAAAAATACCACATGATCCAACCAAAACTCACATTTACTCAACTTTGCGTATAGTTGTTTTTCTCGCAAGATTTGTAACACTGTCCGTAAATGATTTGCATGCTCCTCTGTACTCTGTGAATATACTAGTATATTATCAATGAAGACAATGACAAATCTATCAAGGAAATGTTGGAACACTTTATTCATTAAAGCCATAAATGCTGCTGGTGCATTAGTCAAACCGAATGGCATCACCAAAAATTCATAATGCCCATATCGAGTTCTGAATGCTGTTTTCGGAATATCCTCTTTGGCTATCTTTAACTGATGGTACCCAGATCGAAGATCTATCTTGGAAAATACTTGCGCACCCTGTAGTTGATCAAACAAATTATCTATCTGTGGTAATGGGTATTTGTTCTTCACTGTCACTTGATTCAACTTTCGGTAATCTATGCATAGTCGTAATGTACCATCTTTCTTTTTCACAAAAAGTACTGGCGCACCCCAAGGTGATACACTAGCCCGTATATACCCTTTTTCTAACAATTCCTGCAATTGCTTCTTTAATTCCTGTAACTCCAATGGGGCCATCCGATATGGAGGAATAGAGATTGGTGCGGTACTCGGTATCAACTCTATGGTGAACTCTGTCTCTCTATCTGGTGGTAGTCCTGGTAAATCCTCTGGGAAAATATCAAAAAAATCTTTAACAATTGAAATTTAGAAAAAAACCAAATTTACATGCAAAACAGGATCAGCAAAAATCTAGTACATAAGTTACAGATTACATATAGAAAGTGTAATTTGGTTCCCGAATGATGTTAGATAGCAACCTACGTCAACAAAATGGGTTGCATGTTATCATATGCATCAATCCGCTTCCAACCGAAGTGAAGTTTACTTTACAAACAAAATAGATATGTTGAAAGTTCAAAACAACCAACCAAGACGGTAGATTAACCAACATAGGTCTTATCCATAATGTCTTGAATCAATTCAACTCTAGCATCATTTGGGATGTTGAGAAATAAATCGAGGTCACTCTCATTACTGCACAAGTGTCGGGCAGTACGTACTCGATGTTTCAAGCTAGGGAAATTATAGCCTTCAAGCATGTTGTACACTTTCCCGCGTTTAGCACTTGTATCTAAAGACTCGACTTTTGTCTCAACCAAAGTACCTATTTTGCTCGTAATGTCCCCCATCTTATCATCGTTCTTTTCACAATACACACTCATCTTGACCATGAAAAGATCAGCTTCTTCATTGTTCACTCTCTTACACTTGGACTTCCCACTTCTCCTGGATGTGTTAGAGCTTTCCGTAATATCCTTTGACATGTGCTTAGTGGAACATGCGTCCGGTATGCTTGGAGTATGTAAGTTAGCTGATTTGTCCACTTCTTTGTTGTCATTATTGAGGAAATCCTGCATCACGTCGGTAACCCTTGAGCGTGTTCCCCTATGGCGCGATCCTTCCCAAAAATGTCAACCCAATCATTAAAAAGAGGCCAAGTCTTGAAACGTATTAAACATACGGTAGACTCAACCTTGCATTAAATACAGTGATTAGGTGGTAAGCACCATAGGTTGTATTGTCATGTACTTGTAATGTTGGGTGCTGATATGTATATCAGAAACATAATATAAATCAAACAACTAGACCAAACCTTCAAGTACGCCTCCCATACTTCGTCTGTGCAGTCGATCATGAAGTTTGGGCTAAGCCCAATACCACTTTTGCCGAACATCGCTGCCAAGACGTTGTAGCTTTTTTTCCACCCATGAATTTGACTAGAAATGTGTGGTTCGGCCTTCAGATCGGTTCCGGGGAATCGGGCGACCAATGACTGCTCCAACAGGTTTAGATAACCTGTCCGAAAACCGTTGTCTGACTTATATCCTCTAGTAACCAACTCTTTCAAAGCCTGAATGAGTTCTTGCTCTTCCATATAATTCCATGTTCTTCTTGTTTGTGTTCCTTTCATTTTGGGTCTCGGAACAATCATGTTGTTCATGTCTAATAGATTTAAGACATCAGCAATATTAAATTAATTCGACACAAAATCATTGAAAATGATAAGAACAACATAATGTAGCCTTACATGATGAATACATAGTTCATCTCTATACTGTAAAATGAAGACCGATCTGTATTATGCTTCAACTAAATTGATATCCAAAACAAATTAGGTAAACTAAAATCACAACACATTTTCCATAGATAAGATCAAAATTTTCTATTCA
The DNA here is from genome assembly GCA_954870855.1 of Scutellaria minor. Classification (NCBI taxonomy): domain Eukaryota; kingdom Viridiplantae; phylum Streptophyta; class Magnoliopsida; order Lamiales; family Lamiaceae; genus Scutellaria; species Scutellaria minor. The sequence continues at coordinate 2,850,370 of OX940728.1, read as the reverse complement.
AACATGAAGTTTATAACAATGGATGACTACTAGGACGGAATGATGGAGGAAAATTGAGTTTAACATGCGGTACAAATACAGTAACATTGCACTTAAAATTCTAATTTGGAGACCTATTGTTCCACATGTCTAGGGTAATATTGTCTCTTAAGAGTGTCTAGGCCTCGGATGATTGAACCTGTTCAATGTAATCCATCTTCGGGTCATTGTCGTGATGGGGATCACTACAAAGGTCAGGCACCTCAATCTCTATTGGGTCAATTGTGGCGCTTGTACGGATAAAATTGTGAAGTAGACAACATGCCAAGATAATGTGATTTTGTGTTTTGATCGGATAGTATGAGTAACTCCTAAGGATTTCCCAACGTGCTTTGCAAACACCAAACGAACGTTCAATCACATTACGTGCTCGAGCATGCATAAGATCAAAATATTCCCTAGGGTTTTGGGATACTTGGGAGGCTTGATTACATTCTTGCAAGTGATATCGTACTCCCCTATATGGTGCCAAAAACTCATTCCCGTTAATGTATCCTCCGTCACAGAAATAGTAATTTCCTGTCACATTCAAACAAACAAGGAAATATATTATTGTGAGACACAAGAGATTTCAAATGCAATGTGTTAATGGACTTGTTGATTATTATATGCAAACATCCACTTTAATCATCAATTTTTTTCAAGAATTGGCTGAATGTAGAGACATTTTTTAAGGAGTACCTGTCGGGACTTTTAATCCATTGGAATGTGTTATTACATCTCGTAAGACTCGTCCATCAACGGCAGAGCCTTCCCATCCAACCAAGATGAATGCGTAATTCATGTTACGATCGCAGACACCTAACACATTCACAGAGACAACACCCTTGTGATTTCTGTATCTTGGTTTGTCTTCAACACGTACTTTCACAGGGATGTACGTCCCATCTAAGACACCTAGACAACCTTACATGAGAAAGAGATTTGGTATTTATTGTGAGCTTTATTGGGTTAGAATAGTGTATGGCATGATTCATGAAGACTCACTATTGAAGTAAACACAAAACATAATTTAGAACAGGTGTTGTTACCTTAAAGTATTTCCAACGGTCCTGTTGCTCATCGTCATCGATAGCCTTGGGTTGTACTAATAGAATGTTGTGTAGTTTTAACAAACATTTGAGAACACCATTGAAGTGCTTGCTTATTGTGTACCCACTTCTGGTGAAATCGTGTTTCACAACTCTATGCTTCTTGTGATGGGAAAATATAGAAACAAAGATAGCGACTTGTTCCGAAATTGGCAGGTGTCTGGTTGGTTCTAGACCCCCTAAGTGCTCCAATAGATAACATAAACGGCCAAAAGTGTCACGACTCATTCTTATATGGTTGAGGCAAGTTTGATCGGATATGAGTGTTAACTGACAAATGTGGTCTAATTGACGACTTATGTTTGCAGTCAAATTATATTTCCTACGATTGTTTTCCTGGTTGTCTACTCGTCTATTTCTTCGATAGTACTTGATGTATGCAAGGGTCATGATCATGAGGAAAACTTTGAAAGAGGAGTTGATTGCCTCAACAACTCCGATTATTACCTCCAGCTCAGTGTATTCATCCATGGAACAGGCCTACTTAGGAAAAAGAGTTATTTCAACATAGATATTATGACTACACGTCATTGAAGGTAAGACTAATATGAATTATATATAGTTAAATTAGGCATCATTTATGATTGAATGTAGGTTGTACAGCTTGGTACATGGAAGTCATTTTAAGGTTCGGAACCCTAAAATACCATACAACTTCAATACAAATGAGTGAGTCAACAGGTCAATTATGTTGGTAATTGTTGGGTGGATTTTCAGAAGTCATTAGAAGACATATTGTGGATATTTATATTCTCAAATTAGAGTTGTAATTATATTTTGGGAGCGAGTGAATTAGATAATTGTTGAGTGAACTAATAGGGGTGAGATTCGCTAGGTTTATGTGAATATAACATGCACTCTTAATCAATATGTCTTGTGTATTCTCAAACGGATACGATACATGTTTCTTAATATTTCAGAACAAGAAATGCATGTACCCAGGCATTTAAAAACATCCAGAATTTCTCCAATAAGCACAAAATCTAAATCAATAAGTGCATTTGAAAGCTATATAACAGCAGATTGTCATGGCAAACAAATAATTACACAGAACAAGTAATCTGCAAACCATATACAAATCTAGCAAAAACACTTTTGACATCCAGTTAGGATTTTATAGACACCCTAATTTCTTGAAAAGTTCCAAAACAATTAGTTTAGATTTTCAAATTAGACATACATATGCACATAGTGTATATTTATCATGAGTCACAGCAAAAATAAATATAACACAATCAAATTCATGAACATCGTAAGTAAGGCCTAAAACTACAGCAACAAAACCCAATCCTAAATACATACTAATTCCATTCAGTAATAACGTCAACTGCAAACTACTAAACGATCGCCAAACTATAACGGGTGAGATAGTTCTAACCTGTTTGAGCAAGCAGCTGTTTGTGATATCTGGAGATATATATTATAAGAGCTCCCTCCAACACCTTATCAACTGTTAGTAACAACAATGCCAATAGCTATGTTAGCAAAAAAGGTTTTCGACACTCAACATTAATCAGTTATCTGCAAATCAATCAACTGACAGTCCAAAAAATGAGATAATCTTCAACAATATGCTAAAGATAAGTATATTGACAAGCATTTGAGTGTAATTTTCTGCAATATATGCAATACAAAAGACCCCAAATATGTAGATAATTGAGAACTCGTCCAATTGTTCATTGGAAGTCATACATGATATACATGAATAGCATATGTTACGTACAAACGAGTATCCCACTTTAGGAATCTGATTTGACAATCGTAGCTATAGTCATGGATTTTCCCGTATTAAGCAAAGTATTGAAATCATCATATTTACTAAATCAATTAATATGAAAGAATCATCCCCTGGCTAATGAACAGGTCGCACCTCCTTTTTAACCAAACCATAGATTCATAATGTTGTTTCACTGAGATGAATGATTATATGTACATGCCCAAAATAATAGACATCATGTAACTGAATATTTATCTACGAAAACATCTTTTAAATCTGATAACTCCAAAGAAATATGTGTTATCAACCTGTGCAGCGGATCCATACTGTAAATATCAAATTTCGACCTCCCATATCAGACATAATAGTATAAAATACAAGAGTTAGTTAATTTTGATGGTCTCGTAAAACAGAATGTCATGACAAGGTGTTTTATTAACTACAAACTAAAATAAAATATGTCAACAATTGATAACAAGTATTGTGTTTATACAAACAAGAGGAAGATTCAAGTTTTGTACTTCATTTCAGTTTAGATAAACTTGAAACGTCTAAGTCTAAGTGAAATTCAGAAACATATTGAAGTTCTTATTTTGTAGCAAAGAAAATTGATATCAAAAGACCCAAATTTTGGGACAGGTTGAGTTAAGAAAAGGAGGTCGAAATTTAACAAACCTCATTTTCGGAGGATCCAAATCAAATATATTTATGGAATTCTAAAAACTAAGATTGTAAACAACATATTGTGAAATCAATATATTAATACTTCAGTAATTGCAAAACAAGTCAAAGTTTCAACATTCAAAAGCAAAAATTAGGGACAAACTTATGAAAACAAAAACAGAGATGTGATATCAAACTTGTGGGTATTTGCGTAATTTAATTATCAACAAATGCTCACTCAATACATGAATCATCTCAACCTACTGTTTTATATAGGCATATGAAACCCAATAAATAATTTTAAATCACCAGGAAATCACTTAAAAAGGTCAAAAATCACATTTTTTTGGGTTCAAAGACAACACCAGAGGATACATTTGCTCGTACAAAACCCATTTGATTCTGCAAATCTCAAAATAACCAGGTTCTACTAGAATCCTTAGTAAATACCTGTTATTCCCCTCACTACCTGATATCTAAGTTCTCAATGGATCTGATTTTGCATCTCCCACAAAAAACGTAATACGATTCATACCTATTTATGGGAGGACGAACTAGCCCCACTGTATCGTGCGATTCCGTCTCGACCCCAGCTCTCCCGTTCTACGCTTCAGCAAAAACACCAATGATTAACGACGATCGTGCCATAATCTACAAATTAATTTTTGGAGAAATGTTACCTCACCTTCGCAGATTCGACAGAAAGACTCGAGCTTCACCCCAGCGTTCTCTTGCCCTAAATGAAGTCATTTGGGATTCTCTGGTTCAAACAAGTTTCAATGGCAAGAATGTAATTAGGAGAAACAGTGGGGTTAGAAGGGTAATTTTTTCAGAAAAGTAAGGGCAAATATGTCCTAAAAAGAGTTACTGTACATGCAGCTTTAAACCTGTGTTGGAAGGTGGGTTTCGTAAACCCTTGCATATCCCGCCTAAACACAATTTTTCTCCCGGACCAAAATTACACTCCACACGCCAACACCCCAAACCAAACAGGGGTTTAGGTTGGTTTGTAATTTTAAACCAACCTAAACCCCCAATCCAAACATGGCCTTAGGACACCCCAGTTATTTAATTCAAAATACAAATCATTTCTAAGAACACCCCAATAGTTACCTATTATAACCTTTGTGATAAAAAAATAAAAAAAATGAAAGCAGCAAATTATCCCCTTTCTCCATCGTCTTCTTCATCCAGCAGACCTAAATAGGAATTAGTTCTATCACGGATATGGGGCTCAACGGAGCCCTTTTTCCTGGAAAGACAGATAAGATATCCCGACATAGCGGCGTTTTGATACCACCAGGAACAGGAAAAAAAAATTCCTCCAATTCATAATCTTCATTTTTCTTCCATTGCTTTCGCCTCCAATTCCCACCTCCTGGTGTCTAGTGAAATGAATTCTAATTCCATCTTGAAAACCCTTCTCCATCGTGAAATCTACCCCCAAACTGAAAATCCTTCTCATACATAACATTACTCTTACAAAATCATCATAATCTAACTCACACCAATTTCTAACTGAGTTGCGAGATCAGTCCTATCTGGAAACACAATCCGATCGGTTTCATCCAGGCGGCGCCACACCGGCTTCTTCATTGTCATTGCTTAATCACTGGTAAGTGGTTAATTTGATCAAGTTGGGAATTATATTCATCGACCAAAATTTTGGGAGTAAAGGCCCAGTTTGGAGCTGGTTCAATTAAGCATGAGTAGTAGACTGATCTTTTTCCTTCATATTTGAAATTGTTTGCATGTTGATAGAGGTATTATGTTAGGCTTTTCTTTTTGGGTTTGGGTTTGTCTAATAGAGCTCTGGTTAGGATTCAAGTTCAAGCAATTGGCTCGTTTAATACCGAGCCAATCTTAACCTTGTAGCTACAGTAGCTTTTAATCTACTCTCCTTCTTTATGTATATTTCCAGAATGTGATAAGGAACACTAACTAGAATATGATGATTTAGATTCAAGAAAAGTTATAGTATTACTACCAGCCAACTTCATTTTATACGATTGGGTTATTTGTAACTGGAAGCATACACAGCTGCAATGAATGAAGCTACTATCGATCCATCTCATCTTCTCATCCAGCTGGAGGATATTTTGGAATCCAACCCTCACATGTATGTAGTTGCTTATAACAATTTTTTTTCCATATTATTTCCAAATGATTGAAATATCAGATGATGATTTTTCTTTTTTGTCAGTAATCCTCAAGTTTTCTGGGATGTTTGGAAATTTCCTCTTTTTTTGTTCTAGTACCACAAGCAAGACATTTTTAAATCACCATTGTAGGTGTATCAGCTTGACACTGTTATAATATTCATAAACTATATAGATTTAATTCTCTCCATCCTTTATTATGTTTATGTTATTAGACTAGTCAATTGATGAAGCCATCCTTTTGTTACCTATTTACAAATGATCATTTATGCCTTTGTTTCGTCCAGTGATGAAGTGGGACTTATTCATCCAACGCTGTTTGCTACATTCAATGAAGAGGTCCTTAGTTCTCCTTCTTTGTCGACTGGGGTTGGGACTCAGCAGGAAGATGAAATTAGTAAACCAAAACCAGTTCAAGACAGTAGTTCTAATTCTTATTTTTGGCATAGTGAGCATAAGCTAGGTATCTCTACCCTTGTTCTGGTTCCATTATATAAGGTGTCTAAAGCTGCATTCTTAGATTCATATAAAAGATACAAAATCTTGAGGGATTCTCAAGTTAAGAAGGATGAGACACTAGATGACAATGCATCAATGTGCTTGCTAGACACTGTTGAAAGTGAAGTTATGAGACATAGCAGAGCGCTTCTTCTACTAAGCTGTGATTTTGGCACTGCCTGGAATTCCAGGTACCCTCCTTCCCCTTTATGACATATACTTATGTTCATTTGATAAAAAATTAAGTTTCATAATCTATTGACAAAATGTGATCAATTTTCTCAAAAGCTAGTACAAGTGATGGATATATATCTCTTATATATTTTGGACTTCTACTAAGTAGGTTCAAGCCCTGAATTTAGTCCTTGGGTACAAGAATTCAGGTCAGTTGTACAATGAAAATGAACTCCTAGCAGAAGTGGTAGAATTATCTCGAGTATTTCAGTTGGAAGAGCTTTATATTATTTTTTGATTTCCTATTGACTTATAATCGGCCTGCTCTATTGAATTATGATATTGAAGGATGAGTGTGTGCCTTATATTGATTTTTAGCATTGACAAGACATGATTCTTTTGTTCGGAGAAGTGTCACAAGTGTCAATGTCCACAATTAAAGTTCTGTCTTACTCTAAACTCGAGATACAAATTTTTTTTTTGTTCTTAAATAAACTTTTATGAGCATGTGTACTAGTTTCACAAATTTCTAGGTTTGATGGACACCCGATTGCTAGAAGTCTGGAATAATTCTTAGGACTCTTTAGATGATCTAGAAAGGGGAAAACACAATTCAGCTGTTTATTATCTGAATCTTTGTATAAAATAGTAATTCTAGTGGTCATCATAAATCCACAAAGTAGAAGCTGTTCAGTTTTGCAAGTTATCTCCTGGAAGTTAGTTTCATGAACATATACACTATCCCCGCTGAGCTTCCCTTTTTCTTTTAGTGTTAATGTCTGTGCATGTCTTGCATGTGATGGTTCTCTTAAGTTAAGCTGTCAGAACTTGACTTGTCTGTTGGCTGCTTAGTTCATAATCTACTCAGTTGAAATATCAAGTTAAGACAAAAGCTCATTCTGAATATACTTTTTCCTTCATGCTCCTTGGAACTCTGGTGCTTAAGAGCAGAGTTGAATGTGATGTTAACTCTAGCAGCCAATCAAATTACTATCACTTAATGATGATGTGGGAAATTATTTTGTGATCCTCATTCTGTAGGAAGTTGATCATTTCGAAGAAGCTTCTCTTGCCAATGTTTATGGATGAACTGCTCTTATCAGCTTTAGTTCTATCCTATTCACCAAAAAGTGAACGTGCTTGGAGTCACAGGTAGTCTGTTTATGCATCTTTCTCTGTACTCTTATCAGTAGGGTGATTATGCCACTATAGTTGTGTATCTGTTCTTTCTTTTACATGACCAGAAAATATGTTATTGACCTCCTAAACTCATGGGATACAATAGATATGTGCATTTTGTTACAAGTATCTACACCCACACACATAACTATAGGTGTAACATGTACGTGATGACAATCTGCTGCCATGCTAAGTGTACTTATGTGTTCAAATTTACAGAATTTGTTGAACCTGCTTCTTTATGATATCCACACTGACAGGAGGTGGGTGATCAAGATGATAGCTGGAAAGTGTGCAAATCTACAAGAGATTGTGGAAAGAGAATCAGAGTTAGTGAAAAGAATAGCAGAGGTTAGTTCTAATCCAGGATCATGATGCGATGTATGAATAGTGTTTGAATCTTTATTAAAATTTGATTGATGCATCTGATGCACTGAGGTTCCTTTATAACTGTTGCTCTTATATTATTGGACTTGTACGCTTTCTCCCATTGTTCCTTACCATCCTACTTAGTGTTTGAGTTTCCAACTATCACATAAGAAATATAAGACGTACATTCTCCTTTGTTACTTTGATGATTGGTGATGATGAGTGTTTGAGTTTCAAGCTAAACAAAGCTTTTGTTTCTTACAAAAAAAATCCTATCGCTGTAGGAAATATCAGATGCAGCCTATAACTGAAAATTTGCAGTTTCAGCTACATGTACATCTGGTTTTACTTTGTCTTGTCACTGGTGCATATGCAATTTCTTGGGGGTATAGCTTTAATTGGTATCAGTCCACTTAATCTATTAATTTAGATAATGGGTTGCTCACAAGAAAAAAACAATGTAAAGATGCTCGATTTGAAGGATGCTGTCACTTGGACCCCCTATCTAGTTTTGGGTTCAGCAAAATTTAGATCAGATTACTCCCCTTCAGCTTGGTATTCCTTGGTCACTCGTCTTAAAACCATGTCACTGTTAGAAACATAATTACACTTACTTCTTCCCGAATTCCCTTTCAAATGACCATCTCTTTGGAACCATAGAAGAACATAATATCCGTCAACTAAAGATTCCTGGTCAAACAGAAGTATCTTGGATTATATTTCAGTACCTGCTGCAAAGTTTTCTCAATCTATTATATAATGTAATGGGTATTTTGATTTATTTGCTGGAGATGTCAGAATAATGATACATAGTTGTCTTGTTCATCTTCAATCCAGTTTGTCTATTGGGTCAATTTTTTAATTTTAAAAACATAAGTCGAATTTCAGTTGCTAATTTTCTATTCTGCTGAAACTAGAGTAACCCCACCAATGATTTCCTTCAGAAATAGAGGAAGAGTCCAAGGTTCTACATTTAATGGTTAGACTAGAATCCACCTGATAATTTCACAGTGTGAGCACATCATCTCAATTCTTGCATGCTCATCATATTATTGGCTTTGATGGCCTGCAGGAATGATATTTATTTTTATTTATCAGAAATTCAGAGTCTCCATCTGATAATTCCACAGCTTGAGCACATTATCTTATTTGGAATCACATTTTCCTGGTGTAGATAAGCAGATGAGCATGCATGAATGAAAATCTCGAACTGAAGATCAGCATAAATTATTTCTATTTTGTTGCAGAACTCTAAAATGAACTACCGTGCTTGGAATCACCGTTGTTGGTTAGTTTCCTACATGTCAAACTCACAGGTCAGATTAAAATTAAAGGCGCATGTTACTGCAAATATTTTTTAATTTTGTTACTGTTTGTTTATAACTTTTTTCTTTCCATCCTTGTTGGACCCATTGCATTATTGACTATGAGGAATAACATTCCTGATATCAATCAGCAAAAAGATCTTCGTTTCTTGTATAATCTCTATTTTAAGAGAGGAGTTGATTTTCATTCTCTTCATTTCATGTGCAACTCAAGTCTAGTTTCCCCCCAGTACTTCCCTGTGTGCCATATATATATATATATATATATATATATATATATATATATATATATATATTCTCTCTAAATTGACTTCCATATTTTCATATTTCGTTCTACTAAATGTTTTTAGTGCTCTTGTTCAGGTGCTACTTGAGTTGCATACTCGAGATTGGGCTGCACTTCATGTAGGAGATAACTCCTGTTTCCACTACCGAGCTGTAAGTTTAATTCTTTGTTTAATGAAGATGCTAAATTACACATTTAAATTTCCTGTGAGCTACTAATTCTGAAATGAATCTAAGACTTTTTTGGCTGATATACGAGTCATATCTATAAGACATTCCAAATCATTTGTAGTTTTACTGAGCCTAAACGTATTATAACTTTCCCTTTTTTGCATAGCTGTTAAATCCATTGTGCTAATAGTTTTTCTAGTTACTGGGACTTGACCCATAGTTCCGTGGTTTGTCCCTCTCATGAACTGCCCATAGAAAATGAATAATAGAAAAATATGCATTCACATTTATGATACATTTTGCTATGTTCTTATAAAATTACAAAGAGACGGCCTGTACAGACTAGACTAATTAACTATTTCCTGTAATGTCAGCGCTTACTGGTCCAGATGATAGAGAATTTACAGCATGACAACGAGCAAGATGGTTTGTCATGTGCAGAATTTCATCAAATATGGAAGGTTTGGTCTTACATATATTTAATTATTAGCAAACCGAAATGATTGTCAATCAGATATTGTTTTCATGAAATCGGCAGATGGCATCCAATTCCAATACCCCCCTTATTTCTCATCATATATATTTAAATCAAGAAAGAACTTACAATCTAGAGGCTGTTATGCCTATCTGATGAGAGAAATTTTCACTTCGTTCGCGTCCATCGATCCACCTCATATGTTATTGAAGAGATACTGATAGTTTACCTTATGTGTTGTACAGAATTGCAACTGTTGGACTTATCTAATATAGTGCTAGTGCGCTACACTTAGATAGTTAGATTACACAGAGTAACTAGAGAATTTTCTGCAAGTGTTGACTATTTCTCTAGATACTAATATTTCTGTACAAGTGTTGTTTGATCATTGAGGTAGCTTGCGCTTGATCTTAGTAGTTGAAGACTTGATGCAATCATTTCTGTTTATTGTTGTTGGATAGTTTTATAGTTTGTTCTGGATTATTATATATATGCAGACTTTTAATTCTTTCACATGAGAGGGCTATCTGAGAGATCTTCTGTTGTTTTGTTCTAATGATGCTTTGATGAAGAGTTATAAGTGATCAGAAGGGATACATAAGCTTTTAGATTTTGAAAGGTTTCTTGGATTATCTTATAATTGCTTTGAAATGTTAACTGAACAAATATGTGGATTCTTTAATATAAAGTATTTTTGGATCAAAAGGACAAGAAAAGTTATGATTAGTTCATGAGTGTTACCCCATAGGAGCTATTGCTGTTGTCCATCTTTCTATTTTGTAATATTGTTATCCCAATGTTCTCTAATATTGACCAATTGATATCAGGAGGAGCTAGACTGGGATGCAATGCTGATAAGGCGTTATGTGGGAAGAGAGGTATGCAGCCTCTGCAGTATTTCTGATACATGGTCGTCATAAATATGAGAACTCAAAAATCTAGATTAATATGGGTTACAGTGTTACACTAGAAACTAAGAATTCCTATTTGTCACTGTTCTTTTAGTTTTGTGTAGTTGCACCGACCAATTCAAGGACCAGAATTAGAGTCATTTGTGTCTCTTTCCTCGCGTATCTGTGGGCCTATCTTTGCATCCATCTGTCTATACATGAAAAAACCCATAGTTGCTCGCATTTTCTGCTACTTGGTTCATGTAAAATGACCGGTCATGTTTACAGTTGTGTGGTAAAGTGCAGGTCATTGCTTTCTGAAAACCATCCATCCATCCGTCCCCATGGTTCAAAATCAGGAAACTAAACGTAAACTTTATTCTTATCAGATATATAAATGTTTTACTAATTAAGGGTGTATATTAACTATAATTGTAAAGCATAGGGGTTAACATGCATTTTACTAAGGCGGTCCCATCTTGATATGAAACAAAAAAATTAGGATATCTACTTGCATTTCCACCTTCAGTATCCACATAAGGTTATTGATTCTTTCTTTCTTGGGACTTCTTTTGTCAAGGCTTTATGGCTTCATCGTCGCTTCCTCTCATTGTTATGGATGAAGCATTCAGCAATTGACAATCAAAGTATATCCTCCCATTCTCATTGCATGAGTTCTGAGATTTGTGACATCAGCGTGTTTGTTAAAGACGAAATAATGTTATTCCATTCCTGCACAATTATCCCTGATAACGAATTTGGGGACTATCAAGCACAGGCAACCTATTCAGCTACCTACATTCTATGGCTTGCAAAGGTAGATAAATTTCTTAACTGTTTATCACTCTAAGTTTCTTTGCTAGTTTATCACCATTTTAATTCACTCTTTCTATAACTGTATGTTTAGCAAATGCCCGCATCTATTGGTGCTGAGCTTCAGAAGAGTTCAAAGTACGAGGCACTAAAACTATTGCTCATTGAAGCTGGAAAGAGCTACCTTTGGGAATCTATTACCGGTCGAACACTGTCATAGAGAAATGCTTGTTATGCCCAGGGGCCAGGTCTCCTCGACTCTACACCCGATGCATTCCACTGGGTACTAGCATGTTAATGTGTGGTGGTAGCCACACCCGGTGGAATGCACTAGGATATGCATTCAACTGTATGCCCAATTCGTGTTGCTTAGGATACTCGTTCCTAGTTATTGAGATACGAGTATAAGAAATCAAAACCATTACCTGTTGGTTGACAGATAACTAGGTGGTGCAAGAAAATTGATCACCATCTCAACATGAAGTCCCAAGTCTTTTGGGGCTTGCATAGAGAACCCAGAATCCCATCTCATACAACCTGGGATCAGATACTGCATTTAAGTTGTAACCATACCATTAACTTTTCTGATCAATTGAAATCTATGTTCAACACCTAATGATTGTGCCATATCTATGAAAATGTGTCCATGGTGTAAAAGATTGTAGCTGAGGATACACTCATGTTTCAAACATATTTGAGTATCGAGCTTTGAAATATAAAAACTGTGTTTTAGTTTGTCTTAAGAACTTATTCAGTCAAATTGCTTAAGAGTCAAACAATTTGTCACATGTGATTTCATTTTTCAATTTATATAAATACTGGCAGAGGGTTCGTGTGTTGCATGAGTAATATTTGAAACTCATAAATTATCACAATTGCATGAGTAAGAGACTCGTAAATTACTTATGTGATAGAGTGATTGTAATTTTATAATATATTTTGCTGAAGTAATACGTATTTCTAATATGAAAAAAACTTAATAAATGACAACTTTAAATTTTCAATAAATTTGTTGATTCGGGTTTATCTTTGAAACCATGCTTGCTACTAATCTTAACATTTTCATTTCTACTATTTGCATCTTTTATTCATGTTTATATTTACTGATTCAACACTCAATTGCATAAACTATAACAAATCCTATGATTGTTTAAAGTTCAAATAGTCAAAAAATTCCAAAGTTTTTCGGTTTTTGCTATTTTATCTTTTATCTTTGTCAATTCATCCATAATTTAAAAAATTGGTTGTTATTTTAGCCAAATTTAAATTTTAGTTAAAATTAAATGATGTGTCAAATATGGGGCAAACACATATGTCATTTGACCACACCTCACATCACCACATCATCAAATTGATATATTTTTTTCCTCCCATTTTCCTCTTCTCCGTCCTCCTTAAATTCCTTTCTTTCCCTGCATTTCTATATTCTTCTTTCTATCTCTTCATCTACTGTATTTTCATTTTCTTGTTTTCTTTCCATTTTCTCCATTGAGACATTCTGCAATTTCTTTTTTTTCTTAAATTTTACTTGAGCACTTCCCTCTGCTATTGTTTTCTTCCATTGATTTCTTTTCCAAATTTGTATGATACAACGAAAGAGTCAAAAATCAGGGAAGTATGTGGAATATTTGAAGTGAAAAAGAGCTCTAATTTAGAAAATAAAAACAAAAATTAGGGCTATGAATTAGGGTCAGATGACTGATTACATATGGATCTACGAGATTTGAAAATTTCAAGGAAACATAAAATAGGCGGTTCCATCTATTGGAGGTGGATAAACCAGAGGCGGGGTGACGGGATTTTCCAGTGGATGTGGTTGGGATGGTGTTTGAACATATATTGTGGAAGGAGGTGGTGTATTTCGTGGAGATGGTGGTAATGGTGGTGGTGGGACCGAATTTGAGAGTGACAATGAAGCAGATAGTGGAGGCGGCGGCAGAGATGATTTTGGGAGAAGAAACGACGGTGGAGAGAGATAAACAGTTGGTGGCACCGATGGAGATAAAGTATTAGGGTTGAGCAACCTCCAGGGATGAAGTCATTTACGTTTATTTACGTTTAGTTGCTGCTAGAGGAAGATGGTGATCTGACTGGGACCAAATAGCTTACGTGTCTGCCACATATTCGACACATCATTTAATTTTGACCAAAATTTAAATTTGGCTAAAATAACAACCAATCTTTTAAATTATGGATGAATTAACAAAAATAAAAGAATTGACTAAAATAGCAAAAACACAAAAAACTTTGGAATTTTTTTGGCTATTTTGGCCTTGTTTATAAAATTGTCCCTTCATATCAAAGCAAAAACTTCAATGCACCAGGCGATTCGATTTGAATCCGCGAGTTTTGGCTTTTTTGTGTGTGTATGTGTGTTGACATTTATGTTATAAATGTGTGACTTTTATGTTATATAAGTATTACCTTTATGTACTGTGATTTATAAAAAGAAAATAAGAATTTCAGCCTTTTTTTGAATCAACATATTTTTATGTGATATTACTCATACATTTTAGTTATGTTAGTTGCACTTTTATATATTACATAAAGGTAATGATATTTGTACATAAAAATGATATGAATATAATATAAAGAGTGAGTCTCACGTGAGACCGTCTCACGGATCATATTACGTAAGACGGGTCAACCCACAACCCACATTTCACAATTTACATGTAAATTATTGAAAATGAGTTTGGTTTCTGAATAAAAAGGATCCGTCTCACGGAAACTATCCGTGAGACTGTCTCACGCAAATTTTTGTGTAATATAAATATGATATGAATAATACATAAAGATATATACAAATTGTGTTGAAATTCTTTTTTTTTCCCCTAAGTTACAGTACATAAAGGTAATAATATTTATACATAAAGGTCACACTAATATAACATAAATATCATACAAATATAATATAAAGATAATACATAAATCAAAAAAAAAAAAAAACTCACAGATTGGGATTAACCTGAGTCAACCCGAATTTCATTTGCACATGATGCACATCAGACTAACTCAAATGAAATACCATACAATTACACGATTAGCTACTCTAAATGAAATTAGGAAGAAATGGATGCAAAGAAATTACCCTCAATTTGTAGTCAAAGTAATTTTCGGTTAAAATATATTTGATAAATTTCATAAGATAACTTAATTTATGTATTAGTACGCAATTTTGGACCACAATTTTGAAATTGCTTGATACGGGGTTAATTTTTTTTTTCTCAATTTAATGTTTAAAATTAGATTAAGTTTTCAATTCAATACATAATTCCTTTATATTCATAAATTTATTTATATTTTAAAATGTATTTATATTTTGAATAAATTAAGACAAGTTAGTATATCTTTGGAACGATCTTCATCTGAATTGTCATAATTTATATAAAAAAGAAAAGAAAAATATAATCAATTCATAAAATTAAGAAATATTAAGATTCCTTTATTTTCTTAATATTATAAATAAAAGTGTAGAAAATCGATTTTAATACAAATCAATTCAATATAAATCATATCTTATGAATTGAATTAATTATATATATATATATTATATAAATTAAAACTAGCCGGATGAAGATTGTTTCAAAATTACTCTAATACTTGTCTTAGTTTATCCAAAATATAAATACATATTAAAATATAAATAAATCTATAAATAAAAATAAAAATAAAATAAAAAATAAAAGAGAAAATGCAATTTTATCTTGAATTGAGAATTCAATCTAATTTAAAACCTTAAATTGAGAAAACAAGTTCAATTGCCCCTTATAGAAAAATTTCAATATTTGAGTCTTAAAATTAAGAAGTAATACATATACTAGGTTATATTATGGGGTCCTTCTATAGTACACCGTTGTATTAATACACCGGTGTTTTCAACCATTAGATCTTGAATGATCTCATCTTAACCCTTTATTTACTTTTTACCTTTTTTACCTGCCTTGAGAAATTACTGCAGTAAAAACTAAGAATTCCCCCCAACAACCAAAAGAGTCTGGATAATGAAGTCTAAATTTACATTCTTCATTAATCGTATATATCATTAATCTGCAACCATAAAAACACAATCAAATATGTTTGTATTATGCATCTCGTTATTACGAATCATTTGACATCCATATTCAATATGTTTGGATATTTGTTATGAAATCTCGTCATTAAAATTTCACATAGTCTGCTTCTGTACTGCTACCATGATAGTATCTCTACTGTCTATGATTATTTGAAATACCACAAAGTAATCAACCCATTTGATTGTTTGTTTTGAGTACGAATCATTCACCGAATTAATTGTGTACTGTGGTTTCCTATAACCCTAGTTTAAAAAATATCACTGCTAGTATGCAATAGCGAATTAGTTAAATCTATTCAATCTGATAATTAAAAATTAGTAGTTTGAATATTGATTTCAATGGATAGTTGTATCCCAACAATGTATGCTTAGATTTGAATTCAATCTGTTAAATCATTATTAAGATTTTGAATATTGATTTCAATGGATAGTTGTATTCCAACAATGTATGTCTTAGATTTGGATGCAACAATAGAAATGCATGTAATATTATGCATTAATAAATTTAGGATTAATAAATATTATTGTGATATTTCATTTACATTGATTTCGATTTATACATACATACAACATGATTGATTTACAATGATTAAACGCAAACAAAATCAAATGCAAGCAAAATAGGTAAATGCAAGCAAAATCAAATGCAAGGAATGATGCATTGAATTACATGAATTCTTATTTTCAATGAATTAACATGCAACCAATATCCGATGAAATATGATGCAATTGATGCAAATATAGTATGACTTACATTAAATATAGTATGCAACGTGAATTAATTCAATCTATTCAATCTGTTAAATCATAATTAAGATTTTGAATATTGATTTCAATGGATTTAGTTGTGTCCCAACAATATATGGCTTAGATTTGGATGCAATAATATATGGCTTAGATTTGGATGCAAATGCATGTAATATTATGTATTAATAAATTCAGGATTAACAAATATTATTGTGATACTTCATTTACATTGATTTCGATTTATACATACATACAACATGATTGATTTACAATGATTAAATGCAAGTAAAATAGGTAAATGCAAGCAAAATTAAATGCAATGAATGATGCATTGAATTAGATGAATTCCTATTTTCAATGAATTGGCATGCAACCAATATCCCATGAAATAGGACGCAATTGATACAAATATAGTATGGCTTACATTAAGTATAGTATGCAACGTGAATTACTTCAATCTATTCAATCTGTTAAATCATAATTAAGATTTTGAATATTGATGTCAATGGATTTAGTTGTATCCCAACAATATATGACTTAGATTTGGATGCGAATGCATGTAATATTATGTATTAATAAATTCAGGATTAACAAATATTATTGTGATACTTCATTTACATTGATTTCGATTTATACATACATACAACATGATTGATTTACAATGATTAAATGCAAGCAAAATCAAATGCAAGCAAAATAGGTAAATGCAAGCAAAATCAAATGCAAGGAATGATGCATTGAATTACATGGATTCCTATTTTCAATGAATTAACATGCAATCAATATCCGATGAAATAGGATGCAATTGATGCAAATATAGTATGGCTTACATTAAATATAGTATGCAACGTGAATTAATTCAATCTATTCAATCTGTTAAATCATAATTAAGATTTTGAATATTGATTTCAATGGATTTAGTTGTATCCCAACAATATATGGCTTAGATTTGGATGCAACAATATATGACTTAGATTTGGATGCAAATGCATGTAATATTATGTATTAATAAATTCAGGATTAACAAATATTATTGTGATACTTCATTTACATTGATTTCGATTTGTACATACATACAACATGATTGATTTACAATGATTAAATGCAAGCAAAATCAAATGCAAGCAAAATAGGTAAATGCAAGCAAAATCAAATGTAAGGAATTATGCATTGAATTAGATGAATTCCTATTTTCAATAAATTGGCATGCAACCAATATCCCATGAAATAGGACGCAATTGATGCAAATATTGTATGGCTTACATTAAATATAGTATGCAATGTGAATTAATTCAATCTATTCAATCTGTTAAATCATAATTAAGATTTTGAATATTGATTTCAATGGATTTAGTTATATCTCAACAATATATGGCTTAGATTTGGATGCAAATGCATGTAATATTATGTATTAATAAATTCAGGATTAACAAATATTATTGTGATACTTCGTTTACATTGATTTAGATTTATACATACATACAACATGATTGATTTACAATGATTAAATGCAAGCAAAATCAAATGTAAGTAAAATAGGTAAATGCAAGCAAAATAGGGTCTATGGATGTCAAATGAGTGTTGAAAGGTCCAAACCATTGCAGTCCAGCCCAACTTAAAAAAGTTACCTTACACAGAAGTTACCGCAGTAAAAAAAACTGGTGTATTAATACAATGATGTATAGTAGAATTACCCTATATTATGAACTTTATCCTAATATATATCTACTGAATGATGAATAAAGTTGGAAAACGCAAGGAAAATCATATTTCCATAGAATAAAATGCCTATATTTGAATTTTAGGGTGTAAATTGTAAAGTCGAAACACCTAAATAAGAGTGAAAATACCCATTTACCCCCATCCCCCCCAAAAAAAAAAGAAAAAAGAAAAGAAAAGTAAAGTACCATTATGCTCAAACTACTCATGTGGGCCTTACATATTCACTCGTATATCTTGCCCTATTTATGGGAGATTGAATTTTGGAAGGATAAAATAAATAAATAAATAAAAACTTAATATCTTATATCACTTATTTTTTTCTAAGGAACTTGTATCAACCACTGAGAAAAAGTCCAAAGAGCAAATTGTGACGCGTTACACGCTATAAAAAGCAAAATCCCATCCCTCTGCACCGATTATGTTCATACTATACTGCATTAAATTAGAGTATATTCTTTTTTATTTTTTTTCTTCTTTTTAGAACCTTTTTATTAGATTAAAAATAAAATAAAATATCAAAATCCAATCACATTTAAAATGAGTAACTGACGGATGATAATTAAACTCACCCTAAATCCGGAATTTTTTATAGGATGCATTTATAATTTAAATCACATATAAAAAATGCTTATGAAAATTAAGATTTTGATATTGAGACGACTTCGATATTAATATCTTCATTAATCGTGAATGAGACTTAGATATCTATATTTATTTAATTACAATAACACAATAAATATAAGATAAAAAAAAACACCATCCATCATCTAAACATAACTATTGTAAATGAAAATCTATTATCATGAAATAAAATATAGTGAATAATTGATAATGTACCCACTAAATACACATACATTAAATATATCACTTAATAACTCTTGAACCGCCAAGAGGAGTACATGCCACTTCTTTAATAATATATATAATAAAAAAACCCATAAAATTAAGTTTCAAAATTTCTTTAAATTCTTTAGATTATTATTACAGAATTTTTGGTCACTTCATATCATAAACGTGAAATGGTCTTAAACCAACATACCAAATTACTCTTGTTGATAATAAATGCTACAAAATAGCTTTGAACAAGAATTGGTGATGAGCACATGGTATTCATAACAAAGCTACTCCAATACAGTGCTTGTATCTATGCAATTGGTTGCATTCATTTTTTTGGCTTGTAGGAATTAGGGTTTTGATTTTTACCTTTTCTTTTTGGATTTTATTATACTATTGGAATAATATTGTTATATTCAAGATATTGGAACTTTCTCCTCCCATAATTCCAAGATAGGAATTGATATGGTATGTTTCCTTGTCTGCACTTTGATTTGAAATTTTAACCAAGGCCCAGATGTTTAAATCTGGGTATGATTATTATTGATAAATATTTCTAAAATTTAAGGCGTATCTGAAATGGATTGGTGTTTAATTAAAGAATTTGTGGTATACAAATTTGTCTGGGTATAATCTTTAATTGATTGCCGTCCTGTTTCCGTGACAAAAATCTAATTGGTGGTTGAATTAGGGTTAGGGTTAGATCTGATTTTAAATTGCCCACTTTGTTTTTGTTGGGTCAGTGTTTTGATTTTAAAGGGTATGTAAGATTTCTTTTAGCAAGTATTGCCGTTTCTGAATCTCCTTTTTTAATTTCTGTAAAATCTGGGTGTAGGGATTGATTATCTGAGCTGCCTAGATCATATCCTTGAGTCAAATTAGGTAAGTCTTTAAGTTCTCCACATTTAGATCTAATTTATCTGCTGTGATCTGTGCTGTTTTTTTTTTTTTTTTTTTCATCAGCAAATTGGAATGTGACATCAGAAAGTTATACACTTTCCCTCTTTTTTTATTTTTTTTTTTCTCACTGGGCGGAGTGGTTAATTCGACGGCTCATTTGGTAATTTTAGTGATTGAGTTTCTTGCTCCAGAAATATGAATAATTAAAACCATGTATTATCCAAGTAGTAGTGATTTATGAAATATTTATATATCTATGGAAGTTTAGAGATAAGTTTGATATTATAAGAGGCTAAAATCATATCTGAGTTATGAATATTTTTAATTTTCACGTCTTTTGTCGTGATTGAAGGGGGTAAAGGATTTGGGTCAGTGATATTTGAAAGCAATATCAAAACAGAGTTTCCCAGCTTAAATGTCTTTTTTTTTTTGAATCTATATTTTTTGTTTGTTTATGCTTTCTGCTTCTATCTTTTTCTGCTACTTTACAGTGTTTGCTACCTTTAACTGCCTTTGCTATGTGTTTTGGATCATACAAATGTTGATATCTAACTTTCTTGATTTGTAAAGTTGCATTTCTTGTCTAGATGTTCTGTAACTTGTTAGTACTAAGCTTTGCAGCTCTCAAGATACTTGAATTTGTTATAGTTTTGTCTTCTGGAATCAGACATCTTGTAGATAATTTACATCTAGCTAGTGCTAGCATTATTTTCAGATCCTTTCATGTAGAAGATAGATGAACTCGGATCCTTCGCATGATGTATTTGCTAGCAAATTATTTCTTTCATCCAACTTTCTCTATTGTTTATCAGTGGTAATGGGCACTGAGCTTGTTGGACCTTTTGTCAAAGAAGATAGCATGGAGATTCCCTCAATTCCTCCTGGTTTTGAGTCATTTGCGCCCTTCACTGTAAAGAAGGTAGAGAGTCACCAAGTTGGTAGATACTCAAACTCTGCTAGTTCTGCTGAGCCACGAATAGTCATGTTGGAAACAGAGTCCGACTGTAATGATGACTCAAAAACCATGAAGTCTCTCAGACGGAGGCCTGGGATAAAGTATAACCAGCTTGATAACAGTTCAGGCGATGAATACGAGTCTGAGCAGGTTGAACAATTCTAGATTATGTGATCTGTGCATTTTTCTCTTTCTATGTATGAAGTTATGATTTTGAATCATTATTTCCGGTATTTTGTACATTTGCAGCATATGTTTCTGAGGGATCAACTACCAAAAGGGGTTGTTCGTGGGTGTGAAGCTTGTAAGAACTGCCAAAAGGCAAGTCTTTCATACCTAATTCATCACATTTTACAAGACTTACAAAATGCAAGCAACCTAGATGCATGCACTAGTACATGCAACTATTTGAATATCATCAAATTTATGACTTCATATTACTCTTATCTAATATTCCTAAGCTTGTATGTACTATTTCTATATCACCTGGGAATGATACTTCGTAAAACAAGTTTTCCAAGAGTTAATAGGTTGATCACTGGCTGGTAATTGTTCTATTTATAGGTAGCTAACTACTGAAACCATTGTTAATTTGCATGCCACGCCCTTAAATATGTTAGTGTGAAATTTGTAATAGGTAACGGCAAAATGGCGTCCAGAAGAAGCTCGCACTCCCTGTCTTGAGGATGCTCCTGTGTTTTATCCTTCTGAAGAGGTCTTTATTGTCCCTTGAACTTCTTGTTCCTCCATCTTCCCAACCCCAATAATTGTAGCTAGTCATTTTGTCTGATGTTTTTGATATTTGCTTACTAATGTTAGTTTCATGGATGCTCTTTTAATAATAGGAGTTTGAAGACACCTTAAACTACATTTCTAGTATACGTGCGAAAGCAGAAAATTATGGGATTTGCCGCATAGTACCACCTCCTTCATGGAAACCTCCTTGTCCTTTAAAAGAGAGGAACGTTTGGGAGAGCTCGAAGTTTGCCACTCGTATCCAGCGAGTTGACAAACTTCAAAATCGGAATTCACTGAGAAAAATATTGCAAGTCAATAATACCAAGAAGAGAAAAAAGAGAAGATGCATGAAAAGCGGAATCAATAATGAAATTAGTAATGAGGAAATCAAAGTTCCTGGTGAATTTGGACTGTATGAGGCTGAGAGGTTTGGCTTTGAACCTGGTCCAGAGTTCACTCTGGATATGTTTCAGAAATATGCTGACGACTTCAAGGCCCAGTACTTTTGTAAAAATAATAATAATAGTAATAATAGTTCAGAGCATGGAGGTAATAGGCTAATGCTTGAGGAGCAGTGGCAGCCTTCAGTAGAGAATATTGAGGGAGAATATTGGCGGATGGTGGAGAGACCAAGTGAAGAAATTGAGGTTATTTGTTAATATCTTTAAGATGGATGTATCATGTGAGGCTTTATATCTCTGCCTTTATAGTTTAATGATTTGGCTTCCTTTTTAGGTGCTTTATGGGGCTGACCTGGAAACAGGAGTATTTGGCAGTGGCTTCCCTAAAAATGCTCAGCAAGTTCTTTCAACTTCGGACATTAAGTATATTAACTCAGGATGGAATTTAAATAACTTCCCCAGGCTTCCTGGCTCTGTTCTGTCATTTGAAAGCAGCGACATATCTGGTGTTCTAATTCCTTGGCTGTATGTAGGAATGTGCTTTTCTTCGTTTTGTTGGGTAAGAACTACATCCTTCTTATTAGCCTGGTATTTGGTGCTAGATGGCTATATCTGTCATAGGATAGTACCCATACTGAACTCAAATATAAGCTTCTCTTGTATTATGTTTCTGTATTCTGGGACTAATGCTGAAAAATATAAAGTTTTACAAAGAAGTTCTGTGCATCATAAAGCTCAACTTGAAGTCTCAATTCGTAAATAAGGACAATTATCCCTCTTCACATTAATAGAGTTTTGTTGCTTCTGGTACACTTGCAATAGATATCTTTGTTACAATTTGAAGCATCGGTTAGTAGTTTATCTTTTGGTTCTTTGTCAGTAACAACCTCACCTGTAAATTTTTGAGAGTAAACTTAAATTTAACTTCAGATTATGAATTAATTATTAATTTCTGCAATATCTGGCTGCATGAGAGTTTCGAATAAGGAGATGAATCCTTTTCTTCACCTTGAAATTATCTATTAGAGAACCTACATGGGTTTAGGAAATGGAAGGGTTATGTCTCATCGATGTGGTTCCGTGGTTTCACTATAGGAAAATTGGTAACCTGTTAGTATATGATCACTCAGGCGATTTTCACTGACTTAGTCAAACAAATACATGTCCTTCAAAATTCTGCATTTTGGTTCTTGTTTAACTTTTCATTTCGGTGATGGAATATTGACACAAGTGCTTGAGTATGGTAAAAGAAAGGAGGTGGGTCAAACCTGTTACGTAATATCTTAATGCATGACTTTGGTCTATGTGAATTAATATCTTCTGTAAAATGAACATAATGCCTTACTACAACAGTACGACCATGCCTTTGGTGCAAAAACAACAATTTGCTAAGAATAATGGGCCTACTAAATGACATCTTACCCATATGCTGATCTTAGAGTAGAGACATATAACTTTACTCAAATGAAAGAAGAGTGTTTAACTTATGCTTTCTGCTTTCCCTTGATTGGCTGGTTGTTGTTAGGTGCAAAGTTGTTTATTGCTGGTCTCTGTCTTTTCTTATATTCATTGCCCATTTATTATTAATTGGTAACAGCATGTTGAAGATCATCACTTGTATTCGTTGAATTACTTGCATTGGGGAGCTCCAAAAATTTGGTATGGGGTTCCAGGATCAGATGCCCTGAAACTGGAGGCAGCCATGAGGAAACATCTTCCTGACCTTTTCAATGAACAGCCAGATTTGCTTCATAAGCTGGTAAGTGTTATCGTTACTTTATAAGATGACAATTTGAGAATGGAGTGCACAAAATAATCTCGGCTATTATTCTTGAATTTTAGTTTTCTGTAGACACAGATCTGGAAGTGCCACATCCATTTCGACATGTCTAGAGAGAATATACTAATTTCTTCGTGAAGTATACCTCCATTTACTATTCTTTAACAATGTTGTATTTGCTTACTCTGAGCTCTTGATCTTTAATTTGTATTGAGTCTCAAGAGTCATATGTTACTATGTTGTTTATTACTAGCTTTCAACTAGTAATTTGTTGTTTATTACTAGTCATATGTTGTTTAATACTAACTTGTTTCAATAGTGAAAGAATTGTTTGGTGACATGAAGCATGGTGAAGAATGAGAAAAATGAATATAACTTACTAAAGACAGTTGCAAACATTAAATTGACCATATTATGTGCAACTCTGTGTGTGTCCAGCAATGTGTGGTTGCATGTGTCAAGTGTCTACAATTTTTCTTGATTATCCATTATTTTTTCGGAGTTGTTTCGTGCTTCATTAATGAAGGGGTTGTATATACCAACTTTCAAGTCGTTGTCAAGGATGGATCCACTGCAATGAATTAGAAACAGTATTCCAGATATTGTGAATGCTTCACATTCTGTAGGCGCAAGTGTGGATCCAATTGTTAAAAAGAAAGTGATTAATGCTGATGTTGGTAATTGTGTATACCCTTAAAAGTTGTTGGACTAAAATATCTCCACTTATCATCATATGAGAGATTTATGCTTCATCTTCAGTATCAAGCCTTCACAGTTCAATCCTAATTGTGCCCTAGGTTTTATTTTTATTGTGTCCATCCTATATTCCACTGCTGATCGGCACTGGCATACAATTTTATTTCCTTCCATTCTCTTCATCTGCTAGTTTCAGTGCTGATGAAATAACATATGCCCAAAGGAGTTTCTAATTTTAATCGAAGCAGAAGATGAACCTATACACCGTGTGTGTGTGTGTTTGTGTAAGAAACATGATAGAATTCTTGAAGTTAAAATTCCTTCGTTGGAGGATGAGTGAATATCATCCATTTTAAACACATTCTTGATTGGTTTCATGTAGAAATTTGAAGCTCAACCCATATCTTAATAATCTTGCAGGTCACTCAACTTTCCCCCTCAATCCTAAGATCTGAGGGAGTGCCTGTTTATCGGTGTGTCCAGAATCCTGGAGAGTTTGTTCTGACTTTCCCTCGTGCATATCATGCTGGATTCAACTGTGGTTTTAATTGTGCTGAAGCAGTTAATGTTGCTCCTGTTGACTGGTTGCCACATGGACAAAATGCTATTGAGCTCTATTGCGATCAAGGGCGAAAAACTTCCATTTCACATGATAAACTGTTGCTCGGTGCTGCTAGAGAAGCTGTGAAGGCAAATTGGGAATATAATTTACTCAGAAAGTCCACTTCAAATAATTTAAGATGGAAGAATGTTTGTGGAAAGGATGGGGTCTTATCAAGAGCGCTCAAGGTATTCATTATTACTGTGGTTATACTTGATTTTCATATGCAAAGTAGATAATTGCATTTACAAACTTTTAGAGGGTTTTTTCTGTGAAGTCTTATCTAAAGCACTCAAGGGTCGTTTCTGTAAATTTTATCACATTAAGATTATTGTGGTAACTGAAAGAGTTTCCATACTATTTTGTGTCTAGGCTCGTGTAGATATGGAGCGGACCCGGAGGGAATTCCTTTGCAAATCCTCTCAGGCACTGAAGATGGAGAGCACTTTTGATGCTAATAGTGAGAGAGAATGCAGTGTATGCTATTTTGATCTGCATCTATCTGCTGCAGGTTGCCACCACTGTTCACCTGATAAATATGCATGTTTGAACCATGCAAAACAGTTATGTTCCTGTTCTTGGGGTGCTAAGTTTTTCCTTTTTCGTTATGAGATCAATGAATTGAATATTTTGGTTGAAGCTTTGGAGGGGAAATTAAGTGCAGTATATCGATGGGCAAGGCTTGATCTGGGACTTGCTCTAAGTTCTTATGTCTCCAGAGACAATAAACAAACTCCTGGGCATATTGGTAAATTACCACATACCTCTCAAGAATTGGCTCCAAAGGAGATGAGCTCAGCACCCTCAGTTGTCTCTTCGAAAGAGCAGAAAGGGCAAGCTGATGGAGGTATTCTGAATCCTACAAGACAAATTTGTAGTGAAAGCTCTTCCAAAAATTTGAAGCCACCTGTTGTGGTATTGGCTCTGGAAAACACTAAGGTGTTATCAAATGTATGTTCCCAGAAAGTCGAGGCAGTGCAACATTGTTCGCCACAGCCAGCTTTGAGATATAAAGTTTCACCAGGTCATCTTCCCCAAGTCAATAGAGTCAAGTCACCACCCTCAATGGATAATTTAGCTTCAGAGAAACCTGAAAGGAATCAATCATCATTATTTGAAAACAAAGATGTCGTACTCCTCAGTGATGATGAGGCAGATGAACCCATCAAAGAACCTTCTATCGAAAAGGAGACATCCGAGAAGCTGCTTTTCCATGAAAATATAGCTAGTCTAGGTAGTTGTATTAACAATCAAGCCTCGACAACCACTGCTACAGGTTCTGTAATGCTCGAAAGAATGAAGAACAGTTCTAGTTCTGTGGGCATAAAAGTTGAAGACCATGCAGAACCTGAAAGGCATCTTGGTACCACTCCACCGATTAATGCTTGCTCCAAAATTTCTTTCACAGATGCAGATTCTAGTAGAAATGTCCCAAGCAAGGAGACTCCTGCCTGTGATGAGCCCAATGCAGACAGTGACCACAAACCACAACAAATTGATAAGGAAAAGTTGTGCAATGGAGATGGTCATAAAAACCCTGAGCTGGAAGTTAATTCTAGATCGATGGACAACATACAAAGTGTATCATGTAATCCATCTGTCTCTCAGAACATCTTGGACAGATACTATCGCCAGAAGGGACCTCGTATTGCGAAAGTAGTTAGGAGAATTAATTGCAATGTCAAACTTCTGGCTTTTGGTGCTGTGCAAGCTGGAAAGTTATGGTGTGATAGTCGGGCAATTTATCCAAAGGGTATGAATTATGGAGATCATCTGTGCAATTTAGCTGCTGCACAGCTTTTATTTGGTTGAGAGGAAATGAAGTGTTTTCTGTTTTCTGCAGGATTTAGAAGTCTAGTCCGCTACATAAACGTTGACGATCCATCTAATATGTGCAATTATGTCTCCACAATTGTGGATGTTGGATTTAATGGACCGCTTTTTATGGTAATCGGATTTTGACATTGGAATTTTTAGTAGCCTGAGATTAAGTCTTGTGTAATATCTTATTCTTTCTAAACTCCGTACATGGTTAATTTTAGTAGTTCTAAACATCAAATTTATCGTTCTTCTAGGTTACCTTGGAGCATCGACTTAGTGAATTATTTGCTCATGTCTCGGCTGCTAGATGCTGGGAAATGGTTCGAGAGAGAGTCAATCAGGAGATTGCGAAGCAACATAAGTTAGGAAGAGCAAACCTTCCTCCTTTGCAGCCTCCAGGGAGTTTAGATGGAATGGAAATGTTTGGCTTTTCTTCTCCAGAAATTGTGCAGGCAAGCCCTCAAACTAGTCCTATAACTCCATTTAATCAGAAGAAATTCAATTATAAACATCAGTTTTGATTATTTTGAGTTGTGTCGATTTAATTTACTATGGTTTCTTGATTCTAGTTGATCCAACTTAGTGCCTAGCATTAACCATGCAGATGCCTTAAATTTCCTGATTCTGTACATGACAGAGGATCCAAATATAAATCTCTCTCTCTCTCTCTCTCTCTCTCATGTGCTTGTGTTCTGCCATTCCTTCCACAGGCAATCCAGGCCCTGGACAACAATCGCGTCTGTTCAGAGTACTGGAAATCACGGCCACTAATGCAGATTCCTCAGCAATCTCAATATGTAGTGAAGCCTGAGCCCATGGACGAAGATGGAAACGGGCAATGCTCGTCTGGTGATGAGAAAGTACTGAATGGACTTTTCAAGAAGGCTAATTTAGAGGAGCTTGAAACCTTGTACAGTATTATACTTAACGAGAATCCTTCTGATGAGCGAAGAAGCTTACTGACTCGTCTTCTTAACAAGGCGATTGAGAAGCACCCGAGATAGACTTCTCATTCGAAGTTAAGTCTTATAATCTTTTGATTCTTGTAAATGCTGAGCTCCATTTTAGGTCGCCATATACGTCTCTCATTGTTCCATTTTTACCTTGCAAATGAAGAGCAGGATTCGTTGGGTGATTTTTTTTTTCTTTTTAAATAATTAGCCTCTCATTTATTCCTATGGCAATAATAGAAATTCCATTCTTTCATTTTCGTGTTTGAGTTTATCCTTCTTTTGATTCAAACACCTATATGTATTGGTGGTTAATTTAGTTGTATTTTTTCAGGGTAGCATCCACTAAATCGAAAATTACTCGTGTAATCTTACCCGATACGACGCACTAACCCTATGACAAGTTGGTTACTAATGTTGGGCTCTTCTGGTAGAGAATTACTACAAGTTTTTGCACTTATGGAATTCTTGAATTTCAATCCTACCATAGTTTTTACAATAGCACATAATGGATTGAGCTTTTGATTAACGTTTTCCTTTGAGTTTCTTTTCTTCAAATTGATATGTTCTATAATGACATTTTAGTTTATGTCCATTAAATACTTTACTTACATAATAAAAATGAAAAAAATTGACTTCTCTTATAAACCCTAAACACACCATCATTCTGACTTCAAAATCCTATTATTAGTATAATTAGTTCCTTTTCCTTTTTTGATAATCAACACATCATTATATACATCCAACTAATTTTTGCTAATGAAATAGAACAAGTTGCATCGAGAGAGAGAGAGAGATGACATTTAGGAAAATTCACTTTCAAGAGTTGGGAGTTTCTTTCATATGTATGTAGTTTACCACTTTATTGAAACATAATTTTCTAAATGATATCATACAATTAAAAACATCATTAAAACCCATGTGATATCATTGACTTTGCAGCCCCTCAGTTGCCACTATTTTTACCAGTCACAATTTTCTGCAATAGAAAAGAGATCACAAATGATCAACTGAAGCTCCAACATCATAAATCATAAGTTATAAACCAACACCAAAAACTACCTGAATGCAAGAAATTGTATACTGCACGTCGCTCTCCGAGATCTGATGGTGCATCACAAGCCTAATTCTGAAACATCAAGTGTTCATATATGTTAGAAGAGACACAAGTTATTACGATGCAGACACTCACAAGCTTTGCATCATCAACAAATAACATGCAAAAATCGACACAGTAGGTAAAAATGGCACATAATTTGAAAATATAATCGAAGAAAACCATACTTGCATGGCCCTTCTGTCATCGCCAGCACACCATGTGCTTCTAGCTTTTTGATCAGCTCATTTTCAGTTATACCCATGTCCTCTAGAATGTCGAAATATACCTGATAACAAGGATAGAAAAGATGATTTATTCTCAAAGATTTTGCTATTACAGTTTGCAACACAAGATTGACCTTAATTCTTTTGACAGTAATGAATCTTACAATGTTGGTTTCCACAGAAGCAAGGTCAACTTTCAATCCTTTGATATTGTTTAGTCCCACTAAGAGATACGAAAAAGTACGCGTTACAAAACGAATTAAAGGTGCGGATACGACACTTGGAATTGCATATTGAACTCGGTTATGGGGAAAGAGAATACCTGCCAAGGTCTTAGCCTTCTTGTGATCCCCTTCAAGCTTATCGATGTTTTCTTCCAACGCAACTAAAGCAGCAGCACATAAGATACCGACTTGTCTCATACCACCACCTAATGTCTTCCTAAGAATCCTTGCCTTTTATGTGGAACCAAAGACAAAGAATGTTGGTGGCAAGTAAATACAAACACAAACTCGTACCGAGTAAGAAATAATTTGAAGTTAGATTACCTTGGAAATGAAGGTTCTTGAACCTGCAATAACAGTTCCGACTGGAGCTCCAAGCCCTTTCGATATGCAAGCCTACATCACATATTAGTTTGGTTCCAAGGTGTGTATGGGAAGTGTTAGAAGTTAGAAGCAAGACAATGCTTCATAACCAAACATAAAACTACGAGTCAACCGTGTAAGCAGAAACGATGCTGACTTACTGTAACTGAATCAGCTGCCTGTACAAGCCTATGTACAGGTACTCCAAGAGCCTGTTAAGCAACATATTCAAGTATTAGCTTCAAGAAGTAACATACTAGGAGTATATAAAGTCAAAATTTATTTCGCATGCCTCGAAAATGTTGTCTACTTAATGTTAAGATATGGCCCTTTTTTCCAAGTGTGTGTGGGCAAGTGTTAAGAAGATTAAAGTCCCTACCGAGAAGGTTAGTTGGAGTTCTTCCATTTCGACCTATGTGATTTAATCTTTGTTTACATCGTGAGAGCAAGCACAAAGTAACTTAACAAAGATATATATGGTCCTATATTGTGACAACAAAACCCTACCTTCTCATGATCAGACAAATTATCTTTTCGGGACATAATATGATAGATGTTCTACATGATCATGATAATATATTTCCAAACTGAATTGCCCTAAATCAAATTCTCATTATAATACTTAAATGTTTATCTCTTTTGAATTTTCTCTGAGATATAACATTATTTATCAATGAGCCATTATGAGAAATCAATCCGTAAGCCCGATTTAACATGTAGTGACACAATTTACAGTTAGCCTTACAAGAATGCTACCAATACTTGGCTATGAAAGCATTCAACTCACCACAGATGCATTGAAAATACGAGCCCCATCAATGTGAAGCTTTAACCCATACTTCTTTGCTAGCTCTCCAACTTGGTCCGTATATTCTGCAGATAGACATCTTCCACCAGAGCTGCATCAACAAGACATTTTCTCATAAGGTGTACAATTGAGAAACGATAAATGTCTCTGATTCTCGACATAACAAATCAATTGAAAAGGAATAACTTACTGTGCGTGCGAATTTTCCAAGCAGATAAGCCTGGTGGTTGGATAACATATTTCAAAGCTGGGGTCTCTTATTGCTTCTTCGATTTGTTTAATATCCATTGTCCCATCTTCGTTGTTCTTCACGGTCCTCGGATGAACGCCTCCGATGGTGGAAATGCCTCCGTTTTCATAAAGATGGATATGGGAATTATCCCCAAGTATGATCTCACTTCCCCTGATCTGACAGTGAGTGAGCACACAGATAAGGTTGGCCATAGTGCCCGAAGGAACGAACAATGCCGCTTCTTTGCCCGTGATCTTCACCATCTCCTTTTCGAGACGAGCAGCAGTCGGATCAGTGCCCAGAACGTCGTCATCAACTTCAGCACTCGCCATGGCGGCCCGCATGGCTTCCGTTGGCTTAGTGACTGTGTCCGATCGAAGGTCGACTCTTCTCATCACCATTGTCACTATTCAACAAAAAGAGTACAGATTAAAGGCTAGCAGAGGGAAACACAGACTATACTTTTCACTTAGAAATCAATCATACACTACTTCAACTATTGCCTAAAATCATACACATCAAAACAGTTAATTACAAGAGAATAAAATGTCACAGGAGGATGGATAACACCACAATGATGATGAGCCCATGAATTGAAACAAAAAAGAAATGTATATTTCATAAATCCTTCTTTTCTAATTCTTCAATTCAGTGAAACAAACTTAGAAATAGAGAGCGAAATCTCAGCTACCTAAAATCAACCCTCAATTAAAGATCAAAGAATCCAAGAATTTACACTTCCTCCCAATTCAATGTGATTTTTACTTCTCTGAATTAGAGAAAAAGCTATTTATTACATATATGACACAGACATTCCACTCACACACACTGAGAGAGAGAGAGAGAGAGAAAGAGAGAGAGAGAGAGAGAGAGAGAGAGAGAGAGAGAGAGAGAGATTGCATTCAGAAACATCCAAACATGAAGGCACCAACCTTACCCCACCACAACAACAGAAAAGGTGGAATCTTTTGCAAGGGGGAGTGAAAATCTATGTTCTGCAATAAGCCCAGAAAAAAAGCTCCAACTCTATACCAAACAAAATTGTCCCAATTTCAGTACATATAAATACATGCATGCTGGAAATTCACGGGAGCTTAATACGACAAAATGAAACCATTGGAAACATAAGAATTAAAAGCTCAGTTGCAATTAACTCACTCTCTTCTCCTTTGCCCAGATGCTTTTCTTGATCTTTTCCTCGTTTCAAGGCAAGAAGGGTTCTGCGATTTGGGGTGTTTAGAGAGAGAAACTGAGATTATAAATGTGTTTATGCAGATTTCTTTCTCTAATTATAAGGAAATGTTTGTTTTGATTTTGAAACCTCTGTTCTGCATGAACGGACTCTGAGCTGGCAAGATTGACATAAATGATGGCGTTCTTCTCATTTTATAGAGATTTATTAAGAAAATTATATGTATAGAATTACTATTATTATTATAATTAATTTATAGCATCACATAAAGATTTAGTAAAAAAGGGCAAAATTGGAAAAAAATAAGTAATTTTTCAAAATT
The DNA here is from genome assembly GCA_954870855.1 of Scutellaria minor. Lineage (NCBI taxonomy): Eukaryota > Viridiplantae > Streptophyta > Magnoliopsida > Lamiales > Lamiaceae > Scutellaria > Scutellaria minor. The sequence continues at coordinate 2,817,838 of OX940728.1, read as the reverse complement.
GAAAAGGAAAAATAATTATTGGTAATCAAAATTGAAAAGGAACAAAATCTGGATCACGAGACTTGTAGTTAAAGTGGAATCTCTCACTTTTATTAAGATGTAAATTGTATGATCAGAATTTGAAATCACGTAAGTTTTCAAGTGTTTATTCCCTAATTTTCAAGTGTTTATTCCTTGCCTCTTCCTCTAGTACATTAACAAAAAAAATTGAAAAGGCAAAAAAATACTATGGTTAATAGAAAAAAGTCACTAATAAATTGAAAACGGAAAAATATTATTGGTAACAAAAAAGTTACTGATAAAATGAAATGGATAAATTATTTTCCAAAACAATGATTATTTTGTTATTGCATTATGCGGATTTTGTTACAATAGAAAATCATATTCCTTCTGTCTCATAGAAAGAGTCAATATTTCATTTTTCCCATGAGTCAATATTTCATTTTTCATGTGAAGTAAGTCTCTTGTGAAACCGTCTCACGGAATTTTAATGCATTGCGTGAGACGGGTCAATCCACAACTCAATTATCCACCACCCAAATTCTACAATTTATATGTTTGTGGGCGATGGGACTCCGTCTCACGGAAACTATCCGTGAGACCATCTCACATGAGTTTTTGTGTTTCAGAGTAAGTCTCTTGTGAGACTGTCTCACAAGAAATTTTAATGCATTGTGTGAGACGGGTCAACCCACAACCCAATTACCCATCACTCAAACCCTACAATTCACATGTTGTTTATGAGTGATAAAGCTCCATCTCACGGAAACTATACGTGAGATTGTCTCACGTGAGTTTTTGTGTATTTTTTTTTTATGGTCTGCATTCGACAAAATCAAAGTAATTAAAATAATTACTAAATCGAATACCAAAACGAATTGATTACTACTCTGATCACCTTTATTTTATTTTATTATAATTTTTTGACGTCATCGCTCTTATCACGTTTCAGGCTGCAAAGAGATGATCCATTTATTGCAATCTTGTTAAAAGTAGGACTTTCTTCTTATTAAAAATCAAAAAGAAAAAGGAAGAAGTAGAATACTTCTTAAACATGCATGCCCATTTCTATAAATGATTTGTATTATTAGCAACAATAAATAGAATAGGATTCTTGTAAAATCCTGCATAGTCAATTCATAATCCACAATCATTATATCAATTTGTGAAAATAAGTATGACTTGTAGATAAAGGATTAATGAGAATTCATATTATGGACATTAATCTATTATACCGTTTCAAATGAATGTTTGTATAATGAGTATCAGAGAAAATTTCTCTTAATTTTATGTAAAATATATCATTTAAAAATTGTGATATATTTATATTTTTCCAGAAAAAGTGCACGTATTACTATTTGTTAGTAAAAATCAAGTGTATGTCCATAACTTTATTTATATACTATCATAGTTGGGTTCTCCTCTTTTAGTATAAAAACAAGTTTAAATTCTTTTTACACTATGAAACTGTTTCTGTTACCAACTGCAAACACAACGTATAAATTATATGATTGTTCAAAAAAAGTTAATTTCATTAACAAACATATTGATTTTTACGGTAAAAGCTTAATGTATTTTTATTATCCTAAAAAACAAATAATTATGTATTTCATTAATTTTTAGTATCTACGACTGCAAGATTCGGAATGAAATATAGGTAAAATATGATTCCTTGTTTGATGTGTTTTACATGACACAATTTTATAGGTCTAGTTATGTGACACGGACCAAATCATAAGCCACACTTCACGATTCACGTATAAATTTGTGAAAATCAGTTTTGTTTATGGGTAATAAGAGCATCTCTAGTAGTGACTTGAATTCCTAATATTTTAAGATTTTTTTACCATGCATTGCGGTAAATGATCACACTAAATTATTGGAAAAAAATAGTGTAAAAAATAATACAACTACTGGAGATGAGTGACAGTTATTATATTAAAATAGTGCAAAATTTACCGTATTTTTTTGTATACTGCTAGAGATGTCCTAAATATCCGACTCATATAACTATTCGTGAAACCATCCGACATAAGTATTTGTCTTATTTGTTTCTATTTTTTTGTTTGAATTATTTTTATTGAATTGAATAAAGATTCAATCGTGTCATAGATTCTTAAAGGGGCCCACAATTAGGATCTAGGGATGAAGGGTGTAGATTTAATTGATCCATTGTGAAAAGCAAAAAAAAAAAGGATGAGTATAGTGAGTCGATTGTAAGAAGATGAGGCTGCCACGACTCTTGCTAGTAATCCAACCAAAATTGATAACTCATAACTAAAGCTAACACTACATAAATAAAAGTAGGCAATCATTAGGTGTTCAACTACTATTCAAAAAGAAATGGAAAACAAAAGAAAAAAAAAAGTGTTCAACTACAACTTTCTAGAGAGTGTATTTCTATAGACTATAGTATGTTGAATGTAGTATATACGACATGTATGTATTATTTCATACCCATATTAGATCTTATTGTTTAGAATTGTATTTGTACGATTGCTTTGGTATTGAAAGCGATTTCATCATATAGGAATAGGACTAACATAATATTCATTCCATAATACTAACCTCACACATTTGTCAAGAATTCTTGTGGATTTTGCCTTCTCGAATTTAGACCTTTCTTTTTTATTAAAAAAAAAAGAAAAAACCTTTTTTTAGTTGAATCTAAGGATGTAGTCAAACCAAGCAGTTCGCGAACTATTCGCGGCTCGACTCGATAAATATTCGGTCGAGTTCGTTCGTTAAGCTTAACGAGCTGAACTCGAGCCCGAGTTTCGAGCTCGTTAAGCTTAACGAGCCGAACTCAAGCCTAGACATATTCGGCTCGATAGTTCGCGAACAGGTTCGTTTAGGGGTTCGCGAACATGTTCGTTTATGAGTTTGCGAACATGTTCGTTTTAGGGTTTGCGAACATGTTCGTTAAGTGATGTTCGTTTTAGAGTTCGCGAATATGTTCGTTAAGTGAGTTCGTTTATAGTTCGCGAGCCTATTCATTTAAAATTCGCGAGCTTGTTCGTTTATATATTTTATTTAAATATGATTATGAATTTTATAAGTTTTTTAAATTTAGATAAATATAATTAATTAATAATTAGAAGAAAATCTTTAACCAATTCAAAATGTTATGGATAGGAATCGAACACTTAATAATTAGTAATTAGAATTTTTTTTTAACCAATCCAAAATGGTATGAATAGGAATCAAACACAAAACCCCCCATCATATAAATAAGTTATACTACCACCAAACCAATTTGTACTCTTGTTAAACTTTTTTTTTATCTATTACATTTTAAAATATAAACATATTAATAACTAAATTAAATATAATTTACTTATTTCTAATATATTGTTTGTCATGCCATTTGAATTTTTTTGAAATTTTGATATTAATGATACAATTTACCAATGATATATTATCTTAATATAAATGATATAATTATATTGATATTTCATATAAATTATATTGATGTTTCATATAATTATATTGATGTTTCAAGTATAATCCCATCATCAACATAATAATTTAGCATTTTGGTCTTGAAAATAAATATACAAATATATGTCTAATAATATATTCATAATTAGTATAAAAAAAAATTACAATCCAAAATAAAAAAAATCTAAAAATCTAATTTCAATATACCATTAAAAAAACTATATAATTTTTTTTCCAAATGCCTTAAAGTTAGAATTTCTCAATTTACAAAAGTTTTTTGAACAAAAATATAGATCGATTATCTTAAATTCTGTAGTTTAACTTAAAAAGGTGTAAAAATAAGTAAAAACAGTCAATAGTGTTTGTAATTTTGATATAATCATTATCACCATACTTCAAAAGTGACTTTTCGAGAGTGGAAACCTCAAACCTCATCTACCATCTAAAAAAATCAATAATCAAAATAAATAAACCTTTAATAAATAATATTTAATTTTGAATATGAAAAAAAATATAGAAAATTTATACATTTTCAAATTCAAATTCAACATGCTTAAACTTTGAAAAATATTTGTCAACAAAGTTAGATTATTATATACCAATTATGGAGGCGACTCTTAGTACGGACACAACTTTCTGACATATGGTTCTCTTGTAATGGCGACTAGCAATACTGTAGGAGAGATAGATGATAGTGTAGGAGAGAGAGGGAGGAGAGAGAGCGAGGGAGTATTAGATCTCAAAAGAATTTTTTTTAGAAAAAATAAAACTCTTATTTATATAATGTAAAATATATATTTCTAGTTTTATATATTTATTTTAGAATGAATATGGATTTATAAGTATAATTCTCAAATTTTTATTTTTGAAAAGAAACATGAAATTTTTTTAGTATATTCATAATTATAAATATTAAAATATAAAATATAATTTTAATTATATGTGCAATTAAATTTTATGCATAAATTTATCATATCGGGCAAATTGTAGCATTGATTTCAAACATGTGTAAGGTAATGATTTGTTTGATACAATAAAATACGTGAAACTTAGAGTTCTATACATGACAAAGTGAACCAATTTAAATTGTATATAAAAACGTAGTCAATAATTGTCACGACCACATTTCTAACATAACTAGACGTAATAGGTTTTCATATTAAAAGACTTGTAAGTGAGTGTGTGACTTTTTGTTTTTTATATACTAACATAAATAATTTTTCTTGCACCTGAAAACCCGGTAAGACTATAATATGTTTCGTAGTGTGTACCATAAAGTCAAACCACACCTACTTCTATAATTTACATATTTATTATTAAGGATCCTAAATAATCTTCACATTATTTTGTGTATATCTTGCAGATTCTGTTGTATATCTTTCTAGAACCTTCTTGATTATTTTCCATTCTTTGTAAACTGTATATAAAGGCTTATTGGCCTAAGTTATTGATTGAAACATTATCACACTTCTATATGGTATCACGAGCATATCTCTAACGAGACACGATCCTACTTTTTTTTCGAAACCCTAAGCCGTTGCCATCTCTCATCCCTGTCATCACCATGATGTCTGAAATCTCAAACACAACCACCGCCACCTCTCACCCTTCCCCACCGCCAGTTGTCGCCATCAATGGCGGACACCCCCTTCCCATCAAACTATCACCAAACAACTACTCGTCTTGGCGTGCCCAATTTACTGTTATCCTTAATGGCCATAAACTAATAAATTTCGTTGACGGCACCAACACTTCACCTCTTCTTCATCTGCAGACACAGCCGCCTCGGAACATTGGTTCCAACAAGATCAGATGATCTTGGCAGCCATCATCTGTTCGCTCACTGAACAAGTTCTACCCATGGTCTCTTCGGCCAAGACTTCCGCCGATACCTGGTCCACTCTTGCAACCCTTTTTGCCAGTCGCTCCCATTCTCGGGTAATGCAATTAAAGGACGATTTGTCGTGCGTTGTCATTGGAACACGCACTATTGATGAATTTTTCTAATTCATCAAAATAAAGGTTGATGAATTAGCAATTATCGACAAGCCACTCTTGGACGATGATGTTACACTCTATGTCCTCAATGGTTTGGGCTCTCGTTATCGAGAGATTGCTGCTTCGATCCGGGCATGGGAAACATCCATTCCTTTTGCTGAATTGAGAGACACACTGGTCTCTCAAGAATTGTATCTGCAAAACTTAGATGCACAACAAACTGCGCTTGTTGCCACTGCAAAATTCGCTGGTCAGACTTTCAATTCTGGGCGCAATTCTGGAAACTCAAATTCTGGGCGTCATTATTCCTCTAGCCGGAACTCCTATAACACTCGAGGAGGTCGTGGCGGCCGTTACTCCTCTAGCAGTGGGCGTGGCCAAAATTCTCAGTATCCTAGTCAGTATAATTCTTCTTCCAATACCAATAATCGTGATGTTATATGCCAGCTTTGTCAAAATCCTGGACACACTGCACTCTACTGCAAAAAAATTCCACCGCAGGTCAACTACAACCAGTCACCTTCACGTCCTCAGCTGTCTAATGCTTGTCTTCTCGACTCTGGTGCCTCTCATAACATCACACCGGACCTTCTATATTTATATACATCAGATGATCAAACAGAAGAAGTACAAGTATTTTATAAAAACATTGTTTAATGTAAAATAAGTCCATAGCATAGCCCAACAGGTCATCATCCATGTACACCATCTCCGAACCCGTAGGAACTCAACAACACAGTCAGTAAGTCCATGAGCTTATACATCAACAGGTTCACCTACAATGCATGAACTATATGAGCTAATAAGCTTAGTAAGCAGAAATTATACGTATAACATTAATGATATGAAATGATGTCAATGATGCATGCTATTGAATGAAAACATTCATTTACAAAATCATTTTCCTTCATTGGGTCCCTTGACCACCTTGCTACTAGGCACCGGATAGAGCTCAATATAACATCATTCATCATTATAGTCAAAACCATTTCTCACAGGCCCCCGACTGAACGAATCAAGCCATAACCATGTCTCACATGTCCCCGGCTAAATATACAGTAATGGTAGCCATATCCATGTCTCACAGGCCCCCGGCTGAACGAATCAAGTCATAACCATATCTCACATGTCCCCGGCTACCTATATAATATATCGTAAGCATAATTACATGCCTCAGTACCAGTAGTGGTCAATAAAATCCTTTTCATCTTGAAATCATGTCTTGCATGCAAGATGCAATAACTTTCATCATTTACGTATGCACGTGTTGATGCTCGTGATTGATATTCGTAATGCATCACATATACTTCCCCATAGCATCATTCAAACACGTCAATTCTCAAGGATACATAAAATCACGTAATATCACTTAAGCAATATATAACCATGATGTACTACGTTCATGCATTGTAGTTGCAAATGAATTTCTACTTACCTTCTCTTCTAGAATGATTATTCTGAAACTTCTTGTCTGTCTTGTGCCTCTACAACCAATCCAAAATAACGTATGAAGTGATTTTACTAAATTAGTCATAAAATTCTAGCTAGAATAACTAGGAAAGATTAGAATAAATTTTAATTTATAAAATTAAACTATAACTTAAATAATAATAATTACAAATTAGTTCTTATAGATACTAGTATCATTGACAAGCGTGTATATATGTATATGAGTCTGCAAAACAATTTAGCTTCAATAGGTATTCTTCATTAATTAATCTTAAATAATTTCTCAAACAAACGAAGTTAATTAACTTTCTTTACCCTTAATAATAATATAAAACAATTGAAATCAAGTTTGTAATCATTCAGTGAATACATGTAATTCAGTTTTGTCCATAAAAGAATTTCCAATTAAATAGATTAAGATGCTTAGGTTACTTCCACTAACATATGTGTGTGTGTGTATATATAATTAACTTAGGGGTTATAATTAATGAAACCATGGACAATACTTGAAGTTCAATTTGAAGAGGTAATTAGAGTACGTACCTCCCTCTCAACTTCTACATGCTTTCCCCCCACTTCTCTTCCTTTGGAATATTTTTTTTGATTTGTTTTCTTATATTTTCTTTATATTATTCTACTAATGTGATTTAAGCATGAGTCATCTTAAAAGCATAACACGTGACATCTACTCTATTAATTCCCATAAGTCTTAGGAGTCATCATATTACCTCGTACTTTATTAAGTTATGCTATTTCTTCCCTAGTATCATAGGTGTTTTCCTTATTTGATCAATTATCTAAATATGTAAATATATATATATATATATATACACATTCACATGTCGTATGTAGCATTTATCCCAACATTCTATTTATTTATTTATTTTTATTTTTTTACAACTAATATTAAATATAAAATATTGTGATCTAATTTCTCATTCCTAATATAATCTTTAACACATAAATTAGGGGCTTAAAATTACTAATAATAAAAATCAAGTATCATATAACCAACATACAATAATTCATAAAATGCATGGATGCGTGCACTATATTGGTCAATGGGTAACGAGCAGTGTCTGAAAAATCGCAAAAAATTGTCGATTTATTGGCGATATTTCGGAAAATTCAGGCTACAGATACGAAAACCCACTGATGTACAATTTCGTTCTAGTATCGGTGATTTATCACGATTTATTGACGATAAATCACCGAATTTTGTGTATCGAGCGAGTTCTGCGGAAGGAAGTTCAAAGAGAGGGAGAAAAGAAAGAGAGAGAAAGTTCAGAAACTTTGAACGACCGTTACTGGAGATCTGATGATCCGATCGACGATCCGAGCCCGGATACGTGACGGGCTCGGCAAGACCTTCAACCTAGGCTCAAGAATCGCTCCGATCGGTGGCCGGATGGTCGAAATTTAAGAGAGAGAAAGTTGAGGATTTTAGAGAGAGAAATGTTGTAACTTCTCCGGTCGATTGCCGGCGAATGCGGCGGCTAATGGTTGTTCAGAGCTCGGAATCGGAACGGGCTCGGCGAGGGCTTCGAAATGGCATAGGTTACGATACGTTTCGGGTCGGTGGAAAATCCGGCGGCGGCGGCGCCGTTCTGGCCGGCCGCCGGAGAAGATGAAGAGAGAAGGATTGAGTGATATAATTAAACTTTATATTAAAATGTATTATGATATTAATAATTAAATATATTGTACAATTAAACTTTATATTAAAATGTATTATGATGTTATTTAATTTGGGGTTTTAATTGGGCTCCGATTTTATTTAATAAATGGATTATGATGTATATAATATTAGTGTATCTTTATATTTATTGTAAATTTATCATTTTATTTTTAGTTTTAAGTTTAATATATGTATTAATGTTACTTAAAGTACTAGATATATTTTTCAATTTTTTTTACAAATTTTTTAATTTTTTTGCATAAAAATCGATATATCCACCGATATCAATATATCCGTAAAATTAAAGTACCGATATATCCATGGATACCGATATTTTAGTCCTTGGTAACGAGGGGTTTCGGGCCTCACATTTAGGTCTTATTTTAACAAAAAATTCTCGTTATATCTTACATAGTCAAAGTTTAATTTGGGGTGTTACAATAATGTACGGTTTGGATGAAAAATTATTTTCTTATCCATACAACAAAAATTTTATATATAAAAATGTGAATTTTTAATTTATATACACTATAATAAAAAAACTATAATTTAATGAGAAATTTAAATGAATCAAAAAATTATTAAGGAGATGTCATTTGAAAATTATAATTTTACATTCATATTTATAATAAAAACAAATTATAGTTAAAAAAAAAAAGATAAAACATAAAACCACTGCAAACTCTCCTTTGCTCTCTCTCCTTATTAGGGCAAAATTTTATCAGAAATGTTGGAGTTGCCACTACTGATCTTGCTCCGGTTCAACGTTCTTCTTTCTCCTTTAAAAACTTGAAACCTTGAATCCAAATTCCTGCAAAACAAACACCGGGAGGGGTTCCCGGCGATAGGACTCCGACGCTCAAGTCAGAAAATTGGAAGAATGTGTATATTTTTTTTAAGTATAATTATGTCTCTGAAAAGAAATAATAAAAATTACAAGTTTTTATACTTCCTGTGATATATGGCCGTTGAAATCCTCCAAAAAATATGGGATATGGGCTACTGGTTCCATAAAAATAGCAGTTGGTTGGATTCAAAACAGTTCGTCTTGCTCTATCGCAATTTAGTTCGTCATCATGTTCCATAACTCATTAAGTTCGTCATTGCCTTCAGTTCGTCATCATGTTCCACAACTCATTCAGTTCGTCATTGCCTTCAGTTCAGTTCGGTTTCTGACTTCAGTGTGAAATTAAAGAAGAAAATTCGGTTCAAATAAATTCGACCATATCAAGTACTCCCCCCCTTCGAAGTGCGTGTTTACACGCACCAGTGCAGTTCGATAACTGTGTTGACCGAACAATTAATGCTCCTTCTCGAGGTGAGACGTCTTTTCAACTAAATTTACCTCATGTGAGCGACACGTGGGGAAATGAGTGTCTCTTCATCTCTAGCCGTCAGATCTCATCACATCTAATGGTCAAAAAGTCGTGTCTTTTCAACTTTTCCCCCCAAAACGTCGTCTTTCTACCAAACGTTACCTTCCTCCCTATATATATCATCTTCTTCCTTCAAGAAAATTTTCTGCAAAAAGATTACTAAAAATTCTCAATCAACAAAGGTCTATCCTTCTTCAAACTCTAAGATTCTCCAAATCCAGGTACCATCTTTTTTCTCTCTTCTCATTACCTTTCAATGGCATCTTCCGATTCTTTGATTCATCTAAGAGATGAAAGTGAGTCCGAAGAGGGTTTCGATCAATTCCCTCTACGACCCGATTCTAGGCTTGCAAAATCTAAACCCTCTTCCTCAAACCAGCGAAACCCATCCAACCTTCCCAAAAAATCAAGAAGAAAAACTGTGGATACAGTGTTTTCATCGACTAAAGCTACTCAAACTCATACCATTCTACTTAGCTCGTTTCTAATAGGCGGTTACACTATAGTAATCCCGGGTCCAGAAGATCGACCCCACCGAGCTCCAATCGGTCATCAAACCTGGTTTTTAAAACATGTAACTTTGGGTTTAGTTCTTTCAATTCACCCTTTCTTTCTAGAAATCGGTTCGGCTTTCGGCATATGTCCGAACCAACTACATCCAAACTCTAAGTTATATAGTGTCCTTTTACATGGTTTGTAAATGAATGGGTGTCTAACCCACAACTGATTGGTTTCGATCCTGTTTTGTCCAAAAAAATACTAACCCTTTCCATTTTTATCTAAGCCCTCGCAGTGGCGAGCGGCGAGCTTCTTTCTTATCTTCCGGAGACGACAAAATCAGCTATTGGGAGAAATACTATGTTTTCATTCGCGAACCAACAAATCAACCCTTTTGTTCGCTCTCTTGGGCTCAAACATCTCCTCGCACAGATCCCGCACCCCCAACTGATTTCCAAATCTCCCTTTTAAACAAAATATTTGACAAGGGGTGGTTCGACATAGTGAAACTGAGTTCCTGCAAATCACTGCTATCGTTCTGGGGCTTTTACCCAAATAGCCAGATCCCCTCCAGATTCAATTTAGGTTATTTTTTAATTCTCACAGTATTTTCATGTTACCTCGAACTACTTCGTCGAACTGTGATTTAACTCCATTTATTCATTTTTGCAAATAGAACCATGAATCAATTCTTCAGTTTCATGGAGGAGAATCCTGCTGACGACCGAACTCCATTTCCGACCTCTCAACATGGAGTAGATACTGAAATAGCTGCAGCTTCCAAGCGAACAGAGGAGATTAGTCTTGCAGAACTGGCTGATAAGACTCCTGGTTCGACCGTGAACATAACACAGGAGGAGAGAGGTGTCCTTCATGCGAGCTCAGAACTTGCTATTGTGATCCCGCCTTCCTCAGAGACCCAACCAAACTCACCCCCAACTGCAACCCTTGTTTCCGAATCGATCGATCTGTCCAAGGATCTTAGCGAAAGCCCAGCAGCAATGACTCTTTCGGCTAAGAAAAGAGGATCTTCTAGTTCGCAAAGATCCGGGAGCAAAAAACAGAAAACCGCTGAGGAACTTAATATCAGCTCGGAAAATCCAGAGGAGGTAGCTGCTCGGAGTGAAAAAGCCATGGAGGAAGAAGAGGATCCCGAAGAAAAGGAACTGAGAATGAATCTTACTCGTCTAGCTAATTCCAGGAAATTCTTTGAAGGCTTTGCTAGAAAAGCTCTTCGCCGGCGAGCTCAGGTACAAAAACATCAATAGCGGGTGCAAGAAATAGAGGAGAAAAAGAAAACTTTGGAGAGTGATCTAGCCATTCATGCCGACAAAGCTACCCAGTTATCTGCTCAGCTGGAGTAATATAAGGTTGATCTTGCAGTAACTCAATCAGAAGTGTCTAAGAAAAAAGAATTATTGTTAGCGAAAGAGAAATTTGCAATGGAAAAACAAGAGGCTTTTCTTGAAATAGAGATGGAAAATCGAAGGCTGCGAGAGGAACTGGAACTGGAGAGGAAGTCGAGGGCCTAGTTCGGTGAAGATATGAAAATGGAAGGCTTTCGAGCTGGAATCAATGAGGGTTTTCACCAATTCGTCAAGAGTGCGGAGATGGAATTGATAGCGGAGGAATATCGAGCAAAGATTTTCTACCAAATTTGGAACTCTGTTCTGTTTCTTTCCAAAGCAGCTCCTATGGCCGAAGCTTACTTTCGGGAAGGAGTTTGACTGTGTCAAGAAGAAATCAAATAAGCCATACAGCGGTATCAGGAATAAACTGGACATGTGTTGCCGGAATCCGTGTTCCAACTTCGTCTCTCTTCTCTTGGCCGAAAATTGATCCAATCCTTCCCTACTCCTCCTGGCTGGCAAGGGGATCCCAGTGAACCCGTCAACACAGAATGGTGGGCGGGGTATTTAAAGGAGGCCATTTCGGAAATACTTCCCCCTCCACAAAGTACCAGTTTGAATCATTTACAAATCGGAGAGACAAATCCACAACAGATCGGAGAAGAAAGTTCGAACCTGGTTGCTGATCTGCCTGAAGATATGTTCATTCCCATACCACCGACCTCATCTACTGATCCTCCTCCCCCTGTTTCCTTTGAAGAATCTTGATGAGATTTTAATCTTTTTTGTAGAAAACATGGCTTATTCTTCTTTTCTGTAACTAGTCTTTTTAGATTTCTGAATATTGTCTAATATTTATCGTCTGTAAATTTCTTACCGGATTTTTTGGATGCTACTCGAATTTTCACTTTGTTTTCAATCAAAACTCTTCAGTTTGCAAATTTGACTGTAGTTTACTCAATCATGGCATTCCGAGAGGATGTTTCAATTCGCTTAATAAGGACATTCCGAGGGAATGTTTCAGTTCGCTTAATCAGGACATTCCGAGGGAATATTTCATTTTGCTTAATCAGGACATTCCGAGGGAATGTTTCAGTTCGCTTAATTAGGATATTCCGAGGAAATGTTTCATTTCGCTTAATCAGGACATTCCGAGGGAATGTTTCATTTCGCTTAATCAGGACATTTCGAGGGAATGTTTTAGTTCGCTTAATCATCAATCAGATTAGCAATCATATGAAATCGAACAGAAAAGAAAAAAACACAGCAATTTAACGTGGTTCGGCTAAGTTAGCCTACATCCACGGGGAACAAGTACTTCTTATTTTATTAAGATGAGAGATGGAAAAAAGTGAAGAGTAACATACAAAGGTGTGTCAAGTATAAAATTTCTTCAAATGACTCACATCCCATGGTCGAGGCAACGTCTTCCCATCCTCATCTTTCAACTCGTAAGACCCTCCTGGAAGTATCTTTGAAATAACATATGGCCCTTCCCATGTAGCATCCAATTTCCCAATTTCAACCAAGGCATCTGACTGCCTCAATACCATGTCGCCCACCTGGAACTCCCTCTTCCGGACATTCTTGTGAAAAGTTGCTTGAATGCGTCTCTTGTAGAGTTTGTGACGAACTCTAGCCTCATCCCTTAGTTCGTCTAAAAACATCATGTCAGTTCTTACCAATTCCTCATTCTCTTGAGGTTTGAAATTGGTAATTCTTAAGGCTTCACCTTGGATTTCTGCTGGGACTACTGCATCCATTCCAAATGCGAGACTGAAAGGGCTTTCTCCTATTGTCGACCTAGCTGTTGTTCGATAGGCCCACAACACTGATGGCAATTCGTCTACGCAATCTGATTTCTCATACTCCAGTCATTTTTTCAATCCATCCAATATGATCCGATTTACTACCTCAACCTGCCCGTTTGCTTGGAGATGGGCAACAACCGTGAATACTTGTAAAATTTTCATCTCTTTGCACCATTCGGTAATTTTCTTTCCCCGAAACTGAGCGCCATTATCTGACACCAAAATCCTCGGCAAGCTAAATCTACAACAAATATTCCTCCATACAAAATTGATCATATCAACCTCAGTGATTTTAACTAGAGGTTCAGCTTCAACCCATTTGGTGAAATAATCCACTGCTACGACCAAGAATTGTTTACTTCCTCTAGTTTTAACAAAGGGACCAACAATGTCGATTCCCCATCTGGCAAAAGGACAGGACGAACAAACAGTTAACATATCTGTAGCTGGCACATGAATTCGCCACTCATGTTTCTGACAAGACTCACACTTTCAAACTATTTCCTCAGCATCCTTTTTCATTGTGGGCCAGAAGAAACCAGCTCGCACTACCTTTCGAGCTATAGCTCTTGCCTCTGCGTGTTCGGCGCATCCCTCTTCATGAGCTTCTTTCAGAACCTTAATCCCTTCTTATGGAAAAAGACACCTTGCATCTGTTGGTAAAAAAGTTTTTCTATACAAAGATCCATTAAGAATATAATAAAATCGAACTTGCTTTTCCAACCTCTTTAATTTCTGGATTGTCCCTTCCCTTCTTTCTTCCATAAAATGTAACAAAGGAGTTCTCCAATCAGACTCTGTCTTGTTTATATTCATCACCACATTTTCTTTTCCCACACCCATAACAGTTATATTTCGTTGCGAGCAGTCTTTCAGCGAACTGCCTATTTTTGATAGAAAATCCGTCTTCTTGTTAGCACTTCGAGGGATCTGTTCAATCTGAAGCTTCTCAAACTTGCTTTCCATATCTTTTATCTTCTCTACATAAGAAATCATGCGATCTTCTTTGACCTCATACTGGTTTTGGAGCTGCTGAGTTACCAACTGTGAGTCCGACTTGACTGTTATATGGCGAGCTCCTACCTGTTCCGCTATCTTTAAACCCTGCAGAAAAGCTTCGTATTCTGCTTCATTATTAGATGCTTTAAACAAAAACTTTATTGCGAACTGCAACTCATCTTTCTCCGGACTGACTAATACTATCCCAGCTCCGGATCCTTGATGGGATGAAGATCCATCTACAAATAATTCTCATTCTTTCTTCTCCTGAATTCTAGTCGTCTCTTGAATAAAATCTGCCAAGGCTTGACCTTTGACAGATATTCGAGGCTCATACTTGATGTCAAACTGGCCCAATTCAACAACCCACTTAACTAATCTTCCTGATACATCAGGTTTCCCCAGAACAACACTCAGAAGATGATCAGATCTTACTATAATCTCATAGCCCAGAAAATATGGCCGCAATCTCCTGGCCGCGATAACCAAGACATAAGCCATCTTTTCGATCTCAGTATAGCGTACTTCAGCTCCTTGCAGAATCTTACTAACAAAATATACAGGGAACTGATCCCTACCTTCTTCTCGAACAAGAACCGAACTGACTGATTCTTTACCAGTAGCCAAATATACCACTAATGTGCCTCCCTGTATCGGTTGTTTTAATAAATGGAGTGATGAAAGGAAAATTTTCAAGTCCTCAAATACCTTCTGACATTGTTCGTTCCAACCGAACTGACCACCTTTTCTTAAAACTTTGAAGAAAGGCAAACCTCTATCTGCTAGTCTCGATATAAACCAGCTCAAAGCAACAATACGACCAGTTAAAATTTGTACCTCTTTTATAGTTTGAGGAGGGGACATTTCTTGTATAGCTTGAACTTTAATGGGGTTTACTTTTATGTCTCTTTCTGTAACCATATAGCCCAGGAACTTTCCTGCTCTCACTCCAAACGAACACTTCGCCGGATTTAAACGCATTCCATGCCTTCGAATTGTTGTCATAGTTTCCATCAAATCAGCTGCATGAGTGTTTGTTTGGGTACTTTTTACTAGCATATCATCCACGTAAGCCTCCATATTTCGACCTAACTGGTTTTTGAACATCTTGTCCACCATCCTCTGATAAGTAGCTCCTGCATTCTTAAGACCAAACGATATCACTGTATAACAATATGTTCCTGAAGAAGTGATAAAGACGACGTTAGGTTTCTCTTCCGGATGTAACAAAATTTGATGATATCCCTGTGCAGCATCCATCATACTGAATAGTTCGCACCCAGCAGTTGAATCCACCAACTTATCAATCCGGGGGAGTGGGTCATGATACTTAGGACAGGCCTTGTTCAGATCCCGAAAATCGATGCACATCCGCTTACTTATTCCCAGGTTTAGGCACCAAAACCACATTAGCCAACCACTGTGGGTATTGAATCTTCTCAATGTGCCCTATCTTCAACAATTTTTCAACCTCCTGCTCTATGACCTTCTTCTGCTGTTCCCCAAAATGCCTCAACTTCTGCTTAACCGGTCGAGCTTTGGGCTTGATGTTCAATCTGTGAATTGCTATGTCTGGGTTTATGCCTTTCATATCTTCCGGTCTCCATGCGAATATATCCACATTTTCCTTCAAAACTTTTAATATCTCACTTCGGGTCTGTTCGGATAGATTGCTGCCAAGACGAACTAGATGTCCAGGTTGTTCCGGGATTAGCTCGATACTCATCAACTCCCCTTCTTCGAACTCAGCTGTGTTCGTCTCTCTCTCTTTTTTCCATTACGGTCCATTTCTCGGTAAGCTTCATCTCTTTGTTCAGCGTGGCGCTCCCGGGACTCTAAATGGTGAACAACGACAACATAACAGCATCGAGCTGTCTGTTGGTCGCCGTGAACTACTCCCACTCCCACTATTCGTCTTTTCTTATTCTCCACTGGAAATTTCATCATCAAATGTGCAGGCGAGATGACTGCCGCATAAGTACTCAAAGATGGACGACCCAAAATCACGTTGTACTGTGAAGGTGCGTCCACTAACAGAAAAGTCATCGTCTTATTCTGTCTCCATTCTCCATCTCCTAACACCATCGACAATTGCACTTTGCCGAACACCGTCACAGCTTCTCCTGCAAAACCATAAAGAGAAGTTTCTACAGATTTTACCTCAACTGATGACCTCATCTTCTTGAAGCAATCCATGAACATGATATCCACCGAACTTCCAGTATCAACAAATACTCTCTCAACATTGAAGTCTCCTATCTCAGCGGTAATCACCATGACATCGAACTGCGGACTCTGGATTGCCACCCTGTCACGAGCTCCAAATTCCACCACCACCTCATCAAAAATTGTTTGAACCTCACCTCATTTTTGTCGAACTGAATTCAACCTAGCTTTTCGAGTTCTGTTCAAATCTCCGTCAGTTGGCCTTCCTATGATCATGTGTATGGTGGGTCTTTCTTCTCTTTCAGGCCTGTTTCACGGTAGAAGTAGCGGGGGTGGAGGTAATTCAGGTCGTTCTTGTCTCCTTTCTCTTCCTGGCTCTTCCCGAACATTTCGTTGTCCTCTATTATCCGGTCGGTTCTGGCGAACATATCGAGCTAGCCTGTTCTCCCTAATCAATCTCTCCAATTCATCCCTCAAATGCAAACATTCATCAGTACCATGCCCATATTCATTATGGAAACGACAGAGTTTACCGTTTCCGAATGTAGATGGTTTTTTGGGATTCGGGTTCCAGGTCGCCGACCATTTCAATTGGGGTAAGTTCCAGATCTCCATTAACACCTGCCCAGGAGGAATAGTCAACGGAGTGTATTGGTCATATCTTCTTCCCACCCTAGCATCTCGCAACGGTGGTGGTGCGAACTTTGGTCGAGACTCTCTTATCTCTTTCTTCCTTGTTAATTCGTGCTCACGTGATCTGTTCGATCGACTAGAGCCTTCTTTCTTCTTAATCCGAACTGCCACTTCCAAATTGATGTATTTGGTGGCCCTCTGTAGTAAATCATCAAAATTCCTTGGCGTTTTCTTAACCAGAGATGTATAAAGGTCGCTCTCTCTTAGGCCTTGAATAAAGGCATTCACTACCAAATCATCTGAAGCCTCAGGAGCTTCCAGAGTTGCCGCTGTAAATTTTTTGACGTATTCCCTCAACGTCTCCTCCACTTTCTGTTTGACCCCAAACAAAGTCTGGGTAGATCGTTTCTGCCTTCTAGCACTAGCGAACTGGTGCAAGAACAAATCTGATAATTGCTCGAAGTCATGAATTACTCCATCACTTAATTGGCTAAACCATGTCTAGGTGGCCTTAGTGAGGGTAGTAGCGAACATCCTACACTTGATACCATCTGAATACCGGTGCAGAAGGACGGTATTTTCAAATCGGCACATATGGTCCCATGGATCAGTAATGCCATCATACTCAAAATTCACCGGTCGAAAAGAAGCCAGTAGTTCGTCCTCCATAACCTCTTCAGAAAAGGGATTTCCCCTCGAATTCCTTGGAACCCGACGAATGTTCCTTTGAACTTCCCATAATTCTCTCTTCAAGTCGTCCACCTTCTCCGACAACTCTTCATGCTCCCGCTTTTGACCACGAGGATGATCAAATTGGCTTTCTCGTTCATCAGTTTGAGACTTATCATCCTTTTGCTCTCTTCTCATAGGAGCACCAGTGTTATCTTGTTGGGATTCAACCCTTTGTTTTCCCAGAGCCTTTTGAACAGCAGCCTCTATCAAATTCGAAAGTTCTTCCGGTGTCAAGGTAATAGTACTAGGAGGATTTACCGGGATCGAACTCCGGCTATCTCCTTCACCTTCTTGTCTTCCTGATGGTCCACCCATCTCCACTCTTCTTTTTGATCCTCTGGTATTCACCATATTTGCTATCTCAACGTCTTAAAAGCTCAACAGTTTTTCCCACAGACGGCGCCAATTGATCTTACTCCAGTTCAACGTTCTTATTTCTCCTTAAAAAACTCGAAACCTTGAATCCAAATTCCTGCAAAACAAACACCGGGAGGGGTTCCCGGCGATGGGACTCCGACGCTCAAGTCAGAAAATTGGAAAAATGTGTATATTTTTTTTAAGTATAATTATGTCTCTGAAAAAGAAATAATAAAAATTACAAGTTTTTATACTTCCTGTGATATATGGCCGTTGAAATCCTCCAAAAAATATGGGATATGGGCTACTGGTTCCATAAAAATAGCAATTGGTTGGATTCAAAACAGTTCGTCTTGCTCTATTGCAATTTAGTTCGTCATCATGTTCCATAACTCATTCAGTTCGTCATTGCCTTCAGTTCGTCATCATGTTCCACAACTCATTCAGTTCGTCATTGCCTTCAGTTCAGTTCGGTTTCTGACTTCAGTGTGAAATTAAAGAAGAAAATTCGGTTCAAATAAATTCGACCATATCAACTACCATGGGCGACTCCACTTACATTTTTAAGCCTTTTCAAACCTACCACATTCTGCTAATATTTTTTGAAAAGTTTATTAAACTGTTAAAAAAGCCGACAGAGACTTAGAGGCCTGGAACGCGATTACAACTCCTCGTTCGAAATCAATTAGAGTTCATCGTCGCCGCCGCAGGTTCGCTGCTAATACCCCCCTCTCTCTCACACACACACAGAGAACAGTCTTGTCAATTGACGATTCAATGCCCTAATTTAATGATTTCAAATTTTACTGCAAAGATCTTATGCAATTTAGGCGAATGCAATTTTATATGATTTAGGACCTTTATTATCTGATTTTGCTTCTATTGAGAGATTTAGGTATGATTCTGATGAGTAATTTGTGTATCAGATGGTCAAGCTTGAACTATTGAGCCTATATTCGATATTCGAGCCCTCATTTCGAACTTTAGACGACTTTTATCGAGCTGAGTTCGTTTAGCTTGTTATCGAATTTTGTTCGAGCCGAACTCGAGCCCATATCAAACTCAAAATTTTGATGTCGAGCCGAGCTCGAACTCCATTTTTAAAGCTCGAGCCGAACTCGAGCCCTGTACTGTTCGGCTCGGTTCAACTTGTTTACATCCCTAGGTCTACAACATTATCATTAGAGATTTATAAGAACACATAATTCTCAAAGAAAGTGACCAACCAATCATTTGTTAATTGATCATCCATGCTATTCCACAATCTATTTTTGACATAGGTCATTTCTAAAAATACGATTTCCACACCTACAGTAGCATTAAATTGATGAAAATCTGGTTGATTTTCCATTACCTTGATTTTCTTTGATTTAAGAGTACTATTCTTCATTTCAAATAGAATTAATAGTAAATAATAAGAAAAAAATTATAGAAAAACAAATAACTTCACTTTTATAACAAAATAACAACTACAATTACAACTTATCACCACAATTTCCGTTGCCAATCACACATACCCTAAATTATGGCAAACATTCAAATTAATCAATTAATAAATTAAATCAAACAATTAATATTAGTAGTGCTAAATCTTTAATAGATAAAATGTGTTAAAGAAAAGAAAAGGCAAACCTGAGGTTCTAAGCAGTATTTGGTTTGTAATGAAAATTGAAAAATGAATTTGCAACTATTTAGGTTATAATGGTAATATTTTAGTAGGGGAGGACTAAGGGCACCTACCCATTTTCTAAGGGCACCACCCATTTTAAAAAAAAAAAAAATTTAAAAAATATCAATTTTACCCTTAGGATTTTGTACACTAATTTTGTTCGGTCATTATGACCGAACGTATTTGTTCGTGTTCAGCCAAGGTGGCCGAACAGGCTTCTATATGTTCGGTCAATCGGGCCGAACGAAACTGATCCGGTTTAATCATTTTTTAACGTTTTTTTCTACGATTTTCACACATTTAACAAATTCGTAGAATGTTCGTCATTATGTTGGCATTACATTTTAAAAAAAAATTAAAAAATTTAATATAAAAAATATATATATCCGGATTTAACATAACAAATCTGAGTTTGATCGATTTTTTTGCATTCTTTTTATTTTATGTTAAGTTTTTTAATTTTGTAATGTCAACATAATGACGAACATTCCACAGATGTGTGAAAATCGTAGAAAAAAACGTAAAAAAATGATTGAATCGGATCAATTTCGTTCGGTCCCGATTGGCCGAACACATTGAAAAGTGTTCGGCCACCTTGGCCGAACAGTGTTCGGCCACCTTGGCCGAACACAAACAAGTACGTTCGGTCATAATGACCGAACAAAATTAGTGTATAAAATATCCTAGGGGTAAAATTGGTATTTTTTTAAATTTTTTTTTTTTTAAATGGGCGGTGCCCTTAGAAAATGGGTAGTTGCCTTTAGTCCTCATCATTTTAATATTTGATTAAAGAAATATTAGTATTATAATATTTATATAAAAAAAGATTCAATTTGGGGTACGGTTGAACCACACTGGATCCGCCGCTGGTAGTAGAATAACTTGAATTTTTGTTGATTTTGTGCGTTGTAGCAGATATGGGTAAAGATGAAAGTCTACAAGTTGGTAGAAGAGCCACAAGATCGTCTACTTGTAGCACTCCGAATTCAAAAGCTCAACAAGAGGATTCGAAGGCTATTGATCATTCGCAACCGTTGTCAATTCATGATCTAGTGTTTCATGGTGAATCGACAAGCCTTGATGAGTCGATCAAATCGTTTCCTGGAAGACGATCACAGATTCTTGAATTGGTCCAGCTTTTAGGCCCTTTGGATTCCCCTATGATTCCGTTATTCGTCTATGGAGGCACTTCGACAGGAAAGACGAGCATTGTACTTCAGATTTTCAGGCACACGAAACGCCCATTCATTTATTCTAGCTGTGTCAGTTGTTACAATCCTAGAATACTGTTTGAATCCATCTTGAATCAGATTTTGCTTCATAGGAAGAACAAGAGTAGTGGTTATTCATGTTCTAAGCGATGTGAAAAGCCCTCTGATTTCATCAATCTACTGCGTGAAGCTTTTAGTGCTCTTATAGACAATCTCAAAGAGAATAGGGTGAAATCTAGCTCTAAGAAGTTGTCTCCACTGGTCAATGGGAAAATGGTTTACTTGATATTTGATAATTTAGAGCTTGTTAGAGATTGGGATAAGAGCGATAGTATACTTTCCCTTCTGTTTAATTTGTATGACATTCTGAAAATGCCTGAGGTTGGTGTGATTTTTGTCAGTAGAGCTTCTCTTGATACGTTTCAGTGGGACACAGGTTGTGTTGAGCCTTTCCCTGTCTATTTCCCTGATTATGATGAAGATGATTTGTGCAAGATATTCTTGAAAAACCAAGCAAATTCCAAGCTATATTCCTCTTTTATAGAGTACGTATGACACTTTTATTATCAGGATTTACTTTCATCATGTTGTTTGTGAAAGAATAACTTACATTTATGCAGTGTTTTCTGTGGAACAGTTTGGTGCTGAGGCCTTTCTATAGGATTACAAGACGTGTTGATGAATTATCTACTGCTTTTGCACCTTTATTTAAGATGTATTGTGAACCTCTTGGTGATTTGGGAACAGTTCCCACTGAAGATATGAGGAGAAAATTATTTAGCCATTTTAAGCCATTTATCTCACAATCCCTGAATGAGACATTTACCGTTGCTTCTCGACCTTTGCTCAAAGCCACAGCCAATAAAGACAGGAACATGAGGAAGAGTAGAATTTGTGAAACTGCAGATGAGATCGATTTCCATATGTCTACTTCTGCAAAGTATCTGCTTATTTCTGCATTTCTTGCTTCAAGAAATCCAGCAACGCTTGATGCCTCACTCTTTGACTCGACAGGGGGATCAGATAATCGAAAAAGAAAGAGAAAGTAAGGGCTTCATTCCTTGATATCAGTTAGTAGTTTAAGGTTACAGGTTGTGGACTATATATCAATCTTGCTAATTTCTTATTTTAAAAAACACTCTTTGCTTTTGTTGAGACATAAATAGTTCTTTTGCTTTATGTGTACTTTATTAAGTCTCTAAATATGGGTGCTTTGCTTAAGATATTCATATCAGATATACATCAATTATTTGGAAAAACACTTTGCCTTTTTGAAAAAAAAACTTGAAATAGGTTTGTATAGCTTTTGTGCCCAGTGAAGAGTTGTTATAGAATTGCAAGTGTTATGCTAGCAGCATAACTAGTTCCTTTTCTATAAGGTAAAATCATAAAAACAGGGACTATAATTTTCTTCTGTATTCTGAATGAATTCAGGGTCTCTGAGAAATCATTGGAGCAGAAGGATACTAAAGAACAAGAACTACTCATGAAGGGTCCTGGAACTTTCCCACTAGAAAGGTTGTTGGCCATATTTCAATGCATCGCATCTGTTGCAGATTCTTCTCCTGATGATGAAGAACTACCAAATGGTGGAATTGGAGCTGAGGGCTCCGATGTTGGATTGATGACCGACATTCTGTTGCAATTATCCAGTCTATGCAGTGCCAACTTTATTACGAAAGGAGCTAGCTGTCCATTGGAAGGCTCAACACGGTATCGATCCATAGTGTCTGAAGATATGGTTTTAAAGGTCACAAACCAAATCATACATATTTGAAGTTATCTATGTTTTTGAGTTGTTCTGAGTTAATTTAATCATACAACACTATTGAATGGCTCACAGGTAGCAAGGAGTTTGAAGTTCCCCTTATCAAAATACTTATATAGGAAGTAACAAATTGTTCAAATAGCTGGAGCTCTCATGCTGACCTTTAAGTGGTGCCATAAGTAAAGATGGATTGGAGCACAAATTCATTGGCTTCATATGTTTGACATGTCTATGGGATCTGATCAGTCCAACAGATGGTCCAAATGTTGAACGGATCAAAATGGCCACCCTCATTGATCAAGTTCTGAAATCTCTACCATGTTATGGTTCACATGTTACATTTTTCCGAGTATTTCAATTGAACTAGATGTGAAACTGTAAATTTATCACCATGCTCTTCCTCTAATGTCTCCTGTTTCTGGTCATTTAATCAGCACCCTGTTTTGTTTTTTTTGAACTATGAATGGAGACTTGTAATAGACAACAAATGTTTTACTTAGTTGAGATTATTCAGAAAAGAGTGTGAACTTCTTTGATGTGGACTGTTTTAGTTTTTTCTTTATTTCATCAGCATCATTATGACCGTAACTGTTAACCAATCTGATGCTCTTACTTATGAACCCCATCATATGTTGAGTAGTTTAATATTACTCTATTCTCATTGCTCTGAGAAGAAATCGGTGTGCTCCTCCTGTAGTAATTACAAGATGGACAAAGTTTTCTCTCTTTAATTTTTCATCCATATGTCCGAGCTTATCCACACTTGATGTGGTATTCAGTCTTTCGTTTAAATCTTGATCTTTCATGCTATTTGCCACATGTTTTACCACTTGTTATGCAATGAGATGAAACGGCATAGTTTGCATTTAAGTCAGCTGCCTCATAAATCTATGGACGAAGGGATATAATAGATTGAATTTAGTTTAGTCTTTTTTCAGATAACTTTTTGGCTTTCTTGCAGAGTTACTCAAGTATTTGATGAATGGTTGTTGAAGGAGGAAAGAAAAAAAAAATCTTTATTGTGTATGGAAAGAACATTTGACTCAAGTTTATTATGTATATTCAACTTAAAAGATAACATGTGTGTGGATCAAACACAATTTGTCCCCGTGTAGTGTGATAAAAGCTTAGTTATTGTATCCTGGCTGTTCTAATACATAGATTGGTATGTATGACAAAAAGGCTCAAATTCCAAATCAGGTAGGATTTGTTTTACCAAAAAATATGTGACATTATAGTTGACTTTTTTTCATTTTCTTGACAGGAAATTCATGGCTGAGTGAGGTTGACTTTTGCTCCTGCTGCAATCTTTGCATTGAAGAGGGTCAAACTCTCTTGGTTATGAAATCCAGAGATAAGTATCAGTAGCCTTTTACTGGGTCTTCCACGTATAAATCCAAGATTGATAAATAAAGATTAGATTTTTCTTTTTTCTTTCTCTTCCACCAATCAATTTTTGTTGATCCGATGATGATTTGTCCGACGCTAGTTACAGATCATGTGTATGCTGTCAATATTTACACTGAAAATATGGCAAATGAGATAAAGTTATTATCGGACACATCAAGAGGTTGATTAATGGTTTGAATTGCAAGGTTTGATTAAGTCTTTCTTTTTTTCTTTTGAATCAAATTTCAAATATTTGCTACTAAAACAAACACAATGATTTCAATCATAGGCCTTTTATTTATCTTGCAAATTACGTTTTAATTTTAATTGTCATTTGAAGACATACGTAGGGAAAGAGAAGGAATCTCTATTCAAGAAACTTATATACAATGTTTTCATCTATTTATTTCTTCCTTCTTAAAATCAACAAATGAATGAAACACGATGAAAAACTAAGAATAAAATAGAAAAATAATTGTTTACTAAAGTGTGTTGATAATGAAAATCAAATAGGAACTGAGGATGGGGAGGTTGTATATTAGATATATATATTAAAAAATACGATGCCAAGGGACACATGGACAGCCAAACTTTTAAAAAAAATAATAGCGTTCTTTATTTTTAGTTTAAATTAAAAAAGATTATTAAAAAATAAATAATTAAGGCAGTAGTTATGAAAATGGTGAACTAACTATTAAAAAAGATGTACTCTTAGGATTAGTCTAGCGACAGATACATTATTTATCTTGAGCAAGGTCTCACGTTTGAGTCCCCCAATTTTAACTCAAAAAAACTATTAAAAAAGATGAAATACTTTAAATCTTTTAGATACATGTACACAAATTATAAGTGTGACCGCTGCTAGGATATGTAACATAATCACAACAATTATAAAATAATTATATATTTAAATTTTAAAAAATAAATTATACACACAAACAGAACAAATGAGGAAACAATAAAATAAATGTGGGCTAATTGAAATGTTATAGTCATACTTGAGTTCATGAAAATTTAGCGAGTTTAGCAGCCATGTGACTGAAATACTATGAAATTCATTTTGGAAACTTTGACTTACTATTTCTAACATATAAATAAGTGATATTTAAAAAACATATAAAAAAATGAAAAAGAAAATTAAATAGTATATCAATGTAATATATGAAAATTATATTACGTTACAAATACAACATATGTTTCAGCAATTAAATATCATAACAATCAAACTATATTGTATATAATTCCTAAATTATATGATATAACAATACCAAAACTATAAATATATATTTTTCAATATAAATAATATTTTTTTCAAATTTTTATTTTATTAAGTTCATTAATATTATTTTATTAAATTTGTGTTTTGCATGGGTCTTAGATTTATTATTAATTATATGAATGTTATCAAATAATTGATCGTTGAATTACATATATTAAAAATAGGTGGTTATTATTTTTATCGGAATACAAAAACTCATGTGAGACGGTCTCACGGGTAGTTATCGTGAGACGGAGCCCTATCACCCACAGATAACATGTGAATTGTAGGAATTGAATTCTGGATGATTGAGTTGTGGATTGACCTGTCTCACACAATGTAATAAAAATACGTGAGACGGTCTCATAAGAGACTTTCTCTGATTATTCCACGGCAAAATTGTTTGGTAAGAAGTAATTAATTAGGCGCAGCTAAACAAAATTTCTGAATATAGCTTTAATAATGCATCTTTATGCCTAGCGTGACAATGGATGCATAATTTAACTTAAATAAAATTATAAATTCGAATCGTCATTCCTCAATTATTATAATTATAACAACAAAATATGCACCTACCTTTTTTTAGGTTTCCAATATTATGAATCTGCATATGGTTTTTCAATCTAATGAAAGTCTCAATAAAATAGACGATCAAGACAGTTGTATTATATTCCTTAATAATGATAAAGACCCTCTATATATAAAAATAGGAAGTACTTTTTTTTATAAAATTGAAATTAAGCTTTTTTTTCTTTTTAATCTTTTGACTATATTTTTTAAATGGTCACCTCTAGAAGGCCCCACAAAAACTATTATTATCTTTTGTGTTTATTTATTAGTTCTAAACGTAGGAAACATATATTTCTAAAATAAAAATTGATATATATATATATATATATTTTTTTTTTTTTTTTTTGTAACTATAATTCTTAATCCCATGAACATAAATTATGTTTAATACTTGAATATTATTAATTTTAAAAGGGTAAAAAACGATTTATCATCTCAACTATGCCCGATTTTACACTTTCTGGTAAAAACTTTAAAATGTTGCACCGTACTGACTGAACTTTGCACAATTTACAATCTACGGTATTCCGATCATTTTTTCCGGCCAACACACACACGTGCTCGGCACATGATTTCATTAAGGACATTTATGTTTTTTTAAAGTTTATACTAGAAAGTGTAAAATCGGGCATAGTTCAGATGGGAAATCGTTTTTTACCCTTTTATTTACTATATATTTTATATTAATTTTTTTTTTGAATTAGGTTAAATATATGTAATGTGTACTACATGATTTATTTGAAAGGGAATAAATAAAGTAATATACTAATATATGATATTCATAACGATATTTTGACTTGTAAAAAGTATAAAAATGTAATATATTTGGGCCCAAATCTTAACTCGCAAGTTTGGTTTCCCAATTTTGAGCTCACATTGGGTGACCTAACTAGTGTTCGATGAGTTTTCTAATGTTGATCCATCTTATAAAATTATATTCAATCAGCGATTCAATTCATTTATTTTGTCCAAATTCATCCCCATATTCTATGAATTCAAATTGAATATAATAAGTTTGAAATAAACACAAAATACAAATAATAAATAAAAAAATACATATTATATGAATTCATAGTGATCAATATAATAGGTTTGAAATAAACACAAAATACAAACAATAAACAAAAAAATAGTTCGTGTTATATTTTTTTGTTTATTGTTTGTATTTTGTGTTTATTTCAAACTCATTTTATTGATCACTATGAATTCATATAATATGTATTTTTTTGTTTATTATTTATATTTTGTGTTTATTTCAAACTTATTATATTCAATATGAATTCATAAAATATGGGATGAATTTGGACAAAATAAATGAATTGAATCGTTGATTGAATATAATTTTATAAAATGGATCAACATTAGAAAATTCATCGAACACTAATTAGGCCACCCAATATGAGCTCAGAATTGGGAAACCAAACTTGCGAGTTAAGATTTGGGCTCAAATATATTATATTTTTATAGTTTTTACAAGTCAGAATATCGTTATGAATATCATATATTAGTATATTAATTCATTTCTTCCCTTTCAAATAAATCATGTAGTACACATTAAATATATTTAACCTAATTCAAAAAAAAAATTAATATAAAATATATAGTAAATAAAAGGGTAAAAAACGATTCCCCATTTGAACTATGCCCGATTTTACACTTTCTGGTATAAACTTTAAAAAGACATAAATGTCCTTAATGAAATCATGTGCCGAGCACGTGTGTGTGTTGGCCGGAAAAAATGATCGGAATACCGTAGATTGTAAATTGTGCAAAGTTCAGTACGGTGCAACATTTTTAAGTTTTTACCAGAAAGTGTAAAATCGAGCATAGTTGGGATGTGAAATCATTTTTTACCCATTTTAGAATTAAAAGGTATCGTCTTTCACGACTTGCCTAGTTGCCTGCAGCGAATCTAACAAATTTTATTAATTGGGACACTAATTTAATAGTATCATGCATGTCTAACTGGCCCAATATTTACTTCCATTAGTTTCTTTAATAAATAAAGGCACAAAATAATATCATCAATAATCTTTTTAAAATGAAATATTATTTTAAAATAAAATCGTCTGTTTTCTCAACCATGTTACGTTTAAAAGTTGGAGAAAAATAACTAACAATCCTCTCTTTTTTGTTCATAAATTTACTTTTTACAAAATGAGCCAAAGGTTTAAAACTCCACAAACAAATGAATCACTAAATATAAATATAAATACATATATTGTTAATTTCTTATACACGTATTATATAATTATTCAAAAAATAATAATAATTCATATTCAATATTTTATAGCCATAGTTACTCTTTCTTTGAGGAATTATAATCATATCATTAAACATGGAATGAAATAACTAATTAAATATTTCACCATTTTTTTCCTCCAATATTTCATTTTTTTCTTTTTTAATTCGAATACCGTTCCCTCCCTTCTTCTTATAATTGGCGGGAAACGAAACCCTAAAGCCTCTCTGAGCCCGGATCGGTTACATCCCTAGTTGAATCAAAGTTTTTTTGAATAATTAGTAGATTCTTATATGACTGTATTAAAAATTTCATTTTGTGACCATTTATGAAAATAAATTTAGATAGTAAGACACTAAGATTTAATCTTCCAAAATTATACAGATATTTGTGTTGAATAATATTCATTCAACCAAAAATATTAAAACAAATAAAGATCCTGTTTATAATTTTTTTTTTTGGTCCCAGAATACTTATCATATTTGAAAAATTAAAGTTAATTTTTTGTTTCATCCTCTTTGTCCCAAACACAAGTCATCAAGAAAACAAATAAAACATGATTGAATAAATTGAGCAAATAATAAATAATAAAAGGACATAAGTGAGGATCGATAGCGTATAAAAGATAGAATCTTCGTTTGGTTGCCAAAACAAAAAATTGTACTTTTGAAAAGT
Organism: Scutellaria minor; assembly: GCA_954870855.1. Lineage (NCBI taxonomy): Eukaryota > Viridiplantae > Streptophyta > Magnoliopsida > Lamiales > Lamiaceae > Scutellaria > Scutellaria minor. The sequence continues at coordinate 2,788,569 of OX940728.1, read as the reverse complement.
AAAGTTAATAACTCAAGTCATATTGTTAAATAATAGTTTACACAACTATCCTAACACATAATATACATGTTAATTAAACAAACCAGTCTTCTTACCCACCCACTATGGACGCATGTTAATATGCCCACGGCTGATTTGTCAAACATCTAAGATATCTATTAATTGAACTTTTCATATAATGAGGGGATGAAATCAATACATGTGGGATACGCATATTAAGAATTGTCCACGGTGGGCATTTTATAATTTTCGTTAAACAAACTACCTGATTAGGAAAACAAAGCTTTGATTGGATTTGTCTCATGCCATATCAATGCATAATTTACCATATATATCCATGTAAATGTAAATATAAACACTAATTTCCCTTTAAATCATAAGTGCATTAGTAGCAAATCAAGCAAGCCTCTTTGAATATTTTTTTTTTTTTGGATTGATATTAATTGATTTTAAGATACAAAATTTGTATCTTAATTTTCTCGAATTGGAAATGTGGCCCAAAAAAGCATCACTCACAAATTACTGAACAAATATGTCCCCAAAATTTGAACTCATCATATACAATCAACCATGAAATCAATTCTCTGCTGACACTGATGGCTTCTAACAACATTATGACAAACTTTGATGCTATGTATAGTGAAAGCCCAAAGAGAGAAATTCCTCAACTGCAAATCCGACTATCCATAGGAAAATTTGCAAGTTCATCGGTAGTAGGAGGCTAATACGTACAGCATAAGTGCTGACGATGCAGTCACAAGAAATTCCTGAACAGCCATGGATGACAATCATAATTTTTTCAGAGTTTAGAAACATAATCACCATAGAAGCAATATTACATGTAACATGACCAAGGAATGGCAAAATTTTCACACTAAATCATTGAAAAAATATGAAGGCATTTACTCAATTTCCTCTACAGTAAGGTGAATATTTATTTTATAGTATGCAAAGACATGGTTTATGTCGATTATCTAACTTCAGAAAGTGCCAGAAGGGAGTTTCTACAAGAAAGGGTTACCAAAATTGTAACATGAGAGTTTCTATGTTTAGAAAGGTCTCTAGTGCACAAGACAATCTTGTTACGGACAGTTACTATTTTGACCCTGACTCGCAAAATTAACCTGATCGTGCATCACACTAATTCAATTAAATTTTCTAATATGTGGGCTCAAATATAGTACAATTTACAACAATTATTTTAACATGTTCTAAGCAGTAGATGCCTAGATTCCATAGTCTATACAAAAATAATATTGTAAAAGGCTCATACCAGTTGTGTTGCCATTAACCTAGCTAAAAAATTTCCTAGAATTTATTTTTACTAGATTTAATCAGGATTTGCAATCAATTGATATGCTTCATTTTTACTGGCTCTGCCACATCGATTTTCTTGCATACAGTTGGTTTAGGCCAAATGATATCTTAGGCCACTTTCTATTTTCCAAAATGCAAATCTAAATTTCGCCTATTTTAGAAATTACCAGATTCAGTGTAGCTCTGAAGGGCATAACTAAATAACCAGACCATAAAGCGAAGTATGCAATTTTGACTTTGAGACACGATTATAATCATTATAGTCATCATGACATATGGGATCTATATTTTATGTCGGAGCACAATAACAATTACCTGGTTGTTGTACAAGAAAATAGGTACGTAGCCAGCTGCAAATTCGATCACATTCAGAACAGCAGTGTAACCCTGCAATTTATAATAGAGGGCTGTCATGAACTGAACTAGACAATGTATATACATTTGAGCTTTTGCCCATAATTGACTGAACGGTGGAGCTGCATAAGATTAATACTTGTAAGGGATAAAACAACACAATTTTGGTATCATGTAACTCATAAATAAATTGTAATCCCTAGGATGTACACTTCTGCTGGTTGGAAAATTATAACAAAGTAGTAAAAGAGATCTCCAAAGACGCAAGTATCCCATTCAAACAAGGAAATATATTTTATCTATCTTGGACTCTGCCACCAAACAAAATTGAAGTTCAGCTTACCACAGAGGCAAAGGCTACACAGCCAAAAACCAGCGCAAGAGATCGAAGTAGCCGTTTACCCATTCGCAACATCCGCCCTTCATCCTCACCTTCTTCCTGCAGCAAAGATCAGCATAAAAAAGTCACACATTATCCTGTTAGAAATATAGGCAAGGTCTTTCTTGAAGAAAAAAAACTACTGATCATTTAACAGAATCCTGATTTTCTATCATAACTTACTGAAAATGTGAGGGATGCAGGAGCTTCGAAGGCCTTTAACTTCTCAAATATCCGATACACAAAAACAAATGCTAAAAATTGCAAAGGCTTGTACTCAGCACTATGCTTGATGAAAATCCAAGCTGTCTGCAGATGAAGTAAGGAGATGAATTATTAAAAAGCCAGAGATTTCTATATGACATTTAAATGCTCTGAGTGTTGTCTTTATATCTTGTACACTGTACAAAGATGCGTCTAGTAATTATTTTTTATTCGTTCAGCAATCAGCATAATGATATCTAAGGCATAGGATGCTAAGGTTTCTTTCAAGCAATTAAACTTTTGTACACCTAAAATTAATATTTCTCCAGGCTCATAGAAACTCAAATAATAAATGGTAATCATGTGCAAAAGATATACAAAAAATTGAATGAAACTGCCAGTTGCTGCATCCTAATGTATCACTCATTAACTCAATTGAAGTTCCAAACACACTGAATTTTGAGTTATATAATTTTGTAGTATTGAAGTTCCAAACTTTTACAAATATGAAAAACAGTGTCAGCAATGAATATTGAAGTACAAAATAAATCTCAACAAAAATTTTGTAGTTAGGCAGGATCAAGCTCATAATTAGAAAACATAGAACCCAAACGTAAATGACTCATACTAAACACACACACACACACAAATTCCAAGCAAGATATAATGGAAAGGTGATTTAAAGTAATTTTTTCTACTTACAAATACAGCTGATATTCCCATGTTGATTCGAATATCTTTAACCTCAGATTTGGTAAACCTGAACCATGAAACACATAAGTATCATAAATTAAGTAACAAAGAACTTAATAACAATAAATCGTAAACTGGAAGTCAGGCTTAATACTCCGAATAGTCCAGGAAATCCACACAATACATTTGATTCAGACTCTGGTATCAGGAGGAGTGCAAAATTAATGTATGCAAGGGCATGCAGATGCAATAGATCGGCTCCATAATCGGTAAACAAATTATTACATGTCTGTATAGGACTTAAACATGACGATGGGGTTAGAAGTTTCAACACTTCTTGATTTGTACTACACAGATTGCACTAAAGTTGTGGCCTATTAGGATTATGAAACATAAGAATTGAGGAGATATCATAAAAACTATTCATAATCATATCAATTTCTAAAGTTACTCACTGGAAATCCTGAAGATAGAAGCACATACCTCGGGCCCCATGGAACAACTGGCAGCTTATCAGCATACTTTATATCTTTTGAAACCTGAGCTTCAAATGAATAAAATGATTAAATGTCAAAGGGAGTTGGACGAAGGAATTGAAGAACACACCTCACAGTGGAAAATATGATATCTAGATTCTAGAATATCATTTCCTATATAGTAGTAACCAAAGTAGATAATAAGTAGGTCAAAGAGGACAAAATCTTGAACCAACACAGTAATCTGACGTGTATTCATAAGGTCATGTTTGCTACTGCAAACATTTCCTCTCTTAGTCTTATAAGCTTGATGGACCCAGAAGCATGGCTCTGTCTACGTGTGTACAATGCAGATGACTGCTTAGATCATCAGCACAGTCATATACTTATTAATAAAAGGGGCAAAATCAAAATTACGCATACCAACTATTTTCAAACAAGGTCTAGTAAAAAGGTATGTCGACAATAACATTATTCAGAAATAAATCAAAATAAATCTACAACACAAAGACACCCCTGGCAATAAATAGGTTACTTTATCATTACTTGGCACACTTTGGACACACTCACTGTTCTGGTTAGTAACTTAGCTCGAAAAGGAGAGTTAATCTTTAAAATGATCAAAGACAGCTTTTCTTAAAGAAGAGTCAAGGAAAAACATAGCAAAATCTATTCTGAGTCAGATTTCAGTAACTAAAGGTCAATTGATAAATAAGAAAAAGAGTTAAGAGCAATGACATTTAGAATAGAAGAAACAAACTCAGAAGGAGTTTAAGGTTAAAAGGAATGTCACTATTCTGGCAACTAAAAACACTACGAGAAAGCTTGAAGAAAGAAGAGATTAACACAATCGAAATAACAAAAAACAAGAAAACAAAAATCGTTTACACTTGATGGTACTGTCATCATTATATTTTCACACTGTTTCGGCATTCTTGGGTTATATTCAAATGTTAGGAAAAAAATCATTACTTTAGCAGTATTGTTGCCTTTACATACCTTAAACGAACCAAATGTCTCACCCTGCTTCCTTTGCTTTAACTGAGACATCATAATCTTGTCATATGCTTTTTCCAACTAAAAATATCACAGTAAACAGCAATAATTACCAAACATCAACACACAATATTTTGCATAGCAACACATAAACAAAATTCAAAGAAATTGTAAATAGCATACAAGAGCTGCTGCAGCTTCATCACCTCTCCTCTCAGCATCCTTACGCTTCTTCGTGTAAGCCGCCTTCACCATATCAAATCCCTCTACAGGATTTACACCAAGAACCTGAAACAATATAATGACGTTGTTCACATAAAAAAAAGCATAAAAGCTAGGAAATACAACAAAAAAAAAAAAAAAAAAATTAATTTACCTCATAGGGATTTACGTCGCTGTTCGCACCAGAACTTCCGGCAGCAGAAAATGCAGCGCAGACAAGCCTATTGCCGCTCCTTGACTGTAATCTGGAAAACCTGAAGAATCATATCCCCAAATTTGATACTGAAAATCAAAAAGTAAAAAGTAACAAAATAATTAAAAGAAGATAAGGGAAAAAAATAAAAAATTAGAAACCTGATAAATGAAGGGCGAAGTGGAAGCGAACTAGCTTTCAGAAAATAATTAGTGGGGAGAAATTTAGAGGTTTGAGGGCATTGAGTTATCGATAACGCCATTGATTTCAGCGGAAACAACAACCAAAATTGGGAGATTTTGTTAGGGTTTTGAGCGTGGGTTTTTGGTAGTGATGATGACTGAAAAGGCTGTATAAAAAATGTAAATAACAATTTAATAATATTAGATAAAATAAATATTTTGCAGAGATCCACCATCGCGTTCGCGTGGCCTAATGGATAAGGCGCTCGCCTCCGGAGCGGGAGATTGTGGGTTCGAGTCCCACCGTGAACGCTTTTTATTTACCTTACCTTGCTTTTAACCAATAAACCCTTTTTCTTTTTTTTTCAGAAAAACTTAATAAAGAGATTTTTTGAGTATTAATTTTGTAACTTACTGAAAAAATGCTTCCCTTTTTACCTAAACACCTTTTTTTTTAGCTATTCCTTATAATCTTAAAAAAAATATATATATTATGTGCATTTAAATATTAATTGAACAAGAACAATCACTTTCATCCATTACTGTTAGTAGGTGGTAACCAGACTAGAAATTGAATATTTTTAAAATTGAACGACTACCAAAAAAAGAATACTCTATATTATTAAAGAATAAAAATCTTAAAAGACAAAATAATATAATGATTCAATATAAACATAATTTATTTTCAACATTTCTACAAGGGAAGCTAAACAATCTCAACATCTCCATCAACAAAACAAACAAAAAGACCCAAGACTGATAGTACAACAATTATTTTGACAACTCAAACATCTTTATTTTGATCAAACGCACACATAATGGCAAAAACAGCCTATTCACTTCTGTCTCTCCGAAATCTTGTAATGAAATCCATCTGGAAATCTGATGATCGGTGATCGAACAATCTTCCCTCCCTTAACCAACGACCACCTGCAAAGACGATCAGTTTTTGACATAAACATGCTTGTTTTTAAGCTGTTGGATCGATGAAAGACAGAGTAAAACATTACCTGTACTTTGTGACCAAAACATGGAGAAAAGTTGCCATAAGCACTCTACTGTACTCTGCACCAGCACATTGCTTCATACCAGAACCAAACGGCATGAAACACTTTGACACAACACTTGGTTGGATTTCCTGTAATGAAGATCAAAATCGTTACAACTTTTGTCTAAACTTATGAAAACAGGATGAATGGTTTGGATCAAATCCTGACCTTCCATCTCCATGGATTGAACTCAAGTGGATCTTGGAACTGGTTCGAGTTTAGATGAAGGCCAGCTGTAGCAATCATGATCACCCATCCTTGTGGGATTGTGTATCCTGCAGTTAAGTGTTGTGAGTATCGTTTGAGGATTTATTAATTTGTTCGAAAATGTTGTTCATACCGTTCACTGGGATATCTTTCAATGCTCGACGAAAGAACCCTGGAGCTATATTTCCCAGTCTCAGAACTTCATTCACCACCTAAAATGTTCAAAGACAACACTATTAAAAACTAAAAAAAGACAACAGTTTTAGCATTAACTGTTGTATTGTTAGTGTTGTCTTTCATAATATATGACAAATACTAAGATACTATTGTTTATCTCACATGAAGTGTAAAAGTCATGGATTTGTACTCATTCCACGTGAGGTTCGTCTCAGATCCTTCCCGTTTCTTCAAGATTGCCTCATGCTCAGCCTGATAAGCAACTCATTAGTTAGCATTACTTACTAAAACGGTTTTTATTAATCCCAAAAATGGATGATACTATCTATATGAACTCACAGTTAGCTCTTCCAAAACCATAGGATGCTCTGCCACCAACTTGAAAGCCAAAGCCAACGTGGTCGAAATCGAATCAGAAGTGACAAACAAAAGACCAAACATAAGCTGAACTATGAAATCCTCATTCAAATACGACTCCGTCTTCTTATCCTCAATAATATGATCAAGAAGATCTCCATGTTGCCTCTCAGGCTCTGCTAGCCTCTTTGTGACCACACCCCTCATCATCTCTCTAACTTTCTTGTGAATCTACATGATTGATTTTCCTCGAACATCAGTCAGTTTGATCATAAAACAGACCAAATAATACATGAGTAAATAATCTTGTCTACCTGCAGACAGTTGTGATGTGCAGTGCCTGGAATGTTTATTGGAAAAGACATCAACCCTTCGACTAAATCCCTGAACATGTCGCTTATCTTCAATGGCGCATCCTCAAGATCGCCACTGAAGATTTGCTTGGCAGCAAAATCAATAGCCATCTGTGAGGAAAAAAGACACAACTTTAGTAGTTTGAAAATGGGTATGCTTTAACGGTCTAACTGACAGTTACCGTTACAGATTCACTTTTGACTTCAACTGAATCATGGCTAGCCCAAGTGGACAGGGTTTTACGAGCCATGGCTTCGAGCTGTGGAAGGAGCCGGCTTTTAAGAGCCTCGACACCAAAGTGGTTCAGTGTCAGGTTTCGTGTGTATTTTCTTGAAGATTGGCTCACTTGATCGAACACCTCAGCGAAAGTGTCCATAGACCACGTGTCGACTAGCTTGCCGTCTTGTCGGAGAAGAAAATGGTTGAACTCTGGATCTGCTGTAATTATCACTGGCCTCCCTGCTACGTTGGTTTTGAATATAGGTCCATATCTATGCACAAAACATGTTTTGAGTATGGTTGTAAATGAGATTATAAGTTGGTTAACTTTTTACTATTTTGCCCTCAGTTTATAGAAATAGAAATGTTCCTTTTTAAACATATTTTGGGAACTTAAGATATTAAATATCATTCAGGTATTGAGATACCCGTCGAGTCAAGCACGATCATACAAGAAATAAGCTCGAGCCTGACAGTACTGATCAACTCGACTCGACTTGTTGACCCCTTGTTTTTAACTTAATCATTTTTAACTTGTTAGTATTAAGAAAAAGAGAGAAATGAATATGATAAAGTTTGTACCTTTTCATTCTCTTTTTGATGAATGGAGGGAGATCCAAAGAGGCACTAGGGATGACTAGTTGTATGGTTTCTCCTATGAGAGGGAGCCCCATTGAGCCCGGCGGGAGAACTCCGTTGCATTTCGGGTTCCTCCATCTGTAAATTCGATGGCTAACAAAGATCGTTAGCAATGTTCCGACGAAGAAAAGCATCGAAGATAAATCCAACGACAAGTCTCCTAAGTATGATGAAATGTATGTTTCCATAGGTATGATTTGAGCTAAAGAGACAAGTTGAAGAACTGATCAAAAGTTGATGCAGTGTGTGTTTGGTTAATGAACTATGATCTTGAAGTTGTGGTTTATATAAGCAAGTGCATTTTAGTGAAGATGTTGACATAGTGCGAGTTGTACCATGTTTTGGCTTATGGATATTCAGAATTTGGGACATTAGTTTGGGAAAAAGACAAAGGATAGGATATAAGTTTGATCTTCTTAATGTTCTCTTATCTGTCCCATTTGCCTCTTGCTCACTATCTTATTAAATTCTTATAAAATTATTTCTTGGGTGTAATTTCTAAGATGAATTGATTGTGAAGCTTTGTCTTATAAAATAATATCAGTAATATGTGAAGCTTTGTCTTATAAAATAATATCAGTAATATGTGAAGCTTTGTCTTATAAAATAATATCAGTAATATGTTTATACAAGGTTTCACATTTTTTATTTCCTACTCAAATAGCTCTTGATCTCGATCTCGAGTATATTAATACTTTACTATACACACTTCTGAATTCAATTAAGCATCTGTTAAATTTAATATTTTACCTTTTTTAATTTATTTACAATATTTTTTCTTCATTTTTAATCATGTTATTATGAATTTTGGCTATTTTATAAATTTTATTTAGATATCAACCTAAGTTGGTTGGACCTCCAACTTATTAAATCAAGTTTCAGCTTCAATTTTATAATTGAATTTAAATTGAGTTCAGCTTCAATTTAAGCTCGAATCTAACACTATTTATTTTTGATTCGATACACATCTAATTCATAACCCAATTGAACTTATGAAAGCAATTTAAAATTTTATGATTATATTTAATAAAAAATATATAAAATAAAAAGGAAAAGAAGTAGAGAAAGTTGACGATAATTCCACTTTGAATTGAAAGTGTAAAATATACAGAGACGACAACGAAGACCATATCAACTTTTTAATCACAAATATATTTTCCATAATAATTTTACGCATGTGTATGTATATTTTTGAATTGGAAGAAAATCCCCTGATTCCTAAATTAATCTCAGATCTTCATACTCTGCATCAGATTTCCACCATCTAGGATTACGATGTCGAGTATGTTGAGATTAGGGTTTATTTCCTATGTATTTTTGGTATCGATTGTTGCACTGAGCAGATTTGATGGAACTTTGGGATCTCAGAAATCAGAAGAAGCTTATGTTACGCTTCTCTATGGTGATGAATTCCTGCTCGGCGTCCGAGTATTGGGGAAGTCGATTCGAGATACGGGTTCTACCAAAGACATGGTTGCTTTGGTTTCTGATGGTGTTTCTGATTATGCTAAAAAGCTGCTTCAGGTGTGTGTGTCTTTTTGTCCCCTTCATCTTATGATTCGTCTTTTGTTTTTTTGATAAAATTTGTGGTGGATGTTAGTCGGAAGTGATTCGTGTGTTATTTAGTTCTTAGTTGTCTAATTGTTGTGTAAAATCTTGGAGCTTACTGATTTTGTTTATGGTAGCATGGAATTTGCTGCTTGAAGTTTTGAGATGTTGTAACCCCTTTTTTTTTTTTTTGTGAGATGTTTGAAGTTCTAGCTGTAAGAAACATGATATGTATTCTCGTCATGTATTGATCTGACATTTATGATTATATATTGTGAAGCGTCGGATTGGTGATGGTATATTTTCCTTACTTTTGGCATGTTTGAGGAGGCAGTGCACTTGGTATGCCTCTGCTGCATTTATTAAGTGTTAGTTGGTACATTGTCTAAGGTATAATGTTTGCACCTTATGTCTCTTGCTTGCCGAAAAGAAAGTATTTTACTAGATTCTTTGGCATGTTGAGTTCATTTATTGAATTCTTATATAAGAAGATGGATATGTAGTAAAAGGCTGATGCCCAGAATACTGGTTGTAAATGTTTTCTTATTCTGGATAATCTCATGTGTGGTTATTTTTTGTTGTGCAGGCTGATGGCTGGATTGTGAACACAATTAGTTTATTAAATAACCCCAATCAAGTGCGCCCGAGTAGGTTTTGGGGTGTCTACACAAAGCTTAAAATATTTAATATGACAAACTACAAAAAAGGTGACTATTCTATGTAATGGCTTGTATTGTTGAGTACAAGGCATACATTTTTGGTTGTGGAATTTTGGCTAATTTTCTTGTACTAGATGAAAATATGCTGGAGTTAATTGTCTGTGCGTGGTTGAATTCAACTTGCTTGATGCAGATAATCTAGTGAAATTGTTAGTAATCATGTCTTTGTCCTTTTACATCCTGGCAGTGGTTTATCTTGACGCTGATACCATTGTGGTAAAGAACATTGAAGATCTTTTCAAATGTCAAAAGTTTTGTGCCAACTTAAAGCATTCTGAAAGGCTGAATTCTGGAGTGATGGTAGTTGAACCATCAGAAAAGGTGTTCAAGGACATGATGACCAAAGTAAATACGATGTACTCCTACACTGGAGGTATGGCTTACTCTTATACAGATATGCTTGATGTATTATCTGATTACCCCATACTACCACAAAAGAATGGAGTCGAGAGACCCTTTAGTTTGATTTAGCATAGCTGAGGTTTTAGACATCCCCAAGTGTAATCCTTTTCCCACTATTCACATGTGAGATGATGTGGTGATTTATGCTAATGACTTCTCGATATTTATCCATTTGAAAAATGTTTAACCAAAACCATGTGGTATTAAGCTATTACTTGAAATTGGCACCTTTTTGTTGATTCAAAGTTTGATGCTAATTCTAAAAAATAGTTGTGTGGGGTTGATGAATTTAATTCTTTCTGCCTAATTGTCTCATGTTTTCTGGTGAGTAACAGGTGACCAAGGATTTCTAAACTCATATTTTCCTGACTTTGCAAATGCACGCATTTTTGACCCACATGCATCTCCGGAGGACTTGAAGTCTAGCCCCTTACCAAAAATGGAGAGACTTTCTACTGTTTATAATGCGGATGTTGGTCTTTACATGCTTGCTAACAAGGTAACATTATTACTCTAACAAACCACATATTTGTGCTTATGAGCTAAACCTGTGCTTGCCACCTGATAATGTGAGGCCTCAAAATCCTTTTTGTGTATTAAAAGGATTGGTGGAAGATATTATGTAAAACAGAGTTCAGTAACTTTCAAACACTGTACATGCTCTAACCAAAAAAGCTGTGTGCTCCTGGTAGCTTGCTTGGGGATGGGTGCCTGTTGTGTAGATCTATAATTTTCCTGTTTCTTGGGCTTGTTTTGTTTGCGATTTAAAGTATTATTTTTTCTGTTTGAGGATTGGATCGAGAGCATTACTCTGTTTAAGTACCTGTTCAGATGTCATTAAATTTTAAAATAGGTTTGATGTGGAGCTAAGCTGGTTATTTTAAGAACTTTGATTCTGTGATATGATGCATCCAATATGAGCTTTATAACTTGATAAGTTTATCTGCTTTAGCTACAAATTGAGAATTGAAATTTGGAAGGGTAGAGCGATTTGAAGTATTTAGAAAGTAAATAAAGGGTATGATAATGTAGGGAGTTAGTCTTCCTCAGCTCTCTGTGACCATTTTGAGATTCATATATAGGTGATATCTTCTTTTGGATATTTACAACTGAAGGAGAGTTATTGTGTACAATTGAACTAAGAATGTTGAGGGGATTCTAGAAGTTAATACCTGTTGAAGAGATGCATTGTATAATTGTTTTCAAACTATTGTTTTGATTATGTTTAAGATAGCCTGGTGGGTTTCCACACATAAAGATTAGTGGCTTTTATGTGTCTGATGTATATTGCAGCTGGAATTTTGTGCTGTAGCTTGGTGCAATCTCTTTTCCTCAAGGGATGTCTCATCCCTTTGTACCCATGGTCTTTATCATTATGAAATTTTGTTTTTCATAAAAAAAAAAGTATTGTATTTTGATTAAGAGAAATAATATATGATAGAAAATGTGGTTGGATTCAAGATTTTTTTGGTATAACATTGTATATTTTGAATTCCTGTTAAGCTCATTCCTGTTAGGCTAGCAGAGTCCTGAGACCAGGCTATCTATGTTTGCTGGAGGGATTGTATGCTTACAGAAAGATGTATACGTGGAGATTAATCAAAGGATTGTGTACAATTTGTTTTTTTTTTTATTTGAAAGGAAATCAGTTTGCTTATCGTAACTAGAATGAATGCTGTGATTGAATGATGCTATCTTAAATTTTGGTAAAATTGCGTACCATTCCATATATTAATTCCCTATTTTCTTATTTTCAGTGGATGGTTGATGAGAAAGAACTTCATGTTATTCATTACACACTTGGTCCTCTTAAACCTTGGGATTGGTGGACACATTGGCTTGTTAAACCTGTTGATGTCTGGCAGGTAGTTCTGTTTTTAATTTGATGTCATAAATGGTTTTATCCCCTTTTTAGGCTGTCCAGATGATACTTCTGTTCGTTTCAATCACCAGTTGAGAGATTATTTTTTTGTTGATGCTGCAGAAGGCCCGGATAAATCTTAAGGAGACTCTTCCAGGAACTTTAGGGGGTCAAAATCCAAATGATGATCTGTTTATCAATTTTCTTATTTTGCTCCCACTAGTGTTCTTAGGTTTCTGTTACTATCGCTCATATTTACAGGTTAGGGACTTGGGAAATTTTCTTCTTGCATATGTTTGGCAACGTTCTCATTATTGATTATATTTTAACTATTATTTATTACCACAGACACGATCGCTGCTTGATAACATTAGACACCTCTACTATAAGTTGAGATCAGGAGTGGTCTTTGGCTACTCCTCTGTGACTTCCTCTACCATCAACTCTAACCAACAGGTATGTTCTGCTCGTCACCTTTTTCATTAACTGATAAACTCTTGTTTTTCTTAATATTAGGAGGATAACATCGATTAAAAATGTATGTTTTTATTTTTGCATCCTATTCCTATTGTGCATGCACATAGGAGACAAAAAGAAAAATATCTAGTGCATGAGCGGGAGCTTTAATGCACTCGGTGAACAATTTCAAAATTCCCTTATCCACATGATATAAGCTGTCAATTATTATATTGTTTCTAAGGCTCTTGATAAGCTTGATTTTAGATGCTAATTTGGTCTGGTTTTACCCATATCATATACAAACATATAATCATTGATAATTTTCTGATATATTTACTCTGATGTATGCAAACACAGCTTCGCAATGCAGCTCTGAGCAAAGTTCCTCCTTTTCTGGGTGCAATTTCAGTGGTTGTTAGCTTCATCGCTGCTGTAGTTTCCCTCGCAATTTCATTTACAATTGTTCCTCGACAAGTTATGCCATGGACTGGTTTGCTCCTTGTGTATGAATGGACATTCACAATTTTCTTCCTATTGCTTGGAAGCTATCTGCATATGATCTTTCAGTGGGGAAAGTATGTGGGCCATCAATCAGCATCTTTCCCTTCAGATCCTGATTCTTTAGATTATGATTCTGGAAAAGGTACATGTTACTTGAGGTGAATTACTAAATGTAATTTTTTGCATTTTAAAATGATTGGAGTTGTTGATGTTTGGTTTGTTATTAGGTCATGTGCGGCAATTGTCTTCTTGTGACGCTGCTGCATGCTATTATGGGTTAGGATTGGCATCTCTTTCCCTGGTAGTTCCTCTGTTACCGTGTTTTTTGGGAATTACTGCTCTATTTCTAAGGTATTCCATTATTATCTTCCCTTGCCTCCTTGATATCTTTGCATTGACTTAAGACCACTCTACATTTCTCACTTATATTCATGTATATAGATTTTCTGAAGACTCAACTGTGCCAAATATGTAGAGCTAATTTTAGAGATGAAAGGAAATCATTATGAACTGCTTGTTAAAAGAATAATAATAAAGGAATTTTTAAAATTGGCTCTCTTGAAAATCGATATTGAAGGCCAAATATTTATTTCTACACATTGATACTCACAAAAATTGATAATTGCAGGCTAAATGATTTGTTCTTATACTTTCTTAGAAAAGAGTGGAGAAAAAAAGAATAAGGAAAAAACTGATAAAAGTGTTTAATGGTCCATAAATGAAGGTTATTTTATTTGTCCGCTGAATTTTCTCATTGCAATGAATAAAATTAGGTGTTTTCAAAGCTTGGGGATGTTTTGCAGGGATAACTTTTCTTTAACATTTACTATGTTATATTGGTTAACTGAGAAAATTTCGTTCCTTTTTTTCTTTTCCCCTTATTATTGGGTTTGAATTTAAGGACTTGCTCAGTCTTTGGGAGCTTTGCCTAGGATTTAAAGCTCTCTAAAACTGAAAAACGAGTCTGATTTCAATATTCTTGGACCTTCCACTACTTTAGCCATAATTCAAGCAATGCATTAAGAGAATTGTCCACTCAGAAAATGAAGACCTCGAAAGTTTGATTCTTATTTATACTTGAAATCCTCCACATGATATGCTTAGTCCAATTAGTGTATGTAAGTTCAAAGAATAAGATGCTCCTTTCATCAAATTTATTTATTCTCTTCCAAAAATTACTTTCCCTTTCTTGGATTTCTCACATAGACTGCATGCTGAAGGAACAGCCAGATTCTACTATCTTAAACAAATAGCTCTCTTATGAGCATTGGACTCTGAGTTGAGAAGGTTTAACAAAACACTCTGCCAAAGAAGTTAAAAAAGAGTTGCTTGTGACTAACAAATTGAGCTATTATCTAATGACCTGTTCTTGTCAATGACTTATTTTACCATCATTTCTTTGTTAACATAATTACTTGAATATGGCGATTTGATCATATTTGATGTTATATTCTGCTGAGTGAACTGGGTCCCCATGTTTGCTTCAGTTTGTAATGCGTGTATACCTTGTTAACAGCTTAGGTTTGATGGTAGCAACAGGCATTATCTTGACATCATTTCTGACTTATGCTTCAGAACACCTCTCAATAAGAGCATTTGTGAGAGGTTATGAAGACAGGGATTCAGTGAGGACCAGAAACTTTTGTCATTTTTGCTAGTCAAAAGAACCGGTTTTGTGTTGTAAGCTTATTATCAACAGCTCTAGGTGTTTTCTTG
This sequence comes from Scutellaria minor, assembly GCA_954870855.1. Lineage (NCBI taxonomy): Eukaryota > Viridiplantae > Streptophyta > Magnoliopsida > Lamiales > Lamiaceae > Scutellaria > Scutellaria minor. The sequence goes on along the minus strand of OX940728.1, from coordinate 2,773,345 downwards.
TAATTTATTGCTAAAACATTCTTTTAATTGTAGTATATGTTGCTTGACCCTTCCTTTTTTTTGGCAATAGAGTACACGTTGAGAAGATGTGGCTTCATAAGATAAAACATTCTATGCAATGTTGTAACATGGCTCTGAAATTTATATAGCAAAATGGCAAGATGCTCATAGCCTTGATAGATTTCTGGTGTTTAAGAATTTGAACTCAAAATTTGACCTATCAAAAGACGATGAGTATGACTTGTTAGATCGTTTTACAGATTTATTTGTGAGACATGTGACCTACAACCTATGATTCAAACAATAGATATTGCCTTGTGAAAAATGGTTTGGAGATGGTGAGTAGTGGGATTTTCGTCTCATTGTATTATTATATGCACTAGCTTGTCTTATAATTTTTTTTTTTTTTGGAAAGATTATATCCCCCGGGCGAGGCTGGTTTTTGCATTTACTTAATTTTCTTGAGCATTTTTTTATTTATTTATAGTTTGCCATGTTTTTTTTAGTGATTGGGACATTTAGGAAACAGGTGGAGCTAGAGAACATTTGTTATGTTGGAATTTGTTTTGAATTTTATTTTAGTAGGAAAAATGAAAATTTTAATTTCTGTACTTACAATTTTATTTTTTCAATTTTTTGTTTTCTGAAATGGGTTAGTGTATTTGCACTAGCACTAAATTCTCATTTATACCCTTCTATTTATTCATCAAATCCATTAATCGGAGTTGGCAAAAAGAAAAAAAAAACATAAAAATTCGAATAGAACTTCAATTTTGATTTTTCAACAGAACCATCATGACTGAATTTATAAATAGTATACAAACTTAATTTTAATGCAAATAAAAATATACAAAGTCAATTTTGATACAAATGTTAATATAAAATTTAAATGTGTACAAATAAAATATATGATTCAGATAAAAAAAAAAAAATGCGTTTATTTAAATGCACCAATTTGCACATTGTTTCCAACTTTCCATTAAAGGAATGAAAGTAAATATCTATTTTCGGAAATAGTTACACCAATCACATGGTGAAAAAAGAAGAGAGTTTTACGGTTTTACCCTTCTTAATTCATCATTATTTTTACATGTATGTGTACTCTCAATTACTTTTTTTTTTTTTTAATGTAATATAATATTTTCGTTTCCAATAGTTCTAGATATATTAGAGAGATTTGTACACATAACCACTTTAACGGGATAATATAGTACAATAAATCACAAAAATTCATGTGAGACATTCTCAAGGATAGTTATCGTGAGATGGAGCACCATCATCCACAAACAATATGTGAATTGTAGGATTTTGGTTATAGATAATTGAGTTGTGGATTAACCCGTCTCATGCAATGCAATAAAAATTCGTGAGACGGTCTCATAAGAGACTCACCAAAAAAAAAGTTTAATTTCATCTCATATAATGTGATTCGTCAAGATTTTGTTAAACATGTATCTCTAAAGTATATGATTAAACAAAACAAAAACCAACACATCCTTAAACATTTCTCTTATAAAAAGAATATAATCAGTACGTATCATACTATGATTAATAATACTCAAAGAATATAGAATGGAAATATGAAATATTTGTTTCTTTATTTGGGAATCCATCAAACTATAAACTAAGAGTTGATATAGTTAGATTAATTAGACAAGTGTCAAATAGATAATAAATACATTATTTGATTATTGTGACAGGATACCTAACTAGCTTGTCTCTTACGTTTCTCCTATGGAGAATCATAACTTCTTTTAGAATAAATGTTTTGAGTAATTGATTGAGTTGGAAGGATTTCATTTTTTGTAGTAATCTTAATTGATGAAGTATTATGTGTTTCTGTTATTTTCCTAATCTCTAATATATTTATTAATCACAGTTATGTTATCCTAACGACCAGACACATTAATATATATATGAGTAAATTACATAATACAAGTCAAACTATGGTCACTTTTCCACCTTGTTACCCCAACTTTCAAAATTTACTGTAAAATAGCTCAACTTCGCGAATTTACCAAACAACCGCCAGAAGTCAATTGGCCAAACTTTGAAAGTTTACTGTATAATCGCTGACTTTTGCGAATTTACTACACGACCGCTAAAATGTTACCGCCGACAGAATATTCTCGAAATATTCATTTTCGTGCCATACACGTGACAAAAACGGAGGGTATTTTGATTTTTTTCAATGTTGGCTCATTTTAATTATTTATTGAAGGGCAAAATAGGGAATTCAATTACCAAATCAAACTAAATAAAAATTACAAATTAAAGAAATACAAAATTACAAATTAAATAAAACTAACCCAGAAATTCATCTCCAAATCTCCATTCTTACGTCCCCAAACATAAACTCCAAATTGAGAGATGGAGAAATTGAAGATAACCCCTAAATTGACTATACCCAAAATTGATGCATTTATTTCTTCTTCTTCCCCACCCCACTTTTGCACCGCCAATTGGGTATAGTGAATTTACAAATTTTATTCATATATGTGTACTCCACAAATTCATGCAAAATAATGGTCTCAAGTTTTGTTTGTTTGTTTTTATTTATTTATTTATTATTATTACTATTTAATCTGTTCGCCTTAAAGAAAATAAGAGATGTGATCTCCCCAAACATATGATGTGTACCAGGTTCTTACTGTTGGAAGACTAATTATTATATAGAATATAATATTCCAAATTGCTAAATCTAAGAAATAATTTAAGTATAATAAAATGACTAAAGAAATAATATTATTATAAGGAAGTGGCACAAAAAACAGATACTCCACATGAAATGTTTTGATAGGCTGGCAAGTTTCTCAACACTCATTCACTCTATCATTATTCTTAAACTTATTAATTTATTTGTTTGACTCTAAATTTAGTATATATAAAATACATCGACATATTTTCATAGTAAGATGCATACTTCTTCCGGTCACATTTAAATGACTTTTGAGTGATCAATTAAATTTTATTTCTAATTATCTGCCTTTTTATAATCTTAAATTTTTTTCCAATTAACTTTACCTTTTATAATAATTCCAAAAAGAGTATATTATTTTTCAACTTACCATATTTTCTTTTGTTCTTTATCACACATCCTAAATTAGAGAATGAGGAAGAGAGAATTATGTAGGTCATTTTTGTCCAATTTTAATGATCTTTAATTATAACCATTTCTAGAAAGTCATTTAAATAGAATTAGAGTTAGTAGAGTTGGTATATTTTATTACAAAATATTCTTTGAGTTTAACTTAGGAATTCTTTTAGATTGCTTATTATATATATATATAATGCTTATTATATATATATATAATGCTATATATATATATATATATATATATATAATAATAAACACTAATAAAGAAACCAAAATAAAACAAAAGATTTACTCTGACAGGTTGATCAATCAAACAAAAAGATTCGTCGATTTATATATAATAAATTCATTGTAAGTGACGTGATTTATTCAACAAAATTATTATTGGAAACTATTTTTTATAATTCAAAATATTAAATTGTTGAGTGTGATGTGTACGAGAATTGATTAGGTGGCAAATATGAATTATGAAAACCTACTCTTTTAGCACACAGTTTCTAGCAATCCAGATGAAACTGCTGATTGGAAATGCATCAAATTAATATAATTTGTTTTTATTCATTAAAATATAACATATTTTATAATATATTCTTTTTCTAAGAACAAGTGTAAGATTGTTAACAACGCAATGGTAGCTAGTTAATACATTTATTTGGTTTTGATAATTAATTATATATACTGAGCCGACCATTTTTGTCTCTAATGATCAGTTATTTTTTTAATTGTAATAGTTGTCACTATCAATATTTAGGAAATTCAATATTAAAGTACAAAAATGATATTCACTATTTATTATATAAACTAAGAAAACTGAATGTATTTCATATCCAAGTCAAAATGAATTCAAAATCCAACCATATTGTTGAAAAAATAATTTAAAAAATGATGAATTTCAAATCTATATTAATCTACACACTACAAATGAATTTACTATACACTATTTCAAATCACTTCCTAAATCTATCCATCCATCCATAGACAACCTTAGAAAATTCTAAATTGGTCGTTTAGGGTCATGTAGGCGCACAAAAATGAATAGATATACAACTTTCTAGTGCCTGGGCCGATTTTTTCAACAGTGAATTTTCATTTTAATATAGAAATACCTCATAAATTCATTGTACATGGAACAACCTTCGACTATTGATCATGTCGAGTAGGAGGATTGTTATTTCATGATATTCCAAGTCTCAATTAGTAATATGACTAATGAAACATATGATAAAAATACAAATCTAATAACAGATTCGGGCTTCACTTGATCAATCTTGAGAACATGGGGCTATACCAAGGACGAAAATTTTGGTTTTTATAGGAATTTCAGTATCTTGATTTTACAGAAATTTTGGTGAAAATTTCGATTTGGGTGGAAATTTTGGTAAAATTTAGAAAAATGACGGAAACTTTATTAAAATTTGAGAATTTAGATAAGGTATTGCACACAATATTATAACTAACATTAATACATATATTCAACTTAAAATTTCAAACAAAATGACATATTTACAACAAATATAAGAATTAACTATCATATAAATGTTGTCTGGTATAATAATTATATATCATATATATGTTATCTTGTATAATAGCATAAAGAATTCAAAATGATTGAATACATTGTTACTAATATAGAGGTAGGTTCAAATGAATAAGTTGACATGTCATCTCGATTTAAATAATATTAGTATCAGCTCATGACATTAGATTGATTTTGAATGTAATCATAAAATCATTTGATTGTATTATACACGTTACAATTCTAATGTGCAAATTATAATATTATTTGAATATAAAATACATTTTTTTCCTAAAAAATTGGTGTAATTCATTATAAAATTCTATTATAATTATTTGGAGTAAAGAAAAATTTTCATTAAAATTTCATCGAAATCAAAATTCAAACGAAATTTACCGAAATTTTGATATTTTCAAACATTTTCTACTATGATGTCATCGATTTCGAAATCGAAATTACCGAAATTTCACAGAAATACTGACGAAATTTTTACAATCCTCATTTCCATTTTGGTAACTCAATTTTATCGAAATTTTGCGAAATTTTTATCCTTGGGCTACACATCCCAAATATATTAGACACGCCCTAAAAAATGTATTTTCATCCTTGGTGTGTATTTTCTCACCCATCTTGAAATTATGAAGAATTTTTTATTTCATATTTTATTTTATTAATACCACTCAATTATATACTTACAAAAATAAAATATCACATTAGGAACCATTAGATTTCAGGTCATGTCTCCATTAGAAAATTTGGTATCTAACTTTCTTTTCGTATATATCCAAATTCTAATTAGTGAAAAGCAAAATGGATATGGTAATAAAAGAAATATAAAGTTGTCCTTGGTAGTACGATCACTTATTGAAAAAAGTGATCAACCAAGCTTATGAAAAGACAGCCACTTATCAACTTACCATCATATCAAATTAGTGCGACGTGTTTGGCATCCACTTAAACATGAGTCTCCACTCATTTTGGTATTCTTGTCTCCCTCACCTTTTCTCTCATTGGACATTGAGTATAAAATAAAAAAAAATAAAAAATAAAAAGATTGCATAGGACATAGTTAGGGCAATTTTTTTAATATTTTAATATTAAATCTTGCGGTGTTATTGCAGTAATGACAGTAATTTTTTCCTTTTCTTTATTTTTTTTTAATATATTAATATCATTTCGATAATTATTGATGCAGGTGTCCTTAGATGGTAAAGAAAGTACGTAGTTGTGAATCATGTTGGATCAATGTTAAAACCAGATCATGTAGTAATGATGTGATTAAGTTAATCAATCTTAAATAAGATCATTTAGGAACATTCTATGTATTTTAACTTAATGATGTTAAATTATTATGATAGGATTAGTTAAACAAAACCTGAAATTGAGTTTATTGAGTTATAAAAAAATTGTTTCTTTAATTTTTTTATAGCAAAATAATTCTACAATTAATTCCTCATTTTTCTTAACTCTTTTCGAAAATTAGAATTTAAGAGTAGAATTTTTGTGCTATCGTCTCACAATGAAACATGTCATATTCAACCGATAACCACAAAATAATTGATATGTTAAATGTTTTTTTTTTTTTGTCAGGCATTTCTTCTCCAATACTTTAGAGCCAAACATATCCTTACTCCGACGCAAAAGAAAATGAAGGTACAAACAGCCAAAGCCAGGTACAACCTCCATATTGAGATAGATGTTCTCCCACTTTATAGATTGGGCAAAAACCATATCATAAAATAAACACACATTGAATCTTATCTTTAAAAAATAACATTTAACTTTGTTTCTTATAAAAGTAAAGTAAATAATGATGACAATACAGAAAATGGTGTCCATGATGGGTATTCTCTATGTACTATTCATCAGACCCAACTTTATTTAAAAGAAATTAGATGTAAATGATTTGTATATGATTTAATAATAATAATAATGTGAAATGATTTCGTCTAATAAAATGAATCTTTTGGATGGTTTTATATATCGAATTTTTTGCACGCCTTCATCCCATTTATGAGCATCAAATCTTTTCAGAATAAAATGTTAATTTAGCTATGGTTTGATCAATTTAATATGTATTGATCAAAATTAACTAATATATGCAATAATGGAGCATATCATGTATAAATATGATCATGAAGGTCCAAGATTTGTAAGGTTGTCTTTGGATGAAGGGATTTGAAATTTATGATAGCAAATCCGTTAGTGGTGATTGGATGGATAAAAAAAAATTATTGCTTTCATTCTGAGTTAATTTTTTAAGTAATTTGAGTGCATTTCAAATCACTCAATCTAAACATAATTCTCACTTTATGAAAATAATATATAATAAAATAAAAATGAAATATATACAATCTTAGAATTCCAAGTTGCAAAATTGCACACTTTAGCATAATCATAATTAGCAAGATTCCTCGAGCACTGTAATTTATTGATATATAGGTTACCATTACCAAATGGAAGACCCCATGTCAAACCATTTCCCACTATATTATTTTTAATTACAATTAGGTCATGGCCAAGGCCCATTGTTACCCTAAAAGAAGGGAGACAAATTTATTTTTATATTCACATATAATTAAGTTAATAAAATTGATATGAAACCATTCCATAAATATAATTCCAATGAAGAATTCTATTACATAAATTAAAATTTATTTTCAAAAATGAAATTACATTGTGTGGATTACAGATTAATACATCTTACATAAATATTTAGATGAATAAAACCACCTCACAAGTCACAACAGTTATACCTTTCCACTTATGTTATATTTACAAAAAAAGGATGGATCAATTATTAGATACAATCATATAGGTGCAAGAAAATAATTAGTTGCACTTTTGTGTTTAATTAAGCAATATATATTTCAAAAGAAATAATAATATTAATCAAGTGGATAATATCCAACCAAAATAAATAATGTGGACACTCACCATGGAATTTTATGATTATCCTTATTTCCGAAACGGTTTGAAAAAGAGACAACTAAGGCTAAGTGGGGGCCACCATAAGACAACACGAATGCTACATAACAAAAAGACTGAACATTCTCGTTGTGATGGCTTTTTTCTAGCACAAAGTCATGTTATGTCAATAATTCACTTCATTCTACACCAACCTTTCATTGGTGTCAAATGCCACACGAGACTTTCGTTTTTTATTTTATTATTTTATACATTACATGTATTAATAATTAGTTTTATATACATAATTAATTACACTGAAAACATTGTAATCAGAAATGAAATATTATTTGCCACTAGATAATATGAATTGGGCAAATTATAATTAGGTACATAATATCCACATATACATTGGTAATTAACATAAAAGATGTACAATTATACACCTGTAAACAAAAAAATATTGTAATTTTTATACTATTTTAATATAATAATTGTCACTCATATTCAATAGTTTGCACTATTTCTACACTAAAATATATTTTATAATATTCTTTATAATTATTATAAGAAAATGAAAAAGAAAAGATAAAATTTTAACACAGGTTTAATTTTGACCTAGATCCCAATTGAGATAGTTCAATATGATCATTTACAACACTGTTGACGTGAAAATAATTTAAAATATTAAAAATCCAACACCTAATTGATTATTATTATTATTATTATTATTATTATTATTATTATTATTATTATTATTGTGCAACGTATTAATAAGTTTAAAACGTAAATGAAAGTAGGATTAAAAAAGTATTTATTATACTTTTTATAATAATGTTTACAATCATGCATGAATCCATCCATTCGTCCTATAAGCAAAAAATATTAAACATCATGCATCATGCAATTTTTAATAGAAAATCTTTTCGTGTTAGCTAGCATCTATTAATATATAACAATAATTGAGTCCATTTAGCACTATACTACATCATCATGGTTGTAGTAATTAACTAGGGTCCAAATAGCACATTCCACCTCTTCAAAAATCAAAAGAATTTTGTTCCTAGACTTTATTTTTTTATTTCGATCGTTCTTTGAAATAGAATGTCTCATGAATTTTAATTTTATGAAAATGAGTTGCACTTGTGTATTGTGAACTCGATTTCATAAAACAATGTGATCATATAATATTTTTTAATTATATTAATATTATTAATATGAATGTAGGTCAAATGCATGAATGGATATTCTTCCTCATCCACTTGTTATAATACTAACAAAGATTCCTATTCAGCATGATAATAACATCACGAAATTGAAACTTACAGAAAATTATATGTCGGTCAAAATTAGATTAAATCATTCAAAAAAATGTAATAAAATATCTGAAATCTGAATATATATATATATCACATGAGAGCTTATGTCATGTACCATTCCTTTGAGCGTAGAAGACAAGGAAGGGACAAAATAGTAATTTAAAGGAAACATAAAAAACTCAAATACATTTTCGTACACGTGTAAAGTTTCCTATCACCATCTGTCGTTATATATATATATATATATATATATATATATATATATATATCACATGAGAGCTTATGTCATGTATCATTCCTTTGAGCGTAGAAGACAAGGAAGGGACAAAATAGTAATTTAAAGGAAACATAAAAAACTCAAACACATTTTCGTACACGTGTAAAGCTTCCTATCACCATCTGTCACTAACGAACTCCAACCGTCTCACTTCATCATGTGTAGTTTCTTTGGTCTCTACATTGATTCAAGCATGCAAGATTCTCTCTCAAAACTTGTTTTTTATTTCACATTTTTTTATAATAATATTTATTAACCTATACCTATATCTAATGTCATTTATACCCTAAATTGAGGAATTACATATTTACACTTAGGGTGGGCACTGGGCAGCCTAAGTTTGTCACCCTGCCCTTTGACCATTGAAATATGAGATTTTAAGTACATAAAAATATGTATTATTATTTTGTTATTAGTAAAAAAAGTATTTAATACCACAAAATCAAGTAATGTATTATATTTCTACCACAAAGATAATTTTATTACTTTTCTACAATATATAAATGATATAGAAATCACCATACATTTAGTGACTTGCACAATATTCGTGTAACCCTATGATTTTCATGGATTACACGATTTTGCAATCCTTTGAATATCACGGTAATATAATTCTCTAACTCTTTGAATCCCACTATGACTTTTTTATTTTTGTCAGACATTAATTTTATCAAATTTTCTGCTTTATGCTAGAAAAGTAACAAATTAATTTTTATAATAAAATATAATCATTTATATGAATTGTGGTAGAATTTTTGATAAGAGTAATGAAATATGATGTACACTGTAGAATTCAAGGCACCATTGCTTCTACCTCTGGACTATTGTTTTACATCTTATGTAATGGAACTTTTTTTTCTTTTAACTTCAAATCATTGAACATTGAGATTTTATAAATGGTGAAAATTGTATATTTATTATGAGATTCTATAATATAGAATTATATTATATTAAATAAAATTGATTTTTATAATATTATATTGTTGTGATATGTGTTAGAATGATGACTAATATATTTTTGTTATAAACTTATTTGTTGGTACTAATATACTTGTATATGTGTGCACATACGTATACTGATATACACATATCTATAATTGTCATACAATATAAAGGATATATATATATATATATCTTTTATGAAATATGTATATATATAAATATTTGTGAATCTATTTCTAAACCTATATGTTTTTGGGTGTATATATATAGAATTTTATATAATATATTTATATAAATATATATTATTTATAATGTATAATACCCTAAAATAACACATTTTACATAAGAAATTATTTTTTATAACCATAAATGATAGTTTTGTTATTTTTGTTAGCACAAATTAGGAGAAAAAGACAAAATTACCCTTATGATCATTTTGTGTAACCATATAAAAAACACATTTTGTAATAATGTAATATACTTTTTTTAAAAGATCAATTCTATTAAAATTTTTGAACTGTAATAGAAAAATAACAAAATTATCATCCACAATATAAAAGAACTTTTATATGAATTGTAGTATACCGTATACCGATATTGTAACCACCAAACTCTTATTTATAGTAGACTTTAATAAAATTTAAGTTGGAAATAGGTAGGTTTTTAACCCATCAAAAGAGTGTTGACTTTTAATATCAAAGGTCAAAATCATAAATGGTAGAGCAATAGAGTACACTGAGGTAGCCAGCTGGCAAAACAACACCTGCAAAGAAAATGGATTCGAATATTCTCCACATATACCCTCTCTCTCTCTCCACCTCTATAAATAGCCCCCTAATCTCTCTCCTCCAACTAACCAACCAACCCCAAACCACCACCACCCCTACCATGTGCGAGACCCTCCACGGCGACTACCACCACTGCGAAGAGCTCGGCCGCGGCCGCTTCGGCGTCGTCCACCGCTGCTACTCCCCCCTCTCCGGCCACTCCTTCGCCTGCAAGTCCATCCACAAGCACTCTCTCTCCTCCGACCCCATCGACCGCCGCTGCCTCGACGCCGAGCCCAAACTCCTCCGCCTCCTCTCCGCCTGCCCTAACATCCTCCGCCTCCACGCCGTCTACGAGGACGACGACTACCTCCACCTCGTCACCGATCTCTGCGACGGCGGCGACCTCTACGACCGCCTCTCCGCCGGCGACCGCTTCTCCGAGCCCGAGGCCGCCGCGATCTTCGCCCAGTTGATGGCGGCGATCGCCTTCTGCCACCGATTGGGCGTCGCGCACAGAGACATCAAGCCGGATAATATTCTGTTCGATTCACGTGGACGGCTGAAGCTCGCCGACTTCGGATCGGCGGAGTTGTTCACGGTGGCGGAGATGCGGGGGCTGGTGGGGACGCCGTACTATGTGGCGCCGGAGGTGCTGATGGGGAGGGAGTACTCCGAGAAGGTCGATGTTTGGAGCGCCGGCGTGATTTTATACATAATGATCGCAGGTGTTCCGCCGTTTTACGGCGAGGGACCGGCGGAGACTTTCGAGGCGGTTCTCCGGGGGAACCTGAGGTTTCCGACGAAGATTTTCCGATCTGTGTCGCCGGCGGCGAAAGATCTGCTGAGGAAGATGATCTGTAGAGACGTCTCTAAGAGATTATCAGCGGAGCAAGTTCTTAGTGAGTTTTTTTTTTTTCAAATTTGTTTCTACTTTTCCATTTCTTCTGGATTTAAAATTAATCTTTCTGCTAATCTTTTTCAGGACATCCATGGATGATTAATGGAGGTGAGACGACAATAATGGCGGATTAAATCTAATATACAGAATTGAAGAGAAAATTAAGAAATTTACAAGATGATCGTGAAGGTACAGACTGAACTGTATGAAGAACAGGGGAGGTAACCGGAGAGGAGGCTCTGAGAAAGGAGAAGCAGGAGAACAGGAAGAGACTACTCTCCCAGCACTGTTGGATCTGATTAGGATTCAGATGGACGGTTGTGATGTAGTACAGAGGTGTATCTATAGAGAGAGAAAGTAGGGAATCATCCTATGTAGTGAGATGAGAGGTTGTGAGTATAAGATAAATGCGAAAAATATGGTAAATCTATGTGAAAAAAATGTTTGCAACCCCATAAGATATGTTTTGTACTATGAATATAAAGTAAAGCATTATTGTTAATGAAAAAATTGAGGTTTTTACTCAAGTACTATCTCATGCTCCATGATTTTTTTTGTTTTTGTTTATGTTGTTCAATAAATATTGAGTGATGTCTCATATATATTGCTACTAAGTTGGGTTTTTTAACAGTGTATCTTAGGAAAATTTGACAAACCAAAATTTCAGTTACTTTTTTAAGACAAAGACAATTGAAAATTTGACAAACCAAAATTTGCTTTAGCAAATTCATATGTGGACAAAAAATAGAACCTTTTTTTCCTCAATATTCAAGTGTATTACTGTATTTTTCTAACTTGTCTGCAATTATTTTTACTTTATTAGTTTATTTTAAAGCAACACAACACAATCGAGATATGGAAATGGTAATATCATTTCATAAAATTATGAAAATTTTGAAAAGGATTTATACATCGACACACATTCATGCATGTACTCACTCATACAGTCAGTCATACGCTGTGTTGAGTACATGAGGAGCACCACACAATCTACACTGCAATTGGACCTTTTTTTTTTTTTTTTGGCTTCACTAGTGTACATTGCAATTTAGTGGAAATCCACGTTTTAAACCAATTTTCATAAGATTCTTTTCGGGTTTCCTTCTTAACTTGTATTCTTTTTAGAAATTATAGTTGATTATACTATTGATATGATATAATGTTTAATAATTTAAATTTGAATAGTATGAGCTTATGAAAATAGAAAGGCATGATTATGTTAGTACAAAATGTAACTACTTATGTTTGAATAGGTTGATGTAGATGAAATAGACAAATTTTGAGGATTAGTTAGAGAGTGGTATAACCTCAATTTTGATGGTACATGCTATTATGATAGTGCACATGGTATGTACAATAAGTATAAAAATATCCAAACTTGACTTGAAAAATAGTAATAATGAAAAAGTATGTTTAGTTATGACTAAAAAAATAAAAATACCATAAGCAACTAAAAATGAAAATGGTCTTGTAAAGACATTTCTAGTTGCGCACAAAAAAATATTGCAGTTTTTAAACTATTTTAATATAATAGCTAGTTTTGTATTATTTTTTGCATTAAAATAAAATATTTAATAATACTTCCTATTATTATAAGTAAATTAATAAAAGAAAATGAAAAAGAAAACAAAAAATTTAACATAGACTTTGACATGCGTTAGATCCATCACAAGGATGACAATTGGGATACTCTCACATATACAAAATCAATCATTTATTTTCTTTGTAAATTTCAAATTGAAAGAATAAGGGATCATTAAATAAAAAATATATGACGAAGAGCATCACTCTTTTGATATTTGATGCAGGTATATTATTAGTACATGCCTCCCCACAGTAACATAAATATTCTTGTTGATCCATTCTAGAAAATGGGTACGACTTTATCACTTATTCAATTATTCCTCTGGGCTGCTAAATTTTTTTATTTTTTATTTATTTTCTTTGAACATGTAAAAAATGTGCTGAGGAGTTCAATCTTGATAAGCAATCTAGCTTATTCTTCACTAAAAATAAAGTGAACCAACTAAGAAGTCATAGGATAAATTATTGTCATTTAATTTAAATTTATAATTTACACACACATATATATAAATTTAAAATTTGAATGAGCACTTTCTAAGAAATTTCTTTTATTGTATTAATATTAAATATATATTTTAATACTTAAAAATTTAATGTAGTTTAATAGGTCCATCCCATTTTCATAGCCCACTTCCATTAAATGTTCTCACACAAAAATATTATAGAGTTTGGTGATTTCCTTTATTGTCATTATTTTCCCACTTCAATTAATGCAATTAATTGCAGTTTAATCTAGCATCTAACTAAAATTTGTTTATCCATTGCCATTAATGAATATTTGGTGATAAGTAACCTTGAATATCACAGAAATTTGGGATCCATGAAGAAATATTTTGATCGCCAAATTAAAGAACATAGAAGATCAATTAAATTTCTCCAGTGGATTCCATGAATTAATATGACTACAAGAATTTATGTGAAACAAAAAATAATAATAAATGTATAACTTACCTCTATCTTTATTTCTATTATGCAATTTATAAAAAATCCTTTTGAGACAAATTTTATCCCAACACAATGTATGACTTTGTGACATTGTTTCCCAAATCTAATTCTGTAAAATAAATCGATCCACAGTTCATAACTTAATTAATCTAGAAAAAAGAGACGTCTTACATATATATGTTTTATTCATAATGTTTTTCTTACATTCACAACATTATTTATGATTATCGCTCTACATCATCTGATATTCCAATCATAAAATTTTGTATCATAAATATAAATACCATCTTCTCTGGCTGACCAGTAACATAAGTTATTTTTGCAATAACTGCTCTCCAGATGTGAATCGAAAACATGAAAACTTTTATCTTTCGAACCCCACCAAAGATGACAAAAATACAACGATCTTCCCAAAACATTCTCGCAAAAATTCCAATTAATGTTTCCATTTAAGGGAATTTGTCGAAAGCCAAAATCATGATCACCAGATGCACAATGAGCTATCAATGGTGCAGAATTTGGAGGAAGTTTATTGACGACAAACACCGTTTGTACAGAGCCAATTAAACAAAAGGCAAATGCTTGATGAATATTAGGTATTATTATTAAAATAAAAAATAAGTGTGTTTTATCTATATATGCCATTTCTCATGATAATTTAGTCTTATTTTTATTTTATTTAGAGTCTCTTTTATAGAGCAAAAATTGTATAATTAAATTGCTCCAGTAAAATCCAATGGATCTGGTCTTGCAAATATAACAACTTATTACAACTTTTTTGACCGAGTGTGATGAATTACATATGGTTCAAAATATAGAGATATTACATATAGTGTAAAACATAGACATAATATTAAATTATCTTAATCTAAAAAATGTAAAATTGACCTCATATTTAAAGAATCTTTAAGAAAATGAAAGTGAAAATCATTTATAAAGGAGACAAATTATAGGAGCTAACATTGAGGTAAAGTTATTTACCAAAAAGAAAAAAAAAATCTGGTTTAAGATTGTAAATTAAAATAATCCCCTTTTAACGAAAAACTTGGCAAACAAACACCTACTCTGAATTAGGGAGATATTTGTAATACCAATTTGTAGCTTTAAAATTAAATAGAAATTGCATTCAATTTATTCTGAAATAAACTAATAACTAGCACAAAAATTTGTGTGAGACAGTCTCACTGGTAGTTTTTGAGAGACGAATCATTTTTATCCATAAACTAAAATCATTTTCGCTAATTTACATGTGAATTGTGAAGGGTGGGTTGTGGATTGACCCATCTCATATAACATAATCCGTGTTGGTCCCAAGTGGTCAAAGTTTAAGAGAGGGTGAATGAACCTCTATCGATTTTTCACATTTTAAAACTTTTAGTGACACAGGTTTCTGATTCAAGAGTGAATGCAGCAACCTGACTCAGATCAGTAACCTAATAGTATGTTATATCAGGTTCCTGATCTGATTTCACAGTATGCAGCGGAATAAACTAGATATAGTTTCTTTATGAAAACCAGTTTTCTTTTCAAAGATGATTTTAACAGAATCCTTTCTTAGAATGCTAAAGATATGCTTAGCAAGATAGATATCAGATAAAATGCAATGCACCAAATAAATAAAGTAATAAACACTTAGGCTTATAGTGGTTCGAATGTGGTGTAATCCTTCTACGTCACTCTACTCCTTCACAAGGAGGAACTTCATTAGGTCAGTTCGATTTACAAGTCTCAACTTTACAAACCTCTTCCTAACAAGTTATACCTACTAGAATCCCAGATTCCTAGGTCAAATCCCGCACAGGGTACACAATCTCACACAGGGTAAATAACCTACACAAGACTATAAACTTAGCGAGGATATAATCCTATCAACTAAGTATACCAAACTAAAACAATCTAGCACACACAACACAATGGTTAAAAGTATATGTTTTTCTTCAACTGTTGTGATGAAGTCAGTCTTGAACTTGAAAGCTCGAATCCTATAGTTGACTACTTCGAAGGTTGAATGTCTGAACAAAGGTGAGCTTAAAAAGCTTTGGAGTATATCTGATTTTCCACTCGGCTCTGCTCAGCAAGGTCTTCAGTCACTCACACCTTCTATTTATAGATCTTGAGAATATATATGTTGTAGGAAAGTATCCATTGAAGGAAGATATTTCTCCATTTTGAAATCGAGCTTTGATCTCCAAAGATCTTCTATGTGACCGCATTAAATGCATTTGAGTTGCTCTTGACATGAGCATTTAATACGCCCAACATCGGCTTCTAGACCTCTCTAACATTCTTGCTAACTTGTCAAGTCGGTATGAGTTTATAGCTGAAGTTCATGCAACGGCTACTTGTTGTCAGTTAGTTTTACTCTTCCTTGTACTGCATGATCTTCTTCGTGCTACATGGATGAGAATAACACTTTATCTTTCTGCCATCACTGTAAGTTGTTTCCTTCAGCTTGCTGCTTCTTGTTTGTTGCTTCTTCCATGCTGCATCCTTCAGCTTCCTGCTTCCTTCAACTTGCTGCTCTTAGAAGATATCTTCCTATCTCTTCTAAGGTTGGTTTTCCTTATAACTTGGAAAACCATTACATAATTTCTTATTAGAAGATCATATAATCAGTATGGAAACTAGGTACTGACACCCTAAACAAATTGTTTTTGTCTCATCAATATAACTACTGAAATATTTCAACAATCCATAAGACGATCCACCTAAAACTCACTCAATAACTAATGTTAATTGTCTAATTGATTTCAGCTAGAATTTGGAAACTCCAATTCTTCTTATGAGATTAAATATATGAAAGATTAATTGTACTCTGATTTTCTTAAGACAATCTATATATATTGTATTAGCTTGAAAAATACAAATTTATGCTGAAGCATATTCATAGATATCTGGATTAATTTTTTTTATTGAATTTAATTTTAAGATCTTGATATCTCATCTTTTTTCTTAAGTAGATAAAAACTCCATGCACTTGTGATCCATGCATCTGACCCGATCCGACCCATTACGCACCCGTACGCGCCTCTAGGTCGCGGATAAAATCCGCTCAAACATGCTCTCAGGTGTCAGACCTTTATGTTATATTAACTATACATTTTAGTAGTGTTAGACATACCATTTAGTTATGTTAGTCATACCTTTTATGTTATGTTAACTATACCTTTTAGTAGTGTTAGACATACATTTTAGTTATGTTAGTTACACCTTTTATGTTATGTTAACCATACCAGACATATTTTTTAGTAGTGTTAGACGTACTTTTTAGTTATGTTAGTCATATTTTTTGTAAGGCTAGCTACCTCAGCATTTTTTTTAGATTTAGTTAAATATACCTTTATGTGTTCATAAGATGACCATTATATATTTTTAAGATGACCTTTAGATTCAGAAATTGTATCAATTGCATCGACAAATTCATCTTCTCCACTAGATAACTCAACAATTTAAAGGTTAGGTATAGTTTCACCTATGATAGAATATTACGAACACAACATCAGTTAACCTTTTGGTATTGATAATTGAAGACAATATCTGAATTTCTAAGAAGTTATCAGCGTTATCCGTGTTTTCGTTTGTAATTTGAAGGTTTGAATCACAGACGCCCATGAAGATGATTGATTGAAGAGGTGAAGGTTAGATCGTGTTTTCGTTTGTAATTTGAAGGAATTTGAAGGTTGGAATCACAGACGTCCATGAAGATGATTGATTGAAGAGGTGAAGTTTAAAGAGGAGGTGAAGACGCGATGATGAACTGAGGATTGCGCCTTTTAATTAAAGCATCTATTATGAAAAAATATATATATATATATATATATATGTCTTCCTGGGCCGGATCGGGTTTGAGTTGCACGAATCTTAAAATCCGTGCAATAAATGTACACCAACCCAACTCTTTAAAGTATGAGAATGCTGGGCCCCAAATGAAATGAAAAGGATGAAGGAAAATAAATAAATAATAATGATAATGATAAAAAGGGAATTTAGCATCCCTTTTGAAAAATGATGCTAGTATATTATTGGCACATACCATCGTACAGTGAAATTATTCCAAAACGTGAAATTTGAAAAGATATGCACTAGTGAATTCAATCTTGATAAGCAAGCTTGCTTATTCTCTAAAGCTAAAAAAATGTCATGAAAATTAATTCAATTAGGAGAATATAGTCTTATCCAGGAGTGAGAATAGTTCAGACTATCTGATAATTATTTATGGCCTAGTCTATTATTGGTTAAATTTGGCACAACATATTTACTAAACACAAAAACTTTTGTGCACCAGTTGCACAGAAAACCTTTATGTTATAAATGTAGTACCTTTATGTACAAATATCCTACCTTTTAAAATGAATATGCATAAATGTATTACATTTATAGCATAAAGGTATTACATTTATAACATAAATGTATGAATTGCACGAATTCACTTCTGTGTAATTGGTGCACATAAGTGTTACTCTTTACTAAATGGGTTAGATCAGGGAGGAAGGCAAATGAGGGTAGTGGGCCCATCAAATTTTAAAAAGATACTATATATTATATTAATTGTGAAATATATAAGTGATAATTGTTAATGTTAAGATGTAATTGAATTACAATCATCACTCAATTGTAATTTTATTTTATATTAAGTAAATATATATTATATGCCTTATTTATATATAAGTCCCATATCTTCACATTTTGCATAATTTTTTTTTAATTGTTTTAGGTACCAAATTTATAATAATAAAATGGTGATGTGAGTTTTCTAGATAAACTAAAATAAGTAAATTACATTTATGGTCATCTAAATTTATAATATTCAAGTTCCAACATTTGAGTAATTTCATCATTTTAGTATCAAACCATTAATACAAATTTTGTTAGAAGAATATTAAAAATCCAAAGAGTAACATATGTTTACTATGAAATTAAAAGGTAACTAAACACATATATAATTTATACATATTTTGAATTTGTATACATTGTAAGTAATTGGACCCTCTAAACAAAATTTCTGACTTCGTTACTGGGTTAGACTAATGATTTTTATCAACTCTATTTATGAATACAACCTAGGTTCAGGGTCTTAAAAAGGTCTAATAGGTCAATCTATTTATAGTATATATATATAGAAAATTGATCAGGCACGCACCTGAAGAATGCGCACCGTGCGCACTTCTTTAAGATTTCTTTTTTTTTTTAATTTTTAATATGTGCGCATTCCTTTAAGATTTCTTTTTTTTTTTAATTTTTAATATCTCATATTATTTCTTTTCTCACGCTACCACTCCACATACGAAATTCTCATCTGGACCTATCCCATTATCAACATATACAATTTGCATCCTACATATCAACATAGATCTTTTTCCCAATTCTCATCTCACATATGCTACACCATAAAAATTTGGTTATCATCAAAAATCATTTGTTAAAAATTATAAAATATGAATTGATTAACAAATATGATAAATCCTCAATCAATCTTCAAGATCAATCATATTATTCATTTTAAGGATTTTTTTAAGAAATATGAATTAAGTAACAAAGAGAATAAGTTCTAAACAAATCCTTAAAATCGACAAATCATATCCTCAAACTCAATCAAACTCAACAAATCCTCAAAACCAACAAATCATATCCTTCAACTCAATCATCAATTTTCAAGAAGTCTTCAATCAATCCTCAAAATCCACAAGTCTCTTTAATTACTTGTATTTTGTGTCTTCAAATATAATGGATCTACACATGTGAAAAAAATTTAAAACAAATTAGTACCAAAAAATTTTAAATGTAAAAACTTTTAGAAAAGATAAGAAAATATTATAACATTCCAAGGATGTGGTACAATTTCTCCTGTCATGTCAATTGATGTCACAACCACGACAAACTCTTGTTTTTGAAATTATTTTTTCCTTTGATGATTTATATAAGAAAGTATGGGAAGATATTTGAATTTCGTATGTGAGGTGGTAGGGTGAGAAAAAATTATGTATATAATAATATAAAATATTAAAAATTACATTGATTATGATTTAGAAAATTATGTGTATAATAATATAAAATATTAAAAAGTACATTGATTATGAGAATTGGGAAGAACATCTATCTTGATTGTGGGATGCAAATTATATATGTTGAAGATGAGTTAGGTCTATGTGAGATCAGAATTTCATATGTGAAGTGGTAGCCTGAGAAAAGAAATAATATGAGATATTAAAAATTAAAAAAAAAAAAAAATCTTAAAGAATCATATGTGAAGTGCTAGCGTGAGAAAAGAAATAATATGAGATATTAAAAATTAAAAAAAAAAAAGAAATCTTAAAGAAGTGCGCACGGTGCGCATTCTTCAGGTGCGTGCCTGATCAATTCTCTATATATATATATATATATATATATATATATAAAGTATATGATACATTTGACGTCTTTTATAATTGTATATATTTGTAGTTTAATTTGTGTTTAATATTTTTTATATTTTATATTAATGTTCCAGACTTATTCATAAAACAAATCAGGCTCGGACTTAAAAAAAAAAATTCTTTCATATACAATAGGCCAAATTTAAGCCTAATATTGAAGCTAAGCTTCAAGTTTAGACTGGCCAACAAGAAGTCTAGTCTTGCCTTGCCAATTACCAACCCTAGTCTTATCCAACGACCACTTACAAATGTATCTTAAAATTATATAGGAAATTAAAGAATGCACATAGAATTATTGTGCTACATATTCTCATTCTTTTTTAGTGAGTAGTTTTCAAACTTCATGAACAATAACAGTTATGTGTATCTTGTTCAATAATTTACAAAGACGAGTCGAGGA
The DNA here is from genome assembly GCA_954870855.1 of Scutellaria minor. Lineage (NCBI taxonomy): Eukaryota > Viridiplantae > Streptophyta > Magnoliopsida > Lamiales > Lamiaceae > Scutellaria > Scutellaria minor. Next base: position 2,752,277 of record OX940728.1, on the reverse strand, counting down.
ATACGTCTAAATTAATGTTCATGTAATGATGTGTTGCCTCTAAAAATAAAATAACGTCTTCTAGATTGCAACAATAAAATTAAACATCATCTTCAAGACTTAAGCATCGTAAAATCAAAATAGTCCGACGAACAAGGTTGTGGAAGAATTGAAAAAACCATAAAACTAGAAGCTCCAACAAACTGGGATCTGGAAGAAGAACTTCTATGTGCAGAATTATGTATGCATGTTAAAGATTTTGAGGTGTAATTAGCTGCCAAGAAATGATTATATTCAGAGCAACTCAAGCAAGGTGGTATAGTTTAATTCTTTTTTATGTAATTAGTTTTGTAATTATTTTAGGGCTCTCTTTAATGGACACTTATGGATATTCCTATTTTTATTGGGCTTTATTATTGGGCCATCTCATCTTATTGGGCTTTCTACAATAGGCTGGTTGGAAGGAGATTGTTAAGCCGTGCAAGTTACCTTCTTTTATATGCTATTTCTAGATGATTTTTTTTTTTTTTAAATACTTGTAAAATGATACTTGTTCTTCTTTTTAAGTGACTTTAAGGTTCATGTTTATTTATAACTAATATTTTATCCGTGTGACGAGTAGATTAATTTAATGTTCATTCCACTTAACACATACACACCTCGTTTCGAAATAAATATAGTTTTGAAATAAATTTATTTCAAATTAAATATCGTTTTAAACTTTTATGCAATTTTATTTCAAATTATCCCTATTAATATTTTTTATCTAAAATATTGGGATTTAATAAAATAATCTTTATAAAATTAATTTGATTCTCTTTTCAATTTTAAATTTTAAATTTCTTGATTAGTAAATGACATGTATATGTCCAATTTTTATTTTCCTTAACTAATGAGAAATTTTTTAAAACAACACTTATTTTAAACGGATGGAGTATTTTTTCTTACCGACATCAATCATTCTATAAATATTAAATCTGATGTCGTCCATTTAGACTCATAACTTGGTAGTCTTTGCCCCCTTTACTTCATGGATATTAAGATTATAAATATGTTATACGTACATTATATAATAAAATAAAAAACTAAATACACTATAATAAAATCCAAATGACTTTTGAAATGGTAAGTAGCACTGTATTGTCAAACAGATTGTTGAAGAACTCCACAGTCAAAACTAATTAAAAAATAAATAAAATTAAGAGTAACGCTTTCAAATTGAATTGACTTTAAAAATGATAAAATCCACTTAGTTGTAATAATGCAATCACTAAATATGAATGCAGTGTATCCAAATCCAAGTGTTTACGTCAATTCCACTGGATAATAATACTTCCAAAAGTCAAATCAGATATTATTTGGTCCTGATCTTGACCAGCTATAATTCAATTCTCCTTATTTTATATGGATACTCTTCTCATCATCATAATCCATATCAGTCAATAGATAATTGGATCATCTAATATACATAAATATTCTATTTTATTTCATATTTTAATCACAATAGTATTTGATGATCATATCACGCCCTTGTGTAAAATAATGAAATATGTCATATGACATACATTGTCAAAACAAAATTACATACTAAATACTATGGAAAAGAACTAAACTCATCAAATATAAGAAACATCAAATTGATATGTTACGCTATCTGATTCCATTCACAAAAGAATGAATAACCAGCTACCATAACCATATACACTAGAACCAAAAAAAAAAAAAGAGATTATATCAACAATTGAGAGAAAATAAATCAAAATAAGTAGTATTTGAAAACGATGTTTTCTACCCATATATGAACATTTTATCCATTTGGCATGTGGTGACGTGTACCACTCGTAACAACAGAATGAGTTGGATATTTGTGGCATTGGTTTCCACGTCAGCAAGAGTTATGATCAGACAAAGCAAGCAATTGTTCCAAATAATCAGATCCCAAATCTTCCAAAACCACCATTTCCTTCTTCTCTTCCTTCTTCTTCCTAGTACTCATGGCGGATTTCCTCTGCATCGAATGCCAATTCTTCAACGCCAACACCGGCGAGCACCCCTCCTCGATTCCCATCTCCCTCAGCGACTCCCACACCACCTCCGCCGGAAAGTTGAGCACCGCCGCCGCCCCCCGCATTGCGAACGCCGCCTGGTCGTACGCCAGCGCAGCCTCCTCCGCCGTCTCGAACGTCCCCAGCCACACCCTCACGCTGTTCCTTGTCGAGTCCCGTATCTCCGCCGCGTACTTCCCCCACGGCCGCCGCCTCACCCCTCTGTACATCGCCTCCGTGCTGGGGGCGGCCGAGGCGGTGGCTCCCTCCGCCAGAACTCCGTACAGCAGCATTTCTTCGGAGTCGTTCTCGTTGAAGGGGAGGTGTTGGGCGTCGGAATATGAAGCCGTCGATGACGATTCCGGCGAAAATGTGGAGAATGAATAAGACGAAGAAGAAAAATAGGAATAATTATTCATGATGAAATGTATGAATAAATATTTCAAAGTTTGGAAAAATATATATAATGGATAATATACTAGAGAGTATTAATTTTGGTAGTAGGGAGTTTGAATTCTTAGTCTTAGTTTGATGGTGTTGGTCGTATTAGAATGGTGTAAGAAGTTATGAGGTGGTGGAAAGGTTTATATAGAGGCGGGAAGATGTGGTTACTATATTTGGCATAAATAAATTATGGAATTATAATTTAATTATTATGTGGGGAAAAGTAAATTAAAGAAAAGATAAAGAAATAGAGCTAGAAAACAGAGTGTGTGGTTATGTAGTGTAATTGCACGTGGGTCAAAGAAGATGAGATGGCGGCGTGAATTGGTTTGAAAAATGACGTGGCATGCATCACTTGTCCATGTCATTTTTATGGCCCACTTCGCACTAAAGCCCTTTTCACACTACTATTACTATACACTATACTATTTCACTTTTAGTTGGAGTAATTTTTTATGGGCAGAATTTTTGTAAAATCATATATGTTTGGTCTTAGGAGGTAGGTTAATTACAATTCATAACTCATAAATTTGAAATTAACATTTGAAAACAAATGTTATTTTATACATATGTAATGTATTCAATATGTTGGTATATAAGGTAAAACATTTGTTATAGAAGATTTAGTGTGTAATAAGAGAAGATCTTGAAATCCAACATTTTCATTTTAAATTAATTTTTTAGTAATATGGATGGATTTTGAATCATCTCTAATTTGAATGAATTTAAAGTTCATTTATTTCAATTTTTGTATTTCAAATCGATAAATCCAAACATAACCTAAATTCTTTTAAATATTAATTTTGAACAACAATTTTATTAAGTAAATCCTACATATATAATTTAGCCAGTTGTGGATACAGCTATTGCGGTTGTTGAGAATTTAATTATTATTCTTAAATTTAGATTTCTAGATTCATTTGATATTTTATCTTGAATTTATACTTTATTATGGACGATGTTTTATCTTTAAGACAATATTTTCTAGTAAGATTATTTGATCTTTAAGATGGGTGTAAATGATATACATTAAATGTAAATCTAATCATTAAGATGTAAATATTAACTCATAGATGAGCTCGAGATTTTTTATCAAGAATATGATTTGATGCCAAACAAACTTCTCTCCTACTAATGTATCAGTACAAAAACTTATATGAGACGGTCTTATTAATAGTTATTGTGAGATGAATTCTTATTATCAATAAAAAAAAAATTCATTTTCATAAATGTATATGTGAATTGTGAAGTATGAGTTGTGGATTGACATGTCTCACATTACTAGATCCGTGAGACGGTCTCACATAAGACCCATTCATAAATACAACAGTTTCTTGTGAGACAATTTAATTTAAAAAAATTGAATGTAGACGATCTACTTTAATTTAATAATAAAATATAATGAATCAAATAACTTCATGAAAAAAAAAAGTGATTCGTGATACAATCTGACTTATTCTCATCACATACATAAGGTAGAACAACATATGGTAAAAAAAAAAAGTTCCAATTAGGCAAATAGGGGATGTGATTTGGTGTTAGAAGGTGAATGGATTTGGAAGAAGGTTTGACCATATAATGGCCACAAATACTAATTGTGGTCAAAAGTTTTTGTGTGGTGATTATAACTGGTGATAATTGAGGTGCAATATAACTGCAAAAACTATACCTTAATTTTATAATCATTTTTCTGTCTCTTTCACATTGAATCACCTCATTCTATGTGAATCTAACAAATTCTTTGTTTTTACTTTCTCTTTTTTTTTTTTTCTTCTTAAAAAAGTTTTACTTTATTCAGATTATGTTAAATTAATTAGTACCACATGATTACCTTTTGTCTTAAAAACAGTTATTTACAACTTTTTCATTGATGATGTAGTTTTATATTAGATTAGATGAATCAAAAATCTTAGTATCTTGGATAAATGAGATGCATAATTATTGATTTAATTCATCACTTTTTATATTTAAGACAAATATTATAACAAAAAAATAATTAATTACTTCACCATTACTGAATAATTGTTCTTTTAAAAAAAAGAGTATGTTTCATTTATCTATCACTTTTTATTACTGAAAAGTAAATAATTTTTCGTACTTTTCCTTTTTTTTAATTAAACTTTCATTTAGTGTCATGCATTATGTCTTTTAAATACTGGGTAATATAATGATCATTTTATATATACATATAATTATATCTATTAAATATCTCTTTAATTAGTATATAACAAATTTAAACGATAAATATTTTATAGATTTCGGTGGAAAGAGAATACAAAATTAATTAATGACTAATCAAATTAATTATTTGTTTATTTTAAGACATTAGACCAGAAATTATTTTGAGGCATTTAACTAGAAATCTTTTCGTTATTATTACTTATTAGGCCTCTCCAACCATTAACACTAAATTCAGTGTGCAATTTACATCAAATTTGCAGTTTTAGTGTAATCTATCTCTATCCAAACTCTATCCCATTACTTGTCATCACTAATACACATTTTCAACATATGATGGTATTGTAATAAAATGTAACATTGTCTAATATCGTTATTTCAAGTGCAAGTAGAATGTAATAAATAAATTAAAATCAATTGCTATTAGAGAATCCAAATTGCAATTAATTATTCCATTACAAGTTGGGTGAATTGTTGACATTTGACCGACAAAAGCAGATCTGTTCACTTCACTCGTGGGTGCATGAATGAACCAATTTGGCATCCTGTTAACATGTGACTGCGCTAACAAATATAATATATATAGTCTTTTTTTTTTTTTTTTTTTTTCTTGATACCAAATATAAGTTGAATAATTTGAATAGGGTGCAAAGTGTTTCTTGGGAGTTTTTGAAATTTGAGAATTTTTTGTATGTGATCGTTTTACGGGTTGAATAATATTTAGAAATTTTGAATATAAATGATCTATTTTAACTTAATACTAAAATGAATAAAATTCCTTGTTTGCATGGAGAAAGTCACCCTCCTTTTTTTCCATAATTTAAAGTGATTAATTTCTCTTTTATTTTTTTCCTTTTTTTCCCTCCTAATAATACAAAAGGATAATTGTGGAGACATGCAAGTTAACGTAGAATTAATTTTTTATAGTATTTTTATAATTTTTAAAAGAGTACCAAAAAGATGACCAGTACTCATTACGAACAATTGCCAATAGTTTTTTAAGCAATAATTGAAAAATATTGCATGCATTTATGGAAATAAATGAGTTGTGTGACATGTTGTCGCTGGGATATAAAATTGACCAAAATATTTGTTGGTCCCAAGTTGTTAGAGGTTCAGATGGCTGAATGAACCTCTTTTGATTTTGCGTTTTCAAAACTTTTAGTGAAACAAGTTTCTGATTCTACAGAGAAGCAGTAACCTAACTCGATCAGAAACCTGACAGTTAGCTGGTTCAGGTTCCTTACTCGGTGATCACAGTATGCAGCGGAATAAACTCAAATAGAGTTTTCTTTGGAAAATAGTTTTCTTTTCTAAAGAATGTTTTTAGCAGAAACCTTATGCAAAATGCTGATGATGTATGCAGTAAGATATATCAAAGCAATGCAACAGATAGAAGAAAAGCAATAAACACATATGGCTTATAGTGGTTCGAAGGTGGTGTAATCATTCTACGTCCACTCTACTCATTCTCAAGGAGGAACTTCGTTAAGTCAGTTCGATTTACAAGCCTCAACTTTACAAACTTTTTCCTAACAAGTTTACCTACTAGAATCAAAGATTACTAGACCAAATCCCACACAGGGTACAAAACTCACACAGATTAAATAGCCTACACAAGACTAACACTTAGCAAGATTTAATCCTCTCAACTAAGGACACCAAAACAAAAATAAAACAACCTAGCACACAACACAAAAGTTAAAAGATATGGTTTCTTCAACTGGTGCAACAATGAAGACAGTCTTGAACTTGGTGAGCTCGAGATATGAATGACTGCTTCAGAAGGTTGAGTAACTGAATAACTTGAGAAAATTAGCTTGAGAGTGAAGAGCTTGGAATACTTGCAATTGCTTAGAAATTTAGTTGTCTTCATGGTCACTCCATCCTTCTATTTATATCAGTGGAAAAATGCCCGTTGAAGAGAGACACTGTCCTTTTTGCAATTCAAAATGATTTTCAAATCTCTGCAAAAGACACATCTGACAAAACTGGGTACAAGGGTTGTCCTTATTGCAGAGTCGCGGGTCCAGGTGTCTTTGCGTGATTGGCTTAACACAGAATATTATCTAACAGTTGCTTGACAGAGAACAATCCCCGTACAACATTCATGAAATATTCCTCATACTGAAAGAAATGATTAGATAACTTACAGCTAGCTTCCTGTTCGTCTTGAAGTTGCTGTTTGTGCTAGCCTTATAATCTTGGCTTCCTATTTCTGAACAACTTCATGTTCTAGAAACCTGCAGTCAGCTTCCTGACATGCGAAACTTCCTGATCTCGATCAGCTTTCTGTCATAGAATCCTGCTCCATCAGCTTTCTATATTTTCCATGCTGCTATCTGTTTCTTCTGCTTTCTGTGTCTGCTTCCTAATCCTGGTTCTAACCTCATCTTACTGATTTTCTAAATTGAAAGTCTAGCCTTCTGATGTTTAAAGCATTACAACTTAAAGAGAAAAGATAAACTTATCTTCCAGAAATCCACTTATAGAACGTGGAAAAATGGTACTCTAAAAAATCATCTAAAAATACATTGTCTCATCAAAATCTAAATGGAAATATCCCTAACAATATGTCCAAAAAACTTTTTGAAATGAATGTAGATCTAGCAAGACTTTTTCCTCTAAATATTATATGGTATTTGCATGTATACGTACTAATTAATTTTCGTCGTCAATTCAACTAGTTCAATTCAAACTTCAAACCAGGATACAATTAATGTAATTTTTTCATTTTTTTTTTTATACTTATAATTCTTGATTGTAAATTACTTATATTTAATTCTGTCATTTTGAAAAATGATATTGTTTTAATTAAAAAAATTAATCATTGAAGAGGATAAGATCCAAACCTAACTGCACACTAAAATTTTTGTTGTTATTATTAGATCAATACAAAGTCAAATAATTTAATCAGATGTTATGATGAATAAATTGTTGTTAGAAACTAGCATTGTTTAACTTTCTTGATTGCGATTATATTATTTTGTTGTTACTCAAATCCTTCAGCTATAAGCCTCTAATTAAATGGTTATTTTGAGTTTTGATCATAAATCAAGAAATATTAAAATTGGAAAAGAAAAATTAAGTGATCTCTCTCTCTCTCACTGATTTAGGATGTGAGATAAAAAAAAAATAATAATAATAAGAGACAGTAAGTTGTAAAATAAGAGACATTATTGGTATAACTAGAAGGGGTAATTAAACTAGAAAAAAAAATTGGATTATAACTAAAAAGACAAATAATTAAAAATAATATTTGACAAATAAATTTTATTTAAATGGGATGGAATAGAGAACTCATTAATATCTATTATCTAAAAAGAATACCTGATCTAATCTGTAAGACCTTTTCAATTAAAATCTTACTTGTAATTATTTGTTGTTTTAGTCATAATTCGGCATTTCTTTCGAGTTTATCACTCTTTAATTATTTTTATTTTGTACGTTATATCAAAGAACTAAGTGGAGAGATATTGCTTGAGAACATATTTGTTCAATTTTGATATTTTTTTTAATTTATGTTTAAATCTCAAAAGAAATATAAAATAGATAAGAGCTTGGAGTACTATAATATTTTATAAGTTCTCGAAATAATTTGATAATCGTATAAGTTAAAAAATTTTAAAATAAATCTAGACAAGTCTTTAATATTATTATTTATTATTATCATCATCACTTCCTCTAATTAAAGAAAGTTATTTGACTGACATTTTCAAGAATGGTCAAATAATTCGAGAAGTTTTTGAAAGTCTTTCAGAAGTTCAAAGTTTGGTGGTCAAAAGTTCCAAATATAAATTAAAATAGAATAACAAAATGGTGGGAGGCTATGGATGGCTATCACTTCACTAATATAGTAATATGATTGGAGCATTTTCATTGATTTTGTCTGCCCTTCTTCTAGCACATAAAAATAAAAATTTAAAGTAGTCTTAAAGTTGTCTTATGATGGCAACAAATAAAATTTAAAAGATCATTTAATCCAAACATTGTAGATAAATAATTAAATAAAAAGCTTTTGGGACAGTGCACGTGTGGTGATGAATTCAAAAGGATATCATGAAAAAGTGCTCTTTTGACCAATTTTATGTAATTCTTCTCGAGGGATCCCGGCCCACTGTACACAATTTTTAAATAAAATGGAAAAAAATACACTAAAATATAGATTATGTTTAAAAGTACAGTTAAATATAGTGAATGTTACCAAAATACCACATTTTTTGACTAGTCTTAACGTAAATAGTGTATAGATGTGATTGTTTCGGTCAGTAAATAAGTCATACCCCAAATATATATTTTTGGATATTCGTTAAACCCTAAAAAATAAGGGTTTATCGAAGAATATGGGATCATTTTTGATATTTTCATTAACCCAAAAAAATGAGGGTTTAACGAAAATTAAACCATATTTTCGTTAATTTACAATTTTCGGTAAACCCTTATTTTGTGGGGTTAACGAAAATATCGAAAATTATAATTATTGTTCGTCAAACCCTTATTTTTTAGGGTTTATCGAAAATATCCAAAAAATATATATTTTCGTTAAACCCTCAAAAAAATTAAAAAAATAAGTATTTAACGACTTCTAAAAATTACAATTATTGTTCGTTAAACCCTAAATGTTGGGGTTTAACGAAAAATGTAAATTATACCATTATTTTCGTTAAACCCTAAAAAATTAGGGTTTAACGAAAATATCAAAAGCTAGGTTAATTTTCGTTAAACCTCCAAAATTAGGGTTTAACGAAAATATTTTCCTAGGTTTAACGAAAATTAAACCTAGGAAAATATTTTCGTTAAACCCTAATTTTGGAGGTTTAACGAAAATTAACCCCTACTTACCTAATTTTATTTTATTTTACCCTATTCCTTTGATATAGCAAATCGTTCTCAATTAAGTCGAAGGAAAGGAAATATTATTGAAACTTAACAAAACAAAAAAATGTATTTCTTTATTTCTTTTTTATCATACACTATGGTCACCAATTATTTGACCATAAAAGGAATATTATGGTCCCCACCACCCCCACAACCACCTATCACTATTCTTTTTTAATGGACACTTTAATATGTATAGGACAAAAATTGAGAACCTAGCCTTTAACGAAAAATTTTGAAAAATTTCATCCCCTTCTCCACTACCTCTCTCTCTCTCTCTCGGCTCATCTCTTCTCTTGTTTGGAGATTTTTTTTTTTGTTTGGGTTCTTTTGTTGTGAAAAGTTCGTGAAGTGCATTGCCGGAAAAGTTCGTGAAACCCATTGCCGGAAAAGTTCGTGAAATTGCCAAAGTAGAGGTTAGAATCTCAACCAATATACTTTAATTTTGTATATGTTGTAATTTAGAATTTATGTTCAAATACATGTTGGTTTATTGTATATGTTGTTTGTTTGTTGAATTTATGTATATATGTTATAGGGTTTGTGATATATTATTATTCATTCATTAGGATATATGATTTATTTATTAGGATATATGATTTATTTATAATGTTTTTGTAGTATAGTATTGTTGATTAATTAGCACTATGTATATGAACGAGAATATATGAATTTGTGAATTAGGGTTGAAGTTGTTATATTTAATTAGATTAGGGTCGAATTATATGGATTACGAAGAAGAATGTTCGTGAATTGAAGGTAATTGTTCGTGAAACCTTTAAAATGAAGGTTTAACGAACAATTACCTATTGTTCGTTAAACCCTATAATTTATAGGGTTTAACGAACAATAGGTAATTGTCTTAAACCTTCATTTTAAAGGTTTCACGAACAATAGGAAATTAATCGTGAAGCCTTAAAAATCAAGGCTTAACGAACAATTACCTATTGTTCGTTAAACCCTATAATTATAGTATAGGTGACGTGGAGAACGACAGGTCGTGGACATGGTTTTTGACACGTCTGCGCTGGGCGTTTGGATGTCCGGAACAATTGCTTATCGTTTCAGACCAACACAAAAGCATCACTAATGTGGTCGCTGAAGTGTACCCATAAGCAACTCATGGACTCTGTTGCTTTCATTTGCAACAGAACTTAGCAAAATATGGATCACGGTTCGTCGATCTATTTCACAAAGCAGCATATGCGTATGAGTGCAACGAATTCGAGAGGTCAGTGTTTGAAAATCATATTTCTGAATTGTTATTATTGCTGTTGATTGTTTTAACTAAATTATGGTGCAAATATTATAGGTACATGACCTCCATAGACAAATCGGGTGTAAAAGGTGCAATTGACGCCCTGACTACGGCAGGACCGAGTAGATGGAGTCGCGCAAAATGTCCCGTTCGCAGATACAATTTCATGACATCAAATGCCGCCGAAAGCTGGAATGCTCGACTTAGATGGGCCAGAAAGCTACCTGTATGTTCTTTCTTGGAATCTGCTAGACGGATTACTGAAAGATGGTTTTACGAAAGGAGGACAGCCGCCCTGGAGAGACAAAACATTTTGACTAATGCAGCACATGACAAATTGGTCGAAGCAATGAAGCTTTCTCGATGAATGACCATGGAGCCACTAGCACGATACAAATACAAGGTGATAGACAGGAATAAGATTTACATTGTCGAACTATCTCGATACGAGTGCTCCTGTCTAGTTTTCCAAAGCGATCTGATACCGTGCTCACACGCATGTGTATCAATAAGGTCAGCGTCTTTGTGGAAATTTTTATTTATTGTCTATGAAATAACAATGTGAAATTGATTGGTTAACGGTAACAATAACGTACCTTCCATGCATGTGCAGCTTTGCAAAGGCAGATGTAACTTCATTCATCAGTCACTATTACACAACGGAATCATTGAGGGGAATGTGGGAAGGAGAAGTCAACCCTGTGCCAGATCCGCAGGATTGGATTGTGGGAGAATCTGCCACAAAGGAAAAATGTATTCCGCCGGACAAACCTAAACAGGCGGGTCGCCCAAAAGCAAAATGAATACCCTCCACCGGTGAGCATGCCGGAACTTCACGCAAGGCCGCGTCATGTAGTCGTTGTGGAAAACCATGGCATAATAAGTCTAGATGTACCGAATTCGTGGCATTGGAGTATCAAGCAGTCGTAGACGAGGGTCAGGGTCACATAAGTGGAAGGAAGAAAAAACATTGTTCTGTGTGTGGGTCATCAGAACATACAAAAAGGAAATGTCCCGTTTATTTGGCATCGAACATGGGAAACTGATGGGACGACGCATTCGGGAAATAAATTTTGGCCGTCTTCAAAATTTCGTTTAGTAACTGAAATTATTCGTGTTATAGTATAAGAATTTCATTTAATAGTACAAGTTTTAGAGAACTTCGTGTAATAATATAAATTTATCGAAGGGGTCAGTATCTGTTTCCCTCTAATTTGAATTTTAGGTTGTCATTTTTTTTTCGTGTAATAATATAAATATATATATATAGATAAATATATACACAAATATATTTAAAGTTATACTAATTTTCATAAATATAAATATACTAGAGAAATATAAATAAATATAAATAAATATAAATTCATATTTTTCGTTAATCGCTCAAAAATTAGGGTTTAACAAAAAATATGTCTCATTTTCGTTAAACCCTTATTTTTGAGCGATTAACGAAAATTAGAACCATAATTTTCGTTAAACCCTAATGAATTAGGGTTTAACGAAAATTATGGTATAGTTTAAAATTTTCGTTAAACCCCTAAAAGTAGGGGTTTAACGAGTAAGTGTAATAAGGCTCGTTAAACCTTATTTTTTTAGGGTTTAACGATAATATATATATTTTTTGGATATTTTCGTTAAACCCTAAAAATAGGGGTTTAACGAACAATAATATAATTTTCGTAGTGGATATTTTCGTTAAACCCTAAAAGTAGGGGTTTAACGAACAATAACATAATTTTCGTGGTTTAATAACTCATCTTGGATATTTTGGTTTAAGGGTTTAACGAAAAATTATTTAACAAATTGGGTATTTTGGGGTATGACTCATGCCTTGATTTTAATCACTGAGCCAACAATCACATCTCTACACTGTTAAGACGAAGACTAGTCAAAAAATATGGTATTTTGGTAACATTCACTATATTTAAGTGTACTTTTAAACATAACCTATATTTTAGTGTATTTTTTTCCATTTTATTTCAAAATTGTGTACAGTGGGGGATTTCCCCTTCTTGTCGATTAATAGCACCTCAATTTCAAAATTAAAAATCAAATTTCACTTAATATAACATATTAGATATGATTATTTGATTATGAAATTTGTATTGTAATGATCTGAGCCCAATATAGGCTGATGCCCGAGTTCTATAATGAGGTTTAATGACATTATATTGAGTAATAAAGCATACATATAAGACACACCTCATTTTTAAATGGAAATTTAGACATGTAACATATAAAAGTATTAGAGACATAACTACATGTCTGAATACAAAAATTTAGAGAAGTCAAAATATAAATTTGGACATTTAGACATTTAACATATAAAAGTTTTAGAGACATAACTACGTGTCATCTAAATACAAAAAATTAGATAAGTCAAAATATAAATTTTTTAGTCTAATTATGTGAAATATTTTTAATGAAAATTATGTCACAATCATTTAATAATATGTATATATATGATTCAAGGTTCATGTCACACGAAGGATGACATATATGGTTCAAGTATGATTTATGACATGAATCAGAACACACCCATAATTTGTGTCACATGAACCAACATGCATACATAGGTATTGTGGTTCATGTAACACGAGCTAACATACACAAGATATGGTGATTCGAGTTGCATGAACCTTGGTTTGAGTCAACCACGATTCGGAGCATTTTAAATAATATTTGATGAGGTCTGGATGCATTTTAGCAAGGTGTTTCTACAAAGCAGCCATGACTTTTTGCTCGAAAATAGTTTGTATATCCTGTAATGACTATTTGGTTACTCCTTGTCATTTCCACGATACTAACCTAGAGAAAAACAAAAATCAAGTGGTTTCTTGTAGAGCTGTCTGACGGGTCTCATTCCATGAGCCAGATTTAATACTTCAAAATTAATGGGGTTGAGTTAATCCATACACAACTTATTAATTAATCAAAAAAAAAAAAGGAAATTAAAATTTAAAAAAAAAAAAAAAAAAAAAAAAAAAAAAAACCTTTACTCTCTACCCTCTCATCATACCTGAATCGCATCTCTCATCTTAGGTTGAATTACAATTTGCTTCTTCTTCTCTCCTCTCTCATACGCTTCCAAATCGTGCTTATTCAAAAATCATTTTTTAATTCTTTTTCATTTCAACTGTTCACGTTCATCTTTATTACAGTTTGATGATTGTCTTCATAACATGTGTCTGGAATTTTAATTCTAAATTATTCCCTAGTTATTATAAATTGTTTTGGGTGTAGTGTGCAGGTGATGATATTTAGTTGGATATTAGAGAAGATGTGATTTTCCAAGATAATTAAAATATGACAACGTATACTAAGTCATATTCTTAATGTATAATAATTGATACTTTAACATTTACTACGTGATATTTTAATATTATCTAACAAGTTATTTTTTATTATATAAATAATAGTACTCTTATATATAATAATTGATAATTTAATGGGTGTTAATTGATATTTTAACATATAATTCGAATATGATATATTATTAGTGATACTTTAATGTAAACAAAGTAAATTATGTATACTTTTCACTATATTGACTATAAGTAGTGTCTGTATGAGATGATTAATCACTATTTTTACTATAGATATTTTATTGAGCCGTATGGAAAGACATATTTGAGTTTAGTACATGTTTCATCTTATAAAATGAATTCATGGGTGGAATTTGATAGTCTTGAGAAATTGAAGGGTGTTTGTTGTCATTTCGATCTACTATGTGTAGATATTTGTATTCTTCACAGAAATGTCTCTTATCCATATATCAATTCCCACTCTCTCTCTCTCTCTCTCCTCCCAAAAAAGGATAACGTTTTCTCGCTCATGATGCTCACCACCGTTAACACTCCAAAACCCTTTCTCTCCACGCCGTTCCTCCCCCACCACCACCTCCACCACCACCCTCCGCCGCTGAACCCTACCAAACCCTCCAAACCCCTCTCCATCTCCGCCCTCATCCTCCCCTCCTCCTTCAACTCCGCCCCTCCTAAGAAGGGGCAGCAGCAGCAACTCCAAGTCTACCAGCCCTACCGCCCACCCCCCTCCCCCATTCCAGCCCGATTCCGCAACCTCGACACCAATGCCCGCCTCGAAATCCTCACCAATCGCTTAGGCCTCTGGTTCGAATACGCTCCTTTAATTCCATCCCTAATCAACGACGGATTCACCTCCTCCACCATCGAGGAGATCACCGGAATCCCCTCAATCGAGCAGAACCTCCTCATCGTCGCCGGCCAGGTCCGCGATTCCCTCGTCGAGGTCGCCGATGCCGAGACGGTGTCGTATTTTGACACCCAAGGATCGCCGGAGATTCTCTACGAACTCCGTGTTTTGAGCAATAAGCAACGCGCCGCCGCCGCGCGGTTTATTATCAAATTCGGATTTGAACCGAAGAGGGCGGAGGAGTTGGCGAGGTCGATGAAGGATTTTCCGCGGAGGCTTGGCGATAGAGGGTTGGAGCATTTCGATTACGATTCGCCGGGGGATTGCTTGGCTTTCATGTATTACAGGCAGGCTTTCGAGCATAAGAAGGCGTCGACGCCGGAGCTGAGGCGGGCGATGCTGGAGAAGTCGTTGGAGGTGGTGGAGACGGATCGGGCGAGGCAGATTGTGTTGGATGAATTGGAAGATAAGGCGACGGCTGAAACGGAAGCTGAATTGGAGCCGGATGTGGTTGTGAAAGTTCCGGTGGTGAGGTTGGTTTACGGGGAGGTGGCGGAGTCGAGCAGTGTGGTGGTGTTGCCGGTTTGTAGGGCGGAGGGGCGGGAGATGGAGGTGGAGGAGGCGCCGTGGGAGTGTGGAATGGTGGGGGAGTTTGGGGTGGTGCAGGCAGAGAAGGGGTGGAGCCGCTGGGTGGTGCTGCCTGGGTGGCTGCCGGTGGTGGGGTTGAATAGAGGCGGAGTCGTGGTGGCGTTCCCGAAGGCGAAGCATGCGTTGCAGTGGAAGGAGAAGAAGCAGGATGCGAATGAGGAGATTTTGGTGGTGGCGGATAGGGGGCGGAAGGAGGTGGAGGCGGATGATGGGTTTTACTTGGTGGTGAGTGGCGGCAATGGGAGCGGAGACGAGGCATTGAAGGTAGAGACAGGGGCTAAGTTGAAGCAAATGGGGGTGGAGACGAGTCTAGGGACGGTGGTTTTGGTCGTGAGGCCGCCTAGAGATGACATGGATGATCACATTAGTGAAGAAGATTGGGACTGAAACAGAAATACAACATGAGATTCACAGCTAGCTACAAATCAAATCACCCCATTTGATGGATTGAGGTTTGATCGAAGACTTGCAATTTTTAGTTTCCATGTGGGGTTTGGAAACTTTGCAAGAAATGAAGGTTTCTTGAATCATTTTGAAATGTTGGAAGAGTTTATAATCTTTTATTGTTTAGTATTCAATCATCAGATTTATGGGGGAGATATGTAATATGTTAGACCAAATGAAATCATACAAGTAAACTTTGTATTCATTCATAAATCATAACACTATAAACAGATTTCTCCTATTCTCACATTATTCACCACTTTGTGCTCAAGTCAAGCCAATATAATAAACAGATTTCTCCTATTCTCACATTATTCACCACTTTGTGCTCAAGTCAAGCCAATATAATAAACAGATTTCTCCTATTCTCACATTATTCACCACTTTGTGCTCAAGTCAAGCCAATATAAATAGTCTAAAGCATATCATAATTCAAAGGAGAATATGTCAATAGCCATGAAATTATGTGCTATTTAGTATTTATTCAACCAAATTATCAAACAATCCAGTACAATTTACATAAACCCTCATACCAAAATAGGTTAATTCTCATTGATCTGACCACAGTCTTCGATCACAACTGGCGACGAGGTAGATCCAGACTGTGAACCAACCTTCTCCATGGCATCCACCACGCTTTGGCCATCGACAACTTTCCCAAACACGACATGCTTTCCATCGAGCCATGGTGTCATGACAGTGGTGATGAAGAATTGAGATCCATTCGTATTTGGCCCTGAATTTGCCATGGATAACAGACCAGGCTGATTGTGCTTTAGCTTGAAGTTCTCGTCTGGGAATTTTTCTCCATAGATTGATTCTCCACCAGTTCCATTGCCCCGAGTGAAGTCTCCACCTTGACACATGAAATTAGTAATAATACGATGGAATTTAGATCCTTTGTAATGCAATGGCTTCCCAGAAGCTCCAATTCCTTTCTCTCCAGTGCAGAGAGCTCTGAAGTTCTCTGCAGTTTTCGGAGTTGTGTCCGAAAACAATTCCATTACAACTCGACCAGCTTTTGCTTTCCCAATCAATATGTCGAAAAACACCTTTGGGTTCTTCATTCTGCACGTAATTATCAAGAAAGACACCTCAAATTAACAGCTTTGCCCAGTAAATGTAAGACAAAAATCATAATACATAAGCTATATGATAAAAGGATTTAATTTGTTCACACATTCATGATTTCCCTCGATCTTTTTTGTTTTTTTAATTCAAATCTGAAATTAAATAACACAGAATCACATATCAATAGCATATTCAACCATAAATCATACAGATTTTCCCAGAAAAACTATTGAAACCCAATCAAATGAAGAATAATAAAATGTACATCCACAAACAGATCCTCCTGATGTAGAAATCAAAGTCGAGAGGATATTAGGTTTACGGATGAATATACATTATTTTATATCGCACAATTTTTGAGCTCCATTGGCCTTTATTAATTTCACCAATGAAGCCTTCGATCTGTGCTTATTAACATTCTTCACGCACATATTCAGTTGTAACTTCAGATATATGCTAAAATAAAATAAAAACCATACATTAACAATTGAGAAGTAGAAGGGATAGAAATTACCTTACGAACTTGATTGAAAACAGAAGAATGAGGATTATGAGATTCACAGCCTTCCTCGGTGTATATATAGAGGAGCCGACTGCAATGGCTGCGAATTAGGGTTTAGGGTTTTAGTTTTGTTCTTTTTCGGAAATAGACCCTCTTTTTTCACGTATTTACCAGATAACCCCTCATTTCTTTCGAAATTTAATTACCTCTTCTGTCTTTGAAGTTTGAGTCTAAAACCACAAAATTAAATAAAATACAAAATATATTAACTCTCAAACATTATGCTTAATAAATTTATTTCACACTATATTTAAATACTCAATTAACTGTATAATGGAATTATGCAATAAATTTGAGGTCCAATTAAAGCTTTACTTTTGTTTTTTTTTAATCTTTCTTGAGATGTAAAGCTCATCAATGTTGTGTGATGAGTATAGTGACTGGCTAAATGCAAAATGCTAATAGAAATTCAAAATGGAAAGAGAATGACAATGTAAATTCATATCTTTGAGCCACGGATTCTACACAATCTGGGATTCAATCATAGATTATGATTAAAGTATACACAATCTCTTAATCACATACAAACAAATAGTTAATATGATCTTCTCACAAGAATGTTTCAACCATGAAAGATGCATCCAACTATTTCCTCCCCATCTGCACCCGACCCGAGTTTCTTCACATAGTTACCGTTTGATACGTGTTCGAAGGTGACGATGTTAGCCAAGCCACTGTTCACAACGACGCTCTCCACCACCTCCAACAGCATGTCGAATACTGATCTTCTCGGTTGAATACTTTTCTTGGAGCCACTCAAAAGCATTGACATCTAGTTTCCCAGATACCGATTTTCCCTGTTTTCTACGAGTCTGTTGTTCCCTAATCGATGCCCAGAGCTTCCCAATGGCATCCCTTTGAAGGGCGGTGAATCTTGCATTGTTGTCAAATGCGTGCTTTGCCAAGATGTCGATGGCTGTTTGGCACCTGCAGAAGAGATTGAATGTATTAGAAAATCCATACGAAATGTAGCTTGGATGATTATCATAAGGTCTTGAGAACGAGGAATGTAACCATGGCATTTTGTATCTCTTTGCAGCAGTTTCTAAGCACAAAATCAATGCTTCTCTTTGTAACTTGAGAAATCCGTACTCCTTTTTCCCCTTCGGTTTCTCTTCCTTCTTAGGTCTGTTGGATATCAACGCATCCAATCCAAATGGATCGGGCTCTTCTTCCTCTGCTAAAGAGAGTTCCTTATTTACGTGTGCATCGACGTTTCCCTCCTCCTTTTCATCTTTGAGGGCAGCAGCTTCTTCCATATCATCTTCTTTAGTTGCCATAGGAAGCGCGGATATGGCTTCTTTTATTCTCCCTGTTGCTTTTGAAAACTGTAAATATTGCAAGGTGAAGCAACATCAATTGAAGCAACTCTAAATCGAAGGTATTATTATCCCATTTGCTATAATCTGGAAACACATGGCAGTAAAAACTCACCAAAAATATAACAAGAAATTTGTAGAGTGCTGAAGTACAGATTGCAATTTGATATTAACCCTTCTTTGGACAGTCATCATATCTAAACCTACATTCATATCTGAGTCTTATAGGGTTTCTTCAGAAATTTTAGATGCACAGGCTCTACTCTACTGGTCACGAAGTACCATTTGTTGGCAAAAAATATACAGAATACACTTTCGGTTGATACCATTAAAATGAAGAAAGATGGTTGAAACACAGAGGATACTAAAGGATCAAGGTAGAAGAGGAGAATACAAATTTATAGGATGAAGTGCATTTCTCCTTATTGATTCCAATTATTGTCACCTCAGGGCTGTAATAGTTAAATCTGCACAACCAAAACATGATAACGAGAAGGCCAGGACAGAGCAATACAGATGTGCACTGAAGACTGAAGAACTGCTGAAAAGAAATAACATATCAACAAGAATCAGCATCCCTATTTACACCAAAGGGGGGGGATCGGAAAATTGCAAAGCTAATGTTGTTAATTCTAGAAGTACACGTCACTTTTTTCTCTGGAGAAGGTAAAACTACACACAACCTAGAGCCAAAAATTATTTTCATTCTTCTTTTTGAAGCAAGAGGTGATATTTTGAAAGCAAACTTCGATTACATGAAACTTTTCATTTTTGCAAAGGGTGGTAGGATAGAAATCTAATTATGGACCCTGTGACCATAGCAAAAATGAGGGCATAGTGAAAAGGTATTCATAAGAACATCTAAATGATACTAACCAAATATATATTTGACATAGACAAGTCAAAATTTCGTTGGGATAGGATACATATTACAAGTAGGAAAATTACCCAATAAAGGTTTACTAAACTCTTGAGCGCCTCCAGTCTATGACAACCATATCCAGAACTTCTAATTCCCATTAAAAAGCCTAAAAATTACATTAAATTGCTGGAACCATCTTAATGTTAAAATAAGAATGAAAAACAAGGATTTTTACCTCTAAAAATGAAGTTCTAAAAGTTCTTATGTTTCCCTTAAAACCAAAAAGGCTTTTAAAAATCTTGAAATGGATCTTTAAAACATCTTTGGGGTTGGAGGTGGTCTGTTGAACAAGAGGTGCGCCTTAAAAACCACAAAAAAAGGGCGCACCTCTAACAACTATGCAAAACGACAAAATTCAATATTCTCCCAGGAACTGACACCACTAAAGCAGGTTATAATTGCTTGTATCTTAGTGAATTTACATGATCGCAAAAGTCTTCTGGGGAGCACTCCACAGAAACGATTTAATTAACATACCTGATAGAACAATTCTCCTAGCAAGCTAAAGTATGTAGAAGGTTTCTAAAATGTAAGGTAAGAAGAAAAGCCATAAATAAAGAGCAAACTGCATGCTATTAACTGAAAGCACATCATTTCTTGTTAAACAAGGATATCAAGGTTCACAAGAATGCAAATAGAATGAAATAGAAACTTACCACAAAACTGTCATCGGTGAATAGATCATTTACCCAAACAGCCCGAATTGTCCATGTAGTCAAAAGATTTTGCTGCTTCTTGCTAAGGCACTACAGGATGAAGAAATAAATTAATCTACATGGCAACCCTCATTAATAGTAGACAGATACGTATAAAAGCCAAAACTTGAATGCTTACCTCAGCTATGTCTTGAGCCGCTGAGAATAGTGCATGATAGTCGGCACGTAAAGAGGGCTCATTGCAAGTAGTTAAGGAGGACATTGCAGCTTCAAGTAGGGCAAAGAAATAACCGCTGGTTGCTTCCTTGATACTACCAGCTTGAATCAACTGTATTGCTAGCTTTGATGCCTTACTGAACTTTGATGGATTCTTTATGTGAGAAGCTATTTTTTGCATGGCCTCAATTACTTGCTTTTCCGAGGCATCCGTTGTTGTCTTAAACCTCAAGCGTTTTCCAGAACCAGCCACATTTTCTTCAAGGAAAAAGAAATGCTTTTAAAATCGAATCCTAGAATTGGTGAATGAATAGATAAAACTTCACACACACACACACACACACACAATTCACTTCAGAAATGAACCAACCGGAACATAGTATTTTCTTTAATTGAACAAAGTTTGACTAATTTATTCAGGTTTTTTATGCATCAAAATATCTAGGACAAAGAAAAAACATATTTTGATTAATCTTTAATACTATGCTAATCTCAAACAGCCAAAATTAACATTAATCATTGAAGCTTCATCAAATACTCAAAATTCTGATTTATTAACTATCACATAGACGATCACCTTCATGAGAAATCCACACATCATGAAATCCTCAAAAAGAATCCTGAAACCACAAAAAAAGACCTAAAAATTTCAGGTAACAACTATTATTACACACATAAAAATGCAATCTCAACAGATAAAAAAAAACAGTTGATCGCCAAAAATTGGGCAAAAACCTAGACCGAGATGGGCAGCTCTACAAGACATATTACACTCGAAATTGAGGGGAAGTACCTTCAGGCGCTGGCTTAGGGCGTTTGAGGGCGCTCTTTAGTGCCGGAGCAGGTGGCGGCGGGGGTTTCGGAGAAGATTCCTTACTGACGCCGTTAATTGGAGGTGCAGTTGGGGGCGGCAAATCTTGAAAAAGATCACCCGCCATTAGAATATATGTATGTTCCCCTTCGTTAGAAATCGTCTCCTCTTCAACTCCAGTTTTGGAGAAATTCTGCGCAGAAACAACGGAGGAGATGGAGAGTATTCTTTGCGATTGCCAGAGCAATTTTCCCAATGTCAAGGTAGAGAATAATGTTATTTACACTTTTGCCCCCATATTAAAATTATTAGTTTTTTATTTTATTTTTTTGAAGGGAAAACTGAAAAGCATTTAAAATAAATTCTTGGGACTCAGCCAGCATGAGTTACACGAAATTAGGTAGTTCATCCAAATCAAGGATAAAAAATTTCGGAAAATTTCATCGAATATCGATAAAATTTTGCTTTCGAAATTTTCACCAAAATTTTATAAAATCAAAATACCAAAAAAAAAAATTCAAAATTGAAATTTTCATCCTTAATCCAAACAATAGAGAATGAATAAGCAAGTTTTGCATGACTAGCAAGGTTTTGTTCACGCTTCACCATCAATTTTACGTACTTGGTCTTATAAATATAACTTTGTTTTTAATTTTTTCAGATATGTTGATTTTTTTTATATGGACGTCAAACTTGAAAAATTCACGTCAGCAATTCAGACGTTTATATAGGCAAAAAATCGATATATCCAGCAAAATTGAATGAAAATTTAAAAAAAAAGTAATAGGTAGAAGATCAAAGTTGAAATGTCTAAAATTGTGGTAAGAAATCAAACAAGGTCTATTGCAGTACGTAAATTACAATTGAGGGTGGAGTGACTCGAATCCGAGACATTGATCAACCTAAAAAATATACCTACCGTTAAATTAAACATGGATACTATAATTTTTTTTTTAATGAGTTATGGATTGTGGAAAAGAGAGAGATAATAAAGATTACATAATCTATGTTCGAGATCTGATTATCACAATTTACACATTTATAAAAGTGATGTTCCACTTAAATTACAAGACTTAATAAATATGTTCCCTAGTCAGATCTCCCTCTTTTTTTTCTTTTTCTTTTTCTTGTAAAAACAAAGAAAGTAAACTTCCCTTATTAATACTTAAGATTCGAATATTTCCTTAAAATATAGGTGTGTGCTAAAGGCACCACACACTTTTCTAAGGGCACCACACTCTATTAGAGTGTGGGCCCCACATCAATACACTAATAGAGTGTGGTGCCCTTAGAAATGTGTGTGGTGCCTTTAGCACACCTCAAAATATATCTTCATCCTTATCTTGTATCAGGTTTTTATGTGGCAAAACTTTTTAAAATAATGATAATAGTTGATTAATTAATCAACCATTTGACCTTGATTATATTAGTTTGGCTTAAAACGTAGGACTAATCCACACTACATTCGGCGTGTACCATCACTACAGTATCATTAATGTTCATTTGCATAAAAACTGCATGCAAATAATTGATGAAATAAATACTGCATATATATAATTGTGGAATCTACTGATATTATAAGTAACATCCAATGGGACCAAAAATGTAAATGAGTATGGTATTTATTGTTTGGTGCACATAAATTCAAACACATTATATGTATATATAGCTAATATGTGTGTATTTGTGTGTAAATGATAAGTGGCTAAGGTTAAAAATCAATTCAAATTTACGATAGATCATGCATGAGAGACTAGCTAGATTCATTTAATTAGCAATTGATTCATTAATATACATAGCAAACAAGTTTGATTATATTTTTTCATATTTATTGAATTGAATGTTTAACTCAAATTCGAATCCGACAAATAAAAACTAAAATAGATATAAAAACAGGTCATTAATGAAA
The DNA here is from genome assembly GCA_954870855.1 of Scutellaria minor. Taxonomy (NCBI): domain Eukaryota; kingdom Viridiplantae; phylum Streptophyta; class Magnoliopsida; order Lamiales; family Lamiaceae; genus Scutellaria; species Scutellaria minor. The sequence continues at coordinate 2,728,764 of OX940728.1, read as the reverse complement.
AAAGTCTGGCAAAAACTCATGTGCAACTGTTGTACCGTGCGACAGTTGCATTTATAGCACAAAAAGATAAATTTATAGTCGTAAAAGACATACTTGAATAATTTATGTTTATACTGTAAAAAATATATTTATAAAACACATATTTATAGATAAAAAATACATACTTATAACTGTAAAATACATACTTGAATCCCGTCGCATGTGAGATGGTGTTACAGACCAACTCAAAAAGTCTTATCAACCATACAATATGACTGGTTGACACAAAAGGTATGTTGGTTAACCTGAATATGCTGACTATTTGGTTGTTGTGGTTGCAAAATAATAAAGTTGTATATAAGAGTACTTTAATAATAGTTTCCAAAAAAAATAAGCTAAAATGAAGATTTCGCCAAATGGACTAGAGATATGGAGAACAAATGAATGATTTAAGACAAAAACTTATATACATATTGTGCATGGATTTGTAATCCATGCACCACTTCTGATCCGATCCGTCACGCGTTCAGATGCGTCCGCACGCACCTACACGCGCCTCTAGGTCGCGGATAAAATCAGCCCAAATATGCTCCCAGGTGTCTGACTTTTATGTTATGTTAAGCATATCTTTTAATAGTGTTAGACATACCTTTTAGTTATATTAGACATACTTTTTTTATGTTATGTTAACTATACTTTAGTTGTGTTAAACATACATTTTAGTTATGTTAGTCATACCTTTAGTGTTATGTTAAGCATACATTTAGTAGTGTTAGACATACCTTTTAGTTATGTTAGACATACCTTTTGTAAGGCTAGTTGTACCTTAGTCTTTTTTTTAGATTTAGTTAAGTATACCTTGTTGTACCTTAGTTTTTTTTTTAGATTTAGTTAAGTATACCTTTATAAGTTTTCTGTCTCAATAAGGTGACCTTTATGTATTATTAAAAATATATTTTATAAACAATAAGGTGACATTTATGTATTATTAAGAATACCCTTTTAAAACAATAAGGTGACCTTTATGTATTATTAAGAATACCGTTTATAAACAATAAGGTGACCTTTATGTATTATTAAGAATACCTTTTATAAATAATGCACGGCCGCGCACGATGGTGAACTGAGGAATTCACAGCCGCGCGCGTTGGTGGGCTGAGGGAATTGGCGGTGAGCTGAGGGAATTTTAGGACATTAATTAAAAAAAAAAAAAAAATATATATATATATATATATATATATATATATGGGCCAAGTCAAATAGTGGTGCACAGATTAAGATCCGTGCACCATGTTCATAGCAGCCCAACTCATGATTTAATTGTGGACATGATATCAATAGTTAACTTTTAAGTAGTATGATTGTGGTGGATATTTAACTCTTGGAGTGATAAAAGTAAAATATATACTTCCTTGTACTTATTAATTGTTGTTTTAGACTTTTATACAATTTTATTCCCAAATTATCACTATTAATATTACTTAATTAAAAGTTAGAGATTTAATATAATACCTTTTAAGAAATTAATTTAATTTCCTTTTCAATCTTAAATCATAAATTCTTTGATTAGTTAAAGGTATATTTATCCAATTTTTATGTTCCTTAATCTATAACAATAACTTCAGAACAACACTTATTTTGAAACAGAAGGAAGGAGTATATTTTAAATGATATAACATTAGAAAACCCACATTAATTAACCTAATGTATCCATAATTAATTAGACCATTCTATTTGATTCAGATAATTATGTGATTGCTATCCCAAAAATGGTAAATTCATTATTTACTTTTACTCATATATACTTTGTGTTAAAAAAGGGTATTTTAGAATTATTTTATATTTAAGGTTTCAAGATTTAGAGAAAAAAAAAAAAAAGGTTTGAAATGAATTATGTTTTACTAAACACTTTATTAATACACAACAAATCAATACGATGGTGGCTAAATGAATTGAACCAAGCAAACATGGGAACATGCTGCTATTTGACACCATTATTTGAGTTTAGTTTGACTCCTCAATGAACCAAATCTAGATGAGCTTTTGTATAATTACTCTATAATTTTTATTCTCGCGATCAAGTTTTAGGATCGAATGAATATTATATTAAAGTTTGAATAAATCATATTTTAAAATTAGTTCAAATCATGAATTTAAATCCATATCATTTAAAAGAATTATCAGTGAACTTATTAATTAATATGGATTCCAAATTCCTTTTCAAATACTTCTATTCGAACAATTTTTTTTCCATAATTATGACAAATATGTGCCAAATGATGGGAGGCTCATGGACTAAATAATAACGCCGATGAGCTCAATCACAGCCGTCCAACGCAATTAAACCATAATATTTGGATATGCTTCAAATCAAATCAATATCACAATAAACAAGAGCGCATATATAATATCACGACTTATTAGAAATAAAAAATAAAAATATAAAAAATAAGTTTGAGCAGGAAAATTATTACACATTAACACGATACATATTTTTAGATAATTATTTTATGTATCTAGATAATTATTGTTTTAGTATATATGGAAGATGAAAGACGTTATGTCATGTATTCTTCTATATAGATAAAAAAAAGTTATTTAATTTATATTGTGTAATGCAAATTTTTATATAATTCAAAATTTTAACTCAAATTGAGAAAATATATTTTTGGTTGTCAAGTTAAAATAACAAAAAAGGACAGATATTTATGTATGGGATAAATATTTATCATATTTAAAGCACACAAGATCTTCTATTACACTTGATGTTACATTTTTTGTTTCAAAATAATTACCACATAATACTTGTATCAATTGACATTATTAATTAACATTTGATGTGTATTAAACACAATGAAATATGAGATGTAATAACAAATGTAATAGAATAATCAAACTGTATTTAATGTGATACATAGTTTAACTATTTGGTTTATTAAAAAAAAAAGAGGTGTAGATATCAAATAACCCATTATTCGTCTCAAAATAAGTCGTTTTAGCAGTAAAAAAATTTTAAAAAAAAAGTCCAAAATAAGTGTTATTATAAAATTTCAAGACATATTTACTTATAATCTACTAAAAATATTTTATTTACTCCTACCAAATTAAAGAAGGTTGTTAAGAGGAATTAAGAGAAAAAAAAAACTCTCACAATATAATTACATAAGTGTAGATCAGTTTTTATATCACATTTCTTAATTTATGTCGATAAAATCTAAAACAACATTTATTTTGGAACGAAAAAAATATTTGATATAAAAAAATGTGGAAGGTAGATTACACCGTGGTATTATTAATATATAGATTATTATGATTATTGTATGCTAAAAAAACATATTTCCGCATAAATAAAATATGGGTTAATTTCAATTTTGGTCGTATATGTGAGACTATTTTCCATTTTTTGACAATTAAGTATATGTTTTTCAATTTTATCATGTACTCCCTCCGTCCCAGCTCAACTTGCCTACTTGCCATTTTTGTTTGTCCCAACTCAACTTGCCAGCCCATAAATGGCAAAAAAAAATTTACATTAATATCCCTATATTTCAACATTATTACAAAAATGTCATCAAAAAGTGCATATCCACTTGATTTGATGTGCATATTATTACAAAAATGTCATCAAAAAGTGCATATCCACTTGAGTCAACTGCATTTTCTTAATCTCCGTGCCCGGTCAACGTAGGCAAGTTGAGCCGGGACGGAGGGAGTATGTTTTAACTTTTTTTCCAATTTCAGTCAAGTTTTCCAATTTTGGTCCTCTATGTTTCAATTTTTTTCTAATTCCAATCCAATTTTGATCAGAATTCCAAAAAAATGTAAATGAGTACTGTGGTATTTAATTATTGTTTGTTGCACAATAATTCATACAATTTATATATATATATATATATATATATGAGTGTATTTGTGAGTTAAATGATCAGCAGTAGCTAAGGTTAAAAATCAATTCAAATTTACGATATATAGATCATGCATGAGACTAGATTCATTTAATTAGCTTGATTCATTAATCTACATAACCTACAAGTTTGATTATATTTTTGCATAAATATTTATTGAATTTAATAAATAAAAAATAAAATAGATATAATAATAAGTTATAATGAAAAAAGTCGTGTAAACCATACAATATGAATGGACGTTGACACAAAAATAAGTTAAGGATGATATAAAGATGTAGAGAATAAATGAGTGATTTAATTGTGGACATATCGATAGTATATTTAACTTTTGAAGTGAGCTAGAGAACTTAAACATGCACTTGATATGAAGAAAATGTGGGATGTAATAATAAAATAAAATAAAATAAACATATTTCCACATAAGTAAATAAAATGCAATATGAATTGGGCATCCACTTGGAAATGAATCAAGGGTGGTCATGAACATGCATCCCACTTGCTCATGTGAACCCTAATATCCTCCTTTTCATTTCTCAACATGAGAATTCAGACCAAACAAAAATGGAGTCTTGAGAGAGAGATAAAGACAGGTTAACCAATATTTGTACGCATTCACATACCACCTAAACCCAAGAAAGAAACCCCAAAAACCCATATTATATTACCCAACTTTGTTTATTTAATCTAATCATACATATCCATGGATCCAGTCTTCACTCTTCTCTCTCTCTTATTTCTTTAATATTCCCTAACCCATCTTTTCTCATCAAATAACCCTTCTTCATTTCTTAATCATCCACACACCCTTAATTTATTCCATGACAAACCGGTGGTGGGCCGGCGGAGGAGGTCTAGACTCGGCATCATCCTCATCGCCAGCTCTAATAAAACCGGATCTCGACATATCTCATAACATTGGAGCTTTTCAGGCATCTAATTCATCAGCCATGAAGAACCCAGATCTGAGCATATCCATCAACAACGTCGTTGAGGAGGATGAGAGGGAGCTGAGCGAGGGCGCGGTCGACGTTCCCACCCGGCGGCCGAGGGGCAGACCGGCCGGTTCCAAGAACAAGCCCAAGCCGCCGATCTTCGTCACCCGGGACAGCCCGAACGCGCTGCGCAGCCACGTCCTGGAGGTGGCCAACGGCTCCGACGTGGCCGAGTGCATCGCGCAGTTCGCGAGACGGCGGCAGAGGGCCGTCTGCGTGCTCAGCGCCAACGGGACGGTGACGAACGTCACCATCAGGCAGCCGTCGGCGGGCGGTGGCGCGGTTGCGCTGCAGGGGCGGGTCGAGATTCTGTCGCTGACGGGGTCGTTTCTGCCGGGGCCGTCGCCGCTGGGGTCGACGGGGCTGACCGTCTACTTGGGCGGCGGGCAGGGGCAGGTTGTGGGAGGGAGTGTGGTGGGGTCTCTGATAGCTGCTGGACCGGTGATGGTGATTGCTTCCACCTTTTCGAACGCGGTTTACGAGAGACTGCCGCTCGAGGAGGAGGAGGAAGGTGGCGGAGCGGCGGCTGAGCAGGGTGGGATGGGTGGTGATCCGACGTCGTCGATGGGTGGTTATGGTATGGGGGAGGGTTTGATGCATAATGGTGGACAGATGAACAGTGAATCTTATGCTTGGAATCATGGACAAAATCAGTACTAGGTATTTGTTAGAATTAAATTGGTGTTAATTGTCGGGAATTTCATAATCTTTGCCGGAATTGTTATTTTAAGCAAATTCTCTATATGTAGTATTTTTTTGGTTAAAATACTATAATCTTGGTTAAAATAACATTATCTTACATATGTAGTATTTTTTTTTGACCTTGGTCAGTTTTGAAAAAAAAGAAATGCTAATGTGCCAGAATGTGGCTAAAAAATTGACTGATGTCAAAAAAAACATGTTACATAAATTATGTTATTTTGATCAATAGAGAAAATTTTGGTTCAAATGACAATTGGAGTAAAGGTTATGATTTTTTTCGACAACTCTATAAATTGTGGGCTATATATGTTGAGAGATTTGACAATTTCGCTTTAAATATGTTGTGATGTTAAATTAATTAACAAATTAAGAGTTGTTAGGTTTTATATATGTGAATAATTTTATGTCATTTACGCTTAATTACATCGTTCTCCATTGATTGAAAAACTCTAGGTTGTGTGTTTGTGGAGAAGTTGTTTGATCGCAAAATTCAAAACAAAAAACCTATTCTATGGTTAAAAAGAAATGGCTAGTTCTAAACAAGCATTTATGGTTCAGGTAATTCATGGACAATATATAAACATAATTGTGATCGTTTTAATTAAGATATATGAAGTGGTATTGTTTCATGATTAATGTGTGTGGTGGGCATTGGGCAATAGCACTGTGTGGGTAATTGCCATGAAAAATGCATTGAATTTGGATTCTACTCATTTGTAATTTTTTAATATTGATTATAGTGTTAATGCAATGAAATAGAAGATTTGTTAATATTAGAATTTGACTGAAAAATGAAGCTCGATAAATCGTTCTTCTTGTTTTCTTTGCTTATTGCACTTAATTAATTTTATTTTCAAAGTTGAAGGTTCATGCCAGTTAATTTCTTTCTTTCTCCTCTCATTCAATTTCTTGAACTCCAATTTTTTTATGGATTTGATAAAAACTTTTGATTTGTTTGATGTTTTATATTTTGGATAGGATTTTTACAAGGCCGTCTCATTAATCTGATTGATTCTATAAAACATGACAACTCACACTTCATTATAAACAACAAAAAATAGAGATTAACTTATGAAAATGAGTTTTGATGTCTCACGAAATTATTGCAATGTAAGCTCGGTCTCATACAAATTTGTATAGAATATTGAAACTTTTTATTGACATAGAGTATTACAATAATATTAATAATACACATTGATAAGTGTTTACTAATACTATATAATTAGAATAGAGTTAGAGTAATGACATAATATACTCCCCTAAAAAATTACATAATATAAGAGATGCAATAGAAATTATAGGAGAGATTCAGGGGTATTTGACCTTCTCTCCCTACAACTACTCATATAAATAAAATGGTTTCATGTTTAAGATAAATAAATAGATATGAATTTAATATTTGAAATTGAATACTATTTATTAGTAGCTGAGTTGCGTTGACTTTTAGAGCTCCAACATTTGGAACAAAATAAGCTGACGAGACTTGTACGACTTTGTACGACTTTACGCTAATCCAAATTAAATGACCAGTTCAAAAGACGTCTCTTCTCAATTCAATATAAAATGTTTTATAATTTTGGCACTCTTTGTTTTTTATTTACAAAATTGATATTCAATATTTTAAAAACCAAAATATTTGGTACATTCCATCAAGTTGCCGTCCACATTTGCAGAAATTACCTAACCATAATATTTTGGAGGAAAAATTGATATTTTTTTCCCTAAATTCCCAAATTCATTCCCTCATTTTCAAGATGCCCAGGATTCTCCGAAATTTTGAGAGAAATTGTGGAAGTAAAAGTAGGATATCTTCAAAAGGGAAAAATGAATTTGGGAATTTGGGGATAGAGAACGTTAATTTTCCCTCCAAAATATTAGGGTTAGATAATTTCTATCAAATGTGATCGGAAACTTGATAGAAGATATCATTTGTTAATTTTTAAAACATTGGGTATCAACCTTGTAAATTGAAAAACTGGGATACCAAAGTTGAAATAAAGATATAGTTCTGGCACCAAAATTATAATTAACCCTCAATTTAATTATAATAACCATCTTTCCTTCAGTATGCATGCATACACATACGTTTGACCAATTATACTCACATTGAGCATTAGAAAAAAGACTCCCTTTAAAGCATATTGTTAAGCCTAGAGAGAGAGAGAGAGAGAGAGAGTGATAGAGCAGATATATGAAGTCAAGTATTGAGGTAACTGTTGTTAACCAGCATAATAGAATAGAATAGTCCAACACATGATGCACAGCTAAATTTCAGTGCAAAAATTTTACCAGAGACCATACAAATACAAAATAACCAAAAAAGTAGAGCCATATCATATCATTATAAGCTGAATGCTCAACTCAAACATACATTACTTTTATCCCACAAAATGCGCCCTGAAACCTCTCATGTCACAACAATCATGGTCATGTCAGATGCAACATTTTCTCGACACTAAGCATCCTCGTTGAAGTTCACTGCAAGATCCCAATAATGACCAACACCATGATCTGAAAAGAATTTACGTGCAGCTGCCTCTGTTCTACATTCCTGAACCATAAATCTGTGGAAACTCGGTTTAGCAACACTTCCTTGCCAAACAAGCACACATTTGTTCACAGGTTTCTCCTCCTCCTCGTTTTCATCCTCGTCTTCTTTTTCAACAGTAGCAGTCCAATCAATCCTCCTAAGCATAAGCTTCCCATATCTCTTGATCGATTTGGCACCACCTTCTACGACAACCACGCTGATCCCTTCTGATATTATCACACATCCAGTCAGCCTGTTCTCTTGGGCATTGATATCAACCTTGAAACGGGCCTGGGGATGAGAAAGGTCGTTGATCTTGTAGACTGAGACCATAGTATCAAGTGTGTTCTGATCATCAAAGAGCTTCCTCTCTTTCTTTTCACGACGCTCAGCTGGTGTGAGCTTACGGGCAATGTTCCTGTCGATGTGGGCTTGCTCACGCTCAGCTGCAGCACTTCTTATTTCCATTTCAAGTTTTGTGGGATCCTGGGTTGCTTCTGAGCCGAGAACTTTCATGAGGTTGCTCATTTTGACTTTAGGTTTCGGTGGCTCTACCACACCTAGTCTAATCATCTCTTGCCTATCTTTCTCCCGAGCCAACCGACGCTGTGTGCGAAGCTTCTTCTGCTCCTTCTTGGTTAGTTTCAAAGGTTGAGGTGGAGGAGGTGGGGCTTCAACTGGAGGTTCAATAGGCCGAGGGTGTTCCATGTATATAGTGATCTTGTCCAGCTTGATCTTTTCTTCATTCATGTTACCATCTATCATATCACCATAAGTACCAGAGTGCAGAAAAGGCACATCCCTGCAAGTTAGAAAGTTGATTTTAACTTCTTAATTCTTTAAAAAAAAAAGATAAGATAATTATCCAAGTTCCCCAATGTCATGGCCTAGTAACAGAAGATTGCTAAAAGTATCAAACTGTCTGTCCCTCCAAGTAGTGGAGGAAATTATGGATGGAAGGCCCTCAATAATAGAAGGCATTTTTAGATCTCCCAACCAACAGGACGGATGTATATACAAGAGTATATATACATGTAGTTATAGGTATGATATATTATAATGCATTTACAGTGTACAAAAACTAACTTCGCCTTGAAAAGTATATGAATCAAAATTTGTGAAGCAAACACTTTCTTTTACCACTTAAAACACCAAAATGACATCACAGGAGATAAATGAACTTCAGCTAGTTTACACATAAATTTCAATAACTTTCATGGTATCTTCTCAAACCATATCTTTAGATTTTCAATAAATTAACACGCAGCAATACATTCAAATATTATAGCCAACTGGCCTGAATAGTGACTTACCACCACTCGACATCAGGAATTGCTTCCTTGGGTTTTTCTTTTTCTTTGGTAATCACCCTCTCTCCTACCTCAATCAGATTCGGGTTTATATCAGACTCTGACTTTGCTTTTGCCAGCTGGGCTTGCTTTACCTTTAGTTCCTTGGCTTTTGCTTCTCCGAATTGAGCCTACAAACGCCAATGAAGAGTCAGTGCAGGACCCTGTAAGTTGATAGGATATGAATAATGCAAGTATTGAAAAAAATATATATACCTTCAATTTAATGACTTCTGCATCTTTTGACCACTTGCCTTCCTCAACAAACTGGAAAGACATCCTCTTAGGCCTCAATAGCTTAGTTTTATCAATCCCCATCCTTGCATCAAAATGGGGATTCGTATCCGGATCCACATCAAGTTCAGGTTTGAGAATTTGGAAGGCATCTTTCTTTTGCTTGTTAATGTTTACCTAGGAGGCAAAAAAGGATAAGTGGAATACCAAAATGGAAATAAAACCAATCAAGCCTACTAATTTACAAAACATTCTTCTCTGTTTACTTGATCAAACAAAATTTCAGAACATCTCATACAGTTTCAATTGATATATGTGATACTGTTTTTTATCCCACGAGAGAAACACTAAAATGGGAATAATCCTATGAAGCTTACTACTTTAAGATACCTTTTATTTTCTGTTTAATTACTCAAAATTATGTAACGATTTCTAAATTCTTATAGATAAATCTGATATTTATCTATACCTTGAGGGTACTCAAAGCGTTCACTTTTGGAACGTTCACCACATTGCCATGCTCATCAATCTCCCTGCCTAGTGCATCCAAGCGAAGTACAGGTGCTTTTGAAGGCTTTGGTTGAATTGCAACCTCCGGGGGCATCTGCCCCGGGAACATATTTATGAGAGGAGCAAATTCTGGGTCTTGCCGAAATCCCATCTTGGCAGCTAGTTCCTGTGCACGTTTTACAGCTTCATATTTTTGTGCTGTGAGTCCAGGAAGATGAGGCAAACCAATCTGTGATGGCGTGACAGGACTTGATGCAGGTAAAGTTGTTGTGCTTGTTGCGACTTCAGAAGGAACCTTGACTGAAGCAGATGCTGGAGGAGCAGGTGTTGGCAATATACCTTTAACAGAGGAAGAAACTTTAGCAGCATCTTTTTGTGTTGAGCCAGCATCTCTGTTCAACTACACAACGTGAAAAGGAAGGAAAGGAAAATTTTAGAATCAAACTTACGTAAAAATAGACAGAACATGTCACCGCTATCAGTAGCAGCATGAATTGTAGAGAATATCAGAATGCACATGTTAGAAACGCCATAAACAAAGAAAACAAGAAAAACCTAGGAACTTACGGAAGGAATCTTCTTCATCCTTTCTGCAAGCTCCTTCTGCATTTGAAGGGCTCTCTTAGCTTTTGCTAAAGCATCAAGGGACAAGCCCCCACTCTTGCCAGCATCTGAAGCTGTCCCATCTGTACTGGATTTCCCAGGAACCTCATGAGATCTGTTAATATTAACTCCCTTATTTTCATTTGTCTTGTAAATTGAAGATACCTTAGTAGCAGGAGAATCATTACGAGCCTCAAAAGCAGCAGGTAAAGTTCCAGATGGTGTGGTGACTGGTCCAGTTGCAACCCCCTGCAAGTAGAATGTTGTCATACTTTATATAAGAACACAATTGCAAATATATCATAAAAATGAAAATTATATTTAAAGTTACAGATCAAACAGAATGCACAAAATTCAAATTTTCAGCATGTAAGGGCAAGTAGAATTCCAAAGTCACCATATATTTCTTGAGCTCCAATCCTAAATTGATCTAAAAACTAAGGTATAAAAAAAGAACCATGTAATCATACCGACAACTCCAAAGAGGATAGAAGTGTGTCAATGATTACTTTAGATGGAAGAACAATTAAATAAAGACCAAGACTTTTAGGAAATTTAGGTAAAAAATACAGCATAAACAGAGAATCAAATTTTCGCCACAGATTGCTCCAGAAAGTAAATATAAACAATGTCAGGAAGCATGTAGAAAAATATCTATCATCAGAGAAGGAAATTAAGAATTCCAATAGCGAATAAATAACAAATGTCTATATAAATAAGAAGTCTAACATATGGTGAGTTTCTAAAGCACTAAATTATATAGTAGATTTCAGGAGTACCAATATAAAGCAATTAAATACTTAATCAAACTAGATAGCATAACCATGAACAATGTTGTGAAACAACGGATTCTTCACTTTCTCACAAGATTGGATAAAGTTAGCTAGATGGCTTCAGGTTTAAAATACACCATTTCCTGGCATAGAGGAAGAAAAAATCAATCAAATACTAACAACCAACTATTCTCACCATGTAATATTGGGTATTCCACCAAATACACCAGATCAATATATATCATTTTCCCTTTTGTAACCCATAATTATCTAGAGTTTTTCAAAACATAGATTCAAAAGATTTGGGCAATGAGATTAAACTGAATACTGATAGTATTGCAAATCAAAAAGGGGAATGACTAAGCTTACAACTATCTGCTTTTTTTCAACGACAGGATTCCTATAACACCCAGTTACTAACTTACTATCTTGTAGATTATAGAAGCACGGCAATGGCATGGTCAGATATCACAGATTCCACCAAGTAATTATTTGAATCAGTCATTCAATATCGGTAGATGACAGAAAAGCAACAAGAGAGGTTGCACTCACACACACAATCAACATGGAGTTTCCATGCTCAGTAATGTAACACATGGAGAGCCAAAATTCAACATCTCTGCCAGCGATCATTTTCCATAAAACTGCACATATAAATTACCTAAAGATACTAAGTTTCATGAAGAGCCTAAATGATCATGTGGGTGAAATAAAAGTGTCACTTCCCTATTAGTACTAATACCAAACTGATTCTGTTCAAACTTCAAACAAGCAAATATGGGAAGCAAAAAGGGAAAATGAATTTACATTGGCACCGGAACCAGTCTCGCCACGCTCTCCACTGTCACGCGGCTCATATTTTGAATCTTTCTTCACAGATTTGTCTTCAATTCCCAAACCCTCACCTTCTCTAGAGTCTCTATCATCCTCCTTCGCCTTAACATCCTCAAATCGACGTTTCTCCCTTCCATTCTCAACCCTAGTTCTCTTATCACTCCTCTCCTCACTCTCACCCCTCTCCTTCCTCTTCTTCCTCTCAACAGAACGAGATCTCTCGCGCTCGCGGCGGGTATCTCGATCCCTGCTACCTTCTATTTCAGCTCTAGAGTCGGACCGGCGGCGATGGTGCTCATCAGATCTGTGGCGGTCTTCATCGTGCTTGGAGCGGTGGTGGTGATGGTGGTCTCTGGATGCTTCTCTATCTCGATGTGAATCGGATTCTCTTCGCTTACGGCTCGAAGTTTCTTTCTCCATTGTTAGGGTTGAGTTTCTCTCTCTTGAAGATGATTTGTTTGAGGAGATAGAACTTCCTTTATGAGATGAAGCCGACCGGACCAGTGAACCGGATCCAATAAACCGGCCGGCTCAGCCTCAATTAAATAGACCCAATTCGATTTTTACTCTTTTATAAACTTTAATTTAATCTTTACTAAAAACAGAAACCATAAGCTGACATATGTGAACTTAAATCTTTTTTATCTTAAATTTAATTAATCATAATCATACATTTGTCTCGCATTTATCTATTTATTAGTGTTTAAAATTATACTAATTTAATTCTTAGTTAAAATGAAAACTTCTCTTTTCTAAACATTCTTTCTTATTTATTACATTTTAGTATGATAATGATTGGAAATTAAAATATATAGATACATACATCAATATAATATAATATAATACATTAAATTATATTTGAGTTTATTTTATATCAATTAATACTAAATTTAAAAAAAAAACTATTAGATTATTCATTTTCAATCAACCTATGATAAATATTAACTTACTTCATTATAAATAATATTTATTATTTTATTCTTTAATATTATATTATATCTCATATATACGTATGTATAAAGATAGAATTAAAATTTTGAACAGAAGAAATTAGGAAAGTTCTAAATTTAAGTACACTCACCATTTTATCTTAAGTATAAAAATGCAACATTAATTTTAAATACATATAGTTAAATTCCATATATATAATTGTTAAAGATAGAAAAAAATGTATTCATATATATTAAGACAAATATGTCTATAAATTGACATTACAAATACTTTTTAAACCATGTGATTATGAAAATATTTTTTAAGAAAAAAATAAGATTAGTAATTAATTCAAGAAAAAAAAAAATTGTTGTTCGTTGATATTAATGCATAAAAGAAAACACTAATGAAAATGTGATGTTAATTTATATTAATACAAATATGTATTGAAAAACTCTAAATATATTGTATTTATGTTATTATTGTATGAATTTCAATATTAATTTTATTTTAATATAACATGTAGTTAAGGTATATGTATTACAAACTTCATTAAAAAAGATCTTAAAAATCCATAATAAAATGTTAAATATTATTCGCTAATTATAAAATTTTGATTACCATAAAACGTCTCCTTTATACAAATCAAGATTATTCTCCAAAATATTATATTTCTTACTTAAAATGTATTATATTTTTATATTGATATTTTAAAAATACTTGCTTGAACATGAATAACTCTCTTGGTATTCTACGTGCACTTTTTACGTGAACCAATACATACATTTCTACGTGAACCAGCTCTCGATATAGCTTTTGCCATATTGTATCATCTCATAAATATGAGTATTTATTTTGATAAATCACATGTATCGTATTGGGTTTCACTCTAATTTTTTGAATGCTTTTAATTCTCAAATAATTTTAGTCTTATATTAAAATAGATTTCAAAAGCTTTTAATGATAATTCATAAGCATATTAATCGTTGTAATAATTAATATTGAGTGACTCATTGTTCTGTAATTTACAAATTTGTATTATGTTTTTAGATATTTGACAAAATTATATAATATACACAGATATTTATGTGCAAGTGCACTGACCATACCATGTAATTCGGATCATATGGCCTGATAAGTGATTTTCACGTTCTAAACGCGAGTATAATGTAAGATTATTGAGCTATCTACTTAAATATTACTCAAGTGAAACATGTTATAAAAACATCATTCATTTCTTAGTTATATAAATTATAATCAATCGTGGCACAATGTAACCATTTGTAATTTTTTATAAAAGAAAAACTATGATGATCGACAGTTTTTTGCACGTTTAAATTGCAATTTTCAGAATTTCTGATAGTTGTAAAATATTAAATTATTTTGATAATCGAATTATTACTTTTTATAATGCAAATTTTGTTATATTAAATTGTGATGGATATTATTGACATATCAATATAATTAAGAGTTTAAATTTTATTATTTTAGATAATATGAATGAATTCAGTTTAAAAAAACAAATTGAAACAATAGTATAAATAATTCATTGTCATACTTAAAGTTTAAGAAATTAAAATAAATTTGAATAGTTCTACATAATCGAAGTTAAGGAGATGAGACATATTATTTAGTTTTCTTTCTGAGTGTGCTTTGATTATGTGCGAATAATTATTTATTCAAAATATGATAAAACAAAATATATAAAGACAAAATGATTATCATGTGTGAAAGAGAGTGTTTACTGAAATCTCCCCTACGACTTTCAAACAGTGTGAGAGTGGTTTTCATCTTAAAGAATGAATCGAAGGGGCTTTTCCTTGGCCCAATTTCTACCTTCTTCCATCAATTCCTTTCAATCTGGTAATTTTTCTCATACCCCAATTCATTATTTCTGTACGAAATCTGTTGCTAATCGCAATTCTCCTGAGAAAAGTTATGTTGATCTGGGAAATATTAATGGGTTGAATGATGCGCTCATTGTGTTTGATAAAATGACCAAAATGAGGCCTCTCCCCTCTGTCAAAGCATTTAATCAACTACTGTCGTGTGTGGTTAAATTAAAACAGTATGATGCTGCCATTTCCCTTTTCAGAGATTTCTGCAATTTAGGGATTTCAATCGATGAATACATAATGACTGTTGCTATCAATAGTTATTGTCTTTCTAACAGAGTTGATTATGGGTTTTCGCTTCTGGGTTGGTTCTTCAAGTGCGGTTATGTTCCTGATGCTGTCACTTTTAACACCTTATTAAAGGGTTTGTTTCGAGAAAACAGGATTTCTGAAGCTCAAGAATTGTTTCAGAAGATGGTGAGAGAAAGGTTGTGTGAGGTAGATGTAGTTAGTTATGGGACTGTGATTGACGGACTTTGCAAGGCTGGAAACACTGCAATGGCCATGAAACTGCTAAGAGCAATGGAAAAGGGGAGATGTAAGCCTCACCAACACATCTATAGCACAGTTATTGATGCTTTGTGCAAATCTAGAATGATAGACTCTGCCTTGAAGCTCTTTGACGAAATGTGTAAAAAAGGCATCACACCTGATGTTGTCACCTACAATGCTTTGATTTGTGGCTTATCTAGTTTTAGCGAGTGGAGGCAAGTTGAGATATTATTGAAGGAGATGATAGCTTGCAAAATCTGTCCTAATATTATCACATTCAACATTGTTATTGATACCTTTTGTAAGGAGGGGTTGGTGGATGAAGCAGAAAAAGTTCTCGACATCATGATACAACAAAATGTGGTTCCTAATGTTGTCACCTACGGTGCATTGATGGATGCGTATTGCCTTCAAGGACAAATAGATAAAGCTAGGGACGTTTTTGACCTAATGGGTAGCACAAATATTGCTCCTGATAATCACATCTATTCCATTTTAATCAATGGATATTGCAAGAAAAAGAAGATAGACGATGCCGTTCATCTTTTCCGTGAGATACCACGTAAGGGGCTAAAACCAAATGTGGTTACATATAGCTCTATGTTGCAGGGATTGTTTCTATGTGGCAAATGTTCTGACGCAGTAGAGCTTTTTGATGAGTTGCAAGTTGTCGGGCTAAAACCAGATTTTCACACTTATTGTATCTTGTTGAATGGATTGTGTGAGAATGGGCATGTTGAACAAGCATTCTTGTTGTTGGATGCATTGAAGCATGAGGGGGAACATCTTTATATCAATTACTATAACATTGTCATGAATGGATTCTGCAAAGGTGCGAAACTTTACATGGCTCAAGCTATTTTTAATGATCTCCCTTCCAAAGGATTGGAACCTGATATAGTAACATACACTACCTTGATTGATGGATGTTGCTAAAATGGGGTAATGGAGGAAGCTAAACATCTTTTATCAAAAATGAAACAGGAAAATTTGCTCCCAGATGTTGTCACCTACAATGTTATAGTACAAGGATTCCTGAGGAGTGGTGAATATAATAATGCAGCAGTATTGTTTGAGGAAATGAATGCTAGAGGATTCATCCCAAATCCATCCACACTTGAGTTGATGCTTGAGTTACTTGGGACAAAGCAACAAAATCCTACCATCTTTAAAATGTTTCAATTGTTAGCTCCAAATGCTTTGAAGCAGAAATGATGCTCCGAAGAAGTTGCTTCTCAATCGTCTGAAAATGAGGAAGAAAATGTAATTCATGGCTCTTTGTAATAGCATTCTAAAACTTAAATGTCTTAGTAATTTGTTACTCAAGGAGGTTGTGAAGTAAGAGGGAATTGTGTTAATTAATAAAGTTGTAATTGATCTGGATTATGTTTTCATGTTTTACAACAATTCAATCTCACAAACTTCTTCATTGTTAGGCAAATGGCATATGGTTTTCACAAAAACTCATGTGAGACGGTCTCACGGATAAAACTCACGTGAGACCTCATCTCACACAAACTCATGTGAGACACTCATGTGGGATCATTTCACACAATGCATTAAAATTCCGTGAGATGGTTTCACAAGAGACTTACTATATGGTTAGCTATAGTGCGTTGATGGATGGTTATTGTGTTCAAGGACAGGTAGATAAAGCTAGGAATGTTTTTGATTCAATGGCTAATAAGAATATTGCTCTTGATCACCACAGCTATAACATTTTAATCAATGGATATTGCAAGAAAAAGAAGATAGAAAATGTTGTTCCGTGAGATGCCAAGTAAGGGGTTGAAGCCAAATGTTGTTACGTATAACAACTCTATTAAATGGATTATTTCATGGTGGCAAATGTTCTGCTACACTAGAGCTTTTTGATGTGTTGCAAGTTGTTGGGCTAAAACCAGATTTTTACACTTATTGTAACTTGTTGAATGGATTGTGCGAGAATGGGCATGTTGAACAAGCATTCTTGTAGTTGGATGCATTGAAGCATGAGGGGGAACATCTTCATATCCATTACTACAACATTGTCATGAATGGATTCTGCAAAGGTGAGAAACTTCACATGGCTCAAGCTATTTTTAATGATCTCCCTTCCAAAGGATTGGAAGCTAATGTAGTGACATACACTATCTTGATTGACGGATGTTGCCAAAATGAATGCAACCACACTTGAGTCGATGCTTGAGTTACTTGAAACAAAGCAACAAAATCCAATTATCGTTAAAAAAAATGTTTCAACTGCTAGCTCCGATTGCTTTGAAGTAGAAATGATGTTCCGAAGAGGCTGCTTCTCAATCATGTGAAAATGAAGAGCTATGCTTTCTGAAACTTTCATCTCTTGTAATTTGTGTATTCATTTGTTTGATTGTAGTGAGGCTGATGTGGATTAAGTTTCCATGTTTTACGACAACCACCATACTATCTATCTGTGACCATTTAATTTCTTAATATTGTTATGTTTTGATGCAATCAAGTTTTTTAAAGTTAGTTTCAATCTAGTAAAAATGAAAAATACATACTTTTTAAAAAAACAAAAAAGGTTACATAAATAAATATCCCTATGAAAAATATGATCCTAGAAATATTTATAAGCACGATTTGAAACATTATACATAAAATTTCATTTTACATCCTATTAGTGCTACCATAGTGCACTACTAAATTAGTTGCAGCAATTTGTGATTTGCCCCCATGATCTTTTCATGTCGGATTTTTACAAAGCCACACACACACACACACACATATATATGTGTGTGTGTGTGTTTTGGATGAAACAAGAAAGAAAACCATGGATTAGCACCTAAACAAGGCTTAGATGAGGTCATTTAGAACACTGAATCACCATGTAATTAAAACATGTCATTTAGATTTAGAGTATACTAGTGCAATGGCAAAATACTTTTTGTATCTTGTGATGTTTGGTTATGGAACAATTACATACAACAATGATCCCTTCATTCTAACTCTATCAAGTTGGCTTCTAATTGGATTGATTACATCAAAAGACTATCATGTTAAGAAAGCTACAAACAAACACACAGCCCTAAAAGCCACACAATCTGGAGGCATAAAGAAAGCTACATTTTCATGGATGCAACTTATCATATAGCTGGGAAACTTCCAAAAGCAACAAGAGAAACATTTACTTAGTCGCACCAAATTACGTTGTTATAGCCCGACATCACAGTCCTTCGCTGGAGGCTTCCTCCTTTGCAGTGTCCTTTGATAATGCTTGGATATGAGTGCTTTTGAGTTCCTCATACTGCAAGAATATGTGAGAATATGAGGAGCATAAGGAAAATCCTTTACATGATAACAGAATGAATATAACATAACTTTCATAGTTTTTCAATGTTCCATAATATTGAATGCCATACAGGGAAAAAGAGAACGAGAGAATTCTCAAGGAATGTAAATCTGCAATAATTACTTGTCTAGGAGTTTCAAGGATACCAAAAAGCAGGATGACGAATTCAGATTCTAAAATGACAAGCTGGAATAATGATAACAGCATAACAAAATTAAAGTAAGATACCTCTCGAGATTTTTCTTGGTGCGCAGCCAAAAGCTCATTGTATCGTATCTGTAAATCTGAAAAATCACCTTGCATCTTTTCATATTCAGCCAGAGTTGGACCTCCTAACTTTTGCTGGATGAATCTGGTAAAGCATTAGTAAATGGCTCATTTAGCAGCATTACTTTGTCGAAAGTACAATTAAGGAAAAACAGATGCTGATAATTGAAAATTTAAAAGTCAACTTTCTCCTATTTAATGCTTGAGTCGCAATTCGACGCCTCTATGGCTGTAGTATGACATCTTATCATAACATCACAAAACATTCATTCGGTTAATATTGCGTGCTTTTCACAAACTATACAAAATAGAATAAATCTGCTCAAGTTCAATTGCTCCTTATTATACTGAAAACATGCCACTATACACACAAGTGACCGATTAATCTAACAACAATTATGGATTATTCATGATGTACTTACTCAATAGCTGAAGAAGGTTTGTCATTCTGCTCATATAGGGCAACCAGAACTACAAAAAGGAAAACAATTAACACAAGAACAGAAGCTCAATATCCACCAATAATAAGTTAAAAAAAGGAATGTTAAAGTGGTTGCAACCTTTTGTCAAGGCATCAAGAGCTCCACTGGATTCCAGGTACTTTCTAAAAGCTTCCTTCTTTGCTTCCTTTTCCTGTCACAGAACCTTGTTCTTCATTCGAACTCAATAGAGGGAAGCTTTAATGCATATTATTACTTACAGAAGACATCTATTTACATTCGCACTCAATGTTCACATAAAACGATTTTCATCTGAGAGATCAAGTAGCAGAAGTATATTCTATTTACTGCTATCTATCATTTTTTAGATGAAGAAACTAAAATCTTTTCTAGAAGTGATGAACAATTAGGAGCATTGGTAAAATGAAAATGGCAAGTAATCACCAAGCCAAGGCATTCAAATGAAGGAATCACAGATAATGGACGATAAAAAGATAGCAAAGTTGCAATCAATTTTTATAAAGTCAGAGTTAGCAAAATGCCCAAGACAAAGCTTTCAGTCCCCATTCGTGATCACTTACGGTGGCATAAGAGTCAAGAGGATATGAAGATATTGCTATCTACATCAACAAATATAGTATAAGTGCACCTTTAGAGAAAGACTAAAAAAACTATTGATGATTGTGGATTTAATGGTTTTTTTCCTACAAAAAAGGACCCTACATGTTCAAAATAATGGGAAATCATGAAGCAACTGTGACAAAGTCCATGTCGATCTAAGTTGTCAAGACGTTAACTAAAAGTATATGTTTTTCGTATTTTTTAAATCATCCACGCATGATATTTGAATGTTGAAGTAACACATTCCTTGTTGAATGAATTTTCAAGTTCTGGGACTTTGATTTATTCCAAGGAAAAGAAAATGGGTTTTTTTTTTCATATAGTACTTTAAACTCCTTCCATGGAACTATTCTTTCATCAAAAGACTGTTTGAGAGGTACAAAGTACCATCTACCAAAACAAAAATTTAAGGGCTTATAAATTTTATAATTCTATCTACTTCATTAGACACAATTGGAAAATAAAAATAGATCTTTATAAATATTGCCAACTTATATCCTTTCTTGAGCATTTATCACATTTAGATCACATTTCTAACCAACTGATTAAAATGCAACTTCCAACTTAACGATCAAATAAAAGAGTAAAAATATCTAGCCAATTAAGGCAAACCAAAAAAATTAACCACAAAACTCCATTGATTAGCCACATTATGAGCTAAGGCAGATTCTACATTGGCAATTTGGCATCATCTTGGTGTCAATTCGAAATGAAAGGGGGAAAAGAGGTAATCTGATCCAAAAATCATGCCAGCATTAACAGATCAACACAAAAGGCAATCATAATTCTAAATTTTCCTGTGAACACCATTAGCAAAGCCCTAGAAACACCAAATTGGATGATAACCCCCATAAATATTCAGCTCAGATCATAAACCAAAACCCACATTGTAGGATTCAGATCTTAAAACATTTCTGGCTCTGCAACTAATTTTGCATCTACTGATCTCCAAAATGCTGCGAGAAGATAAATCTTACTCCAACACAAAGTAAATAAATTAGCTACTGGCAGAAAATTCATAAATATCCAGATCTCGCAATTCTTAAGAAGAATAGCTCAGTAACCTTCTTTTACAACAAATCGATAGAAAAAGGCGAGGCGTGTAAAATTGAATTTACCATGACTTCCAAAGCATTCAACGCTGCCCAGTACAGAACGACTGCCGTTAACAGATGATTACGTCTCTCCTTTCTGGTGAGAGAGAGAGAGGATCAGTGGATCACGCTATGATTTAAAGCTTCTTCGTATAATCTCTGCGCGTGTAAATCTTTGGCTCAATAGTAGTGTAAGAATTCTTCAATGGATTCGGCTATCCGCACCCCATCAAATACTAAACACAGCCCAATACAAGTGTTACTGTTCACATATGTGATGTGAACAGTAACACTTGTATTGAGGTGTGTTTAGTAATATGTGTGGTGTGGATAGCCGCACCCTTCTTCAATTAGGTGTAAGATAATCTAATAAGAACTCATCGATCACGTGGAATCTAAACAGAGGAATGTGTTTTAAGTGTCATGAAATTAATGTGTAGCTATAGTGAACAAGAGTTTGATCCGGGCCGGCTATCCGCACCCCAAAATTTCTAAACACACCCCATTTTTTTAAAAAATGATTTAAAAAATTCAAAAAATAGTAAAATTACAATTTTTCCCTTTTGAATTTAAAAAAAAAAACTAAAAATTTTTCAAATTTCTTTCCCTGCCCATCCCGTTTGCTTCTTCTCTCTTCTTCAATTTGTTTTTTGTTTTTCTCTTTCCTTAAACCTTAAATTTGTAAGGGGATAATGTATGAAAAATCATTCTATGAGTTAACAAACTATACAATAATCGTGTGAAATCGTGTAAAAAGAACGAAAAAAAACAACAAGTCTGGGACTCGTTCGATCCTGATTTGTCGAACACAAAAAGGTGGTCAAACACACCTCTGTGTGTTCGACTGGTGGTTGAACACACCTCTCTGTGTTCGATTACCAGTCGAACACACTTCTTTGCATAAGAGTAAAATTGTAATTTTGTTATTTTTTGAATTTTTTAAATCAAAAATAAAAAAATGGGGTGTGTTTAGTACTTCATGGGGTGCACATAGCCGGGCCCATTTGATCCAACAAGAAGATAAATAATTTATTTCTGCTTTTCAAATTAATTATTCTACAACTTAAAAATAGGAGGTTTGGTTTTTTTTTTAAACTAGATATTTGGCACATTATCTTGACGAAATACTTACGATATGATTGATATGGTGGAATAAAATTAGGTGGCAATAGAAGGAACCTAAGAATTGAGAGGTATAAAATGAATGGTATAAAAATGTTTATTCCTGTGATTTGTATCATAAAGGAATACAAATGAATGAAATAATCATTATGATTATATTTCAAAATTTATAACTACATATAAAATATTAAATCAACTTTTATTTGATCAAATTACCATCCACTATAAATTTAATATAATATTCTTGTTCCATTTATCACTCAAAATTTTAAATTATTTAGTATATTTAATTAATTAAAAAATTTACGGAAAATTAATCATTGCACTTAATAATATTAAGGTATATTATATTTAAATACTTTAATTTTAATTTATTATTAGTTTACTAATTTTGTATTATTTACATATTCTTCAAATAGTTAATTATATTATATTTATGATATTTTTTATTAATTATTTTATATGATTTTATGTTATTAAAATAATATTTTATATTATCTAAAAAAATTAATTAGTTTTAATTTATTTATATATTTTTAGATAAACTATTATTTATCATAATATTAATTTATCTTATTTGTATATATTAAAAACAAAGTTAAATTTTATACTATACTAAAATTATTTGTATTATTAATATTATATTCATATTATCTTTATGTTTTTAAGTTTTTTTACATTCATTTATTATTTTTTTATTACTTATGTATTTAATTTTATTATTTATTTGACATTTTAATTTTGTTTATTTTATATTAATTTTATAATTTATATTATTATAAATAATTTAATATTATTACAAAATTTTATATAAGAATTTTAATTTGGGAAGTTAACGTTTAAAAAAATAAAATAATTAAATAATGATAAAATTGTCAAAATTAATAAATATAGTTCACTTTCTCATAGGTATGAATACATAATACTATGGGGTGGGAAGAAATGGTCGTTCCCACATTTCATGGTAATAACAATTTATAGGGGAATGGTGATCCTTACTCTAAACGAATATAAATGAAAGTAGGAATGATGATTCCTTTCTCACCACATTCCATCATACTAATCATGTTGATAGAGTTGATACCTTAAGAGCATGCACTGAATGAACAACTGATACCTTAAGAGTAAACAACTGATACCTTAAGAGTATACATCTGATACCTTCATTGGATGAATTATAAATGATATTAGGTGGTGCACGGCACATACCAGCCCCGGTGTGGCCGCGCGTGGAAGAGGCCCACGCACCAGGTCGAGCTGCACATAAGTTTTTGCGATTGAAAATAATTTTGTAAGAGAAAAATGATGAAAAAAAACTATATATGATGATTAAAGTATAAGAGTGGAGTATACAAATAAAAAATAAGGTTAATTACAGAAAAAATCACAAACTTGGGGTCTAGTTTCAATTGCAACATGAACTTTTGACCATAACGTCAAAAACATCCAATTTAAACACATGTTTCAATTCAGACAAATTTTAACTTTTTGGGCTCCAATTTCTAATGTGGAGCCCGAAATATAAAATTAAAACACAATCATCATCCTAGTCATCAACCCACATAGGATTAAAAAATTAAAAAAGAAAATTGAAAAAGAAAAGAAATAGAAGAAAAATGTATTTTTTTTACAACAGCTCGCTAATTTCCTCCTTCTCTGTCTTCTTCTTCTTCTTCTTCTTCTTCTTCTTCTTCTTCTCCCTCCCTCCCTCTTGTCACCGCCGACCATCCTCCTCTCGTTGTTTTTTTTCTCTCGTCGTCGTCGCCCTTCCCCCCCTCTCACGGTTGTCATCTTTTAAAATCAAACTCTAAAATTAAAATCCAAATTTCGAAAGTTGATATAAAAATTGAAAAGTTCAAAACAAATGAAAAATACAAATCAAAACATCTTTTGAAAGTTTATATATTGGAGAGCAAAATTGCTAAATCAATTTGTGAATCCATATGTAAAAACGAGAATCAAGAAATGAGTTTTGTTTTGGACTCCCAACGTATTTTGATCAATTTAACTAAAAAAATTAACAGTTTTATGTAAATTGATATGGGTATGTGTTTAGTTTTGAGTAAATGATCGTTTTGGTACCAATTTTGTGTATTTTGGTTGAGAAATGAAAAAAATC
The DNA here is from genome assembly GCA_954870855.1 of Scutellaria minor. Lineage (NCBI taxonomy): Eukaryota > Viridiplantae > Streptophyta > Magnoliopsida > Lamiales > Lamiaceae > Scutellaria > Scutellaria minor. The sequence continues at coordinate 2,704,060 of OX940728.1, read as the reverse complement.
AAATTTTGAAAGCTTGATGACCAATAATGGAGTTTTCCGACGAGATGGGTGGAGGATAAAAAGATGTTTTGGTGGATTTAATAGCTGTTTTTCTAAAAATTTTGAAGGGGAAATGATTTGGGGTTTATTGAGATTCATTTTGTAAAGTTTGGTAAAAGATGGAAAAAAATTGGAATTTTCCGACGATGTTCCGATGGCGGCGAAGCGGTGGTGCCGGCAGGAAGAGATGCAGCAATTAAATTTTATTTTTTGTTTTTCAATTTTTTTTTCTTTTCTAATTCCACGTGGGTTGATTGGATGATGATTGAACTTCAATTTTACATCTCGGGCTCCACATCAGTAATTGGAGCCCGAAAAACTCAAACATGTTCCGAATTGAAACAATAGTTAAATTAAACTATGTTACAGTCAAAAGTTCATGTTGCAATAAAACTAGACCCTAAGTTCGTGATTTTTTATGTAATTAACCCTAAAAAATATAAAAGACAATATTAGTTATGCTTGAAGGAATTCACTATTATATATAATAATATTAATTTGAAAAAATATAAAATCAACAATTAAAAAAAGTTTAAAAATAAAATTAACAATAATGGGTATTATTTTTCTTAATCAAATTAGTCCAAATAAAAGGAAAGATTTATTAAAATTATTAAAGTTATATAACAATTTGTACAACGCATATGAAAAACATGAAAAATCATTTGTATATTATACATGTTTTAAATTAAAATAATAAAAGATGTCATGAATAATTTGTTAGTCATTATATTATTACAAATTGTAAATATTAACACAATATATAATAAACCATGCATATTATATAATATGTATATGTTAAATTTCTATTTATGTACCAGTATGTCAATCTTATTGTAAATTTTGTACTATTTTAATGTAAAAATCATCATTCATCTTCACAACTCTACACAAATTTTTTTTTTCACTAAAAAAAATATTATTTCATAATATTCCTTATCATTAATTCTTTTTTTACTTTTTAGTTATCATATATTTATCAATATTCAGTATTATTGTTAAAAAATCAAATTTTGAATAAAATATATTGGTACAATATTACAATATATTGACCTCAATATCCAAATATTACAATTTATCGAATATGAATATCAATATATATGTATATATACATATTTTCAGATATTAAGGTTACTATAAATCCTCATCCATAATAATTCGAATATATCAAATAACCTACAATATCATTTAGGAAAAATATTATATCTATAAATTTTATTTATCAATAATTTTTTGTTTTATTATTTTTATGTAATTTTATTTCAATGGTAGTTAATGTTTAAATATTGAATTCATATTTTATTAATCTATATAATTTGTGTTGTATTTTAAATTTTATAATAGATCAAAATAATCATAATTATTATTATTGTTCAAATATCATATTATATATTGTACAATTTTACATATAGTTAAAATAATTTTAATATTAATATTCATCCTAAAATAGTATTTTAATTACATGTAATTTTTAATAAATTAATTGTGAATTTGAATCGGTCGATCAACATCCTCAACTCGGTAGATACATAAGATATGGTATTCACACTACGTATATGAATGAAAATGAGGAGGCGTGAAGAAAGGTGTAGCACCCCGGACCAAAAAAAAACGAAGCATAATTGGTTAATTAAATAATTAAACCCATAATTGAAATATTTTATGCGCGTTGATTCTTGATTGTTTAATTAATTACGTGCGTTTCAAAAATATGTTTAATGCATGTTTTAGGTGGATAAAATTTTATACGTGGAACATAGAATATTTTTATACCATGAGATGCGTAATGGAAAAACGAGAAGATAGAAACGAACTAGAGGTCAATCGGAGATCCGTAGCTCAAATGGCGAAGAAAAGAGCCAAATATGAAGGTTAGGTAAAACACGGGGGTAAAATCCTCATGAACGGTAAAAAGAAAAAATAATAATTTAATGAATGATAATTTAAATTTACTTGGTAAATAGTAACTTTTAAAATCTATAAATAGGGGTTCATTCGATTCATTCTTCATCGTTTTTCCGAACGAGCTGAAAGCGACGAAAACCCGTAAGTCTCTCTTTTCTCTCTCTCTTCCCGTTTTTCTGTTTCCGGTGCGCCATCGCCGGCGGCGGTCGAAAAATCTAAAAGTTGTCGGTTTCGGCTGATTTTCACACACGACGTTCGTCTCGACGAGACGAATCTAGGATAGGTCTCGGAATTCAATTCCGATTTCTTGTTTGCCGAAAAACGGTGAAAAACAGCCTCCAAAACCCTAAACCCTAAATTTCACCACCTTCTCTCTCTTCGGTTTTCTCTCTCTCACTCTCTCTCGCCTGAGCAGCCACCGGAGGACCACCTGGAGACGAGGAGGACCTGCCGGAGGGCCGGCGCCGCCGTGGGTGGCGGCGTCGGAGATGGACAGTGAGTATATATACGTATACGTGCATGTGTGTGTGTTGTAGGTGTGATAGTGTGTGTGTGTGTGTTGTGTGATCGGTTGGGGGCGACGCTAGTGACGCCGCCGAGTGGAACTTGATGTCTGGCGCCGGTGATGTGCCGACAAGGGTCCGAGGGTGGTGGCCGGCCGCAGGTGGCCGTCGGCCAAGTCAGTTTGTTAGTATGTGTGTTTATGCGTTTGTGTGTGTGTTTGAGCATGGTGTGTTTGGTTGTTGCTGGGGTTTGGGTTGGCCGGGAAAGGTTGCCGGCGACGGGGGGTCGCCGGCCGAGGGTTGGGAGTGGTCACCAGTGACTGGAAGTCGCCGGCCGGAGTTTTGTAGGTTGGGGTTTGGGTTGTGTATATGTGTATCGAAGGGTTTTGCGGTGGATTTTTGGGTACTATTCACCGCCGGAATCCGGCGAGGGATGGCCGGAGGTGCAAGCTTTCCGGCGGACATGGTGGTGGCGGCACAGGTTGTGCCGCCGTAGCCGGTGGCGCGTGGAAGTGGCCTGGTCGAGCAGGCCGACGTCGAGAGCGCTAGGCGCCGGCTGCCGAGAAAACTCGGCAGCTGCCGAGGAAGGCCACCCGCTGCCGAGCCGCCGAGACCGAGCTGCCGAGCGCCGAGTACCGCTGCCGAGAGCCGTGTACCGCTGCCAAGCCGGGTCCCCGATGCTGTCAAGAAAACTCGGCAGTTGCCGAGAAGTGCCGAGGCCGCCGGGTTTTTTCACCCGACGCCGGGTCCACACGTGCCCCGTCGCACGCAACGTCGTGTTTTCGATCTGAATCTAATTTTTTCCATCGCTCATGTTTATCGAGTCGTCGCCGACGAGACGTCATTGACCGAGGATCGTGGGCCCGGTCAAAGTCAACCCTTTGACCAAAATTACCAAAATACCACTAAACTTAAAATGCTCCGTTTGAGCTCGTTTTAACTCCAATTGAGCTCATTCTTTTTCCATCGTGACCCAAATTTCATTCTCTATCATCTCAGCCTATTGGACTGATTATCCATTCTCGTTTCTTCAACTTCGATCTTTAGAGCTCTCGATCCGTCGTGTCTTTAACGATCGTTTCTCCACCGGAGTCCTTTACAACTTTAATTATATATTATAAAGGATCTAAAAAACATCATAACTTATGTAGGCTACTTGTTGGATTGAGCTTTGAGTTATCTGATTCTTGGTACTCGCTACTCACATGGTAACCAAAGAACAAGGTGGATGTAACTTCTAAACTCAATCTGTTTATTATTTTCCCTATTTAATGTGTGAGTTGTTGAACTCTACGTGCTGTGATAATATACTGTGTTTATCTTACGATAGTGTGATAGGGTTGGACTGAGTGTCCACTTGGCCTTAGTGTCCATTGGGCTGCGTGTCCATTAGTGAGTCATAGTCTGAGTGTCCAATTGGGCTGAGTGTCCATTGGGCTGCGCGTCCATTTGTGAGTCATGAGCAGAGTGTTATTTGGGCTTAGTGTCCATTGGGCTGCGTGTCCATTAGTGAGTCATAGTCTGAGTGTCCAATTGGGCTGAGTGTCCATTGAGCTGCGTGTCCATTTGTGAGTCATGAGCAGAGTGTTATTTGGGATTAGTGTCCATTGGGCTGCGTGTCCATTAGTGAGTCATAGTCTGAGTGTCCAATTGGGCTGAGTGTCCATTGGGCTGCGTGTCCATTTGTGAGTCATGAGCAGAGTGTTATTTGGGTGTCCATTTGTGAGTCATGAGCAGAGTGTTATTTGGGCTTAGTGTCCATTGGGCTGCGTGTCCATTAGTGAGTCATAGTCTGAGTGTCCAATTGGGCTGAGTGTCCATTGGGCTGCGTGTCCATTTGTGAGTCATGAGCAGAGTGTTATTTGAGCTTAGTGTCCATTGGGCTGCGTGTCCATTTGTGAGTCATGAGTTGTGTGTTCGTTAATGAACCGAATTATGTGTTGCGTATATTATGTGATATGTTTAATTGTTGAGCTATTATATATGTTTGATTCGTTATTCCTGCCTAATAACCTGTTAAAAACATGGAAAGTATCCCTACGAGTGTATTCAACGCACTCACCCCTATTATGTACTCACACTACAGGAAATGAAGATAATCTTGATGCGTAGAGAGGTGGGTGCCCTATCAGTTGTGTCCATCTTCTGGTTTTGTCTTTTAAAGCTTTGTTGTTTGTTTGTAAAAGAAAACTGTATTTCTCCTTCTTTGTAAAGGATCCTGATGTTTTTCCGCTGCGTAAGGTTTCAAACTCTATTTTATCAGTTGTATCCGATGTTTCAAGTGTACCACTTCTTATCCTCTCATTTTTCTTTCTATTTTATATCATGTCCTTCTTCCCCTTTCTCTCTTCACGCCCAAAAATGAAAAACTCTGATATTTTTAAGAAAAGAAAACGGGGCGTGACAAAAGGGATGTCATATCAAGAAAATGTTTTATTTCTTTCTATATTTAGATTTTGAAAACGAAGAGGCGTGAAGAAAGGGATGTCATATCAAGAAAATATTTTAATTTTTTCTATATTTATATTTTCTAAACGATGTTTGGTTTTTTTGTTTTGTAAAACTTAATCGTTTATTATGGATCCTGTAATAGACTTATTTTAATTCTTTCTATATTTAGATTTTGAAAACGAGGAGGTGTGAAGAAAGGATGTCATATCGAGAAAATATTTTAATTTTTTTTATATTTAGATTTTCTAAACGATGTTCGGTTTTTTTATTTTGTAAAACTTATGGATCCTGTAATATACTTCCGTTGTATTCCTGCTTATTTTCAAATGTTTCGTTTATGTAAAAGCGCGAATTTAAAATGCTGTAAAGATTTTGTTGGGGATGATATCTTTATTTTATTCTTGCTTTAAAAAAATGTATGATTATTTTCTTTCTTGCTCGCCGAACTCTGATATTTACATGTTATAAAAATGGAACGTTTATCCGGATCAACAACTCAAAGTTTACGAATCATAAACCTAAAAAAATAGAAGTCCAAAAAAAATTGTAAATCTGAAAACCTAAAATAGAAGTCAAAAAAATTGTAAATTTGAAAACCTTGGTTTTTGTGGTTAGTAATCTTGGTTATTATGGTTGGTAGGTCATCTAGTTATTTCATTATTGTTAAATGTTACTTAATGCACTTGTAAATCTAAAAACGTTTTTGTGGTTAGTAATCTTGGTTATTGTTAAATGTTACTTAATGCACTTGTAAATCTAAAAACGTTTTTGTGGTTAGTAATCTTGGTTATTATGGTTGGTAGGTCATCTAATTATTTCATTATTGTTAAATGTTACTTAATACAATTTTGTAAGATGCAGTTTGGCACTTCCCAATCATGATTTGGGTTATCTTTATAGAAGATTAACATCCTAAAGATTCATATTTATGCTTTGCCAGGTGGATCTGATGGTTTATTTGCCCAAAAAACTCTAGAGATTAAAAATGACATTCTTGCCACCTACAAAAATCAATGTAGGTGTGGATTATACGTTAATGACTTGATATACAACTTATTTTCGTGAAGTTACCATTACCGGGTTTTATGTTTTGAAGGTAGTTATGTTCAAGGATGAAAATATCGATATTGGTAGAAATATCGGTACCTTAATTTTACGAAAATATCGACGGATATATCGATTTCAGTGGAAATATCGGACATTTTTTTTAAAAATATGAAACTTTGTAAAAAAAATTGAAAAATATATCTAGTAGTTTACAGAATATTATAACTATCATTAATACATATATTGAACTTAAATTCCAAATAAAATTATATGTTTACAATAAATATAGAGATAAACTATTATATAAACGTTGTATGTTATGATAACATGACAAATTTTGAATTCAAGTACATATTTCATTGTTTAACACACTAGCCATGATAATTTATGATAGGACCTAAATTCAAATACTTTACTAAATATAAGTTTACTAATTATTTAATTAAAACTATTAGTTGAATTCAAATACGTATTTCATTATTTAACACACTAGCCTAATTAATTTATGAGAGGAACCTAAATTCAAATAATTTACTAAATATAAGTTTACTAATTATTTAATTAAAACTATAGTTGAATTCAAATACGTATTTCATTGTTTAACACATTAGTCTAATTAATTTCATTATTTCAAATATGTATTTTGCATGGACTTTGTCATAAATAATTGAACAAGAAATGTATGTCATTTTGCATTTTAAAAAAAAATCAAAAAATTCAAAAAAATCCACCGACATTTTTACTGCCAATATATCTTCGATATATCGGTGATATCCTACGAAAATGATGCACTATTTATCGAAAACGATATTATACTGATTTTTTCCGATATATCGCCGATTTTTTACCGATATTTTGACGAAATTTTTCTGCACACCGTTTTTTTTTCAGTGTCTCAAAAATTTCGATATTTCGATGATATATCGCCGAAATATCGCGATTTTTTCGTCCATGGTTATGATTTGCTGGGATAGACAAATGATCAAATTAAAACAATCGAGGTCATTAGAACACTTAATGCATGCACAACACTCTAGTTATTAGTGGAGGAATCAAACATGTGGTCTTCATGATACGGTAATCTACTAAATGCAATGCAAAAGAAAAATCACATAATTGGAAAGAATATAAAAATTATTCTTGTATTATATTTAAATCTTTGATGGACAATTTTTTTTCCAAAAAGAGTATAAAAATTATTGTTGTATTATATTTAAATCTTTGATGGACAATTTTGTTTCCAAATATTGAAGGTATGGTGATATCGATGTATGTGTCGATAAATTAACAATTGATCTCTATCATATTTAAAATTTTATTAATATCGATATCAAATATAATTATTAATATATCAATTGATCTCTATCATATTTAAAATTTTATCAATGTCTATATCAAATATAAATCATATTTAAAATTTTATCAATATCAATATCAAATATAAATATTAATATATCAATTGATCTCCATCATATTTAAAATTTTATCAATGTCGATATCAAATATAAATATTAATATATCTATACATATTTTCCTAAAACATGATTACAATATATCATCTCATCATATTTAATATTTGTTCTTTAATAATATCAATATATATGATCTCTATTATTGGTGGACAAATTTTTTCAGATATTAGAAGTCTAGTGGTGATCTTTCAAATTATTTGGAAAAATATAGTATCTTTAAGTTTTATATGTTATCACGAATTTTTTATTTTCAATTAATGTAATTTTATTGATCTTTGTTTTATTGTATTTTTGGGTTATCTATTTTATGTCATTTTTATTTCAATTGAAACTTAATGTTTAAATATCGAATGTATCTTTATTAATGTTCATGATTTGTGTTGTATTTTACTAATCTTTATGATTTGTATTGTATTTTGAATTTTATGGTACAGCAAAATAATCATAACAATAATTATTGTTTGAATAACATATTATATTATTTTCAGATTTTGATTAAATATAATTAAAAAAACTTTAATATTAATATTCATCCCAAAATAATATTTTTAATAAATAGAATTTCTCATAAATTAATTATGATATAGACAAATTTATAACATTCAAAAGCACTCAATATAAGTTTTGAAACTTTTATTCCTACTTTGATTCAAATTTTGATTATTATTATTGTTAAATAATCAAAATTTATTACATATTTTGATAACATATAATTAAAATAACTTTAATATTAATATTCTTACGAAATAACATTTCAAATAGATATAATTTCTCATAGTTTAATTGTGACATAAACTTTTTTTTCGAGGGTATGGTTGTAGTGGTGATCAACCGGTTCGGAAAACCGGAACTGAAACCGCGAACCGTGGTTCAACGGTTTGGTTTTGGTTCGAACAAATATCAAACCGTTAAACCGGTGGTTCGCCTATTTTTTTTAATTAAATGATGATGCCACGTGTACGGTCCTGATCAACTAGCCGTTGGTGTGATCAACAGTCGAGAAGAAGTAGTCGTTGGCGAACCGACGGTTGAACCGGATTCTGATTTTAATCAACAGTCAATATTAAATGACCGTTGATGATGGACGACCAAAATTGTCCAAACCGCCGATTTAACCGAACTGGAACCGGTAGTTCAAACCGACTCGAATATATATATATATATATATGTATATATATATTTTTTAATTTTTTAATTTTGGTTGAAATATATAAATACTCCTTATCTCCTTTATGAATTGCACACCAATTCTTTGTCAATTTCATCAATTGTTGAATCAATCTCTCTCTCAACTATCAAGCTCACACTTTGATTCCTTCATCAATTTTTCAATTCTTCATCATCACTTATTATATTTAGACTATCAAGCTCACACTTTGATTCTTTCATCAATTTTTCAATTCTTCATCATCACTTATTATATTTAGTCTTCTAGTGTTATTCTATATCATTTTCTTCTACACTTCTTCTTCTTCTAGTTCTATTTTTTTTCTTCTTCAATTGAATCAATTCTATTTTCATTCTCTTAAAAAAAAAAAAAGTCTAGAAGAGGTCTATTTCCACTCTCTTAAAAAAAAAAAAAGTTTAGAAGAGGTACTTCTTCTTCCGCTGGTTCATCTCGTGGAAAAGGAAAAAGTCCTATGCCACCACCACGATATTTGTAAGATGATGATGATGATATCATTGATTCTTATTCTCAATGGAGTCAAGATGATTTGGAGGCCACTTTAGGCCCTAATACCACCGCCACCTTTGTCGAAGAAGAAGAGAAGGAGGTGCCAAGAAGAGCAACACAAGAGAGCGACAATACGACACGCACCACTGGAGCACCTTCTACTCTTCGAATGATATTTTCTCCGTTCATTTTAAGAAGGAGAAAGTATCGAATGACAACGTTGATTATAATGTCATGTGTAACCATTATGGAAAAGCTACAAATTCAAGTATGGAGGGGGCTATGGGACGTTCAACAATCATATATTGAAGAAGCATCCCGATAAAATTGGCAATGATCAATCTCAAACACAAATTTGGAGATTTACCGATTCTTCTCAAGGTGGAGTTATGGATACTCTTATTTTTAAATTTAGTCAATTGAACCATTTAGTCGAATTAATTGTCGAAAAACATCTTTCATTTCAATTTTCTTGTGATGATAGTTTTGAAAAATATACTAGCACTTACTTACAACCTAGTAGTAGAAAAATATCTAAAAACATCGTAATATGGGACATACAAAAAATAGTAGGAGAGTATAAATATAAATTAATTGAAGAATTTAAAATTTTAAAATAAAAACTTTCTATATTTGGAATGATCCTTATAAGTTGCATGATTATATGGGTATTACTTGTCATTTGATAGATGATGCATGGAACATACAAAACGTTTAATTGCATATATTGATTTTGATGAAAGACATTCGGCTATACACATTGCACAAAAAATTATTCATGTTTTAAATGATTATGGTATAGTACGAAAAATATTTTCCATTGGATTTGATAATGCTAGTGGTAATACGACTAGTTTACCTTCACTTATTAAAATTTGTAAACCTCCATTCAAGGTAAATTTTTTCATATTTGTTGTATGTGTCATTGTTTAAACTTATGTGTTCAAGATGGTTTAGAATCATTAGACGATCATATTAAATCTATTAAAGAGGTAATTTATGAAATTACTAGATCTACGGCATATCATAAAAAATGGGCTAGGTTTTGTAAGAAAAATGAAACGGAAGTTAAAAAATTTGTAATCGATGTGCAACGTCGTTGGAATTCTACATATTACATGCTTTAAGATTCTTATGATTATATACACATGATTTGTCAATTTTATATGGAAAATCCACGTGATAACATTATTTTATTTGAAAATTCATGGGATGCGTGTCTTAATTTGATTCAACTTTTAAATTTTTTTGAAGAGGCAACTAGGGAATTATCCGGTTGTTATTATCCTACCTCTCCGTTAGTTTTAGATCATTGTGTACAAATTTCTCTTATTTTCAATGAGTATTCAACATGTCCTATTTTAAGAGACACAATTATAGTGATGAAATTGAAATGGTTAAAGTACTTTCATGAGATACCCGATTTATTTTTATGTGCTAAATTATTAGATCCTATAATTAGAAAAGATGGCTTAGAAGAATTATTAAAAATGTATTATAATGCATTGTTCCCAAATTTGATATTGGGAGAATATGATAAAGTTGATTATGTTCCTAATTCTATTGAAGTTGTTGGTAAAGCTAAACAATGGCTAATCGAATTGTTTAAAGAATATAAAGTATTGTTTGGTGATTCTAGTGATGATGTAGTAGGTAATCAAAATGTAAGAGGAAGTAGTCATTCCTCTTCTTCATCTAGTTTTGTTGTGGCTCTTACTCTTAGTCAATTTTACAATTTTTATGATATTATAACACAAAAACGAGCTAGAGGTTCTAACCCTTGTCAAGAATTAGATTCCTATTTAGATGCTACTTTTGAACAAATTTTATTTGAAAATCCTTTGGATCTGTTGAAGTGGTGGTCAGGAGGGACTACCATTTATCCTATTTTAACAATTATTACAAAAAAGATATTTATAAGTCCCGCCTCAACCGTTACCGTAGAACATGCATTTAGCAAAGGAGGTCATACGTTGAATCCAAGAAGATCAAAATAAAGAAAATGTATAAAACATAACTCTTCTTGAAGATTGGGTGAGAGCAAATAACCATCAACAACATCTTGATTTCTCCTATTTAGACGACAATGAAGATGACATGTATGAATACAATTCAAACACATCCTCCTCCACTGTAACCAACATAGACGAATGAAGGTAAGTTTAGGTAAGAGAACCACTTCCAAACTTAGAATGAAACTCAAGCTCTTTCAAATTTTTTTTTCAAGTTTCAATTTATTTTATACAAAGATGAAAAAGTTGTAATTTTTTAACTTCAAGTCTTCAATATTGTTGTACTTGTAGACTTAATTATAGTATGATTCATGATTGTAATATATTGAGTTGTAATATTTTTTTAATTCATAATTATAATTTTCACTCATTTTAATCTTGTAGTTGTAGACTCAACTTATATTATGTTTTATTATAATTTTTTGATTGATTGTATTTTATTAATTTAAAAATTATTTTACTTATTTAAGAGTCTTAAGACTTTATTAGAAATCTAAAATTATGAAACATTAATTTAATAATACAAAAAGAAAAAAAAAATTCAGCGCACGGGGCACGACCGATCGTGCGTGAAACCCGAACTTTCTGCCAATGGGCACGACCGTGCCCTGGCGCACGGTCCGTGTCGGAAAAAAAAAAAGGTTGGAACTACCAGTTCCGGTTCAAACAACGGTTTCTGAACTAGAATCGAAACCGACACCCCCACGGTTCAGGTTTGGCCAGTTCCCTGAACCGCCGGTTCAGAACCGAAACTAGCGGTTCCAACCGGTTGATCACCTCTATATAGTTGTGGTCCTTTTAGATTATTAGGAAAAATTTTGTATTTTTATATTTTTTTTTATCAATAATTTTTTGTTTTATTATTTTTATGTAATTTTTATTTCAATTGTAATTTAATGTTTAGATTTAAAGTTACCAAGTAGTCCTTGCAGGTTGGAAAAGCTTGTAAGCTGCAATTTTCATTGAAAACCCAACTAGTAATTGCACCAACTAATCTCCTTCTAATAGATTGTCTGATGTTTCATGATCTTGTGAGATGAAATACAAATTTATCGAGATCAATATAAATTTATAACATATAATAACACTCAATATGGAAAAAAAATGTAAATTCTAAAAAAGAAAAAAAATGTAGCAGTTGTTGAGATAATTTACCGCTATCGAAAATCTCTTAATTAACTTTCGACTTTTAGCATGCAAGTTACAAAGTTTCATCATTTATATTCTAAACCCAATTCTTAGTGTTACAGTGATGAAAAACCAAGTTTAAAATGACCCACACCCATTCTAAATTACCCAATGTCATGTTTTTTTCCCTCGAAACACAAACACATGGGCTTACCTTTATCAGTTATCGTTAATAACAAGCATTATCTATGACTGGAAATAATGGTAGTAAGAAAAGACGAGTTTATTAATTTTTTTACCCAATAATTTATCAGGTCTGTCAATTCCAACCATTAACTTTTCGGACTGATAATTTATCTTTTAATTTTGAAAATTCGAAAATTTAGGTCAATTTTAGTCCCAAAGACCAAATTGTCAATGAAACCTTAATTTTAGGCTATTCAACCCAATTTGTTGATTTCAGGTTGACAATTTTATCTTTTAACTTTTATTTTATTTTACTCTTTTTTAATACTCTCATACTACATTTAATGTTATTTGGTAAAAATCATTAAATTGGGTCGAATAGTTCGAAATTAACGATTTGAGCTCAATTTGGCCTCTCGAGCTGAAATTGGTCTAAATTTTTTAATTTTAAAAAATTAAATGATAAAATTACCGGTCCAAAAAGTTAATGATTAGAAATGCCGTGATAAGTTTTTGGGTGAAAAAAATAATAAACTCAAAAAAGACTATAGAAGAAAATAACAGACTTTCAAGAATTATATAAAGAATCCAATGTAGTTGCCCTATTCTGCAGGGATTTCGCCTGTCAATGAATTGCTTGCAAGCATAACCATAAGATAGAGTTTAACCTTCCAAAACTTAGTGGTACAAATCAAACTCAAAATTGAAGACATCTGTAAGATTATGTTTGGGTGGTGAGCTTATAAGCTCTTTAAAATATTTTATAAGATGACAAGCGTTTATAATTTTTTTTTTTTTTTAAATTAAAAGAATCCCAACTTATTTCTAAAATATGATATTGTTTTTTCAAATACATTCAAATTTGATCATTAAAATTACACAATTGTCATTACTAACATCTTATAAATTCCGCCATTTTATTTTGTCAAAATACTTCAACAACTTATTTTTAATCTAAAATTAAACATCTCATAAGCTCTATAAAAAAACTTAGCCAAAAACACTCTAAGAAAAACATGCATAACTCAAGCACCATGCACATGTAGCACAAATCAACAACAAAACATAATGAAATGAAATACTGCTAAATTAATTAAAGAGTATACATGATTTTATGAGTTGTAGACATGCAAAAGATGTGTTCAACATCTCCTCAAATTGGAATAAAAGAAATTAGCCTTGCATTCTGGCTTATCAGAATCAAGTTCTTCATCCAAAGTTCAAAATAACTACAGAAAATATGATTTTCCAAATTTTGGTATGCTTTTTTTTTTTCCCTTCCTTTTATTACCATCTATTCCTCTCCAAATTTTGTATAGAGCGCCATGTTACAATGTCTAATGTCTAATATCCTGATGAAGTGGGTTGATTTGATTTTTAAATAAATAAAAAAAAATTGAATCAATTGGTTCGACAAGTTTCTTCAAAATCCATGTCCAATTTCGATAAAGCTCTACCAATTGACCAACACTCGAAAGTCTGAACACAAAACTAAAAAAAAAAAAAAAATGTTGAAATGCAATAATAAAGCATTTTTGCAATAAATATGTGTAGGTAAGTAGAAAATTCGACTAATGCCAAAAAAAAGTGTAAAACACACATGTTTATCTATTTAAACCATACATAATTTTCTATTTATGGAAACACTGGCACAACACACTAAACAATAACAATTCTAAATCACTATTAAAAAAAAAAATTATTAGGCACCGGGTCAAGGTTCGGGCTAAAAACACCCAATTCAAATGGAATTTGATAACCAATTTTATATTTTAATTAAAATAAACTTTCAGGCTTGTATTTTACTTGTATTATCCAAACTAATTTTTGTGGTGAAAATAACCTACCCTACTTATTAATATCTCACGGGTCGGTCCATCCATTGTCCATACCCGACCCGAATACGTACATATCCAACCCGACCCGCGAAAGATATTTTCAACTATACATAGAAAGTGAAGAAAAAGTGGAAAAAAAAAAGAGAAAAGAACAAATTCATAAAAATCAAAACCCGCAAAGGATAAAATGAGAAATATCACACAAAACCCAAAAACCCTACTTGTTAAAACCCTGCCTTCCATTTCCCAGGTTAGAAGAACAGTGAAGAGAGAGAGAGACTGAACTATTATCCTACACCATCACTCCTCCCATGGCTGATTGAGCTCAATTGAATTTGACTATATTTAATCATGGCCAATAAAAAGCGAAATAGCAATCAGCAAAGGTGTAATCAACAGTTTGGAAATGGGATGAATTCCCAAGGAGTTCGTAATTCCAAGAGCAAATTTGCTGGTCGAAGGAAGAAGAGTAAGCAGAATCAGCAGCTCTTTATGAATGATCGAGATTTTCTGCTGCGCCTTCAGGAGGTTCTGTACACGCCGGAGCACATTTTCACCAAAATTTTCAGGAAGGATGGTCCGCCGCTTGGTGATCAGTTCGATTCCCTTCCTTCGAATGCTTTTCTGAGTGGTAAGTAGTGGAAATGTGTTCTGTTTTTGTTTATCTGGAAGTAGATGGAGTTTGAATTGCTCAGGTGGATTTTGCGTTCATTTACATTGATGATTGGAATGTTAGTTGTTTAGTGATTCAAATGATTGTTAATTGTAGTCGAAGTGGAATTATTTGGAAGTAGGGAGTATGATAGGGACATTTATTTTTTTTATTTTTTTTTTGGGTGGAGAACTGGGCACGGGGTAGTCTCAACTAACACATGAATACGATTCAGGAAATACTCAGCAAAGACTGCTTACTTTTAGTTAAGGATTAATTACTTATCAGGCCACTGAATTTTTAAATTGGGCTAAACAATTGGTTTTGCATTGTATGATGACCTTTGGTAGTTTATGGTATAAGTGGCTACACTTGGAAATTTGAATTCCAATGCTCTTCTCTTAGCATGTGCTGATTTTTGATTGAGAAGCTGTGGAATGAGACGTAGTAAATTCTGTATGCTTTTTTGTTTCTTATCTCAGGGTCCCTAGACCGATAAGTTGGTCACTCGTGTAGAGACATGAATGCTTGGTTTTGGACCAAACTTGCTGTTTTTCAACTTTTAAATGACATTATTACTTACTCGGTTTTATATGTCATGCTAGCTAATCCAATTTTCTAAAAACAACAATTGTCGTTGTTAGGCCTTTAGCCATTATTCATATGTATTTCCTAACTAAATGCCTTTGAAGTAATGGAATCAGATTAACTGTATCATTCGGTAGGTTTTCTGAGTTGGAATTCTCATGTAGTACTGAATTGGTACTTCATTCTGAACTTCTTAGAGGGCCTGCTCCTAAGTGAGAAGCTGAATGACACCAGTTTGGATTTCTGAATTTATAACATCTACCTGTGGTCTCTCACTTTAGTTCCAGTATCTTTAGTCAGCAGTTCAAAAGACTGAAGGAAATAGGAGTGAGGAACTTATGGGAACTCAAATGAAGGACCCCAACTTTCCACATCCAGTGCATGGCATTCACTTTTAAATTTCATGGTTTTTCCTTTTCTTTTCTTTTTTTCTTTTTTTGATCACTTCTGCAATTCTTAGTCCTCCTCCCTTATATCCTGTTCCTCACAAAAAAAGTCATTAAAAGAATAATTAAAATTCAAAACAGGAAAGGGCAAAACCGTGAAAACCTTTAAGAATTTGTTCAAGGGGGGCCTCTTATCCCAGGGGAACCAAGGTAAACAGAGGTGATACCAGCTAGCTCAAATGTGTTTGGCACATATCCATCTCTCTTTATTGTTAATAAATATATTTTATAAATCAAGTCAAAATCTTTCTTGTGATTTTTGGACTCTGATGACCAGATCCCAGAAGGCCTCATCATGAAGAGAAACGGCATACCCATAAAAGAAGAAAGGTATTGAACTCATAATCTAACTGTTTCTGTTTCTTCTACTTCTTCCTTTTTATATATTTATTTATTAAATTTTTTTTTTTTTTTTGAGGTTTGTGGGTGGGGGATATAGCATGGAGTATTTGTACCTTCTATTTTCTCTCACATCTTGTTACATGTTAGGTTTCTGTGCATGCCATTTTAGACTATCCAGCATGTTGTGAGAACAGTTCACCTGCACCTAGTCACGGCATTGGGAAAGGCCCAATGACTGCAAATGGTGCTCCAGTAAAGAAATATGGCATGGGCAAAGGCTTAATGAGTTTAATGGGTGCTTCAAGAAAAAAATATGGCATTGGGAAAGGTTTGATGACGGTTTTTCAAGGTACAAATCCTGATGCAAGAGATTTTCCGTATCTTGCTTGCAGCGGTGAGAGCATTATTCAAAAGAAGAAGAAAAAATTACAACCACGGGAATCTATTCTGGTTTGCTTTCTAATCCTCCTTTTAGTTGTCCTGTGACAATCAAATGTCTTTTCTTGTGTCAATAAAGCTAGTTGAATAAATATTACAACTACTCTTTATCAAATGTGATAGTTTCAGTTATTTGAAAAATGAATCTAAATTCAGTTATTCATTGTGTAGCAAAAATTGGCAAACAAGGAACAAGCTAAGAGGAAGACTTCCCTGAGGAGTAGAAAGGTAAATTTCACTTTAGCTATTTCATTTGCTAGGAATTATTTAGTCTGCCATTAGTTAATGCTTTACTTGACATGCTATAATTGCAGGTGGAATGCCAGAAAATTCAAAAGCCGAAGAAACCTCATAAAGAAAAATGTGAACTTGCTCTTAGAGATGCGAAATGTATAGAAAACACAAAATTTTTAATATTGCTGGATGATGAGGAATTGGAGCTAAGAGAATTACAAGCAGGACTGAATCCATTGTCGTGTTCTGCTCATTTTCCAACCAATGGTTCACATGGTTGTTCCCTTTGCAAAGGTTGAAATTGTAATTTTAATGTTTGCTCTGGCTTGAAGTAATCTGTATAAATCATAGTCTTAGCAGATAAATTAGTTGGCTGGCCTGCAGCTTGTGTGCACTTTTTATCTAATCCTTTCAATGATTTTCTGTATTTTCATAGACTTGCTTGCCAAGTTCCCTCCAAATTCAGTCACAATGAAGCTACCATTGTCATTGCAACCCTGGGCTTCCTTGCCAGAACTAGTAAACAAACTTTTTAAGGTATTTAAATTAGTCTTTCTGATATGATTATATGTTCCAGTTGACTTGATGCTGACTGAATTGGTTTCAGATTCTCAGTTTCTCAATAATCGGAAAAATGATAGTTTTATATTTTTTAATAATTTTTTTCTTTTTCCTATTCATACTCTTACAGGACCAGATAATCCAAGAATATTTTTGATGACCTTGTTGCCTCACCTCCTCATATAATTCCTATTGTTTTCTCAAATTAAGGCTGCATCCTGTTGTTTTTTACCAAGTATTCCTTCTTGCTTAAAGTAATGATGATCACTTATTTCCAGTAACTACTTTTATGGGCAATAGAACAGTAGACTCACAAAACTTCCACTTCTCCATTTTTATCTAAACTTTTTGTCTTGTTCAGCTGGACATCTATAAATGGGATGGATGAACTATTTAGGATTTTTATATCAGATTTTATCATCTCATATTATATGCTTGTATAGTTCTCTATTGCCTTCTGACCACCTCCATTTATATGTATGTACATATCATTTTATGGATAGAGGTCCTAAAATTATATCAAAGTCAGTGTGTTATTCCTTTTCCATTTAATGATCAAGCTTCCAGTTTCTTTTAGTTGGTCATTTCCACATTTTATGTTGATCGCATGACATCCTAAAATACTATAATTCATGTGAAGGTTTTCTAATTTTCTCCTTTTTCTTTGTTGAAGGCGTTCCACTTTCTTTGTACATATGCTGTAACAATCAGCTTATATTCATTCACCTTAGATGAGTTTGTGCAAGCATTTCATGATAAGGTAAGCTGAGATCCTCACAATATCATTTTTTTTTATATAATATAGCTTGTTAAGTTAATAGGTCCTTCTGTTTTATATTCCTGGGTTTCATCCTCTTCTCTTTCTGGTCTCTAGGACTCATTGTTGCTTGGTCAAGTGCATATGGCCCTTCTCAAACTGCTTTTGTCAGATATTGACAAGGAGCTGACTAGAGGATTTTCCTCTCATGCCAGCAAAAATGGCAAGTTTTTGGGGTTGCTTCATTCGGTAAGTATGTTTAAAGCAATATATAGTCAAAGTGGATCTTTTTATTTTTTGTTTATTTTTTGTCTTTGTTGCACTTCATTTCATTAATTGAATTGGTAACTTATTTTGATCAAATGAATACCTTCTTATCACATCAGGTGTGCTAAGTAGTACTTGGAGAACTTCTTATTTAATTATTTCAAACTAGTTTTCATTGGCTATGACAACACATCAACTCCTTTGATTTATTAAGAGAAGACCTACTCTTGATCATCACTCTATAATACCTCATTTTGGATTTTATTTTTATTTTTTAAAATTTATCATGACTATGAGATTAACTGAAACAATTTGTAGTTTTATGAGTCACTAAACAATTTATGAAGTTTGAGATCCACGTAGATAGGATATATCTCAATGAGTTTACATAGCAAACTAATGTCACTTTGCCAGATTTTTAAGATTGTGGAGCACTAGATGGCTTCAATCTTTTACATGCTCTCAGAATTCCTAAATTATCATTACTTGTTTCTAATGGCATTGGATACCATTGAGAATCCTCAGCTAAACCCCAACTCTATTGGTGTTAAAAAAATGTCATTTGTTCCTGCAGTTTTTAGTTGATTGGTTTCTCATAAACTGAAACTCATTAGATAATGTTATGATGTTTTTGTTTTTAATAAATTTGAGTTTGTGTGCTGTCACTTATCCTATTTGAGAAATTATTTGGTACAAATTTCAAAATCGTCGTAGCTCAGCTCATTGTCAATAACAAATATTATCCCAGACCAAGCAAATTTCAAAGTTATGTATGACTGTGTGACTGTGTGTGCATGCATATATTTATCTGTAAACACATATATACTTGTAAGGATGGTACATTTGACAAAAACTAGAGAAATTCTTGCCTTCGTCATGCTGGTAGTTTTAGGATCTCTGAATTTTGAAGATTATCTTTCAATATTTGCCTTGTCTATTGTAGTTTAGTTGGCACTATGAATACAATTGGTCATTGATCACCTAAAAAATATTTATGCCTTGGACATGAATTCTAATTGCTGTGTTGACCTAATTTTATGTTCACAGCTTGAACATCGTGGATTTGTTCTAGAGTTCTGGCAGAAGTCATTGAACCTCTTGACGTGGACTGAGATATTACGTCAGTTATTCATTGCCGCTGGTTTTGGTTCTAAGATTGAAATGACCAGAAAAGTTGCTCGCAACAAGGTATATAATTTCATGATAAGCATGATTTTCATCTTGCGGTGACTGTCTCTCATTCTTGCCTTCTGGTTTTGTTCCATCATAATATTTCATGTATGATATGGCATCCCCTCATTCTGTTTCTGTTTTGAACTATCAAATATTAGACATATATACCAATAGGGGCAGCATTGAAGAGGCAGGGAGTCTAATGCCTACTGTGATTGCATGTATACAACAAAGCACTTTTGTCCCTTGCATGTTGGTTGTGTAGCTTTTATATTTTGTAAGCAGATACCTGGCTGATTGTTTGTGAAAGTCTTATTACATGATACAAGAGTTCACTATCATCAAATTCCTTGAAGAAATACTTCTTAATCTTGTTCTACTTTTCTTTTTTTTTTCTTTCTAGGAAGTCGATCTCATGGATAAATATGGCTTATGTCCTGATACATTGAAGGGAAAACTATTCAGTATTTTGTCGACCCAAGGAAATAGTGGAATGAATGTCTCAGAGTTGGCAAAATCTTCATCAGTAAGTTTGTATCTTTCTGTGTCAATATTTAGGAAACATTTGTTGTAGAAAAATCAAATATCAGCAACTTTAATTATTAGCTTTAACTTAGTGGAGCTTTCTTTTTTCCCATGCAGATTGTTGAGTTGAACCTCGCGGCGACATCTCACGACTTAGAGAATTTGATCATCTCAGCTCTTTCTAGTGATATAACATTGTTTGAAAGGATTTCCTTGTCTGGATATCGTCTAAGGATCCATGCTGCAGATAAAGAATTTGAAGATTATCCATCTGATTCTGAAGACCTAGGGAGCGGAGATGACATTTCTGAAGTTACTGGTGGAAATGATGCAAATGATTCTGAATATGATTCCAGAGATTCTGGTTTATCCATAACTGTTGTTGGTAAATCTAACAGTAATGTTCTACCAGTGTGCGATGAAATTGATGAGAGCCATCCAGGAGAATCATGGTTGTTAGGATTGATGGAGGGTGAATATTCAGACTTAAGCATTGAAGAGAAGCTCAGTGCCTTAGCCACATTGATTGATCTACTGCATGCTGGATCCAGTATCAGGATGGAGGTAGTCTGTCTTATTGTTTTCTTAACCCTTATTTTCCTTGATATACTTATGCCTTACATAATTATGGTCATCAGAGGGATTGCTTATTCCTCCTATTCAAGTCTCTTATATGCTCCTTATGTGCCACTGATGCTTTGCTATCTAACTGATACATGATTTAATATCTATACAATTGTGTGAATGTATGGGTTTTTTGTTGGGTTTTATGAAATGCACTTTCTCAAGTTGGTAAATTATGTATATTTCATCTAAAATCAAAACTAGAAATGCTTAATTTTCCTGGAATTGGAACAAAAGAATCAAAATTAACTGGAAATAAGTGTTTTATAAGTGATGATGTCCAGGAAAATAATTGCCTGAGATGTAAGTTGATAGTTCTGAAATACAATAAACTATAGGTACTATGTGGAAGTAATGACAGTCAGATTCAGCTTTTATTTCCTGTTGGGTGGACTTGAAATGTTTGTTCAGTTATTTTTTTGTGAATCCTTGTATATGGAACAGCTGTGGCATGTCTTACAATGATTGTTGTCTGTGATCTTTATCATCTTCATTTTCTTTTGTTCAGTCATTTGTTTGTGACTCCCTGTCTTCAGAACAGTGGTGCATATCTTTTAATGGTGGTTGTATGTCATCGTCATCATCTTCATTTTGTATTCTAAGAGAGTCCTTTAACTGTCAAACAATACTTTGTTGTTCATACTTTGCATTCTGGAAGTCAGCTCATCATCATTTTGGTCGTAAAATAAGGTTGTAGTTAATTTAACTTCTTATGTTTGCTCCCAACAGTCAACATTTCACTCTGAGGAAAATATTGGAACTATTCTAGTTCTCTCTCTCTCTCTCTCAATTCACACTGTTTATGTTCTGATCTGATCTGTGTAGATAGTATAACATTTGACCTGCTTTATATTTTTATAAACTGATCATTCTGGCATCCAATATGTTATCAAAATGTGGGCTTTATTAGATATCTTAAGGTTACTGATATTTTAATGTATATGTCCTGCTTATTCTCCAGGATCCCTTGACATCAATTGCAGAATGTCCTCCCGGAACCAATCATTATGGTTCTGGTGCTAAAATTAAAAGGTCAATGGTGAAACAATGTAACTCCATTGGAATATTAGAAAGCTGTGGTGGGCAGACATTTAACAGACATGACATGACACCGGAACCTATTGATTCTTTGGTTATTATGTCAAAGATTGATGAGGAAGAGAAGCACATCAACATGAAAAAGATTGCAAAACAAATGGAGGTGGAGGACCTTTTACATCCTATGCAGTCCATCTTTCTTGGCTCTGATCGAAGGTACAATAGATACTGGTTATTTTTGGGCCCTTGTGATGAACTGGATCCTGGACACAGGAGGATTTACTTTGAATCTTCAGAAGATAGCCACTGGGAGATGATTGATACTAAAGAGGTTAGTTCAAGACTCTTTCCTTAAAAACATTCGTGCTTTGTGCATGGTATTTATTTTCCACCCTACTCTTTTGTAGGCTTTGGATTCTCTATTGTCCTCTCTGGATCGTAGGGGTGTCCGGGAGGCTCGTCTTCTAGAATCCTTGGAAAGGCGAGAAGCAATTCTGAGTGGAATGATGTCCAATACATCAAACGATATAGAAAACAGGCAACCCACCCAGTCATATCAATCTGAATTAAATACTTCTAGGGAAGAAAGTTCCTCTCCAGTGTCGGATGTTGACAACCGTGTGAACTTGAGTGAAGTGCAAAATGAACATCATAATTCTATTGGCCCTGAAGCTGTTGGAGTTGGGAAAGAAGGAGAAAAGGTGGCAGAAAAATCTGACAATTCCCAAGTTTTTGCTACATGGATATGGAAGTCATTTTACTCTGAACTCATCACAGTTAAAAATGGAAAGAAGGCTTATCTTGACTCGCTTAGAAGATGTGATCAATGTCAGGACCTTTATTGGAGAGACGAAAAACATTGTAGAATCTGCCATACCACATTTGAGCTTGATTTTGATCTAGAGGAAAGATATGCTGTTCATTCAGCAATTTGTCGGTCAAATATTGGTGTTAATAAATGCCGAAGGCAAAGAATTCTAACTTCCCAATTGCAGGCGCTCAAAGCTGCAATCTATGCGATTGAGGTGCACTGCCATAGCTCTAATGTTATAATCTTCATGACCTGTTCTACTTTGCACTTTAGGCACACTTAAAATCACTATCTTAGATTAATGGTTGAGCTTTGATTTATCCTCTTGCAGTCAGCTATTCCTGAAGACGCTTTGTTAGGCTCTTGGAAAAAATCTTCTCATAACCTGTGGGTCAATAGGCTGCGTCGAGTTTCCAGTTTGAGAGAGTTTTTACAGGTAAATGAGATTGCTTTATCATTGTTTTCTTTCTGATAGATGGTTAGATTTCTAGAAGTAATTTCCCCCTTTCTTTATATGTTCTAGGTCCTGGCTGATTTGATAAATGCTATCAATGAAGACTGGTTTTATCAGAACAATGTTTCGGATTCCTATTACGCCTCAGAGGAAATAATTTCCAACTTTTCCACCACGCCGCAAACATATTCTGCAATTGCACTTTGGTTGGTAAAATTAGATTTATTGGTTGCCTCTCATGTGGAAACGGGTCGCTCTCAAGATAAAGCTATAACTGTTTAGTGATTGCAAGGTATGCAGTTTTCCTAAATCCTAAATTGATTTCCATCTCAATTGTGTTGGCTCAGATTCATTCTCTGTTTCACATGCCAGTTATCACCATGCTTTTCACTAGTTTCTTGTGTTGGTATGTTGTGAAGCGATCATGTCATGTTACACCATATAAATAACTACTATTAGCCCTCTTTTCTTACTACCCCCCTCTCTCTTTTTTTCTTTTTCATATCAGATACATTTTTCCCCTAGTGATTTGAGTATCGGTGATCTGGAAGACAAATGAGAAACAGAAGCATGAACTTTATAAAGATCTCTTGACCTCTTTGAATGATGAAGGTTGAAGCAGTTTCGGGCATTCACCTTTGTTCCAAAGAGAGACTACATCACTCATTTAGGCAAAGTTCCGGTTAATTGCTTGATGCGATAAAATAGACTAGTCTTCTAAATCAAATAGGTAGAGTGGCATCATCCAAATTTTGATCGAGCATCAAACATTCTTGTATTTTGAAGAAAAGAAATTGACCTTGTTCTGCTTGTAAGTAAATAAAAACTTGTTGGTTTCATAGTGTTGTCTTAAATCTCAGGAGTGGTGAAGTGCATCCTTTCTCTTCTTTCTTTTCTGTTGTAAAAGCATAGTGGTTAGCATTCAAAAAAACATTATGTATGACGTTGGTTATAACTTGTAAATGCTAGTAACTGAATAACTTCGGAAAAAATAAGAACGTCCTAGGTTAGGTTATTTTAGCAATGTTGCAATCCACCGTAAGATTTTTGTCAGATCGTCTTACGAATCTACTTTCGTGAGATAGATTAACTACAACTACAAAATGTATATAATTTTGTGAAGATGGGCTTATTTGTTAGATCATCTTACGAATCTAATTTCGTGAGATAGATCAATTACAACTACAAAATGTATATAATTTTGTGAAGACGTGCCTGTTTTATGGGTATTAGGGTTTTATCCTCATGAAATATTCTCATTGAGATGGTGTCATGTAAACTAGGTATTTTCAAGTTGTATTTATATTCCATTATGGAGCATTCAGCTATCACATCATAAATTTGAGCTCCAACAGAACAAATTTTTCCATAAAGTTGATTTAATTGTTAGATGGAAACGAATATCAAACCTACATTGTAGACTCTCTTTGTAAAATCCATAAATTTACTGAATACATTACCTACCATGTATCTTTCATGTATTACCTATAAATTCTATTCTTGTTTATTTGATAAGAAAAATCGGGATTATCTCACTCATTCACTATATATAAGAAGAGTAAGTCTTGTGTGCACCAGGTGTACATGCAATTTGAGTCAATCCGGGTTGATCCGAATCCACGTGTTTTTTGATTTTATTTTTTTGTAATTTATTTTTTGCATTTATATTATATTAGTGTGACCTTTATGTATATTAGTGTGATCTTTATATACAAATATCCTTACCTCTATGTACTGTAATTTAGAAAAAAAATAAAAATAAGAATTTCAGCACAATTTGTATATATATACCTTTATGTGATATTTATGTATGTACAAATATCCTTACCTTTATATAATATATAAAAGTGCAACTAGCATAACTAAAGGTATAAGTAATATCACATAAAAGTATGTTGATCCAAAAAGAGCGCTGAAATTCTTCCTTTTTTTTCTAAGATCCAGTTTTAGCCTTTTTTTTTCTAAGTTCTAGTATATAAATGTGATGATATTTGTACATAAAGATCATACTAATATAGTATAAAAGTCATATAAATATAACATAAAGGTAACACAAAAAGTCAAAAAATAAAAAATAAAAAAATCCAAAAAGTGCGGATCCGGGTCGGATCGACCCGAATTGCATCAAGTGCATGGGAGTTTTTGCGATATAAGAAAAGTTAAATCAAATAAATCAATACTCTCTATATTAAATCTCGATAGTCTATAAATTTCAATAAATATAAAATGGGTGAGGCGACCCATTACATTTTTTTTTTAACAATAAAACACTCCTTTTCTATTCGCACATATTTCTCAAAGGAGGGATTAAAGACACCTCATTGAATTCTAAGCACGCTCCAATTTGAATATTTTTCAATTAAAAAAAATTAAAATATTAAAAAGTATCAATTTTATCCTTTAGAAAATAAAAAAAATAAAATTTGAAACCCTACCTTCTCTTAAGCCACTTCAATTTTCTCCTTTTTTTTCATCTTTTTTTATCCTTTAATGTTGTTTTTCTAAATTTTTTGGGGAATTAAATGTAAAATTAATGACAGACATCTTACAAATTAGTCAAATATATGAAAATCGTATAAAAATCGAACAAAAAAAATACAAAAAATCGATCAAATTTGACCATCTTCGTTCGGGCCTTGTTGACCGAACACGTAGGAGAACGTTCGACCACCAACATGTTCGGTCATGGTGGCCAAACGTTCTCCTGCGTGTTCAGCCAACCAAGAACGAACAGAGATAGTCAAATTTGATCGATTTTTTACATTTTTTTATTTATTTTTTATACATTTAACTAATTCTTGGGATGCCCATTATTAATTTAGCATTCAATCCCTCAAAAATTTAAAAAATACAATATCAAAGAATGAAAAAAGATGAAAAAAAGACGAAAATTGAAGTGGCGTAGGGTTTGAAAAAAAAAAGGTAAATGATAAATTTTGTATATATTTAATATTTTAATTAAATTCTATTTTAATTTGGGTGTGCATGGACATGGGATAGGGTGCTTTTAGTCCCTCCAATTACTCAATCTATTATTTTACTTAGAACACCCCTTAAAATATCTATTTTGTACCAATGTATTAAAAAAAAAAGTGGAACTAAAGGTATCCACTATTTTCTAAGCACACCCTACTTAAAAATATTTAATTAAAAAAATAAAAATTTTGAAAATACTAATTTTACCCTTTAAGCAGAAAAAATAAAAATATGAAACCCTAATCTCTCTCTTCTTCCTCTATTTCTCTATTTTTCATCTACCTTGCTTTTTAATGTTAAATTTTTTTAATTTCTTAAGGAATGTAATGCTAACATAATAACGAACATTCCACTGATTTGTTGAATGCATGAAAATTGTGTGAAAATTGTATGAAAAAAAAAAAAACAATTAAACCCGGGCAGTTTCGTTCGGTCTTAGTTGGCTGAACACATAGAAGAGTGTTTGACCACCTTGAACAAATATATAAAAGCATGTTCAATCATCCTGACCGAACACATAGTAATGACCGAACGAAACTAGTAAAATAAAATAAAAGGGTAAAATTGATATTATTTATTTTTTAAATTTTTTAATTGAACAATGT
The DNA here is from genome assembly GCA_954870855.1 of Scutellaria minor. NCBI lineage: Eukaryota > Viridiplantae > Streptophyta > Magnoliopsida > Lamiales > Lamiaceae > Scutellaria > Scutellaria minor. The sequence goes on along the minus strand of OX940728.1, from coordinate 2,677,313 downwards.
AGAAATTGGGGTGTCCATAGAAAACAATATAGAAAACAGTGGGGTACCTTTAGTCCCCCAAAAAGAATCATATACCATTTCATCATGGGTGGGACTAAAGACACCCCACCATTTTCTAAACCCACCCAATTAAAATATTTTTCAATTAAAAAAATTAAAAAATACTCATATCATCCTTTATCTTTTATTGACACCCTATCTCCTCTTTAGCTTATTATTATTATTATTATTATTTTGATTCTTTGATGTTGTTTCTATAATTTTTTTTTTAGGAATTGAATGTAAAATTGATGACTGACATCTCACGAATTAGTCAAATATAAAAAAATCTTATAAAAATTAAATGAAAAAATATAAAAAAATTGATCAAACCCGACCATTCTCATTCAATCTTGGTTGGCCAAATACGCAGGAGAGTGTTCTGACCACGTGATGGCGGAATATATAGAAAGTCATAATGATTCAAAAAAACTAATAAAGTAAATTCTAAGGATAAAATTGATATAATTTACTTTTTTAATTGAAAAGTATATGAAATTGAGGGGTTACTTTAGTCCCTCTCTTCCATCATTAAACAATTGACACCCCCTTCCCCGCTGAAGTTCGACGTTCTTGGCATACTCCCAATCTCCCAGAAATTGAACATTATTGTTTCTTGTATATTCCTTGGAATCTTTTACGTTGTTTTTTTTCTCTTTTTGAGAGAGATGGTCAATTTATGAGGATTGACGAGAAACCCTTCCAAATTTCATTCCAGTATATCCATTTTCTTGATTGTTTCTTACTTAGATTATTTTCCCAAATAATAAATGAAGAACAATGTCCAGAAATTCTCCTCCAACCCTTAACGAAGAACCCAGAGGTAATTCGAGCTTCTGTGCTTTAATCTTCCTCTCTTACTGTTCAACTGGGTTCTGCACCCTCTAATTTTAATTTTCGGTCAATTGGCTATGGTGGTTTTAATCTTTTGTTGTAAGTGGGCTTGCTTGTGGAATTTGCTAGGGTAACTTTTGATTTAAATTGTGGAATTTACGGAGATGAATGGGCCAATCTCTCACCAAGTTCAAACTCAAATGGCCTCGACAAGGTGGTCTTTTAAGGTTGAATACGGGGATGAGATTCGTGCATGCTGAATAGCTTTTTCACCATGTCATCTAGCTCTGCAACCCTCTTCTGTAGATTAGATTTGTCCTTCTGTAAATGTAAAAGATTGTTTATTAGACTTTCATTATGATATTAGACATAATTTGCTTAATGCATGGTATGATAAGAGTTGTCGGATACCTTAAGCATATTGTTTTGTGCCATCAAGAACTGGTCTCGCTCTTGCAATTGTTCCAGAGCAATCTGAATGTCTAGTTGGTCTGCTTTGTTTATGTTAATTTCTGAAATGCATCTGCAGAGAAAAAAAGAGTCAACTTAAAACACATCAAAAGGAGTAATTTTTGTGAAGATTACAAATAGGAACCCGATTTCCTTTAAACAAGAAGTGAACTTTTAAAATCGAGTGTTTTATACTGTGTATATGATTGATAGGGAAATACAATACAAATTACCTTTATTTTTCTTCAAGTAAATTATCAAATCTCATCTCATAATTAGCTCTTTTAATATATGATGGAATTTACACAGATCTTGCACTAGCTCTAGTTGGTACAAGATGAGCAATTTTATTGCCAAAATAATTGGGGGAAAAGAAAACAAGAATGACAAACCTAGCTACACAGCGGAATTTACTCGTACTCTGTTACACTCTATTATAACCACACAAAATATACAGATAGAGCAGCACGAGTGAAACTTGTTTACTCACATTTCTTGAATAGAACAACCCCTCACTATTAAGAATGATTTTGATCACGGCTTCTGCTGCCTGCAAACATTTGTATGAACTTGTTATTGACAATTAGTAAGGAAATCACTACATCAAATAACATGTCCTCTTCAACTATCTGAACTTACCTTTAAACTTGATCTCGTTACCGTCTGGGAAGGTGCCATCAGGTCTATGATAATGAGCAAGCTGACTATTGACTCTTGAAATAAATTACGCCAATGTTTACTTTCTTTGGCCCTTTTCTTTATTGGGTGATGATAAATTGTTTAGTCTGCAAGTTGTTGATTAGCTTGTTTCTCTGTTTCTCGAAATCTTGTTGCTGTGACCTTCTTCCTGACCATTAGTTTCGTTTGTCGAAAGGGAAATCTAGTCTTTTTGGTCTAATCAGCAATGTAATTCTACCAGGTAAACTACTGGTCTGGATTACACAAGTGTGCTTGCCATGCAGTTCAATGAAAGTATATGCTGGATTGATAGATATGTGTAATCCGAAGTAAACAAGATCTTATTGTTCGACGAAATTGGATTGTGGTTGTGGCCTTTGATTTTCTGAATTAGACAGAAATTTTGGTGCTTTGTTTCTATTCAGAGAGCTGTATCTATGGAGCCTAGCAAAGGAGAAGCGCAGCAGCATGTGCCGCTTGATCGTACCACTCGGGCCACCAGGGGCAAACGGTATGGGCAAATTATTTTGTATGCAATGTGTTTGTGTATGAATTTATGCTAATATGAAACTAATTGTGTGATAGGATGACAAAGCTGCTTGATGAGGAGCTTGAGGAAGATGAGCTTTTCTGGAATCAAGATGCTCTGAAAGAGGTAGTATTTCTATTTATGATGGTAGAAGGAGTGTTTGCTTTGCATTCAAGATATTTCTCTTGTTTCTTGTTAACATAATGACGATCACTGTCCTGTTATGTCACCATTTAATATCTAGTTGTTGGTTGAAGTAAATAAAAAACCATTTGAAATTTTGAAAAGGAATATCATGGGGTTTTGAACTTATATTACCTAGGGGTTCTACAATGATGTGAGATATTTAAAATCAGAATGGTCTTGTAGACAAGGACGAGTACTCTTAGATTATTGCTTAGTTTGATGGCCGAATCAAATCGAAGATAGATAACGCAGTTTGTTAATGGTGGAAGATTCTAAAAGATGTTGATTGTAAACATAGATATTTCGTACTAGCATTTATGTTTTTGACTAACTCATCCTGTAATTCTGCATAATAATGATGCCTAGGGGATGCTACACCTAGTGATTTCCACCAGGTGTGCTTCTCAACACATTTTACAGTCATTCAAATGCATGTGTGTGTGAGTGTGTGTAAATGTGTGGTGATGTGCAGACCAGGTGATGTCACTGGGTGTAGCATTTCCAGGATTAAGACATGGTACAAATACTATTTCATTAACTCAATGCATTTGCGATATGTTTAACAATGTGATGTTGGACTATCAAAGGTGTTTGGTTTCAGAAGATGGAAGGATGTCTTTAACATTTTTCTCCGAGAACTAACAGTATTTTCATCCAATATTTTCAGGAAGAGAATGACGTAGAATATGAGGCAGAAGGAGAAGCTGTAGATGTTTTTGATAGTGACTTTGATGAAGATGTAAGTTTGTGTTTTCATGAACATTTGCTGTCTCATCTTCGTCATTTCTCTTCCCTTGACTTACTTTATTATGCTATCAGGAGCCAGAGGCAGATGAAGAAGCGGAAAAGGAACCTGACGAGAGGTTTGACTTTCTCTTGCTCAATGGGATATAACCTTTTTTTATTATTGAACTTATGTTTGCCTTTTCCTGTTGTGACAGAATAAGAACAAAGAAGAAATTAATATATCCAGGAAAAGCACCACCAAAGAAGAAGAAAAACAAGGTGATTTCTAAGTCAGAAAGTGCACCTCAAGATGAGAAAACTCAGGAGGAGACTCCTTCAGAGCATCATGATGTCCCTGATGATGCTGAAGGAGAAAAAATAGTTAGAAAATCAACCAGAACTTCTGTAATTATCAGGCAAGCTGAGAGAGATGCAATACGTGCGGCAGTGCAAGCTACAATGAAGGTATGGTGAAGTCATGATTACCTTTATTTTCTGACAAGAGAAACATATCATTGCATTTTTAACTAGTTTAGATGGGAAGCATGAGATCTAGTTTGATCGGTTTTTCAGAAGGTGACTGCATACATCACATTTTGCTTCTATATGGGTAGGCAAGAGCCGCTGGAATTTAATCAAGTTTAAAGCACATCTAACTGATAGCTCAGAAGATAAAATATCAGATATTTAAGAAACTCATGGGAGAAATGAAGTAATCATGAAGTGCTAACTTAATGAATCCGGTAGCTCATGTGCCAAAGTTATTCATGGACCAATCATGAGTGTCTTGGAATATCTGTAGACATGCTCAAGAATGAGTGGCTTTGGAAACCCCTTCATTTCTTGTGACATTTTCCTAGCTATCATCCCAACTTTCTTGGCACAACCTATTTAGCATGGCAAGATACAAGTGCTTACTATTTTGAGATCTTATTGAGAAAGTTATGCAGTTATTTATCACTGTTTCTACTGTTATAATTTTAATCAGTAATGACTTGTAAAGAAGCCACTAGGGCATGGAAACCATGCACCGATGCCTCCTTCTTACATGATTTGTTACTCTTAAGTTGTTGAATGACAATTTAATTCTTTTCCATCATTATGTTATATTGGTCACTGCCTTCTCAAATTTCAGCCAATAAAAAGGAAAAAGGAAGGTGAGGAGAAGAAGATGACCCAAGAAGAGATGCTTCTGGAAGCCGCTCAAACAGGTGCTTCTTGTGACACTTCTCTTGTAATATTTCTTTTATCTTGTTATAACGTTGGGTATGTTTTATATTCTACTTCCTCTTTAATTGCAACCAAATGGCAGAGATTATGAACTTGAGAAATTTGGAAAGGGTGTTAGCAAGAGAAGAAGAAGTTAAGAAAAGAGCTATTGTGCATAAAGCAGTTTACAGTGGTCCACAGATACGATATCTTTTTAAAAATGGTAAGCTCTCTGTCTGCCTTTCTGAACATCTTGAAAGATCACTCTTTTCAAACACCTGTTTAAAAATGTTTCCATTGGATTCTAATTCTAATCAATTCCTATATTGTTTCTCATTTTGTATGATAGATATGTGATGTAATAAATAAAACATAATTTGTTACAGGTTATTCATATCTAAGTTTCTTGAATGGATCATCATTTGAGTCTAAGCTCTCAACCTCATCCTCTCCATGTAAGTAAAAATGTTTTGTTTGCAGTCACCATTGCTAAATGTTTGTGATCCTGACTCAGTCACCCTCTGAGTTGATCTTTAGGCATGCTGCTTTTATTGATAGATTCATAAGAACTGGTTTGGTTGGTCATCTATGATGTTAAAGATCCACTTTTTCAAAAATACAGTTATAGATGCATTGTACAGTTGCAGCCACATCTGACTGTGAACTTGGTTTTCTAGAAATAAGGCTACCCATTAAATTCCATAGCATTCAGCCATATGTTGCTACCATATAATTGATACATCAGTTCTTAAAACTCATTTATTGCTTATTATCTGCAATACAAAATAATGAAGCAGATTTCTTCTTCTTTTGTTGTATACACCTAAATTTGGAATTTCTATCAAAGCTGAAAGCCATAGTCCTGTTAAATCCCCATAGTTGTAATTGCTTCCTCCACATGTGGTAAGTCCATGAATTTCCTATTTTAGCTCCATGGTCCAATCTGCAAAAATCTTTGTAAGCTTCAATTAGCTGGCAAATCATGCATCTCCAATCTTCACAAGGAATTGAAAGTGTAGCCTTGTAGATGATGAGCTCTCTATAATTCATTTTGACTCGTATGCTTGTCATTCACCATTTACAGTTACATTAGATCTGCAAAACTTCTCCTGGTTCATATGTTATTTTCTTCTTGGTATTGTCTGATTTTACGTATAACATCTTTCTAGATCCAGAGAAGGCAGCGTGTGCGGTTACTGGACTGCCAGCAATGTAAGTTTTGACAATGGCAAATATCTTAAAATTGATGTTGCATTATATTTTGTTCATGATGGTAAGGCTTACAAATTAGGTTTTTCAGGCAGAAATATATTTCTTAGTGAACTGGTTTACGGTTTGAGAAACTTAAATTCTAAATGTCTGTTATCAATATATTCTAGTATTTAGAGGCACAAGCAACCATCAGTATACATGGAATTATTTCTTTGCCCATGTTAATTAGTGCAGCATATGAGATAATGTAGACAAGTTTAGCATAATATAAGAGCACTAAGATATGGTTTCATATATTCAGTTCTTAGTCATATGAACAAACATGATGAGCTTTTGCATGACTGATGTGACATGTTATTGAGCACCATTGTTCTATTATCCTAGGCCTTAACTGCTATAGATGGAGAGTCTGTATACATGTTATTAGGTTCTTGTTTCTTATACACTTCACTTGGTGGGATGAAAGGGAAATAAGGAGGAACATGAAATCAATGTACGAGTTTTCATCTTGTATCCTTTAAAGCTAAAGAAATGAAATATTTTCCGATTCAAATTCAAGATATTAATGAGTGTTGACAACACTCAGATTGAGTACAATTGAAGGAAGGATACGCAGAAAGATATAATGTGGTTCCCATCAACCTAAAATGCCAAAGGCATATAACAGCCTTAAGATCACCCACTGATCTTAAAAGAATTATACATGTGATAAATTAAAAAGAGAAAAGGACCACTTTGAACTAAAATCATATCAATTTTAGAATATTACAACAGGTATGAAGTATTGTTGAGTTCTTACTCCTCATTTAACCTGTGTATGCTTGTAATAAGGTATTAAATCTATCCACAGTATGATAAACATTTGGGGACCCATTACAATCCAGTAGTTAGACTAGCTTAAGTGAATAAGTTACAATATGATGGTTGTGCTTGATGTAGTTTGGCCTGCATATTCCCAGTGTACTTATATTTGTATCTTTGATCAATGAAATTTACATTTTGTTTAAAAAGGTTGTGTTTTGCTCTGTGGTATGATGCAGTTATCGTGATCCAAAGACTGGTTTACCTTATGCAACAAAAGAAGCATTCAAGGCCATTCGTGAACAGTAAGTTTTATGTCCCTATTATGAATCTCTCTATCATTAAGGGTCTAGAAGTGGTAATCTCTTCGTTTACAATAATTCCATCTTAAGAGATTTGGTAATAGCTAGCAAGTCCTTGGTAAATTTACATGTATAAGTGACACACTTTGTTAATCATGTACTGAAAGTGATCCTATTTTTGGATCAAGATTTTACTAAATTCGTCCTGGGATTTTTGTGGTTTTGTTCCTTATTGAAGACGTTAGCTCTTCCTGAAAGTTCATCGAAAGTTAATCTGCTAGGAAAGTTTATGCATAGACAATATGCCTTTACATGCAAGATTCTTTGTGAGATTTGCATTACCAACCGATACAGCAGATGCAGTTGACCTCTAATGAACCTGCCCGTCCAAATTAAATGGAAAACAGCTTCCTTATTGGATTCAGATTGATAAAGTTCATTTTAGGAATTTCCATACATTTTTTGGTGATTCACTTTTTACAGGATATATAAACTAGTGATGTTTCTTTGTCTCCAGACAACATGAACAATTCTGCTGATTGTGTAGGTTCGCTCAAGAGAGCTGCTGCAGTAAGAAACAAAGTAGCATGGGACTCTTATCCGATGAAAGTTACGAGCCAGGATTTTCTCGAAAGAAAAAGAGGTCAGTGATTCCACATGACAAGGAAACATCATACTTCCGCCCCTTTGCCCGTTTCCGTAGATTTCCTGATTTGGAAATTGAAGAATCGGACTAGAAGTCGTGCTCTTCTCCTCCTTAACTCGTACCTGGAAATCCAAGGTTCTTCCTCACCGAGGTTTCTGTAAGAGGTTTCATCTTGTATATGAGTAGTATGTGCAATTCTTTTCAAGATGGAGACATTTTGGTAGAAAATGAGTCTCTTAGCATCCTATACTCTGTATAAACGATTATAACCAATTTGCATTTTAATTTAACCCATGGAAGTGTATCTGCATCCAAAAAAAAAGAAAAAACAGATTTATACCTCAACATACATTAGGGCATAGGGGTGTATTTGCACATTTGAATGATCGATTTTCTATTATATTTGATGTTACATCTCATGTTTCATGACATTTAACATACATGTGTTAATTAGTGATGTCATTTAGTAACGTGGCGTGTGATAATAATTTTGGAATAAGAGATGTTACACCAAGTGTAATAGAATATCTTATGTGTCTAATTGTCGGGAGTAGGTAAATCGAAATATAAATTATAATATGCTTCATGATTAGGCATAGGAAAACCATAATTACACTGTAAATTAATCATGTTACACAGAAAGACATTGTGAATTCCAGTCTTAATTTGAATAGTCTGGATTTTATTAGTCGTGTCACTTTCCTGCGGGGTAAATAAGTCAAAACAGCCGCAGCATATTCTGCCTTTTATATTTCTGGTTGAATTTTTATTTTTTTGGTTAGATAGTTTGGTGTTCTCAACTCCTCTCAATTTTCATTCACACAGATTTCATGCCCAATTCGCTACTTTTCAGTGTCAAATCTTTTGTACCAACTGCCTTTGAAATTTGAATCAGATACTATTTTACAAATATAATTTTTTTTTTATAAAATATTCAGTTTATAACCGATCTAAATAAACTTGTAATATTATGTGGGACAAGAAGAATAAAATTTCGGAATATATTTAGTCAAGTTGTAGATTACTACACCGACAACCAAGGGTCAAAGGTTTGTGAAACGTTTGCTAGGAAAGTTGTTGAAGTCTTCGTCTACAACAATCTTTTCTTGCTTAATTTAATTAATAGTTCAAATTGTAATTTAAGTTTGAGAAAATAATGAAATTAGAAAAAGTATGAAGAATCATAAATTGTGATATATATATATATATATATATATATATATAAGATGTGCGAAAAGGTCAGTGACATGAATTGTAAGTGAGATTATACATGTATATTACAATATAACATATATATGATATTACATTTAACAACACCAATTTATATGCCATATATTATAATTAATTTTAGTAAAGTGAAATATGATAAATATTTAATTATAAACGATAATATATAGAAATATTAGTAGGAAGATGTTTATTCATATTGGCCGTATTTCACACTTGAATGGGCAAAAAGGTAAAAATGTTATGTTATGCCTTTTTGCTTTTCCAAAGTCAAACAATGCCAATGTTTGTATATACTTTTTTCACTTCAAAATAATTCCCATTTTTGTATCTCTTACCAATATGTTCCCACTCTTAATGTGTTTAAATCTTAAAGTGGAATAGATAATTCTCCTATTATAAACTTTGTTGACATGATGTCTAGACGTGACTAGTAGAAATATTAATATGTATCCATTATATTATTTCTGCTACAATTCAAATGTGATATTTTAATTCAGATGATGAATAATATTTTAACTTAAACGAAATCAAATATTAATTACTAGCTAAAATGAATTAAAGTAGAAGCTTAAGTTGAACTTAATAACATAGTTAACATTACAATTAGAATTGTGGAGTTGATATAGTCAAACATGTGAGCCGAAACCACGAGGAAGAATTTTTGAAGTTGATAAAGTCAAACACATGATCCTATTGCAATACCACAATAAATTATGTTATTATTATTATGGCTAACAAAATCTTTTTGTCAGACTTATAACATGAAGACAAACAATTTTTCACAAATTGAAAACTAAATAAATTTTGAAAACTTATATTATCGAAAAAATGAGATAAATTGTTCAACTACGAAAATAAAAGCTTTAAAAGAGTGCTTAAAGGCCCCAAAAACCTTCAACAAATCCGATAAAAGTAATACAAATTCTAAATTAATTAGCAAATATAAATGCGCCATTTGGCCCAAAGGAAGGAATATTGATTTAAATGTGTTTATATGACCACAAAAAACTCATGTGAGATGGTCTCACGGATAATTAGCGTAAGACGGAGCCTCATCACCCACAAACATGTGAATTGTAGGGTTTGGATTGTGGGTGATTGGATAATGAGTTGACCCGTCTCACGCAATGCAATAAAAATTCGTGAAACGGTCTCACAAAAAATTTACTCTTATATGACAATCAAATGCAGTGAGTACGAATGTATGATGGATAATATTATTTTGTTTGGGGTACGTAATTGTAATGAAAATCCTGACATTTGAGCAAATAGTTATGTCTGAATTTTTTTTTTTTTTTTGAGTTTATTAATTATAAGCAGCCTTAATATAGTGATGGATTAATATTATTTTCCAAACATATACTATACATGTTTTTTCATTTTGGATTTTAAATTTAAAAAAAAATTCCCATCACAATCTGCAGTATTATTTTTTATCAATTTTACAACCCCAACAGCAAATTTCGGCCAAAAAGCACACACGTGATTTGCACATGCACAAAGGGTATTTTTTCCATTCTCTTTAAAGAGTGATAAATTTTGGTGTTGCTGATTTATAGTTAGTTTTAAATGATAAAGAAACACATAAATATTTTGGATGTGTGGCTAGAAATTGAGAACGAATTAGGGTCATGGTTGATTCTGGGGTGAATTCAAAGATGATTAAATGACAAAAATACTCGGAAAATTGATTTAGTTTCCCACGTAGCACCACAATTTAATTTTTCACAAATCACAACAATTTCTGGGAAGTACTGTTTGGCAGCCAACATTGTTAATTCAAAATCCCGTGTTTCTAAAATCGGACTCAACTTGTCAAACTTCAAACCGCGGCTTTCAAGTCAAACACGCCGCATCTCTTTTTATATAGTAACCACTAATCAATATATATATATATACACACACACACACGATCATATTTCCATCTATCAACTTCACCACCTTTCCAAATCCCAAATCCTAAAACTCGAAACGAATTTTTAATTTATTTCTGAGAATTTTAATTTCTTGTTATGGCCACTTCTAGTCATCACAGTTCCAAGTCTACGAACATATCAGTAATTATATTGACTGCTTACTTGATACTTTTCGAGTTGAGTTGCCGGGAAATCGCGGCGGCGCGGCCGTTGGCGGCGGCGGAGCAGAGGAATAATCTAGTGATTCAATCCCTTCCGAGAGGCCGTGTGCCGCCCTCCCAGAGCAGCCCATGCACCTACATTCCCGGCGGCAGAAACCGTGGACGCTGCGCCATGCAGGTGATTTCCGACCACCATGCGGAGGCGGCGGCGCCTCCGGTGGTGGCTGATGGATCTCAAAGGAAGTCTTGATCATTTTGCCAAATGTTGTAAATACACATTTGATATATTATTCTTTTATTTTTATTTTTATTTTTTGTTTTTCCTGAGGGGGACAATGGGAATGTTGTTTGACGAAATTAACCCTGCAGTTGTTATGTTGTAGTTATACACCTATACTGATTTTCTAGTTCTTTTTTTTTTTTTCAAATGTATTATGGTTAATAAAACAAGAAAGTTAAGCTTTACACAATACATAGTTTATATTTTATGCACTTGTACTGTGGCACAATTTTTATGAGTTGAGAACAGGATTGTGCATAATGACGAGCCTAGACCCATCTGTGAAAATAATCTTGAACATATTCTTGTGCTTCTTAATTTTAAGGTTGCTTTTGTGTTGAAGCATTTAGATTTGAGAAGAGAATTTAGTTAAAGAATTTTTACCTGAAAATTTGAGATTAATCAGGGGTAATCTAATCGTCTTAAGACTGGTAATTTGAATGGATGCATTATTATAAATTTGAAATCCTTAAAACTTTCATAGGTAGCAACTGCCAATGGCAACTGAAAATATCTCAAACGAGAAACCATCATTTGCAGCTCCTCCTCCAGCTGTGCCTTCGTGCCAGAAGAAGAAGGATGAGAGTGCAACCTTCTTGGAAGATGTGAAAGATCACATTGATGAATTCATCCTTGCCTCTATGGACGAACACAAGACTTGCTTTCAGAAGACAATCAAGAAGGTTTCTTATAGACCCTTAAAAGAAAAACATTTTGCAACAAAAGAAATATGCGTTTTGATAGATGATAACTGATGTCCGCTCTTGATGCTTTCTTAGATGTTCGGCATGTCAAAAATTGTTGCAGAAAGGAGTTTGGACACTAAGGAAGTGGAAAGTTCTTTGCCTCTCCAAGCAACTGTAGCTGAGTAAGATTTTTCCTAGACTCTTTCCTGCCTTGATGTCAAGATGATGAATATATGAGTGGGCACCATATTTTAGATATGTGAGTGGCAATGTTTGAATCGAATACTTGAACATCTTCTTCTATCTGTTTGCCAATAATGTCTAACTTGATGTGAATCTTGTATGTTACAATGTTAATCCTAACTTCATAGTCCAAACATCAATAAGATATGGCTTCTCGCATTTTCATGTTGATGTGTTTTTTCTTCATTATAATGTTGTTTGCTGTTGGATAGTTTAGTTAGTTTTTCTTTTTCTAGAAGTGTATTTTTTTGTTGCAATTGAAACACATAAAGCAAGCAATGGTCTGACGAAAACTTGTAGGGTGGCATGTATTAGGATAGATGATCATGATAGAAGAAGAGAGACCATTTAAAAGATGAAGTGTAGCAAGGATGTGGAGATATTATCAATGGCAATGATGGATGACTTTTCATGCATGAGTGCTATAACTTTGTTGAATTCATTTGCTAGTATTAGGTTCAAGGCTTGCTTGATTCGTGTTATTCCTAATTGTTATTTTACATTATGAATTTATGAGTGATTATAGGAAATATTTTATTAGGTTTTATGTATAAGAGAAAGAGAGAGAAATCACTTTACAAGGCAAATACTGCTGTCTGTAGAGCAAATACTTTGAGGAGACAATTTCGAGTTTATGGACGATTTTGCGATGATAGAAAACATTTTCTTACATCCGGGTTCTAAAATCCGTATTAATCATAACCATAAGGTTGTATACTTTCTTGTTTCTTGCAGTAGTCTCAGTAATGTAATTTGAAAATCTTACGATTGTACGGAAATCTTCAATGGAAGCTGATATATTTTGGAATATTTTAATTATCTGAAATTAGCAAGTGATTTTAATACCTTCATATGGAGCATAAGATAAACTGTTATTGTACAAATATATATTTCTGAATGTCTTGAAAATGACTTGATATTATAATTCGATGAATTAAAATTATCATAATATTGAAGTTGGCCTCTATATATTCACTATATATAGCATGCTTTTGGGTTATTGTAAAAGGCCCATCTCTTCAGCCCAAAATTGTGTTACAATTACATGGCCTCTATTGTTGGGCCCAATGGTTTTTAAAACTTGACATGCTTTGGCATGAGATGGTTCAGGAATTCACTCAATTTCATTTTATCAGTCACTATTATATGTGCCGTATGATGTAATACATATAGCTGCATTTGTAAAATCAAATACTAGAATAAAAATAGGTGAAACTATTGAGTTGAAAAAGTGTGTAACAAATTGGAGAGAGATATGTTAATGTAGAATAGTGAAATCTTAATGAAGTATCAGATAAAATTTCATTTTGAGATACAAAAGATATATTATATAACTTTTAAACAAAGTTAAAATAACATCCAAATGGATACAGAGAATTTTTCAAATAAATCGCATTTATTGTTATTTGAAATTGATTAATTCATATAAAATCCCTTGTTTGGAATTCGGATTTGATGTGAAATAATTTGCGGGAAGAATTTTAAAATCCATTGGCTTGAAAAGTTTGTTTGAACTTTGAAATTTCCAAAATTTTCATCTTAGTGACTATTTAATAAGCAATAAAAAACTTGTCTAATATCATCTCAATGAATACAGTCCATGAAAGTTGAAACATAGTCCGATTTTTTTTTTAATATTTTTTTTCTTTTAAAATTTTATACTTTATAGTCCTGTGCTTTCATATTATTTGTATTTTTATTATTTTGTTTATTTTAGTCTTACAATATTGTTGATGTCACCATGTCCATGGCAATCATGCATGTGTGCTTAAAAAAAAAAAAAAAAAAGGTACAAAAGTACTTGATATTCAAAAGACATAAAGGGGGTCTTGTATAGTTGTCTTGGCAGCAAAATCAAATAGAAAGGTGCATCATATCACAATAAATGGAAACCCTTACAACATGTGAACTTTGTCACGTGTTTATATGCATCCTATTAGCTGTTGTCTTTATCTTATTTCTATATATGTCTCTCTCCCTCTTTACTCTTTACACACACATATATGTGTGTGTATATATATATATATAACTACATAACATAATATTTTCATTCTTTTTTTTTAATTCATGATCATTCCAATGGTATAGTACATACAACACTTTATGAATTACATACTAGGTCACATTTAAAGGTATAGATGAGATAATATAAATCGTCAGCCATTCGTGATTGATTTAAAAAATATCAAATCGACTTGAAAATAATCAAGTCGAGCTCGAACTACTCAAGTAGCTTTCGATCTTAAGCAAATTAATACTTGACTCAACAAGCTTGCGAGCCTGATCGAGCATATGTTAATTTATAATTTTACCCTTAATTATTTGTTTTGTTACATTAAAATTTCCACTTTCAAAATTTTTATGAATATTTTTCAAATGTCGAGTCAAGTCGAATTGAATTGTGCAGAACTGAACTTGAGCTTATCGAGTTATTTACCGGCTCAAGTTCGAGCATTAAAAAAATAAGTTCGATCAAGTTCGAGTTGAGCTCGAACTTTAAGTTTTAAAATCGAGTTTGAGCTCGAGCCTCGCAGTACTAGACTCACCTCAACTCAGTTACTCCCCAAGTCTAGGTGACGTTGTCTTACACACACTCTTAGTAGTATTGTGTGTTTATGAAAATACTGTGTAATAATTATATTTAATAATTATTAGTCGAGTTCTCTCAAATCTCATATTTGATTTTGCTTAATGGAAATTTCAAACAATTATTTCTCCAAGTAATTAAACTAAAGGTGCAGATTGCAATGTGTGATTCAGAACAGGATAAATATAAGTTTTAGACGTACTAGGCTCTTGAATAAAAATTCTTATCATTTTTAAATAATAATCATAATTATTGTAAAATGATAAATGTTGCAAAGAAAAGCATCAAAGTGATGCATGAATAGTGTTGGGTAAGGACATGTACTACATGATGATGTAATCACTACATATATGATGTACTTTTATAAAATGTAATAAAAATGAATAAATTAAAACACGATCAACCAAAACGTATTTAGCCAAATCTAGTATAATAATAACGTTGGAGTTGCCCCATAATGTATTTATGATAAAATTAAGTACAATAAGAAATTAAAATGTAGCCTAAATTAGTTCATAGTTGTTTTTTAGCTCAACTAAATATCATCCTATTTTCTATTTTTCTATCAATATCATATCTCATGTAAAATCAAATCAAAACACAACATCAATATATGTGTGACATGTATAATGAAAATAATTGGACTGTAAGGAAAAAAAAAATTGTAATGATAGAATTTAGACAACAAAAATATCTAAGGCTTCAATACTGAATCTTAGACATATAAGAGTTCCAAATCGAATCTCATTAAATTAAGGAAAAAAAAAACTTGCATCTCTCATTTTTAATTCCACTTCTCGAAAGCATTCGATAGCACAGTCGAGTAAACAACGAAGTATCTATTAATAAAATAAAATAATAGAGAGACATGCTGGTGGATGTTTTGAATAAGGGTGCAGACATTTATGATAGTTGTTCAAATAATTTGATTGATTTATTAGAAGTGACATTGGAATCTTTTGAAACCAGAAATTGTCCATGATGTTCATCAGAAATAAAATACATTTCTTTTATTTTCAGATTAATAATTATACAATTATAGACCATAAGGCAGGCCCAAGTCTGCAAGTGGAAAGTCCCACCATCCAGTTTAGTGTTTTTTTTTTCTTTTTTAAATATAAATCTATTAATCATTATAAATATAAACATTAATTATATAAATATGTAGATATAATAAATTTCATTATTTTCGTAAAAAACGTAAATTTAATTATTTTTCGTGCTAGCTAGTAGCAACGGGAAGTCTTCGTGTATCCTTTTTAAACAATATAATATAAATGTGAGTAATGTTGTCAGTATATAATGAAAAAATTAAAAAAAAAATTACAGTGGATAAATGATACGAAAAGCTAGGAAATTAATTAAGAGAAAAAAAAATGGAAATGGGCGTGCTACAGGATCTTGACAATTTCAATTACATATGAATCAATTTTTGCAAATTAATCCTATGATTATTATAATTTTGCAATTTTAATTTAGTGGTTTTGTTGGGATTTTCTGAAAAATCTGCAAATTATTTACAAAAACTGTTTCTATTGACTCTGATTTAATATTTAACTAGTTAATTTTAAAAGTTATGGGACTGAATTGATTTGATATGGAACTGAAATTATCAAGAAATAATATTTATCCAACCATTCTTGCAGATTTTCATAAAATCAATACTAGAAGAAATCTCAGTCTCTTGATTTATATGTGCAGTGAAAAAGAATATTCCCACAGTGATATAATAACAACCTCTCACAAAAATCAACTTTTTTATTTTTTTAAAGCTACAAAATAGAAATAAAAAGCTGCATAAAAACTGAAAGAAAGATAATATCTATGTTTGCAGAGGTGGGAGCAGCACCAACCTTTTTCATGATATGATTGGAATATTGATTATTGACCCACTCCACCCCACACCTTTTTGTGTGTGTATATTTATATACATACACATGCATTGTATGGATATATGTATACACACACAAAATGAACACACAGTGAGACATACATATGTGGTTAGATTAGAATGGAGCCCAAAGAAAGGGTTCCTATCAAAAAAGGAAAGCATGTGCAAAGTATACCACCCAACCACCATGCAAGACCATGTTATTGCTCTTTGACCAAAACTATATTTGAATAGAGTTGAAGGGATTTTTGCTTTTGCTTCCATGGATTATTTCCTTCTTATGCTTTCTTTAGCTACCTACAAACCTACATCTTTTGCTTCTATTCACCTATCTATATCTTTAAATTCAAAATGGAAAATCTCACTAGATCTTCTATATGTTTTTTTGCCACTTCAATATATGTAATCGTTTTCAGTATTTGATTAATTATTTTACGGTGATTTTGTTTATCATTATTCACATCATTAGTACTTAGGTAGGTTTTTTATGTGATGTACGCTCGGTGGTTGTGTTTTTACTTTTTTTTTTTTAACTCAATATTGACATTCTATATAATGAATTATAATGATTTATGATTATTGAGATTTGATAACTATCATAAAAATTTTTAGAATAAGATATTTGACACTCACATTTTAGCTTTAATAATAACCAAAATTTGACAACAATATTGTAGTTTTAAAAATAACCATATTTGCATTTGAAATAATGACATCGTTTCAATTATATAATGCAATTAAAAATAGAACTTGATGATATAAAAATACACTAATTAGAATTCAAATTGTGAACAACAAATAAACTAAAAGAAAATACAAACTATATGAATATGTACTTTATATTTCCGTTACAATGTGTTATGAGATTTTATTTTTTTTTGTACTGATTTCATTTAAGTTCTTTTTTATTTCCATTTGTGTCTATGCATGTATATTATTTTCAAATAATATATTTAGTTATATCGAATACCATTGAAGTTAATTACTGTATATGAACGTATTATTACTTATGAATCAATATTTGATAAAATTGTATGTAATGAAATACACTCGAGAAAAATTGGTGTGAACTCATTAATTGGACAAGACTCAATTTTTAACTTGGGGGTAATTGAAAGAACAGCATTGTACTAAAATGATGTCACGTCACGTTGGACTTTGTTTAATGGAATTTATGAGCTTGACTTCATTTAATTAATATATTCCATAAATAAAACACAAAATTATTTAATTACTAAAATAAAATAAAAAAAAGCGAGACAAATTGTAAATAAATGAAAACAAAATTAAGACCTATTTGAACATTGTTGGTAAAATTAATTATATGCTGGGGCAATGAATTTGATTATGTTTGAATCACTGTGGGCTTATAGTGAAATTAAATCTGCTGAGAGATTGATTTCCATTATTTGATTGAAATTGAAATCTCTAAATTCAAGCCCTATCAAATATACTATTTAATTGAGTACATTTATTATTACCCTATGATCATTTTTCATATTTCAAGAACAAGATTTACTTTGTGCATGATGCATGTTTCGTATTTCATTTTTGAATATATGGTGAGATTTATCTTATGCAGACTTCGAATGATAACTCCAGGCTCCTTTGTTGAAAATAAAAATATAAGTGATATTGCATTTAATTATAATTTTTATTTTTGTGATCTACATCTGTATTATTATAATAATAACATCATATCATTTGTATCACATATAATAATAAAATCAAACATGATTAAAATATCAACAAGATATTAGAAACCTAGACTAATGTATGTAAACACATTAAGTTCTTATTTTGATGGCCTGTACTTTAATTTTGTTGGAGTTAGATCGATTATTCTCAAAGTTTTCTTTATAAATTAAGGGTTAATTGTCGGAAAAATCATGAACTTTACTTAATTTGTAATTTTAATAAGTTTTTTTAATATTAGCAAATATAACATGAATTTTTATATTTTTTTACAATTTTAAATGACAACCAGATTTCGAGTATGATTATTTTGACAATAACTTCCACCATTTCGAGATTACTATCATTTTATATGTTAAGTCATTGTTCTATTTTGAAACGATAAGAATTATTTTCAAAATAAACATATTCAAAAATTACTCGTTGATTAAAATTGCAAACAACATGAAAGTTGATATTATATTTGCTAATATTAAAAAAGTTGGTTAGAATTGTAAATTAAGTAAAGTTTGTGATTTTTCGGCAATTAACCCATAAATTAATGTTCAGTTTTTCATATTCATTTTTGTAATTTCTCATACACTAATTAATAAACATCTTGTTGAACACACTTGGTCAGCAAATTAATAAATTAGAAGTATAACAACCCAATATCTGTAGATGAAATAAATGAAATCACATATATATGTATATATATATATATATATAAGAATACAAAGTTAATTTTGGTATAAAAATATGAGAATTAAATTAATGCCGATAATAAAATTTAAAATAAAAAGGGAAAAAGAAAGAAAGAAATTAAAGCATGAGGAGCTTGATACTCGTGTTTCTTCTACACCTTAACGGATGTAGTTATTAGTAGTTTGATTTCATAAATTTAGATTGTGAAGTTCATTTAAAAAATTTGAATATAAATATTAAAGTTTGATTTAAATAAAATGATATGAAATGATTAAAACTTTATATAATATAATATAATATGTGAAACAGCATTACTCAAATTATCATCTTTTATTATAGATATAAAAAATCTTTGTAATATTTTGTCAACACATTTCTTTCATTCTTGTTACATGTTGAAATATGAAATGGGAAAATTTTTATATATTCGTAAATTATTTAATATTTACTGTTCCTTTGGAATTACTTTTATTTTTTGAATGCTCTTCAAATTTAATGTTTTACTTCATATATGTTTGTTCATAAATCGAATAAGATAACAGCTATCCGTGCACCCTACCCTAGAGGAAAAAACACCTCTCCCCATCGCATTGGACTCCGGGACGTAGTAAGCAGGCACAAATCCCACGTCAAGACAGCGCGTGTGTATCACCCCAACGCAAAAAACCTTCGATGGCTTAACGCGGTGAGAATGCGCGTGAGAAAATAGAAAAAAAGCTCCTCGAATATCTAAAAGGTAAATGACGTCATGAGGTATGTAAGTGACCAATCGGTTGGTGTTTGGACCAAGGTGGGGCGGCCCAAAGCCCAATGGTTATTGTCTTTTCCTTTTTTATTTTTTTTCCCTCACTAAATTTATGATAATACTTTTTTATTTTTTATTTTATAGAATATTTTATTTTTATTGATTAAGTTCACTATTTACAATCTAGACTTAATTTTCATATTAATTATGGGCAAATTTTATGAGTTTTATGGTTATCGGATTTTCTTATTTTCTATTCTTCTATTTAGATTTTAGGGTTGATTTGAAAAAAAATAATAATGAAGATTTGTTTACTGCATGTAACTTTTTTTTTTTACAGGTTGCATTAATTTTCTAATAGAAATTACAATTTGATGAAAAATTGCTTGGTTTTGTTTGTACAAGGAACCATCAACTATAACTAGAAAATCCATAATGCAAAGATTTATATGAAATTATCCCATATAAAATCTTATGTGAGATCGAACTCTAAATATTTTATGTTAAATCGATATTGACCATGTTGAATAACTTGATTTGTTTTCATTGATTTATAAGGTCTCACGTGAAATTGTCTCACGTAAGCCCTATTATTCTTATAGTTGGTCTCTTGTGAGGCCGTCTAACATGCGACGGGATTCAAATATGCATTTTACATGTATAAGTATGTGTTTTTCAACTATAAATATATGTTTTATAAGTATGTTTTTTTACAGCATATTTTAAGTATGTTTTTTACAACTATAAGTATGTCTTATGCTATAAGTGCAACCGTGTTTAATTTTTATTATAAGTTGTAGAGAAAAAATCATATAGAATCACCAAAATTTATATTAAATCTATCTTATCAATATATTTTATTGAATTGATTTCATAACATAGTCTCATGAGAGTTGGACTAATAATTTTATTACATTTCATGACATACACAACCAAATATATGTTAAATGAAGGACAGACTCCCTCAAATATGGAGTAAAAATTGAAAGCAAATTACATGTGCTTTGGGAATTACAACATAAAATAACACCCAAATGTATCAAGATCCAACAGCCAGTTATCTTAAATAAAATATTGCATTGTTTAATTAATAGTATATGGATGATAAACTTAGGCATAACGTACATCGAAAATTTAAATGTCTTCTTGGTTGTAAGATACCTTCGACACGTTATAAAACGAAGTAAAAAGAAATAACTATGATTATTTTGTTTCAACCTATTAACTAGTTGCTATACTAAGTGGTCAAAACCCTAAATTTAATCATTTATGAATGAATTTAAAAAAAAAAAAAAAACTAGTCATAACTTAAATTTTTTTGTTGTTTTTTTAATTCAGATGAATAACTTCTTCCCAATTATATTTTTTTGGGTTGTGGTACTTGTTAGGAAATTTTGTAAATCATACTCTGAAGGAATCAATGGTAGAACATGTGATTTCTATATAAGTTGGGATTAGTTGACATGTATTTATAACCTATTTTATGAAAAATAACTAAGTATAAGATTCATCAAGTAGAGTGTTTAGTCAATTGATATCATGCATATGTACTTAAAATTACATAATTAACTTGGTAGATAATTACATATTTGAGTTGTAAAAGTATAAGACTAGCTAAGCTAAGTACCTAGCTCATTAAACCAATACCTTCAAGTGATTGAGAAGATTTCTCGTAAAAAAAATGACAAAAAAAAAAAAAAAAACTTACAACTGATAGAAGCAGAGATGATAATGCAAGTACCATTTTTCAAATATCTTTAAAACGCAATTCTTGAAGAAATTGTCGTGAATAATTGATTTAGAGTTAATTCAAACAACAACTAATTTAATTTTATGCTATCTATAAAAAGGAAATCTATTATTGAGAAAAGGTTAAAATGAAGAAGACAACACATTCTTGCACAAAATGATTTTACAATTTCAAATCTTCAAGCCATCAAGTGTTTAGAAAATTTTAATTTCACTTCACATTTACAATGAAGCTCTTCTAATTTAGAAGTGTCTTCTTTTAGTTGGATAATGTTTTAAGACCTACTAATTGCCAATTAATTAGAATGTTTGGTTTCCCTGAAAGATTGATAAAATGTTTAGTCATGAAAGATTGGGTCGAGTTAAAAGATTAGGGAGGAACACAATAAGATTTCAAAAAAGATTAGACAAATTCTTGAAAAATTACAATTTCGGTTTCAATATTGGGAGGTTGAGTTGTAAATTATAGAAATGCAATTTAATAGATTCTTCTGAAAGAACAAAAATGGACAATTAAAGGAATTACAAATCTTATAAAAAAAACATAAATCGCGACTAAAAGAAACATGTTGTTTAATAAGATTTGAGAATAAAAATGTATAAGTTTATTTAGTGTAAAATTATTACAATTACAAATGTTTGTTTTTTAAATTTAAAATTTTCTAATTTTGTTACAAACAAAAATGAAAAGTTGGATGAAATTTCACGAAATTTTTATACTCCATTAGAGGAGGAGGATTGGAATGAAAGCAAACATTTTTTCTAGTTCACTACTAGACTTATTTTTCCTTTAAGAATCCTTGTAATAATAGTTTCTACTTTGATGTAAAATATGAACATTCAAAAGTAGGTGCTACTATACTAATCTCTTTTCTTCTCTCTCATGAAGTCTCCATCATGATCCATCACGTGACCAAGTATTAAATAGACAGAGCCACGGCAGCAGACCAAACCCCAA
This sequence comes from Scutellaria minor, assembly GCA_954870855.1. Taxonomy (NCBI): domain Eukaryota; kingdom Viridiplantae; phylum Streptophyta; class Magnoliopsida; order Lamiales; family Lamiaceae; genus Scutellaria; species Scutellaria minor. The sequence goes on along the minus strand of OX940728.1, from coordinate 2,654,876 downwards.
AGTTAAACCCCTTTTTTCTTTTCTTTTTTTTTTACTCAATAATGCTGCTGCTATTGCTGCCTCTCTGCACTGCCTTGCCTCGGTCCCTCCCTTTCTCTGTCCTTTGCAGATTCTTTCTTTTCTCTCTCACACACTCCACACACACAAGGGTTCCTCTTTTCTTTATATATTATTCAGCCTATACATTCAAGCTCAGCCAATAATATGTATATATATACATATATATAGGGTTCTTGATTTTTACACACTTCTTCCCTTAACTGTTTATCGGAGAGGGAGAGAGGAGAGAGGAGAGAGAGAGGGGTTACTACCGTATTGAACTCGTAGTTAGAGAGGAAAGGGATAAACCCAAAAACAGGAGGGGCCATTTCGCTTTGCAGTTGCAGTGCTTTCTTGTTGACACATACTTATCACAGTCAAACTTACAGACGGATAGAAAGAGATAGTAGTGAGCTGATATTTATAGTGAGAGAGAGAGAGAGAGAAGGACACAGTGTGTTTGTGTGTGCGTGGTGGGGTGGATATAAAAGAGAGAGGCATGCAACAGCACCTGATGCAGATGCAGCCCATGATGGCAGCCTACTATCCCAGCAACGTCACCACTGATCATATTCAACAGGTCTCTTCTTCTCTCTTCTTCTCTCTCTCTCTCTCTCTGTCCATCTTCTGCTCTTTCTTTTTCACTTCTGTCATCTCCCTGAATACCCTTTGCGTTTCTGCCAACTTTACTTGGTTTTTTTTGTTATTTAATCATATGTTATATAGCCTCTGTTCTTGTATTTGGTTGTTCACACTTTGATTTGTGAGGGTTTTGCTTAAAGATTGGGTTTTTTGTTCGAAAGATGTAATCTTTTTGTGGGGTTTTTGGTTGGTGGGTTCAAAGAGGACAGTTTCTTCTTCTTTGATATGGATGTTTCTTTGTCAAAAGGCCCTTTTTTGTGTGCTATTTCTGTGATTTAGTTTTTTAATATGGTTGAATATTTCTTGATTTGCCTGTCGCTTTAGATTCTTGCACTTTTTGTGTTTAAATTGGAAATCTTGGTGGGGTTAGCTTTTCTATCTGACTCCTATCAGAGTATTAAACTAATTCTGAATACCTTGATCCAAACTTGTAGTTTAAATATAGTATCTATTCTCTATGCAATCCAATTTAAATTGTTTGATTTTAATTTACTTCTTTTTAGGGTTTATATTGTTATCACATGAATGATCTCTCTCTCTCTCTCTCTCTCTCTCTCTCTCCCCCCCCCCCCCTTTAACCCTTTTAGTGGCTGTTGAGTTATTGTTAGGTTGTGTATTCTCAGCCTTCTATTGGCGACTAGTCTTTTGCTTCTTTGAGATTCTTTCTGATTTGCTCCACCATCGATGGATTAGAATCTTTCAAGGGTTACCCGGGATCTTAATCGGGCTTGAGTTCGACTCGAGGTGGCTTGAGACAAGTTTATGATTTGGTTTTGGTTTTGGTTAAGCCTTGATGATTCCGACAGTAAAATTGTTGGCATGTGTTTCAAGTGTGCTATTGAGTATGTTTGGTTTACTGATATCCTTGTAATAATTTTGCAGTATCTTGATGAAAACAAATCGCTGATTCTGAAGATAGTTGAGAGCCAAAACTCGGGAAAACTGAGTGAGTGTGCAGAGTAAGTTTACCACTTGTCTTTTACTCTATTAGTTGCAGATTACTTCTTACACTATGTTGTTTAATTGATGGCAATTTATACAGTCCCCTTATTTGGTGCATTTTTGTGAGGCTTTATGTTTGAATGCTTGTTATCGTAAGTTAGTGTTTATGGAAGGCGAATCAAGAATTTGCTGATCCTTTTATTAATCGAAAATTATCCTTTGCTTTTACTCTATTTTTGAACTTTTTTTGCTTAAATCTCTCGAGAAGATGCCTTTCGAACTTAACTCTTACGTTTAGTAGTATAGTTTTGTGTATTGTACTAATTAACATAACCAAGCAGCCACAGATCTCATCTTTAGTTTAGTATGTAAATCATTTGCGTTACAATTTGACTTATTCTAATCTGAATGAATCTGATTAGTGATTGGAGTATGAGCTGACTTTGTGTGAACTATGTGAATTTTTAGCTCTTTGAAATAGGACTTTTTTATTGTTTAAACCTTTCACTCTTTCTTGTAGCTTATTGCTTCATGTAAACTTGTATTGTGTTATGCATTTGTCTGTACAGATTAAGGTATATTTCACTATAATTTTTTTTGTTTAATAATAGTGTTGATTACTTGATTAGATTGCTTTTCTGCAATCTAGTGTATATATCAGCATCAAATGCTTTCACACACGACTTTATGAACACGTAAGTGATGCTACGAGACATTATCACTATAATTTGATGGCCTTTGCAGGAATCAGGCTCGACTGCAAAGAAACCTGATGTACCTTGCAGCCATTGCTGACTCACAACCTCAACCACCCACTATGCATTCTCAGGTATTTATTTCCTTGCTCAGAAACCTTGACCACCCGTTTTCTTACATTTCTAACAACCACCTTTGTGTCCCTTCGATTCACAGTATCCAGGTGGCGGGATGTTACAGCCCGGCTCGCATTACATGCAGCAACACCAGCAAGCTCAGGCGATGACGCCTCAATCACTCATGGCCGCTCGTTCCTCGATGCTCTACGGTTCTCAGCCTTATCCGTCTCTTCAACAGCAGGCCCTGCACAGCCAGCTGGGCATGAGCTCTGGCGGCAGCAGCGGTGGCCTTATGCTGCAAGGTGAGCCCCACACTGGTGGCCAAGGGTTTCCCGACTTCATACGAGGCAACGCTGGAGACGGGCTGCAAAGCAGTGCGCGGGGGATGGGCGGTGGAAGCAAGCAGGATATGGGGGGTGGCGAGGGACGAGGCGGTGGTGATGGAGGCGAGACGCTCTACTTAAAAAGCAATGATGATGGGAATTGAGGTATGTTTGTTATCGTGTCTCTTGTTTTAATGGTGTCTGAAGAACTTAGGAATGTAGAACGGTGAAGTTATGTTTAGATTAAACTAGAGGTGTTTCTGGTTATGATTGAACTCTTGTAATTCGGTATGGATCGCGAGGATTGATGATCTGATCGATCGTGTTTTGTTTCGATGGATGGTGCTATGATGATATAATGTAAATTTCCAGTTTTTGTTTTCTCCATTGCTATCATGGGTGATTTCTTGCAGATTTACTTGTTTTGAATCTTCTGCTACTACCTAGTATGCTTGTATCAGTTTGGAATCCCTTTTTAAATTTTTTTATTTATTGTATTTTATCGATATTTTCATGGTGGTGAGAATTTAAATCTAACTGAGTATAGGTGAGATAAAATACGAGATGAAACATCCGCTTATGATAATCCAATGTCTTAGAGATAATGTTCTTGTAATCATGTTTTACACTATTTCTATATTTTCTACATATAAAATTCTGGAATTTCTCTTTGATTGTGTTGTTTTCATTCATATAATTGGGGGAACTATTAGATAAATCATTTTCACATAAGAAAATATGTTATTTATCCATTTTTCATTACAAATATAATAAAAAAATATTCTAGAAAGTGGTTAAAAGTCAAGTTATTTTGAAGAGTGTTTGTTCAAAAAAGGTGTAAAGTGGTTAAAATATAATTTTCTTGATATTTCGGTAGAAAACATTTTTATTATATTTAAATGATTATCAGATAATTCTATTTCAAGAACTGTGAATATAACACATGATGTGTCGATGAATTTTTCTTTCTATTTTTGATTTTATCGAAGTGGATAAAGAGTACAAACAAACTACATGGAGTTTTGACCAACTCAAATTGACTTGTATACTATCATGTCAAACCTATGTTGAGTTTGACCAACTCAAAACTGACTTGATTAAACTTATTCAAGCGAATCTAAAGGAGCTCAATGATTACAAATTAAAATTTTATTTATTGATCTAGTAATCACTCAAACTCCATTATGAATGCAGAAATTATAAAATGACTAGTAATTAACATTTATATATAATGTAGATATTATATTTACATATATACTTACTAGTATATTAATCTACAAACTGACTTATTAACCTTCTTATAAGTTATAATTCACCAGATGGCTGAATCGAGTTTAAACAAGTTTGACATTAATTTATAAGAACACGTCAAATTTAATTGAATGTTTTTCAAATTATGTTTGGATTAGCTCACAAATGATTTACCTCACATACACTCATTAAAGGAAGAGCAAACATTAATAAAAATTAAACATATGGAGTAAAATTATAGAAATCAAAGTAACACTAACTTAACTTCACGATACATCACATATCAATCTTAACTTTACGATACATCACATATCAATTTAAACAACGTATAAGGCTTATGTTTCATTTCTCCAATAATGACTCAAAATAAAAATTTAGTGGAATATAATTTTTTTTTTATAAATTGTAGTACATCCCGTCTAAATTATGAAGTCTATATTTTATTTTCCATCTGTCTCAAATATACAATCGATTTTCTGTAATCGACATATATGTTTGGTTATATATATATATATAGAGCACCAATACTACCATACAATGGTGAAGGAGTGAATTACATTTTTGAGAAAATTGAAATTATATTATAGTAATGTAAATATATATAATGTATATTATTAATATTATATATTATATAAAAATTAAAAAGCGAGGAGAAAAGGGAAAGAGGATGATATATTGACCACGAATTCCCGACAAAGAGTGAGAGAAAATAAGATCCGAAGTTGCAGGGACGCTGCCATGCAAAACCTATGGAGAGTGAGAGAGAGAATGAGAAAGAGAGAGAACCCCAAAACAGAAATTTCAGAATCAATCGGAGAATTTATTACTCAATATTTTCTGCATCTGCAAGCTGGCTTTTCAATTTCTTGCCCTTTTTTCCCAAACCAAGTTCTCAAAAAACCCGCATTTTTTACGCTATGTTCTTCACTCCACTGCATGCACACAATCCAGGCCTCTCTGGGTTCTGATTTCAGATGAGAAGGGAACTGATCGGAACGTGGAATTGAAGGTTTTAGGATTTTGAAATGGTACGCCACCTCACCCTTGATTCATTGTTGTTTATCGATTTATGCAGAATTGCTCGGATTAGGTTCTGAATAACTGTAAATTGTAGTGAAGTTTAATGTATCTCATCTCGTTTTGATTCAATCGTTAATTTTAGCTTAATTTCGAAATTAGGAATTTAATTTCCAGAAATGGATGAATCTCCATCAGCCATTCTTTTGCCCAAGTGAAATCTCATGTTATTGTGTGTTGATTGCTACTAATATTGCTTTTTTTTTTTTTTTTTTTTGTGTGTGTATTGTTTTGTTGGATCAGTGTATTGATTAGATTATTCTACTTGAATATAATGCTGCTTGAGAACGTCTGATGTGAAACAGTATTGCAGTTGTAGTGAATCTGTCATCTGAATAAATTTACATGTAATTTAGATTAAAGCAGCACAAAGTCTTTGATAGAACTCTGAGCTTCACTATATTGACATTTATTAATGCCTTTGGTGATGAACATTTGATAGCAGCGTACTCCTTGGAGAAGTTTTGTAAAATACTATAGGGCTATGATAAAGAGTGTAAGAGAAATACTCAATACTGATAGTAGAGGATAACACAATTTTTAGGAATCTAGTTAAAATTCAGTGAGTTAGTGAAACTTTTTTTTTTTTTTTGGTATGTTTAATGAGTGTAAGGGAAGTGGAAAGATACATGTACAGTTTTGAAGAGAATCTTTGTCGTTTTGAAGCCATGAAAGCTGACTAGCACAACATATCCCGAAAGTCCCTAGCATGGTGTTCTAATGGCTTGTAGTATCATATTATTGGTTACTTCCTGGATTAAAATTCCATAACTTTCACTTTTCTTCTGATAGCATTTCAGTTCATTCCATTACATTCTTTTTAAACAAACTTGTTATCCTATAACTGATTAACTCTATTCAAAGTATTGGCTTGTCACTCAATCAATATGTCATTTTTTTTGTCTCCATGGTACTTTAACTACACATCTATGATCCATCAATCAGTTGAAAATACAGATTCTCTATTCATTGGAGAAGGTCAATATCATATTCATAAACTCTTCCTGACTTTGTTGAGCCTTGAAAGCTCTAGTTTATCCACGGTGAACTGTTAAATGTTAAATATGGTGAAGTATGTTGAAATCATCGCAACGTTTATGCGTTTTTTAAGACGAGAAGATATAATTAGATCAACTAGACCATGTACGGTATCATAGTCATCCGGTTCTAGCAAATCTCATTTGAAAAGCTGAAAATATTGATGTAATGATAGTGATTCTATTGTCTAGAGGTATGTGCCTATTAAATTTAGAATATGCCCTGGTTGATCTTGTTTATTTTGTTTTGCACCACTCAAATCTATTTATTTTACATAATCTAGTCTGTTGATATTTTATCATTATATTTCAGAAAAGACCTTGTTACCAAAACATTGTTCTTCAATTTTTAACAGGGCACTCCAGTGAACATAATTGTGGGATCTCATGTCTGGATTGCGGACCCTTCATTGGCTTGGGTTGATGGGCAGGTGATTAAAATTAGTGGCCAAGATGCTGAGATCCAGAGGAGTGATGGGAAGAAGGTATATTTAAGATACATGGTCTCAATTTTAATTGCTATGTGCTTCTACGTTTTGGTAATGGTACAACTTGTAAGGAATTATTTATCCTTACAACTCATAGCAAGACAAAAAAAATTCACCTGCCAATTAGATAATAATCTACATACAAGAACTTCTCTACTCAACATGTTTATTACATTCTTTTGTCTTAACTTGGTATTCTATTACCATTCCACTCTGAATTTCCCATCAAATATGCACCTTGATTCCAATATTGGTCGTAGTAGCCAATATTTAATCATGAGTAAACTCGTAGGCTAATTCATGAACTTAATGTGCCCCTGTGTATTTATAGAACTGGATAATGGTTTCTTGTAAAAATTGCAATCCATTTGTGCAGTTCATAATTTTAGGAATTTTATTCAAACAGACCTTTAACAGCTGATCTTTACTAGGTTCCAAGCCCTTAAGAGACTTATATTCTTCTATGTTACAAGTGTTGGTCTATTAGTGCATGTAACATTTCTTCCCCGCCCCCTCATGATCATGCAGTTTGCTACTGAATTTTAGCAATGAACTGCAGAGCGATCACAATATAAGTGTTTAGTCAGCTTATTTCTCACAATGCGAAATTTGATGACATGAATTTTGATATATAGTTCAGTTTCAAGATTATAATCCTTGATAAGGATTTCTTCATTTATTTTTTCAGGTTGTTACCAAATTATCGAAACTTTATCCTAAAGACATGGAAGCGCCTCCTGGAGGTGTTGATGACATGACAAAGCTGTCTTACCTGCATGAGCCTGGAGTGCTGGACAATCTGAGAACTAGATATGAACTCAATGAAATTTATGTATGCTTCCTCAGTTTGTTCTGCTTTTGGTACTCATTTATCTATTTATTTGTCTATTTTTATTGTGATCTAATTATGGGTATTTATCTGCTGTTTGAGTATGTTGCAGACGTACACTGGGAATATTCTGATAGCTATAAATCCTTTTCAAAAACTGCCTCATCTATACAATCAGCATATGATGCAACAATACAAGGGAGCTCCTTTTGGGGAACTAAGCCCTCATGTCTTTGCAGTTGCTGATGTTGCGTACAGGTTAAAATTATTAGTGTTGGACTAATAGATGATGCAATGGTATGAATGTGTGGTTAACTATCATTATGTTTTTGCTGGAAATAGGGCAATGATAAATGAAGGAAAGAGCAACTCTATTCTGGTCAGCGGAGAAAGTGGAGCAGGTAAAACTGAGACCACAAAAATGCTTATGCGGTACCTAGCCTTTTTGGGAGGCCGGGCAGCTACAGAAGGACGCACCGTTGAACAACAAGTCCTTGAAGTATGTTTCATGATAAAACTAGTTTCCTACATTGTCATTTCAATAGTATTACCTTCTGTAACTTGTGTCTTTCTAGTTATATGATTAACTCTCATGGATGTTCTATACTCTTTTCGAATGCAGTCAAACCCTGTTCTTGAAGCATTTGGCAATGCTAAAACTGTTAGAAATAACAATTCCAGGTGAAGCTCTTTAATACTTCTGCAGTTAAGTTTTGTGGTTTTCTTTTCTCATAATATAGATACTCAACCTCTGGAGAATAAGAATGTCTTTTGTAAATCTATTGCAACAAAGAACCATGTTTCTAAGAAGATAATTCACTAATTTTACACAATCATTAATAATGTTAAGTTCCCAAATGTCAGCTGATGTTTAACATTTGATGTTCCTACACATTGTAAACTGCAGCCGTTTTGGTAAATTTGTTGAGATTCAGTTTGACAAACATGGGAGAATATCGGGAGCGGCTATCAGAACTTACCTTCTTGAAAGATCTCGTGTTTGTCAAGTTTCTGATCCTGAGCGCAACTATCACTGCTTTTACCTCCTATGTGCAGCACCGAAAGAGGTAGTTTAGTTGTGTTGTTACTGATGAATTCTCTTGCTAATGCTTTCCTTCATAATCATTCAACAAGAAGTGTTTACACCTTGTGATTGTATTCCTTCTCCTTCCAGGAAATTGACAAGTACAAATTAGACCATCCCAAGTCATTTCACTACCTTAACCAATCAAAATGTTATGAGCTGACTGGTGTAAGTGATGCCCATGATTACCTTGCCACTAGAAGAGCAATGGATATTGTTGGAATAAGTAAAACGGAGCAGGTATGCTCTAGGTTGTGTAAGCCCATAATCTCCATTTAAAGAGAACAACAAACAATCCACAGTCTCTGTGTCTCCCTCTCTCATGCTGCCTTTCTCTTGGTCTCAGGAAGCAATTTTCAGGGTTGTTGCTGCTGTTCTTCATCTTGGCAATATTGATTTTGGAAAGGGAAAGGAAATTGATTCATCAATTCCAAAAGATAAAAAAGCGAAGTTCCATCTAGAAACAACTGCAGAACTTTTAATGTACATAAGCTTCTGACTTGTCCAAATTAAATCCTTGCATATTTGCTTCTGGATGGGTTTTTACTATTCTTTGTCTTAGGTGTGATCCTGTGGCATTGGAAGATGCATTGTGTAAACGTGTGATGATCACTCCTGAGGAAGTTATCAAGAGAAGTCTTGATCCTCTTAGTGCCGCAGTTAGCAGGGATGGATTCGCTAAGACATTATATTCTAGACTGTTTGACTGGTATTCAACTTAGCTTTTCAACACATGTCTAATTAATCATACTGATATCTGATGAACTTGATTCAAATGGTTAACTCTTTTCCATGCTCTATGTGGTAATTCGTATACAGGTTGGTGAATAAGATCAACAACTCAATTGGGCAAGATAAAAATTCAAAATCTCTGATCGGGGTCCTTGATATTTATGGCTTTGAAAGCTTTAAACATAACAGGTAGCAAATTTATCTGATTACTATCCCCTGGCCTCTTGTTAACCGAACTGGATCCTCTATTCCCATTTGGTGTTTCATCTTGTATTTCATTGTTTTTAATTCACGTCATGTGTTGATTAGTGATGTCATCTTTACACTTGGCATGTGATGGTTACTTTGAAACATCATATGAAACACCAAAGTGGAATAAAAGATTTTACTTGCTTGTTAACTCCTAGTATAACCCAACATAGTTGTAGTTTCCAAAGTGGGAAATGCTCTACCACTGTTCTCTTGTAATTAAAACATATAATACTGTGCAGTTTTGAACAGTTCTGCATCAACTTTACAAATGAGAAGCTACAGCAACATTTTAACCAGGTAATATTAACATCAAGCTGGCTGTATGAATATCATGTTTTTATTAACCAGCTAAGTCTCATTATTTGCTCGCAGCATGTGTTTAAAATGGAACAAGAAGAATACACAAAAGAGGAAATTAATTGGAGCTACATTGAGTTTGTTGACAACCAAGATGTTTTAGATCTTATCGAGAAGGTACTTCCCTGAGGAATAAGTATGTGCATTGTTAATTTTGAGCTGCTGATATACAAACATTTCACTTCTATTATTTCTCTTCAGTAAAGGTATTATTATATGGCATCCTATATGGTATTTCATCTTTCATTATATTAATTTTTCTGTTCTTGAGGACTAGGCTGGATATGCAATCTACTTCATGTGATATCATATTTATGGAATTTTTTTTTTTTTTTTGGTATTGCATGTGTGTAGAACTTACATTAATTTTTTTTTTGCAGAAACCAGGTGGAATTATTGCTCTCCTTGATGAAGCATGGTAATTGGCTCCTCAGTTTTTCTACTGTTTTTAGTTTTTTCCTTTATTATCAACAAATGATATTCCTGTTATATGGCTTTCCAATTAGGTCTCCACATTAACCAAACTTTTAAATTAATTCTCTTTTCCAATTGTTTTCATTACTTTCTTGGAACAATTTTATTCAGCTTAAGGTCACTTATGAGTTTCTTCTCCAATCTAATATCTTTCTATTTGCACTTTGCAGTATGTTCCCAAAATCAACACATGAAACGTTCTGTAATAAGCTCTATCAGACATTCAAGAATCATAAGCGCTTCATCAAGCCAAAATTATCCCGTACAGATTTTAATATTGCACATTATGCTGGGGAGGCACGTAATGTTAAAACTACTTTCTCACACCTTATGTTTCTGTTTAATACCAAGATTTTCAATTCTCATATTTAATTAATTTCAGGTTCTATACCAATCTGATCATTTCTTGGACAAAAATAAAGACTATGTGGTTGCTGAACATCAAGATCTGTTAAGTGCTTCCAAATGTCAATTTGTAGCGGGGCTTTTCCCTCCAATACCTGAGGAGATGTCAAAATCTTCTAAGTTTTCTTCTATTGGTTCACGTTTTAAGGTTATTGGGCTTGAACTTTCATTCCAGATGGATATTTCCACCCTAAATTTTTCTATAATCAATTATAAGTTTATGACATCCCCGAAGCAAATATAAAGGATGAAACTGTAAAATGCAAGTGTATGATATATCTAGTTTAATCAAATTTATGCTTTGGTAAACTGGCACATACTAAAACTGATATTTCCATTCATTATCTTATCATGCAGTTGCAACTACAACAACTGATGGAAACTCTAAATGCTACTGAACCTCACTACATTAGATGTGTTAAGCCGAATAATCTTCTTAAACCAGCTATATTTGAAAATCAGAACATCATGCAGCAGCTACGTTGTGGAGTAAGTTCTTTTGATCTTTGCAGTGTTATAAATGTTTGGTTCTTTTAATCTTATTGGATGCAATACATTTGTCTGCTTTAAGGGACGTTTATTTATTTGTCACTATGTGTTGGTTCAGGGTGTCTTAGAGGCAATCAGGATCAGCTGTGCTGGATATCCTACTCGCCGCCCTTACTTTGAATTCTTGAACAGATTTGGGCTTCTCGCGCCAGAAGTTTTGGAAGGAAGGTTAGAACTTATATGAGATTGAAATGAAATCAAGGCTCTCATGTATCCCCAATCTCATATTTTACCATTGTTCATTTATTCTGGTACCTTTGCTGCTTATCAGTTATCACGATAAATTTATGCTTGTTCTATGTTTGGAGGTGGAATATTATTGTTTTATTACTTCACTCATACTGGTAGAATAAACCATATTAGTAAAGTCAAAATCCTTCCTCATGTGCAGTTATGAAGAAAAGTTGGCATGCAAGAGGATTTTGGAAAAGAAAGGAATAAAAGGTTTCCAGGTATTACTTTTCATATACCGTAGTTGTTTTATCACTATGCTTGTATTTTTTGCTTGTGAAGGTATATACTGAATCCTTTTTGAAAAGGATAATCAGGATTGACTTCCTAAAATTATTGAATTATCATCTCTCTCTCTCTCTCTCTCTCTCTCTCTCTCTATATATATATATATATATATATCATCTCTCTCTCAGTTTGCTCTTTTAGAGAACGCAATGGAATTTTTCCCCATGTCACCCTTTTTAATATTATGGAAGGCAAAGTGAGAAAGAAGATTACTAATATTATTTGATAATATCATCATTTTGTTTCTGATATCCTAACCATTGGGGAAATTTGATAGAAGTATCAAAGTCAAAGGGGGGTGGGGGTCTTGTAATCTCATAAAGAAAATTGATACTTCATCCATTTTATAGGGGAGGGCATTGTACTTAATCCTTTTTAAACTGCCTAACAACAATCTATGTTCACCTGCAATTCATTTTTAAACATACTATGTCAAGAGTATGTTTGTCTAGTTTCAGCTAACTAATCTTGTAAATGCTGCATGAAATGAACAGACTACAATTTCATCATTGCTTACTGGCAACCTTTGTATTTAAGTGAAATAATGCATGCCTGAGATCAGATGTACTAGTTAACCTACTCTACTTTTTTCTAGATTTTGGCAAGTTGATCAGAATGTCTTTTTGTTTCATGTGTATCATGTACGTCTGTAAATGAACTTTTTTTATGACTTTACAGTTAGGCAAGACTAAGGTCTTCCTAAGAGCTGGTCAGATGGCTGAATTGGATGCTCGTCGAGCAGAAGTTCTTAGTAGTGCAGCAAAAATCATACAACGGCGCAGACGAACTCATATTGCTCGTAGACATTTTATAGCCGTGAAAGAGGCTGCGATATATTTGCAATCCTTTTGCAGAGGTGAGCCTCTCATAATTATTAGGATCCTTGTAACATGTTCCATAGTTGAAAAAATCTGTTACAATTAGTTTGTAATAGATTTATCCAAAAAGGTACATTGATGTTCTGGAATTGCCTCATCGTTACTTTCTTCCATGCTTGTGCCTAGTTCATCTGCACTTTTTTTTTTTTTGGGATTTTTATGCTGTTGTACTCCTTTAGGTAGACTAGCATGCAAACATTATGAGACCGTGAAAAGGGAAGCAGCTGCAGTGAAAGTTCAGCGGAACATACGCAGACACCAAGCTAGAAAAACATATAACACACTCCGGATGTCTGTTCTAGTTATACAAACAGGTTTACGCAGCATGGACGCTCGTAATAAATTTAGGTTTAGAAGGCAAACTAAAGCCGCCACTATTATTCAGGTAACAAGTTTCTGAATTTTTATGTCAGAACAAATTATTTTTCATTCCTTGAAGCTTTCTACTAACAGCTAAACCTTTCTTAGACACGGTGGCGCTGCCATAAAGCTGCATCATACTATAGGATGCTAAAGAGGGGAACAATAGTTGCACAATGTCAATGGAGAGGAAAAATAGCTAAAAAAGAACTACGGAAGCTTAAGATGGTTTGCTTCAATACCATATCATATAATTATTGAATTAGTGATCCATTTTTTTGTTGTATTTGAAGGCATGATATGTTGTTGAAACTGCTTCTTTGTGAATGGAAACTTATAATGTGAGGCTCAAAAAATTCAAATTGAAGCAGTAAATGTTTCTTCAATATTAATTGGAAGAAGAATTTATGTTTCTCTGGAAATTTCTGAATGAGAAATTATGTTGCCAATATACTACTATATTATGTAGATGAGGCTGGTTGGAAAAACTGGCCTTTGTTATGCTATATTGTTGCTTTCAAACTTATACAGCACCAACTGCATTCCCCTGTAGGCTGCAAGGGAAACAGGTGCACTCAAAGAGGCTAAAGATAAACTTGAAAAACAGCTAGAGGAACTCACATGGCGCTTGCAGCTTGAAAAACGTTTAAGGGTATGATATGCTGGGACAGGAATTATCCCTGGAAACTTCTACTTTTTGTTTGCGTCATAATGTGTTACTTAGTTTGGTTTATTTTATGGCATGCAAATAAAATGATTTACACTGTTTATTCATGCCATCGATCTCATAATGTAGGTTGACTTGGAAGAATCAAAAGCTCAAGAGATAGCAAAGTTGCAAAGTTCAATGGAAGAGATGCAGAAGAAAGTTGAAGAAATGAATGCTACTGTTATTAGGGAACGGGAAGCTTGCAAAAAAGCAATTCAAGAAGCACCTCCTGTTATCCAGGAAACTCCAGTTTATATTGAAGATACTAAGAAAATTGAATCTTTAAAGGAAGAAGTTGATAATTTAAAGGTAAGGCACTGATACATATCAAACAATGTTATACAGCCATATGAAGGTTTTGTTTCTTGATTATGATAACCGCCATAACATGCATGTGCCCTTAGCCAGAATCTTAGCAAAATTTTAAAGCATGATATTAGAAAGTAAACAATTTGAGATGACTTAGGTTGGTAGAGAACAAATCAATCATGCTCCGCATGATTATTTGTGAAGAGCCACTTGGAACAGATTGAAAAAGTCCAACATGATCTAAAAGCTCAAGAAATCAAGTATGTAATTTAGTGTGTGGCTTCCATTTTCATTTCATTCTATTTGTATTTGTGATTTTTTTTCTCTTTTACACTTCTATTGTTCAATTCTTCGTTCAAACCATCTCTCACCTTAGTCAATGTACTACGTGCTACTCCTGTGTATGATTCAACATAAGAACTGGATGAGTAATTGCTCATAGGCACCTAAAGCAATTATATTCTTGCCACTTGCTCAAGTCTACATCCGAGTCCTCTCATTTCACTTCTACCCTCACTAAATTAAAAAGCTGTTGGCACTGAAGTACATGAGGTTCACTTCACAAACATCTTCATCAGGGGGCAGGCACCAGGATATTTTACCTCCTTGGGAATATGGATAGATAAAATGTTTAGACAAAAACCTAAAAAAATGCACTTGTAAGAACTGACATTATCTTGTTTGGATGTTCTTTATGTTCCCATATATCAAGAGTTGTCAGTGAAGGACAAATAATTCGAAACTTAGACTCTGGTATCATTCTACATAATTGAATGCCCCTTACGTTCAATCTCTAGAATACTCAGCATTAACTGTCTATTAGTCAATTATATGTTCCTTTCGACCAAGTATTCATTTTCCTTTGAAAATTGATTCCCTAAGGCATCATAGAGTTTTGGGGTTCTGCCTTTTTGGACTCTCCTTGGGACAGGTGGGGACTGGAGAGTATAATATACTCTTTAACCCAATCAATAATGCTAAGGTTTTAGTATCAAATGGCAATGTTTCATGCTTATAAAAATTGAGAGGCGATCTCTACAAGGTTTGAATCCTTCACCAATTATGCAGTTGTTCCTATTTCCATCTAGCCTGCTAATTATTGAACTCTTTTCCACGACCGACCAGAAAATTATGATGAAAAAATTGATGTCATATAGTTACGTTGTGCTCTTTTGCATTAAGCATAATCCTAGATTTCATACGGGTCATATCTAGGCTAACGATTTTTGAGTTTCAAGCCACTTTATTTATTAACTTATGAAATTGAAAAATGGCTCAACTATTTATTTTTATCTGGTCCGTCGATCAATTTGGAGACTCTTTATTGGTATGCTTTATGGCTCTGAAAACAAGGAAAATGTATTGCTGAAATACATATATGCAAACCGATTCTTACTCAAGACTAGTCTATATCATGTTTGAGAATCAACTTCAATTAATTAGCTGTAGATTGCTTGTTTGGGCTTCGAAACTCGCTTTAATGTTTATATGGATGGATCTATGCTAATCTGAGTTTGGATATGTTAAAAATCAGCTAAAAGCATTATTTCAATAACACTGCTTTTTCCCCAGTCTCTAAATTATTCTGGGAAACCACATTTTTTTTGGTCCAGGCTTCTTTACAAAGTGAAAAGGAAACTTCTGAAGACTTGCAGAAGAAGTATGCCGAAGCACAAGAATGTAGTGAAGAGAGACGTGTAAAATTAGAGGAAGCAGAAAAAAAAGTTCATCAATTACAGGACTCGTTGCACAGGTAATAAAAAATGGTAAATGAGTATATTTGTGTTTGTCCGTGGATTTGACAAGAGTACTTTTCAACTTTATTTGCTAGCACCATTAATTCTCCCCACTGTTCTAAAGCTGGACATTGTCTATCAAATTAGTACTAAATGAATATGGTAAACGTTGCACAGTATTAGTAAAATCCTCTACAGTTGCCTGCTTCACCTTTCCCTTTGTCTCCCCATTTTCTTCCTAAGCTGTTCTAAATTTCCATAAAAGCCTATGAAACCAACCTATCATCAAGCCTTAGATCTTCCTATCACAATGCCAACCTTCCTGTGCGTTTCTCAACCCAAGTACAGCAATTGGAACATTCTTATTTGCGAAGGAGATATATTTCTTGCTCACAGGCAGCTCATATATGTGCTTTTATCAACGATGCTATTCAGTAGACAAATCATCAGCTAAAATAAAGGTCATATTTGAATGTTGATGAGGTGACATATTTAGTTCATTAAGATGGAGCTGATATAAACTGGCCATGACTTCCAGATAAGCATACATGTTGATCAGTTAGCCTGAACAATATTATCTTCAACCTCTTTTCTTATAGCAAGATAGTGGAACCTAAAATGCACTTTAGAAAAGGTCAGGAGGTTAATTGCTATTGAAAGAAACTATCTCTAAGTAGAGTTATATTAAAAATGTGGCAAATCTTTGTCTATTCCATCTGATGCAATCAACTTTTATGTCTTGTTAGGCTTGAAGAGAAGCTCAGTAACATAGAGTCAGAGAACAAAGTTCTTCGTCAACAGGCTGTATCAATAGCACCAAATAAATTTCTTTCTGGACGCTCTAGATCAATCCTCCAGGTATTTGCATGACTACATTGTGGTTTACTGGAGAACTTTAACTATGGCGTCTCACGAAAATAATGGCATTTGCAAATTGCAGAGGAATGATAGTAACCATGCATTCGGGGTTGCGGAAGTTAAGATGCATGTGGTAATCAACATCCCGTAATAAAATGTTTCACTTTCAAATGTTTCTTTCTGACCATTGTTTTACCCATTATGTGCCACAAATTGTATTTTCAGGACCTGCACAGTCCTTCATTTTCTGAAGCTGATGACAAACCTCAGAAATCACTTAATGAGAAACAGCAGGAAAATCAGGAGTTGCTTATTCGTTGTATTTCACAGCACTTGGGCTTTGCTGGAAACAGGCCAATAGCTGCTTGTATCATCTATAAGTGTCTGCTGCAATGGAGATCATTTGAGGTTGAGCGGACAAGTGTCTTCGACCGTATCATCCAGACTATAGGGCATGCTATTGAGGTACTTAATATACAAACCTTAGTCGTCATTTCTTTCTTGTTTTTCTTAAATGTTGGAATCCTCAAATACACAGCTTTCTCCATTTGCAGAAAATCCAGGACAACAATGATATGTTGTCTTATTGGTTGTCAAATGCTTCTACTCTACTATTGCTCCTCCAGCGTACACTGAAAGCAAGTGGTGCAGCTGGAATAGCTCCTCTACGTCGTCGGTCATCCTCAGCTACTTTATTTGGCAGGATGTCAATGTCACATGTAAAGATTTATTATCTTTCTTTTTTAGTGACAGGGAAAATGTTCAAATTGCATATTGGAAAGTCTTTTCATCAGAATTTTTTTACTGTTTCCGTATTTTTGTTACTTATTTCTCTTTTTCTAGAGCTTCCGAGGAGCTCCAGGGTCAAATCTTTCCTTTTCGAATGGGCATTCCGGTGGAGTAGAGACCTTACGCCAAGTAGAAGCCAAATACCCTGCTTTGCTGTTCAAGCAGCAACTTACAGCATATGTTGAGAAAATCTACGGAATGATACGAGATAATTTAAAGAAGGAAATATCTCCATTGCTTGGTTTGTGTATCCAGGTATTAAAACTTATAATTTACCGCTTTGTCCGGTGCCACTTTATTTCTAGTAGAAATCAAAAAATCGTTCTGTAATCTCATGTCACACCTTGCATATATCCTTTTATAGGCACCAAGAACTTCTAGAGCAAGCTTAGTTAAGGGATCATCACGTTCAGTTGCAAATACAGCAGCCCAGCAAGCTTTGATTGCTCATTGGCAGGGAATCGTGAAGAGCCTCGGGCATTTCTTGAATACCTTGAAAGCAAATCATGTCAGTAAAACCTGCAATTCTTATTATTATTTCTATCATCTTTCCTTGCTTAATCTTGATGTTTCTTAGAATTCAAAATGGGCAGGTCTTTTTCATGTGTTCCTTGAGGATCTTGTTTGACATATTATCTTGAATGCCTCTTTAAAGAACCATTATTATGTTGTCTCACTTGATTACTTTTTCATTCTCAACAGGTACCGCCTTTCCTAGTCCGCAAGGTGTTCACACAGATATTCTCTTTCATCAATGTTCAATTATTTAACAGGTCCAGTACTTGTTTGCCTTTCTCTAAAAGTTTTTGAGTGTGTATGTAAAGTGTTAATATTCTTGTTTACTGTTCATGGCTGCAGCCTCCTATTAAGACGAGAATGCTGCTCATTTAGTAATGGGGAATATGTTAAAGCTGGACTTGCTGAATTGGAAAATTGGTGTCACACAGCGACTGATGAGGTACTTTCGAGTTTCTTCTAGTTGATTTTCAGTGTGGCAATTTCCACTAGATTAAAACCATTAGAAATATTGCAGTATGCAGGTTCAGCTTGGGACGAGCTCAAGCATATTAGACAAGCCATTGGATTTCTGGTAATGCATTTCATTTTCCATTCTTGATAAGCATAAATAGATTTGCCTATCAGTTTCCTTTATAAAATTTTCTCCGTCCAGGTTGTTCATCAAAAGCCAAAGAAAACATTGGATGAAATAAGTCATGACCTTTGCCCAGTGAGTCGAATCTCTGATGCAAAATTTTGAGGATTTTATTTATGCAGTCTTTCCAACATATTTTTTTTTCTACTTCTGAATAGGTGCTGAGCATCCAACAGTTATATCGAATCAGTACTATGTACTGGGACGACAAGTATGGTACACATAGTGTATCTTCGGATGTAAGTTTCTATCAATGCCATTACTGAAAACTAGGTTCAGTCATCTTCTCCAGAAATTTCAGCATAAAAGAGCATCTTAGCAACATTAATCAAAGAAATTTTATGGTACTTTCATTCAGGTGATTTCCAATATGAGAGTGTTGATGACTGAAGATTCAAACAATGCAGTAAGCAGTTCCTTTCTGTTGGATGATGATTCCAGGTTAGCACCACATATATGGTGTTTGTAGCCTGCATATATCTGTGTACTTCCCATTAGAAAAATAAATAAATAAACAGAAATGCTCCTTAAAGAGTAGTTCAATTTGTTGAGGTTAATAACTTGATGCAACAAGTGCGATTACTCCACATGATTGAAAGTACTACTCCACTCAATGGATCACTACAAATGTTCTCAATTTAGGTCGTATGAATTTACAGTAAGGAATTTATGAACGGGAGATAACAATTTCATACATGGAGTGGTGGCTTTTGTACAAGACTTTCAAAGACTAATTATCTATTAGTAACAATGAGAGGTTTGAACATGCATCAGACTAGTTTGGTGAAACTAGAGTGCAAGATAAAGATTCTTTTTATTCTCTTTTCTAACAAGAGTGTTCATTTCTTTAGTTGTATATCTATGTGTGTATAATGACAGAAGTTCTTTTCGATTGGCATGTGCAAAGGTTAAGATAACAAATAGATCAGCCAATCCTATGAATCAATTCATAACCCTCCAATTAGTTAATCACAATGGGATCAGAAATTTTACAATTTTCTCTCTGAGATAGTTGAATGAATAATACGTGCACTCATTTCTTGCTCACAATTCGATTATGAATTTCTCGTGATACTGAAAATAAAAAAAAGAGCTGAGATACAAGACATTAGCAACGCTTTGTTTTCAACGATTCTGATGAAAAAATTCTTGAATTGTCTCTCATTAGTAATTCCCTGCCAACAAGGCAACTCTGATCTATTAGTGATGGTTCATTGCAGCATACCATTTTCAGTAGACGAAATATCAAAGTCAATGGAACAGATAGACATCTCCGACATTGAACCTCCTCCTCTAATCGGTGAGAACTCGGGCTTCAGCTTTTTGCTACCGCGCACTGAATAGATGTATTTATTGCAATGTCACTAAGCAGCATAAATTCTTGATCGTCTCATGGAAGTTTCTACTGCGACTTTCTAGTTGTAAATGTAGTTCGCATAGCACAACTTGTTTTAGGATCGCATTTTTGGAGTACTGAAATTTCTTCAAAAAATCGTATATCCATAAAACCGGTATATGGTTTTCCATTCTGGCTATAAGATTAATAGGTATTAGTAGAATGTTTAGCTATTGCGTCTACAACTTATCTCTTGTTATAAGTGTGATGGATAGGCTGTAATTCATGTTATGGTTATTGGAAATCCTCATGTTTTTTTACATAACATCATTTTACGGATATAATTTTGTGACACGAAGTTTTAGTATCTACATCTCAAACCCATTTTTAAAATTCAATCTTTGTTTTGTGGGTTGTGAAGTTCTGAATTGACTCGTCTCACAAAACAAAATTAGATTCGCGTTCTCATCTTACATACTCAAAAAGGAATTGAATTGATGTTTTAATTATAAAACTTTTTGATTTAAATTTTTCTAGCTGATCTAGGGAATAGTGAAAAACAATAATTTCGGTATTCATAATACACTCTCTATCGAAGTGTAAAGACCATTGATGTTTCATTGACATGAATGTCCCTGCCCAAAGTGTAATACAATTATTTATTGCCTGAAAAAACAGGTTCTTGGAAAAGCTTAAGACAAGACTAGTGTTGTATCTTCTTTTTCTTAAATTTGTTTTTGGTACTTCATCTGAAATGCAACCCTAATTAATAAGATTTCACTGTAAAGTAACACCTAAAGTTGTTTCTTAGATTTATTCGAGTCATAATTGCACCAATTTATTACCTATAATTAATTTACCTACTATTTTAACAACTAATAGCCAAATTAGTAGGCAACACTATTTACACTATGTCACCTTTTATTCTCCATTCTTGAGAACTCAGTTCCAACTACAACTCTTAAAGTTAACATAAACAATACAATTTCAGTTTCCTTCTTTTAGTTCAATCCTTAAAAATATAGTATATATATGCATGTATATTTGTCTCAATCAATGTTCTAAAATGCTAGTTCTTGATGTTTGGTGGGCAGCAAATTGTGGCTCAATGCCTGGGTAAGACATAAGTTAGGGTTTAATCGGGATTTGTCGATTTTGTTTAAAAATACGATGACAAACTGAGACCTAACATTTAGACGGGATCTTTTAAAACAATGATTCGGCCCCATAATTCATTTTCAATTAGGGTATGCTATGAAATATAGAAATATAATTATATATAAAACATAACAATGAAATCACTAGACTAAATATCTTAAGACAGCAAAATTCAATGAAGTTGTACTCGGAGAGATAATATGTAGGTAAGCCTTGAGGATCGTGCCTGCAAACTACTTTGTGTTATAATTCGTACATAAACTTATGTGAGTAGTTGACTAGTTGTACATATTGTTGAGCTTCATTTATTTTGCTCACATGCCCTTTTATCTTGCTTCTTTACTTGCACCACCAATTTTAATGTAAGATCATCTAAAAGTCAATCCCATATACACATATAAAGTCTTCGCAAATTATTTTACTTTTGTCTATTTACATGCACCACAAGGCCTATATGAACTTGAAGGTTGACTTAGTCATCTACTTTTTGACTTGAGTGGGTGTTCATATCTAGATCTAGTTGGCCTATGCCAATAAAATAAGCCACTTTAACCACAAATTAAACCAAAGTCCCATCCATGTACTATGAACATGGCACCTTTGACATTAACCTTATTTCTCAAAATTTTCTCAATTTTAATCTCGATCTGACTAAAACAACCAAGGATTTTAAGTATCACATGTCTGGTAGATCTTACTCAGGTCAATCGACCTCGAAGCCAACTAACAGATATTGATACATACTCTTTTGTATGAATCAAGTATCAATATATGTTTTTTTTTTTATTCTTTTTTCTCATTAGGCTTGATTGAAGAGAAATCATCATATAGTTTTACAATAGTAATTTAAACTTGACCTTTCAAATTTAGTAGAACAAACAATGACCTTTTAATGATTTGAGTCCATGTGTTAAAAAAAAAAAAAATCATGTGATTAGTAACTTGTTGCATGATACATTGCATTGTTAGCATTGAACAAATAATTATTTATCGATCGAAAGAGAAACCTCGTTAACATGAAAAATTACCAAATGTATAGAGTTTTTAGAAATGAAACGATTTTGAACACATTTTCTTTAGAGTGAGTTTTATGTGAAACTGTCTTACGGATCATGTTACGTGAAAATTGGTTTAGTTTATGGATAAAAATGATTTATCTAACGAAAACTATCTGTGAGGCCATCTCACACAAGTTTTTGTATTTTCAGTTATATCAAGACCTGAAGCTCATTTCAGAATTTATTATATTTGATTCATTTATCATTTTTTTATCAACCGGCGAAAAGCACCAATTTTTTTTTTTTTTTGGGATAATTAACGTGACCTATGGCAAATGAAGTAGTTAATTTTCCGATTATTTTCCAAAGATACACGTAGTTAGATTACTGAAAAATGCATTTAACAATTTGAGTTGTCATGATTTAAAGTTTATTTAATTTTTTTGTTTTTTTTCTTGCCAAACTTAAGAGAAGTCGGGTTAAATTAGGATTTTGAGAAAGATGATGTATTTCCTTGCAAATAGGCATTTTTAACCCCTTTTTGATTTGGTATCTCTCTCTCTCTCTAATATTTTTCTAATCTTTTTAGCATGCTTTTTCATTCAATTTTATCATGAAAATGGACTAAACCTTGAAACTACAATTAGCTAGATGTGCTTGCTTCCAAATATTATATTGTAGCATTCTTATAATTAAATATAATATGAATGTTCATTGTCAACATTAATTAAAAATCTTTTGGTGCCCTTGTAGGCATGCATCAAGCCAGACAAGACAAAGGCCTATAAACATCATATCTAGATTGAAACCATACTTCATAGTATCACCCATAATTTGAATAACAAATCTTGATAGTATACCCACACAATGATAAGTAACATATCATAAATTTATAAGAGTAAGTCTCTTGTGAAACCGTCTTACGAAATTTTAATGCATTGCGTGAAACGGGTCAACCCACAACCCAATTATCCACCACCCAAACCCTACAATTCATATTTGTTTGTGGGTGATGAGACTCTGTCTCACTGAAACTATCCGTGAGACCGTCTCACATGAGTTTTTGTGAATTTTATAATTGTATTTAAACCGTGTGATTTGAAATGAACGTTTTCCAAATTTATTCAAATTGTTCAAATTAAAATTCAGCTCATGAGAGTGATTAATTCCGAATCCATATTAATCCAAATATCGCCAAAAGATTTGCAATGGAAACACAATCTAAAGCGTTTCTGAAATACAAGAAAATCAACATAGTACCTCAAACCCAAACTTATAATAATTAATTGCAATCACCCTAACATATTAAACCATGCACCTCGATTTATATTTTTAACTTTACAGTAAATTTATATTTCAACTTAGGTAGTTAAATTTTATTCTGATGATCATTATCTATATATCAAACTTGCCATGCAACTGCCCAATTAATTGAATTCAATTGATATCCTTCACATTTGCTTTTTCTGTAGTTGAAAATGTGTGGTCCTTTTCACCCTTTACAACCATATTATCATCAGCTTCCCTATATTAATTCCAAGAGCCTCAATCTTTGGTACAAATGAAAATATCACACATTTCTCTGTATATATACAACTAAATTGAGTACTCATTTAGTATCCAAAACTAGTTTAATTGTGAGTTTTCTCAAAAGGGTTTGGAAGTTTCACTATTTCTTGCAAACCCTCCAATGGCTACCATATCAAGTGTTACTACTCTTTATAGTATTCTTTTGGCCTTCTTTTTGGCAACATTGCGCGTTGAGGGAAGAGCGTTCTTTGTGTTTGGAGATTCGCTCGTTGATAGTGGCAACAACAACTATTTGGCTACCACTGCTCGTGCGGATGCTCCTCCGTATGGCCTTGACTATCCGACCCATAGGCCAACCGGGCGTTTCTCCAATGGCCTTAACATTCCTGATCTCATCAGTTAAGTTTTGATATTTTTGCCATTAATTTGTGATTGTGATGTATATATTAATTAACATTATGATCAAACAATTTGTGATTAACCCTAATTGGACATCAATGCATGCATGAAGTAGGAGATTCTGGGGTTAATGATCACCAAAATGTACATGTTTCTTGCAATCTAATTATTGATATAGTGAAAGAACTTTGTTAGATGAAGTGAACCAATTCTATATGATTAAGTATAACTCTTCCAATTCTCATATATATGATTGGTTTAGAGTTCATAAAATGTTGTATCTTATTTTGAGAATATATAACGTATTGAAATGTTAACTGATGATCATAATTTTGTAAAAATTAACAGTTAAGTTCAAAAGGAGTTTTTAAAAGCTTTACTTATTTTAATTGTAAAATGGAGTTTCTCAAAAAACAGATCATGGGCTCTAACACTTCTTATTTTGACATGATATAAGATTGTTTAAAAATTAAAATAATAATCTTGCCAAAAGTTTATAAGTTTCTAAATATTTTAGAAGATATTTGAAAAAGCATAAAAGCTGTGGCAAACACATTCGTGTCTTTTTTATCAAGAAAACGATGCACATGATTATTTATTTTTTTTTTGGAAGCAAACACTCACAATTTATGTGGTCATGACTCATAATTATGAATATTTTTAAATGGTACTGATTTAGATAGATTCACGTACTCACAACTATTAGTATAATGAGTTGAGCATATATGAAGATAAAGTTGGCGAGACTGACAATGACACTCAAGTCTCCTCAAATCAATCAATTCGGATCACTTGTTTCATTTTTATGTTTATTTTATATTTCATTATTTTAAATATATGGTCACATATTTATTAATAATGCCCTTTATAAATGTGATCATTTTCCTTGATGCCATATATAGATCTCCCTTGAGCTAAATGAACTATTAACAAATTGTTGTGATTTGATCTTCACAATAGATTTAGTGATTTAGAAATCATAATTGCTAAAAATATTGATTTGACATTGTAGGTGAGAGCATTGGTGGAAGGGAATCACCATTGCCATACTTGAGTCCACTTCTAAATGGGCAAAGACTATTGGTTGGAGCCAACTTTGCTTCTGCTGGCATTGGAATTCTCAACGACACCGGAATTCAATTTGTAATTTAATCCCAACTTTTTTTCAATTTTTTCTCGTATTTTATTTCATCAATATTTTATATAACATCATTCGAAAAATTGACATGACTGAACATCCCTAAAATATAATATTATACTGCGATCTCGTGTTTTCATTTAATTTGCATGTGCCAAGTCACCAAGTGTATATACATAATATTGGCAGGTGAACATAATAAGAATATACCAACAATTGGAATACTTCCAACAATACCAACAAAGAGTTGGTGCATTGATTGGAGCTGGGGAAACCAAGAGACTAGTGAACCAAGCATTAGTCCTCATTACATTGGGAGGCAATGACTTTGTAAACAACTACTATTTGGTCCCCTTTTCGGCTCGATCTCGCCAATTCGCCCTCCCTGACTATGTTCGTTATATCATCTCTGAGTATCATAAGATTCTAAGGGTACGTATTAATATTTCATTATTGTTGTTGTTATTAATTTCTCTGACATATATCATATGATTGCAGAGGCTTTATGATTTGGGAGCTAGAAGGGTGTTAGTGACGGGGACCGGGCCCCTTGGTTGTGTCCCAGCCGAGCTAGCCCAGAGAAGCAGAAACGGAGAATGCTCGGCTGAGCTCCAACGAGCTGCAGGCCTTTTCAACCCGCAACTCGTTCAGATGATACTGAACCTCAATTCTGAGATAGGGAGCAATGTATTCATTGCTGTTAATACACGACAAACAAGCACTGATTTTATAAGCAACCCACGAGCATTTGGTAAGCGTAATTTTTTTTTGTTTCACCGCATGAAACGTGTAGAATATGACATCATCATTATATATATTTTATTACATGCAGGATTTATTACTTCAAAGATAGCATGCTGCGGGCAAGGCCCGTACAATGGGCTTGGGCTTTGCACACCATTATCCAACTTGTGCCCTAACAGAGACCTTTACGCATTTTGGGATCCTTTCCATCCATCGGAAAAGGCTAACCGTATCATCGTTAGGCAAATCCTAACGGGCTCGGTCCAATATATGAACCCTATGAACCTCAGCACCATTCTTGCACTCGATTCTCAAGCATAACAACTCTCAGTGTTTGAGATCATGTTGCAAGTGATGATCTATAAGTATTTGATGTTCAATACATCAATATTCAAGTGAATTTGTTTGTTTGTGTACTGTTTCTTTTTTTTTTTTTTTTGGGAAAAAAATGTTTGTAGGGACTAATAAAGAGATGTAGGAGTTCTTGCACCCAAGATCTTCTTGAAAAGGATACAGTTCTTCAAAGAAATGATTTGATGGGAATTGTAGCAGATTTTGTGTTATATTTTGTGTGTAATGAAATGTGATGATTGATCAATAAGAATATTACTTTGGAGTTATTGTCATTTTAATTTGGTCTATCATAAATATATTATTTTATATTTATTGAAAGAAACGTAAAAATATTATTACTCCTTTAAATATTAAAAAATACAACAAAAAAACACTGAGTAGTAAGACATTTAAAAAAAAGGCCAATCTAAAAGAAACTTTATAGTTATAAAAAACACACTTTGGTGTTTAATATCTTTACAACAAAACGCACTTTAACACTTTATATGAGTATGAAACTCAACTTTGAAAAACTTGATTACATCAAAACATTACAATATTAGGAAATTATATGGTGACAGATAGATAGTAAAACATGAAAACTTAATCCACATCAGCCTCACTTAGAATCAAACAAGTGGATAAACAATTTACAAGAGATGAAGGTTTCAAGAAAGCAGATCCATGATCTATATTTTCCTCTTCATTTTAACCCACCATTCTTCTGCATCATTTGGAGCTAACAATTGAAACATTTTAAAGATAATTGGATTTTGTTCCTTTGTAGGTGAGAACCACATTTTGTTGTATCAATCCTTCCTTACAATAGGCATCAATAATGGCAGTGAATGTGTTGACATTAGGATACATTTTGCAACTTATCATCTCCTTCACTTGATTAGTTGGGGGTTTCTTTCTTCTTCCTTTTTTTTTTTTTTTTATATATATAAATCATAGTCTCAATTAAAATTCTCTATTTAAAATTTGTTTGTATCCATTTATCTTTTTTATTTGTAATTTTGATTATTTTTATTTTTATTATTTACATTACCTTATTGAAAAAATAAACTATCAAATATAATATTTAAATCTTGGTGTTTTATTGATTGTAGGTATGAACACTATATAATATTTACTCATTATTTAATAAAGTCCTATACTATTTATAAAGATTATAGTTTTATACAAAAAATATTAGTTTATTAATCTTGGTATTGATAATTTGGAATCTATTATATTTATTAATTTTAGTACTTAAACCTATATCGATTTTACTATGGATAACATATTTTCTAGTTGGTCAAATTGACACTTCTGAATTCTAAGTAACTCATTTAAAATATAGACTTTTCAATTTGCTGCTTAATTTATCTATACATTTCTATATTATTTTATATTTGAAAACTTCTAATATTATCAAGTAAAGATATTTAAAATGACTTAAATGGCAACTCATTCATCAAGAAATTCAAAAAAAAAATTAAAAAAAAAACTCAAGGAAGCAGGAAAGATGAAAAAGGGACTATTCACACCTTCAAGCTTTTCTAAGCACACCCCAATTTTTTTATTTTTAAATTAAATAAATTAAAAAATAATAAAAATTCAATTTTGTCCTTATAAATTAAAAAAAAAAAATTGAAAACTCTCCCATTCTTTCCTTCCTTTCTCCTGTTTTTTTTTCTTTCATTTTTCTCACTTAGATTTTTTAAGTAATAACACAACAATTAATAAAAATCATATCATGGGTTAACTAAATATGTAAAAATACTCTTAAAATCATGTACAAATCGTGTAAAAAACGTAAAAAAATGTAAAATCTGATGGTTCCGTTCAATCCTGGTTGGTCGAACACACAGAGGTGTATTCGACCATCAAAGTTGAACGTCCTATAGCATGTTCGACCACCAAAGTTGAACGCGATATAATGTGTTCGACCACCAAAGTTGAACGGAACCATCAGAACTAATACATTTGTGTTTGATCATCAGGTGTCGAACATGTTATAGGGCGTTCAACTCTGGTGGTCGAACACATTATAGTCCTTTTTTTTTTTTAATTTAAGGGGTAAAATTGGAATATAATTTTTTTTAATTTATTTAATTAAATAAGCAAAACGTTGGGGTTTGCTTGGAAATTATTGGGGTTGTGGACAGTGACACCCGACGAAAAATAGGGAGAGAGTGGAGAGGTTTAGGGTTTCAATATTTTCTCTCCTGAATTGTTTGGCATCTCTGATTTGTACTCATTGTTTATGCTTCTCTCTCACTCGTATGTTTCGTCAGCATGATTCTGAATACTGTGAGGAATGTGAAGATTGGCATGCTTGCGAGCTTCTTGCGGGTGGTGAAGAGGCCGTTCTCAGTTTTAGAGAGAGAAACTATGACAGATTTGGCTTCGAAAGATGGCGAACTCCGAGTCTTTATTGTTGCTGGGGAGGTTTCTGGAGACATTATCGCCTCGCGTTTTATGAACTCTATCAAAAACCTTTCTCCTTTTCCTGTTCGTTTTTCTGGTGTGGGAGGGTAAGATTGATTTATTCCTACTATTTTGTTATTTCATCATTTATTTTAGTGAATTATTCAAAGTATTTTGCTTTGTTGTTTCATGATTTTGGTGAATTATTCATGGTATTGCAATCAGTTATTTCCTGCCGCTAGTTTATAGGCCTAAAGTATAAACAATTTCCAAGTTTTTGAATTGTTTTCGGCTTGAAGGTTGATTCAAGGCTTTCTTCATTTCTTAGTTGTAATTATTGCAGCATCTGTTCAGTTAATGTTTGTGGTGAAGATATTTGCTATGAAGAAAGACAAATTTACGTATGTTCGTATGTTGTTACTTTAGGTTGATGATGTCACAGCAAGGATTGAATACTTTGTTTCCTATGGAGGATATCGCGGTCATGGGCATCTGGGAGTTATTGCCACATCTTAGTACGTTCAGGGTGAGCAATGAGATATATGAAAGTATTTCAAATTTATCTACCTATCCATGCTGATGAAGTTTTTACTTCTGATGCAATTTTGTTAGTATTCAAATGCTTTAGCTAATACTTGCTGTCAAATCATTGTAATTTGGTCTGCACTGCTAAACTTCAGGTCAGATTGAAAGAGACAACTGAATCAGCTCTTAATTTTCGGCCACATGTTGTGCTAACCGTGGATGCAAAAGGGTTCTCCTTTCGTTTTCTGAAGCACTTGCGAGGTGATTTTCATTTAATTGGTCTGAGTACTTAAAGGTTTTACCATTTTCCTTATTCAGAGAAAAAAAATGTGTAGGAACATGGGGGAATGCTTTTTGCAGCTAGATATTGTTCGGTCAGAATTGCTAGTCCTCAACACTTTCACTACGTAGCACCGTCTTTCTGGGCATGGAAAGGAGGTGAATCAAGACTTAAAGGGCTTTTGGAGTTTGTGGATCATGTATTTTGTATCCTTCCATTTGAGGCAGAAGTGTGTAGATCAAATGGATTGGCTGCAACCTTTGTGGGCCATCCAACATTAGAAGATGTTTTGGAGCTAAAGGTGAACACATCTGTATAAGCTTTAACTATCTCCAAGCCTTTTCTGTTGAATGTTCTGCCAGTATACTACAATGGCATACATGACACAAGAATTGGAGAAGTAATCTTCCTCCTGAAGTGTTTTTCCTCCACCTCTCCTTGTGATGTCCCAAAAAAGGGTCTATTCCCTAAAGTAGTTTTTTGTTTTCAATTCCTTTCTAAAATTCCATCCAAGTCAAAGGGCAGCCCTAATTCTAGAATGAAAAGAATATTTAATAGAAGTTTGCTCATTATCCTCATCATAGTTTGATGTTCTTGAGGTTTGGTTGTGCAGGTTAACAAATGCATAGATAAGGAGTGGAAGGTTCATGGTGATGGAGATAAATTTAGGAAGGAATATGGGATATCTTCTGGTAGGATGAAGTAATTTCTTCTCTGAAATAACCGTTCCTGCATTGTTATCTCAACTTCTTTGTATCAAGATAATTAGAATGTTATCTTCAGTTGATGCCTTTCATCTTATGTTAACTATAATTAATTCAAGTGAGAACAAACTGGTAGACTTTGAAATAACGAAAATATGCATGAAAAGTGATAAAAATAGGTGAGTGTCATTGACAGATTGTATAATCTAGCATGAGAATCCATCAGTCTTTTCTGGTTTCTTAAGATTCTTAATCTTTTCTCATCTGATCAGTTAACTCATTAATTTTCAAACAAGTTGAAACTGAAATTCTGTTGTTTTAGCGAGCACTTCCTCATGCATTAACTTTGTACTTTTGCATGTGAAGTATCAAGTATCATTTCCGTGCTTCCTGGAAGCCGATTACAAGAAGTTACACGAATGCTTCCAATATTTGCAAGCACTATGGAGACACTCAAAGATGTCTTCTCGGAGTTGACAGCAGTTATCCATGTGGCACCTAATAAGCATGTGGAAGAGTATATCAGCGATGCTGTTCTTGATTGGCCCGTATCTGCCGTATTGGTTCCCGGTGGATCACAGAGCATAAAATACAACTCTTTCAGTGTAAGGCATCACAGTATTTTATTCACATGACTAAAATAGAATCAATGAATCTACTTATTTCATTTCAGAAAAACATACAATGTAACAAATGACTGACTTGAAACTTAAGATGTAAAAAGACTGAATAGTATAATATAATTGCGTAGTTGAAAGAAAGAAGGTCAGTTGTCAAGCCAGTTATGTTTTCATTGGTCCTTATTTGATGCTGAAATAGCTTTAGGCACAGCTATTAATTATATTGCTTACTAAATGAGTTTCCTTTTTGACTATACTTAACAATATGCATCATCTGGACCTACAGAATTGTATCCAAAATTGATGATTTTAGGATGGCATTTGAAGCTTTCGTTCATGTATTAGCTTGTTACCAAATAATGTTTCGTAATTCAAGAGAAAACTAATGTGGTTAACTCTGAAAAATTCAAATGTGATGCAGGCAAGTAGAGTAGCATTATGTACATCAGGGACTGTTGCGGTGGAGTTGCAGCTTGCACGATTACCCTGCGTCGTTGCTTATCGAGCTCATCTCCTAACTGAATGGTTCATTCACTACAAAGCTAAGGTACCCTACATCTCACTTCCAAATATTGTTCTGGATTCAGCGATAATTCCTGAAGCTCTATTTGAAGCATGCACTCCTTCACGATTAGCACCACTGCTTGTGTAAGTCCCACTTCCTCTATAACAATGAGCATTGCTATTATTTTCTCACATTAGAAGTTCAAGAAAGATACATATAGTTTTTCCAGTTATAGCTGGTTTGCTAGTTGAGCAAACTCACATCGTTCTTGTTTGAATCCGGATTTGCAGGGACTTGATGCATGACGAGAGTCTTCGTGAGAAACAGTTTTCCGCAGCTGAGAAGCTATTCGATTTACTTGATCCTTGGAAAACTGTAGGTGGCAACTCGACTCGAAGAGAGCTTGAAAATAGACCAAGCATGTTGGCTGCTTCAATAATATTGAGCTCTTGAAGGGTGATTGTTCATTTGTGAAAACTTTGAATAGTTCCTTTCTGAGTTTCTTCTATAGTTGGGTTAACTGTAATTATCTTTATATTATTACTAAGCTATCAAATTCCCTATTTCCTCATTCATGATTAGAAAAATTATGATAGTGTTCTTCATTCATGTTATTATTATTATGAGAAGAAGGCGTCGTCTTTTCTCTTCAATATATCAACTTGTAAGAACTAAAAATTAGCATCCTATCAATTAAGTATAGTGTACTTTCCGGAAAATATGACAAAATGAGAAATTGCATTTATTTAATATAATGTTTAAAGAATGCTATTTCGCCCTTCTGTAAGTATAGGAAGAAAAACAATACTCCAACCACTATTCCATTCATAATGACTTCTGAAAAGAATAGAAGAGAAGGTTTTGAAGATTTATGTACGCAAGTTCGATGCAAAAATAGGGGAACTCATCTTTTCTTTCAAAAAAAAAATAGAAAATCTTTTATCCATACAATTTCATCAAGGAGTAATAAATTTGAGAGAGAGAGAGAGAGAAGCTTAGAATAAAATTGAAGTAAATCTGGTTGTGAAAAAAAAGATGCAGATTTAGCACAAAACTGAGTTTATACATGAAAAAATAGTCAGCAAGAATTACTAAAAATGGTTGAGAGAAGAAGCGCCACTCCACAGCCAGAGCCAGTTGAGTGACTTAAACAATAATCCTGTCTGTCTCTAACTTCTTCATTCAAACATTGTACATATCAATCATTCACCTAAATTTCAATTTAACTCAGAAAAGAAAACCATGAGAATATAGAACCAAACGGAAAGAGAAGGGCGAAAAATGACCAAGTCAAAACACAGCTATACCCTCTATACATCCCCACCCAAAATCTTCTAGTTACATTATACCCATTAATTGATCTCTCTCAAACTCAGTATAACCTTTATGGATTTAGAAATATAAGTACGGCCAAGATCATGTCTCTCAACGCTTCATGCCATGTTCAGTAAAACAACAAATTCACCAAACTGCTTCTCATGGACCTTTTGATCAACTCAGCTTCAACTCTTGCTTCAAAATTTACTGCTCACAAAACTATGCTGCTGGATCTTACTCGTTGAATGCAAAGTTCTTGAATATGTACTAATTGTAGATTCTGACAGGTTTCTCAAATGTATGCCGGTTCTGCAACAGCAACAAAGAAACTAATAAGCACGGAACATCCATCATCACAAAGGGTGGTTAATACAAAGCAACTGCACAAAATTGATGGGATTACAAAAGACTAAGAAAATATTTCATAAAAAATGTTATTTGGACCAAAAAACTGAAGTTGCTAAGGTGCAAAACAGTTAACACATTGTTTTCTATACCGTTAAATTAGGTGCATCACTCTTACTGCTTCCTAATCTTTTAACAATTAGGAAAGAGAATAAAGTATATTTTCTGTTTCAAAAAATAAATTCTATCTGCGTATACATTATAAAGTGGAAGAGAATATGTTTTAGAGTTTCTTAATACAAAATCAAAACTCACATTACTTTAGGTGCAAAATAAGAGATAAATCGAAATACATGTATCATAAAGTAATACCTTATACATTGTTTTAGACTGACTTACAATAAATAAAAATTACAATCAATCTAATATGATGTAACTACCCTAGAAGTAATTAAGTTTCGACAATGAAAATTGCAACATGAAATTTGTAATGCAATGTGATAGATGGGCCATGTTTTAAATCAGATGAGATGCCTACACGACATGATTTACCCAAGACTAGAAGCAAATTCAATATGAAATAGTGAACAACTAGCTTATAGAATTAGCAAAGAAGGTCATCACACTTCCATGATTCCATTGATATATAGAAAGAGAGTAAAATATGATCCCAATTCTCAACAATTTTCTTTTTGGAATTAAGAATACCATCATTATACTCTTAAATAGTTTCACACATGCACTTGCCTGGTTGGCTGCGTATGACCGTTTTGGAGTATTATCAGAGTGCTCTAGCCCAAGGTACTGTTCCCAAGCACCATAAACATCCTTTCTCTGGAACATAGAGAAAAGATGATCAACCACATAAGATATATACGGTATAAATATAGGAGGAAGAGGTTAGAGTAAGGAGAGTTGGACATACCTGAAAACGAGAGGATACAATGTCCGAATCTTGAAGATATTCGGGCCGACCCAAAGACAAAAATGCAAACTTCCACTAGAAGAAGACAAAGTGTTTAGAAGTTTGTAGCAACAAAAAGTAGTCAACGGGGCACAAGTCTCCATTAAACAGCTCTCTTATATTAGAATAGCAACTTAAAAGAGAAATCAACAAACCTTGGAGAACTCCTCATCTGGAACATGCAGTTTCTTTTGTATGCGCGTTTTAACCTCAGACAAAGTCTCATTTTCATGAATGACCAAGAAAAAGGGATCCCCAAAATTGTGAACTTGCTGCAAGGAGATAGATACAAAGAGCTACTTGAATGCCAATTTCAATTAAAGAAACAAACACAATACAGTGATGCAAACATGCATGTAAAACAACTAAATTTTCAAGTGGGCTGGGTTTGTCCTTTATTAAAACTAAACTTACTGCTTGATTTGGAGCAGTGTCTTTCATAAAATGGTACACATGAATCAAGCGATCATGAGGACCAATGTTTTTCTCCTCTTCAGGAATCTGCAGTAAAGAAAAAATTATTATATTTAGGACAAATACTAAATTTAAACAGTCATGTTCATTCAAGTAATCAAGTTTATCATTTTAAACAGCCCAATTCGATGAACTACTGGGACTCGTAAATTATATGGCCATTTACATGAATCTAAATAAATAATCAAAATTCAAGATACGAAATTGGAAAATGATAGTTTATCACAAATATGGAAAAATAGTACCATAAATACTAAACTAGATTGAAGTAACCCCTAATAATGGGAGAGGATAGTATGAATCTATCATTCTATCAGTACAATCCTGGGAAAATAATTAATTACTGAGAAAACCAACAGCATTTGGTCCTTAACATACAAATTTCCAATAAGGAATGAAAATTATGACTGCAATGTTCAGAGTGTAAGCTCAAATATGGTGAAAAACAAGAATAGAAGGTAAAAGCTAAAAAGAGCTAATAGCAATTGCAATATTAGCAAATTAAAATACAAACTCACAATGTTATTTAATTTTGGGCAATTCAAATTACCGGTTATACTTTCAAAACAAGTTGACTCTACTTTAACCCTCAACTCACATTAAGTATATCATTTTACCCTCTTCATATTATCCTTTTTGCAGCACTTTACACCCCTTATATTTTTATTATTTCACTTTACCCAACCGTCTCTTTCCCCTCCTCCTCCCTTTCCTTTTCCTCAGCTGTGCCACCACCACCACCACCACCATCCCTCCCCTCATCACTCTCTCTGATTCCAACCCCTCCATCCGCTTCTCCAAATCAAGAAAAGACTTCTCATTTTGTGGAATTCTAAATAGATTATCTTTTGGAAAACAAATTATTCTCAATGAATGGCAGCATTCAATGAAATCAAACAAATGTGTGCACTTTTATGTCTTTTCTCATTGTTTTTTTCCTTTTAGTTCTTTTGTGTGTGTGTGTGTGTGTGTGTCATCGTGGAGAAAATTGAAGAAGCAAAAATTACAGTGTACTGAAATGCATGGGAAAAAACAAAAGTTTTCCTGTGTTTTATGTAGAAGGTTCGTTCTAAATAGTACACATACCTCCTCTGCACGTAATGTCCAGTATTGATCATTTATGTTCTCAATCTTTTCTTGCAGTGGGAAAATCTGTAGATAAGGGCAAAAAAGAATTTGGCAAAGGAATTGCATCAAGGCTCCAAGATATCCCATGCAAAATTCCAGGTATGCAAAGAATGAATGATAAGGAGCAATTATACAAGGTAAATGAACGTGATTCAGCAGAAATGATAAGTGCCAAATATTGCTTTTTTCATTTTCTGAATTAAGGGTGCATGTGACCAATCTGTATCAGCCATAAGGTTAACATCATTGATCAAAAAGATTACTTTACATGTCTTTAGTCTCAGAAATGTCCATCATCCAACACATACCAGCATGAAAATCCAGCAAGAAGAAAGACTTATACAGAGATATACATGAGAGAATTTTGGGGACCAATGCAGGTAAGAGAAATTCAACAGCAGCTATGTAAAGCTATATCTCCAGATCAAGTAAATACTGTAAAAATGACTTTTTTAAGCATTTGGAGGGAGAAAACAATCATGACTATAAAATGCTAGAGAGCAGTATCTACAATGAAATCCAAGATGAAATTGTTCGATTATTTAACGAAATGAGGTTCATGAAGATAGTCAAGTATACAATTTTGTATTGACACGAAGTTCACCAACACAAGTGTCAAATAAGTTTAATGCTACTAACTGACAAATAATACTATACACAAAAGAAATTGATAAAATCTATAGAACCTTGTATATCTTATGATAGAAAACCTCCAGCAATCTCAGTTCTGCATCTGGATGAGACAACTCAACCTGCCATATGATAGATGTAGATTTATTTCACCATAAATCTAAACAAGGAATATTTCCGAAACATGACTAGTTGCAAAAACAGTTAGTATAGTATATGTACAAATAAGATGTTTATAAATCAAATCATACAACTATTCCATCAAAAACTACTGATAGCACATAAAACTTCACCTAGACAATGAATTTTCTCTCTTTCCGATTGATAACAAAACGAAATTTGTTTCATTAAATAACGAGTATTTCCTTCAGAAAATTTCTTATTTTTATTTTCCTTTTTTATTCTTTTACTCTGCACAAATATTTAAGTTGATGCAGAAAATTCGCAAGACTCACCTTACTCTTGAGATCATTAATAACATCTCCGACAGTACTCTGTTTCGGTAATCTCATAGTGTGAATAACAACCTAAAAATTGTTAAAAAACTGATCAATGATCCTGGTGAATATGATACATAAACAAGCAGATTGCATCTGTAAACCAAAAAAAAAAGCAGCACAAAATAAATCCTCATCACACTTACTTCATCTTTGGTAGCATGATGGAAAGCAACTTTTAGAGTTTTCAGTCCTTGCAGTTCAGGTAAAGGCATATCCAACACTTCATAGTATAATATATCCGAAATCTATAATAGACCAGGGAAAAGTGTCAAAAGACAAACAATGAAAAGATAGAAATCAGCAAGGCTCCATTCTGTGACATTAGATCATAAATTACTTGGTTATAGTGAACAAGCATGTCAGTAAGCCGTTCTGCTCCTCGGTACTTAATAGATTGAGGCTTTGGTTGCAGTGAGTAACAATTATGAGATGTAAGCCTTATTTTAGATGAATCGTCCAATCCAAGATTCCGGGCAACACTTTCAACTACTTCATCATAGTTATTCAGCTTTGACCTGAAAAAGATTAAGAAGATGATCATTTATAAACAGACAAATGGAATAGCTCAACCACAAGAAGATATCAAAGGCTTCAACATTTATGAATCAAAAACCATACAATTCCAGACAAAATTCATCTTCCTTGGGCTTCTCCAGTGAACGAAATCGGACCACCTATGAACCATCATACAAGTTAAGTGAAAAATTGGCCAGAATATGAATAATTAGTATAAGTATCAAAGTATAAACAGCATTAATAAGAAATCATAGCTAGAAACTTATTTCAGCATTTTTATAGTTCCATTGGTTAAATTAACTAATTATCCCCTCCAGTCTTTCCCACCTTGATGTTAAACTTTACATCCATAAGATAAAATTGCATCAGCTAGTGTTCTTATGGAAATAATGCAATGAATCAGGGACTTGAAATACAGACTCAACTATACCTTGGTCAGAAGCTGACGACTGAGCAAGGAAACTAATGAGTTAGTCATACTTTTAACAAATCAATTCACATTAATATCTTCCCCCCTGACCTCAATTTTGGACCTACCCTATCTGCAATTTGAATCAGCGGCTTTTAAGAATTACAAAAGGAACAGTCATAGTCAAAGTAATAAAAGACTTAATTTCACATTAAAATTTGGAGATGACTGAACTGCCAAATTTCAACCCACTGAAAATTAGTAAATCATATGGTTAAACCATTGACAGTATACCTGGCGATTATGCACGTAATCCAAAAATGCAGGGACAATAGGGTAGCGGCATTCTTCACTTCCCAGACCTTGAGGGGATTTTTGGAAGCAAATTATGTCCCCATCTTCAAGCTGAGGACAATGTAAGTGCAAAAGAAAACAGTCATATCAGGCATGGATCATCAAAAAATTTGTCATGCAATAGAAGAGATTGGACAATTTCATTTGAAAGTTTAGAAATTGACACAGGTTTAAAATTAATAAACCTGACTGTGGCGAAAGCTAAGCTTCTTGTCAATGTGTTCACACATAACGTTAGGTTCAAACTTAATTTCCTGCACAGACTCAAAAGTATGTTTAACGTAAGACTTTGGAGCTTAAAGATTTGTAATAGTATGAACTTAAAACAAAACAGGAAAGAGAAGGCTTCACCTCAAACAGTTCAATTTCTTCATCGGGGGCAAAGCCAGCCATTTCATTAAGCTTTTCCAATATATCCATCGGCTTGCCACTGCTTTTTACAAATAGCCGCCCAGCATGTCTATCACCAAGAATAAGAGTCTATAAGTACATGCAGTTCAGCTGAAGGGACAACAGGGCGACCTGAAACTGCTACGTGGATATATTTTTCACTATAAAACATAGTATGTAGCTATTTATATTGAAACATTCGGATAATGAAAGGCTAGGCAAACACCATATAATATGTCAGTTGGGCTAATTCCTATTCCAACTGATTAACAAGAGCTGAATCAGTCTAGTGCATTAACAGTGTAACAAGTTTATTATGAAAATACAGTGTTCACAACAATCAGACATGACTTGACATATTCTGATATGCCAATGTCTGGGATAACAACATGATTAGCATGAAAGAAGCCACACCTAAGTTCTTCTTTGATTGGGTCATAAAGTTTGAAAAACAAAAGAATATCCTCCTTAGTCTTCTCTGGTGGAGGAAGAGGCTGCATATCCTGTATCAGTTGGTACAGACATATAACAAGACAAGGAGCAAAGAAAATCATTTAGCATCAGCAAAAATAAGGGGAAAAAAGAGCAAGTGGTGTGCATATTACCAAGCCAAGAGCTACTTCCAGAAACAATTTTAGCTCCGCATTATTTGTTTTGTTAGATACTTCTCTTAATTGGCCTACCTGGGGAAATAAAGCAAGCAGAATAACATAAATGTGTGCAAAAGATCAATCACTAATAGACAACAGAGACAAATTAAAGATGCCAATCACAAAAAATCCAAAATCAACATGAGAGAAAATTCACCGGTGCTGTTCAGTTTCCAACAGCGGTGTTGACTTATTCTTCATAACTCAAGAAGATCAAACTGAGGTTGACAGACCAAAATGTAAATAAAAAGCACTTACAGATTGAGCTTCCTCTTGAGGTGTAAGTGGACGATTTGGGCGGTACGTATGATTTTGACGCTTTGCCCATAACCAGAAGCGTTGAAATTGCACTGGTATCCCAAACTCCTTGGCAACTTCTTCCTGAGAATTGACGTGATAATGGAATAAGGTGTGGCTCATTATCTCAAGTTCTCAACACCCACCAAACCTCTCACCTCTCGGTGAAGCTAATCAAGTTCAACCACTCAACCTTTCAAGTATGAATTCCAATAGAGACCATTCTTCTTGTTAACAATTAACAAATGAAACTGTCAATTTCAGGAGCTAACTTAGTAGCATCCACCAGATGTTATGGTGTTAGGTGCAAAGAGACAGGTATCAGATGGATTTTATCTGGACAAGAATTATTGGTAGAGATAAGACAAGGTGGATGTTCTCTGCCATGACTCCTACCAGTTTCTCGAATGTGAAAATCAAGTTACAAGAAATGTTTACTTTTCAAAAGGTCCATAAGACCACTTTTGTAAAACCTTAAGCAGAATCTCACATGATGACCTCTTCCCCAACATCAGTACCTCAAAAACACCAATGTTAACTAACACGTTGATACGTATTTATAGAGGAGGGGGCCTTTGCCCCTCAAATATATTATATTTATCTAAGTTTGACTTCCTAAAATTTTGAAATTAAGTACTCAATTAAGCAACATCAGTTACTAATTAGTCTTGACATTAGCATAACTAAAGCAGATTGAATTCAACCTAAGTTCAATTGGCAGCAACATCCCAACAAATTTGTGAAAAACCAGTTGTGATGTCACGCTCATCGATCCCCTTCCGTAATAGCATAGGTTATTCTTGAATCGTGTCCAACAAATACAAGACTACACAAAGATACCTTAAAAGTATTAAAAGATAGCTGTTTCTGAATGCGAAATTGGCGAACTTTGTCATGATCCACAAGATCAAAATATACATCCTTTCCAATCTGTTGAACTAGGTCCTCATCCCAAGCAACCTAAATCAAATTTGAATAGAAAACAATCTTGCATGTAAAAACATGTGGAAACAGAAAAAAAAAAAGGGAACAACTAAAAAGATAAAAACCTTGATAATTGTGTAGAGGTGAGCCTCAGCTTTTTCCTTTCTCTTTAGCTCCTTTTCCTCCTGCTCTTTCTTCAGTCGTATCTGTAAACAGACCCAATGGAATAAGCAATGAACACGATTAAGAGTGAGAATTTATTAATCTTACA
Organism: Scutellaria minor; assembly: GCA_954870855.1. NCBI lineage: Eukaryota > Viridiplantae > Streptophyta > Magnoliopsida > Lamiales > Lamiaceae > Scutellaria > Scutellaria minor. The sequence continues at coordinate 2,614,415 of OX940728.1, read as the reverse complement.
GTCTTACCCTTAAATGTTCTGCTATGTCCTTCTCATCCACATTACAAATTATTTTCTCCATGTCGCTTTCACGTATATAAACAAGCATGTATGCATTAGAATATTTGGTAAACTTGAATGGTGAGTTGTTGAAACCAGGGTTTGTCTGTGGTAACTGTGGCACCAAAGAGGAAATTGTGAAATCAGATTAAATTCAATACAACAAAGTAGAAAAAACAACAAAAAATGCCTACAAGTAATTTCACTAGCCAAAAGGAACAACTACCTCTTCTTCACCACCATATTGCTCTTCTAGCGCCCTCTTCATGTCTTCCTTGGTCACACGTTCATCATCGTATTTGAACCTAGAGCAGAAACATAGTCGAGGTATATAACTGAATTATAACAACAGAATCCACAATATACAATGATAAGCATGTATTCTTCCAAAATCTGAACCAGTAACATGATATCTGGCATCATGTTTCAAATAAATGCATCTTACATGCGCCAAAATTAGGGGAGAGAAAAGGAGGAAATGAAGAATTCAAAAAAATACTTTCTGGAAGTCAACCAAACAGCAAAATCAAATTGCTATTATTAAGCAGAGGCAAACCAAATTCCCAAGCACACTAGCACCATAATCCTTCCAAAAACAATGTAGCTTCAATCAACAGAGAAAATAATGTATTTCAGAAAGCACAAACAGATACGATGCATGCAGACACATACATTTAAACCAAAAACAAAAACAAAAAACAAAAAAACACGATATAGAACCCATAAAATAGTGCATACCACTGATCAGAAAGTGTTGGTCTAATATAAGCATAATAATGCCCACCATGCACTCCACCACTGTGAACCAAGACGCTGCAAATCAAGAAACAAATCTAGTATTAGGAGCCTTGCATATTAATCTCTACCGTTAGTTCTCAAGATGACATGATGGAACATCAAAATGAGAGGAAGAAATGAAAATAGAATACTTAATAACCATCTCAAGCCATCTTCAAAATGAAGTAATTCATCAACTTTGAAACATTGAAAAAAGCAGGTGAAAAAGCTCAATAAAAAAACATTGTTGTATAGATATATGAGTCATCAAACAGGAGCATGACCAGATAGAGCATCTAATTGAAATACATGGTACACAAATGGGAATACCTGTGAAGAGTGTACAGGTTGCGGACGCTCTTATCTGCCTCAGGAGCTAAATACTTTCTGTTCTCTCTATCAAGATCAAGTTGCAAAGGGAACTCATATCGATCATTAATCTGCTTGATCAGATAAAGAAGTAAAACATAGATTATTGTCTGACAGTTCCCAATGGATATGAAATTGAAAATTTACAATTTCTAAGGCAAATAGTAAACCACAAAGTCTGATCAAATTTTAATATGCTTACGGAAAAAGGATTTAATTCATAAAATTTAAACACATTCTGCAGAACAGCATTTTTCCAGAATTCTTGGACCTAGATCCTTCATTTTGAAATCAAAAAACTTCTTCATTCAACCATGATTGAAAAGAGAAATTACAAAGTGTCTAATAAACCCATACAAGAATTTAACAAGTTAGCTAGTGCTGGAATTGATTATACAATCATGTTACTTAGGCAATAAACGAGTTATCATTCACATGAGGGTTATTCCAGCAGATGGTGACCGCTTGATGTTATTCAAAATTGAAATTGTATTGGAACTATGAGCAGCAGAGTACTATAGGAACCAAAATAATTTAGTTCCAGATCATAGACTAATCCATCAACATAGACTGAAAAGGCATATAAAGGTAAATAGTAAAGGACACAAAATTTATGTAACCTGATCGCACATTGAACAAGTCACAGCTTTCAGAATTGTGTTGGTTATCCAGACCAATCACAATTCTAAGTTTTACGAATAATAGAAAAATACAGAAATTTTAGAAACAATACCACCAGTCGGTCCCAATATGTGCATAACTGTGTTCCATTTTAAGACATCATTAGTAATTACTGGTATGCTAGAAAAGCAACGAAAGCGTGTACTGCAAGTTGAACCGATAATTATCTTGGAAAGTTTATTCTACAGAACAACTGCAAGTTAATCATCTTTTTCCATGGTAAAAAGCATCGAACTATCAGCTGATACGTTGTGAGAGAAAGAAAAGAAATCCGAGTCGCATGTTCATTATCCACATGCTGGGATTTTATCTACAAGGGTAATACAATCAGAGTATGATAGTATCTGCTTAGATACACAAGTCTAAAGCCAAGCCCAGAAAAAAGGGGGTTCTAACTGACCACTTACCTTGACCATAGTATCACGAACAAAATCATATTCAAATCTCTTTAACTGAAGCTGAAGAACAGGAGGGAAGTCAATGAAAAGGACACCCTTCCTAGCATCCTGAAAAGTAAGCAGTTACCTTAGACATGAAACGGAAAAATCATCAAAATAACGAGGTACTTAAAATTTGTTTGACTAACTTACAAAACCCTTATCCACCCACTCCCACCCCCAAAAAGGGAATAATTTCAGAAACTAATTTAAAATTTAGGCTATTTACCAAAAAGGAAGAAGAAACCCTAGCATATTTTGAAATTATAAATATCACCTTGAGGATTGAATCTTTTATACAAACACCCCCTCAGTATAACGTGCATGTATGTGTTGAGAGAGAGAGGGAGGGAGAAATGAAAACAAAGGCAAGAATTAGCTCTTCATAAGTATGTCCTCTGAAATAGCCAAGTTCTTAATGCTCTATAACTGCATTATATGCCCAACGTCCTCCCAGATAGAGAGAAGATGAAGAAACTAGAAGACAGCCAACCTGCAATCCATATTGCTCGGCATGATACTTGTTGTCACCCTCAAGACGTTCCACTTCCACATATTTGTCAAAAGAAGCATAAATATCTTTACAGCCTTTGACATCAAGCTGCAGATCTGGCACATACATAAGTAACATTAGATGAAACCCATAGCAACTTCAAGTCACTCAAGTTGAGTCTTAGGAAATACCATAGAAAGATTCTTTTCTTGTTGACTTATAGTCCACATTAATGCATTCTATGTAATTCATATGGTGCCCCTCAAATAACTGCTGTATTGTGCCCTCAACTACAGTTCCCTGGAAAAATAATGAATAGCAAAATGAGTTCAGCAGTACATGGGTACAAAGATCTTCACTCTCTTTCTATATATTAAGTGAACCAAAAAGCTTGTGCTTTTTGACATATTACTTTCATTTTGTCTTCAAGTTTTTCACAGAGAACCCTGTTCAGTTCTTGAACGTCATGCTGCATAAAAGAATCATATGTATCCCAACCAAATGACTTCGTCAACTCCTTAGTTGCAACACTTGTATCACTGTACTGCAACTTATAGAATAAACTCTGCAGAGCCAAAGGAATGCTTCCAGAAGGATTATCATTTTCTGTTGTCGGCATGTGATATACAGCCTGCAGCAGGATCTCAAATTAGGTCTTTTATACATATAGTCAATGAAGAGACAGCATTAGACTTATGAACAAACCTTTCTGAAATAAGGAATATGGTATAATGTCTGGAGGAGAGAGTTCATATAACAAGTAGCACCTTGATTCTTCAGCCCCACATAACCTGTCTCTTTCTTGGAGTCATGTGACCAGTAATCAACAACTCTACGAACAGCAACGTCAGCCTCAACTATACATGTATCATTCACAAGATAACCTCGACCAGGGTCATAAAGTTCACTGAGAGGCATGAATGAAGTGAATCCCCAGTCACTTTCTCTAGAATTGAACTGGTGTTGTGTGTCTGCATAATTAGTATATTGAAACCATCATCCAACCCAGAAATGCTAGGATATGAGAATCTAATTAGGCACCCAAAAGCAAGCGGGAAGTACAGATCAACAAGCCAAGGACATCAATAAATGCACTTAAACTGAATTAAATTGATAAATTGGCTAATGTGGATTGTTTTGCAAGGAAAACTATGACTTGCAAAGAAGCAGAATGAAATGTTTTCTCGATACATACCAATCACGAAGCATTGAAGCAATAAAAATTGTTATGTCACACATTGTCCTCATCAAGCAACAAGTAACTAAAGAAAATATTGATTTCGGCGGATTATGAATAAATTTTGGGCAAACATTTTCCCTTTTCAAGATTAAATCTTCTTACAGTGTGCTATGCTACAGTAAATCATAATTTTCCTCAGTTCAGTATATTTCCCACAACATTCAAAGCGCACAGCAAATGATCTAAATGATCAAATTTCATAACAAGATATTGTCCAACTGGGGGTGCTCAATGAACAAAATTCACATATTTTAAAACAAGCAAGAGTCTTATATGTATCCACTTGATTTCTGATTTGGATTTTCACAAGGAAGGCCTAAAACAAACAAACAAAACCAATATTCTCCAGGCAGCAGAAAACAGTTGTTACCAATTATCTTCAATTGTCCCTCATAAAATGATAGAGGCAATCAAGCTCCTACCATTTTGGTTCACACTCGTAGAAGGAAAGCTGATGATGCTTAGCGTCATTGATGACTTTGCATAATTCTAGCATTTCTTTTTTTTTTTAGGGTTGAAATTATGAAATAATGTGTACGTATGATGGAGTAAATAGGGGGTGATGTTATGGAATAATGTGTATAAATAATGGAGTTCAGACATTGGCGTACCCCTTTTCTTTCAATCATATGAATCTTTATATCCTTTAATTTATTTGCTGCTCCTTACTCTATCAATTTGGTCCGACCTGCTGGATCCCAACACACCACGAAAGAATTCATGACTAACACACGAATGGAGAGTCGAATGGAATAATTACAGACAAGCATTAATTTGTTGTGGAAGGAATTGAAGCAGCAACAGAATTGGTTAGAGAAACTGGACAAACCAGACAAAAGATGAAAGCCATATTGGCTAAAGGTAAGGCGGCCAAAGAGAGTGGTGGCATCTCCCAAGTTATGGTTCCTGGTGAGGATTGCACTGAATCTCCCATTGGCAATCTCTTTTATTCACCGGCTTCTGATGAGCAAGTAATTCACTAAGGGAATAAACCCCATATACTTCAGAACAAAAGGCAACAGACACCTCCTTTCCGGATAACACACACCCCAATGTACCCAATGTAGCACATATGTCTGTCCTAGTTCATATGCACATGTGCCCATTTATTTTGGACAGGTACATCTATATGTACAAAAAAGGAAAGTAAAAAAATTGAAACTGATACACTAGAAACATTTTCCAATCGCCAAAAAAACATTTATATGCAGCACATCATTACTGAAGACAAGGACTGGAAATCATACGCTGAAGCTTAGGCTAATCGAAGAGATTTTTCAAATATAATTTCTTTCACTAATGGAGTAAAAATTCTGGCAGCTAATTTCCTACAGGATATGCATGTAGATTATCGTAACAGATACAGGTAAAAAGATGGTGTTCCTTAGCAAAGACAAGAGAAAGTTCTAGCAAAAAGCGTCATCTAACACCAGACCACTGAGATAGGATGTAATAAAAGAAACAGAGACTGACATTCTACTTCATTTAGAGAAATTTTAAAAGAACAATTAAACAACAAATACAAGGCCTATTGACTGATAACTCATAACTTCAGAGCTACATTTACAGAAGTAAATACAAAAGAAAGATGTAATAAATCTTCACATATCTTTCCTTCTTTAAACTACAATCATCTAATACGTTAAAATTTGAGTCCATAATCACTCGGAGGGTTTGACAGCAAAAGGATTTATTCTGATGCTAATTCTGAAGACAAACAAGAAAAGGCAACAATCTTTTATGTTCTTCTATATATACTACCAAATAAATTTGTAGAAAAGAAACAGAATATGGGAAAGCCAAGGATCAACTACAGATATGAATGCACTCTTGATCCAAATTTGCATCATCAGATGACAAGTTTCCAATAATCAGCAGAAGCCCTTGATAATGGCTTTTCTGGCTCTAATGAACTATTCTTCATAAAGAAGAGAAGACGAGAGTCGTCAAGGTAGTCTTGACATCTACTACAAAAAAAGAGATTAAGATCCATAAAGGGTGTCTATCACATGAATCTCCTGAATGAAATATGGGTTTCTATGGCTTTTTGTTCATTTCAGAAGCTCCACACAAGTAAATTCTAAAATCTCTAAATATCAATATAATGTAAAGACTGATGATGAGAACATAAACATGCTCTGCTAACTGTATAACTGGCAATTTGAAACTCTCCCAAACCTGTTAATCAAATTTTAGCAACATGGGAAGATTCCACAACAGAAGTTAGTTCATGTTGCTCTACTTTGCCAGCTAAAGTCAATGCGCAGCATATGGGCTTCAAAGTGTTACAGAGACATGATTATCACAGTGTCGTAAGCAATACGCCATAAAAGAAACCCACGCATCAATGCTCGTCTATATAGTACCAGTTCCTCCATGTGAATATCATTTAGGTCAGCTTGTTTATCCTTTCCAACAGTGGCTGTTCCTTAAAATCTAACGGAATCCCAACTAAAAACAACCATCAACCATGATCTCAAATTATAGAGACAAATCGATGACATCCAACCCCCATTAGCTTTCCCCCTTCTGCATTACTTACACTAAGCAAATTCCATTAGATAATTATTTAATAAGTCACAAGTGATTGGATCTCTAACAAAATGAATCGTCAATGCTCTTGACAATTCATATTCTTTTTATGCATTTGGACTACTAAATTGTAAAGTGCAAGGGGAAAATGCAAAACTACGATAAAATATGAAGTATCAACTGAAAGCAGGGAAGATATGCTAAAAGATGCAACACTTTAGTATATGGTAAATATATTGATACCAGCATGGTGTGCCGAACTCGTTTTCATGTTCGCAATTGCTTTTAACATGGCACTTATTGGCACACAGAACTATTTAAACCAATGTTTCGGCAATTAAATAACCACTTATTAAAATTTCACTTGCAACACTTAGAATCTGAGAGTACTTCAGATATAACTTAATGTCTGAAGGCATGATTTGCCAGGCATGAATAAACAAATACTGATGCTTTCCTACAGAAGTTTAACAATCATCTTCAATAAGCAAAACTAAAGAAGTGCAAAGAAACTCGCAGAATACTTTTTTTCATGGCAACTTATTATTACCATCAAATAAACAATATTTCCAGGATACAAATCAGTTTCAAATTCAAATAAAACCTTACCTTTCCTTATTGTGAATTTGCTATGAACTTGATTGACCACAGACAAACTAAACTGTGCATATCTGCTCCAACCATAAGGCAAATTTGAAGACTCTGCAACATCCAGGTACATCGACAAATGATCAACATTATTCCCTTTTGGAAATATAAGCACTCGCCTGACCACCAAAAGTAGTTCACATCAGCTTCGACACAATGCCAGAAATCCTGATGAGACAAATATGAGGAAAAGCAAAACGTTCTATACCATTTGTATCCTCCAACAGCGAAAGATTCAGAATACAGTTTCTTCACGTTCAACTTTGAAAAATTCTCAATCGTCCAAGCAAACCGTGCCGATGGTGGCTCATCGACTGCTTGAGCATCCACGGTATTTGTTGCTTCAGCAGGAGCTACTACATGAGGCAGAGGTAATGAAACACCATGAGGAGAAAAGAAAAGGAACAAAACAAAGAAAAATCCAGCCAAAATCCCGAATCCCAAATAATGATATAATAGATATACCTGCAACTAAAAAACACCTAATATTCACTGATTCAAAGAATCAAAGAATCAAAGAGCAAGTATAGAATATCTGGCTGAAAAAGCAACAAAATTACTTTTCTAAACTTGTGAAGAGACTACCACAATACCTTCCATGGGTTGAGGGCCTTCTGGGGCATAATCAGCATGGGGCACAAGCATCTCCTCATCTTCTGCCTGCTAAAGAAAGATACAGAAGCCAAATGTCATAAACAATGGATCCAAAAAAAAAAAAAAACTCACTTCATGCTGCACAATCCCCCAATCCAAACCCTAAATTCAATCAACTCAATTCAATTAACAGAACATCCCACATCAATATCCAAACCCCACAACCCAAATCAATGCAAAACTCATTCCACCCTAAAAAGATCGCGTGCTTCGCAGAGAAAGCTAATCCAGCTACTGAATTTTAACCACTCAAGTGAAAGAAAACTCAACCAATAAAAAATCCCATTTACTAAGTCAATCACGCAAAAGGGTATGTTCTACACGCACAACCCACGCATAAATGCGTGCTCAGTCTACGAACATCCAAAAAAACAAGAAAAAAAAACGTACGTCGGTTGGGGGATGGGTTAGCAGAGTCATGGAGACTGATTTGGCGCCGCGCGATCGATTCTTGAGATAAAATACAGAAATTTTACAGAATTTATGGGTGCTGTGGGTAGAAATTGAGAAGAGGGAGAGGAGAATGGGTTGTGAGTAAATAAGTGCAACTGATCGATCCAGAGACGAAAATATACGCTTTGGGGGCGTGGAAGAATCAATTTTGAGGTGTTCTATTTGGGAGGGTAATTAGGTCATTTGGTTCAAGGGTAATCAAATCTTTTCAATGTTCTAAGGGGCGTTTGGTACGTACATTTGCAACTAAGCAATGGAAAGGGAATGGATTTAGGGTGATATAGTGTAAAATGGAAGATTTAATAAAATAGGTGAAGTCACCAGCGACTACAATTTTTTCTCATTTTTTTACTATTTAATTGGTTAATATCGTCTATGGTATAGGTGACTTGTAATTTTTTTTTAATAATAATTTTGGGTCGCCATTCTTATAGGCAACATTCACACTTTTTTTTTTTAATTTTGTGAATTTTTCAGCTTTAGTCAAATTATGGATGAAAATATCGGGAAAATATCGGATTTTGTGAATTTCTCGGCTTTAGTCAGATCGAGGATGAAAATATCCGAAAATATCTCATATATTTCTTCAATATTTTCATTTTTTCACGTGATTACAAAAATAGGTGCAATCGATATATCTCCGATATTTTCATTTTTTCACATAAAAATGAGAAATTTTGTCAAAATATCGGCAAAATATCGATAAATATAGGTATTGATTTCGATATCATACAAATTATAGGAAAATATGTGAAATATTGGAGAAATATCAATAAATATATGTGAAATATCTATAAATATCAGTATCGATTTCGATATCGATGGTTTTATGGTACAAATTAGAGAAAAATCGGTGAAATATCAGGGAAATATCGGTAAATATCGAAAAATATTGATAAATATTTGTACCGATATTTTCACTGATACCGATATTGCCACGATATTTCCGTGAAACTAATATACCGATATTTTCATCGAAATCGAAATTTTCATCTTTTAATTTTGGATGAAGCCATAGATATCGAAATCAATACCGATATTTATGGATATTTTAATGATATTTTGACAAAAAATTTCATTTTTATGTGAAAAAATGAAAATATCGGAGATATATCGATTGCATCCCATTTTTATATTTGTCGGGTGAAAAAATGAAAATATTAGAAAAATAAGATATTTCCGAATATTTTCATCCTTTGTCAGACCAAAGCCGATAAATTCACAAAATTAAAAAAAAAAAGTGAACGGCCTATAAGAATGGCGACCCAAAATTATTATTAAAAAAAAAAAATTACAAGTTGTCTATACCATAGGCGATATTAACCAATTAAATATTAGAAAAATGAGAAAAGATTGAAGTCGCCTATAGCGTTGACGACTTCACATATTTTATTAAAACTCCCACTTTATACTATATTTTGTTAATAAAATATTTAAATTACAATATTCTATTAAAAAAGTTTTGAAATCCTAATACTAAGGAATCACGATTATTCAGGTTTTCCTAATGAGTGAATTTCATTCCACAACTCTATTTTCTAAAACAATAATAATAATAATAATAATAATAATAATAATAATACTAATAATAATAATACTAATAATGCTAATAATAATAATAATAATACTAATAATAGTAATAATACTAATAACAATAATAATAATACTAATAATAATAATAATAATAATAATAAAAAAGTTGATTCTATTCCTAAAGAATTTTGGTAAACCAAACAACACAAATTTAAAGAGAATATTCATTCAATTTTTCACTACTATCATTACTATTCATTTTCTCATTCCTTCAAACATACCAAGCGGCCCCTAAATTTCGCTATGCCCTAGTCGAATGTTTCATTGGCAATGCCTAGTTTGGATGTCGAATATAAATTAAATAGATTTTTTGTTATTTTAGTTCATCCTTTTATATTTTTTATAATTTGTATATTCCACTCTCATACTTGAATCATAATAATTAATCTTTCCTTTTATATTTTTTATAATTTGTATATTCCATTCTCATACTTGAATCATCATTTATAGTTTTCTTACGTCATTTCTTCATTTATCTCTCACAAAATGATTTATTAAATTTGTATTTAGTATACAAAGTCAATTTGGCGGGATCTTCTTAGATGAAGATATGAGACAATAAGATCTGAAGGAACTTTTTTTACTTTTGAATGTCTAGTAAATATTGTATTATTTCATTTTTTTAGTTTTATATAGATTTGAGAAATCATATATTTATGATTTTTTATTGTTCTTTTTTTCTTTAGACAATAAGATCTGGAAGAATTTTTCTACATTTGAATGCTTAACAAATCTTGTATTTTTTCAATTTTTTTAGTTTTATATAGATTGAAGAAATAATTATATTTATGGTTTTTTCTTGTTTTTTTTTTCTTCATTCTTTGTATATATATATATATATATTTTTTCCATTCTTTATGCATCTCTTTTATTGAGAAATTACTATATTTTTCTCAATTTTTTAGTTTTACGTAAATTTGAAAAATCAATGTATCTCTCTCTTCATCTCTTAGATTTATATAAACTATAGAATAGCTTCTAGAGGAAGATTGATCTTTTTTTTATTCTTATTAAAAAATAGTTTATCAAGTAAGATTTACTTTTTTATTTTTTTTATTGACATGACATTTTTTGACGGGAAAGTGGCAATCTTGTAATTTTTGTCAATTTTTTTGCTTTAATGTATAAATAGCAGTCCACCTGCGCGATGCGCGATTTATTATTTATTGTGTTAATATTTGCAATTTGTGATAACATAATAAAGTTGCATAAACTAACAGGTTATTCGTCACATCTTTTATTATTTTAATTTAAAATATGTACTATATACAAATGATTTTTCATATTACTCATGTGCATTGCACGAATTGTCATATGACTTTAATAATTTTAATTGTTAATTTAATTTTTAAACATTTATATTTTATTTATTGATTTATATTTTCGTCGAATTAAAATTATTAAATTCAATAATATTTTCTTCAATCATAATAATTAATCTTTTATTTTATATTTTTTTATAATTTATATATTCCACTCTCATACTTTAATCATCATATATAGTTTTCTTACGTCATTTCTTCATTTCTGTCTCACAAAATTATTTGTTCAATCTGTGTTTAGTGTACTAAGACAATTTGGTGGGATATCCTTAGATGAAAATATGAGACAATAAGATTTGAAAGAACTTTTTTTACTTTTGCATGTTTAGCAAATCTTGTATTCTTTCATTTTTTTAGTTTTATATAGATTTGAGAAATCATTATATTTACGATTTTTTCTTCATTCTTTGTATATCTTGTTTTTTTTTCATTCTCCATGCATCTCTCTTTTGTTGAGAAATCACTATATTTTTCTCCATTTTTTAGTTTTACATAGATTTGAGAACTCAATATATCTCTTTCTTCATCTCTTAACTTTATATAAATCATAGAACAACTTCTAGAGTAGGAGTGATATTTTATTTATTTATTAAAGAATAGTTTATTAAGTAAGATTTACTTTTTATTTTATTTTATTGACATGATACTTTTAGACGGGAAAGTGACAATCTTGTAATTTTTATCAACTTTCTTACTTTAATACATAGTATATATATAGATTTGGATGAGGGTTTTAAAAAGTTCTACAACTCTTTTTAGTACACATGTGCATTACTGAAGAATGGAATAATTATTAATTAGAAACAAATCATATATATACACACATATAATTGATACTGGAGTTGAGATTAAATCTTAAATGTGTGATCCTATAACTCAAACGAATGCTTATTTTCACGGTTGGTATAATTCAATAGATACAGCAAATATTCTAACATTTTTTCCTAAATTATATTTGTATTTATTGAATGGGTTTTAAATAAAATTCTTAGTTTAATTTGGAATCTTAAACATTTTACGATTCATTTGGTTCTTTTCATAGTTATTAAATAAGTATTTAGATTTTGATTGTAATTTTTTATTTATCTAAATATTTTCATATTTTATCAAAATAATTACATATGTCCTAGACAACTTTTCATGTTTTTATCACAAATTTCAAATAACTACTTAAAATTAAAAAATGTGAAAGAATGAGATTTATTTGACAATATGACGTGTAGAGGTGGATTCTGGCAATGCCATGTAAAACATAACCACCATAAATTTAAATATTATATGTAATAATTCTTTAGAAATTAACCTTGTTTTCCCCTTTCAATAAAAAGAGATCATTTGTCAATTGCCTAAGATAAGATTAAAAAAAGAAACATTACTAGTTTATTTTATTTGAGTTATAAAAACGAGAACTTGAAATTTATATTTTACTTAAATTAAGAGATCCATCATTTATTATAATAACTATGTTGGTGCAATATACAAGCATATTCTAATTTAAATTATAAATTAGTTAAATGAATATAGATAGCTCACCAAGTTTAAATCAACTATTAATTAACACACCTATATATTGATGATGTGTAAATGTGTGTAGATCATTATGAATCTATCTTCACCAGAAAGTGTAGCAAATATTTGACCAAGACATGCCTAATGGGTGGATCGTTTGAATGGTGTAGTTATTGAAGAATCTAAATGTTCAAATTTATTTATTTTTTAGAGATATTTTAATGTTAATCACTATTCACTAACACAAAATAATAACTAAGGGTATGTTTGTTTGGAGATTATAAAGGATTGAGGAAATCCGACTTTGAAATCATGAGATTTGTGAATAAAGGTGAATAGTTAAAATCTGTGTTTGTTTGGAAATTATTAAAAAAAAATTAATATTTGATGAATGGCTAAATATTTTATTTTTATTTTTATGAGGTAGCTAATGAAGCAATTTACAGACAAAAAGGTTTTTTATTTTTGAAATTTAGAAATAATTAATTGAATATAGTTGTGGATATATTGATAACTGTTTTATCATTTTATGGATTAACAGTAATTTTAAGAGTGAGTTTGCATATTAGAATCTGAATATGCGATAAAACAATTATTAATCCAGGCGAAAAGAAAAGGAAAACTATACAATGTATGCCCATGATTACCAAGTGACAAGTGATGTAAATTAAAACAAAATAAGAAGAGTAAGTCTCTTGTGAGATATGTTATGAATTTTTATTGCACCCACAACTCAAACTCTACAATTCACATGTTACTTGATGGAGCTTCGTCTTACGGTAACTATCCGTGAGACCATCTCACATGAGTTTTTGTGAAATAATATAATAAAAACATAAAACCTTGTATGAGATGACCTCACCTATAATAATAATGAGACAAATTCTTATTATCTACAAACAAAACTAATTTTTTACAAATTCATATGTGAATTTTGAATTGATACATCTTACTTAATTAGGTTAGATAAATTTCATAACAAAACCCAATTTATAAATTAGTTCTCAATTCAAGATTCAAATTTTAAAGTTTCTCGATAAGGGGCTCAATTTAACTTTTTTTTTTCTTCTCAATTTAAGGTTTGAAAATAAGATTAAGTTTTTAATTCAAGATCAAATTTCATTTTCTCTTTTATGTTTATTTATATTTCACTATATATTTATATTTTTGATAAATTAAGACAAGTTAGTGCAATTCTGAAACGATCATCATCCAATTAGTATTAATTTATATTTATACATATAATTAATGCATTTCATAAAATTAAGATTCCTTTATTTTCTTAATTTTATGAATAAAAGTATAGAAAATAAATCTTAATATCAATCAATTTAATACAAATTTTATTTTATGAATTGAATTGAATTTATTATATTTTTCTTTCTTTCTTTCATTTGTTTATATAAAGTAATATAAACTGACGAAGATCGTTCGAAAATTGCACTAACTTGGCTTAATTGTTTTAAAATATAAATACATATTAAAATATAAATAAATTTATAAATATAAATAAAAAGAAAATAGAAATAGAATTTCGTCTTGAATTGAGAACTCAATCTAATTTTCAAGCATTAAATTGAGAAAAAATCCAAAATTAAGTCTCTTATTGAGAAACTTTAAAAATTGGATTTAAAATTGAGAACTAATTTATAAATTGGGTCTTGTTATGAAATTTATCCAATTAGGTTTGTGAGATGTTTCACATGAGACTTTATATTACCATCTTAAAAATAAGAGTACTCAATTGTTGATATTATTTTGCTTACTAATTATATTTTAAACCAAACAAATTATTTATTGGGCATGGCCTCACTAATTACCACAAAACTGGACTTGGTGTAATCTAGTGTGTAAATTTGGTGAACTTAATTTAGAAATTTCAGATTTTAGTAGATTTAATAATTGAATCATTAGTACCATAATAATTAGTGCACATGTATTGTTTAAACCATTACTAAAATTAACTACGTAAACATAAATAAGGTTTACTAAAATATATATATATATATATTGTCAATAATCGTTAGCCTTGGAAATAAGTATATATATATAATTCAAATATATTGTCAATAATCGTTAGCCTTGGAAATAAGTATATATATATAATTCAATAATTATATATATATATATATATATAATTTTTTATTTCCTGAATTAGCAATAATTTTAACTGTATATAATCCGTATGGCCCGGGTCGGAGAATTCGGGTCGGGTCTGGTAATGTGCACAAGAGCATATAATACATTATTACACATACCGTTTGTACACACTTCTTTTTAGCTCCACTCTTTCCCTCCAATGGCCGCCAACTCACTCCGCCTTCCGTCCTTCTTCCTCCTCCTCCTCTCCGCCGCCACCCGCCTCCACGCCACATTGCCGGAAAATCCTAAATCCATAAACTCCAACTCAATCCTAATCGCACTCCTTGACTCCCACTACACTGAGCTCTCCGAGCTCGTAGAGAAAGCCCTTCTACTCCAAACACTCGAAGAAGCAGTAACCAAGCACGACCTCACCATCTTCGCACCCAACAATGAAGCTATCGAGCGCGATCTCAACCCCGAATTCAAGCGATTCCTCCTCGAACCCGGCAACATCAAGTCTCTCCAGTCTCTCCTCCTCCACCACATCCTCCCCGCTAAACTCACCGGCAAAAACTGGCCTACTGAGTCGACTCGCTCAACTCGTTACGCTGCGCTATCTCGCGATCACCTCGATTTCTCAGGCAATCTCACCTCCGACGTCAAGTATGTGGGGAATGTGAAGGTCGTACGCCTCAACTCCGTCGTTCGACCCGACGGAATCATCCACGGCGTCGAGAAAGTACTCGTCCCCAAATCCGTCGAACGCGAATTCAATAATCGGCGCAATTTGGTATCCATTGCGGCGATTAAACCAGAAGGAGCTCCGGAAATCGACTCTCGAACGAACAAACATTCGAAGAAGAAGGCGAATTCAGTACCATTAGGTGGAGCTCCGAGATTCTCAATCTACGAAGCCATGGCGCCGGGGCCTTCTCAGGCTCCTGCGCCGGCGCCGGGACCCGGCGGAGCTCACCGCCATTTCAACGGCGAGAAACAGGTCAATGATTTCATCCACACTCTCCTCCTCTACGGAGGGTACAACGAGATGGCCGACATTTTAGTCAATTTAACAAACCTAGCAACGGAAATGGGGAAATTGATCAGCGAGGGTTACGTTTTGACGGTTTTGGCGCCGAACGATGAAGCCATGGCGAAGCTGAGTACGGAGCAGCTGAGCGAGCCCGGCGCGCCAGAGCGAATAGTGTACTATCACATTGTGCCGGAGTATCAGACGGAAGAGAGTATGTACAACGCGGTGAGGAGATTCGGAACGGTGTCGTATGACACTCTGCATCTGCCGCATAAGCTCGTGGCGAAGGAGGCTGATGGGTCGGTGAGATTCGGGGAAGGTGAGAATTCGGGTTATTTGTTCGACCCGGATATTTACACCGATGGCAGGATTTCGGTGCAGGGGATCGACGGAGTTCTGTTACCACCGGCCATGGAGGAGAAGAAGAAAAGGCGAAAAAACGCCGATCAAAATGCTAAGATTGTGGCATTGCCAAGAAGAGGTATGTTACTTTATCTTTTTAAGTCGTTTTTTTTTCCATGGATTTGTTATGCTGTTGTTGGTGTTTTCCGGTGTGGTGGCGGTGGAGGGAAAGTTTCTGTCGGTGTCGGTTGCGGTGGGTGAGGTCAAAATTGTCCATATATGCTTAATTTTGTGTGTCTATGCATCACCATGTTAATGTCAATGTCAGCTGTCTATGATGAAATGCATTACTATTGTGTTGATTGTTTTTGTGTGATGAATGAGGAATGAGGTAAGATTTTGGTTGGGAGTTTGGGAGTATTAATAAGGAATAACAATAATAATATTAAGGATATGTAGTAATAAATAGTGTCGTATATAATGACATCATCAATATACATATAACATGCATTGAAGACGTTGAATAGGAGATGAAAAACGGGTTGTAAACTTGTAATGGAGGATCTAAGTGGCTGTTAGGATTGTGGAATGAATTCTTGTTGTATTTGCAAAACTCAAATTCTTTCAACACTATGCAAGTTTTCAAGAAGTTGAGTGATTTGCTAAATTGTTTGAGTTGATCTTTGAGAAAACAAAACTTGATGTTTTGAACTCTTGAAAGAATGTAAAACTGCATCACTGTCAGCTGAAGAATAATGAATTGGTTCTTTAAATATTGACCAAACCAAATTAACCATACCATGAGGATTGACTTGATTTCTATATTGCAATTCCTATTCTGAGATCCAAATGTGATTTAGATTAACATGTTTGGTATCCAAGTTGGTTTATATTAACTGGTGGATCTGAAGCTAAATTAGCATCTTTGCAATTCTAGCTGTCAGAAAAACCAACCCCAATCCCCATTTGCTGATGATGAGATTTCATAATGAAGATTCTTGGAAATCCTTTTAACATATGCTTATATCATGCAAGTATACTTATTAAATAGCATTTTATCTCATGTTCTAAACCAGGTAAATTACTTGAAGTAGCATGCCGAATGCTAGGGGCCTTCGGACAAGATTCCAAGTTCACCACATGCAGCGGAAAATAACAAGAAAAACCCGAGCAACCATTTTGAAGATAAGGTGAAAACTTCATATCCAATCATTCTACTTCTCTATAAGTTTGCTTCCAAATGCTTAAACATAATCTTGCATTTCTTGTTCTTCCTCTACTATGTCTCAATTATGCTTTGTACATCATAAATTCACATTAAAGTTTGTACATTTTTACAATTTATGTGGACATGTCACATGTGTATATGTCTTTTCACATTTCTAACTATGGTATATACTGAACTTTAGCCTGACAGCATATCCATTTTGTACATTTCAGGCAAATCAGGCAATATTTGGTAGAATTCAGTACCTTTGCAATTGAGTAAAATGCAGGCAACAAAAATGAGGGTGGGGAACATTAGGTAAATGGAGTTGTTTCACAAGATATTATGTGTTATATATTTTTGTGTATCTATCTATATATATGTATGAACATGTATACTAGTGGCAATAAATATAAGTACATTAATAAACAAAGTTGTTAGGGTTGGGGTGAGATTTGGAACTTGGAAGCAGCTTCAATTATTTTATTTTATTTTATTTGTTTGGAAAGCTACTGCAAATAATTAAAGGGAATTTTTGTAGTTTGTTCTGTTTACCCTTTTGACCAGCTACCAACTCAACTAATGAAAAGACAGTCAATTATAATATCATTTTTACCATAAGAGTAGGAGTAGGAATCTTAATTAGCAAAATAATTGATGAGTTTAACATTATTTCACATTATTTTACAATTCGTTGACTGAATAATTTTTTTTTAATGAAAAGTGAATAAGATGACGCCATTATGTAATGAAATGGCTTTCTATCTTCACTTTAATTTCATAATGGTTGCACAAATAATAAAAAGAATAAAATCATTTTATTCACATTTCATTTTTTTTATTGTGTTTGAACAATAGCATTTTTTTCTTTAATTTTTGTTTAAAGAATAGCTTGACAGCTGGGCGGATATATTGACCCGACAATTTCATAAGTTTTCACCAAAAAATTATGATAATTCAAATGGACAAACAATCTCCATAATTTATTTTGACAATTCAGAAATTCGTGTTAAAACTATAACTTAACGAGATTTTGTGATTTTGTAATTCTACACTTTCTATTTCACTGATTTGATACAGATCACGTGTATAATTATGATTATTTGGGTGTGAGAGATGAAAGAAAATATGTAATTTTCTTTGTTTTTCATTTCTTAAGTGAGCAAATCACAGCTTACTCCCTAATCCCTAGGATAAAAGATAATTACCATAAAAAAAAGGAAAAAATAAATAATATTGTGACGATTTTACTAGAGATGCAATGAATTTTATACTTGCTATCTAAAAATAACTGTAAATCTGAACCTTTTGTTTATCAAAAGTTAAACATAAAACCCAGAAACAAAACTTAAATATACATACAACAAAACACTCTTCTCTCATTAAGAGTTGATCATCTTCCATTCCAACTTGTACTACATTTCTATGTCATCCAGATCAGGCAATGGAAAACGCAGAATAGCAGCAACACCTGTCAGCTGCGTCAGTTCTGCTCGTCGCATAAAAAATTTCTCCATTAAAGCACGAAAC
Source organism: Scutellaria minor (assembly GCA_954870855.1). NCBI lineage: Eukaryota > Viridiplantae > Streptophyta > Magnoliopsida > Lamiales > Lamiaceae > Scutellaria > Scutellaria minor. Next base: position 2,595,474 of record OX940728.1, on the reverse strand, counting down.
GAATGAAAAAACGGCATTTCAAAACGTACACAAAGATATAAAGCGTTCGTATGCTGTGAGTACTTACGTTCTCCTGAAACGTGCATAGACGAGAAGATATGTACACTGCCGCCTGAAGCCTTGACCAAGTCAACCAAATTAACGTACCTTTTCCTCGTTGCAATGTCAGCGCTCCTAAAAAACAAATTAATTATCCAATAAATGAATCTGATGATGGGATCTCACAAAATGAAATATGCTCAAGTTGTTAAATTTTCTAGAACAGGCAAAATCTTGAATCTTGTTTACTGATTTTAAGTACAATATTTACTTCAAGAAACCGGACGAATGAGTTATGTCAAATATTTTAAAATCAGAACTTTATGAATGAAAAATGCTAATGAAAATCAGAGTTTATAAGACCACTAACCTGAAAAGCTCGTCAGTTATGAGAAGCGTCTGGATGGCCATTCGCTCATGGGCAACCTCAACATGCTTTGGTCCGTAACATGCACGATCCGGGTCCTTAAATTAAATGCAAAACATTAAGTCAGATATGCAAAGTACTTTCTGTGACTTGAAATTTATATACATCTACTTTAGAACAAATACTAATGATCTGAACACAAAGATAGAAGGGTAGAACTGACATTTGAAAGCATGGCAAAGAAATCCTCAAGTGCTCGAACCTGCATTTAGAAATGAGAGTAAATACAAACGAAGATTCAAAGTTGATATTCTCGGAAAACATGTAAGATCAAAAATAAAATAGGCAGCTCATAGAAAGTGAATGAGATGCAGTACTACCTCTAGTGCAGCTTTTGTATCTTTAATCATATTCATAACACTTGGAGCATCCAAAACCTCTCTCAGGCTATGCCTGCAACAGGTTTCAAAGAGAGAATTATAATAGAGCATCTTTGTGATTGCGTTCATTAATAGATGACAGTGATTCTTGAATTCAATTTTGCAGTCCAAAAATAATATCACAGTTGATTTTACGAAACAAATATCACAGAAACAGATAAATCTATCACATTGAGAGCAGCACAAACAGATAGGGATAGTATTGGTAGAAAATTTATATTGATTGCATCAAACTACAAAAGAATTGATATGAAATTTTCCAAACGTGGGAAAATATGTCGGTCATGGACATGATAAACTTAAGAGTTAACAAGACTGGCATCATCCATCACATTCATATTTACTTGGAAAAGAAAAATGTATGTACTCCACATGAACTAGAAGCCAAGTTCAGAACTTCTCAACCATAACCAACCCTACTTTTTTTAAGAAAAGGCTACAAGTTAAACAGCAAAGAAGAGAGTGGATAGAGAGAGGACCATACTTGTATCCAGAGGTAGTATGTACAAGAATTATACGGGACTTATTCTCAATGACAGATCTCAGCTGCCTTCTCTCTGCTTCTAACAATAAGTGCCGATGAAATTGGTCCTGAATATGTAAGAGAATGGATCTTTAAAAATTATGCCACATATGAGAAGTCTCTGAGATAAGCTACATGAGATCAAATAGAGGATGGGGACCTTAGTAAAGCCAGGACTTGCAATCACGGCACAGCGAACAACGTTGAAATTAACATTTTTGATAAAGGCCTAAAACAGAAAGCACATATTAGTCTGATCTGGAATCAAATTACAAACAAGACAACAAGCACAGCAAAGAGATTAAACTGAGTTCACCTGTAAGACATTCTCGAAAAACTTATTCAAGGCCTGCAAAACAAGAATGCCAGTAACGACTTCAATTACATATTCCTAGAAATGTAATATAATCAGACAAGCATCACATATGGAAGCTCAAGAAGATAAGCATACTTTATCATAGCCTGCAATCGCAGGCCCATGCTTTCGCGGTATTGAAGCCTCTATACGAGCACGAGTGATTGTCATGCTGTCATAAAACACCATTGAATATAAGATCTGAATAACAACAACATATATTTAAATACCAAATTTAAGTATCCAACACAAGCCTTCGTTTTATTTCTCTCTGCAACTAAGACTTCTGTAATAGTATGACACTCAGCTATGTTCTGGAAACAGCTAAATAGGATCATAATGCAAAGTTAAAAGGTGCCATTTGCCCCGACATATAGAAAATATGATCAAATCATTAACATGAATAAACAAGCTCTCATCAGAGCAAAAACAGAAAAAGTAAAACACCTGCATACGAACCAATTGCTGCAGATAAAAGTTATGTAATCTAGATTATAACTAGTAAAATCTACAGAACTTTTGCAATTCAAATTATGAAATTGTATATGATCGTGATACAAAAGGACAAACATACCAAGTTTACTGCATTAGCAACCCGAGCTACACTATTCAGGTTAAAAGATTCTTCAGTAAAGTAATTTTAGAATCCAAAAAAAATGATAAGATTATACATCTCATAGAAACTGAAAAATACAGGGGAAATGTTATTGCAATAACATAAATAATAATAGTAATAATGAGTAAAGAAGAAACAAGTAACTTCATTACATTAAAAGAATTCACATCTGATCGAAATTTGCTACTATTAATAACTTCCTTGAAAATATATCATAACCAGAATAGATAGAATTACCTTTTGCCAACAAGCAAAATATGAGCCAGACCTTCTTGCATCAGAACAATGGCCAGGTCAGCACTCGCTTTTGGATCTATCAAAATAATGTGTCACACTTAGCACATCTGAACTCAAATTATTACAGGGATCATAATAACACTAGTCCGTCATAGGATAAGGCATTTCTTAGGTGAAGCTACATTGCAGACAGGCAATCCCCAGTAGCCATTGCTTCTACTCATATCAATTACCTACACTTTGCCCTTTCTTCTTAAGAATCTAACTAACAGAATACTAAACTACACTAGGATTGAAGAGAATACATAAACTTAAGTGAAGTATTGCACATGGTAATAAATTATTGGTTCTATTTCTAGAGGGGAAACCGTACCATTTCAGTCTGTTCATTTTTCTAACCAACACATACTAACATAGGGGGTCAGGGTAATATTGCAAACAATAGAGCTGTTTCTGTTATTATGACAAATATTAAAGGGCCTCTACATAACTTTCTTACAAAATAAGCACCACCACTCAAATAACAATGTCAAAGAGTCAGTTCATTCAAACCCTGTTGATTTTCTTCCATGATCATTTTCTTTCTTTTTTTTCTGGCATCTTTTTCGTAATACATGTTGTGCTTAATATTATTAATGGTACTGGAGTACTGTTGTAAGAATAAAATGGGATGATTTGAGTACATTAAGAAAGAAAGAAAAAAAAAAGCAATTTGTATGTTTTTACAAGTATACTTAGTACTTCAATCCGAACTATTTAGAACCAGGGGGGAGAGAGTAATGGGTGTGTACCAGATGCTTGATGAAGAACATCTAACGCCATTGAGTCCCACAATTCCTGAAAAAGATGCAAAATCTCAAATTAGCATAGTATATATTTATGCAGCCTAACTTTTCGGTGAGCAGCATTGAGTATATAGCTATTAATTAAGTATAATAGAAAACATAAGATAGTCACAATCACATTCTAATCAAGAGCATATCTATCAGGCCTAGAGTTAAGCCTTCCCTCTTCCAAAATTCATTTTTGTTGTCTTACTTGATTGGATTTTTTCTCCAATCTAATTGAATATAATGCATAATACTACCTGTTGGCTTTATATTCTGCAGGTTTTTAATTAGTACGTATTTGGAGCACTGAAGAACATCTAATGATGATTTAGGGTTAAAAATTAGATCAGTTCCTATTGTAAAGAACATGCCTCCCTCTGGCTCCAGTCAGTTACTGATAAGCAACATTACTTTCTTGACTTGGATGTTTCACGAATTCAAGCCATTTTTACAAAAAGAAAAAGGGGGGCATTTACATAAACACCTTCAGGTAAGCCTGTCTTGGGTTTTCCGTTTGATATATCATCTATGAAAGCCTATTGAGGAATGAATAATATGAAACCATAGAGAATTCAATAACTTATGTCCTCATTAGGGTATCAATTTAGTGATATCTTCCTCCTAGTTTCACCAGACGAGAAGCATAATATGTTTATAAAACTACTCGATTGGCATTGATGTCTAAGTAGAAAGCCAAAAGATCCCATCACTAGCAACTTATCTACTAACAAGATCATACAAATAGGGCATCACTAGACAACTGTTGAAATTCATTATGCAAACCAAGGTAGTGAAGCCATCTGACATATAGTGTGAAAAAGTGAGAGAAGAAAACTGTTCTTCCAGCGACAGGAGAAGATCCTGAAATGCATATTCCAATGCTGATACATGTAAAATCCTTGGTTTAAGCAAAATTAAGAATTGGTTTTTCTTTCTTCTTTTTATTTTTATTTGGGGGGGGGGGGGGGTAACTTACAAATGCAAATCACAATGAAAGAGATTGAGAGAGGTTATATGTCTAAGATTAAAACAATTACCTTCCTCAATACAAAAGGCCGGTGGAGCTCAAGCTCTAGAGTGTGAAATGCCCCTATCTGCAGCAGTAAAACTCTGTACTTTTGTTGGAGGGCCAAGGATATGAAGTAGTTAAGATTAGAAAGCTCAAGCAACCTACCTTGACATGTTCATTCTCCAAAACATTCTTCCCACGTATACGCAAGACAGATCCTTCTTTATCATACTCGACAGCCTGAGATTTTAAACAGATTCTTGGTAAATCTTCTTTCAACAGAAATATTGATGAAGTGCTTCAACTATTTCAAAACACGCATAAAGTTCTTCAACTATAATTGATTTTACTTTTACTGGTCAAACGATATATCTGATCTTCATTACAGAACTTCAAATATGAAATCCATGCAAACTGTTCTTTTGTTAATATAATATACAAAAAGTGATCCCACCTTTTAAATTAGACTGAAAAGTAATCCTGCAACTTGTATACAAAAGATATTTATAAGAAAAAAAAAACACCTAATTGTGCTTCCATAAAAAGGGTTTTAAGGGACATTCGGGTTTTATTAAACTTTGCTGAACTCCATCAAACTAGACCACATTAACAATAATTGGTTTTAGCATATTCAAACACTGAAAATTACGCAACTTGTACATCATATATGACCTAATAGATATTGTGAACGGATGATATGTGAGATGTCTAAAAGATACAAATATGCGGTTTATCAATTCCAAATTTCCGAACAAGAGCAAAAGTTATTGGGTAAATATAGAGTCCATCAAATCGAGCTTATTAGTTTTTCAATTTTGATTTGAAAGAAAGGAGCTGCAACCAATGAATATTAAGTGGCAAGAAGTTCTAATATCAGATTTACCTCAACTTTGATTTCTAATTTCAGTTTCACTCTTTCTGCATCTCTTCCTCCCGAAGCAGCTTCTCTCATAACCTTCCTGGAGATGGAAACACATCATGAGATTGATTTCAATATCTCAACAAATGCTACAAGAATCACAAGACAAAACCATATAGCATATGTCAAGTAGAAGATTTCTCAATTCAATAACCGAAAAACACCCTTGGCCTGAATTAAGTACAGACAAAATATAAGCCTGTTTCCCAACTAAATCCGGGTACGACCAAATTGTACAGCCAACTACGTAACATACAATTCATGTTCTAAAAGAAAAATTTACACGCAAGAACGAAAATGAGAAAAATGGTTAGTTGCAAACACAACTAATATCTAGCCAATCCATTGCACTGCAACCACAGAAAAAGAAATCAACAAAATAAAACCGAAAATTTAAACCACCAACAAAAAAGCTAACATCAACAACCAATCTTTAAGCTAAAACTATGAATGAAAATTTAACCAAATGAATAAAATGAACTAAAACTGAAACTCCACCTGACAGTGACAGCCATGATAGAATCACCCTCTGCTATCAAATTATAAGCCATCCATAAATCATCTGCTTCATCTGGAATCATCTGCAGCAAAACCCAGCAATTAAAACAGCAAGAACATAGAACCGATCAAATAAAATCTGAAATTCGTGGCCATGGTATCTTTCAATCATTCTTGAGACAAAAAATATATATATATATTAACCTTGACACTTCCAGGGCCATTGCGCGCAAGGTCCCTGCGAACGATCTTCATGTTCAGAATCTCTCCCTTTTCTCTTTTTCGGTTGGTTTTTCCTCAACTGATCAACAAAGATTTTGGGAATAAAATTGTAATTGAGAATTATTTATGCTAAAATCTTGTTGGGATGAAAGTCTAGGTTTTCAAAACTTTTACATCCATAATATTATCCATAAATAAGTTTTTACAATATATTAGTCTTGCTTTATCGACATTTTTTAAGGTTTTTCAATTTTTCTTATCATTTTTTTAAATTCAATTCAAGATGATTAATTTTGGATAAAATTTGGGAATGACTAAAGGCACGACACTCTTTTTCAGGGGCACCACGTTATATTTTTTTATTTCAATTTTACCCTTAGGGTTTGTGCAACTACTTCTGTTCGGTCATTACGATCGAACGTGCTTCACGGTGTTCGGTTAAGGTGACTGAACGTCCTTCTAAGTGTTCGGCCAGGGTGGCCGAACACTCTTCTATGTGTTCGGCCAACCGGAACCGAACGAAACTGCTCTGATTCAATCATTTTTTTAAGTTTTTCCTACGATTTTCACACATCTAACAAATTTGTAGAATGTTCGTCATTATGTTGGCATTACATTTAAAAAAAAAAGATTTAACATAAAAAAAACGTAAAAAAATCGATCAAACTTGACCGCAGTCACCTGTCGTCACGCGCACCCAAGGTGACGGTGGCCGTCGGGCGCACACGCGCACAACAGGTAACGGGAGCGTTGTGTGCGCGCGGGGACGAGTGACGGCGGTCGGGTCTGATTGATTTTTTTACGGTTTTTTTAATGTTAAATCTTTTTTTTTAAGAACGTAATGCTAACATAATGACGAACATTCCACAAATTTGTTAGATGTCTGAAAATCGTGTGAAAATCATAGGAAAAAACGTAAAAAAATGATTGAATCGGAGCAGTTTCGATCGGTCCCGGTTGGTCGAACATATAGAAGAGTGTTCGGCCAACCTGGCCACGAACACTTAGAAGAATGTTCGGTCACCTTGACCGAACACCGTGAAGCACGTTCGGTCGTAATGACCAAACAAAAGTAGTTACACAAATCCTAAGGGTAAAATTGGAATTTAAAAAAAAAATAGTGTGGTGCCGTAGAAAAGAGTGTTGTTCCTTTAGTTTCTCCCTAAAATTTTGATCTTTTAAGTTGCTATCGTGTAATGAACATTAAATAAATCTGTTAATATTATTATCAAGTGATTTTTCAATCTTGAATGTTTTATTCAATGTTTCTAAAGAGTTATGATTGGACGTAAAATCATGTTAAATTATTTCGTGGTTTACATTTTTTTAATCATCACTATTTAATCATTCGCGTAAAGAAATTGTTTTTCACTAATTTTTTAATTATTTTCAATTGTTATTTAATATTTTTGATTGATTGCATGCATGTATATTATTGTGCCCCTAACTCGAGCTGAACAAAACCAGACACGTGGAGGACGAGAGGTTGGCCAAGTTAGGTGTCGATTCGATCTGAGGTTGGTTGAGCTAGATGCCGACCCGATCAAAGGGTAGCCGAGCTAGGTGTCGACTTGACCTGAGGTTGGCTTAGCTAGATGCCGACTCGACTATAGGACGACCAAGCTAGGTGCCGACTCGATCTGAGGGTGGCTGAGCCTAGCATGGCCAAGCTCGATGACCGAGCTAGGGATGGCTAAGTCTAGCATGACCGAGCCTAGGTATCAAACCTGGGTGTCCAGTCTGTTATGAACAAGCCTAGGCGCTAGACGAAGGTGAACCAAGGTTGGAAGACCTCAAATGAGTCGAGGTGAGCCAATGTTGGAAGACCTTATATGGGTTAAAGTGAATCAAAGTTGGAAGATCTCGGATGAGCCAAGGTGAACCAAGGTCAGAAGACCTCAGATTTGTCGAGGTGAACCAAAGTTTGAAGACCTCGGATTGGACCCTCCCAATCCGAGCCCAATCAGGGTGTCGACCCGAGCCTAGGGGCCGAACCCAGCTAAGGGCCGACCCGAGCAGGGTCCGACTAAGCCTAGGTAGGCAAAGCTAAATGTTGACTCACTTCAAGGTTAGATGGACCGAATGTAGGAGTCAATCCGAGCTAAGGATGGCCGGGTTGGGAACAGAGCGAAGAGCAAAGATGATGTTCAAGCCGGCTAAAGATACGTTGGTTAACTTAGAAGTTGAACCAACTAGAGATTAGTTAGAAAGACTATGCCAAGAAAAGATCTCCAAAAATGAAACAAATCAAGACCAAATTATATCTGATTTAGATAGGTACAAAATTTGTATTTTCGTTATCTAGATCATAAAATCAAGAGATTATCTTAGACGTAGTCTATAAATAAGCAAAAAATTGTATGCCCCCAACCCGACCCGCGCACACACACTGTAATTGATGTGCGTCGCGCACACACTTGAAGGCCGCGCGCACAGCTAATTTATTCTCTAGGTATCACCTGATTTACCTTCAGGTATCACACATTTTATTCTCCAGGTATCACCTGATTTACCTTCAGGTATCACACATTTACTCTTCAGGTATCACATATCAACCCTTAAGGTGTTATGTAGAAGGCAAAAACTTTTATGCACAAGGTGCACGGATCTAAATTTGTGCACAATAATACTATTATATTATATGAAGTAATATTCTTATATTATATGAGTGATACTAAGTGATACTGTTATATTATATATAATTTTAACAGTATCACTCATATAATATAACAATATTACTTTATATAATATAACAGTATTGTTGTGCACAAATCTAGATTTGTGCACCTTGTGCACAAGAGTGTCACTCTATGTAGAAACAGTGTTGTTTTCTTCTTTTTCCTATTTTTTTTTTCTTCTTTCTTCTTTCTCCTTCTTCTTCTTAAATCTTTTTTTTTTATTGATTTGTTATTCTTCTTATTTGTTTAATACATTCTTTTTCTTATTCTTCTTGTATATTTTCTTGTTCTTATTCTTCTTCAAATTGCCATGAAATCATTGAAGATATTACATAATTACCTAATAGGTATTTGTATATGTTACTCTCAGGGGTATTACATAAATACATTTCAGATATTACACAAGTATCTTTTAAGTATTATCTTTTAAGTATTTTTAGATATTACACACATATTACTTTTAGGTATTACATAAATACCTTATAAGTTTTTGTATATGTTACTCTCATGTATTACATAAATACCTTTTAGGTATTACACAAAGTAGCTTTTAAGTATCACACATATTACTTTTAGGTATTATATAAATACCCTATAGAGTTTTGTATATATTACTCTCAAGTATTATATAAACACCTCTCAGGTGTTACACAAATAACTTATAGTATCATACATATTTCTTTCACGTATTACATAAATACCTTATAGATAACTCTCAAGTATTACATATGATTTACTCTTCAAATATCACCTAATTTACTCTTCAGGTATCACCTGATTTACACTTCAAGTATCACATATGATTTACTCTTCAAGTATCACCTGATTATCACATATAATTTATTCTTCAGGTATCACCTGATTTACTCTTCAGGTATCACATATGATACTTTTAAGGTACTAGTTTTATCTTTTTAAGGTAACTTTAAGATCTTACAATTCAAAATGCGATTTTCATCATCTTCTTCCCTAATATCATTTACATCCATTGTAAATTATTTCATATTTTGAAATAATTGATTTTTCTATGTCTAAGATCATTGAAATTCACAGGTTTTGTGTTGCATTGAGAAAAGACCAAGCACAAGTTTGTGAAATAAAATCAAAATGGCTTGCACCACTGCTACTTTCAACACAATGAGTATCAAAAAATGATAGACAACATTGGATGGGGAAACTCCTCATTTTGCTTTAATTGATCCTGAAATTGTAATTCAAGCTACAAATCAGAAAAGATACAGTTATCTCAATCAATGTCATATCTCTTCCACGCAATACAACAAACACTTTGTGGGCACTCTGAATGTGTCTCTAATGTTATTTGCACTGAATTCTTTGAAGCTCTCAACACAATCACCACCCTGGAATAGAAAAACGTTTCAAAGGACGGCTTGTTCGAGCCTCTCCTCGAAGCTGCGGGCTTCGCCGGTGAAAATGATCGGCGGGAATGATTCGAGGGTTTTGGGGACTGATTCGAGGGCGGTTTCATCTGGGTATTCCGTGAGTTGGGAGGCTTTCTTCGTTTTTCGGCTATCGAGGCTCCAGCTTTTAGACGGTGGAGTGGTGGCGGCAGCGGGAGAAGGTGGTGGAAAGGGAAGGATTTTGTGAAGGATTGAGGAGTTGGGGGGAAAGAGATTTGCAGAGAGGAGAACGTGAGAAAGAAAGAGAAAAAAAAAGAAAAAAAAGAAAAAAAAAGAAAAAATGTATATATACGCGGGTCTTACTGGGTCGGGACGGGTCGGGGGCACGGATCCTAGGATCCATGCCCCAGGGGTACAAGAGTGCTGCCCCTATAAATAGAGCTTCAATTATCATTCAAAATGATCGAATTCGAGATTCGAAAATCATTCTATTCAAGCAAATAGAGAGAATTTAATAACATTATGGCTTGCCAGATTTGACCGATCAAAATAAACCTACTTAACGCTTTTACTATTATTCAATTTGATTCATATTCTAGCCGATCAAAATAAACCTACTTATCGCTTTTACTATTATTCAATTTGATTCATCTAAATCAGTACTTATTGCTTTTATTATTATTCAATTTGATTTATCTAAATCGGATCGATTTATTTGGGTGTTTGGCTAGGAAACACGTAATAATAATATATATAGTGAGATTCATATTTAATTAGAGTTCTAATAAAATTCTAATTATAGATATAGAGACAATTTTATTTTTTAATTAGGACTCCAACTTAATTTAATTAAAGGCATTATGAAAAATGTAAAACACTGCGAGAGGAAATAAATTCATAAATCCGGGGAAGCATAATTTTTTGTGAAAATTTTAATTGAAACATTGATAATTGTGAATGGTAGACATATATATGATTATGATACGTGAATATCCTATCATTATTTACACAAAAACTTCTGTGCAACTGGTGCACCAATTGCACGGATACCTTTATGTTATAAATGTAGTACCTTTATGTACAAATATCTGTACCTTTTAAAATGAACATACATAAAAATATTATATTTATAACATAAAGGTACTACATTTATAACATAAAAGTATCCGTGCAATTGGTGCACCAGTTGCACAGAAGTGTTACTCCATTATTTAATGTCATAATTGGTTGATTAGTTATATAAAGAATTTTCTTTACTCTGATTAAATTAAGAAGGGTTAAAATATGTATTATAAAAAATTAACGACACTTAAAATTATTTATATTTTTAAGTAGTGTGTGTATATATATATATTTATATATATATATATAGTAGTAATATATAAACAAAATATCTCCAAAACGGTGGTCTTATTATTAATACTGTTTAAAAATTCAATTAATCACCTTTATTATTGAGGTTGAGAAGGCCAAAACTATTAGAGTTGGTATTGTGTGCACTTGGTGTACATGCAATTGGAGTCGACCCAGTTTTTGACCCGAATCCGCTTGTTTTTGAATTTTGCTTTTTTTTTTTTGCTTCAGGTTGTGACCTTTATGTTGTAAATGTGTGACCTTTATGTACAACTATCATGACCTTTATGTACTGTAACTTAGAAAAAAATGAAGATTTTCAACATAATTTGAACTGTATACCTTTATATGATATCAATGCGACTTTTATGTTATATCATGTCACTTTTATATACAAATATTCTGACCTTTATGCACTTTTATATATTACATAAATGTTAGAATATTTGTACATAAATGTGATATAATATAACATAAAGGTCACATTGATATCACATAAAGATATACAATACAAATTGTGTTGAAAATCTTCATTTTTTTTTCTAAGTTACAGACATAAATGTACGGATGTTTGTATATAAATGTATGAAAGTCATAACATAAAGGTACGAAAGTTATAACTAAAAGGTATACATATTTTCCAGAAAAATGTAGAAAATAAACTAAGTGTGTTGCGCCTCCTTCCCGGCATATGGGGGCGCGTGCTGACGCGTGAATGACTGTTCCGACGAATGGATGGCCGTGCCGGATCGGATTGATCCGGATTGCACGGATCTAAGATCCGTGCACCTGGTGCACAGGAGTTTTTGTGAAACTATTATATTCTTTAAATACTGAAATTTACTTTATAAAGTGTGGAGTCAAGAGTCAAATGTGTCATGAAATTATGTGCCTAATAAAGATAAATTTTTGGTAGAGGTATAATTAAACTCGTTATGCTCAAAGTATTGTCTAAACCAAAACAAAAGTATTTAAAAAATACTCATATTTGTATTTACTCCAAGCAAATTATAATATATTGTTGATTTATAATTTTTTTCTTCTAAGTTATAATTGAATGTGGAAGGATTCCAACCTACGATCTTACTAAAATTTGTTTAAATTAGTTTGTTATTTTCTACATTAACAAACCTGGGTCAAGAAAGTGTCAAGAAAGTGTATATCACTTGCATGGGATAAATTATTTGTCACTCACGTTAGGCTTTCTCCCACTCGAACATTCCCTCGATTTACATCTCATGCACGTGAGGATAGCATGAGTGAGAGAGTTATTCATCTATTTCTTATCAAAATAAAAATAAAAATGAAGGTATTGGGGGTGGGATTATGAAGTTTTAAAAAATGGTAGAGCAGTTTAGTAATTTTAAAATAATTATAAAAAATGAAATACTTAAAAACTTGTGATGTACTCCCTCCCTCCGTCCCGGCTAATTTTGCACACTTTCATTTTCGGGATGTCCCGGGTAAATTTGCACACCCCCGAAAAGGAAAGTAATTTTTACTTTTAACATGATTTTGTTGATTTTTCAACTCAAAAAGCAAAAAACACACTTACTTTTGACATGATTTTGTAACTCAAAAGACAAAAAAACAACATTTTCTTATTCCACGTGCCGGGAAGGATGTGCAAAATTAGTCGGGACGGAGGGAATATTAAGTTATTTATATTTAATATTAATACGCATTTGAGTTATTATGCTCGATTATCTCAAATTTCTAGTTAACTTATATTTGTAGTTTCTCAGTTGATTTATATTATTTCCTATGAAGTCGCCTAACTTTGTATTTTCCAGTGAATTGATATTCAATATTTGATTTATATAATTTTTAAGTATTAATGTCAACTGTAAAGGTAGATTATCACATGTATAATTCATCTATTTAAATTTACAGAAAACCATCAATATTCTAAACTTTTTGTAACTAAAATGATATAAGTTGAAAATTAAATATCAGGTTATCAAAAGGCACAATGAATGTTACATATATTATTTCATTCTTATACTATTTTAGTTGGGTCACCCTATCTTGGAATTTGATCGGATTCCGAATTATAGTCGGGTCGAATAAGGTATGAGACGATGAATTTCAAAATCAAATATATAATAATATATCATCAATATTAAATTTATTTAAAATTAAAGAAATGAAAAAAAGTATACCTCTGTGATGATTTCTTTTCGTTTTGCTTTGATTTACATCCAATGGTTGAATCCATCATGTTTCTTAAGATACAAAATATTAATTATAAGTTTCTAACTTAATTGTTCCTATGACTAATTAAGTTGGAAGAGATAAAAAAATTATTCTATAAAATAAATCACAAAATAAATAACACTTAACATTTACAATCTCTAAAATTGACATGTTTTTTCATGTGTGTGTAAATCAGGAGATAATTGATCTTGATTTTAACATGATTGGAATCTCAATTGAATCTTGAATTTATGGAAACATTAATGTAATCCAAAAAATTGTCCAACATAATTGAACATGATTTCACATTTTGACAGTATTCTCACTCCAATTTAATCTTTGATTCATTTTCCAACTAGTATTCCAAATCATATAAATTAATCAAGATTTTCAACCTTCATAAAAATAAATAAATAAATAAATATATATATATATATCAAATTTTAATGATTATATTAATATCATACGTAAATATTTCATATGTATTTAATTTATAATACAATCAATACTGTATAATATCAAATATTTTTAAAATTTAATAATATTTATATAATTGCAAAACTCATGGAAAACTATTTTCTATAAATCATTGGAAATTTATAAACTTATATTCATCCCGTATACTTAGAAAGACGAACTAGATAAGATGAGCACATTCAAAATGTTTTGAGTTGCATTAATGATATTTTAATTAAATATCTCATATTTTAATTAATTTCACATACTTAATTTAAGTTTCTAATCTATATCTCAATTCTCTTATAAACTATGATTATGAATAAATTAAATAAATTAGAGATTTTCAATAAATGCTTACAATAAATATTACATTTATCAACAAACAAACAATTTACAATTATTTTAATAAAAACACAATCTCTAACATAATTAAGTTCAGTATTCAATCTAAATCGAACTCAATCACATTTACTATTAATAATTTTTAAGTTTGAGATATTAACATTCGACAATATTACCATTTTAAACTCATTGTAAAGGGTAAACTATCTATAAAGTTATAAAGCAAGAAAAATATGATCATCAATCAATAAACCTAGGATTTAGGCGCAAATTTATGGCAAATCACGGGTACACCTAGTTTGAAGTTGAACTCAAACCAATCTAAATTGGGTCATACGTTGAAGGAAGTTGACATTTGGACACTTGAGCAAAACCGCCAACTCATGAGAAAGATACAAAAACGCGTTTCTTGCGCGAAGTTGTCTCTATAGACACACACAGATACTCGCAAGTTAATTCTTGCACTCATAAGTGCTAGTTGTTCCCTTGATTTTTTTATTAATTTAGTCGAAGCCCATTTATGGAGATGGATCACTTCGCATTATCTGAAGTGGGGTGTGGATGAATCAAACCTGGTATTTCTAGTTTCTCACCAAGATCTCAGCTTTTTCTTTTTTCTCTGTAAAAACTAAAGCTAAAAAATACCTTTTGGTATTCTTTGACCCGTAATTTAAGGGTTTATTTTCGGAGAAAAATAGGAGAGTTACTTTGTTGCTTTCTTGATGGGTTTTTTCTCTTTGTTCTTTTTAGCAGACGTCGGACAGTGGGTTCCTTTGACTTTTCCAAGGTTCGATTTTTCTTTCAGTGTGCTTCTTTTTAGGTTATTGCTGTGTAATTCCAGTTGTTTGAATGAAGTGTGTGGTGTTGTTATTTGAGCTGATTCAAGATCTGTGACTATTGAATTGCTTGTTTCAATTGTTTAGTTAGATACTTGTGAATGTGTTTATTTGCATTTGAAGTGAAAAGGGGGAGATTTTGACCTTGTTTTGATCTTGATATTCATTCAGGTAGATCTTGATTTTCAATTTGGCATACTATTTAAGTGGTTGAAAACTAGACTTTATTGGTGAATTTGATCAAGAAAATTGGTGGGATTTGCTGTAGTAGAAATGGGGAATACTTGTGTTGGACCAGGGATAACCAAAACCGGCATTTTTCAATCGGTTTCCGCTGCCATGTGGCGATCCCCTCTGCCGGAAACCAATTCCTCTTCAGTCAATGGCGAGAACGTAAAGGACGAGGCTCCAGTCGAACACGAGCCAACCATGCCAGTCCAAAGCACCCCACCAGAGCAAGTGACAATGCCGAAACCAGAGCCTAAAGAGGCCCAACCGAAACAGGAGCAATCGACGAACACTAAGAAGCCCATGAAGAGGAACACTAGTGCAGGGCTCAGGACCGACTCGGTATTACAAAGGAAAACGGGGAACTTGAAGGAGTTCTTTAGTATGGGGAAGAAATTAGGACAAGGGCAGTTTGGGACGACGTTCTCGTGCGTGGAAAAGGCAACGGGAACTCAGTATGCTTGCAAGTCGATTGCTAAGAGGAAGCTGTTGACTGATGAGGATGTCGAGGATGTTAGGAGGGAGATTCAGATAATGCACCACTTGGCTGGGCATCCGAATGTTATATCCATTAAGGGGGCTTACGAGGATGCCGTTGCAGTTCATGTTGTCATGGAGTTGTGCGCTGGTGGTGAGCTTTTCGATAGGATAATCCAGCGTGGTCATTATACTGAAAGGAAGGCGGCTAAGCTTACTAGAACGATCGTTGGAGTGGTGGAAGCTTGTCATTCTTTGAGTGTCATGCATCGTGATCTTAAACCCGAGAATTTCCTTTTCACCGATCAAACGGAGGAATCACTTCTTAAGACGATAGATTTTGGATTGTCCATATTCTTCAAGCCAGGTATGTGATTAAGCAATTTTTAGGTGAAACTAGTCTTAGTGGTTTTCGAGATTCAATATATATTCCTTTTGTCTTGAACCCTGCGTATATTTGTTATCTAAGATACTGCTATCTAAGATCGATCGATTAATGCTCTTTGGATCTGATAAAAAATTTAATGCTGGAGAAAAAAGATTAAACAGTCTTTCGTTTTCTTTCTATGAAGGATCTACATATTAATTTTTAAGAGACCTGGGATTTTACTTAGGAATAAATTAAATGCTGGTTGCAAGCTTATATAACAACTCGTATAATGTTAAATATTCCTCCTTGGCACTTTCTGTGACATTATGGATATGATAAAAGTACCATCTAATTAGTTTTCCTGATTAATGTATAACTTTGGTGTTCATATCAACACAATAGATGTATTGAACTACTTTGACTTCTTCTACAACAGTCTCGTACGACTTTGAAGAGTCACTTGCTTTTCTTTGCATAAAATGTGGGTATTTTAACAGTATCAGTGGCTTCTTCAGAAGAAGCTGATAATACTCTTGAATTATTATTATTTATTAATTTCCTTATCCTAATTTTTTCTAATTTTCAGGGGAAAAGTTTCATGACGTTGTAGGCAGCCCATATTACGTTGCACCTGAAGTTCTTAAAAAGCGGTACGGCCCTGAAGCTGATGTTTGGAGTGCTGGAGTGATTGTCTACATTTTGCTCAGTGGAGTTCCTCCTTTCTGGGCCGGTGAGAACCTTCAATCTTGTAATCGATTGCAATATGGAATTAAATGCAAAGAAAGGAAAAGTGTACTTATATGTAAGCTTTTTAATTATTTCAGAATCTGAGCAAGGAATATTCGAGCAAGTCTTGCATGGTGATCTTGACTTCACATCAGACCCTTGGCCTAGCATATCTGAAGATGCAAAAGATTTGGTTAGGAAAATGCTCATTCGAGATCCCAAACGGCGCCTAACTGCTCATGAAGTCCTATGTAAGTACTTATGGAATTTGTAAAGTTGGCTTAGATCATTATACCAAATGTTTTTGAATTAAGGTTTATTCTTTATTATCTTGGATACCTTAATCCCAAAAAAAGAAAAAGGGTTGTGTCTATATTAACAATATGATTTAAGTACCGTATATATTGCTCGAGATAAGAGCACTCTCAAACTCGTTCATGGACTAACCAACGAATATTTGGTATACTATATATGATCTTATATTTAATGTTGATTGAATGAGGATTAGCGTGTGCACAGAACCTATTCACAATTGCTTTACCAGATCTGAAATTAGGATTTAAATACTCGATAAAATGAAATTACTGTAATTCCTTCGGTAGAGTAAGATATGGAGACAAATGAGTTAAAATATTCGCATGCATAAATTAAAAAAATTGAGAAACCTCACAATTTGGTTTGGATTAATTTTTCCTTTTCCTTTCTGTTTTTCAAAAGAATCTATCATTTAAATTTATTTTTTACCTTTTGAAGTGTTTGCATGTTCTAGGCACATTTAGTGTAGTCGAATGTTTGCTATGCATGAATATCTGGATACGGTAAGAATTATTAATTGCCAATTATTTAATTGGACTTCTTGCTAACACGAACCTTGAATGTTCGACAGGCCATCCTTGGGTTCAAGTTGATGGTGTGGCGCCCGACAAGCCTCTTGACTCTGCAGTTTTAAGTCGCATGAAACAATTTTCCGCTATGAATAGGCTCAAGAAAATGGCTCTTAGAGTATGTCCCTAGCATTTCGATCTCTACACACGATCTTATTTGGGTCATTTGTCTATGTCTCAGTTTCTTTTTGATAGAAAGTACGTTTTTCTGTAGGTAATTGCTGAGACCCTATCTGAAGATGAAATCGCAGGATTAAAAGAAATGTTTAGGATGATAGACGCCGATAATAGCGGCCAAATCACTTTTGAAGAGCTCAAAGCTGGGCTTAAGAAAGTCGGTGCTAACCTAAACGAGTCTGAGATTTACGATCTAATGCAAGCAGTAATTCTCTCTCTCTCTTTGAATTACAATGAATACCCTTGTTGAGATTATGTTTCTTAAAATTCTTGGAATAATTGAGTTGTGTTTGTGAAAGTACAGGCTGATGTTGATAATAGTGGAACGATTGATTATGGAGAGTTTATAGCTGCAACATTGCATCTGAACAAAATCGAGAAACAGGATCATCTATTTGCTGCTTTCTCATACTTCGATAAAGATGGAAGTGGCTACATTACCCATGATGAGCTTCAACAAGCTTGTGTCGAGTTTGGTTTCGATGATTCTCAACTTGAAGAAATGATTCAAGAAGTCGACCAGGACAACGTGAGCTCTCTCTCTCTCTAGAGTGCATGTCTAAATTTTACGGTGATTTGACATTTTTATAACCATTTGTAGAACAAAAAATTCTTTTTAGTCACAACTTCCATTTCATTCATTTTTAGCCAAAATTTGACATTTTTACCCTTTTGGGCCCGTACCACCCTATACTGTACCAATAGAATTAGGTAGTTCCATTTTCATTAGTTCGTACCATCCAAACTTTGGTCGTACCACCCTATCCCGTACACTAAGGTTATAATTGACCAAAATGGTTAAAAATAACAAAAGTAGAACTTTTCTCATGAGAGTTGGTTTAAGAACGGGGTTACAACCTAAATTTATGACTCGGTTTCTAACTCTTTTGCAGGACGGACGCATAGATTACAACGAGTTTGTAACGATGATGCAAAAGGGAAATCCCTTGGCTGGTGGTGTTAAGAGAGGTTTGGAGAAAAGCTTCAGCATAAATTTTAGAGAAGCACTAAAACCTACATAGGCTTCAAAGACACCCTTTTTTCATTCTTTTCTCTTTGGAAAACAAAAAAGAAAAGACGGGTTCTTGGCTCGCATTGGAACTTTCCGGAATTTCTACGAACCCTCTTTTAAATTTCCGTTGTTCCTTTCTTCCTCGATTACGTTATCTTGTATACTGCGTGAAGACGCCAGAAAAATCGAAATTTTCTTTCATTGTGGAAATGGTGATCTGAATTTTTCTTGTCATAGTCTTCTTGCTTCAGTGGTGATCATGGAAATCATAGCAGGTGAAGATGGTTAAGAATTTTGGCCATGAAGAAGATGATGATGGTTGCTGTGAAGGTATGTTAATATGGATGACGAAAATATTAAAATATTTATTTAATTCGTCTTTATTGTACCGTTTAGAAGATGTTTGATTGAGTTTCTCGAGTTTTAAAAACATTTTATAAGATATTTTTGCGAGAAAAACAATTTTGTTTGAAGTGACAAATGCATATAGGTTTTGCAAATTTGTCAGATCTGAATCATCTGATGTTTGTATTTTCCACCAGATTTATATATTATTGCTGACAATGTATGAAATAATTTTTATTTCTATAGAATCTGTAATTATATGAAATAATTAAACATGAAGTGTATATTTGAACTTGTTGAAGGAATTGTTTTTCATTACAAACATTGCTTCAAATAAGTTGTAATAAACTACTTATATCAAAATATTATGTATTAATAGAAATATAAAAGCTTAGTTTAGCAAAACGCAACTCGAAAGTTCATTTTCTTAACAAACCAAATTATTACTTCCAAAAAAAAAAAAAACCCAAATTAAATGTACGAGGGTTCAGTAAAAAAGTTTGAATACTAAAATGCTTATGAAACGAATTAAATATACGAGAATTCAATAAAACAAAATGTAAACGTCCAGTGACTTGAATTGCATTTAATGAAAAAAAAAACATATCAATAAACTGAAAACGCCCTTAAAGAGCCTACTTATATTGAAGAGTTTTAAATAAGATTATTTATAGTGACCAATCTTCATTAAAATGGCTGTATTCAATTTATTCATTTCCTCCACACTCCTATTTTATGTCGTTTATAAAATATATTCGCAATCATAATATTGCAAAACCATTAACAACTACTAAACTTGAGTAAAATATATTTTAATATAAGTTTAATAACAAAAGGTGATAAAATAAGTAAGAGGAATTTGCATATAAACCGAAGTCAATTAATCTTCAACATTTTGAAATAGTTTCACAAATATTAAAAAATACAAAAATTTGGATTTTACAAATTATATTGTATGAGAGGTAGTCAATCAATTTATTCCACATTTTATTTACATCTAAATATTTTAAATAAAATTTTATTTCACATATTAGTTTTAGTGAAACCATTTCAATCATATATATATATATATATAATATAACAAATTTGATAAAAGTATAATTTTATTTTGACTCAAAGTCCAATATATTTCTAAAAACTATATACGGCAATTTTAGAGGATCAAATTCAGATAAACCAAAATAATACCACAAAAAATCGTCATTTTATTTTTCACGAAAAGTTTATTTTTCTTGAAAAAGTAAATTAATAATAAAATAAAATTATTCGGTGCCAAATATATATTTCCTTTATTGTTTTAAAATCAGTGAGTATCGCTTTCTGTGTCCCCTGCGCAAAATAAAAACCCTAGCTTTCGCCTTTCCCCCCCTTCTCTCTCTTCCCCTCTCTCTCTCTCTAGGAGCGAACTTTCAAAATCGAACCAGAATGTCGTCAGCGGATGAAGGCGGAGCAACCGCCAACGCCACCTCCTTGCCCTACGGTGGTGGGGGAGCCGGAGGGAAGTTCCGCAAGAAGCCTTTTCGAAGGCAAACGACGCCGTACGATCGGCCCCCCACCGCCCATGGAAGCAACGCCAACAACAACAGCAATAATAGCAGCTGGTTGACAAAATTGGTCGTGGAACCTGCCTCTAAGCTCATTTCCTATGGGGCGGACCGCTTCTTTGCTTCCGTTCTTCGCAGGCGTCTCCCTGCACCTCTGCCTCCGCAGCCACCAGGTATATGCTTTTCCTTCAAACTGAAAAATAAATGTTTTTTGGTCTAATTAGTTAGGTTTTCGGGTTTATGTGAGTTAATTCTGTTATGTTTTTGTTATATTTACACATTTGGTTAAATTTTTTATTTTTTATACTCTTGAACTTGAATTTGGGTTAATTCGGTTGTTTGGTTCACTGGACGGCTTATTCTGGGAGAAATGATTTTATTTTTTTACAAATTTGGCTTTGATTTGCTTACTTAGTTTGATATGTTTTGCTGTCAACTGTTTTATTGGGACTTTTATATCTTGTGGGACAGTGTCTTCCTTTGACATGACTCTGGTTTGTAATTGTAAATTTGTCATTAGGTCTCGCTGAATCTAGACTTGCATTTTCATGGGAAGCTATTTATGTTTCTGTATTTGAAGTTTGAAGTATGGCATTAATTGCATTTGTTACTATTATGCCAACTTTTAGTATTTACTGTTGTAGCTTTCACGTGTTCCTTGCTGCTATAACATTTGTATGAGCACTGGGTTATTTAAGGCGTGACATTCCACTATTGTCATGCACTTGACTTATTTTCTGGGTTGTATTATGACATCTATTTTCGTATGGTTTAAACAGAGGTAAATGCTGATGTGAATGATGTGGATCAAGGGGCTGGTGGTCTTAATGTAAGTTAATGATATGCATTCCTTTGCTTTAAGATTATGTTATGTGGATATGTGTTTTTATTTCTGTTCTTTCAATTTTCTACACTAACGGGCACCATCTTGCTCAAGTATCTGTCTATGTGGTTGCAGCTCTGTGTTATATCGATTTACTTACCTTTACACGAGTAGACCCATTAATTGTTAATCTGTAAATATGAATGGATAAATTTGGAATATCACTGAGGGTGTGGATTTAGGAAGTATGTGATTTGGTGACGTTGGATCAAACATGTTTTTTTTGTTGGTTGTGCTGGTTGTGGGGTGATGTGGATAAAATATCCCAGATTTATCAAAAAAGACATTTGCACTAAGCAGATGATTATTCATTGTGAAAAATGGAAAGAACCAGTGATGCAGAAATTGTACGCTAGCCAGTTTGTGATGTGGTTTTCTGAATATCATTTGAGCTAGTCATAAAATCTTCCAGGCTGATCTAGGCGCCAACTGGTTGGGCAACTAATGATTTGATTTTTTTTTTTTTAAATTCTCTTTTTAAACAAAACGACGTCGTTTTTTTTATACCACTCACACCTGGACAAAAAGAAAAAAAACTGTTTCTGATTAGCAATTAAGGCACAATTCCCTATCCCCAACCACCTTTCTCACTCCCACTGCCTGCAGTCCCACTCACCCTCTGTTGCGCCTTCTCCTCCTCTCTCCATTCCATTCTTTGCGGGATATCTCCGGCACTGCTCTGCTGCTGCTGCTGCGCACCTGCTGCTTGTGTTATTTGACTTATGCTATGTTTTAATGCATAGGATGTGTCCATTATGAATATATAATTTATGCATCAGGAAATGTTGATTTGGTAATAGTAAATAATAGTTATTGAATTCCTTTTTTACCAACATTTTTGACCTGGAAAAAAATGGAAAACTTAAGGTGGAATGTCAGAAACAACGCTTATTGTTAAAATAAAAAATCGGCTGCCTGGGCAGCAGCCACTGTTCGCCTGACTTCCAACTTTCATTTCTACAATGCTGGAATGAATGTTATAAAAGATTCTTTCGATCCAGGCATTTAATTTAATGTTTTGCAGATACCAGTGCTAGGCTTACTAATTGAAGTTTATTTCAAAATCTTTAATGTGATTGGTCTTAAAAAACAAGAAATATATATTCATATGGGATAGCTAGCATAGTAATTATGGTGTTAAAGTGTACCAATCTACATTGAATATTTGATAGCAATTATAAAATCTCATCCCGTAGCAGCTTGATTGATTTCATCTTTATGCACGTATCAACCTGAGGCAGATTGAGGCTTCCCAGCTTTATTTAATGGACTGCTACGATAATCCATAAGATGTAGAAGCATTTTTGTTTTGTTTTGTTTTGTTTGTGGAGTACAGCCTAGAACTTCAGATTTGGCTGTCTAAGAAAATAGGCTTCTGGATGTTGTTGAAGCATTGGGTGTCTGGTGAGGTTCTAATGATGCAGTCCTGCTAGAAGTCTAGGTTAACGAGGTTGCACAAACTTATATGAGTTTTAATTTGACCAGCAACTGATCAATGAAAGATCTCTTAAGAGACATGTTATATCATGTGAATCTGTTCCTTATCAATATAGCTGTATATGCCATTTCCAATACATATTGTTAGCACTATTGTCTTCTATTAATGAAAATAAATGTTCTTTTCTTCAAATTTGCAAGAATAGAATAATATTTTCTGCTTGATTAGTTGATGGCTCAGGATGATGCCCCAGAGCCCAGAGCCGATGACTGCAGCCAGCCGATAAACAGTTCTAGCAGCAATGTGGTCGTTGAACTTGAGCAATTGTTGAAGCAAAAAACCTTCACTAGGTAAGTCTTAAAAATCATCTTTTGAGGGAGAACATGTCTCCATCCCATGTGATTTGAGTATTTGAACTTTGAAGTGTAGGTGAGCTTTCTATTTTAAGAGTAGTTTATTGTGAAATTTTCATTGTATAATCTGGTAAGCTGCTGTTTGCAGTATTGATGTGTGTGCTTGTATAGCATATGTCCATAATCATTAATGAACCTCCTATGACCTGGAGCTGCTGTCTCTAGTTGGAGCTTCTTGCTTGATCTTGTCATGATCACACTTAATGAAAGGCTGTTTTCTAGCGGGAAATGGTGGACTGACTTTATATAACTTTGCATTTGCATTTCTATTGTGGATCCAATAAATGCTGTATTTGTAATTCCTTCAGATTTTGTCCTTAAATTTAGTTAAGCTGATGTGAGCTGCATCATTGATCAATTGGATAATATTCTTTTATTGGTATGCATTAATATGTAATACTGGTGTGTTGATAATACAATTTTTGACATCTGGCATGTAACTTCAATGTTTAATACATGACTTACGGCTCTATTTTCAAAGTGTTGCTATTATATGTTAGTAAAAAATTATTTTGGTTCGTTGCTTTAGGAAAATCCACTTTATTGCAAATACTTCAGTCCCACGTGATATTGTAGATTTAGGTGCCAAATGAATCAATTATTGCATGCGGTGAGTGCCCAAATTGTTTAGGTTGATTTATCTTGAGTAGTCTTTACCTTATGCAGGCCTGAGATTGTCCATCTGACAGAACTACTTCAATCACGAGCTGTAGAAGTTTCTCTTGAGGATGTGAGTCAAAAGAAAGAAGAGAATACTTCAGATTTTGGTACACAACAACAATTTTCAAGTGGTCCCTCAGAAGGGAACTTAAATGGGTTGATTAGATCTACTGCCATTGTGTCAACTCCTGCTCACAATTCAAAGGTAAGTTAAACTCATATTATTCACTCACACATGCACTGTCTCCATTGTATCTGAGTATCATGTTTCAAGAGCAGAATGAGTTTTGACTTTGCTGATAAAAATCTCCCCAGGTCCTTGAGGATGACATTGCTTCTCCTGCTGAACTTGCAAAAGCTTACATGGGAAGTAGGCCTTCAAAGGTCTCACCGTCAGCGCTGGAAATGCGTAGTCAACTTGGTAGAGAAGATGCAGGGTTGTTAACTAGCATGGTGTTTGCTTCAAAATCACCTATCATGTCATCTACTAATACATCTGTCAGCCTTGGTGCTCCAAAAAATGGTTTTGTAACCCCAAGATCTAGAAACAGATCGGCTATTTACAACATGGCTCGTACTCCGTATTCCAGAGTTCATCCAACCTCCATTCTCAAGGTTCAATTATATTATATCAATCTGTAAAATCTATGGATTTTGTTTCCTTTGATTTATTTATTCTTCATATTTTGGTGAATTCCAGGGAAGTGGAATCAACAGTAATGGTTATGCTGGGCCGTCAGCATCTACATCCCGTTCTCCTGTGGAGTACAATGAAAACTTTTTGTCCCAGCCACTGGTATATTTGAATTGTAACATTTTGGAATTCTTAATATTAGATTCTTGCTATTCCTTTACGGCAGCTGTTCTGATATTTCAACTATTCTATGTATCAGACCTTAAAGCGCAGGAGTTCAGCCTTAGATGATGACGGTGGCTCTGTTGGTCCTATGAGGAGGATTAGACAGAAATCCAATTTATTAGTTCCTAGATTCCATCATACTGCTCATGGAGTGGGAATTGGCTCCCATACAAAGCAGAAGCCTGAATTAATTGCTGAACAAAGGAATAAAGCCTTGAAAAATATTGGAGAAAATGAGAACGAAAGCGTCCCAAGCACCAGTTATGCTCGTGTTCCTTCCAAGTCCAGTGAGGTTGCCGCCAGAATATTACAGAACCTTGAAAAGTTGAGTCCAAAGGAAAAACCATCAGAGTCCAAGTTGGGAGCGGCATGGCAGAAATCACCTTTAAAGTCGACACCAAGTTTGCTTTCCAGACAGACTCCTAGGAGCGTGGAGGATGTTGGTTCTTCCAAGTTGCTGCTTGATGTCCAGGATAATCATAAGTTCGGCGATAAGACCAGTACCATGCTACCTGATGCCCGCGATTCTTCTCTACAGAAGCAAGGTAAAGCAGAAGGGAATGACCCTAAAGCATCTGTCGGTCCTTCCAGCACATGGAATTCTGTATTGTTCAATGATTCTGCTGTATCCTTGAAAGCTTCTACACCCAGCATTGGAACTTCTGATTTTGTTGTAAAGAATGGAGCTTCTCAACCTCCTCAAAAGAAGAGAGCTTTCAGGATGAGTGCAGAAGAGGTAAATTGGTAAATTGTTTTTACTTAAATTTATGTAGGTAAATATAGTCTAGTCTGGGACCTATATTCACAGTTTATTTATCAAAGTTTGAATTGTTGAAAATGGTAATATTGGAGCAGTATTTTATTGTCCAAATATGGTTTCAAGTTTCTACCTTTTGAGCTTCGTGTCTAGCTGGTGTTTCTGTGTGCTAATATTATCTGAGTGCTTATTCGCATACCTTCACTTTATATCCATCTACTATCATCTTCCCAAACACAATTTCAAATACTGCTGTTTTTGCTTTCTATCCATGTGTCCTTAATGGATTTTTTTGTGTCTTCTCTAGGATTCGTTGGAGCAGGATGATGTACAGCGTAATGGGCTTGTATCTAGATCTTTGTTTGAGAAGAAAGGACCGATGGAATTCCCTCTGACGAACAGTAATCGTGCACCTGCTGCAGAATTCAAAATAGGATATACTGCAAATGAGTCAGAAGATAAGTCACCATTGGATATCTTTAGGAGAACAAGTGAACTTAGTCCAGGTTCTAACAAAGTTGGAGAAAGAACGACTGTTCCAGCATCGGAAGAAACAGTGGCAGCTAAACAGTCAGAAACTTTTGCTTCATCAGTTGCTGTATTTGACAAAACAAAGGAAGCAAATAATCCTCCTCTGTTTAACTTTAGCTCTAAAGTTGTTGATAAGTTTCCTTCCTTGCCAGCAGAACCTATCAAAAGGGCAGAACCTGAACTTGATAGCTCCAGCAGGTTAGTTACTGTGTTAGCTTCACATCAATTATTGTCTTTTGCGATTATCTTCAATTGAAAAATTTAACTGCATGTGCAGGCGGGACGATATTTCTGTATCAATTGGCTCTGAAGTGAAAGCTTCTGAGTCAGAAAATGGTTTTCATCTAAAGTTTCCAAAGCCAGGAGATATAAATGGAAGATGTGATGATGTTTCTTCCGCATCATCAAATGGGTCACTTTTTCCAAGCTTTGCTCCAAGTTCATTTGCAGCTTCTTCTAGAGATACAAATCAGATATCCACAGGCAGTGTTCCCCTGTTTACCTCTTCAGCGAGCATTTCCAGCACCCCAGCCACCTCCAGTGGCAGCATTTTCGGATTGGATACGAAGCCTTCAAGTTTAGCTGCACCTACTTTCAATTTAGGTTCCTCTGTATTTCCATCAAATACAGTTTCAGCAGCGTCAACCCCTGAGCTAAATCCAAGTTCTAGCGGCTCAAATAGTTCCCATTCCACCGTCGCAGCTTTTGCAGCTTCAAGCTCTGGAAGTAGCACTTTTGGACTTGGTTCTTCTGTCAATTTTTCTACTGGAAGTAATCTTCAAGATTCACTCTTTGCTAGTGCCAGTAAATCTCCAGTCCCTGGTGTTGGAGCTGTCTCACTAGCCTCTTCCAATCTGCTATTTTCATCTGCACCAGCACCAGCAGCCAACATGAATGCTAGTCCTTCTCTCAGATCCACACCCACTCCAACATTCGGTTTTACTTCTTCTACTTCCTCATCAGGTCCCAGCTCTCTTGTCCCTGCTAGCGGACCAACATCAAGTTTATTCAAATTCGGTGCAAGCTCAACCCCCGTTTCAGAAGGATCGGCTCCTAGTTTCAGCACTAGTCCTTCTACAGCTGGCATATTCAGCTTTGGCTTGAGTTCTTCCTCTACTTCAACCTCAACAGTTGGTTCAAGCAGTGGTACCGCTCCCTCAATGTTCAATTTCGGTGGTACTTCTTCGTCTCCTGCACCAGTAATCAATACTGGTTCCTCTTTCAGCAGTGGCACCTCAGGTATATTTAATTTTGGTGGGAGTTCATCAGCTTCCACTCCCACATTCAACCCAGTCAGCTCAAGCAGTGTCTCGTCTACCACCTTCGGATCCAGCTGGAATAATAGTCCGAATTCAGCTGCTTTCGGTTCCTCATCTACTGGATTGGCTTTTGCTGCACCATCCACATCAAACCCTATCTTTCCATTTGCTACAACCTCGGCCTCAGCTTCCCCGGTATTTACTGGTGGTTTTGGAGCCAATAATGACCAGATGAATGCAGAAGACAGCATGGCAGAGGATCCAGCCCCATCATCAACTCCCGTCCCTGTATTTGGTCAACCAGCTGTCTCCCCTTCTCCCCCTGGCTTCATGTTTGGATCAACCGCTCCATCTCCGACGAGTCCCTTCATGTTCAGTGGCCAACAGAATCAAGTTGCACTGCAGAACCCATCTCCTTTTCAGGCAACAGGCAGTCTGGAGTTCAGCGCGGGTGGCAGCTTCTCATTGGGCAGTACCGGGGTAAGTGATAAGACGGGTCGGAAGATTGTGAAGATCAATAGAAGCAAGAACAGAAAGAAGTGAAGATATTGAATAGTAACATCGATTAAAAGGCACAATTGGTTAGAGATGAGTCAGCTCTGATTTCTATTAATATAAACTCCTGATAATGGTGATATTTGAAATGTATTCCCTGCTTTTTTTTTTTTTTTCCTTTTTATATTTAGCAAAATTTTGATAGAAAAATAGTCTCAATTTTTGAACTCTGTATGTGTTGTGTGGAGAAGCATTGAACTGTACAAGTAGTGGTAAAGGTTACTTGATTAAGCCTGGTCGTAACTGTGTAATAGTGTACTTGTGTGTGCAACATATAATCGAAAACTAAACAATGATGTCATAGTCTTCCAAACACCATGCTACTTTGTGTTTCCAGGACTAGTGATTTTTCCTGCTGCTTATTATTCATCTCCATTATCTTTGGAAAAAGAATAAAAAAAAAGAAATAAATAAATTTGGTTAAAATGACAAAACCACCCCCAAAAGACCTAAACCTTGGATCATTCTATTTCTCTGCCCCTCCCCCGTTTGGATGATATTATTTGCGAACTCCAAATTTAAACTTTCACTTCTATCTCTATGCAAGATTTGTGTTGCACTTTAATTCAAACATTTTTTGGTGAAGCATGTGCTTGGAAATTTTGTTTTTAAATTGAAAATTTTATCAAATGAAAGAAAGAAAAATGATGAAAATTCTCAAATTCGAACCCCAGTGTGAAATGTTGGTGGGGTTTCTCAGTTAGATAAGGGCAATCTAGTCTTTTCAGCTCTATATAATTACTTAGTGGCAAACGACGTCGTTGCCTAAAACCCTTAAAAAACCTCATTGGGTACGCAAGCTGCTGGAAAGCAAAACCTGGAAACACAATGTGGAGGAAGTCTCTAGTATGCGCCGGTGGCGCAGTTAACCGACTGATGTCACAGCCGTGGCGCACGTTAGTTTCTCGCTCCTCCTCCACCGCCTCCTACACCGTCAACTCCATGATCCTCCGCTCCCTCAAAGATCATTACGTCGAAGCCTCCAAGATGACTCCACCTCCGGTCAGGACTCTCTCTTGACATTTTTATGTTTCTATTTAACTCATAATTGGATCAATCCACTTGAAGAAATATGGACAATTGTTTGTGAAATTTGTGAATTGGTGGTTCCCGTTTGGAAAATAATGGAGTAAATGAAACTTTGGTTAGGGCTGTATATGTTTTCAATTTCAAGCCCTTTCTATTCTTAATTCATTATCTCAAATTTAATCCAAGCACACCTAGTTATTCTTGTATACAGCAGTTCGAGTTCAGATTCCTGTTAGGTGATTAATATGAAATGATGGGTAGTGATACTGCGGTAGTGGTGTGTATGCTATTGCATTATGCGGTTCATCGGGGTAGTTCATCTCCACGAAAGCTCTAGGATAAGTTTTTTCAATGTATGAACACTTCGTATTTTGTTACTCGCAGTGTAAAAGTACAGTCTTGATGTTTGTATTTTGTTACTCGAAATTTTGCAACACAATATTATATATTTGTGATGCTGGGTAGTATTATGTGTAGTGAATTCCTCACAAAGTAGGTGGGAGTTTTTTGTACTGACATGACATTGAGCTTTCGTTACTTTGAAGTTCAATAGCAATTACTGTTCTTTCTGAGATACTTGAGACGATTTTTGTGTAAATGCTCTGTGGCGTACTTATTCTATGAGCTTATTCATATTTTTCAGAAAATTAGCCCCCCCTCTCCATACACAGTCGTAAAGGGGGCACTTGACACTGGGGGTCCTGTTCTGAAGCGGACGTTTCAAGATGAGGTGATACATATATCAGTAATGAGAATGGTTGACATTATTCCAGGAGGTTCTGCAGAGGACTATGGCAATGACATCAATCAGTTGTTTCTTCATGTTGATGTTTCTAAGCCGGGGCAGCAAGAGTCCTTGCATTTTCTTTGTGGGTTGTATCCAGATGCTCTAGGGATTCATTCTGTTTCACTGAGACCAAAAGCAGAGTCTTCAGGGTTCCTTGCGGTTCCAACTAAATACAATGGCCCTGTCTTTGAGTAAGTGAAAATTTTCTGCTTACAATTTATTTGCTTATTTAAGGAGACTGGATTTGTAGCATTGCATCTTACTGAACTTAACCTGCTTCTGAATGTAGTATATATTGCATAAATAGCTCTGTGTTGACAAACTACTATTTGAAATTGTTGTCAAAATTTTTGATTTTATTATCATTTTCGTCAAGCTATATACCTGGTAGTTTGCTGTGGGATAAACAATTTATTTTCCTTAAGAAAATGATTGTTGTTTGCTGGAGGTGGCATCATTTACTCATTTGTATGTTCAAGGATAGCTGAAGCTTCTGTTAATTTGCCCCAAAGTTACCTTCTAAATTAAAGCAGTGATGTGGCATCACTAACTCCAAAGTCCAAACCATGCTATGGCTACCTTATTGTCGGTAATCAAATATAGGTGGCATTCACATCTCTAAAATGGGATTTTTGTACCATTCATCTCTTCAAAGTTAGATGGCGAAGTTGCCTTGTCTAGAAAATAGTTAGTTGAAAACTGTTACATTTCTTTGGAATTCTCTTCAACATGGCCTCTCTATGAAAAACCAGCTGCACCATCATTGTCTTGTGTCTCACTATGTGAATTTATATGGACAAAATTATGTTTTTTGGCTTTTAGCATTATGGTTTCCTGATTTATTAAATTGTAAATGCTGGACTTGATGTTTCTTCACATTGATTATTGCTTTGAAGGCGTTGGTTGATAGCAATCACAACTGAAGTCTTAAATGTGATTTTTGTTAAAATTTGTTTTTTTTTTTTTGGCTGGGCCATGTTTCTGAGTTAGCTAATCTAACTCCCTGTAAATACTTTAATACAACTTCGATGTGGCTCATCATATGCATATTTGGATCTTAGCCTCAGTGTCTCAACTGATATAATATGTTTCTATAATTCAATGGCAGAGATGTTGATGAAAAGGTTCGAGATGCTCTCCATGGTTATATAGAAGAGCGTGGGATAAACGAGGGCCTATTTCTATTTCTACAAGCTTGGCTTTATGTGAAAGATCACCGCAATCTCATGCGATATTTCAAAACCGTTGGCACTTTTATTAATGAGAGCAACCAAGGCACTTTGCAGGCTTAGCAGTATTCTCATTGATTCTCTCCACATTCGACTATGGAAGATCCTGCTGCTTCAAGGAATATATAATGGGGTAAGCTACTTCTTTTATCTCTAAAAGTAGGGTTTGTTAGTTTCTCTTCTATATTTTCATCTTTTCGGGTTTCAAGGTATTTATCGTTACCCTCTGGTATGAAAATGAATATGTTTTCTAATCGTGGTAGGACTTTTATGTAT
Organism: Scutellaria minor; assembly: GCA_954870855.1. Lineage (NCBI taxonomy): Eukaryota > Viridiplantae > Streptophyta > Magnoliopsida > Lamiales > Lamiaceae > Scutellaria > Scutellaria minor. Next base: position 2,563,755 of record OX940728.1, on the reverse strand, counting down.
GTAATTGCGTTTTTCGTGAAAATTCTTCGATGCTTAAGTCAGATTGTAAGCATTCCAGATGAAAGTTAGTTAATTTGGGAGTAATTTGAAGCCTATTGAAAAATGTTGAGACTCTGAAATCATCAAATATTAGGAGACCACTTTTTTTTTTTGATGTGGGTATTCATGGATTTTGGCTTTTAATTATTTCAATGACTCAACATAGATGTGTGTATTAATCCCATGGCCCGGGTCTATTGGTTTTCATTTGATCTCGAATGTTTTACATGCAATTATCTTGGGCTTTCACTTCATGGGCCCAAGGCCCAGTTGAGCCTATACCCAAAAAAGATTTTTTTTTTCCCACCAAATGCAACATCTTGATTTTGTGAATGTACAATTATTTAATAAATTGAAGAAGATATCAATACATAAGTAGATTTTTAGTGTGGTGGAAATATGAGGCAAGTGGTTTGATATATTAAAGCCTATGTATCTACACAATTAATTAAGCTTTTTATGGAGTAGCAGGGGCCATGGCTTTTATCAAGTTGAATAACATCTTGTCTACTCCATGCCTCATCTTCTAATAAAAGGAAATACATAAATATATAATAGTTATAAATGGACCTCACCTATTTCTTTCACCTTTCATGGGCCCTTTTTTGTTGGTCTCCAATTCGCGTTGGACCTACCAACAATATGTAACCCATTCTCTCGACTTTAAAATTGTTTTAAAATTAACTATTAATAATAATAAAAAATAATATCATATATATTACAGTTTCTTTTTAGGGAAGAATAACGGGAAATAAAACTCCAATCGTTCTCATGATGTTCAAAAAAGCTAAAAAAATAAATAAATTGGAGTTATAATATTTTCTTTTTCAATAAGATTCAAATCCAAACATGGTACGGTCTACACGACTCCTCGCTGGGTTCCGAAAGGAATAAAAATTTATTCTCGTATATGCTAATTGGTTTTGAATCTAAAATCAAAGTGAAACATTAATTAATTAATTTTTTCTTTTCAATGAGTTAGAGATAGTGGAGGGGAGGAAATAAAAGCTTGAAAATTTATGATTCATGTTCGAATCCTTACATCACAATTTATACATTTTATAAATGAAATACTAGTTGAACTATAAGACTCGTGATAAATACTAATTAATATTTTAAAAAGGGTAAGTAAAGTTTATCAATATTTTTTTCATACATAAAACAGAAAAGAGAAATTTACTTACAAAAAAGAGTTTGAATTAAAGCTAGTGATATTCTGTCATAGCTATTTTAGGGGTTTTAATCATTTTACTTTTTCCATTGTAATTGTGATATATATTATACTTCCCTTGTATGTTTAGATAATTTAACAAGTACCTATATTTTCTTATAATAACTAATATGTTGAATTACTATTTTATGGAGTAACAAATAAGAATTAGTTTTTATATAAATTGATTAGGCCCCTGACTTATCACTTACCAGAAAATAAAATCAGTTAAAATTTACTTAAAAGAAGAAACAATATTATGAGGCGATCAATTGCTGCAGATACTCTCATCATAATTTCATAATTCATCTTTGACTTTATTATTTGAGTTCAATGTATCGTCAGTATTTTTTTCTTTTTTTCGTGTGTGTGTAGAAAATCTAATATTGTGATATGTTAGGGTGTTGAAAGAGCGTATGGATACAGATTATTTATATATATGGTTTGTATATAGCAATCCCTTTTTAAATAAGAAAAAAGGAAAAGTCTTTTCAAGAATAATGTCAACTATAAGACATTGTGGCCCAAATAAATAGAAAAAAGGAATTAGTGGAAGGAAAAAGTCAGCCAATTACTGAATAATGGAGTGGTCAATTTATTTAAGTCAAAAAGGCTAATTTTGGGGTCCTTTCAATTTCACCAATGGACATTGATAGCATGAATCATGAGAGCCACTATTGTTGTTTGTGAAACATAATGTCTTCAAAATTGAAGGATATTCAAATACTCTTGTAAAATAAACATTGCTATGTAAAAAAGGTTGTAAAGCCCTATTTCACAAAATTATTATTATTATTATTATTATTATTATTATTATTATTTCACAAAATTATTATTATTATTATTATTATTATTATTATTATTATTATTATTATTATTATTATTATTATTTGATGTTAGATTATCTTGACAAATTCTTGCAATATGAGACATGTTTAATTTCATATTTTTCTTTTTTGTAAAAGTTAAAAAAAAAGAGAGATTTTTTATAATGTTAAATATACATATAGATACAATTATGTTATTATGGAATTCTGAATATAATTAACTTGCGGTAAGTGTGAGTTTACCACTGCATGTTATGTGCCATTAGTAGGGAAAATCAATTAAAATATAAATAAAAATTGGCCACTTTGAATTATCAAGATTTAATTCACTAAAATCTCATACATTTATTGTGGTTTACCATGATCATGAATTTACAAATTTCTTTCACAACGCTAAGTTTATTTTGTTTTACTAAACCCCATGATATTAAACTTTTTTACGAGATCCTTCATAAAAGCACTCAATTTAAATAATAACAAAAACGTATGGATTTACTAAAATAAAATAAAATGTAAAAAGATATATATATATATATATATATTCAATAAAAAATTGAAATATTTGAGGGGTCAAAAATAGAGTTTGTTTGTCCCGATAATATCTATAGTATACACACAACATATGTTAAAAGCAAAAAACAATAAAGTATATGATTATACAATGTTGAATTGTCTACCAACTATAGTCAACAAAATTTAAATGGTAGTCTTAAAAACCATAATAATGTACTAATATTTTGGAATAGTTTGTCCTAACATTCATGTATCCTAACATGAGGAAAAACAAAAAAAAGAAAGAATCTATATATGATAATAAAAGTAATTAATATAGGGTATAAAGTGGAAAAACTTTTGTTGAATGTGGTCGGTTTGATATTAGCATATAGTAATGGGTGGTACAAAATTACAAATGATAAATCTTGACATGTGGCTCTAATTTGTTGCTTTCTTAGTGCACCTAATGTATATGCATTTCTGTGTGTGTGATTTTCTTTAATTTCTCGACGCAATTATTGGGTCTTTGAATAATTTATTAATTGGCTATCCAAAGAAAAATAAATACAATTTAAAACCATAAAGACAAAAACAATTTCAAGAAGCTATAATGAATATTAGCTATGATATTTAGTTTATAACAGTAGGGACATGGTCAGAACAATAAATTGAAAATAAAAACTTTTTGGACTTTTATAAAACTATTTGGTATATATCTTGCGATTATTAATTATTTAAAAATATTTGTGAAATTTTAATCCAAATATATGTTCGATGAATTTAACATGCGTTTCTGAAGAAAAAAATAAAAAAGGAAAGAAAGAGGGGAAATAATATAATAATAAACTTATTTTATTATTATTATTATTTAAAAATTTGGAGATGACAGACATGACATTATTTTCATAGAATTTCAAGTGATAATTTCATATTTCCAACCTTGAATCGATAGTTTTTTTTTTTCCTCCATATATATCCTGAATTAATAATTAATCAATTTTATGATTTAAACTGATAAAACTCTTCTTATCTCTGTGTAAAATAGTTTTTTGAAGCAAAGTGAAATAGTTGTTCTAGAAAGAGAACTTAATTGTAAAATTAGGAGTAGGTTTGAAAATAAGAAAAAAGAATAATTGTCATCTTCTCAGAAAGACAAAGACGTTTTGATGTTTTAAGAATAGTTTTCAGTTGAGAGGAGATTTAAAATTTTGAGGTTAAGGATTGTGGGCCCCATGATATTGTCATTAATTAAGCAAAAAGCATCAACTTCGCTGTCACATTTTCGTATAGCGGCGATGTCTGATAACTGTCGTCATCAGAAAACGACGTCGTCACAGCCGTAACTAAGCTAAGTGGATTTTTTTTAGTTTTTACTTCAAACTAGGGTTGGATTTTATGAATTATGTACTTACTCTGACGATTTTGCCCTTTTTTTAATTTTTAAGCAATCACATATTTCTCTTTAGTATATTTTTTTATCGATGTAAAAGATGAAAAAAAAGACATTATGACCTTATTTAATGATAGATTGTCATTCAGACGAATCCAACTAAATGAAAAAAGAATCTTGATTCTCAGATTAGAATAAAGAGTGAGTCTTATATAATACCGTCTCACGGATTATGTTACGTGAGACGGGTCAACCCACAAACCCCACTTCACAATTTACATACAAATTAGTGAAAATGAGTTTGGTTTTATGGGTTAAAAGGATCCGTTTCACTTTACAATTTACATACAAATTAGTGAAAATGAGTTTGGTTTTGTGGGTTAAAAAGATCCGTCTCACAGAAACTGTCTGAGAGTAAAAAAAAAATTGTTTCCATTTTACCAAGTACCGAAAATTAGTTTTGTAGAACTGGGTGTGAATTTCTGCAATCATATAGATGTGAGTAAAGAAACATTCTTTTATGAGATTCATGAAACAAATTCTAAATTACAGACTAATCGCTTTAATTTATAATAAGATGAAATGAATAAAATGAATCTGCATCTCACTAAATGTGATCATTGTGACAATTTCATTCAATTTTTTGCCAAGAATAAAAAAATATGAAAGATCAATACCGAAAAAATATCGTGATTAAATGGATGCAAGCTTTTTAAAATATACAATAATTACTCTTTAGACTTAAAAAGGAAAAAACCTAAAAAAAATTGTTGGGGGCACATATGGTGGCATTTCAGCTTTATTTATATTGTCACGAATGGTGGCCTCATACTCATTTTGCACCACATAATGTTCTACTTTTCATATGCCATTTGATTATATACTTTGATTAGACATATGTAAAAATTCATAAATAAATAAATAAAACAAGGAGGACCATTGAGTTTTATTTGCCATATGTGCACTAGGACCAGTAACAATTACTAGGACCAATCCTTTAATTTTTGTTTTAATTTTTTTAACTAGTAGCATATAATTTTTTGAGGAAAATCAAATTTAGATATTTGTTACATCCCTATGAATTATGATTAGCCAATTAAATTTAAGCAAAATTTGAGCACTGAAGACAATCCAGGTTACTGGTTTTATAACTGGACTGAACTTGTCAACTGAAATCGATCGTCTGAGAATTGATTATTGATCTCATTTGAGTAGTACAAATCAAAAGTTTTTTTTAAATATATTTTTTAAAATTGGCATTAGGTTGGATACTTTAAGTATATAATTGTTGAAATTTTAGAATCTAGCTATTAATATTTTTTTAATGATATATACTTTAAATTATAGTTAAAATTTAATTTATAATTGCTTATAATTTCTTGTATTACAATTATACTAAATAAAAAAAGTAATTAAGTTTCAATGAACCGATTGATGGCATGACCAATGATGACAAAATCAGACTTATCATGAATTAAATCATGACATTGGACAATCGCCAATACAAGAAACTCTTATCTTTACAATTATTTTAGTGAGTCATAAATATTAGTAGAAACGTGAATGAATGAATGCCAAAAGATGAATTTCTATTTCAAATCTTATTTGAATTTTAGTCCAACTTTGACAATTAAGTTTGAGCTCTCATTGGTCATAAGTTTTATGTGGCTCACTTGAAGTAGTATATTATCCATCATATTGGATTAAAGATGCTTGTGACACATGTTCTACTTTAACTATAAACACTCTTTTGATCCCATCATCAAGGAATGAAGTAAATTATTCTTTAATTGTTTATTTATTAAGTTATTTATAGTGTCACTCTCAAAAGACTTGAGTGTTAAAATGTTTATATCAAGTAAAAATCTACTACTGTTTTTGTGAAATAAAAACTAACTCGATTAAAGTTTTGAGAATTAAAATTAATACCATATCAAGTTTGTATGATAATTAATCGAATAAAATTCAATGATCTTTAAGCCAACTAAAAATATCGAGTTTGACTATTTATATTTATATTTATATTTTATTTTATTTATCTTGAGTTTGAGTTTTAGTTTTAGTTAAGGAAGATCCAAGTTATATCAAATTGTTATTAAAGTTTATTTTTTCTATTTTTCTCTACTAATCACTCTTAATTGCTGTTGTGATCAAGTCACAATCAAATTATATTCCCAAAAATACACAAAAAAATATCAATTATAGTCCAATAATCTTGAGCCTATATGGTTCCCTAGTAACATAAAATTTGCAATGGACAAAGAAAAAGAGAGAGGACATAGGAAACAAAGCTATTAATGGCTAATTAAAGTGAAGAAAAAACAGCGCATGGAGCATAATTCAATTTTCAGACAACTTGCGAAATGTTTTCATGTTCATTGTGATTTCCAAGAAGATAATAATATCCCTGTTTTTGTTATTATTTTTTATTTCTTAAAAAGAATTAGATAGATAAAATCTTGGACCCATATGTTAAAGAAATATCACGTGACCATTTAGCCGTAGTAAAATAATTAATTGCGATAAAACATAAAATTACTATTTGCATTTAACAGAACTGAGTGTTGTTCAAGTTTATTAAACTTTATCTACTTTGAATTGTATAGTAAAACTAAGTTATTTAATTTTGTAATCAAATCGGAAAATTCTTTTATGTCTCTTTCATTCAGATCATAAATTTTGCGTCCTATTATCTATGATTTATTATACTTGGATAAGATATCTTATTTTATCAATGTGTGCAAATGCAATATAAGCAATTATCATTATTGTATATTTCAACTTAATATTGATAAAATTAAGGGAAAAGGTATTTCTTAAACCCTCGTGTATATTAAACTCAATGTGATAAACGTGAAAGTTGGGGGAATTAAAAAGCATTTTGCCTAAAATTGGAAGAAAAGATTGGAACACAATAAAGCTGATAAAATAGCGTGTTGAAATTTCATTATTATATTCTTCTTCAAAAGCGTCAAGGCATTAAATTGGAAGAGATTCTGTATTTAAGAGAAAAACATATTGGGCAATTTTGAAGCTAATATTTACATATCATTACTACTTATTATAGTATTTCTTCATTTAATTTTAGACGAATATAATAAATGAATAGTGACATTGACCTAATTAAAATTGACCAGAATAATATTAAAAGGAAAATAAATAAAATTGGAATAGCGTTGTTTCTTATGTGTATCTTTCAGTACAGCCGGCCACTCTCTCTCTCTCTCTCTCTCTCTCCCTATATATATATATACGTATATATGTATCGAAGTGTTTATGCGCATAAGATCTACCTCTCTCTCTCTCTCTCTCATCTGTAAACTAACGGTCAAATATTGCTTCCATTTGATTACTCTTTCTCATTCTATTCAAACGCAATCTCTCTCTCTCTCTCTGCAATTTTATCTGGTGGTAGTACAGATCATCAAAAGGTTCATAAGAAGGGGAGAGAATGGTGGTGAAGATGATGAAGTGGAGGCCATGGCCACCACTTGCATCGAAGAAATTTGAGGCCAAAATCACTATTCATCAGCTCAGAAACGTCGTCGTGTCACCCGATCTTCATGATTCTTCAAGGTTTTCAGTTGAGATCAAGTGGAAAGGGTCTAAGGGAATCTCTTTGGGCTCTTTAAGGAAGAGCGTGAGAAGGAATTTCACCAAGGAAGAGTTGTTGAGTGGCGATGGAGTTGTTCGATGGGACGAGGAATTTCGATGTTTTTGCAGCTTTTCACCGTACAAGGACGCCTCTTTTCATCCCTGGGAAGTTTCTTTTGCAGTTTTCAATGTGAGTTCTCAATTCCTGTTTACTTCTTTATTTTATTAATTTTTATGAGAATTAATTGCTGATGCTCTTGATCACATGTGGGGATGATTTGAAGTAAAATTTTGTGGTGAATTTTCTTTCTCATATTTACATATTTTGAGGGAAGAATAAGTTCAAATTTCAGAGTATGTATGATATTTAGGGAAAATTTTGATTTAGGTCAATGGTTTCTGATCATCTTTCTATTGTGGGTTTAGATATATCACTTTCTGTAAACTTAAACTAGCTTATAAGCTCATCAAAATAGCTTATGAGAGCTTATAGCTCCTTAGATGGGTATGGTGTTTGGAGCTTATACCATGTTTTGAGATAATAAGATCTTATTTTCGCTTACTACTTCAAATTTGGGGATTTGATAACAAAATCTTTGATACTAATATCTTATAACTTATAAGCTCCATATGTAACATCTTATAATCTTCCTCATATGATAACCTTAGCCAAACTCTTGCATTTAGAATAAGAGCATAGTCATCTTTGGATTCTTACCTCCTGTATGTGTAAACACTGTGTTCCCTTCTGGAAATGGCACTTGAAAACTGTTTATCAATGAGTTTTAAAGCATGTGTTCAATTATTATCTTGGTTTCTAAGTGGCCGAAGTACACATCGTTCTTTTTCCTAAGAATGGAATTTTTGTGACAAATCTGTGTATAGTGTACCTTGTGTTGTTTGAGAAGTTAAATGATGAGTATAAGATTATTTTGTACTGAGGATTTCTATGGAGGATAGAAGCCTTCTTATTGTCTGTATAGTTTCTCCGATAAACATGTTGCTTGTCAGATTAGTGATCATCGGAAAATATGGTTGTGATCCCAATCTGATGCACTCTGATTATGCCATGACAGGGTTTGAAACAAGTTTCCCCTGCATCGTTGAATCTAGCAGATTTTGTATCTACAGCTGAAAAACAACACAGAGAAGTTAGCATTCCTCTCATTATACCTGGGCTTGCGGTTGACTGTAATAGTTCACTTGATGTAAGCAATCTTGCTCGGATCTTACTGTTGTTCTTCTATCTCTTTTGCTTCCATGAAAATTTTGTTAAGGCCTAGTTCATTTATAATGCAGCTATCGATCATTCTTCTAGAATTAAAAAATGTTGATGAGCAATCTGAGCCATTACCAAGACCCATTTTGTCGTTTCCACGATCTCCATGTTACGGAGAAATGTTTTCAACAGAAAAAGAAGAGGGTCCAATTCCCAAGACGAGCCCTAGAAGAGTGAATATTTTTAAGGGGTTATCTGCCCTAAGAGCTAAAAGGGCAGGTCAAGACGATGAAGGCAGTGATGGGAGGAGCTCGGACAGAAGTGAGGACGTTGATTACAATTACCCACTCGACTCAGATTCACAGGATGACTCCGATGAAGGGGAATCAGAGGAAGTAAATGAGGATTCTCGTGGTCGGAAATCGTTCAGTTATGGAACTCTGGCATATGCAAACCATGCTGGGGTGTTGAGTCATTCGAATACAAGCAGTAGTGAGGATGAGGGTTGGATATATTATACTCATCATTCGAAGGTATCATCAGTTCCCGATCATACAACGCAGCAGAACTCGAAACGTAGACTTCTTCCATGGAGGAAAAGAAAGTTAAGCTTCAGATCACCTAAAGTCAAAGGTGAGCCATTACTGAAAAAATATTATGGAGAGGAAGGTGGAGATGATATTGATTTTGATCGTCGACAGCTTAGTTCTTCAGATGAATCCTCTTTAAGGGTATGCTTTTATCCATGATTAACTTATATTCGGTTCACTTGTTTTGCTTTTCATGATCAAGTTTGAACAGTAGAGATTTAATGCATTCTTCTTCATATTTGTTTAGAAAAGAGAGAATTCGGTTTCAGAAGAACCAAGCGCGTTTGGAGACGATAATTTTGCTGTTGGTATCTGGGAGCAAAAGGAGATAACAAGCCGAGATGGGCACATGAAGTTGAAAACACAAGTTTTCTTTGCTTCAATTGACCAAAGGAGCGAACGTGCAGCTGGTGAAAGCGCGTGTACTGCTCTTGTTGCGGTGATTGCTGATTGGTTTCAATCCAACAACGACGAGATGCCAATCAAGTCCCAACTTGATAGCCTGATTCGCGAAGGCTCACTCGAGTGGAGAAATCTGTGTGAGAATGACACCTATAAGGAACGATTTCCGGACAAGCATTTTGACCTGGAGACAGTGCTCGAGGCTAAAGTTCGTCCCCTGTCCGTTGTCCCTGAGAAATCTTTTGTCGGATTTTTCCATCCTGATGGATTAGAAGAGTCCAAAGGGTTTGATTTCCTCCAAGGTGCAATGTCATTTGACAATATTTGGGACGAGATATGTCGATCCTCCTTAGAGATACCTCCCTCAGGTGACCCTCTCATCTACATCATTAGCTGGAACGATCACTTCTTTGTGTTGAAGGTCGAACAAGATGCATACTACATCATCGACACTCTGGGTGAGAGGCTCTATGAGGGCTGCAACCAAGCCTTTATCTTGAAATTTGATGGAGAGTCCATCATTCATCGGATTGCTAATGAGACTCAGAAGTCTGATGATAAGACTAAGGAAGTGGTTGCCAGTAATGATGCTCCAAGAAACAACGTGGAAGAATCCAGCGTTGTCTGCATGGGCAAAGAGTCATGCAAAGAGTATATCAAGAGCTTCTTAGCTGCGATTCCAATCAGGGAGTTGCAAGTTGATCTGAAAAAGGGATTGATAGCATCGACACCTCTTCATCATCGCCTGCAAATTGAGTTTCACTACACCAAATGCTTGCATCCTCAGATGGAGTTTCAAGTAGCAGAAGCAGTAGATGATGATACAAAGGAAACATTGCCATTGGAAGAAATTGAAGCTGAGAAATTATAGAGATAATCTAAACCCCCCCTTTGAGTGTTCTCTGTTTTTTGTGTTATCAACATCAAAGGGTGATGTGTGCAAACTGTAACCTAAGCTATACTGTTGTAGTTTTGGCTTTTGGTTAACCTTTTGCCTTAACTGATAAATAACCAATTTTCTAAGAAATGTAAATGAGTTTAATGTAAATTACATTGTGACATGAAGATGTTTGTGAATCCACCGCTTATTCAGAGAGGACTAAAGGTAAATTACATTTGCCATTTTCATAATTCAGTACCTAAAATTTTATCGCCATACCAAAAATGAGAAATTTGATGAACTCTTTAGGCATTTTGGCAGGCAGTAATGAATATTTCAAAATCAAGACTTGCTTATAATTGAAATGATATTGAATCGTGCATGCAAGCAAAATGTTGGTTCAAACCATGAGAAATATTGAAGGGTAATAGTTTCATAGCTGTCATAGAATATGGAAATAATTTCCTCGTAGTTCACAAGCTTTCTTAGCTCCATCAGAAACACATTACAATTGATGCAAATTTCAGAAGCCAATACACAGTCACACAGTCATGATCATCTATATATGATTGAGAAGCAACTTCTTAGGAACATCATTTGTGCTTCAAAGCAATTGGAGCTAACAATTGAAACATTTTAAAAATAATAGGATTTTGTTCCTTTGTCCCAAGTAACTCAAGCATCAACTCAAGTGTGGATGCATTTGGGATGATTCCTTTAGCATTCATTTCCTCAAAAAATGCTGCTGCATCATTGTATTCGCCATTCCTCAGAAGTCCTTGGACTATAACATTGTACGTGACAGCGTCTGGGAACAAATCCTCCTGTTTCATTTTTGATAAAAGATGTTTAGCTTCCTCCATCAGCCCGTTTTGGCAACATCCATGGATCAAGGTAGTGTAGGTTACCTCATCAGATTCCAATCCTTTGGAAGAGAGATCATTAAAAATAGCTTGAGCCATGTGAAGTTTCTCACCTTTGCAGAATCCATTCATGACAATGTTGTAGTAATGGATATGAAGATGTTCCCCCTCATGCTTCAATGCATCCAACAACAAGAAGGCTTGTTCAACATGCCCATTCTCGCACAATCCATTCAACAAGTTACAGTAAGTGTAAAAATCTGGTTTTAGTCCAACTACTTGCAACTCATCAAAAAGCTCCAACGCAGCGGAACATCTGCCTTCATGAAATAATCCATGCATTAGAGTGCTGTATGTAGCCACATCTGGTTTTAGCCCCTTATGTGGCATCTCATGAAAAAGATGAACGGCATCGTCTATCTTCTTTTTCTTGCAATATCCATTGATTAAAATGTTATAGCTGTGGTGATCAGGAGCAATATTCTTATTAGCCATTGAATCAAAAACATTCCTAGCTTTATCTACCTGTCCTTGAACACAATAACCATCCATCAACGCATTGTAGCTAATTACATTGGGTTCCAATCCTTTGGAAGGGAGATCATCAAAAATAGCTTTAGCCATGTGAAGTTTTTCAACTTTGCAGAATCCATTCATGACAATGTTGTAGTAATTGATATGAAGATGTTCCCCCTCACGCTTCAATGCATCCAACAACAAGAATGCTTGTTCAACATGCCCATTCTCGCACAGTCCATTCAACAAGTTACAATAAGTATAAAAATCTGGTTTGAGCCCAACAATTTGCAACTCATCAAAAAGCTCTAGTGCGGCAGACCATCTGCCACATAGAAACAGTCCCTGCAACATAGAGTTATATGTAACCACATTTGGCTTCAGCCCCTTACGTGGCATCACACGAAAAAGATGAATGGCATCATTTATCTTCTTTTTCTTGCAATATCCATGAATTAAAATAGAATAGCTGTGGTTATCCGGAGCAATATTCTTACTAGCCATAGAATCAAAAACATTCCTAGCTTTATCTACTCGTCCTTGAAGACACTGCCCATCCATCAATGCATTGTAGGTGACTACATTGGGAGATAGATTTTGTTGTATCATGATGTCGAGTACCTTTTCTGCTTCATCCACCAACCCCTCCTTACAATAGGCATCGATAATTGCAGTGAATGTGTTGACATCAGGATATATTTTGCAAGCTATCATCTCCTTCAATAATATCTCAACTTGTTTCCACTCACTAATACTAGATAGCCCACAAATCAAAGCAGTGTAGGTGACAACATCAGGTTTGATGCCTTTTTTACACATTTCGTCAAAGAGCTTCAAGGCAGAGTCTGTCATTCTATCTTTGCACAAAGCATCAATAACCATGCTATAGATGTGTTTGTCGGGCTTACAACTCCCCTTTTCCATTGATCTGAGCAGTTCGGTGGCCATTGCAGTGTTGCCAGCCTTGCAAAGTCCATCAACCACCGTCCCAAAAGCAACAATATCGACCTCACAAAGCCTTTCTTTCACCATCTTCTGAAACAATTCCTGCGCTTCAGAAATCCTGTTTTCTCGAAACAAGCCCTTTAATAAGGAGCTAAAAGTGACTGCATCAGGAGCATAACCACACTTGAAGAACCAACCAAGAACCGAAAACCCATAATCGACCCTGTTACTAAGACAATAACTGTTGATAGCAATATTCATGGTGTATTCGTTAATTAGAATACCCAAATTGCAGAAATCCTTGAAAAGGGAAAGGGTTGCATCATACTCTTTCAAATTTAGCACAGACGAGAGTAATCGGTTAAATGTTTTGACAGAGGGAAGAGGCCTCATTCTGGTCATTTCATCAAACAGAATGAGTGCATCATTCAACTCATTAATATTTCTCAGATCAATATACCTTTTCTTAGGAGAATTGGAATTTGCAACAGATTTGGTACTGAAATAGAGAGAGAACAAGCGAAAATTAGCAGATGGGGAGGGATTGAGGAAAGAAGATAGAAATAGCGGCAATGTAAAGGCCCTTTGCTTCATACTTTAAGGTGAAAATAATTTGCTATGGGAATGAAAAATAATATTTTCAGCGAAAATCTGAAAATCTGAAGTAGAACTCTAACAACTAACAACTACCACTATCTTCGTAAATAATATTTTAAAGTTTGACCCAATCATTTTCGCAATTTGCCACTACCTATTTTTATTTCAATTGTCTTTTTTTTTTTTCATTCTAATCTTTTATACCACAACATTGCTGACTTTAATATCTCCATTGGTGTAACTCAAAAAAAAAAAAAAAAAAAATCTCCATTGGTAGAACCATTTGTAAAATATAGTGCTCGAAATGTGTTTTAGCGAGTTGAGCCACAAATACGAAAAATATGTTAACTATCAATTCTTGAACTACTTTAATTTGACCTACTTTAATTTGGAGGTTGTAAGATAGAATTTATTATAAAATATAGGGAATTATTTTTTTATTCTTTTTGAAGTTATTGATCCTATTTATCGTTTAAATTTTCTTCAAATCCATGAATTAATTTTAGTCTTGGAGCATCCACAACAACTAATTCTAAAGGAGCTAAAAATATATTAAAAAAAAATTAAGAATATATTATTTTATTAAAGACGTATAAGTGAATATCAGGTGTGATGCCTTTTTGACATTTCGGCAAACAGCTTCAAGGCAGAGTCAATCAATCTATTTTTGCACAAAGCATCAATAACCATGCTATAAATGTGTTTGTTGGGCTTACAACTCCCCTTTTCCATGGATCTGAGCAGAGAGAGAAGAGAGAGAGGAGAAATTTAAATTTTCTTCCGAAAAAAAAAAATCAAAGATTTGGAGGAAAATTAAGCAAAGGAGGTGAAAGAAAAGAAACTGGCTAGAATCTTATGTTTCTAAGCTATATTCTCAAAAGAAATTATATCATAAGTTTGGGTAATTCTACAATACATCGGTATTTTTTACTGCAGTAACTTCTTTTAAAGGTGATTTTTGTGTTTTGGGCTGCTTGATGCATTGAGTCTCTTTATATTATATTTAATTTTGGGTTGCAATATAAGTGGGTCTTTTAATAATTTTGTATGTTGTTACATGTATTCCATTTCATTATTGTTATTACAAGCATTACATGTATTCCATATGCCTAATTCACAGTAATTGTTTAGTCATTTAATTAATTATTTTGCGATGTTAATTAAAATTATTATAAGTAAATTATCAGAAAAATATTGGTTCATAATCTTAATTCATAAATGACAAAAGAACAAACGATTCTAATTTCACTAGGTGAAGTATGCAATAGTGGTAATATGTGTCATTTACGGACAAACGATTCTAATTTCACTAGTCGAAGTATGCAATAATAGTAATAGGTTGATATTAATTATGCGTCGTCGTCATAACTGTTAATTAATTTGATTTTATGCATGATAGAATGACTTCAATTATATATTTATGTTAAAATCATTTATATATTATTTTAAATTCATACAATTTGGATCAATTCAATAATTTATATTTCATATTTAAAATGAAATCTATATTTTATATAGAATGACATAATGATTTTTAATGATAATTATGTATTATTACACCCATATCATAGTTGATCAACAAAATAATTAAGTCTTGCATTTTAGTTTTAGGTTTAGTAATAAAAATGGCTCCATTAGTTGGGTCTTAATGAGTAATGTGGAATATCCAATAACAAATGGATCTATTTTATAAAAGAAGAGCACTCTTGTACCCCTGGGACACGGATCCTAGGATCCGTGCCCCCAATCCGACCCGACCCACGCATATATCCATGCCCTCAGTTTTTTTTTTTGAGGTACTACACATTTGTCCTATAGGTATTACAAACATGAACTAAAAGTATTGATACTTGAAGAGTATATGTGTGATACCTTTAGACCTGTTAAGTGGTTGCACGACGTGTGCGCGTGGTGTGGGTGTGCGGCGTGTGGGCGCATGGTGTGGGAGGTATTACAGATTTGTTCTATAGATATTACAAACATGAACTAAATGTATTTGATATTTGAAGAGTATATGTGTGATATCTTTAGACTTGTGAGATGCGCGTGGCGGGTGTGGGCGCGCAGTTTTGAGGTATCACACATTTGTTCTATAGGTATTACAAATATGTGATACTTGAAGAGTATATATGTGATACATTTAGAACAAATGTGTGATACCAACATGCGCGCATGGGAGTGGCCCACGCACCGGGTCGGGTTGGGGGCACCGATTTAAGATCCGTGCCCTTGGGGCATAGAATTTTTTTTCTTTATAAAATTTTATTCCAAGAAATCACTGCTTAAATTTCAAATGTGAATAGTTTTTGTAAAGGTAATAAATAATAATAATTAAGGGTGGTTGGTACGGTATATACCATATCGAAAATTTCATACCTTATACTGTATCGAAAATTTTGGTATACAAAAATTTATATTGTTACTGTATCAAAAATTTCAATATACCCAAATTCGGTATACTGAGTAGCCGTACGGTTTCATACTGATAAATTTTGATATATCAAAATTTATCGATATACTGAAAATACTGTTACACCAAAATGAAAAATATATACCGAAACTTTGGTATAACAAGAACATCGCTATATCCAAATGAAAATTACATATTGAAACTTCGGTATATCAAAATGAAAAATATTATATTATATAATTTATTAATGTGGAATTAATATATTTTTTAATTAATATTAATATTTTCCATATTTTGGTATATATCGAAATACCGAAACTTTGAAAATATCATATCGATACCGTACCAAAATTTTTGGTATGGTATCACACCATACCGAAATTTTGGTATTTTCGATATTTTTTGGTACGATAAACCCGATATTTCAGTAATTTAGTATTTTTCTCCACCCGTAACAATAAACATTAAATAATTTTTTGGAGGGTATTAAAAAGCAACCACATACTTTATTGATATGCTCTAAATTTGGAAATCATTAAATTTTAAAAATTATGTTTGAAATTTTGAAAATAAAGAACTAATAAATTTGAAAATTATTGTAAAATTCTACAAGATAAATTTGAAAAATAGTATTAAAATCTGAAATTAATATTAAAAATTACATATATAAGAACATAGTCTAGAAATAGGAAAAAATGTTTAAAAGTCAGAAGGTTATTTTAAAAACTAAAAAATACAATTAATGTCTGAATAATAATAATAATAATAATAATAATAATAATAATAATAATAATATTAATATTAATATTAATATTAATAATTTTTCAGATTGAAGATTTTTACATGATATATAAGTGAAAAAAGTTTATGTTGAATTGATTATTTTATCATGTTAATATTATCAATTTCAGTATTATTGAAAAACAAGATTGTCATAGCGTATCCATCTTTACAAATGATCATGTACTATGCTTTTGTTGGATTCATTCTCAAAGCTAATAAGATAATGTCATTAATGTAAGTATTTGATGGATTGTAATGTAGTTTGTGGATCAAGTCAATCATTGGATTGAAAATCTATTAATTTCAAGGTTAATTGATTGTTAGACGTCTAGATTCTACTTATGTTTATAATTTCGATGTAATAGAAAAGTAAGAATCATTGCAACTCTATTGGAAGAGTGTACGTGTACGATCCTATTAACTTTAGGAGTATAAATGAATGAATCTAAGATCTATACTCTTCAATTTTATAGTGATGAAATATCAAAATATGTATAACTTAAAATTTTATTTTTCAAGAATTTGTTTGTATATATGAGTAATTTGATTTTTTTAATCGAATTTTTTATAATATTTGATTATATTTAATTTTAATTCCTATAAAGGACTATATAAAATTTCTACAATTTGGTAAATTTATTTATCACATATTTACAGTTTATTTGATTTATATTCCTATAATCTTAAAATATACTATTACAGAAGTGAATCTAATAACTAACACATTTCAACCCAATAATGGTGTATATAATCAATTGATTCTCAAACAATTAAGTTCAGAAAAAGGTACAAAATCTTGTAAAGTACAATTATAGATATGACCTTAAAATTAGGATTTTTTTTACGTAATTTATTCCTTTAGATTGACGATCATATAGTGAAAGAATTTTGTGATTCATACACAAATGTTTTCAAGGACGATCATATGAATCTCAATTATATGACTCAAGGATTTACACAACAAAATCATCACATGCAATTAGCTTCTACACAAGCCAATGATTCAGGTAAATCTCTTAAATGAAATCGTCAATTTTTTTAAACACAATAATTTCAACATGAGATAAGAGCAAACATTCAATACTTGGAAAATCAAATGAGTCAAATGATCACTTCCATTAGTTAGTTAGAGACACATAATTAGGGAGAAGTACCGTCACAAACAATGGTAACCCGAAGGATATACAAACAATGTTGTTGAGAAGTTGAAATGAATTTCAGTCTAAGTCTTCCACTCCATTAAGAGTAGGTGAAATGAAATCAAAAAAGAATGATCACGAAGCAAAATTAGAAGATTCAATTGAAGAATATTGCACTATTATAAAAAAGATGAGAAGATAGATGTGGATGAGGATACTTGATTTGGAAGTATCCCATATTCAATTTATTCACTTGAGATCATTGATTTAATTGTGCAGGATTGTGCAGGATTATTTTGAGAATATAATGACAATAACCTGATAATAACCTTGAATCCCATGCATAATTAAACATGAATGAGATATAAGCCCATGTTTGTAGACTTGGCTAGCCATACATAATGTAGAAGATTACATTAGTGGAAAGTATCATATATGAATTTTCATCGTGTTGGTTTTTAACATCTTCCAGTCTAAAAGTCTTGCTCAAGTATTAGAATAAAATATTTAATGAATATTTCAAAATCAAGACTTGCTTATAAGTGGAAGAATATTGAGTGGTGCATGCAGGCAAATATTGAAGGGCAACCGTTTTCATAATAGCTGTCACAGAACATGGAAATAATTTCTTCTTGGTTCACTAGCTTTGATAGCTCCATCATAAACAAATTACACAACACATTTCAATTGATGCAAATTTCAGAAACCAATACACAGTGACAGAGCCATGATCATCTATATATGATTGAGAAGCAACTTCTTCAGCACATCATTTCTGCTTCAAAGCATAAATCATTTTAAAAAGAATAGGATTTGTTCCTTTGTCCCAAGTAACTCAATTAGGGATGAATCCTTTAGCATTCAACAATGCTGCTGCATCATTGTAGGAGCAAATTCACCTGTTTCATTTTCCATAAAAGATGTTTAGCTTCCTCCATCATCCCATTTTGGCAACATCCATCGATCAAGATATTGGAAGGGAGATCATCAAAAATAGCTTTAGCCATGTGAAGTTTCTCACATTTGCAGAATCCATTTGTGACAATGTTGTAGTAATTGATATGAAGATATTCTCTCTTTTGCTCCAATGCACCAACCGACAAGAATGCTTGTTCAACATGCCCATTCTCGCACAGTCCATTCAATAAGTTACAATAAGTACAAAAATCTGGTTTTAGTCCAACTACTTGCAACTCATCAAAAAACTCAAACGCAGCGGAACATCTGCCACCATGAAATAATCCATAAAACAGAGAGTTATATGTAATCACATCTGGCTTCAGCTCCTTACATGGCATCTCATGGAAAAAATGAATGGCATCATCTATCTTCTTTTCCTTGCAATATCCGTGGATTAAAATGTTATAGATGCGGATATTAGGAGCAATATTCTCACAAGCCATAGAATCAAAAACATTCCTAGCTTTATCTACCCGTCCTTGAAGACAATGTCCATCCATCAACA
Source organism: Scutellaria minor (assembly GCA_954870855.1). NCBI lineage: Eukaryota > Viridiplantae > Streptophyta > Magnoliopsida > Lamiales > Lamiaceae > Scutellaria > Scutellaria minor. The sequence goes on along the minus strand of OX940728.1, from coordinate 2,544,391 downwards.
CATTGTAGGTGACTACATTAGGGACGACATTTTGTTGAATCATGATGTGGAGAACCTTTTCTGCTTCATCCACCAATCCATCCATACAATATGCATCAATAATTGCACTGTACGTGTTGACATTAGGATACATTTTGCAAGCGATCATCTCCTTCAATAATATCTCCATTTGTTTCCACCGACTAAACTAGACAAATCACAAATCAAAGAATTATAGGTGACAATACTAGGTGTGATGCCTTTTTTACACATTTCGTCAAAGAGCTTCAAGGCAGAGTCTATCATTTTATCTTTGCACAAAGCATCAATAAGCATGCTATAAATGTGTGTGTCAGGCTTACAACTCCTCTTTTCCATTGATCTAAGAACTTTGGTGGCCATTGCAGTGTTACCAGCCTTGCAAAGTCCATCAACCACTGTCCCAAAACCAACAACATCTACCTCACACACCCTTTCTACCACCATCTTCTGAAACAATTCCTGCCTTTCAGAGATCTTGTTTTCTCAAAACAGATCCTTTAATAAGGTGTTAAATGTGACTGCAGTAGGAACACAACCACGCTTGAAGAACAAACCAAGAATCGAAAACCCATAATCCACCCCGTTATTAAGACAATAAATGTTGATAGCAATACCCATAGTGTATTCATCTATTTGAATCCCCAAATAGCAGAAATCTTTGAAAAGGGAAATGGTAGCATCATACTCTTTCAAATTCAGCACAGATGAGAGTAATTGAGTAAATGCTTTCACAGAGGGGAGAGGCCTCATTCTAGACATTTTATCAAACAGCATGAGCGCATCATTCAACCCATTAATATTTCCCAGATCAAAATATTTTTTCTCAAAATAACGAAGTGGGGTGTGAAAGAGGAAATGGAAATGACCAGATTGAGAGGAAGTGATGGAAGAAGGTAGAAATTGCGCCATGGAAAACCCCTTCGATTCATTTTTTGATGAGAGAGAGAGTAGAAATTTGAAGTTTCTTCAGAAAAGAAAATCAAAGATTTGGGTGAAAATTTGGTACCGAATCTTGCTTGTATGACATAAGATTAAAGCTGAGTGGTTAATTTTTATGTGACATAGGATGTTATCATGTTATGAACAGGTAAAGGTGGTGTTGAGGTTCTTACCTGTCTAACTGTCTTTGATTCTTGATTCACTGAATACCTGAAAAAACAGGGAAATTTTGATTTTATATCTGCACTATATATAAAATGAAAGAAATTGACAAATTTTACAAATTTGTCATTTTCCCTCCCAAACTATCAACCAATAGAAAAAAAAACTAAATAACTTTTAATTATCTTATAGAATAAACTTCACATATATCTTACACAATAAACTATCTTATAATTTATATATAGGAGTAGAGATGAAACAAAAGAAGTTATCTTAAATGATATGATTATATTTTAATGATATAATTAAATTTTGAAAATAATGAAATTTAAACATTGTCAAAAATTAAAAATTTGAAAATTAGTTTATAATTTTAATATATAAATGTGGGAAATAGTTTTAAAATCTAAATTTCATTTTATGGAGGGTTGTAAAATGTTTAAAAGTTTGAAACTATTATAAAAATATTAAAATAATAATAAAATCTGAAATTAATAATAATAATAATAATAATAATAATAATAATAATAATAATAATAATAATAAGAAGGTTGTGAGATTAAGTCTAACAATCCTAAATCAACAAATAAAATTTAAAAAATAATTCAAATATATATGTAATATTAATTGTGTAAGATATAAAAATCAATAAATTGAATAAATTTTTTTAAATAAAAATAATAAAAATATTTGATAAAATTTATTCAAAATTATTTCAAATAAATAGATATAATTAATCTAAAAATTATTTTAAAAAACTATAATATGTTCCAAAAAAATTTGAAAAATGGTTTCAAAAATCTAAGAAATATTGTTTTAAAATTTAAAATTAATTTGAAACCTAAATTTATAAATATAAACTAAATTTTTTTGGAATAAATATAATGTTTTTTGAAAAAATCCATCTAAAAATAATGCAGAAAATTATTTATAAATTCTAAAAATAATTATAAGATATAAAAGAACAAAAATATGAACAAAACATATTAGTTAGTATAATTAATCACTTCTTAATTATTCAGAAATTAAAATTCACAAACACAAAGCTATTATTATATTATGTTCAATTTTATTTTCATATTTAATTGTTGAATATTGATATTAATATGAATTTTTACAAATTTCGAAATAATAAGATGTCATGAATAACCTTTTATTATAACAACTTCATTATATTATTGCAAATCGTATATATATTGTCATAATACATAATAAACCGCGCATCACGCGGGAGTACTACTAGTATATATATATAAAAGACACGTGCGTCGTGATTGGTGAGTTATTATAATTCCATGATTATTAAGTAATTTTTTAAAGATATTAAATACTATTTTTTTAAAATATAAGAATTTCATTAATTACAATAGTTTCTTTAAAATTCAAATTAGTTAAAAATTATCAAAAAAATATATATAGAAACATTTTATTTCTATTTTATCAAAAAATTAAGGAAAATTACTATTTACAATTCAAGTCATTTTCAGATCAATAGATATATTGAAATATTTTATTATCCTAAAAATATAATATTTGTATCATAGTCTTTATATTTATCCATGACATGTTTAACTAAATCTACACTACTAATAATTAATTTTCTTACTTTGATGGATTGTTTGAACCAAAGTTTCTATGTCTTCCAACATTTAAACCTCCATAGTTATTTATTTTTATTTCCTTTGACTTTGTTAATTCAAATTTTTTGATTCTATATAAATAAATATATTTTACCTCCAAATTTTGCTTTCAAAATAATTTATTTTCTACAGGATTTTTAGGTTTTTTTTTTTAAATTTAATCATATTAAAATTTTCAATTTATACACAAACCTTTTAAAATCTTCTAAAAATATTGTCAAAAACAAGAATACAGTCGACAAATAGAGTTTCGAAAGAAATTATAAATATTGTAATTAATTAGTTTAAAAATCTATAATAATTACAATTTTCGTTTTAAACTATTTTTGCATTAGTAATATTAATGTTTAAAAATATTTTTCTAGATTTGATAAATTTATTTTATTTTCTTTTCAATATATTATATTAAAAGAAATAAATAAGATTTTGGAAAAAAAATATAAGAACATAATTTCAAATAATAACATACTTTAATAAAAATATTAAATTTATAGTATAATATATATATATATATATATATATCATTGAAAAACTCTTTAAATATATATTAATATAAGACTAATTTTAGTCTAAAATTCAAAATGTTCGAGATTATAAAAGAAAAATAATCAAATAGAAAAATAAAATAAATATTGAATTACGTTACTATCAGTAACCCCTAATAAAGAGTTTTCTTTAATTAGAACTCTAATTTAATTTGATCTAATTTAATTATGTAGGAAGGTTAAAACAGACATTATAAAAAATGGACGAAACATTCATACTTATATAATAGTAATATATAAAAAAACAATAGTAATATATAATGTAGAGGGTATCATTGTCATTCATCAAGTGTTAAGGAAACAAACATGAGATGAGTAATATATAGATTGTAATGCATTGTGTGAGATGAGGTCTCACATGAGTTTTATCCGTGAGACCGTCTCACATGAGTTTTTGCGAAAACCATATGCCATTTGCCTAACAATGAAGAAGTTTGTGAGATTGAATAGTTGTAAAACATGAAAACATAATCCAGATCAAACATACTGAAGAAACAATTACAACTTTATTAATTAACACAATTCCCTCTTACTTCACAACCTCCTTGAGTAACAAATTACTAAGACATTTAAGTTTTAGAATGCTAGTACAAAGAGCCATGAATTACATTTTCTTCCTCATTTTCAGATGACTAAGAAGCAACTTCTTCGGAACATCATTTCTGCTTCAAAGCATTTGGAGCTAACAATTGGAACATTTTAAAGATGGTAGGATTTTGTTGCTTTGTCCCAAGTAACTCAAGCATCAACTCAAGTGTGGATGGATTTGGGATGAATCCTCTAGCATTCATTTCCTCAAACAATACTGCTGCATTATTATATTCACCACTCCTCAGGAATCCTTGTACTATAACATTGTAGGTGACAACATCTGGGAGCAAATTTTCCTGTTTCATTTTTGATAAAAGATGTTTAGCTTCCTCCATTACCCCATTTTGGCAACATCCATCAATCAAGGTATTGTATGTTACTATATCAGGTTCCAATCCTTTGGAAGGGAGATCATTAAAAATAGCTTGAGCCATGTGAAGTTTCGCACCTTTGCAGAATCCATTCATGACAATGTTATAGTAATTGATATAAAGATGTTCCCCCTCATGCTTCAATGCATCCAACAACAAGAATGCTTGTTCAACATGCCCATTCTCACACAATCCATTCAACAAGATACAATAAGTGTGAAAATCTGGTTTTAACGCGACAACTTGCAACTCATCAAAAAGCTCTACTGCGTCAGAACATTTGCCACATAGAAACAATCCCTGCAACATAGAGCTATATGTAACCACATTTGGTTTTAGCCCCTTACGTGGTATCTCACGGAAAAGATGAACGGCATCGTCTATCTTCTTTTTCTTGCAATATCCATTGATTAAAATGGAATAGATGTGATTATCAGGAGCAATATTTGTGCTACCCATTAGGTCAAAAACATCCCTAGCTTTATCTATTTGTCCTTGAAGGCAATACGCATCCATCAATGCACCGTAGGTGACAACATTAGGAACCACATTTTGTTGTATCATGATGTCGAGAACTTTTTCTGCTTCATCCACCAACCCCTCCTTACAATAGGTATCAATAACAATGTTGAATGTGATAATATTAGGATAGATTTTGCAAGCTATCATCTCCTTCAATAATATCTCAACTTGCCTCCACTCGCTAAAACTAGATAAGCCACAAATCAAAGTATTGTAGGTGACAACATCAGGTGTGATGCCTTTTTTACACATTTCGTCAAAGAGCTTCAAGGCAGAGTCTATCATTCTAGATTTGCACAAAGCATCAATAACTGTGCTATAGATGTGTTGGTGAGGCTTACATCTCCCCTTTTCCATTGCTCTTAGCAGTTTCATGGCCATTGCAGTGTTTCCAGCCTTGCAAAGTCCGTCAATCACAGTCCCATAAGTAACTACATCTACCTCACACAGCCTTTCTCTCACCATCTTCTGAAACAATTCTTGAGCTTCAGAAATCCTGTTTTCTCGAAACAAACCCTTTAATAAGGTGTTAAAAGTGACAGCATTAGGAACATAACCGCACTTGAAGAACCAACCCAGAAGCGAAAACCCATAATCAACTCTGTTAGAAAGACAATAACTATTGATAGCAACATTCATAGTGTATTCATTGATTGAAATCCCTAAATTGCAGAAATCTCTGAAAAGGGAAATGGCAGCATCATACTGTTTTAATTTAACCACACACGACAGTAGTTGATTAAATGCTTTGACAGAGGGGAGAGGCCTCATTTTGGTCATTTTATCAAACACAATGAGCGCATCATTCAACCCATTAATATTTCCAAAATCCAGATACCTTTTCTCACGGGAATTGCGATTTGCATCAGATTTACAACTGAAACAACGAAGTATGGAGAGAGAAATTACCAGATTGAAAGGAATTGATGGAAGAAGGTAGAAATTGCGCCAAAGAAAAGCCCTTTGCTTCATTCTTTAATGAGAGAGGATAAATTTGAGATTTCTTCAGAAAAGATAATCAAAGATTTGGACGAAAATGAAGCAGCCAAGGAAAAGAAGGAGAAAGGAAAGAAACTGGCAACAATCCCATGTTTCTAAGCTTTATTCTCCAAAAACTATTTTTTAAAATATCTTAAATTAATAAAATTATATTTTATTTTTAAGTTTTTTCTCATTGTTAATTGAGGAATAATTAATAAATATATTTTATAATTTGTTTCATCTCATATTTTAGTATAATTTAAAAAAGAAGCGGTGCATCAGTTGCAAGAAGACCTGAAAATACATTTGTTTGCCTCCTAAACCTTTTTCCTATTTTTTATTCAACTTTTGCCACTTTTATTGTACACAAAATAAAAATATGATGGCTCAAGGGAACAAAACATTCAAATCAAGAACGTAATATCTTGTCTTTAAATTTAAATAAATACTTTGTTGTGTTAAAAAAAAAAAGAGTAGTATAATATCGATTTACAAGCTAATGATAGAATATTGATAATCAGAGTAAGCAATATGTAAAAGAATGATTTGATCCTCCAAAACTTCTAAAGAGTTGATAAAATGGTGTACGAATATGATTTCTATAAAGAAAATAAGTTAATTGGTTGTTGAGGTTGAAGCCAAGACCTGCATCAATAATCACAAGTAAAATCAGTGGCTCTTTCAGCATAAATTGATCATTGAAACACATGAAATAATTGAATGAGCAAAGAACTCACTGGATCAAAATTTGGCAGCACTATGCTAGTGTAGTTTCACTGGGAAATAAGGGATCCTTGGTTGCCATTTAATTACCAACATCTGAACAAAGCTGAGAGGCAAGCTTAACAACTCCCCACATGGACGTATCATTCTGTATTAATGCAGAAGAGTTTGTGTATTACACATCAAAGATATCCGCATTCAAACATGTGGATTACACGCATGAAAGTCATGTATTAACACATCAAAGTAATGAAGCGTTGTACTGACCATGTACACAACATCATAGGCATCGCGGTAGATATCACTGGAACTCTCAATGTTGTCATTCCTGCAAAAAGAATTCATAAGGTGAGACAACTAATGAGATTCATGAATGCATCACAGTATGGCACTCGTTTCTCAGAAACTGCCACAAAGAAAACTGATACCCAGAGACTCGAACTCTGATATCAATAAGAAATCGGACCAAGTCAAGTCAAGACAACAACCCAAATATAAAGAAACATTGCACAGTAGCTAGGCCACTTCCTAGTTCATACCTCAATTAGGTAGGTTGTGGTTACTATTTTGTTTTTCGTAATGCTCAATTGAAAGTAGAAACTGGCATGGAGAATCTCACTATTAAGAAAAGTATTGACAAAATGTCAAACCAAATAAGTTCACAACAAAAGTAATTATATAGAGGTTAGTAACTTATGAATTCAAGACTGACTTTATGATTTTCATTTTTAAGCAAGGATTATAGCATTCCAGTTATCTAGGGAAGATGGTTAGTGAAAATTTTAGGAATCAATACATCACAATTCCGTCCACTTATTTAGAACTTACAGGAATCCCACTGATATTCTTGTACTGTAGTTCAAACCATCAGACATTCCAAGATCTCCAATGTGATCCCCCAGAAGTAGCACATTAGTTCTCAATTTCACAGAGGATACATCTTCTGTCAAATCTCCATCATGACCTTGCTGGCCATGTACATGTCCAGCCATGTCAATTGCATGCTCATTCTTATTCAATACGTGAATTATTTTCCCTGTAACAAAGAATAATACATAGAATGATTTTATTATTTAATGTCTTAAAGGAAAAATGCACAAGAAAAAACTTTCAAAAGACATTTTTAAGCCATCAATAAAGCTCTGCTGAAACAGTCAAAGTCAAGAAACATGAAAAGAAATATGGTTAGCCTAGAATGATATATTTCAGATAAAAAGCCATTTGTCTCATCCCCAGAGAAGCAGACAGCTCTAGATTAGTATCAGGCAAATGAAGAGTATTTAAAAACCTCCTTAACTTCTCTAGTTTTCCAGCCAATCAGAAAAGGGTTTAAATGTAAAGACCACAGTGCAAACTGCATAGTATATGTTTGAGACTAAAACTGACGGTGTTGACATACAAATTAATGGCAGACAACCAATGATTTTACATTATGATGATCGAAAAGAGATGCATAGCAAACGAACAACTTAACCGATTAGCCCAGAAAAACTTTACCTTTAAATGATACAAGTTTTCCATTCTGGTCAAAAACCATTCGGTTGGATACAACTTTAACATTCTTGAATGATCTATGGAGTTTCTGCCTCAACACCTGGTAAAGAAGGCATAAAAAGTCATCCTCAAATGCACAATAACTGGCCCACTTTTTTCAGGGCATGTAGCCTCACTAATATAAGTAAAAGGAATTTTTAGAGAGCTAACCTCTTCAATAATATCTGCAAGGCCAGCAGAAAATATAAGGATGGGAATATTACTTCTCTGCAAACACTAAACTATATCAGACATGAAAGTTCCAATTATAGACTTTTTTAAGGTTATCGTCATGTTGCACAAAACTTGAATTGCTTAAGATATATTCACAACAAGGTGTAATGTACATCTGCATAAACATCTTACAACAGAATTTTAATAGGCTCCAGGACTAGTGATGATATCTACCTCCAACAGTTCAAAGAGTTCAGTGACCCCATCTCTGAAAACGATCCTCGATTTTGCCACGGAGCTCTTTATAACATCATGGTTGAGTCCTCCCTCAATAAGAAGAGCATGTGTTTTTGCCGACCTGCATATATATATACTAAACCACTTCAACTACTGCAAAAGCAGTTGGAACATTTCAGACATTCTGACTAATAACAAGTATATACATGATGAACTTCCATCTTCAGCTATACAAGTTGATAATCAGTTTAGGCATGATTGGTCAATTTGCATACCACTCTTCCATAAGTTTTGCTCTCTCATCAAGAGGAATTGTTGGATCAAATTCTAATGGGTGATAATACTCATATAATTTCTGCCTCTTCAGGTTATATTCAGGATTCCCCTGTTGCACGAGGGCATGACTGCCTGCAATTTGAAGCAAACAATAAGTTTTGATGAGCAAAAATAGGGTTTCCAAAGCCTTTCCCTTTAGTGGTTGCATTTGGCATTAAGACAGTAAAATCAGAAACAAAAATGAAACAAGGAATATATCCAAAATGTAGTAGTGAATATAACATACTATTTCCTCGCTGGCCATCGATCTTATACTTTGTTAGTGTACCATCAAAATCTGCAATAACCTGGAATTTTGAATGACAAGCATAAATGGCCAAACAAGATTAATAAACATTTGGATTGCATGTCAAAGAGAAAACATGAATGAACACTACAAAAAAACCATGCCCAAGAAAACAAGCACCAAAACACGATTGTGAATATAGAATTTCATACTACTGCCTTTCAAAATTTATATAGACCTAAAACTTGGTTCTTGGTTTCTCCATTAGTGTTAGTAGATGATTTCCACAAAAAAATTGCAATATAACATACAGTTCAGAATCATTATGTGGAATACCCACTAATATTTTCATTTCCACACGCCATTTTTAATGTAAAATGTTCATCCTTTGTATTGACTTTGTGGGACATTTTCTCATGAATTTCTATTCAACTTACTGTGGCAGTTTTGCAAAAAATGTTAATGTACACTGTATAAGTCATCATATAGAGTTCAATTTGCCTCATGAGTCCAGGATTCAGACAACTATAGTCACTACAACGTGATATCATCAATTACAACGCAACTGAGCATTTAAACTCAAATGTGCACAAGCATGAATATAATGAATAGCCATCTAAACACCACAAACACATTTCAAAACAACTATTCTGCAAATTTTTTTATTTAAAAAAAAAAAAAAAAGCACAGCATTAATTTGATTACAGCAGTGCACAGAGATAAGTTCCCTTATCCACAATCACAGAAATTCGTGAACTTCATAATTAATTCCGAGCTACAAAAGATAATAAGAACAATTTCCACCAAAAAGAGACACTAAAAGTTAAATAAACACAACAAAACCTGCAGATTCGAAGGGCCATCGGATCGAATAGAGGATATTTTGCTGCGAAGCAATTGAGGATCACCCACCATTATTTGAGCACCATCAAACGCAACATGCTCCAAAATTTCACCTCCATTGTTCCTACTCTTGCAGTAGCTTCTGCACCATAGCCAACAATGTTTACGCCACAGACACACAACATACAATTGTCTATGGTGAATATATATATGTAATTGCAATATACGATGCATCAAAAAAGAAAATCATGAAATTAGGCAAATGCAAAACAGAAATAATCTGGAAACAGAAAGAAAACCTGAATCGAAAGTGGAAGGGAATGTAGCGAGGGAGAGAGTTGGAAAAGGCGGTCCAGTAAATTGGAGCAGAAGAATTACGAAGAAAATAACTCATTCGGAAAGAGAGAGAGAGAGTATGAACACGCGGAGGTGTGTGTTTGTGTGTGTGATGTCCAAAAGCTAAATTTATGATTTAACCATTTCTACGTTCCGTTAAATCCAACTGAAATTTCGATTGACCAAAGCTCAGATTGGACAATGAATTGAATTTTTTTTTTTGCTATAATAAAAGTTTAAATATGTAGAAATTACTTGAATAGAAAGTACAAAAGCCTTTTCACATGGATAGTTACTGTGAGACAGATTCTCTATCACCCACAAACAACAAAATAACATGTGAATTATAAGATTTGAGTTTTAGATAATTGAATGTGGGTTGATCCGTTTCATCCAATGTAATAAAAATCTATAAGACGGTCTCACAGGAGATTCCCTCAATAGAAAATTGTTTTTTTTACTATGTTGGCTTGTTGATTATTTGGTTTCTAGATTTTGAAATAAACACTTTTACACTCATTATATTTGCAAATTGTTTTTATATCCGTAACTTAATAGTTGTAATTTACATTTTTTATCAACCAATGTTGATTTTTAGAACAAATTACCTGAGGTGAAAAATTATATTTAATATGATAATTATTTAATTTGACACAAATTAATTGATGAGAATTTCTTAAATTACAACAAGAAATTATGATGTGTTGCTTGAAAGAGAAAATGTTGTCATTGATTTGAGTGTATCTTTTCTTATTTATTTATTTATTTATTTTTATGGAGAGTGCATCCTAAACTTTTCAGGTAACGAAGACTTGAACATGTAATTATTGAATCAGATTCTAAGATTTATATGGGGCCATCAACTCATCATTGGTATATTTGGCTCAATTGTTTTTTTTTTTTATGTCAGAAGAATGCTAGCTTGATCATAATTTGTTCTTTCGAGTCGCGTTGGAGAAGAGCAAACAAATGAAATTACACACACCTTGGCGTATGCATCTCTATCAATTTGATTGTTGATCTAATCATTAAAAAAAAAAAAAAAGTTGGTTTCACAATCAACATATATCATAATGAGAAAATGCGTCAATGTCCACCATTAATATCAGCCTTATTACCATACTCACAGTGGGCACGTTAAGATGTGTCCACGTACAACTAATGTGTCAAAAATCTAGAATATCTATTAATTTCACTTTCCATATAATGAGGGGATGAAACCATCACACGATATCGGTGGACATATTAAGAGTTTTCCACGGTGAACATTATCATTTTTTCCATTAATATATCATTTGTTAACCACATTTTCTTAAATTGTAATATTAATAAATATGTTACATATATGACACGTCAACAGTAAATACATTAACATATGCTCACGTTTGGTAGGTTAGCTAGACCGTGGATATAAAATAACTGATGTAGCAATAAATTGGATAGTAAATAGACGAATGGGGCCCGATTCGGACCCACACGTCCTTTTCTTTTTCTTTTTGATCTTTTTATATGAAAATTTCACAATCCAATAAGTTTTTCAATTCCAGATCAGATTTTAACGCAAAATATATCGAATTAATTCTCTTTTCACAATCTTTAATTAAATTCCAATATTACACATATAAAACGAAATGTTTAATCCGAGTCTACTCAATTGATCTATTATGTATATAAGGTGGGGGTTATTTGGGGGTCACACATACCAACCTTATCTTGTCACCATATATACAACCTTATTCTTCATGGATTTCATGCAAATTAATGATTGCAACATTTAATTTAAATAAAAAAGAGGAAATAAAAAAAGAATAGAAAAGAAAGAAGATTGAACCTTTTAAATCCTTTATTCGATCAATCAATGTAGAAAAAGCTATATTCTTTGGTGTCTTTAAGAAAGATATTGATCATAAGGAGGCAAGGGTGGCCTCACCAACAACACACAAAACACACTTCCCAATTCCTTCAAACAGACACACAGTCTTCTCTCTTTTCACCCTCTTCTACCTCTTCTTCACTTTTTTCTTTTTCCTCTTTTTGGCAAAGTTCTGCTTCACATAATAACTAAATACTATCTATTTTTATAATTAATTATTACTCCATTATTTGAGCAATAAAAAGCAATTAGATACTCCATTCTTAACTTGTTTTCTAACAGTGGCTACTTCCGGTTTTAGTGAGTCAGTCACATTGAAAATATATATGTAAAAAGTTGAAATGTAATTGGTGGTCATATTTGAAGGGGTAATTGTCGAAAAAAATCACTATATATACTCAAATTGTCATTTTAACAAATTTTTTCCTTATTGGTCTAAATAAAATTGCTAACATGTCCAGCTGTCTGGACATGTCAGTTGCCAAATACGGCAGTTTGCCAGAGTTCAACTTCAACAATTTATTTTTTATTTTTTAAACTGGAAGTGCATTTTTTTTTTCAAAATTGACCGAGGTCAAAAAATATATAGTATTATGTTATTTTGACCAATAGTTAAAATTTTGGTTAAAGAGACAATTCTAGTAAAGATTGTGATTTTTTCGAAATTAACCCTATTTTTAATGATTAAAAAAATCAATTTGTGTCAATGCATTTTAAAATAAGTAGCTAGTTTTAAAGAAAGTTTGTACATTTAATTAATAAAAAATAAAAAAATATTACAAGTGGCCTTAAGTATATTGTGTGTTCAAATGTTTATTGTTACTTTCCACAAAAAAGATAAGCAGTCTAACTTGATATTCATGAAACCCCCTTTATCCTTTACAAGAAAAAAGCTATAGAGACAAGTTAGCTTTGCCTCACATGCCTTGCACTTTTTACATAATTTCAAGTTTTTCTTCTCTCAAAAAACTTTAACACAAAACCAAAATAACAAGAAAGGTACAAACTCAGATCATCATCACCACCTTATTAAACCAAGCCCCTCATCACAACAAGCACATATACTCACACACAATCTCCAAAGATGAGAAGTGGAGGTTACAGTCTTCACCACTCTCTCACTCTAGAAGCAGCCTCCATTGTGAAGCAAGCTGTAAACCTTGCAAGAAGAAGAGGGCATGCGCAAGTGACTCCTCTCCATGTGGCAAGTGCCATGCTCAATACTTCTCCCACAGCTCTCCTCAAAAAGGCTTGCCTCCAATCCCATTCTCATCCCCTCCAATGCAAGGCCCTCGAGCTCTGCTTCAATGTCGCTCTCAATCGCCTCCCCACTTCTGCATCTACCCCTCTCCTTGGGCCCCACTCCCACCTCCCCTCTCTCTCCAACGCCCTCGTCGCAGCCTTCAAGCGGGCCCAGGCCCACCAGCGCCGCGGCTCCATTGAGAGCCAGCAGCAGCCCATCTTGGCCCTCAAAGTCGAGATCCACCAGCTCGTCATTTCCATCCTCGACGACCCTAGCGTCAGTAGGGTCATGAGGGAGGCGGGCTTCTCCAGCACCCAAGTCAAGAACAATGTCGAGCAGGCTGTGTCTCTGGACAAGCCCGCCTCTCAATCCAATGAACAAGTGATCGTCGCTTCAACTGCTCAAACAAGCTTGAGCCAGTTCAGATCATTGAGTAGTACTAAGGTAGCCAAGAACGATGAGGTGATGAGCGTTCTGGAGGCGATGATGAGCAAGAAAGCGAAGAACATTGTGGTTCTAGGTGAGTGTTGTTCGACTAATGAAAGTATAATCAGAGGAGTGATCGACAAGTTCGACAAGAAAGAGGTCCCACCTGATATGAAATCAGTGCAGTTCATAAGTGTGCCACTCTTCACTCTCAAGAACGTCTCCAAGGAAGAGTTTGAAGTGAAGCTAGCAGAGCTGAGGTCCCTTGTCAAATCCTATGTTGGCAAAGGAGTGGTTCTATACTTGGGAGATCTCGATTGGGTTTCCGATTTCTGGTCCAAATTCGGAGAGCAAAGAAGCGTCTTCTTCTGCGCGGTGGAGTACATGATAATGGAGATCAGCAGACTAATATGTGGAACCAATGTGGATAACACAAGGCTCTGGATAATGGGGTTTGCAACTTTTCAAGGCTATGCAAAATGCAAGATTGGTAGGCCTTCTTTGGAGACTCTTTGGAGCCTTCATCCTCTCACCATTCCTGTTGCTAGCTTAGCTCTTACTCTCAGCCTTGACCACTGGTAATTTTTCGACAGTTTTGATGTTTTTGTCTGTTTATTAAATTTACTTTTTAATTACATTATGGTCTTTTCTTTGTGGTGTATAGTGGCATGCATGATGGTGATCAAGTGAAGAAGGAGGTGGTGGATGATTATGGGATAAAGAAGCAGCTAATTTGCTGCTCAGATTGTTCAGAGAATTTCAAGAAAGAAGCAGAAGCAATAATCAATGGTGAAAAGGAGTTTTTTTCTAGTAGCTCAAGCACAAGATTGCCATCATGGCTGCAACAGTACAAGGATGAGAATAGAAAACAAGTGAATGCTAATCAGGTTAGATTTCCACTTTTTTGCAAACCCCTTTTTCTTTTTGAGTATTATAAAGAAATAGAGTCTGATGCTTTTCTTGGTGTGCAATAACTATACTATACTATACTAATTGCAGGAATCAGATAAAATAAAAGATCTTTGCAAGAAATGGAACTCAATCTGCACTTCTGTTCATAGAAAGCCACATTTTCTTGAAAAAGTTTTCAACATCTCCTCATCATCTCCTTCCTCATCCACATCCGTGTCTTCAAACGATGAGAACAAATCGAAACTCCACAAAATCAGCCTTCTCAACTGGCCCACAACGATCTTCGAAAACAAGGAAGAAGTTTCGAAGCCTGAGCTTCTTTCAAACCCTAATTCAAGCCCTAATTCGGCTTCTTCTAGCGAAGCAAGCGAAGAACCAATGGAGTTCCCTCGTAATCTGGAGATTCTTACGAATGCGTTGGAGAAGAAAGTTCCATGGCAAAGACACATAATCCCCGAGATTATTACAACGATCCTTAAATGCAGATCGAGAGAAGGAGATAGAGAAGAAAGCTGGATGTTCTTCTTGGGAGATGATTATGATGGCAAAGAGATCATTGCAAAGGAGATTGCTAAGGCCGTGTTTGGCTCTCATGAAAGCCTCGTCGCAGTTGGAATCAGCAGCTTTGATTCGACAGAAGAAGTTAGCTGCATGAGCACGAACAAGAGGGCAAGAAACGAGCATGGTGGGAGTGTTTTCGACAGGTTTTTGGATGCGGTTCGATGTAATCCGAGTAGGGTGTTTTATGTCGAAGATGTTGATCAGATCGATTATCGTTGTTTGAAATCTTTTGAAAGAGTGATCAAAGATGGAAGTGTGAGAGATGATGATGGTGAGACTGTTCTTCTCAAGGATGCCATTGTTGTTTTCAGCTGTGAGAAGTTCAGAGCTTGTTCTGATCCTTCCAATGGAGGGAAGAGTGTGAAAGAAGAGAGAGAAAATGGTGGAGTGTTGGATTTGAACATTGCAACAGAAAATGGTGATGATGATGAAGATGGAATTAATTCAGTTTCTGGGGTTGGGATTTTGGATTTAGTTGACAAGTTGGTAGTTTTCAAAATTAATTCAAGTGTTGTAAATTAGGTGTGCATGAGAGAAAATTAAACGTATAATTAATACCTATTGTAATCTCTCTCTTAAATTTTGAGTTGTATTTTTTAGTTCATGTTTTGACCAGCTAAGTAGAGTAGTTTGATCTTTGAAATTGGGTGAGGGTAAAGAAGTTGATGTTTAACTATATAGAGCTAGAAGTGATGAAACTTCAAACATGTATAATATTAGTTGATTATGTATTTTATTTTATTAATGTATTGAGAATATTATACTTCTGAATTTGCATGAACAAGATTTTGTATTATTACTATCTTTTCTTTGTGAAGATCGATTCTATACTAACACTTTTTAAGAAAATAAATTCGAAACCATTTTCTCTCATCAAATCAAAACACTAATAATGTTAATGTTTTCAATATTTCAACCCATGAATTTAGAAAGGATTAATTTGAAAGATTTTCCATCTCATGTGTATTGGATGTATTTGAAGATGAAATAAGAACTCGAAATTGAATTTTATAATTTGACAAGAACCATATATATTTGTGGAAAATTAAGCTTTTAATTCTTCAAGAAATTATGAAGCTAAAGAAAATTAAAGTAGAAGTTTCTTGCTTTAATTTCCTTAAAAGGGTTACATAATTCTGTGATTAATAATATATAGATAAAGATTTCTTGGAATAAGTTAGTTTTGAATTTAAGGTGGATGAGAGATTTAAAGACGATAGCAATATCGAAAAAAGAGCTGGAATTCCATCTTTGAATCACAACGACTAAAGAGGTTCTTTACTTTGGAGTCAATTAAACTAAAAGAAAAATATATATATCGAGTTTTGAACCAACTCGAATTAAAGGATATGATAGTTCAAATGATGAAAACCACAATACTTTCTTGAAAAATTAAAATACAAAAGCATGATAGTGGCCCTCAAACTTTTCCCTTTTCTTCTTTCATTTTTATTTTTTGGGAAAAGATTCAGATTCAGCGAATCCAAATGGCTAGCTAAATAAATCTTTATAATACTCCATATCCTATTTTTTATTAATCTATAATCAATTATTTAAATTAATATTTGAATTTTTCTATGACATATACACTATCATTTTAATAGATTAAGCAAAAACTCATTCGACAATATCTCACATAAAACTTTTTTATGTGAGATAAAATCTTGTATGATTTTATAATTGATGTGAGATCGATATTAACCTTGTTGAATGAATTGACCCGAGTTTATTGATCCATATAAATTCCTTATAATTGATTAATTAATTCAAATATTAATGAGTCAAAATACAAAATTAATTAAAACACGATGGAGAGTGAAAAAAAATGCATATATGTATTCATTTATGCTTTTGTAATGTGGCTGCTATAAGAGTGGCAAAATATCATTATCTATCTTTTCATGAGTGTGGTTAATTAATTTCTTGAAATTAAACAACAATTAATGAAAACTAATGCAAATGCAAATCTAAGGATTACTCTCAAACCCTAACTTTCAGGAATTATTAGTGCCCCTTTATTAGAAGCTTTCTGATGATTGGTGCTTGTCTTTGTCAACACTCAACAGCAGACATTACCTCGAGCTTTGATCCCATTATGGGATAAATGATATGAATGGTGATCATGCATCTGCATCGTGATCAATTTCAAAATTACAAGATTAAAATATAAATGATTTTTTATTTTGTGTTTCATTATATTTGATACATACTAGATCTTGTGTGATGTACTAATATTATAGTATATATAGGATTGTTTTAAGCTCTTGAAAATCACTTAAGTATATTTCTATAATTACTATTCAAAATTAGTGATATAAATGGTTGAAAAAAAATTTAGTGATATACTACCACAACAAGAAAAATGAGTATTTGCGACAACAAATTGTCGCAAAATACTTTTGCGACAACATTTTGTCGCGAAATTATTATCGCAAAAGCCTTCTCGCAAATAATTTTTTGCGACAAGATGTTGTCGCAAATAAGTATTTTTCATTGATTTTTGTGATAACGTATTATCAATTTATATTAACATTTTTTGCTTGTTGTAGTGTGTTTTTTCAAGGGTAGATATTGCTTTGTTTTTTTAGAAGTATGATAAAAATAAAATTTAACTATGTTTTAAATGATGAGCAGTATCTATTAATTTTCATATATCCTAGTATTTTGTATTCAATTTGGTTATATATGAAATTTCGAGCAATTTTATTTTAAAAAAAAACTTTAGATTGTGTTTGGATTGATCAGTGATTTCAAATGCAATATTTAAATAAATATATATCAATTTCACTCAAATTGCTAAAAGACAATTTAATATGAATGTGTTGAATTTCGAATTCATATATATGAATCCAACATTATCAATGTATTTACTATTATGAATTTTAGAACATTCCTCAAATCTATTAATTAAAATACAACCATAGTGATACACATGATATAGATTAAAATGGTTGAATAATGGTAATTTCACATTATTATTAAACTATGTATGAGGGAATCATGAAAGAAAAGATGAATGTATATTGCTACAATATATTAAATTAATTGTAATAGTTTCTTGATGGTATTCTTATTTCTTAATGAAAAAGTGATGTATCATATAATTAATGCATCATTTGCAAAACCTTTAATTTGACCTTCATTCACTCCTCTTATATGTAGACTATAAATTAACTTATCTGCAATTAATTAATCCTTATAAATTCGAAAAAAAGTGCATGTGAGATGTGTGCCTAAATATTTATTAATTGGTCTAAAAACAATGATTGTATTATCATCTTTTGTGGCTATGATTAAATTATGTTCAAAGGAAAAAAAGCAAGATCTTCAAACACAATCAAGAAATTAATGATTCTCTCTCTCTCTCTCTCTCTCTCTCTCTGTATATATATATACACATACATACAGACTAGGGAAAATCCCAAAGGAGAGAGAAAAGCAAAAGTGGCACTAAATGTGTTTTTCCAAGGTTAAATAAATGTCCAAAGTGAGCATTATGCAGATACTTTTGTAAGGCAATTCAACTTTTAGTAATTCTTGATAGTACAATATTAGCCAAGACAAATTTATTCTATATATACATACATATTTAAGTGTGTATAGATATGATGCTTTAGTGTGTGTGACAAAAGGAGAGAATGTTGGAATGGAGACAAAGTTTCCACACATTGATCTTTTGCAGTGTTTCTTTAGGAAAAGAAAAGGTAGAAATGGCTCTTTTAAATATGGTCACCATCTAATGCTTTCATAAAGCTTTTTTCTTTTCTTTCTAATTGAAACTTATTCTTTTTTGCATGAAAGTAAGGGATCGTGCCTTGGATCTCTAACCTAGCTAACTCCTCCCCATCATCAAATTATACCAAACTATTTATATATATATATATATATATTCTCTCTCTCTCTCTCTCTCATATAAACATGACTGATACATGAATGATGAATGCCTTGGATCCCACAAATCAAATCATCATATTCCCATTATTACTACTGGATTTTTATAGATAAAAAGTTGAAAGAAATGAGAAAGAAATAAATAGTTTATATACCTCATGTTGGTAAGGTTGATGAGTCACTCAGTGGTCAAAAAGAGGATTGAAACACATAAAAGGCAACAAGAATTTTCTTTTTTCTTTTGTTTTTGGTGGGATTTTGGATATGGTTTAGATGATGCTGTTCCCAATGATTGTTAGGTCATTCTTGTTCATCACCAGTGGGACGTGGGGTTGAGAGAGAGAGAGAGAGAGAGAGATGCATGTGCTTCCCATCAGAATTTAGCACAAATATATCATCCCATCCCATCCCATGCAAAACGAAATTTGGAAATTATATTGCCGATTCAGAAGAATTATATATATAATTCTACTATGTTTAGATCACATAAGTTAGTATTAGAAAGTTATTATTATTATTTTTTGGTTAGATTTTTAAATAAAATCTTAATTAAATTTGAAAACATTAATAATTTTTAATTAATTTAAATTATATGAGGAAGAATTAAAATATGCATTACGAAAAATTAGTGAAACATAAGATTTTTCATATTTTTATTCTAGATATAAGAATAACAATGGGTTTGTGTTGTAGTAGATCCATCAAGCGACTGGACTTATATATGGGCCAAGAAGCATTGGGCCCCTAAAAATTAAAAAAAAACAAGCTGCGTATTTTAGGCCTTTCACATTTTTTATTAAAACAAAAAAAGAAATATGTATATTAATTGTCAGATGACACACAACAGTATTCTCTATTAATTCAATCTGCATTCTCTCTCTCTCTCTCAAATTTTCATTTCCACTCAATCTTAAGGTATGATGCAATTTTAAGTAATTTATTTTTTGATATTGATTTTGAGATATTCATATGTAATTAAATCACTGGTTTTGAATGTTATTTTATAATGTAATATATTGAATTTATTGAAATTGTTATTAATTTATAATTTTATTTATTATTTGGGTCTGTCACTGCTGTCATCCCTAGGGCCCTAGTCTAATATATTTTCTGCAATGTGAACATTGTGATTCAATTCAAGAAACAAAACAAATAAGTTAAATACCAAAAAACAACAATTTTATACCAGCAAGAACTACTACATATATAGTAGGCTATGTATGAGATGTTTCATCTGTTCTAGCTAAAGCTATTCTTATTCCATTACTATATAAAACAAGAATGAAAACAAAAGCAGAATGGCTTCAAACATATATATAGAGTAACACAAAGTGTTGGCAAAATTGCATTAGGTGGATGGATCCTTCCCAAACCTCATGAGAGCATGAGTTGCCAACATAGACACTCGTCGCGTCCCCTCAACGAGGCGCCCCACTAGCGGCACTTTAACTGTCTCTCTATCCCATATCGGTTTCTTGTCCCACCTACCACAATCAAAATCGACCATCAACTTATATTGATTTAACTCATGAAAACTAACAAGTAATGCAACCAACATATAGTTGATATGAAGTGATTAAATACGCGTACCAATCCTCATGACGAACAATCTTGCCATCCTCTGTGTACAGTTTGATAAGTGAGACCACATCTATGTCTCTTCCAAGAAACTTGTAATATTGTTTGTTGTCAATTAGTATCTGGATACATTCAAGAATACAATGTGACATTGGATATATGTTATCATGTAATGAAAGGGTAAAAGTGGTATTTAAATTCTTACCTCTGTTTTTCCGGGGGAAATCGCGTTCTCTTTGATAGTGTATTCCACGATTCTTGATTCGCTAAAGACCTGAAAAAAAAAGGGAACTTTTTTATTATAGATAAAAGAATGTGAGAATAGCTAGTTAATAGAAATATGGTACAACCTTGGCAAGTGAATAGAATGCTGATTTGATCTGTTGTACCCTGCAAGAATCAGAGAAGTTCTTACATGTTCTTCATTAAATTAATATCTTTTTGTAAAGTAATAAATATCTTTTCATTGTTAAGAAAGCAGTATTGACTATTGAGAGATATAGCTTACCCATGAGCACACATAAGGGGGTCTTGAAAGATTGCGTGTGGCGCGTACATTTCAAAGTCTTGAGGTTTTGCACGAGAAGCATATCTGAAATCATCGACACCCAACTTGTGAAAAACGAGTATTTAATCAAACGTTGAAAACGCAAAAATATGATGCATTCATTCTTGCTAAAAAACCAGGCATATCATAAAACTGTGACCTGTTTTTAACAAAAGAAATCAATATCTATTCAAGAATAATGTTAATTCAATTCAAGATTCAACATACACTGATATATCTGTGTGTTCAAATCAACCTATCTTGAGTGATCAAATTATTGACAATTATTGCATTACAATAGAGGAAATCATTTCATTTGCCTTGAACCTAATTCACAAACTAAATCACACACCTAAAACTGAATTTCAAGAAACAATATAACATATTTCAGTTACTACTCTCTTCATCATAATCTCAATCAATCAAGCATCAATACTAAAAAAAATCGAGCATTGAGTAATTTGCTTTGATTATCAGCAAACAAATATAGTATATGGCCTAAGACTCAAGAATCACTTAAAACAAAAAATCACACTTACAAGTTGAGAATATGAGGGATTATATGATCCGACAAACTTTTTGATGATTTGTAGTCACATGATTCCTTGCAGTACCCTTCCCTGATTTCATCCTTAACAACATCCCCTCCAATATCTTCACCAAAAGCCCCCATAAAAAAGAAAAAGAAAAAAAAAAGAATCTTAAAGACATAATTAATATAGGAAAAAGAAGATATGAAAACAGATCAAGAATTGCAAGAAAAGTAGAAAGAAGTGCAAAAGATTATACCTTGTGGGTGTTTCTCCATGTTATGGGAATTGAGAGGAGAGAGAAGAAGAATTATGAGAGAGAAATGTGGATGGCGTTGAACAAGTGGGGAAGAAGGGTGAATGGTCCGGATGCCACGTGGCAAATTCCTGTCCATTTGCAGGCAACTCGCTTTTCTCACCACTGTGAAGCTCCTTTTCATTGCCATCAAACTGAAAGATGAAGCAATTGAAATTTGAAGTATTAATTCTATATATTTTTGGGATTTATATAGTACTTATAAGAAGTATAACGATATTAAGCATAGATAGTTTTGTTAAAAGAATAAATTAGTTCAATTTTAAATAAATAATGATGTTACACTTGTAATTCATCAAGCTTGAAAAAAATATTAGGTATTATCGTATGTTAAGAAGAAGATATTTAAATAATCACAAAAACTCCTGTGCACCAGGTGCACGGATCTAAGATCCGTGCAATCGGGGTTGATCCGACCCGAATCCGTGAATTTTTAATTTTTTTTTTCCAGATTTTTGTCCTGACCTTTATGTTATAAATGTATGATCTTTACGTTATAAATGTGTGACCTTTATGTACAACTAACTTAGGAAAAATCTTCATTTTTTTCTAAGTTACAGTACATAAAGGTCATGATAGTTGTACATAAAGGTCACACATTTATAACATAAAGGTCACACATTTACAATATAAAGGTCACAACCTAAAGCAAAAAAAAAAAAAAAAAAAAAAACAAATTCAAAAACACGCGGATCCGGGTAAAAAACTGGGTCGATCCGACCCGGATCCTCGAGTTTTTAATTTTTTTTAATTTTTTTTTCCAAATTTTTGTCCTGACCTTTATGTTATAAATGTATGACATTTACGTTATAAATGTGTGACCTTTATGTACAACTATCTCTACCTTTATGCACTGTAACTTCGGGAAAATATAAAAATTTTCAACACAATTTGTACTATATACCTTTATGTGATATTAATGTGACATTTATGTTATATTATGTCACATTTATATACAAATATTCTGACCTTTATGCATCTTTATATATTATATAAAGGTCAAAATATTTGTACATAAATGTGACATAATATAACATAAAAGTCGCATTGATATCACATAAAGGTGTACAGTTCAAATTATATTAAAAATCTTCATTTTTTTCTAAGTTACAGTACATAAAGGTCATGATAGTTGTACATAAAGGTCACACATTTACAACATAAAGGTCACAACCTGAAGCAAAAAAAAAAAAAAAAAAGGCAAAATTCAAAAACACGTGAATCCGAGTCAAAAACTGGGTCGACCCGTATTGCATGTGCACCAAATGCACACAAGACCAACTCTTAAATAATATGGTTAACGTGATTTTGTAGTCACATCTATTAAGTATTTATTTAATTCTTCACTTATACTATTATTTTGAAAATTTATTTAATTTATGTTCATCGAAATTTTTACTATACAAACATATCTAAACATATGAAACTAATAAAAAATAAAAAACAATATTAGAAAACAAAGTCCGAATTTCAATAGAAGCAACAAGACTAGGGGTGGAAATCGAACGGATCGGATCGGAAATAGGGTGTTTCGGAAAAATTCCGAAAATTTTCGGAATTGAAAAACCAATTTCGATTCCGAAATTTTCAGAACTATAAAATCCATTCCAATTCCGATTTTTCGGAAATTTCGGAATTCGGAAATTTTGGACTTTCCGGAAAATTTTCAGAAATTTTATCATTAAAATAATAAATTTATATAAAATGTTATCATTTTTAATGAAATTTATGATATATTTACCTTTGAAATTAGATATTCACTTTTTATTTTATATAAAAAATATATGATATATTTACTTATTATATCTTGTTATTTAAAAATCGGAAATGCTGTCTATTATCTTTTGTCTATTACGAAAATGTTTGAATCATTTACAACATGAACTATTGGTCTAGTGGTAAGTTTCGGATTAAAAATATTCGTTTCAAAATCGGAAATTTTCAGATCGGATTCGACGGATATCGGAAATTTCGTTCCGATTTCCACCCCTAAACAAGACTAAAAGAACTAAAAGTGTAGTAACAACAACAAGAGAGATCATGTGCAACACATGTGCTCTCTACTAGTGTTTATATTCTCTACACTAGTGTGTATATATAAACAACAATGATATTGTAGAGGGGAAAAATACATTTTCGTCATGTCCTATAACTCGTGTTTTAAATTAGTCATGTTTAATTCAAAAAAATCAGCTTTAATCCTGTAATTGCCAAAATTATGCAATTTTTAGTCATTTTTCCATCAGAATTTCTAATGGACTTTTCGACCGTGACTCACATTCACCACCTTCTTTTTTTCCCAATCAGAGTTAACGATGTGGTATGTTTTGCTGATTTGGAAATGAAATTGTATTTTTTTTAGTACCCTTAAATGCCACATAATGTATAATTAATAAAAATACAAATCTATACCTATAAAAGTAGGCTTTGACTCTCTCAAATCCCGCAAACTCAACATTTTAGAGATATTTGCGGCTGCCACGTGTCTATCCCTCCCTGATTTCACAAGCGCCATGTGTCTCCCACGTCCCACTCAAACGTTTCTTTCCGTTCTACATTTCTTCTCTTCTCTCTCCCACGCCTCAAACGTTTCTTCTCTTCACGCCTCAAACATTTTGCTTTTCCACATTATTCTGCTGCATCTCTTTCAGCTTTGTTTCCTTTTGTTTTTGGCAAGTTTTCAGCTCGGATCGTCCCTTCGGCGCCGCCTCCGCCGTAGATCGGCCGACGAAATCGTGGCTACCTTTTCTCTCCTCACCGTTTTTTCTCTTCTCTTCTCTTCTCACTTTCTTCCCCGTTTTTGTTCAATTTATACATCAAAATGAAGCTCTCACCGAGCCCGTCAAGAATCTGGGCTCGGATTTCCGATCGGCCACCGCCTTCGCCGGCAACAACCAGTCAAAGTTTCGGTTTCCCCCCTCTCTTCCTCTTATCTTTCCTCTCTCTTCCCGATTTTCTCTCTCTCGTCGGTCTTCCTGCTGCCGCCGCCGGTGTGTTGTTGTGGGTGTGGGTGTGTTGAGGCGGCGCCATATGTGGCGGCATCGTGCGAGTGAGTGGCCGGCGCGAGGAGCACCGGTGTGATGTGCGTGTGTACGAGTGTGTTCGACGGGGTGTGTGTGTTAGTGTGAGGTGGGCGGCGCTGCAGCGCTGCCGTGTGGAGTCGGGTGGCGCTTGGAGCAATATCGTCGTGCATGCAGGTGTGTGTCTGTTGTGGGCCGACGATGTTGTGTCCCCAGCGTGTGAGCCACGGCAGCGAGAAGCGAGGGGCAGTGGCGGGGTGGGTTTGGGGGAGACAAGGACCTCCCTACAATTTTCAATAGTACAGGGACCCAATTGCAAATCCTAGGATTTTAGTTTATTTACGTTTTGGTCCTTGAGCTTTCTAAAATTTCACTTTAGCCCTCAAACTTTTAAAATTTATGTTTTAACCCCCAAAAGTTTTCAAGCTTTTGACTTTGACCCCCAAAACTTTCGAAAATTATATTTCGATCCCTGAGGTTTTGAAAATATCAAAAAGGACCCCCAAACTTCTTTGATTTTATAAAAATGCCCCTAGTCAAAGTCAACCTTTTTTTCCAAAATTTACGAAAATGCCCCTATATCTTTAAAAGCTCCATTTAACTCGTTTCTCTTCCATTTTAGCTTGTTTTTTCACCTATCAAACCCTTATCAATCCCTCTTCGACCTCATGACCTCTAAACCTTCTTTCGATCCCTTTTCTCTGATGTTTCTTTTTCGAGAGAGTTCTTTTAAGAATACGAACTTATTATAATAAGAAACTAATAAACATCGTTTGCATGTGTAGGCTATCGCATTTAGGATCGATCGTAGGCTTAGAACTCACGTCACACGCTGAAAACACCACCGAACAAGGTGGGGGTAACTTCTAAACTTTAATCGTCTTTACATTTTCGTATTTATTGTGTAATGATGATGACCAAATGCATGTATGTAAACCGATGTCATTGAATTGCTAGTGATCGCTATAAATTGTTGAACTTTATGTACCTTGGGTTACGTGTTGTGTTTTATATGTTCATGCATACGATATGATTATGTTATACGAGGACGAAAGTCCACAATCATCAAGAGGGACTAATGGTCCGTAAAAAACATCACGGAGGGACTGGTGGCCGTAAAAAGCACCAACGGTACTGAAACCGTTCATAGGGTAAGACGGGAAATACCCGCACCTATATGATGTTATGTGCAGTGCATTTTATGTGCCGTGTTTAACTGTTGTTCTGCTTTATGATTGATTAATTTTGAACGATAACTAATTAATGAACTTAATTATACGGATTTATCTCCACGAGTGTATTCAACGCACTCACCCCTATATGTACTCACACTATAGGAAATGACGAGAATTAAATACGCAGAGAGAGAGGTGTCATATCAAGTTTCCCTTTTGTTGTTGTCCAAAATTTGATGTCTCAAATGATATTTTTGTGTTTCACGTTTGTAAAACTACACTGTTTCTTTTCGATGGATCCTGTTTGTATTCCGCTACTATGTGTAACATGTTTTCTTCTAGCGACATGCCAATAGATTTGTATATGTAAGTTGTAAGTTTTAACTGATCACCGCAAATTCTGATTCGTATATCGTTTTAAGCTCTTACTTTTTTATTATATCTATGAAATTTAAAAATGTATGCTTCTTTCCCTCTTTTCCTGCACGCCACAAGGAAAACTCTGATATTTTAAAGTATGAAAACGGGGCGTGACAGTTTTCATTCAGTTGTGGACTTCGGATGAATTTCACAATATTTGATTTATTAATTTATTTTTTCTCATTTGTTACTGTCATTATATCTAAGTTACCTGATTAAAGATATAACTTTTTCATGGTATTTACGACAAATTGTTATTGTCTTATATATGTTTTGAGATGATTTTCACAAGATTTATGTGTGTGGCATTTGTGTAATTTATAAATATCGGGGTTTGAAGATATTTTTTGAAAGTTTTCTACGACTTTTTTCTATTTAAGTATGAAATTCAAGGTTGAGTTGACTGAATCGTGCATAACTGATTTAAAACTTTATGTGTTTGCTTATAGACTACTATGATTTGTGCATTTGTCTGTTGATTGTAGTTGGTTTGATTAACTTATGTTGATTTAAATCAGATCATTGCCAAATAGGGTGATTATTTTGTTCTGTATGATTCATTCATTCTTTTTTAGAATGAAAATGGGATGAAGGTTGATTACTATAGAGTATGGAATCAAGTATGTTCTAAGTTGGTTGTTGTCATCCTCGATGGTGTCGATAATAGTTGGATTGTGTGTTCATCAATCTTGTCTCTTCTGGTTTACATATATTGTTCTTATAAACTTTAAACTTTAATCAGTAGACATTTTAAACAGATTCAACTACTCTTTGGTTAAGAAACCTGGATTCCGGGTCCTTAAAACTTAAAGCTGCTTCAATAACTATTGTTTCTTGTGTTTCACATATAGTTAATCCTATAAGTAGTTCTTATGTTGTAGCTATGGTATTTTATAAACTTCACTTGGTTTTCCTTGGGGAAGTTAAATCTAGCTTCTTTTTTTTTGAGATGGGGATGGAGCTCAAGGATCTCATTTTCTCCACCAATTCATCGTAAAGTCAACAACCATTTGGTGCTATACTCTCACGGCCACTTTGAATGGCTCAACATCGTTAATCAATACTATGTTGGTGCGAACAATTCAATTTATGTACTACATTGTGTTTTAATATTTGGAGTTTTTAAGTGTTATTCAACTTAATTGTGTTTCTTTATTGCTCTCAACTCTCAAGGCTGAAGGCGACAACTTATAAATTATGGTCAAGTTGAACCGTCATTCATATGGATAAGAGTTCAAAAATACCATATGAAAGAAACCGACATTCAAAATAGTGTCCTCCCTTAAAATCATTTTATTTATGAAATGTTAAAAAATTAATATCAATTAAATACACACTACTCTACAAAAAATAAGTGCTTTGAAAAAAATAAATATGTAAGTTACAAATGCTTGGAAGAGATTGCTAATGTTGTATGTCTTTTTCTATATGAAATCTTTGGTTACAAACTTGAATAATAGTTTTTGTCCAACATTTCAAATTGGAAAAGAAAAAAAAAAGGTAAACAATAATGCTCTTGCAAAACTAATGACATTGACAAAAAATAGGTGCTAAAAAAACTTAGGATATGTTTAGATTGGTACGTATATAGATTTGCAAGTTTAAAAGTTGATCATATCGAGAATTGTGGAAAAAATAAATGATGTTTTATTATTTTATTTTAAAAAATAAAATATTTTTAATGGCAATTGTAAATTTTTTTGGATGAAGTAGAAAAAAGATATTAGAGTTATAGAATTCTACAAATTAATAAATAACATGATTATAATATTATTCATTCAAAATGCGGATGGGCACATCAAGTCCAAGCACCACCTTAAACCATTGAAAAATTGTAATAAAACATTACAACAACAGATGTAACAATTGGTTAAGATTAATAAAAAGAACACAAAAAAAAAAAACAATTACAAATGAAATCATTATGTAAACCTGATAAAAAGAGCATTCAAAGGCACAATTGGAACAAAACAGGTGCCTTCAAGCGATAAAAATGAGATTTATTCTATACTTTTTAAAGAAAGATATGAAAATACATAATACAATAGTTAAAACACCTATAAAAAACTAGCAATTAACAATGTTGTACTAAAGATCAAATGAAAAAAAACAATGAGAAAGATTATTTTAAAGATATAGAAAAAAATATCATACATAAAAATAAATCAACAAACACTTATAAAATAATATTACTTATAAAATAAAAATTAGATAATTGTTAAATGAAGTCCGTGCATTGCACGGGTTCAAACCTAGTTATTTAAAAAGGAAAAGAACACAACTCCTTCTCCATTGTCTTGGCCAACATTTGTCTCCTCTGTCTGTCTCTCCTTTTGCGGCTTCGTCTGATATAATGTTGCGTATTTGTGTGTGTTTTGTATTATGACATGGAGTCGCCATTGAAGCCTTGGAAAGGGCTGCAAATTGATAGAGAATGTGATTGTAGGGTTTCAAGATCTTATAGAGATAAACTAGAATTTGATTAACTTTTGATATTATTATTCTTTCTTTATTAATTTTATGTTATTTGGCATTTTTTTAGGGTATTATAAAAAATATAAATTTTTCTTCCAAATCATCAAAATTTACCACATCATCAACTCCGATCAAAAATAAATTAATTTGAGGGCTAGTGTGAATCACGTGCAAAAAGTTCACCAAAATTTAGAAATTCCAATGGAAAAGGAAATAAAATTAGACAATTTTTACAATGTAGAACTAAAATTGATTTATTGAATTAAGAAGTATTGGTTTCTAACACGAGTCCTAGAGAAGAACAAAAAAAAAAAGGATTTTCCTTTATTGCAGAGGCTATTATGGTCATTTCTCAAGCGGGAAGGACACAGACATGAAAACCATTATCCAGATCAAACATATGAGGAAACAATTACAACTTATTAATTAACACAATTTCCTCATACTTGACAACCTCCATAAAGAAGAAATAACAACACATGCAAGTTTCAGAATGTCAACACAAAGAGCCATGAAATATATTTTCAGATGATTGAGAAGCAAATTCTTCAGACCATATATCATTTGTGCTTCAAAGCAATTGGAGCTAACAATTGAAACATTTGAAAAATAATAGGATTTTGTTCCTTTGTCCCAAGTAACTCAAGCATCAACTCAAGTGTGGACGCCAATGGGATGAATCCTCTCGCGTTCATTTCCTCAAATAATGTTGCTGCATACTTATATTCCCCACTCCTCAAAAATCCTTGGACTATAATGTTGTAGGTGACTGCGTTTGGGAGCAGATTCACCTGTTTCATTTTCCACAAAAGATGTTTAGCTTCCTCCATTTGCCCACTTTGGCAACATCCATCGATCAAGATATTGTAGGTTACCCTATCAGGTTCCAATCCTTTTGAAGGGAGATCATCAAATATAGCTTTAACCATGTGGCGTTTTTCAGATTTGCAGAATCCAGTCATGACAATGTTGACATAGGTTATATGAAGATGTTCTCCTTTGTGCTCCAATGCACCCAACAACAACAATGCTTGTTCAACATGCCCATTC
This sequence comes from Scutellaria minor, assembly GCA_954870855.1. NCBI lineage: Eukaryota > Viridiplantae > Streptophyta > Magnoliopsida > Lamiales > Lamiaceae > Scutellaria > Scutellaria minor. The sequence goes on along the minus strand of OX940728.1, from coordinate 2,514,194 downwards.
TCACACAATCCATTCAACAAGATACAATAAGTGTGAAAATCTGGTTTTAGCCCGACAACTTGCAACTCATCAAAAAACTCTACTGCATCAGAACATTTGCCACATAGAAACAATCCCTGCAACATAGAGCTATATGTAACCACATCTGGTTTTAACCCCTTACTTGGCATCTCACGGAAAAGATGAATGGCATCGCCTATCTTCTTTTTCTTGCAATATCCATTGATTAATATGGAATAGCTGTGGTTATTAGGAAGAATATTCTTACAACCCATTGAATCAAAAATATTCCTAGCTTTATCTACTTGTCCTTGCAGACAATACCCATCCATCAACGCATTGTAGGTGACAACATCAGGAACCACATTTTGTTGTATCATGATGTCGAGGACATGTTCTGCTTCATCCACCAATCCCTCCTTACAATATGCATCAATAATAGCAGTGTATGTGTTGACATTAGGATAGATTTTGCAAGCTATCATCTCCTTCAATAATTTCTCAACTTGTCTCCACCCACTAATACTAGATAAACCACAAATCAGAGTAGTGTAAGTGAATATATCAGGTCTTATGCCTTTTTCAGACATTTCGTCAAAGAGCTTCAAGGCAGAGTCAATCAATCTATCTTTGCACAAAGCATCAATAACCATGCTATAGATGTGTTTGTCAGGCTTACAACTTCCCTTTTCCATTGCTCTGAGAAATTTGGCGGCCATTGCAGTGTTACCAGCCTTGCAAAGTCCATCAACCACCGTTCCAAAAGCAACACTATTTACCTCACAAAGCCTTTCTCTAACCATCTTCTGAAACAATTTCTGCGCTTCAGAAATCTTGTTTTCTCGAAACAAACCCTTTAATAAGGTGTTATAAGTGACTGCATCAGGAACACAACCACGCTTGAAGAACAAACCAAGAACAGAAAACCCATAATCAACCCCGTTATTAAGACAATAGCTGTTGATAGCTATACTCATATTGTACTCATTAATTGGAATCCCCAAATAGCAGAAATCTTTGAAAAGGGAAATGGTAGCATCATACTCTTTCAAATTTAGCACGGAAGAGAGTAATTGAGTAAATGCTTTGACAGAGGGGAGAGGCCTCATTTTGGTCATTTTATCAAACAGAATGAGCGCATCATTCAGCCCATTAATATTTCCAAAATCCAGATGCCTTTTATCACGGGAATCGCGATTTGCATCAGACTTCCTACTGAAATGACGAAGTAAGGAGTGAGAGAAGTTAACAGATTGAAATGAATTGATGGCAGAAGGTAGAAATTGCGCCAAGGAAAATCCCCTTGCCTTTGTCTTCATTCTTTGATGAGAGGGGGGGGGGGGGGGGGGGGGGAGGTGAGAAATTTGAATTTTTTTTCGGAAAAGAAAATCAAAGATTTTTGTTGGAATTTCATAAACTCTAGTTTTTCGATTTTATTCTAAGTTTATGTCCGAATTAAGATTTTGGATTTTAATGTGGCAAGGGACAATTTATCATTCGATAATCTATTAGGCCCGTTTCCTTTGAAGGTTGGGATTGATTGGTTTGATAATTTTCGTGGGCTTTTACTGTTCATAAAAGACAAAATATCATTTTTTGAATGTTTGGTATGTAGGTTTTGTGATAGTTTGAGTTAAATTTATTGTTTACTTTGAAGGATTTTGAGTTTGTAAATCTAGGTTTAATTTAAATTTGATGTTTGCTTTGTGGATTAGGACTGATAAAAAATATGAAAAGACGATTATGCCCTTACTTATAATAATTCAAAAAACATGAATTAAATTAATTATATATATATATATGTTAAAAGATTAAAAAATAAGTTAATATATATATATATATATATAATTTAATATCCCAAAATTTAATAATTTAAAATATTAAAAGATTAAAAAATAATTTAATATATATATAATTTAATATCCCAAAATTTAATAATTTAATAGTTTAAAAGATTAAAAAATAATTATATATATATATATTTAATATCCCAAAATTTAATAATTTAAAAGATTAAAAAATAATTTAATATATATAAAATTTAATATCCCAAAATTTAATAATTTAATATATTAAAAGATTAAAAAATAATTTAATATATATATAATTTTACTAATAAAAAACTCATGAATTAAATTAAATGAAGAAAAAATGAAGGCATTTTAGGGAAATTGAAAAATAAAATAATAAACCCACTAAATATGGTGGGTTTATAAACCCACCAATTATCATGCATAATCCTACAAATATGTCCGGGCCGGATAAAAATATACTCGGGTCCAACATAATTATCTGGGCTTCAAACCCCTGTAGCGAACATAGGTTTAAGTTGGTTTATAAACTCAAACCAACCCAAAACCACTTACCAAATGACCCCTTAGTTTCAGTAATCCTATCCTATCATATTGTACCGAAGTTGTCAATAATTTTATTATTATTATTATTATTATTATTATTATTATTATTATTATTATAACGTTTAGTAGAAACAAAGTATACCAAATATTTACAGTTAGGGATATAGTCGAATTGAGTCGAACCAAATTATTGAGAGTTTGGGTTATTATTGAATGCATTGGAACCAAGGATGAAAATATCCATATCGCATGTCGTATCGCAACTTTGATTTTATGGATATATCGATATCGTATATCGATATCGCAAAAAATTGAAACAAATTATGGAAACTCTATTAAAAAATTGGAAATTTTACATAAGATTTTACAGACTATTATAACATCCAAAAATACATATATTTAATTTGAAATCTCAACAAAATAACATGTTTACAACATACATATAAATAATAAACATACAAAAACGTTACCAAAATTGACATTTATTCAAAACTGCCAAATCTCTAGAGCCAAAATGATGATTTATGAGGTTCAAAAATAACAGGTGCAATGTTATATTTGTCTAAACAATATTGGTACCAACTCATCACATTTGAGGGAGTGGATAATTAAATACGTTTTGAGCACTTCAATCAAACTGTGAACTCCCGTATGTGTCATGGGTATATGATTCTTGAGACATGTCATTTTGGTTGGTGCCCAATTATATGATTATATCTACTAGCTATGTGCATCAAATTTATCTTTAGTCAAAAAATACATATTTTGTAAAAAAATCTCGATTTTTGGATGGATATGGATATTTTGCGATATATCCGCGATATATCTGGATTTTTTTCCAATTTTACACTGAGACGGACGGATATGGATATGGATATGGATATTTGCGATATATCCGGGATATATCCAGGATATTTCGAAAGAATTTTTTTACCCCCTATATCCATGTCGCAACCTTCAAAATACGGATATATCACACGAATATCGGGATATTTTCATCCTTGATTGGAACTCAACTTAGTTAATACATTCATAATTTACTAGGTTATTTTAGATTAATTGAGTCCAAATGAGATTAATAAATATAAATTATTAATTATATTATTCATTAACTCATAAACAAAATAAATTATATATTCTTAAAAATTGTAATATATTATCTAAAATTTATAATTTAATTATAAAATTATCTATAAAATATTCCTATATTTATTCGAGAAAAGATATAAAAATATATGTCAAAATGTCAAACATTAGTGTTACATTTTACAACTTAGCTTACGAACTTTCCAACGAACAACTTGAATTTGTTTATTTATTTTAACAATTATAGTAAAAGTTTTCAACTGAACTTTTATTGAATCAAATTCCAAATTGCTTACAACTCACAAGCAAGGATGAAAATATCGCGAAATATCACAGATATATCGCGGATACGAATATTGCGATATGGATATTGGGTGTTAATGTATTTCTTTCTGGGTATCGCGGATATATCGCAAAATATCGCAAATTATTGTTATCGGTATCGATATCGGTTCAGTGTAGTACAAAATTGGATGGAAATCGGGAAATATCGCGGATATATCGCAAATTATTGCATATATATCAAAATTCGCGATTTTGATTCAAAAAATTGAAAATTGTGATTTTTTTTTACTTTGTATTGTGTATTTTTTTTTATAGTAGAAGGAATATATTCATATGTTCCTGACACCTTTGAAAGTTCACCATTTGGTTGGAGTACTCAAGATGTTTTTCATCACCCACCTCCTCAAGAAATGTCGTATGGAGATCAAAATGAGTATCAACAATATGATTGGATTAGTATACACTATCCAATTCATGGTGAAGAAATGTCGTATGGAGATCAAAATGAGTATCAACAATATGATTGGATTAGTATACACTATCCAATTCATCGTGATGAGTTGATATCAGTACTGTCTGGACAAAGATGACATTTCATCTACTATGTTTGAACCTCATGGGTCATCTTTTTGATTCTAGTGTATTGTATCATATAATTTTAGTAATTTTGTATTGTATTATGTAATATATTGTCAATTTTTTTTTATGAAGTATAATATTTATAAAGTTTATTATCTATATGTTAGTTTTAAATATATTATTTTATTGTGATTTTGGGTGGAATATATGTGTAATGATGTGTTAAAATAATCCCTAAAATTTCATATTAAATTTTCAAAATTTTAATAAGATATCCGTCATTTTTTTAATTTTTTTGTGATATCGATATGCGATATCGATATATTCATCGATATATGCGTAAAATTAAAATTACGATATCACTTGCGATATCGATATTTTCATTCTTGCTCACAAGAGACTTCTTTCATTTACATACCTATCCACCCTGCAACCAATTTTACAACAACAATTTTTTTGTATATTTGTAAACTCTAAAAAGATAACAACATTGGTCCACAATAATACTATTTAATATGTACCACAATATGTATGTGTTACTAACTAATAATACTGCACACATTCTACACTAGGGATGTTAAATGGGTGGCAGCTCAATGAGCCAATCTGTTTAAATCAAAAAGAAATACGGTCCAACTTCATAGTAGGTTTAAAAAACTAGTCTATTTAGTTCTGAATTGATAGGACCAACCTGATGGTCTCATCATCTATAAATTAATCTCATTTTCACAAAGTTATACGTAGAATATGATTTATGAATTAATATATCTTACGGATTAAATCTACGAGAAAATAATTTATGAACTATCTTGTTTATAAATTTATAAATTGTCTTGTTAATATAAAAAAACCATATTTTATTAGTTGTCTTGTTTTCCACCTAGAAAGTAATTTCATATATCCTTTAGTAGAAGTAGAACACTTTGTAAGATGTGTCACTCGGATATCTATCATAGATAATCTACATCTTGTGTATTTTGTCCATTGTTTTGTAAAATAAATATATTTCTTGTAAAAGTAAGGTAATATATATATATATATATATATATATATATCAAGAATACACTAACAGTAAAAATAAATATATGTATCGTATATTTGTTTATCATTAGATAATGATATTAAAAGTGAATAAAAAAAATCATCTCATTGATTTCAATAATACAGCCCAATTCAAAATCATTTTAGTTTCATAAACTTTATTCTGGCCACAAACAACACATATTGTCCTAATATTTAAATTTGAATTCATTTCATCATAATAATTAAATCTATATTCTTAATTATATTGATACTAATATATAAATCAAATCTAATATAACAAAATTCATAATATAAAAAATAACGAGAATATAAATTAAAAAGTTTACTTGATTAGTAATCTTAAAGCTTATTTTGTCAATCACAACTGAACATTTTTTCTAGTTTTCTCTAATCTTGTAATATATAGCAACATTTCAATTATAATACATTAAAGAAAAAGTATGAATATACATTTTGACAAAATATATTGTGTGAAGAGCCAATTACCCCAAAAACATAATAAAATAGTGCAAAGAACTTGATCCCTAAAAACCTATAAAACTGTCCACAAGATTTTCTATTTTCTTAGTATATTTTAATCATATTTTATTTCATTAGTGCATATCAGTCAGTTGTATAACTGATAAAACAGATACGAGATTAGAACAATGAAAAATACATATGGAAGGATATCAACCTTGCAGAAACAAATTATATCTCCTGCATCTTGCATCTACCACCACAAGAAAGCCTATTCTAAAGGGTTGCCCTCAAAAAACTCACCAAGTATTTTCTTCGTCGTTTTCAGATGATTGAGAAGGAACTTTTAGGAACATCATTTCTGCTTCAAAGCAATTGGAGCTAACAATTGAAACATTTTAAAAATAATAGGATTTTGTTCCTTTGTCCCAAGTAACTCAAGCATCAACTCGAGTGTGGATGCATTTGGGATGATTCCTTTACACCATTCATTTCCTCAAAAAATGCTGCTGCATCATTGTATTCGCCATTCCTCAGAAGTCCTTGGACTATAACAATGTACGTGACTGCGTCTGGGAACAAATCCTCCTGTTTCATTTTTGATAAAAGATGTTTAGCTTCCTCCATCAGCCCATTTTGGCAACATCCATCGATCAAGATATTGTAGGTTACCTTATCAGGTTCCAATCCTTTGGAAGGGAGATCATTAAAAATAGCTTGAGCCATGTGAAGTTTCTCACCTTTGCAAAATCCATTCATGACAATGTTGTAGTAATTGATATGAAGATGTTCCCCCTCATGCTTCAATGCATCCAACAACAAGAATGCTTGTTCAACGTGCCCATTCTCGCACAGTCCATTCAACAAGTTACAATAAGTATAAAAATCTGGTTTGAGCCCAACAATTTGCAACTCATCAAAAAGCTCTAGTGTGGCAGACCATCTGCCACATAGAAACAGTCCCTGCAACATAGAGTTATATGTAACCACATCTGGCTTCAGCCCCTTACGTGGCATCACACGAAAAAGATGAATGACATCATTTATCTTTTTTTTCTTGCAATATCCATGAATTAAAATAGAATAGCTGCGGTTATTCGGAGCAATATTCTTACTAGCCATAGAATCGAAAACATTCCTAGCTTTATCTACTCGTCCTTGAAGACACTGCCCATACATCAATGCATTGTAGGTGACTACATTGGGAGATAGATTTTGTTGTATCATGATGTCGAATACCTTTTCTGCTTCATCCACCAACCCCTCCTTACAATAGGCATCGATAATTGCAGTGAATGTGTTGACATCAGGATACATTTTGCAAGCTATCATCTCCTTCAATAATATCTCAACTTGTTTCCACTCACTAATACTAGATAAGCCACAAATCAAAGCAGTGTAGGTGACAACATCAGGTTTGATGCCTTTTTTACACATTTCGTCAAAGAGCTTCAAGGCAGAGTCTGTCATTCTATCTTTGCACAAAGCATCAATAACCATGCTATAGATGTGTTTGTCGGGCTTACAACTCCCCTTTTCCATTGATCTGAGCAGTTCGGTGGCCATTGCAGTGTTGCCAGCCTTGCAAAGTCCATCAACCACCGTTCCAAAAGCAACAACATCGAACTCACAAAGCCTTTCTCTCACCATCTTCTGAAACAATTCCTGCGCTTCAGAAATCCTATTTCCTCTAAACAAACCCTTTAATAAGGTGTTAAAAGTAACAGCATTAGGAACATAACCGCACTTGAAGAACCAGCCCAGAAGCGAAAACCCATAATCAACTCTGTTAGAAAGACAATAACTATTGATAGCAACATTCATAATGTATTCATTGATTGTAATCCCAAAATTGCAGAAATCTCTGAAAAGGGAAATGGCAGCATCATACTGTTTTAATTTAACCACACACGACAGTAGTTGATTAAATGCTTTGACAGACGGGAGAGGCCTCATTTTGGTCATTTTATCAAACACAATGAGCGCATCATTCAACCCATTAATATTTCCAAAATCCAGATGCCTTCCCTCATGGGAATTGCGATTAGCATCAGATTTTGTACACAAATAATGAATTGGGATATGAGAGAAATTACCAGATTGAAGGAATTGATGGAAGAAGGTAGAAATTGCGCCAAGGAAAAACCCCTACGATTCATTCTTTTGATGATAGTCAGAAAAGAAAATCAAAGATTTAGACGAAAATGAAGCAGCCGAAGCAAAGGAGAAATGGGAAGCAATCAAGAAACTGGCAAAATTTCGTGTTCCTAAGCTGTATTCTCAAAAGAGTTTCTCCCTCCTTCCCGCTCAAAGTTGCACGTAAAAACGAGCACGGAGGTTAAGAAAAAACTACTTTTGGACACGGAGGTTAAAAAAAAAGTTGTTCTTGTAGTGTTAATGTTGAATAGTAAATGATAATTTTGTAAATTTCATTTGTCATTTTTGGAAGTGTGCAAATCTGATTGGGACGGATGAAAACGGAAAGTGTACAAATCTGAGCGAGACGGATGGAGTATATGTTAGATTTTAGCATCACTATTTGTCAAAGCTTTAGCAATTAGTGGAGTTGTTCGCTTCATTTCAGGCATCTCCAACTGTTGTGTTAAATCAATTTTTTTTTTATTCCTTTTTTTTTTTTTCTTTAAATTTTGATTGTTATTATATTTCACAATTAACGTACCGAATATTAATATTTAAGTTACTTAGATTATATGCAATTAAAATATTATATTATATGAATAATGATAAAAATCATAATTATTTAAATATATTTTAAAATTTTAAATACTACACAAATCATAAATATTATTAAAATGACATGGAATATTTAAATATCTCAACTCAACTGATAGATATCAATAAGTTGTAGATATTAATAGATATCAATATTCATATCCATGAGCTGCATATATCAATATCTATAGAAAAAAATGATCCACTTGTATTAATATTACATATCCTAAAAAATAATATATATCACATATATGATTCATCCCGTAATATATATATATATATATATATATATATATATATGATGAATTTCATTCTTGTTAATATATGATAAACAAAAAATCAAAATAATAATAATAATAATAAATATTATGTTTAGTGTAAAAAAATTAATGCAAACGGCTGGAGATGAGTTGCGATTTTTATATTAAAATAGTGCAAAAGTTGCAGTATTTTTTTTCTTTGTACTGCTGGAGATGTCCTTAGGAGTATTGAGTCGAGTTTTGCTTTAATTTAGGAAACTCAGTTATTATTTTCCCCTTGTTTGAGTTAGTGGTCAAGAGTGTGTTGCTGTTATTTTGCATTATGTTTGCTGAATCTAGTAATCTATTTAAGTATGAGTCCATATAATTGTTAGGCTTCATGATCAACAAAATCGCTCTTGCTTTCTTCATCTTAAATCTCGAAAAGTGCGAAATATCACAAATGTATCATATACTAAACCCTAAATTTATACAATATTTTAAAATAATCTCAAACAACATCAATAATTAATTAATATGTAGTGTGTATTAAGTGCAGTGAAATAGAAAATGAAATATCAAATACATCTGTTACGAGTATGTCAAAACTATGATGAAAAAATTACTCAAAATGTCAAGTAGCCTTTGCAGTTGTAGCCATATTATTTAAATAAGGCATGTTTGCTTTGGGTTTTTGGTTGGGTTAAAGGTATTTAATCAGACTTGATTTTTTGTTTGGTTTGTAGATTGGAAAACCCAAGTTTAATTTGGATACGAGTTAAAAATGATTGAATGTAGATTTATGATAGGTTAAATAAACCACCCAATTTTGGATGATTTATTAAATATTGCGTAAGCCTCATACTATACACCTGGGGTTATGGCAAAAATATCCTTAATATTGGTAAATAAATTTCTTTGACCATTTTTCTTCCAAGTGATTACAAATTGTCCTTGTATAAATAAAATTATCTCCCTTCTAAGTAATTATGAATTGCCCTTATATATATTTTTATTATTTTGTAATAAAAATATTTCAATTAAATTATTATTTTGATTTTGAATTTTAAAATTAAATATAACATGCCATTTATGTTTGGGGGCATTTTGGTCAAGTAAATATAAACTCACAACAAACACTTGATTCAAACAAAATTTTAACATACAAACACATTTCAACAAATACCACAACATTTAAACCAAACATAATATTAAGTCAAACTTACATTAAACATTCAAAGCAAACATATCAAATATCTAACCTCATTTAACATGAACAGTGCACCACACAACAACCCAACTAACTTAACTAACCCAACCAAGATAGTTATAATGTTTAGGGAAAAAAAAAGTTTTTTGGTATTCCAAGTTTGCCTATTATTTATCTTTCATCTTTTGATTTTCAATCCTCTATTTTTAATAAATGCCATTTTTTAGTCATTTAACCTAAACAGAAAATTTTATTTTTAAAATTATAGATTTAAACTAACATAAAAAAAAACTAATTAAGAGAACAATTTTTTTTTTTAAATTGAGAAAACATAAAAACAATTATTTATTTTGTACAATCCGTTTTCCAACACGTAAAAAACGTATATAATTTGTGAAAAATAAATTTGCTAGTTGCTTAATATCAATTATTGTGCTAAAATACTTTATTTTTCATAGTTACAAAACTCTGACTCACGTATCGGGGATGAAAACTAAACTTTTTTAATAATTAATACTAAATTAGATATGTTAGATGAAGAAAAATAAAAAAAAATTATTTTTTTATATAAAATAACAAATAATAGTATGAAATATAAATTTTATTTATGTAAATATAAATTTGTGATTAAAAAAGTCATCAAATCAGATGAAGTATCAACATGTGACTTACCTGTTATAGCAGGTTAAATATTTAAAAAATAACATGTTTTAAACATATAGGACTAAAAAAGGGTAAAAGGTAGATGATGAAAAATCTAATAATAACATTTTAGATGACCTAAAAACCTTTCATCCCAATGTTTTATTTACTTATTGTAGCCATATTATTCACTCTAAATGAAATATTATTTTGACAAAGCAGTACTCATGTTACCCCCAACAACATAATAAAATCATAAATAAATTAATCTTGTGTTGTTGTAGAACCTTTTTAATCGTTATGTATATTTTCAAATCATAATTATATAAATGTTCTATGAACAAATTTTTCATAGGCTTTTCTTGGTCTTGATTTGATTGAACATATTATTTTAAAAAGAATTACACAATGAAAATATGAATTTAAAGAATACCATTAAACTTGCTATTAAATATGCTCTTAGAAATACTAATTAACATAATACTAAATTTATTGTCAACTCTCCTTCACTCCTTGTATATATGTACTGCCATCTTGAAAGACAACATTGTCAAGTCTGCCAATATTTTAATTATATTTCATCCTCCCACATTCATAGAATAATACTGAAATACAAAATACAACTGAAAATTCTCCATCAAACAACAGATGATCTATCAAATTACATTTCACTATACAATATTACAGCACAAGCGAACAGCTACCAATTCTTGATAATGAACAAGGTAAAAATGAACACATATTTATTGACATTTCACAAGACAAATGCAATTTCAACACAGCCCCACTTCTTTTTTGACAAAAATTCTTATGTGAATAGCAAGGGACCAAAATTATCATATAGGTGATATCCTGCATCTAGCACGACAATGCCTGAAAACCTACTCAGAGAATCGGGTATACATGTACGTAAATATAATTCCGAAGATATTTGAAGATGGCGTTGATACTGAAAGTCGAGATACCCAACGGAGCCTATTGTAAAGAGTTGAGCCGAATCAAAATCTTAACGCCTAGGCTCATTTAAGGTCTTGCCCTCAAAAAATTCACCAAGCATATGTTCAAGATCCTCGGGCGTGTATCTGATGTACTTCTGGGGATTCTTACCATTCTCAACCAAAGGCCTGTTTTAAATATCAATAGAGCGATAAGCTGATTGTTGTATCGCATTGCTCAAGAATATTTTAAGATAATGGTTATACGAACACAATAATCTTCCAAAAGATATTTATACAAGAAAGAATAAATATGGGTACTTAATAAAGGGGACGAGGGCACATACCCAAATCGTTTAATGAAGGAACGGTATGCTGGAAGCAAGACTTCAGCAACAGCAAGTCTCAGAGATTCTCGAAGCTCGGTATCAGGGACTGTCCATTGGGATTGTCTTTGATGAAGCTCTTCAAATTGGATATTAAATGTCTTTAATCTAGAGAATGCACAGCAATAATTTAGTCAGATGTCTAGCATGTAACAAGTCAACATTTAGATGCAAAGGGATAATGGATATTTTCTGGAATTAATATATACTAAAAGCACCTGTCCTTGATGATTGCTCTAGAAACTCCACTACTGTTTCCTCCATCAGCACTAACAGCACTACCACCTCCAGATGAAGTCAGGCCTTGAACAGAGAGGCACTGCAGAATCTATCAAGAGAAAGGCAAATAAAATTGCAGTTTTAGGTGGACTACTACATTGCAGCATATTTTTTCAAGATATCAAAGAAAGTTCCTTACAAAGTTTTAGATATCTTATTCAGTCCACTAAATAGTGATGAATTAATGTAGGATCATAGAAATTAAGAGAAATATATGGTCCAAGATATAGATATTGATGTATTACTGTTTCAACCATCAGGAGAAGACAAAAAATAAAGATTATGCATCTATGTTAAGCTTGTCTGAACCTTTCTTCCACTAAATAAGAGAAACACCAATATAGCATGTGAACTACTTGAAGTAATGTAGTCCTACATAATATTGTAGTGCTATTAATTATAAGCTCATTATTAATCCCAACAATGACAAATAGACTCCTTAAAAAAAAAAAAAAATCAAACCCCCTTAAAGATGGGAAGTAGGGGTGAGGGAGAATTTAATCCCTTTCCTTGAAATCATTCTTCATTTGATGATGTCATAAGGTTTTAGCCAGTGCCCACGAAGGGTGGATTCACATTACGAGTCACTTTAAACAAAAACACGAATGATAAAAAAAAAATTGGAATGGCTCAAATTCTGAAAACTATAGCTAATACCAAAATCTAAGACCATGGGACTGTCAGTGCCCTAGTCAACAGCAAGATTTTCATTTTGGACCAGAAATGATACTCTGGTGTGTGTTTTCTCTGAGCAGGATAGTGTTCACAATGCAGGCACAGACATGCTAGGTGTTACAGAATCTACACACTTGATTGTTTGAATGCCAGAGGGATCAAACAAGATGAATGAATTAATTAGCTACCACTTAGATGAAATATCAGCCACATACAGCATACTATTCTACCTACCATCAAAAGAATAGTGGATCACACATAAATTGCAGATCCCTAAGAATTGGGATCCTCATAAAAAGCAATAGTGGAGCTAACAAAAAACAAAAAACTGGTTAACTCAAGTGCATCTTAAAAGGAAAGGAAAGAAAAGCAGAACCTTTGCCCAAGCAACCCGCTTATATTGGTTTGCATGTTGCTGCACAATTCTACGATGTCTCTGAACCCAATCATCCCCTAACAAATCTTTAGCTTCAGACCTACAAGTAACCAGAAAACAAGCATTGATATATACGAGCACAACCACCAACAATGTGCCTAATATATAGATAATTTGCCACGAACCTGCGAACCGATCTGACCATGTAGTGAATGTTGTTCATAAGAAACAAATGAGTCAGAGACACATCTCTATATTGCTTAGATTTCCCATCCAAGTTTGTTTGAAGAGCCTGCATAATTCGCATTGTGACAGCAGCTAGCTGAGAATTTGAGTCATCTCCACTTTCAAATTCTTGGAAAAGTTGCTTCAGAGTGGATTGGTAGCTGCAAAATAATAAAAGATGGTTACATACCTAATACTGCAGCTTTTGCATCAAAAAACAAGAAAGAATACATTCTAACTGGGGATAAAGTGATGAACATTCAGTCACTATACAGAGTGGGTTCTACAACGGCTCAATAAAACATATATATTATAATTGTCGAGGGAATAAATGATGCAGCCAACTAAATATTAAAAGCTTCTCAGACTCTAATCAAGAGAAAATAGTCCACAACTCTTTCTCCATTTTCTATACTTAATTGAAATTAAAAACATCATCATATTAGACGGGTAACAAATGCGAAATTCCATCTCACATAAGACATTGTTCCAAAAATTTTGAGCTATGTTCATCCTTAAGAAGAGTAATAAACATTGTGTAAATTTAGATCCTTTTAATGCAACCGAACAGTGCAGAAGAGATACTCCCTCGATATTTAATAGCAGATGTGCCTTATACTAATTTGTAATGCCAACCCTACTATTTAGGTCACGGAGTAGTAGTCTGGCTATACAACTACTGCAGTAACATACTGGAATGAGTATTCAAAAGATAAGAAGAGATATAATTAGTATCTTACTTAGTCCCTTAGAAAATTAAAGTTACACATTGTAATGCAAGAATGTCAAAGGGGTATTTTGCATCTTTCATGCTATCACTTATAAGTGATAACTTGACACAATATCTAATGATCAATAAACCCAGTAACTCCAAAAATTTAACATAAACACTAAGATTAAGTTAGGTGACTTACTCAAACAAGAATTTCACATAGTTTATCACATAGCTTGTAAGAGGATGGACAGTCCCATCTGCAACAGCAGTTTTAGTAGCATCCTTTTCAACCGCTTCTTCAAAATCGCCAAAGGTCTCTTGTGCTGTTTGAGCAAGTCTTTTTGTCAATCCCAAGGCAGAGTCTCTAATTTCACTGCAAGCTTTACCTCTAAAAAGTGCTTCTATCTGCCAAAATGCAGCTTCTGTGTTAAACTCAATTCGTTTAACAATTCTTTAAAGTCATGTAATGTAGTAAAGCCTTAACAAGCAAAATGATCGTATAAATTACAGCTGTCAAGTGCATGATCTTGATAACATAGTCAATACTAGATGCAAAAAAATACAAAGGGCACAAAAGGAGGGATCTCAGACTGTCGACTACACACTTTTTTATAACTACAAAATAGGTCCCAAACTAATAAGTGAAAAGATAAATTATGATTTAGGATCTACAACTGTCCGTGGAAGACCAAAAAGAAATTCATCATACTTCACAGGAAGCAATCAAAAGCCGATTCAGTATGCTAAATATAGTTGTTGCACAGGACCATGGTACAGCTAGATGCACAAACTGACCTCAATTAGAACATAATAAAATGTGAAAAAGACTGAAGAAAAGCTAGAAAGATTAAAAACTACAGTCATAACCAAACCATGAATCTGATTTGTTGCTCACACATTTTTTATATGATGGCACTTGTATTGAAGGTAATAATTGGCTTATTTAATGGTCAGGCATATGTTGCGCTTTATCATGTAGAACCCCCTAGGGGAAAAAGATAGCCTTTGACTAAACCAGAGTAATTCTTAGAGTGCACTATTAGTAATACAATCTGCCACAGACTTGCCACGACATAATCTGCCAACAGAAACAATGACACAAATTTTCATTAAACCTACGTGATGACTTGAATATCAATTGAAACTTTCAGTCAAATCCAGGCAAAGGTGAGATTTTCACCACTATACTAGCATCTTGTCTCATGATGGTTGCTCTACTGAAATTGCTCCTTACCTCCAAGTGAAGTTCTCTCATAATTTCATACATATCTAAAAGTACAAATAACTTTTCGGGGGATCTCTTGCTTTTGGCAATTGCATCTCCAAAGCTAAGTAACACTGCCACACTTCCAGCAGTAACATCAGCAAAGCATTGATCCATGAGAGAATCAAAGCCCTCAAACATTTGATCACAGACTTTACGTTCTCCAGAGAAAAGCAACTTGACCTGTTTCAGGATTATTGCATTAGTTCCTACAATCAATCAATCTTGATGAAATGAACACAAGCACATTACAACTACTTACAGCAATTCGCATAAAGTGTATCCAATTCCCAATCTTAGCTTCCAATACTTCCCACTGCATCTTTTGGACATCATCTTTGCTAAGTTTTTCCACTCCCAATTTGCGAAGGCTTTCTTCTAAAACTGTAGATCGGATATCCCTACATGGTACAATGCATTTATCATACTGGAGAAAAATAAAACCAAAAAAAAAAAAGAATTACAAAGAAAATGAATGACATGAATAAACCTAAATTGATTTCTCCAGCATACTTGCCAGCTGCTTTGGCTATCCACAGTTATTTAGAGACTGGGAATGATGGCAAAACTTATGCGGGAAAAAAAAAAAAAAAGATGAGCCACATTGGCAAATACTGATTTAAAGTTGATATTCTATCTACCGGTGTCATTTTTGAGTCACTCACAGACCTATTTATAACTCTGATGTTTGTAATATAGGAAAATATGATCTTCTGAGAAACAGGAAGAAAAACTTTTACCACCACACCAGCTACTGAGCAGAATATAGATATGTTACCTATATATCTTCTGTAACTGCTGTTGATTCCCAGCTTGTACCATCTGTTGTACTAAATCATGCAACAAAGGTAAAATTCGAGGTGGAATTAGAGTTGGTGTAGTATATACAGAATTTTCCGTTGTATTTTGTTGATGATCAGGATGACCATGGGATGATGGAATCTTGCCACTTGATTCGCCAGGTGATCCTGATGGTCGCATAGAATTTGGGAGACACTCAAAAAGTCTTTCAGGTTCAATGGGTTTGCTGAAATTAAGAAAATTCAAGGAGAGCACAAAAACTTAACATGCAAACAAATACTGCAATACACTTGCTTCACATATAATGAATGAATTTAAAAGAAACAAGCAGCAAAACTCAATCATGAAACTGAAAACAAGTGAAATAGGGTGGGATTCCCAAGGAATGATACTGTGCTAAATCATGAAAACCATAAGGTGTAATATAAAGGCTGGTAGAAAACGTAACATGTTATGATAGAATACTTCTAGAAGAGACACTTATTTGTCCAGAATTATGTTGTGCCTGTTCATCACTTTCAGAACTCTAACATTGATTAAGTTATAACCAATTTAATTTTTTTTGGAGATGTACAGAACTGTGGAGTTGACAATATCATAATGAGTACAAGTGCTCCTGTTTACCTGATGTGGGACGTTTGGATTATGTTGAGTTAAAGCTGACTATGACAATGGCCATTAATCAGAATATTTAGAGTGAAGATTATGGTTAATCCAACAAACATCTCAGAAAAGGGACAACATACCTGTAAGATGACAAAAGTTGTCTGAACTCCTCTTCCAGCTTTGATATAGCCTTGGCAAGTAAACTATTTGTGTGGTTGAGCACTCCATCACTACTCTTAAAACTTTTGTTGTTGCTGAAAAATTGGATATTATTCCTTAGCTGATCAATTGCTTGAAGATAACTCTCTAAGTCCTCATGTGGCCCTTTAAGTATTTTAGCCTCGGCCTGTGGACAGATGTTAACAGAAAATGTGAATAGGAGAAGAAGATCAAAAGCAGTGGTCCCAGATAATAACTTGAGTCCCTAAATAGAAGAGAAAGGATATAATCAAAGTATAGAGGGGGATATAACAATGTATTTTGAACCCTATTGAGTTTTTAAGCAACCGACTATCTCCCTGAAACTAAAAGATCTTAAGTAAAAAAATTGGTTATAAAAAAATGCTGCTAGCCAACTCTTTTTTTTTCCCCCTAAAATTCTGCTGAATTAAAACCCAGTTTGCTATGAAGTGCACGCCCTCACTTCATAGTTAAATGTAGGCCAAGTAATATATTTGTAAATAGAGTTAGCATAAGAGTTCATTCTTATGTTACATGTGCCCTTAGTGAATCAAGACAATTAAGGGTGAGCTTTGAACATGGGTTTTTTAGAACAATTTATTTTCGTCACCTTCCTAACACTTAATGAACCAACATATTTTCTATTGGGTCGTTACCTATTCCAAATGTATCAACTTATTTCACTACTCAATTTCTCATTCAATTCCACTAAGCATAATCTAGTAATTTTACAACTCATGTACTTTATCCACATAGCCAAAACTGGATCAACTACTTTTCACATCTCAAAATATTCTTGTGCAGTAAAAAATTTCACCAACTGGACAAAGGCATAAAACTAGAAATAGTCATCATGTAGCAATGACTGTCCTAGAATCCCATGGAAGCACACCATTCCCTCAGGATATCTCCAACTAAAATTAGGGACATGGAGTTCGGTGATATTGTCGGCATTAATTGTGAAGGCATATGAAATTTATCCAGAAGATGGTCAACATGGCTCCCTCCAAAACACTCCAGAATAAGCAAACAAGAACAAAATATTAGACATTATGTGGAATCTCACCTGGCGAGAAAGATCAAATTGTGACAATATGACATCAGCAGCCTTCAGAGTCTTATCAATATTTTCATGAGCTCTTCTAATAGCATGTGTTCTAATCTACAAACGAAAATGTATATTGAGTGAGAAACAGTACGAAATACAGCACCAGCCTATACAATTGAAATTTCCAAGTAAAAAATGTTATATGTTTCCACTCAAAAATGTTTATGAACACCAATCAAGAAATAACAAGTGAGGCCAAAACAAACATAGGTCAACATAGTAATTTAGATTCTTCTTTTCGAGACAAAGGCAAGTAAGCCAAAATGATAGAAAATATAGTCTGTAGTGAAAATTAGGAGGCAAACTAATAAAATTTTGAATTGAAACTCCAGAAAAGAACTGTATAGACTGCATCAGGAAGTTAATCTGTTTCCTATTGATGAGTAATCGGCTAATCGCTAAAATAACAATTACAAGTAAATATTTCAAGTTTTTCTCTTATATTTCTCATCATTTTTCCAAGATAAATCATGACCAAAGGCAGATACTAAATAATGTTAAAGGCTCTCACCAAATAATGCTCTTAAAATTATTCATTATTTTGTTCATTTTCTAAAGCTTCTTGCGGTATTAAAAATCAATCAAGCGAAGCTGCAAATGACAACCATTGCACTTAAGCATTCTTTACTATCACCAGTAAATGACACTCCCATCATCCCAATTCGGTGGTTCCATTTTCAAAGGGGGTTAAAGTTTCACATCAATATTTAAATGATACTTCAGGAAAGAAGATTGTCATTATAAGAAACAGGAAAAAATTATGGTGATCCAAATGACAAGTAGAAATCTCATTTTCTGACGGAGAGGCACACTTGATTGCACTGATTAAAACAGATAACAAGTCCAAAACTGAGAGCATATTGATTATAGTAAATGCAGAAATACAGATCTAGGAACTCAAGTCCTACAGATGATATAAGCATTAACTTACACTATAAATATAGAAATGATAACAACAAGAACAATGAAAAAAATAAAAGATTCAAATAGAAGAGCTGATAGGCTAAAAGATTCAGATCAATTGATTCATTTAGTCCCCCACTCTACAAACAGCGGTTATCATAATTAAAAAATATACATAAACATCAATCAAGTGAGAAACTAGATCTCCTTCCTAGTTCATTTTGCATTTCCTTCATCATCTCCATAACAAAATTGAGTTCAAAAATCGCTGTTCATATTTACAAAACAAGGTAACTAACAGAAACAAAACAGATCGATAAAAATTTTGAACTTAGGTACACGAACATCAATCTACAACAAATTGAAAGAAGAAGATAGAAGATAAATACTTGGGTGGGACGCATGGCGGTTTCAAGAGCAGAGAGACGGTGGTCAAAAGAGCCCAAAATTGAGACCATATTATCTGTGATGGACTGGCTCTTAACCAGAGCCTCTCTCATCTGTGCTGCTCTATCACTCAGCACATCCACCGCCACCACGGCTCCTCCGCCGCTTCTTCTCGCCGGAACTCCCATTTCTTTTCTTCTCGGTAGTTGAAGAAAGACTTATGAGAGAGAAAACACGCAGAAAATAGTCAAAAAGGAGAGAGAGAGAGAGAGAGAGAGAGAGAGAGAGTTTTTTGTGTCCGGAGGAAAAGTATTTTTAAAAAATTATAAAATAAACCCATATTTATGGGTATTTATTTTTAAGGTCTATCTGTAGTTCTGTACTCTTTGAAAAGATTATACCTTGGACTTGGGGACTCATATCATGTAATTATATGAATTATAAATATATAAAGTATATAACTTCTTTTGAAAATAGTTAGGTTTATATATTTCATTCAACCTTATTGTTTTCTATTTGTCTCAGAAAAAAAAAAAGTTTTCTATATAGCATTAATACTATGCTGTACAAATTTGAGAGTAATTTGTGATCTTATGAAAATGTTTTATACCATTGCATGTTACATATTGTTTGTGTATGATGGTGATAATTGATTAATTATATCCATTTATATAATAATAGTTAATAAAAAAAAAAACTTTGTGATTAACTAATCAAAAGTATAAAGATCGCGTATTTTCACAAAGACTGAATTTTTATTTTTTATTTTTAAAATCACAATGGAGGAGTTTTGATACTCTGACATTTTAATATTTTTTTAATACTTATATATTTTTCCTTGCTGTTGTGTATGCAGCGATGATTGGATTTTGAAATTTTCATATTTTAATAGAGGAAAATGTAAATATATATAAATATATAGTAGGTGTACTTTTTTTTTTACTTTTTAAGGGTTATCAGCCACACTATATGCCATTTATGTACTTGAGATGATCATTCTGAATTCAAAACTTTGAATATTTAGTCACTTTAAAATATTGAGAAAAGTGTAATATTTGAGTAATCATGCATTTCCAATCAACATTGGAGAGTGATAGTATGTCTGGATTAGGTTTATATGAGTTTTGAGGAAATTGTCTTTGAAGTTTGAAATGGAAATGGAAAAATCTTGATAAAGAAGGAAATTGTATGTTTGTTGTTATATGAGATTGAATATAATAGTATTATAGTGTAAATATCTATGAAAAAATGTGAATGATTGTAAGTTGCAAATGTGTTGGAAATGGAAAATGAAGGGTTGGGTTAAATTTTATTGAAAATTATAAATATATGTAGTTATAATAAGTATGATTAATTTGAATTGGAGATTTAGATTTTGCATCTTAAAACAAACAAGAATCGAGTATTTTGACATCTGAAATCACTAGTGTCAAATTCAAACCAAATGTACCCAAAAAGACTACTTTCACTTTTCCATTTTCCTATAAAAAAATAAATAAAATGTATATTTGTAATAATAGTATATCTGTACTTCTAGCTATTAATTGATTGTTGAAATATCATCTACACAAATTATAATAGGGGCAAAAATAAATAGATTATAAAGATGAAGGGGCAAAGAGAAAATATGAAAGAGTAGTGAATGATGAGGTGGCCTAGTGTTAGTTACCAATGCCTTTGGACAGATATGAAGTCATTGCCATGACAGGGTGGTCTACCTTCCCTGTACTAATTTTATTTAATTATATTTTTTCTCAACACACTTTGTTAAATTATTAACAGAATTAATATTTATAAGCCAAATAAATTTATTGTTTTATTATTGTGTGCTCACCCCACTTTTTGCACTACAAACTAGCTCCAATATAAATGATCATCTGGTTATTAAATGTAAACTTATAATTTCCTCAAAGGACAATATTAATCACGGTTTTTACATAATTCCAAATTTATGAGTCACAACATATTAGAGCTAGTAGATAGTCTCGATGAGAATTATCTTTTATAAATGTATCTTCACGTCATGGCCATGTTTATTTTATCGTAAATGAGGATATAATTTCAATTTATTTAATCAATACAGAGTAAAATTGATACAAGTATACAATACTAATAGTTAAATAATATCATAAAGAAGATCTACATTCACATATATTGCTCGATAAATCCGTTGTGTATATATTCATGTTCATTGTTCATTTATACTACTATTTACTTTGTTAATAAGCCAGAATTTGATCAAAAACTTAATCAAATTAAACCTGCAAAATCAACCTTGATAGAACTATAAACCCTAGCTTTGATGTATGAGAAAATAAGCAAATAATCAACGATGAAAATATCAAGATTTAATGTGGTTTAGCCAAGAAAACTTGGCCTACATCCACATGAGAGAAAAAAGAATCAATCCACTAAGAATCAAGCAAGTACAGATCAAAAACATCAATTCTGCAGATTTAGGGTTTTATAGGCTTAGAACCCTAATCTAAGATCTCACTCGATTCTAATCTATCCAAGTGAATTTTGGCAATTTAGATGTTCCTCACACCCTCAAAGAAAAGCCCTAAGATCTATTTAAAAATCGGATAAGATTCATGGCTCAATTTTCGCGATTTCAACATAGAACCCTAACAGCAACCTTAAGTCGGTCCATGCACAACATCCATGTAGAGCCCAGTTCGACTAGAATTCGACCGGTTCCGTGAAAACGGATTCCAGTTTTAAGCTTAGCAGATCTTCTTATACCTTTCTCAGCTTGCTTGAGTCACCAAATCACAATTCTCCACCTTGATTCATCGAAGATGAGAGTCTTGTCTCACTCCATTTTAATAGGTTTTAGAACCTGTTAATCCCATGCACGAACTTGGATTAAGTTCATGCAATGAAGAAATTTTGAACTGCATACTGGTTTGGTGAACATGTTAGCTGGATTATCATCTTTGCTGATCTTCTTGACTCCAATTGATCCATCTTCAATGATAAAATTTAAGCAGGGTTGCCAAAATAACTATTCATCTAAAAAATAACACGAGATTTTCATAGTTTTTTTTTATACCCCATGTATAATAAAAACCTAGAAAATATTTAACAAATGTTAGCTTTTTTGAATGAAAGGAAATGTTGATTTTTGTGAAATATTATCATTAGTTATTTTTATACAACACAACATATATACAACATATTATTGTATTTCTTTTTATCAAAAAAACACACACACACGAATGATTATCTAACAAAATCATGATCAATTTTATTTAAAAAAAATCCTTTTTACGAACGATCAAAAGTTTCATACAATTAAACTTTTGCTCTTTTAAAGAAGACCGGAATTCTTGTTAACTTGTTTTGCAATTCATAAATGAATTTATAAAAGTAACTTCCGTTGGTGGATGATGAATTCTCATCTTATATTAACTTTTATGTTCAATAAAGTATTTGATAACATTTTACATGTATTAATAAATAAAATATTGGAAACTTTATCACAAAGGATTGTGGTGATAAAGAAAATCAAAGAGGGGCATTTCAGGTATTTGATATCTCCGCCATGGGAAGCAAAAATTGGAGCAACAAGTACAGAAGTAATGGACCGCCATCGTGATGGCTTTATACCGATCTTTCATCAATTTTAATTCCCCATTTCAGCGTGTGCACACAGCTAACCTAATTTCCCGAAACTGCCCTCCAATACTCCCCAAATTTACATACCTAGCTCCACTTTCTTCACTACCATCGTCATCCATGGATAACCCACCACCAGGCTACAGAAGAAACGTGGGAATTTGTCTTATTAGCCCATCTAAAAAGGTACATTATTTCACTCTCTTTTTTTTTCTTCGGATTTAGATTTTATGTTTTGAATTTTGATAATTATTTGTAAATTTTGTTAGATTTTTGCTGCTGCGAGGCTTGACATACCAGATTCTTGGCAAATGCCTCAGGTTAGGTTTTGTGATTTATATAATTGCGTGTATAATGAGTGAATTTCCGGTTCTGATGTAAAAGACTAAAAATTCTTTGGTTGTAATGAAAACTATAAACTTGAGAATTTGCCGTGGTTGTGTTGTGTTATAGGACTGTGAGATTAATTTGAGTTGGTCTGAGAATATGGTGTCATATTAGTTGAGGAATCTTGAAATTTCATGGATTTACTTCATTAGGCACTTATTGATTTCCCCTTGATCAAGTTTGTTGTGCAACTTTTTATAACTAAATTGGCAATCTAGTATTTTTGCATACTATCATGGAATTAACGTGGGGTAATATCTTTGAAGGGGGGAATTGACGAAAGCGAGGATCCTAGAAATGCAGCAATCCGGGAATTGAGAGAAGAAACTGGAGTTACGTCTGCTGATATTGTTGCCGAGGTAAGGAATGCAAACTTGATTCTTGTTGCATTTCTGTCTGTTGAATCTATCAGTAGGTTTATTAGTTTCCAAAAGAGCTGAATTTCTTGTTTTATATATGAGGAGAGAAATTGGCTTCTTTAGTATGTATTCAGCTGAAGTATCAGGCTCATAATGAGTATGACAAGCTAACAATGTTAATATGACCTGTGAACTATTGATTTGTGAGAGAAGAAAGAACATGCATCTATGTAATTTAAGTTTGTTTTTACAAGAAAGGTATTGTTATTGAAGAGTTGACAGAAGATCAGAAGGCAGTTGAACTTTGGAATTTTTTACTATAGTGACCATCAAGGGCCATGGAATATAGAGGTGAACTATACTGTGGTTACTTGCGGCGCAGTGGTTATTTTTTCTTGAGACTTGAAGATAGAGAGGAAAAATGTAGGAGGTTTCGTATTTTGAAAGCCTAAAGCTATTGCAAGCTTATGTTTTCTTCTCAGTTTTGCATGCAGACTACAAAGAGAAAGTTTTATTGATTTTTTTTTAATTAACAAATAATGTGTAGTTTTAGCAAAATGGTGTCGTATGGATCTCAATGAGATGCAATGTGGATTAGTTAGATCTTCTTTTTCATTTACCCTAAATCTATTGAGATATTACAATCTGGAACAATGTTCTTCAACTGGTTTTGGGTGGATGTATCTTTGTTACTTCTGACAAGATTATCCCATCTGCAGGTGCCCTATTGGTTGACATACGATTTCCCTACAGAGGTCAGGGAAAAGCTCAATCGCCAATGGGGTTCAGACTGGAAAGGTCAAGCCCAGAAATGGTCAGCTCTCATTTCTTCACAACTACATAATTTTTTTTTTTTTCCTATTCTAGGTCCCTCACATTGTATTTTTGCTTTTTAAAATTGGTGAAACTATAGCAATTTCTGTTATTTACGGACAATTCAAAGTGGATAGCCATTTCAAATTTCCATAGGAAAGATGACTGTCTTGTGCTTAGGACTTAGGAGCATTTATACCATGATGCTATAAAACAATGTTTTCTTGGTGAATACCACTTATGTTAGAAAGTTTGGCAAATGACTACAAGGATAAAAAAATCCTGCATTGAATCCAGTCGAAGCTACTCCAGTTTCTAGTTTGATCAAATAGCTTCTACCTGTCTAATACTATGCTAATTACTTCAGGTTTCTTTTCAAATTTACTGGCAAGGATGAAGAGGTAAATCTTTTAGGTGATGGGACAGAAAAGGCTGAGTTCGGACAATGGTCATGGATGTCACCACAGGAAGTAATCGATCATGTAACTTTTCTCCCCGGTTCTGATAAAACCTCGTAAACTACTTTGTTATTCTATTGCAAGTTAATCATTACACTCTCTCAAAATTTTCTTTGCAGGCAGTGGAATTCAAGAAGCCTGTATACCAAGAAGTTTTGAAAGCTTTCTCTCCTTATCTTGAGTAGATTTCTAGCATCAATACCGTCTATGATCCAAAGGTTAACAACATCATCGGTAAATGTTTGCTTCCAGACCAAATATTTCTCTTGAACTTGCATTTTTTGGGTACTATAATCTTGTAGTTGAATGCCATACTATGCTGTCATTTGTTCTATAATAGGGTGTTGATATATGGGCTTCTACACATACTGTTGGAAAGGTATTTATTTTAGTGGAAATGCCTCCCACCATGGCTGCTACCCCTTCTTCCATAATGAGATTTACTTTTATACCCATTCTTGTACTAAACAGCTTTTATACCCATTTGATAAGGTAAATGTCAAAATTGCCCTTGGTACAAAAAGAAAGTGATGGGTAGAAAAATTGCTTTTTATATGGGTTTTTTTCTGGGAAAATGAACAATGATTTTGCCCTAAATGGGTAGAAAAGTATATTACCTTACAAAAAAAGGGGTAAAAGAAAAAACTTAGCCCTTCATTGCATTGCTGCAATGACCAAATTTGTTATGTGAGCAGGGTTTAGTCTATGGAGAAAAACATTCTTTGTTTTGTGGTTAATTATATATTGTGTTATAACAGTAGGCGAAATGTTGGAAAAATACGGATTCAGTTCATAATGTACGATTCAGATGACAAATTGTAATTAATTCGTATTATCTAAAGATCATACAAGAATTGCAAAAGAAGCATTCTTCAATATTGCCAGAAAACAACACAAGTATTGCAGAATAAGTTTCCACTCACTTTGTAGACAATGATGACAATAGTTTCACAAAAAAACATCATCATAAATAGAAAACAAACATAATATATATAAAAATAAAAAATAAAAAAACAAACAAACAAACTTATTCCAAAGAAGAAACATTGAATCATTCCCTTCTTCAGTATCCAAACGATCCATACCGACGGCATTTCTGCACTGTCGATGATGAATTTTCACCATTTGAGCTTCGATGGAAAGTACTGCATTGCATCCATCGCAATATATATAAGAAAATATTCATATATAATTCATTAATCGTGAAAACTACGAATATTTAAAGCTTTACCTTCTCAATAAGAGACATATAGTATGGTTTCACACTCTCCACATCAACCTTGACCTTGCTTTTGCTGTAGAGATCATATTTGCTGCAACAATAATCATCCAAACCACTTAAATATATCAATTAAAAAAAAAGATTAAAAAAAAACAGAATGTGAAGAAAAACACCAACTTGAATATCTTAAGCCACTTGAGATTCTCCACATCTTCTTCATTCATCAAGTACTTATAAGCTCCTGATTTGTGCAATGCTGAAATTCATAGATAAGATCAGACCGTATTGTAGCTTAATCATACGCGAAAGAGAGTATATACATATAAAATACATACAATAAAACGAGTGGTATCGAATAATGAAGAGTGCAGCAGGTGGCAATGTAGTCTTGTTCTCCTTAGCCACCTGCAAGAAATTAAACCATCAAAAAAAAAAAAAAAAAAAAAACGAAAACGAAGAATTTTGAAATCTAAATACGTCCTTTTGGATCATATGTATACCAAATACATGTAGTCGTCATGCCCCCACGACATCAAAACATTGTCTAATCCACATCCCTCATAGTACACACCGAACTTTGTGTTATAAGCCGGATTGTCGTAATCAGGATTGCCTTTGAAGTGCTGCATTATCGCGATTTTATGTCAAATCCTAAACGAAAACCTAATCATAATCGAGAGATGGAAATCACACCTCATAATAAACTATTGATTGATCAAAGGCACAACCCACCGGAAACGTATCGCCTGAGATTAAACAATCACGATCATTACACCACCACCAACAACAATAAAAATACGAAACAGAATCATTCTTTTTCTTACCAACAACAGCCCATTGTGGGAGACCTCCAAAGCTAGGCAGAAGAAGAACTTTGCCAAGATCTAAAACAAGAAAGTTCGATATAATTAAGGTTATAAAATGCAATAAATAAAAACTATATGAAAGAATGATGAATTATGAATTCAATTACCATGGATAAGAGCAGTTAAGTGCATCCAATCTTCATTAGGATAGTCTTTTCTTATGGCCTCAGCACTTTGCAACAAATGCTGAATCTGGGGTTCATCCAAATCAGGATCACTATCATCCACAACCTCATTGAGAAGTTCACAGCATTCCCAGATCCCCATCTCGACTCGATCCAACGATGAATACTTCTCTCTCATTCTCTTCGCCTGCATCATCAATATAATCACCATGATCAATATGATCAAATGTATGTCATGTCATTTCTTGTTCAATATCTTTCCTTACAAAGTCATATGTTTGGTTGATGTGGCTGAGGCGATACAACTCTTCCACTGTCCCGTTCCTTTCGGTTTCAGCTTCATAATCCCTTTTCAATTATACACATATGATCATGATCAGTACTTCAGGTCATACATATAAAAATAAAAATAAAAAAGAATTATGGTAAAATGTTATAAATATACCTGAAAGAATTGCCATAGGTGTTGTTGTTAGGAACAACAAAGCCTCCATCTAAAACCAGTTCATCAGTTTGAGAAACTGTTTTCAGATCCTTCACTTCAACCCCTTAATAAAATAACAAGAATTTAATCACTAAACCTCGAAAAAAATCAAAGAAAAACACAAGGATTAAATAATGAATAATGTACGATCATCAAATCAAATGAAAATATTGAAAATAAATAAATAAATAAATAAAAGGCTAATTAATGTACCAATGCCAGCCTGCTCAATGATGATAGTCATCTTCACTTGCAAAGTTTTTTTTTTTTTTTTTTCAGAAATAGAACAAAATGATGAAATTGCACCATTTTATAGTGAAAAACATGTCCTTAATTGAAAAATAAATAAATATCAGAGATCATCCATTCATGAAGATGACTCAGCTTGAGGTGGATCTGTAATCCAAATTAGCTTAATCTGGTTAATGCATTAAATTGCCAGAGAAATTCAACGTTCGGAAAATGAGATTATAGATTGTATATGATGTTTCTTATTTCATTATAATAATATTGAAATATTTCGATAATCGGATTCATCATGAAAATGTGTTATCTCCTATTTTGATAATTTTTTTATATATGGCATGTGTATATTGGTAAACGATTTCATACACGTGATGTGGTAATATATTAATTGTATATTAATTATGTTATTTTATGCGGATAAGATAATGATTTTACCATATTATACACATGGCGTTATATTAAAGTTATTACCTAGAATAGATATTCTATGTACTTAATTTATCTTCTATCTAATTTCTAGGATTAAATTAAATTTTTAGCCTTTTTTTTTTTTTTAATTTCACCCTAGTAGCCAAAAAACCCTTAATATATTCAAGATCGTTTCAATAGTATTTTAACGTTACATTTTATTTATCTAATACATGTTAATTAAGTGTGAAGTGATGGCATTAAATGGGGTTACAATAATTTTTGATCTCATAACTATGGTATATTCCAATTTTGATTTTATAAGTATCATGATTTTTAATTAAATCCCTGAAATATGTCTGATTTCAGTCCAATTTTAGCCAGAAAATTGAAATTTCATCGGAAAATAGTTTTCGGGTGACCTAGAAGTGACGTGGCGACATGTGTCAAGCAATAAAAATTTGACACATGTCGCCACATCATTTTTATGTCACCGGAAAGGTTTAATTTGGAGAAATTGGACTGAAAGCAGACAAATTCTAAAATTGTGGGATAAAATTGAAAATCGTAAACAATCGTGGGACCAAAATCGAAAGACATCATAATAATGTGGCAAAAATGATTTTAACCCGCATTAAACGATACATATCACTCTATCTTTTTGAATTACTTATGAAATTAAACGGAATTGTCTTTTTTTTTTTTTATTGATTGTAATATATGTGACAGTGTTATTAAAAATTCATAAAATATGGAAAAGAAATTGAAATATCCAAATACAGCCTGGATTTTACCAATTAATTATATGTACCATAATATGTAAAAGGGAAAATGAAGAGATTAAAACTCCCCATCTAGTCCAAGCAATCTCACTTCCATCACTTAATTTGTGAGACAGAAACCCCTTTAAACGATTTGGATTGAAATAATTTAGTTTTACAATTAATAATGAGGTGAAATGAATAATAAGATGGAATGAATTATGTTTGGCTTAATTTAATTTTATTAAATAATAAGGTGAAATGAATTGAATTGTGTTTCATCTCGCGTAGGTAATTGATCGATTAAATTAATTTTAAAAATTTACGTAGTTTTTAAATACTATTAATTACACATTTGTATACAATAAATAAAATAATAATATTCTTAAAAGCAAAAGTATTAGCTAATTTTGTAGGAAATAATTGATATTTCAAAAATTAATTAAGGCACTCTCTTGAGACTTGTGATGTTGAATCTTAATCCGTCAACTAGAGTCATATTGCAGTCAATGAGTCAACAATGCGAGTCAATGCAACACTTAATTAGTCAACCCAAAATGAAATTTTCATTTACTTGAAAAATATTACTTAATTACCGAAGTAAAAATATTACTTTTGTAGGAAAAAAAATTAAATGACTAATAACTCTGTCAATAACTAATAATAAGATTATGGTAAGCATGTAATATTTTCAATTTAAGGGTAATATTGTATTTTACTACCAGCAAATTAATAGTATTTCATATTAAAAGTAATATTTTTTAAGTAATTCGAATAAATAGTAGGCATTGCTTTAAAAACAAAACAGTGCCTTTTAAAGTCAAAGTAATATTTTTCAAAATAAAAATTATTGCTTTGAATTAATTTTAAAATAAATAATAAACAATACTTTTTTAATTGAATAACAAATATTTTTCAAGTAAACAAATTTTTGGGATTAATTAAGCTAATTATAGTACCGTTGACTGTTATATAGAATTTGACATCTCATAAAATTTTGTCTTTATTTCTAGAATATTTCTTTTTCATTTCTAAGAATATCAAATAGAAATATATAATAATAAATAGGGAAAATACACCTATATCCCACAAATCCATTTAAAATTAACTTTCTTACCACAATATATATAGTGGATATACTTTTCTACCACAATTTCGGAAAAAGATTGCAATAAGTTTTAGTAGTAATGATGTTGGAAATGACTCGTGAACATATATCATGTAAATTGACTGTTGTGTTTTTCGTAGAGTTATAAGATATGATGATCATAACATTTAACGTCTGTGTTTTTATATAGGGTTATACAACATGATTCATATAGGAGTTATGTGACAAGATTTTTTTTTTATATCATGTAATCCTTATGGATCATATCGTGTAAACCTCAGTGTTTTTTTCATAAATTACACGGGATCATATAAAGTTATACAATATGGTCCATAAATGTTACAGGACATGAACGACAAAAATGTACACGAAACTTTTTACTTTTATCATTTTGTGAAGAAAAGTAAGGTGTCATATGAATTGTGGTAAAATCTAACAAACCCTAATAAATAAACATCGTATATTGGGTACAAGTTTAGAGTATGAATGGACATGTACGGAGTACTGTGCTGTCATCCTAATAAATGATTGACCTACTTATATTAATGCAAATATTGTCCACACGACTTTACTCCACATATATATAGAGTTAGGAACATATTATCATTCTTAAAATTTTTATTTTCTTATTTCAGAGGTTGTGATTAAATTATCATCATATATAATATTTCATTAACAACAATCAACACAAATATATACTATATATACAAATGATGGTACTTATAAGGCCGATCTTGGGATGGTCAAGGTGTCGTTAAGCTTCCAAATTATTCTTCTCTCTCTCCCCCCCCCCCCCCCCCCCCCTCATTTTCATAATTGGGAAATTCAATGATAGAATATATATATATATATATATATATATATATATATATAATAAAGGCCTCATTTAATAGTGAAAGGGAGAGTTTGTTAAGTGGTGGATATGCAATTATGTATGTTGGGGCAGGTGATTTCACCTCCTCCACGGTTGTGTATTAACATAAATGAAAACATAGTATATGTTATAATTTCAAATTAAAAAAAAAAGTTAGAAAAGTCATTTAATTTTTGACTTTTTTAGATTGATGCATGTCACACATCATTCCACTATTTTCTTTTTATTCAGCATAAACAAACAACTATTTATAAATGAAAGGCTCTTTCCAAAATGTTGCTAAAGTAGTTAAGTGGTTATGGTTTGTTATTTATCACTAAGTTGTGGGTTTGAGTTATCGGAGTTGGAGATGAAATAAAATTTTAGAATAAAAATCTCATTTGATAAAGAGTAAGTTATTTAATGAAGAATAGCATTGATCATGTTATTAGAATGATAGCTAGAGTTTGAGTTGTTTGAAATATACATCATGTGTGTAGCATGATATATATATATATATATATATATATATATATATATATATATATATATATAAGTGCTACACACGCATCATATGCCCTTGGGAAAATTAAAGAGTCTCATTTGTGTTTCCCAATTAGTTGCTAAAAAGTACATAATCATAAAACACTACAAAACAAAACCATTTAATGAAAATATAACAAATAACAATCATAAAAACCTAACCATCTCCCACGAAAAACATTAAGTGTATTATTAAAAAAACATATCCAAAAATCATCGTAAAATTTCATGCTACTCTCCTTCGTTCGTACCTAAAACCTACAGAATAAGTGACACTTGGTACACACAAAAAAAATAAAAAAACAAAAAAACATTAACTCTATTTTATTTTCTAAATGTGCCACATGTCATACATCCTGATCAGTTTTAAGCCCGAACAGAAACAGAATAGCATGGAATAATGCATGTAAAAAAGAAACTTACATAAACAATCTCTTGGAGCAATTTCCACTACATCATTGGATGATCTTGATCTGCATGCAACCTTGAGAAAAAACCCTCTTTTACTTGAAATTTGAAATGGAGAATCATTCTTGGAAAAATGATATCGGAATGAAGGCTGTGTAAAAGGTGAAGAAGACAGCAAAGTGGTAATCGCCATTGGACGAGAGAGAAGGAGCACAGTAGTGCTGTGTATCGCCTCTGTAGCAGATCCTTCTCTCTACCGATAGCTCATTCTGCAGAATTATGGAAAAGCTTCATATATAGGTAGATTGCAACATGAGGGCTTGTTCCTCAATGATTTGTTTTACATAAATACATCGGTTTCGGGCCGGGCCCACGGGCTTTGTATACGTACGTATTGATATTACGTTTAGTGTATCTCATCAGTCATCACATGTCGCATTTATAATATCGAAAGCAATTGAATAATAAGTTATAAGGTGGGAGTTAGATTGCGTATCACAACAGTTTGTATCATGTGACAAAAAACATGACCCTTTGTAACATCTTTCTTAATTCTGGCAAATCATATTCAAATGAAACTGGAAATGTGGTTTGATTTTGGACAGAAGTTTTCTAGAATTGGGTGCTGCTTAGCAGTAGAAAGATATTTGTGAAATTTCAGCACAAGATTCATAAGTGTATTATACATGTGATTCTGATTGCACATGTCCCCATATAATTAAATACTTCTAAATTATCTTTCAACTTTTACGTAATTTAATTTGGGTTAATTTATGATTAAATCATGATATTTTTTTAAATTGCAAAAATAACACGATCTTGTATATAGATGTAGTTTTGACATTGATCAATTTTTCATTTTTTTTATTGACGTATCTGGTTGCTCGGACACTTTAGCTGTTTGCGCCCATATAGAACAAAAAAATCGACATAAGTCAGAAGCCACATCATTTCTTGTAATATAAAAGACTTTGTCTGCACCAATATAAAACAAAAAAATCGACATAAGTCAGAAGCCACGTCGTTTCTTGTAATATAAAAGACTTACTCATAAGGTTATTTGTTCAATTGCGACTTTAATCTTCCATAAATTGACGAATCCTACATTTCTTCCCCCAAATCCACAATTTATCCACAAATTTGATTCGAGCAATTCAGTTCCTTGAAGGTGTTTCCAAAACAAGTTGGGGGAAACACTTTCTCCACAAGCTGCATTTCCTTGAGGGTTCATTTGGATGGACGAATTTGAGAAGAGATTTAAAATCTATTATAGTAAATTCATCAGTAATATTTGAATAGATATAACTTGTAAATCCATCATTTTCAATTTTCAATTTGAATTGATCTTTTAGTAATATTAGTTTATTTCGAACCACTCGAATCCGATTATTAATCCTTCCAACTTTTCTAAATTGGCTGGATATACATGCTCCTATATATATGTTCTCATTAGACAACTTTTTTATGATACACATCACGTTTTTTACTTTTATAATAAATCATCCACTATGTGAAATAAAGTAATTACTTAATGTTTGTTTTTAACCTTAGAAAATGGAATGACATAACAGGATAATAAATTTTAAAATTCAGTACTCAAGACTGTATTTGAAATTTATTTATTTCAAATCTCTCTATTCAAATGAAACCCGATGGTTGTCAATCAAATGGCTAACGAATAAGGCCTCTCATCTTTGCTTTTATAGATTTTATAACACATGTTTGTGGAAATTAGGGCATAGGATTTTGTAAATTAATCATTTTCCTAAAAAATTCACATATTAGGATTTGGGTTAGGGTTTTGTGCAAATTAGGGTCTTTCGTTGAGTTGGTTTTCTTAATTTTTAAATAATAGAATTTGGGTCTCGTATTAATAGGGTCTCTGTAATTATGGATTTCTAATTTATGAAGAATTTAATAGGACGAATTTTAAAAATAGTGGAACCTTAATTTGGTTCCCTTTAATTGCATAATATTTCTTTCGTTTTGTATGAACTGTTTTCTTTAATCAGGTTTTCTATTAGTAGGGTCATGTAATTAGAGTTTCATATTTATTTTGTGGTTCTATTAATTGGGGGGTTTTATCAAATTTCTGGAAATCTAGGGTTTTATCAATTTTAAGAAATTTGGGGAATATGTAAGGTTTCTTATTTTGGGGGGTTGGGAGGGGAATATCAATTTTCTGGAAATTGAGGTTTTATCAATTTTAAGGTATTTTCGAATTTGGGTGATTTTATCAATTTTAAGAAACTGAAGTTGTGTGTGTATGATTGTCTTTCGTTCTCATTTTTAGCACTGTCTTAAGATAAGTATTCGAAACTAGTCCTGTCGATTTTGAAAAGTCAATTTTATTCCAGTAATTTTAAAAAATTATCCCATTTTTTCACAGGAATTTTCAAACCCCGGTGGATTGTTCCCTTTTAATT
The DNA here is from genome assembly GCA_954870855.1 of Scutellaria minor. Lineage (NCBI taxonomy): Eukaryota > Viridiplantae > Streptophyta > Magnoliopsida > Lamiales > Lamiaceae > Scutellaria > Scutellaria minor. Next base: position 2,479,632 of record OX940728.1, on the reverse strand, counting down.
ATTACTTATGAAATATTGTTAGACTGTGAGTTGAATTGTTCTCTATATTTCTTGTTGATATATAATGAAAATATTCATCCACACGTATGACCGTACCACCAAATGACTAAATGTTTAGTTGATCAAAATGATAAAAAGAAGAAAAGTTAAGAAATCAAACAACAAAGAAACAAAGAGAAAATTTCTTATGAAAGGTGGATAAGAATTGTTTCCACTGAATAGATTATGTTATGAATGTCAAAATCATGTTGAATAAATTAATAAGTTCAATCATATATGCATGTAATAAAAACCCACAGCTACCATACAAAACTGTACACTAGGCAAACCTTATTTTGGTGTAATAACCTAAAAAATTGTGTAAATAATAATGTGTAATTATTGTAGAGTACAATAGTAGGTGGAAGCAATGTGGGGAGAAGGGTAATGTGGTCCATGGACTTTAGGAAGCTCGTAGAATTTCATAACCCACTTATCATTGTGATGAATTATTTGAGTGTCAATTTTAAACTTTACTATATATATTCTCGTTAACTGATTATATTTAGTATTTTTAGAATCTAATAAATGATAATCAACATATTGTACCATCACGTTATATTAACGATATAACTATTTAGAATAAACCGATTAGATAGCCTATTGAAGCGATCCAACGAGTTAAACCACTAATCGATGACAAGATTAGTTTAATTACATGTATGGGTTTTATAACATTGTTTCTTGGAACGGTCAGCATTGAACTAAGATTTGATAAACTCCAACCAAATTCTCCAAGTTCATTGTCTGACTTGTATAGCAGATGCTTCAATCACATTCTAATCCAAAACAAGATAAAAAGAACAGTACTGTGTACTAATGCACCAATCTCACTATTTTATTAGTGTATTTTTTCTCCTTTTTTTTTTTTTTTCTTTAAACAAATAAGTGTTTTGATCTCTCATAAACTACAGTCAGTACAATCTCTCTCTCTCTCTCTCTCTCTCTCTCTCTCTCTCTCTCTCTCTCTCTCTCTCTCTCTCTCTCACTCTCACTCTCTCACACACACACACACACACACAAAGTGTAAGCTATGCCTGGGCAAACCATCAGCTAAGTAGCCAAGGCATTCTAACTGACTCAAGTTCTAACTTCTAAAACATCTACTTCTTTTTCCAAATTGAATTCCAACTATTCAATCAAAAATCGTCGATTATTTCCTGCAAGTGTCTTGCAATGTCCTCTGCAACTGTTTCAGGTGAGAATCTTCTCATCATATCATGCCTAGCCTCCATCCCTTTACACTTAGCTTCATCGTAATCGCTAACAATGCGTCTCATCAGAAGTTGCAGCTTATCAACAGAAGGCTCGGCCCAGAAATGCCCCTTAAAAGGCCCTTCTTTCACTTCACTCATTCCCTCAAACGGCAGTGGATAGCTATTCTCGTCTCTCAAATACTCAGTCGGCCCCGACCAGTTGGTGGTGATCACTGGTAGTGACATTGCCATCGCCTCCACTATTGGTCTGCCCCAACCTTCGCCTCTAGATGGTAGAACAAACGCTTTAGCTGCTTTATACAATCTTGGTAGATCAACCTGGGCTATATGGCTATCAATCACATATATTGGAGCCCAACCATTAACCGGCTTCTCCAAATCAGAATCCTCAACATACTCAACAATCTTGTTAGCAAAATCCTTGTCCGAATGATAAGGATTTGTCAGTAAATACAACGCAACGTTATCAACCCCAGAAAATTCCTTCAGATAAGACCTCATCAACACATCCCATCCCTTTCTATACTCCCATTTGAACACACTCAAGAAAACAAACTGATTTTCTAAGTTCTTTTTATCAGATCCTAACACAAGACTACTTATTGAATCCAACTCCAATGGCTCAACCTTAAAGGGATCAAAGAACTCCAAGTCAACAGGCTGAATAATCTTCTTGATCTTCATTGGATCAACCCCACTTTGCCTAAATGTGTTAACATGGAAATCAGTGGGAACCCAAACATGATCCATTCTATTACAGCGCCTCACGTGTTCCTCATTTACCCTATCGGTTTCAAACATAGTTCTTCCAATGACAACCTTAAACCGGTCATAACCGATTGGGGGGCACGGTAGGGTTTGAAACAGAGGGGGGTACCAAGCCCCGGGTTCGCTATGACAAACAACAATAGTATGATTCAATGTGCATTTGGTTTGGTGAAGCTCAACAGCAAGATTTCTCATTTTGGAAGGCAAACCCTCCCAAAACTGAAGATTTTCTTGATCACCATGTTGATCAATGCTCAATTTGAAAAATGGATTCTTTTGCTTCTTAATGTAGCTATCCAATGCTAAGATGTAAGACCATGCTTCTGAGCTGTAACCCCCACCTGAGAGAAAAGGGGCCATCCATAGCACACAATAAGGGGGTTCCGCAATTTCATTCTTTTTAAACATTGGGTTAAAATGGAGAAACTTGAAGATTTCTTGAAAGGAATTTGTGTAGGGCAAAAAGGATGCTTTTAGAAGGTAAATTTTGAAGTGGTTTGTTTTGGTTATTATGCTGAATGAAATTGCTAAGAACAGTATCAAGATTGAGAAAAAGTAAATGGGCTTCATTGGCAAAGATGAAAGGTGATTCTTTGGGGTTTAGGGTTTAGGGTTATTGATTTTCAATTGAATCATTGTCACACTCTAAACAACAACCTGAGTTTACAGACATAAAGTACTACATATAACTACGCACCACAGAGAGAGAGAGAGAGAGAGAGAGAGAGAGAGAGAGAATACTGGAACTTGTGAATCTTCTGTGGTCGACATTGAAGAGGGCGAAGAAGAAGAAATCTCGAATAACTTCTAGCTTATTCGCAGGCCGTCGCAGGGCACAGAGAAACAAATCCAATTGCTTCTTTTTTTCTTTTTTCTTTTTTTAGAGATTTTTTTCCAATCATTAATTACCTTAAGCGCCCTCAAATTTCATCTTCTTGCTATATTTGGCCTGTAAAATGTTATTTTTAGCAATTTGGACCCTCCCTCATGTTGTGTAAATTGCAATTATGCCCTTATCAAAAATTACCATATGTTTGTTGAAACCGTTTATTATTATAAAACAAATATACACAAATAATGGCATTTTTATAATTAAATCGAGCTTTTTTTCATTTTTGATATATGAAGTCTAAAATGTTTAGAATTTAAAATTTATTTAATATGATTGATGATATACAATACCGAAAAATTCATTAAAATATCTAAATAATAGGATAAGTGAAGGTTGAAGGACTAAATAAACTCTCTGTTACTTCAAAAATCACACTTACCATATTTTTTAAAATCTTTACTTCGTAACATATGATGACACCTAATAAATTGTTAGGAGTTAAAATTACACATGTTACATTAGTTAAAATAAAAACAAAATCAAAATCGGAATGAACTTTTTAAAAAAAATCAATATACTCAATATCACGATACTTCTTATAAGTACTTTATAAATCCGAAAATATATAAAACTAGAGTTGGTCTTGTGTGCACTTGGTGCACATGCAATTCGGGTCGACCAGTTTTTGACCCGAATCCGCGTGTTTTTGAATTTTGCCTTTTTTTTTTTAGCTTTAGGTTGTGACCTTTATGTTGTAAATGTGTGACTTTTATGTTAGAAATGTGTGACCTTTATGTTAGAAATGTGTGACCTTTATGTACAACTATCATGACCTTTATGTACTGTAACTTAGAAAAAAATGAAGATTTTCAATATAATTTGAACTGTACACCTTTATGTGATATCAATGCGACTTTTATGTTATATTATGTCACCTTTATGTACAAATATTCTGACATTTAAAGGTCAGAATATTTGTACATAAAAGGTCAGAATATTTGTACATAAAGGTGACATAATATAACATAAAAGTCGCATTGATATCACATAAAGATACATAGTACAAATTGTGTTGAAAATCTTCATTTTTTTCCTAAGTTACAATGCATAAAGGTAGAGATAGTTGTACATAAAGGTCACACATTTATAACGTAAAAGTCATACATTTATAACATAAAGGTCAGGACAAAAATCTGGAAAAAAAAATTAAAAAAAATTAAAAATTCGCGGATCCGGAATTGGACCTAGTTTTTGACCCGGATCCGCGTGTTTTTGAATTTTGCTTTTTTTTTTTTTTGCTTCAAGTTGTGACCTTTATGTTGTAAATGTGTGACCTATATATTATAAATGTGTGACCTTTATGTACAACTATCTCTACCTTTATACATTGTAACTTAGAAAAAATCAATTTTTCCTAAGTTACAGTGCATAAAGGTAGAGATAGTTGTACATAAAGGTCACACATTTACAACGTAAAGGTCATACATTTATAACATAAAGGTTAGGACAAAAATCTGAAAAAATAAAATTAAAAATTCGCGGATCCGGGTCGGATCGACCCGGATTGAATCCGTGCACTTGGTGCACAGGAGTTTTTGTGATAAAACTAGGGGTGGAAATTGGAACGGAATTTCCGAAATCCACCGAATCCGATCCGAAATTTTCCGATTTTGGAACGAATATTTTTAATCCGAAATCCGAAAATCCGATTTCCGATTTTTCCGAAAATTTTCGGATGGAAATTGGAATTAGTTTTAAAATTTTCGAAAATTCCGAAATCCGATCCTAAATATTTCCGAAATTCAATTTTCGGAAATTCCGATTTTCGATCCAAAATTATAAAATGTAGAGTTAGTAAAGGCATTTGAGAATCGAACACGAGACCTCTCATACTCAAAGCATGAAACTTACCATCAAACTAATAGCAATTGTTGTAAATAATTCAAACATTTTATACTATATACTATTTGCTATAGAAGAATACTATATACTATATAATATATTTTATATACATTTACTATATGTAAATATAAATATATATATTATAGTATACTTTATAATACTATATACTATATAATATATTTTATATACTTTATACTATGTGTAAATATAAATATACATATTATAGTATACTTTATAATACTGTATACTATATAATATATTTTATATACTTTATACTATATGATAGTATATAATATATTATATATACTATATGTATATAGTATAGTTTATATTATAGTTTTATTTTATATTATATACTATAGTCTATACTGTAGTTTTTTAGTATTATTTTATAATATATACTATATACTATAGTTTATACGGTAGTTGTTTAGTATTATTTTATAATATATATTATATATTATAGTTTATACTGTAGTTTTTTTAATTATATTATATTATATACTACATACTATATATTATATATTATATACTTTATGCTATATATACTATATACTATATGTATATAGTATAGTTTATACTATAATTTTATTTTATACTATATACTATAGTTTATATTGTAGTTTTTTAGTATTATTTTATAATATATACTATATACTATAGTTTATACTGTAGTTTTTTAATTATATTATATTATATACTACATACTATTTACTATATACTATATGCTATAGAAGAATACTATATACTATATATTATATACTTTATGCTATATATACTATATACTATAGTTTATATTGTAGTTTTGTAGTATTATTTTATAATATATACTATATAATATAGTTTATACTGTAGTTTTTTAATTATATTATATTATATACTACATACTATATACTATATATTATATGCTATAGAAGAATACTATATACTATATATTATATACTTTATGCTATATATACTATATACTATATACTATATGTATATAGTACAGTTTATACTATAGTTTTATTTTATACTACATACTATAGTTTATACTGTTGTTTTATAATTATACTATCTTATATACTACATAATATAAGATATTTTGGGACAATTCTGAAAATTCCGAAAATTTCCGATTTTTTCCGATTTTCTGAATTTTTTAATTTCCGAAATTTCCGAAAATTCCAAAATTTCGGAATTCCGAAATTTCCGAAATTTCCGACAATTCCGAAATTGGAATGGATTTTTCATTTCCGAAAATTTTTGGATGGAAATTGGAATTGATTTTTCATTTCCGAAATTTTTTGGAATTTTTCCGAAACACCCTATTTCCGATTCGATCCGTCCGATCTCCACCCCTAGATAAAACTATGTTTCCAAATTCCAATTGCTTCATCACTCAAATTGCCAAAATTCTAGATAATTAAAGAGTAAAAATAGTCCATTTAAGTACTGAAACCAAGCTGGGTCTAAATCCTATGTTCCTTACCGTAAATAAAAATAAAATTATTATATTAGCGAATTCGAAAAGAAAATCTGTGTCACGAAACTGTACAAAAACACAAATATAAGGTTGAATGTTAGATGAAAACACAAGAGATGTAAGGTTCAAAAGACATCACAATTTAAGAGGGACCATGATACAAATTCTAGTTATTTCATCTTGACAATGATAGAGATCTTCTTGGGTGGTGCATTTCCATCACAGCTTAGATTGAATGCGACTGAGGGTCGCTTGAATGGAACCGTGTGGTTCATCCGTCGGTAGATATACATCATCATCGAACTGCAACAATCATTCAAATGTGGTACGGCATTAGATTTTTCTTCATGCTCCATCATGATATGAACAAGCTATGCAGGAAAAGCTTATGGGCTTCACTTTCAAGATAATAACGAGTAAAAAGCTCAAAAATTGAATAAAAGAATGATCAAAGGTATGGTATCTAAGGTAGAAACAATGTGTGTTTTGTACTCGTATAGTAGGAGTTAAAATTGAGTTTTTCCAGATTCAACAAATGCCACTCGATTTTTTTTTATCCAAGTTGCACAATGATATCTTACAAAATGATCCACTGCATCCAACTTTGGCATATTAATTGACAATAGGACATCAATTTATCAATGACTATGACACAATTTAACATTTCTGGGAATGAATGATGAAAAGAAGTCGTAATAATGTGTGTAGAATGTACAGCTGACAGCTTGAACTAAAGTATTAAATGGCTTTCACCAAATATTTTGACAAATATGGCACTTTCGAGTGCTGAGCATCCAGGGAACTTATTAGTAACCTCACTAATTCTGTTACTTCCATGTTCATAGTATGGTAGGAAACGTACCTTAACAATTATAGGATTATCTTTGCTCGATAAGTTGACTGGCAAAAAGTGAATATTTGGCATTTTTAACTGAATTAATGTTACATCAGGAATCCTGAAATGCAATTACCAGAGAGTCAATAAACTGTACCACCATGTTTCTACATAAGCCATGTATATATGAAACTGATATAGAAACCCAGTTTTGGGTTTCTTATGGAGCCAAACTCAAACAAAAATTTACTGTAATATATATATAGCTCATGGGTTAGATAACGATGCTCACACTAGATCTTGAAGCTCGGGTTAGATACGATGATTAGGTAGTGATAGTTAGATCATGAAGGTACCCTAGGTTAGAGCATAGGTTGGATCACAAAGCTCACAGGTTAGATCATGAAGCTCATGGGTTAGATCACGAAACTTTTATTAAATCTCGAAGCTCGAGTTAGATCACGACAGAGATAGTTAGATCATGAAGGTAACCTAGGTTAGACCACAAAGCTCATGTTGGATCACGAAACTCAGGTTAGAACACAAAGCTCAGGTTAAATCATAAAGCTCATGTTAGATAACGAAGCTCGGGTTAGATCATGATGCTCATGTTAGATTGCAAAGCTCAAGGGCATTTAAGGCATTTGGAAAAAAAATTTGGGTAAAAACTTGTTTTTTTATGAAGTGGTAAAAAACTTCCGGAATTATGGTTATTGGTTAGAATGACACATTTCCACTCTATATATATGTATATATATATATATATTATATATATATTACCTATATAAAAGTGTGGATGTTTCTTACAAAATATGGATTGCCGGGTATATCCTCATCAAAGATTATTATTTAAGGTTATAATAGTAATTTCAGTTTTCATATTTAAATAATTTTATATTAGAATCCTAGCTAATTCAAAATCTTATAGAATTCTATTATAATTAGAACTCTAATATAAAAGTGTTAGATATAAGGTATTTGTATTATTATTCCTTTCATTAATTTGAATTGATCTCCACGTGCATCGCACGTAATCTAAAACTCGTATATATATATATATATATATATATATATATATATATATATAATATGTGTGTGTGTGTGTGTGTAAGATGTCTCAGAATATGTAGTAACCTGGCAAGCACAGCCTTAGCCATGTCATATAGAGTACTTTGAACAGATGGACTGTAGACACCTCCTTTTGTAGGGCCAAAAAAAGTGCTAACTAAAACCCTCTTCACATCAATGAATTTCTCCGTGAAGTATGATTGTTTTGCAGGAATACATGAAAGAGTCTCAAAAGAGTACCTACATAAAAAAAATTGACTAACATTAATCAAGATTACATCCTATAACTTAAGTAGGCAGAAATCTGATGCTCATCTGAAGAAAGATCAAACAAAATAACTTTCTTATAGATTCCTTATATTAAGTTCCATACAATCATTACAATCTAAGTGAACACAAACCAACCAACAAAGTATACCTCCAAGATGCAGTAACCTCTGTTGCCATCATTCTCTCTCGTGTTTCAGGCAATATTGTGTACCTGTCCCTGATAAATCCTTCAAAACCTGACTGACATAATGTTGAATTTAGTATGAGAGACAAGGAAAAATCATTCTGATGGATTCAAGTTACATGGCCCATGGTACATGAATGAGTTTCACTAACTTTCTTTATGTAGCGTGGCTTTACTTAAATAACACAGAATTTTTCACCAGGACTGGCTCCATTTCAATTAGTAATTTCATTGCCGAGAGCATCAAAGAACACACTCCCTCCCCCCCCCCCCCTCAATATTAGTGAGTAAGTATTCTGTAAATCCTTTGATCTAATGAAATTTGAACAACAAATATGCTTATGCAAATTTTAAGCACCTGTTACTAACTACCTAATTCAGGGAAAAAAAAAAAAGAAAGAAAAAAAAAAAAGAGCTTTGATATGAGGCAGAGTCATTGATGAGAATACACAGAGAAACCTAGTGGAAAGGGGGCAAAACACATTTGCAGAATGTAACTTAAGCAAACCTAACCCAAACTGATTAATGTCAAAGATCACAGTTTAGCATTAACTCACTTGGGTGGTCTTTAGCAGTGCTAATCCTTCAATACCAGAAATCACCTGCAGCGCACCAGACTTCTTTACTATGACTTCAGTAGTGTGCTTCTCAGATCCAAGCTTGAAACCTTGAGAGGAGCATTAAACATAAAATATATCTTAAAACTGCCCATTGCCCTCTATTCTATGTGTACAGATAAGAGCCACCATCCCAAGCAGCCCCCCTCCCAAACCCCCAAAATTATAACCCAAAGAATGAAACCCTGAAAGCACATGGAAGATTAGCATTTCAGGCTACTAGTCCTTAGGCTACTTGTTCGGAAAACCTTAATCAAATCTATCATTTTGACATTTGATCAAATTTATTGCTATAGCAACAGACTCACCAAGGAACCCAGTAATCATGATTAGAGCTAGAACAGATTCATATGGATAAGATCCTCGGAAGAAATGCATAAATACAACAACATACTAGATCAGCTTACCATGTTCATGTGGTTGACCGTCTATGGAAATGCGCTCCCATGGCTTCTCAACTATGTTTACTATTGCAGCAGTGACCTACAAAAATTTGATGAGATCAAAATTTCTTAGATCATATTCTAGTGAGAAGTTATACAGTTTCTCAAGTGCTTGGTAACATTGTTTGGCACCAGGATACTGAAGCTCTTCTTGTTACTTTGAAACTCATTATCATATAAATCAAACTTGTGATGCTTGAGTTCACCTCAATTATAGAGTTACAAGCTGTAAAAATCTTCATTCTTAAGCATTAACTATCATAGACTACCGCAAGGTGGGATTTAAATGCATTTTCAAACCAACTTCTTGAATCATTACCTGCTGATAAAAGGATGTAAAGTGCTTGCCAAGTAAAATGGCAAAGTCCTCCACTGAAAGCAGTTGCTTGCATTCTTTAGCTTTCACATATACCTGCACCACAGCCCAATCAGTCTCAAACAACTATGAAAACAGTATTATTAATGCACACAGATATTGCACATCCACAATTAAACCAATCATGTACATGAACTCGATCATTAAAAAACATGAAATTCCTCGCTCAACAAACAACAGATTCTTACACATTCCATTACATCAACTACGGAAAGAATATGAGGAAACAAACACAAAATAGAGCTCAAACAAGCAAGAGATTAACAAAGAATCAATTGATGATCCGCATGATTCCATTCACATAGCTTAAGAACTGAACAATAACCATCATAACCTTCAATTAGATCCTTTTACCGTGTTTTTCATGGTATCAGTGGCGACGATATCGGAGTTATCGCCGTGAGTGTAGGCGGTGAGACAATCGGAGAGAAGGCTGATGCTCACATTCCATTCGACGAAATGATTCAATCCGTTTGGTTCTCTCCAAGCTCGACCCACTCTGACCCTCGCTTTCCCATGCCTCTGCTCCAATTTCACTCCATCCATGGCCATTTCGTTCAGAGATTTGCAGCTGATTTGAGAATCTTTTGGGTATGAAAATCAGTGAGCGGATTCCAACTCATTATTCAAGCTACTGTTTTAAAGTCTTGACACGTCTTCGTGCATTGACGCGTCACTGCCACTCGCTGCATTTGGCGGTTTTCTTCAAGGTTGGGGGTAAATGGTAATTGCACGTGAAAAAGATCACGGAAATTAATTTTTCGATTTTCTAATGTTGTTTCTTGATTTTTAATCATTGAATTATTGTTTTTTTTATTTTTATCTACATTATATCTTTTTTTAAGTTTTGAATAACTTTAAAAATAATATTTATAGTAAGATAAAACTATATATTTCTATATTTGTTCTAAAAATAAAATTTTTTATTTAAATAATATGTAGATTTTTTTTTCTCCTAGTGAACTTATACATTTGTACTTAACATAAATGATTTTATGTCATTATTTCAAAATTTTATTCATTTATAACAGGCAATATGGATATCAAATAAACAACAATAAGTCGGTTTGATTTGTTATTATATTAAATTGACTAAAAATGAAAGTTTTTAAAACTCTAATAAAATAAATTAGATTGTTTAAGAGCTTATTTCCAAAAAAAAACATGTGTTAGCACATTTTCACGTACGAGTACAATTAATAATTGTATATAATTTTAACAGTGATATATAGGTAAAATATGATAAAGTGAGACATGCGATAAATGGGTAAGTATTTGAGCTTCGTTTGAATTTGAGTTTGTTTGAAGAAAATTTCATAGCTTTCTTTAGTAAATTTGGTGAATTTGAAATTTATCTTTCAAAATTGAAATGATATATATATATATATATAAGTTGATTATAATATATATAGATATATATATATATATTTGATATACATTTTAAGAGAAATACTCAATTTCTTATATTTTAATAATAAAATGTATAAGAGTAAATTGCAAGGTATGAAGATCATCAATAATTTTTCTTAGAGTATAAAAAATTGATTATTTCTCTTAAAAAGGGAAAAAGGAGTTGATGAGTTACTAATATGTTCTTTTCATGTTAAGAGTATTTGTTTCATTTCAAATGATGTATTGATATTTGTCGAGTATTTAATAGTAGTGAAGCTACCAAATTCAATAAATTGGTTTATCAAATAATGTAACTAGAATTACTAAAAGTATAGATTAAGAATTTTTTGATCAAATACACGAAAACACACTAACTTCAAGTTCGATTTTTATTAGAATATTAACATTACAAATCACCAACTTTAAAACCATATCAATTCAATATATAATCTGAAGTTTTTAGAATCCGATTGTTGACAAGTGTGAATACCAATTGATTCCCACGCGCATTTGGCAAGAGTGAATCCCAATTGATTCCCACAGTTCTATCTACTTCTTCCCCTGTTTGGGCAAACCTTTGTGCTGCCTACTTTTTTTTTTTTTAAGGATATACATTGGCTTTGTTATTACTTATTTGGATAAGATAAGTGTTTTTTTATTTTTATTTTCTTTTATTTAAATTGCAAAACAATAAAGACGAGAGAAATTTTGGATCGTTTAGGGGATAACTTGTTGATGTTTGCCTATCAAAATTCACAGAAATAAATACATGAAATTTGTGCGCACAAATATTTGCATACATAATCTCTAAATAAAATTGTGAGCCTAAGCATGTAAGCTATCAATCTAAATGCATTTGTTATATAAAATCTGAAAAAATTACAAATAATATAATTTAATGAATTTACTATATTCAACATTCGGCTATTTTGGAAGTTTAATGTGGCTGAATTTGTAATTAGAGATGTCAAACATTCCTATGGGGCTCGTCTGTAGCTCCCCAAAATTAATCATTTGATGGAGACCTTAAAATTTCAACACAACTAAATCACTAGTGAGCTAGAAGTTGATCCATCGAATTTTTTTATATTTTATTTAAATTTGAAATAATGTAATATATATATATATATGTATGGATGTATATTATTGAACTATATATGCATTCAATTAAATATATAACAAAAAAACATTTAAAAAATATTTAATACATTACAATTCATTCATTCTTATAAATAAACAACTCACCTTTATATTCTATACATTTTACCTTCATTGAATAAACGTTTTTATAAATATTACTCATATCTCACCTATGTCAAGTCCTATGAAAAAAATAAAAATAAAATAAAAAAGAGGTGAGATAAAAATAAAAACAATTTTACACTCAATATTTGTATTAGCCAAAAGATAATTTTTTTTTTTTTTTAAATCACATTGACTGAAATGCTTTTAAAGAAACGAAACATAACCAATTCACTAACTTATAGTTTTTAAGGTTCGTACCATACGAACCATCACACATTATAAATCAAGGTTCTAAATCATTAGTATTACAAGGTAAGGTGATCATTTGTAAATCAAGGTTCTAAATCATTTGTATTACAAGGTAAGGTGATCATTTGTATTACTATCTTGTTATTTGGATATCAAAATGGTGTTTCAGTTGAACTTAGGATCACAATTTTTGATACACACATAGATATATATTGACTGGGTGTGAAATGGGATCTTATATTTTTTGGTATAAAATGTATTTTATTGTATTAATATATTTATTTAATAGGAGTATTGGTTTTCAGAAAACATGTTTTAATTTTTCAAATAAGAATACATTTTAACATATGTTTCTATAGTTTAGATTATAAACGCGTCAACCTCAAAAGATTTAAGTCCAAGTCTTTAGAAATCTTAGTGAATAAGTTTCTTGTAAAAATTTATGAGACTTGCACGTTAAATATATTTATTAATTTTATGAACAAATTAATTATCCTTCATCCAGTAGAATATAATCTGTGAGATATTTGAAATTTCATCTCACAAAATAATGTGTGAGATATATTATTTCATTCGTAAGTCTTAATTTGATGGATTTCATATTAAGACGAATTTACCTGAAAGTACTGATTCTTAATTATGTTCACCATCTTTCCAATAATAAAAAAATAAAAAAATAAAAGAAAATTTATTAGGCATTCTCAAAATATTGAGTGAACAATAAAGCGCATTTTATATATGTTGCAATTGGCCTTCTCCACTAAAATATTGGAGTGCATTATTCCATTATTTGAGTCATTTAAATTCAATTAACTAATTATCTTTCTTTTTATTTACATCAATAGTAAAAGAATAATTTTCTATCTTGTTTGTCTCACCGAAAATGTTGAATCAGGAGGTTTTGAATGGAGCAAAGTTTGATATTGCAAGAATATTTTGGTAATAATCTCAAGCTTATAATATATTTTTAAGTTGTAAGATAATTCGTTAAGTTGAATTTCATGTTTTACTCGATTTATTTATTGAATGTCACATTATTTAAAAGTTCAACTCTTATTTTATATAATACTTTTAACACAATTGATTCATGTACAAGTTAGATGCTTTTATATTTTGTATGTGGAATTCTTTTAATAATAATAGTTAATATTTAAATTTGTAAAAAAAAAAAAATTCTTATATACTCGAAATGAGTTTTTCATCTAATCCCACCACTACCAAAATTAAATTTCTTGGATCAACTCCATTTAAATACATATATGCAAGATTGTAAACATTTACTAGATGGACATGGCATATTGAATGATGATTTCAACTAAATCCAACAATTTATATGCAAAAGTATTCAACAAACACTAAAGTAATGTTTCCAACATTATTATAAATCCACTTGCCAACTAGACATAAAAAATTCGAAGAACTCGACTTTTTTAGTTGAATAAAGTGCAGATATAATATCTTCATGAGTAATTTATGAATACTTCACATATTAAAAGACGTATGCAGATTTGTTATGCAAGACCATCTAATTATTTGTTTTGGATTGCACCAATAATAAATAAATAAAAAGGAGTGTTTTCTTACATAAAAAACGTAGAAATTAAAAAAAAAAATTATTTAAAAAGTCAATGCTTTGCCAGATGATAAAATACTCATTAGATGATAAAAATACTTATTCGAGAAGGCCGTTCTTCAATTTTGAACAACCTATATAATTAAATAGGGAAATTTTTATTCCACTTCTAACGTTGTATTTTTAAATTTTTAATTGTTTATTTATTTGGTCAAAAAAGTTATTAGAAAACAGTATCATATTGCAAAGTGAAAAACCAGTAGATTTTGGGATTTAATCAAAGAAAAAATAAAATTTAGGTTTCAAAATGCAAAAATTATTATATTTCATTTTTTTTGACATTTAAAATAATATGTAAACGTTTATATTTTATTTAATGGTAAATTGGTATTTTTTATTTACCACTAAATTTCTATAATTATTTTAAAATTTTATTCATTTAAGAAAATGCTAAAATGACCACCGTGGGCAACTTTTAATATGCCCACCGATAACGTGTAATGATCTTATCCTCTCGTTATATGGAAAATGAAATTAATTGGTATTTTGGATTTTTGACACATTAACGGTGGACACATTTTAACGTAACCACGGTGGGTAGGGTAGCATGACTGATTTAATTTATTTCCTAAATTTTTGTCATGGGAAAATAATATTTCCATTTTGTTGACTTTGGTAAAAATGTTCCCTCCAATTTAGTGATAATGTATCTTTCTCTTATCAAAGCTCCAATTGGCAACATGTAGACAAAAAACTAACAACTAAATTTGGATGATAAACTAAACACCGATTATTAATTTTTTCAATCGCAGAAATTAAAAACAAAGAAAAGAGATAAGTAAATTACTAAAAATGCAAGAGGAAAAAATTGAGTGCGAAATTATTTTTCTATTTTAATATCAAATACAGATCGAGAATACTTTATATGTTGTTGTAAATTATTTTTCTTAAAATCTATTAGAAACAACATTGGTTAAGTAATCGAATATTATAAACTGAGAGAATATTCATAGGTTTGATGAATCATAACGTACACGATGGTCCACATGAGACTTATTTTCTTGTATATTTAAATGATGTTGTTGTATAATTATTTAGTTAACAAATGTAACCTCCGGGTAAATTTGTTAAAATTTAGAAAGATTGAGATATAATTTAGAAAAAAATGTCAGATTACGATAAAAATTTAAGACATAAAGTTAAAATGAAATGCCCATTTTAAACTATAGGATTGTATGAGATATACTATCGTATATTGAGTCAATTTATAATATACAAAAGAGAGATATCGACTTGTGAATATATATTCGAGTGGACGTTTCCCGTTTCATAACTTCATTTTGTCAAATGAATCTCATAAATTTATTTTGGATAAATGCATGAAATTGGTTTGACAAATCAGTATGAAATCATTTTATGATTTAAATATTGCTCGAAATCCCTTTGTGGCTAAGTAAATGAGGTCTGAAATCCCCAACTAAGTGAATGTTGATAAAAATAAAGAACAAACATTTTTGTTATGTTGTAGGTTTTATTTAACAGTTAAATGACTTTATTGTCGTTATTTCATGGTTTTTTTCTTAACCGCTCGATGCATGAATGGTATAACAAAAAATATAAACATTGTCTATCATTTCAAAATGAAAGCATCAGTATTATATAATAAACCATAAAAGAATTTTGCACATTTTTTTTTCTTTGAAGGAAGCAAATCTTATTCATGATCAATATTTGAACAAAAATTCATAAGACGTGCATCCACAAAATCCGAAGGCTCCGTCCTAATAAATGGGCTAGCATAGGAATGAGATGATGTAGCAATAGCATGAGCTATCTCATTCGCTTGCCTATGAACAAAGCAAACAGTTGCTTGAGAAAATAAAGCTAAAATATTCCTACAACTCAAAATAATTAATCCAAATTTTGAAATAGAGACTCCACATCTTCATTTATAGCATTGACCACATTTTTTGCATTCATTTCAAAAACCACTTTTGAAATATTCAAGCTTTTAATTCAGGATAATGCTTCCCATAAGCCCATAGCTTCACCCTCACCGACGTCATACATACCAACAAAAGTACATGATCTGCACACTACAAAGCTCCCGGTATCATCTCTCAAAATCATACCCACACCAGTTTTATTTGTGTCTTTAAAAGAAGTTGCATCAATATTGCATTTGAAAAAGTTTTCAATCGGCTTATGCCAAAGCAAGCATGAAGGTTGCTGTTAATTCCCTCTTGGTATCCCAAACATGTTCTCGAAGCAAGCCAATCACATAAGAAGGTTTTTGCACTAAACAAAGTGGCAACAGGCGTGACATGTAGATTATTCCAAAAGAAATTATTTTTTTCTTTCCAAATGTTCCAGCTACAACAAAAAACAAATCAAGGCCAAACCCCTTGAGTGCTTGTATCATATTAAAAATCCATTCCCCAACCAACGTCGATGGATTAACCCAATATTTAACAATAGACTTAATCTTCAATTCATCCCCTTGCGCAATTTTTAAACCATATAAAAATTTCAATTTCAAAGTAAATTGTCCAAACCAATCCCATAATTTTTTATGTTAATTTTGATTCAAGCAACAGCCATCACCCAATATTCCAAAGAAAATATATTGATTGGATTGAACTATTAAAAGTCAAGGTCAAACTATTCATCAATTCAAAAATTCATCTTAAATTGGAAACAAGTGAGGACAAATTCTATAAGAAACACAAAATAAAATACAATTTCCGGCACGCCGGTGATCTGTCGCAGGCTAAATACTTCTCTCTCTTAATTATTCTTTTGTTGAATTTTCTTTGACAATTTATTCATAAATTCCCTTTTAAAAAATCAAAGAAAAAACTAATTTGACCAACTGTTTTTTTTTTTTTTTTTAATTTCACAGCTCAATCAATGGCTGCTAAAGCTAATAATTTATTAATCTATTGCATTTGAACGTATAGAAGGTGGGTGATTTGTGATTACCAATATTAGTTTCGCTTTACAGGTTTTTTCTTCTTTTCCTATATATTGGGGTGATTGGGCTTTTCAAAGTTGGCGGCTTTTGTTTATTCTCCTCTTTTGTTGTATTATTGTATATTATCATCACTGCGCAGAGAAGAGAGAAGGAATCTAGGGTTTTGGTCTGAGGTTTATTTGCTTGGAAGTTGAGGGTTTTAGTTGATCCTTTTGTTCTTTGTTTGTCAAATTTGTGGGGAAGGAGTTTGATTTTGGAGGAGGAATGGAGAAATTGCTCGGAGAGAAGAAGAGGGTGGTGGTGGTTGGCGGCGGAGTCGCAGGCTCGTTAGTCGCCAAGCTTCTTCAAGATCATGCCGATGTTTTTCTCATTGATCCGTAAGCTCTTGATTGAATTGAGTTGACTGGTTTTTATTATTATTATTATTATTATTATTATTATTATTTTAATTAATTCTGTCGTAGATATATGTGTTTCAGTTATCATTTCTGCTATTGGATTGTGAATGTTCGTTCTATGTTATCATCATCGAATGAGATCAATTTAGATTTGTTTTACATGAATAACAGCAGTTGCAAAGATTTTACAGTTTATGGAGGTCAGTATATATGTTTTCATATAGGTGGAATGGAATTGAAATATGAACACCACTGTTGTAAAAATTTATGAGGGAAAACTTAGCTAATTGGGGGGAAGCAGTCGGTCTTATGTGGTAGTTTTAGCTGTTTTTGTAATTCTAAAGGTTATGAAGGAAGAGAAGAAGGTTTGGGGCGATAAATATAAGTGTTGAATTCTTGAATTTGTTTAGAGACATATGTGTTTATAATTATAAATCCTGCAAAGTTTTATTCTGAAGCCTATCGTGAGATGATAGATTATTTTGAAACAAAAATGGAGGAGTAATGGAATTGAAGTCTGATGGTGATGTATTGCACCCAATTGCAGGAAGGAATATTATGAGATTGCATGGACAAGCTTGAGATCGGCGGTTGAACCATCATTTGCAGAAAGAACAGTGATTAATCATGTGGAGTACCTTCCTAAGGCTCAGATTGTTACATCTGCTGCTACTAGCATCACGAAAGAGGAAGTTATGACCGCGCAGGGCCGTCTAATTGGATATGATTATCTAGTCATTGCCACTGGTCATCCAGGCGCTGTTGAATGCACAAAAGCTGAGAAACTTCGTAGCTACCAAGCAGGTAGATATATAGAATAACTCAACTATGCATGTTCATATCCTTCTTGTGAATTAGCATATGGCCCGATAATCTATTGAGTTGTGCACTGCCTTTAATTTGATTTTTTTTCATTATATTGGGTTGGTCTCCAAGTATGACTCCTCTTTGCAGGACATGTCGTAAAGTCACGAATGGTGTATTATAAAATTAATTTAGAGGCATGATGCTGTAAGGCCTCGTTCCAACTTTGTTGTGGGAGGAAAATGTGAATGGTTTACAAGGCATTGACTAATTTCTTTTCATCATCAGAATTATTTACTTGTGCTATCACTAAAATGATGCACCCCATACCTATCATCAGAATTATTTACTTGTGCTATTACATTGATTGTTACAAATGTTTTTATTGTTACTATTATTCTGTTACACAGTTCAAGTATCCATAAGAAAATACAGAATTGTATTGGTCACTTATGTTTGGGTTCAACTGAATCCTGTTTCATTGAAAACCCACATGGCTTCTGTAGGTTACCATCAATATGACATTCTTGTAACTTGCTTACCAACTTCAATTTACTATCTCACCTTGCATTTTAAATTAAAAGCTCTATTTTAACAATCAAATTGCTGCTCTACTTTTTTAGCATCTAATTTATTACTTTTCTATATGCAGAGCAGGATAAGATAAAGGCTGCAAGCTCAGTTTTGGTTATTGGAGGGGGACCCACTGGTGTAGAAATGGCTGCTGAAGTTGCTTGCGCATTCCCTGATAAAAAAGTAACCCTGGTTCATCAGGGACCGAGGTTACTGGAATTTATTGGAGAAAAGGCTAGTAAAAAGGCACTGGATTGGTTGACTGCAAGGAAGGTTGAGGTCATCTTGGGTCAATCTGTCAATTTGGACTCTGAACTCAGTGGTACTTATCAAACATCAGGTGGAGAGACGATTGTAGCTGATTGCCATTTCCTTTGCGTTGGGAAGCCAATTGGTTCGTCGTGGCTAAGGGAGACTTTCTTGAAGGACTGCTTAGATTCTCATGGAAGGCTAATGGTCGATAATAAATTGAGGGTCAAGGGTCATGATAACATTTTCGCCATTGGAGATATCACTGATGTTCCTGTAAGTCCACCATCTTTGTTGCACATCTTTACTTGGTCCAAATATAGAGGCATTATAACTTACAAAGTATAAACTACAGAGTAGGATTTTTGAGCATAAATATTGATTCTACGTCACTATGATAATTGTGAAAGAACTAAAACATGCAATTTGACTTGTACTTGGTCATTTGGTTTTACTGCTAACTGTTTATTCACTTATTTATCACCTTTAACATATACATGCAAGATCGTATAACAGTAGTTGAGAAGAATACTTTGAAATAAGGGAGGTTAACTTATGCTTAACCTACATTTTCTAACTGGACATCCTGACTAGGGCAATTTACTTAAAAACCTTGAGTCTACAAGAAATTTGTACAAAAGGTCTCGTTTGTTTTTCAACCATATTAGTGAAGCCTTGTACTTCATGCCTAGGCTAACTATCGTATTTTGTGATATGAATTCAATTGCCTGGTATATTCTGCTTGACTAATCCTTACTGCATATGGTGTAGGAACTCAAACAAGGATATTTGGCTCAAGGGCACGCCTCATTTGTGGCTAAGAACTTGAAGCTGCTATCGAAGGGACAAAGCGAGAACAAGCTTTCTACTTATAAACCCGCCACAGCATTGGCATTCGTTGCACTAGGTAAAAAAGATGCAGTGGCTCAACTTTTTTGCTTAACTATAGGCGGGCGCATTCCTGGTATGATCAAATCTGGCGATTTGTTTGTTGGCATGACCCGGAAGCAACTCGGCCTAAAATCCAGCGCGAAATAGCTGAGAAGGCGGGGGATTTATTCCTTTACCATTGTCTTGTGAATTTTAGCACGCACTTCTGAAATTCTTCGAGCAATTTTGTGTTCTCTACGTCTTCTCTTCTCTTCTATATAAACACGCGTAAATGAGCTCCTGTATTTGTATTCTATATTAAGAAACAGAATGTAACTGTGTGCCTGTGTTGTTTTTACATGTATTTGATGTTGTGATTATGAATTTGGAATCTAAGTTCAATTATACAGATATGTTTGTTGGTTTAAACTTTAATGTGGTGTTTTGGCTTTATTTACATTTCAGTGCAAATTGCTTGCATTTCTTGTGTCCTTACTGTATCTAGCAATTTTATTCATTTCTTCATTGTTATGCACTTTTATGAATTACACCCTTGTGTATACTATAAATAGATTTCCATAACTCATCTATAATTCATAATTCATGCACACATAAAATTATCACCCAAACTCAATTTCACTCTCCATGACAGATTTCCAAGTATATTTTATCACCCAACTCAATTTGACTCTCCATAACAGATTTCCAAGTATATTTGATTTATTCCAAGGGAAAATGATATAAACATGTGTAACCGTATAGAAATAACATGCACAATTTAATAACATCTTGATAATTTTGTAAAAATATAGTATATGTAGAATGATATACTATGACATGCATATGTTATGCTAGTAATATGAGATTTCAGAACATAATTTAAAACATCACGAGTTAACACCACTAAAATTTTAAACTGTAATTCAAGTTTAAATTTTTTATATATTGATACACAAACAATAAATAGATGTTCAATGAAACCTAAAATAGATTTGGCATGTCATGATTCTCAATCGATTATATGAACAATTGAAAATTTTATTTTTATAGAAGCATCATCGATATATTAAATACTATCAAATACTATTTAAACGAAATGGTGGTTTGTGAGTCATCAAATTTAAAATTATTGGTATTTCACAGGGAGATGATAAATTTTTTTTTTTTTTTTTTTTGTTTCTAATCACATGTTTTATTCCTCCCAAAAAAAAAAAATCATTTTATCGACATAAAATAGGTCTGATTATTACCCTAAGAATGAGTATCAAGAAAAACTCCACTGTTAAAAAAAATTCTTGGACCTTAGACACAGCGCTAAAGGGCCCACTGGTCCAATGGGCTGTGCCCTAGGTGGGCCTACTTCCAGCTCGAGGGACCACGTGTTGAGCACGTGCACTGCCGTCTAGGAAACTTATCGATGAAATTGCAGAATTTTCTTGGATACTTCCTTAAATATTTACCTAAATTAAATAATATTTTTTATTATTTACCGCGTCAATTCTCTCTCTGCACGGAGAATTTCAACAATTGTTCTTGCGAATCTTATTCATACAGATATATAATTTTCGATCAGTTTTAGAAATTTGATTCTCATTGGGAATTGCAATTATACAGAAAAGCAGCGGCGATGAGGAGGGTGTTTGGAGTGAAGAAGGAGAAGGAACCACCTCCATCCGTGCAAGATGCCTCTGATCGGGTTTGTAATCCAACTTATTGATTTATTTTTTTATTTTTTGGGAATTGGATGGTATATTGTCGTCTAGTTTATTAGCTGCGGTTGTTTTTCCGATTACTATCGCTTTTTATAAGTAGGAGTTCGCAGATTTTTATAGTTTTGAACAGTGAAGATTTCGTGAGAAAATGGTGAAGATTTCTTGAGGAAATGATTGGGAAAAATGGCAACTTGTTAGGTTATGATACATCATCAAGTGCCTGTTGGTTCTCATCGTGGGCTTTTACGTGTGCAATAGATGTTACGGGTTAATGAGTAATGACACTTCATTGAAACACACAAAAGCTAGGGGATCATGAAGCAAATTTGTTGATTATGCTTTCTTTTATTAGACTTGCATATCATCTGGCCCGGCTGGTATTTGGGTACATGAAAATCCAAGAAACCCTAATTATTCATCTGAATGTACCACGATATAAGTAAATCAATTGTTACATGGCTATACTGGAAACCTACTGAACTTATTTCTTATGGATCACAAACTAAGTTGGTATCTTCCGTGTTCGTTTAGCTCTAAATTTGTATCACAAAGGGTTGGGACAGATGGCGAGGGGGTTGGGTTTTTCAGGTGTTTCACCTGTTTAGGGGTATGATCAACCCTATAAGTTTTATGATCACAGATAGGTAATGCATAATTTCTATTCTCCCTAATTTGGTATAGAATAAAAGTCAAAATGGAATGAGATATGTTGTTACTAATTTTTCCATTCTGTCCAAGTTGGAGAAGATGTATATGCTTAGGAAAACCTTCTACCCTACTGGTTCCCTTCACTATCTACCAAACAAGGGAAGGTTCTCCAACCACTCCTTTAATCCCTCCTCTCTGCCCACATTTCTAACTCAATTTTACCAAGTTCAATCTACTGTTAAACATTTTATGTTCTTGAAGTATTTGGTCTCTTAGTGGTTAATCGTTGTCCTTTTCACATTGATGTTTATTTACTTGAGTTGTTAAATTGGGCATACCAATTTGTTTAATTTCAGATCAATAAAAGAGGCGAAAGTGTTGATGACAAGATAAAAAAACTTGATGCTGAATTAGCAAAATATAAGGAGCAGATCAAAAAGACCCGACCAGGTCCAGCACAAGAAGCTGTCAAAGCTAGAGCCATGAGGGTTCTTAAGCAAAAAAGAATGTAAGCTGCGTCATATTTTTTATTGAATCTTAGTCAAAGTTGATACTCTATACGAATTTCGATTTCTTATTAAGAGTGTACATCTGTCAATGACTGCTTGGGGATCTTCATCCCATACCTGCTCTTGTGTCGGAGTGCATCATGTTGACTGGGGGAGACTAGTTCTGATTGAATTGGTTTTAGTTGTTGAAATGTCTGCCACAATTTTGAACAAAGAAGCTATTAAAAGACATGTCATGCTTAAATATTAATGGAAATCTGTGTTTCGACTGAACATGATGGTGCAATGTATCAAATGTAATCTACATAGCTTGACCCTACATAATTAGTTGGAAGACTTAGTTGTCGTTGTTCGTGGCCTCAATTTAGATTAGTTAGTGTGATGAAATACGTCAACAAGGTTTTGGGGACATATGTTTCTCTACAAATATGAAGTCCAAATTGTGTATCTTCTCCACAGTATAATGACAAATCTGAGCAACACTCTTAAGCATGTTGTTTCACATTAGAAAGAATTCTGCCCACCAAAATAGTGGTCAAAGACATCTTAAATGCATGGTACTTAGGAAATCTCAAAATGCTCTCAACTTTCATGTAAAGGATTTTCTTTACGTGTTATCTTTTTTTTTATTAATGATTATATAATCTAGTAATTTGAAGGTTTGCTCTACAAAGAGGATAATGCTTTGCCTTTTGCTAGGGGTTTAGGTTAGTTTTATTGGGCTTGCTGAATGTGGATTGGCTGCTGTTATGTACACATTCATCTAGAAAAAAAAATAAAAAAATTAGTCCCTGATCAATCAATCAGGTAAGAATATTTCTGTTGGATAATTTTCAGGTTGAAGTTGTGACTTGTGAGAAATGTTTGTCTTATTATTGGTTTACTGTTTTAAGTTGCCTGTTATCATCTTCAGGTTGAGGATATCCAACTGCCTTCTAGATCAAATTTGATTCATGTGCATTCATTATGTGCTTAACCTATTGGCACTGCTAAAAATTGCTTGTTTTTATATCTCCACTCATTTGTATTTCTAAAGGGCTTAAGCATTTTCTTAAACTGGACAGGTATGAAGATCAGCGCGATATGCTATACAACCAGACGTTCAACCTGGATCAAGTGGCATTTGCTTCTGAGGGAATTAAAGATGCTCAACAAACTGTATGTTCCAAGATATGCTTTCGACTTTGTGAATTGCGATGACCCTGTTCCATATGGTTTCTGTTAGTTTTCTGGTGAAGATAGTGAAAGATTCAAATTTAAGTTTTCTGATCTGGTGATGTGCGTCTTAAGGATGACTAGAAAAAACGTTTGGTGCTTGCAATCCACGTTTTTTGCATACTTATGAGATTCTTGAAATGTTTAGTTTTTTGAGTGATGCTTTGAAAATTTTGTTTGTTTGAAAACGGAAGTGAATTGCTGCGTTATGAAATGATTTTTGCCAATGTTTATGACTTTACGTTCATCAAGATTAGAATAATAGGTGTTTCCTTGGTAGCGGCCTACATGACAATGTTTAAATTTTGTGAGGCAAATCTTATTCTGTAATGTAATGTGACTGAATCCTGCTGCCTACCATCCTGGCTGGGGACCACCCATTCTTGACGACCAAGTGACTTGGGTTTTGTGATTTTGTGTGACCAATTTATGTCCTCATACTTGCATACAGCTCTATCTGTCTATTTGAAATTGGATATGATTTGTGAAGGTGCCCATTTAAAGTTGGATATGCCTGTTTTGTTGGCATTTTTAGAAACTCAAATGCTTTTGTCCACAATTCATGTTAGTCTGAAACTGATTCTGCCACATTCTTTGCAGATGTCAGCCTTGAAGTCGGCAAACAAAGAACTTAAAGGAATGATGAAGACTGTGAAAATTCAAGACATAGATGTGTGTTTCCTGATTCTGACATGTTTCACTTATATAGATCTTTGTTCAATGTAAATCATATGCTAACCAGTGGGTTTAATGCTTATAGAATTTACAAGATGAGATGATGGACCTCATGGATGTGAGCAATGAAATTCAAGAGACTCTTGGTAGAAGCTACAATGTACCTGATGATATTGATGAGGATGAACTGATGGGTGGTAAGATTTACTCTGAACTCCTAAATTTATCAGAGCATTAACAGTTTGGAGTAAGAATGTTCATTCATCACAATGCTTTGCTTTAGATGGGAAGTTTTGGTAGAAGTGTTATATCAGATTATGGAAACCAATACTGTTGCTTTACGAGTTAAAGAAAATGATGAGCTGCTAGATTTAAAATTGATTCCCCTTTATGAATGTTCTCATTAAAGATTGTATCAGCCCTGTAGCTTGTCTTATTACTTATTAGTAATTTTAAGATCTTCTCTTGTTGAACTTTTTTTGATCTGTTATGTAGAGCTTGATGCTCTGGAAGCAGACATGGGGTTTGAAACTGAAGCTGATGGAGTACCTTCTTATCTTCAACCTGATAAGGAGACTGATTTAGATGCAGATCTTAACTTGCCATCAGCACCATCTGGGCATGCTCCAATTCCAGGGGGCAGAGTGCAGGTAACACATACTCTTAGTCAAAAGAACCTTGCAGATCTTTTTATCCTTTTTTTTCTGGAGGCAATAACACTAGCTTGAAGATTTCTTTTCTATTATACTTGAAGAGATCTTTAATAATCCAGGATATATAATTGGCAACCTATAAGTTTATCATTTTAACTTTTATTTCTCATTACTATATTGAAGGCAAGGTGTGTTATTTTTCATTGTTGCTCTTGTTTTCTTCTGGCTTTATTCTCTATTAGTTTGATTTGATTTTTACAACCTTTTGAAATTTGCTGTTTTTCCACTTATTTGGTTGTCTTTTTTTTTTTCCCCTTTATGTTATCTGCTTTGATATAATCTTGTAGACAGATTTGTGAAGTTACTTTCTTTGCACAAAAAAATAGTTTCTTTACTCTACTCGTTTTGGCTAACTGTATGTAATGAATGATTTTGGTGTTGACAGGCTGAGGATGAACTAGGTCTACCTGCTGTCCCACGAGCTACACTCCGAGGTTGAGAGGGAGTTGGTTATCATGCACGGTGCACTTCGTTGACCTAGTCAATGTATCATGCTTATGGAAGGGGGCTATATTGTAAACAATTGCGCAAAATCTGTGATTCTTGTTATTTCTGTGAAGAGATTATGAAAGCTGTTGACTATACAATGGTTGAGAATTCCTGAGAAAAATGTACACCAATACCATTAAAACTCGATGTTGATAAGCGATTCTTTATCCCCTTTGCGGTCCTTGATCTCGAAGATGGATGTGTATAGATGCTTGGGTTGTTATCTGATCTCTCCTTCACTTGTCGGTTATAGTTACGTTGTATATATGTTTGCTTTAAATAGTTATCTTTTTCAATGATACTAAATATTTTCAATATTTCAAAATCCTCATTTATTTGAAAAATAAAAGTATTAAAATAGGGGATACTGGATTATTTTAAATAGATAGTGTTTTATCAGTGTCCCAATGGACCATGAGGTTTCTGTTCAACACAAGTGGATTTCTGCAGACAAAGGGCTAAAATAGAAACTGATAAAGTTCAAAGACAATCTGTCCAGAAATTAAAGCAGATGTTTTGAGTTATATCAACACATTCAACCTAGTCTAAATGAAGCTGTTTTGGATTCTATTCTTTGCTAATCGGGTAGTTGATCACATGCTAATTCTTATCTAGAGCTATAGAAGTCATAACAAAGGTGAAAAACGAGCAGAATCGTGTTGAAAGCTGAAGGATGTGGCCCAAGAAAACGGGCACTAAAGTAGCGTTAGTTGAGGTCAAGTTTGCGCATATCCAACATATTCCAGACGGCATCTGAACAGGCAAAGTTGGGACGGGATCTGTGCTGGACTTTGGCTAAGCCAGTTCTCAGCCTCTCTACCTCTTTCTTGAGAGACTGGTATTCACCTGCATTGTTAACCATTAGTTCGACGATTCTTGCATGTCATAAAAAGATTAATTCACCTGCATTGTTTCTCAAAGTGAAACATCAAATTAACATGTTAATTCGACTGATCAAAGTTTACAGCCTTACTAGTTCAATTACCTTCAGTTTTGCACATAAGCCAAAGAAATTAGTTTTTGGCAAGAAAAATAACAGAAAACAGAGACAAAACTGAACTCAAGCATTACCTACATTTCAGAACAATGTGCAGTTATTTGATGCAATATTATTTTGCCAGAATTTTTTAGGCAAACTGAGAAAGTAACACAGCTCAAGGGGCAAAATAATAAAACTTTGAACATGATTTGACAATTTTGTCCCTCAATTCAGGTGTTGGAGGTTGATATGCAGCCGGGATACAAGGCAACTTCTATTTTTTGACTTAGCCTGATGAGTGTTTCAATCAGTGTAGAAACACAGTTTCAAATGGCATAACCAGGACAATTAGCATCTAAAACCAACTCTACGAATTCTCTACAATATATATAAAGATAAAACAAAATCAGAGAGAATCAACAGAATATAGTTACCATCTACGATGAATTTCTCCTGCTTCATTCTCAGAAGTTGCTGCTTGAGTGTGTTATTCTCCATGGACAAAGCAGCATACTGCTGAATCAACGAGGCAACTCTGACACCCAATTCTGACCCCACATTCTGTACCATGAACTTTAATCAAACAGTAGCACAGGATAAAGAAAATACCAATGAGCCACTAAGAGCAGAGAAGCAAACAGGAAACGTAATCAGGCCAAGATTAGGTAGCACATATTGTATTAGTGTTGCCAAGACAATATACTGAGCGCACATGTTAAAGGGATTTATTTTCTTATGAAGAACACCATCCAGTCTTTTTCAAAGTGAAAGTGTTGCATATTAAGGCAAAAAGGTGAAAATTTGGCAGAAAGCAATATGAGTTTTATTCACATTATATGTAGGAAAAAGATTTTCATCTCTCAACACACATGATATAGAATAATACACAACACATAACTAGTATCATCATCATCATCATCATTGTATAATTTAATCCAATATCTACAACAGATATCTAGTATATTAAAATATAATTTATTTTCTTTGTTTTGACTCCATACCTGAAGAACATCAACAGTCCTTTCAAGCTCAGCAATATACTGGAGTTTCCGAGCTCTAGACCTCTGCCCAGGGTGACTGCATAACAATTGTCGATGTGTATCGTAAGGAAAATCTTTGCATAACAGGAAAGGGTCAGAGATCAGAACACATAAAAGAAGACAAGATAGGCATAAAAAAATTCATACAAAATTTATTTTAATGCATATAAAATGGAAATGACAAGTATGAAAGCCTTAAACCATAAGAACCGATCATAACAGAAGGAAATAAAAAATAGTTAATAAGACAATGAATTAAAAACCATGATGGCCATGGCTTTATGAGACGTTCAAGAAGTTTGTATCCGGCCAATAGCTATCAATTACTGAGTAGAAATGAAACAAACAATAACTTCCAAAATTCGAGCAAGACTAATTTAAGTGCCAATCAGTTACTTGTCATGCGACCAACTTTTTTATATATAAAAAGAATGCCGATGCTAAATCTAGCCATGATTCACCATATGTATACTGGACAGGTTATGATTCACCATGTAGCAATTAATCAGATAAAAGAAATCCCATTTCATAAACAAACATGCCAAAAAAGATTCTGACCGTTTCACTAGTTTGTTCTCAGAATTGATCTGATCC
The DNA here is from genome assembly GCA_954870855.1 of Scutellaria minor. NCBI lineage: Eukaryota > Viridiplantae > Streptophyta > Magnoliopsida > Lamiales > Lamiaceae > Scutellaria > Scutellaria minor. Next base: position 2,450,715 of record OX940728.1, on the reverse strand, counting down.
GTCAAAGCATTGGCATCTCCAAATGAATCTACTCCAGAAACAGAATTGTATCCATCTAAATGCTGCAGAGGGTTTTGCATAACATATTCTGAAAACGCTGACACAATTTCATTTTCAGGGAAGCCTAACTTGCTTTTTCGTCGAGGGGAATTAGGACCATACGTACAGGTGGACTCCAATCCATCATCTGGCTCACAAGAATCATCTGTTTCCTTCTCGTTTAGTTGATCTGCTAACGCTGCTAGACCATCTAAAAGGGTGGAAGAATCACTAGCAGCTCGGCGGTGTAATGTACCATTGGGATTTGAATCCGAATCACTCAATAAATCGTCCAGCCATGGTAGCTGCTCCTCTAATATGGAGCTCTGGGACATGGATTTGTGGTGTCCATAATTCCTGCCATGCAACTCGGTATCTTTGCTCGAGGGTGGCAACACAGAGAAATTAGCCACAGTTTTCTTCTGGAGAGGGCAACGAGGAGGGAGTTGAGCATGCCTCGACATACTGAAGTTTATTTTCTGCATAAAAACAGAAATTGCATATTATATATGAACCTTTTCTGCCCCAATACTTCCAGAAAACGAAATAATAGTTTTATCTGATTGTTTCAACTAAAGAAGTAAACTTTGAAAAAGAGCTTGAACTCAAGATACACAGATATATCACATGTAAAATGTTGTGAGAAATCAAAATCTAAACTTTACAATTTAAGAAATCCTTTGTTTGCATGAAGTGGTTACGAAGGAACTCACCAACACACCAATATTTAAAGGCATGCAAGAAAATGAGTAACTAAATAGAATTTACGCTCAATTTAGATTTCCATAATAGCGAAAAAATGGTGTACGAGGTATACAATTCACTCATTTTCACTTGTACTTTATGTCAACAATTTCCATACGTGCTTTTCTGATTATAATAAAATGTAGAAATCCTTCCCAAACACTGCATAGACAAACCTAATTTTAACCGAAATCACCAAAAATCTATCGCGTTTGTCATTTTCAAAGCGGGAAACTATTCTGCCCAAACGCTTGAGTTGATGTAACAGTACCTCAGCACTTAATGATATGTAACAAATAATGCTGAGACCAAACAACAAAGATATCATCTATATTACACCTGAAGAAATATAGTTAAGAAAGAGAGGAAAAATAAATCAACAAATTAACAATATACCCCTAAACATCTGTCACTAGATTCAATAATATAATGCAAAACATGGAACCAATCCAATGAATTGATTTGTATTTACTGCCTCTAAGAAACATTGAGTATTATCATTTCTCATCAAACACCCACCAATATTCACAGAACACCAGAAGAAAAAACAAAAAACAAAAAATTAAACGAGCCCAGAAAAGAATAAAGCCAAAAAAAAAAAAAAAAAAAGAACAAAGAAGGTAACAATGGAACAGAAATTGCAGAAACAGAGCAAGAAAAACAAAGAATCACATAAAGTAAAACCTCAATGTAGTTTTCCTGACTACAATTACATACACTCAAGAACTCTTAACCCAAAAAGGAAAGGACCTGGGAATACCTTTTATGAGTTTTGAGCTTCTGAAATTACTTCTTCATCTGACGAGAAACCAAAAAAAGTGTCATCTTGAAGGGTTAATCTGCAGAAAGATTAACAAAATTTCACATAACCCATTAATATATTACGAATATCGGCATTCTACTCGCAAAATACTTCATGAAATCAGAACAGAAATAAAATATTGTAACCGCATTGTACGGACAAGGAAAATATCGGAAGTGGGTTTTGTGGGGTGAGAGAGTTTGGAGTTGTGAACAGCTCATATGTTGTTCTTGCGTGCGTATTAATGTCACCATCACTCCATTTTTGAAAGCCAAAAGCAACCTATATTTATTCACCTCACTAAATGGGGTTTAATAATAATTGATAAAAAAGGAGGAGAGAGAATCTTATATAATCTTGAATACATTTTTCTTTCCTTTTCCTTTGAACAAATCATCATTCCTAGGCCACTAAAATAGGTAAAATACACATAGTATATGTGTGTATTAATTTAATTTTCTACTATATTAGTGTTTAATGCCTATATATTGGATATATTGGTAAATGTTAAATATTTTATAAAGAAAATTGACTATATTTTAGAATATTAAAAAAAAGTAAATGTATAGAGAAGGGTTAAGATTTTTTTTTTTTTTTAGTACAAATGATATATGTTCTTTTCTATAGGATTGGTATTTTGGATGATCTATTTCATACTAATTGAAATTATAATTAAAAGAGTAGAAATAATTTGAAAAGTTTTAAACTGATTTGAAAAGCCATTATACATTTGAGGTAAAGTATTAGTTTTATTTTTAATACGACGATTTCAAAATTCGATACTTATTGACATGGTAGATGCCACATAATTGATCAGAGTTTTATGATAAATTAAAAATTAATAAAACTAAATAAATTAATAAAGACATCCATTTTTTTTTTTATAACTCGAGCTTATGTCTTACTAATCATTCATTTTGATGCTGAGTTAGATCTAAGCATTCAACTAAATAAATGTGCCATTTTCAAATCACGTTATATTTGTTGAATATTTGTCTTTCATTATCATCTAATTTTGATTCTAAGATCAAGTTATGATGATGGCTAAATACGTCTAATTAAGAACACTAAAAGATTTTAAATTATTTTATAAAAAATGAGAATTAGAAGTTTGCATTAATTATATATATAAATACACATATTTATCATATCTGATATATAAGTCAACATTCTTTTGAACATTTTTAATTTATCACCCTTTGTTTTGATATAATTGTTATGTTATTTACAAATTACAAAAGATCCTAATTTGGAAATATATATCTCAATTATTAAATTATCCAGTCATGCATGACCTGTTTTTCTTCCAAGAAGGAAGAATAGAATGAAATAAGATCAAAAATCTAGAATTACAAAACGATTTATTCATTTTTTTTTTAGAAGTTCAATAATGCTCTTATCAAATGAGGTGGGTTATTATTACTCATGATAATTGAAATTTTATGAAATCTTTTATTCATCCTAACCTTTGTAGATAACAATTATAAGGATTAATGTCAACAACATTTATTACTTCACTAAACCAAGATTATTTATGTATACAAGTAATATATCAGAATATTGATACATATCATGAAGAACAACTATTGCAATGCAGGGATCATGATTCAATGAGTACTCTAAATAAAATCATGGAGAATATATATATATATATAGACGACTACCGACAAGAAAACATAACATGTCAAGATATTTGACGTGTTTTTATATGGATGTCACTCGACGAGGCTAAGTTTATTATAGTTATTCAATTCAAGAAATAGTAGAGTAATAATTGATTATATTTAACTACCAATTAAATATTCATTTATCGTTAAGTTTATTAATTTTATAAATAATTGATCACTCTATTTATTTTTGGATAACCAATAGAGTGATAATAATACAATAATATGTCGTACTTTTCTTTATATTTTTCCGGACTAAAAATAAAAAGCCCAATAGCTGTCTTGTTCTTTTCATAGTATCTCTCTCCGCACAAAATGTACGAGAAAAAGGAGATTCCAAAAGCAAATATATTTTCAAGATAGAAATGAATTTTGCATGAAAATGAGGGCTCATTGGTGAAAAACAAACAAGTTAAGGGACCACTACGACAAATAATTGATTATCATTAAAAGATTTTAATTCGTTCTTCCACTGTAGAAATATATGTTGATTGTTAACGATTCATATATTTAACATCGTTATTATTTTCATGTCATATAATTTTAAGAAGATATAATTTTACATATTAATAATAGACAAATTAAAACATACCAATAATGGATACGCAAACATTATTTTTATCATTTGACCATTGCAAATTTGCAACTAATGATAATTTTAAAATATTGTCTATTATAACACCTTCTGAAAAGCTCCCTTTAGTTCATTAATTAATAAATAGGCACGCTTTAAAAAAACATATATAAATTATTAGACATGTTTGATCAGTTATATCCACTTGGCATTTTATAATTTAAATTTATATTTAATTTGATTATGTAAAATGCACGTATTAAGGGAGTATCCATTTATACAGGATACATTCCAATTCTTTGGAGTATTTGTTTTTTCAAATTATAATGAGGTTTTTTTTTTTTTACTTAACTAATTAAGTCAAACAATTAACATCGAGTCGTTTTAGGTTTAGACGATTTAAATATATATTATTTTTCTTTAAAAAAATAATTATTTGTGTTTTATATTTTTTCTACAAACATAATTCTTTTTCCCAACATCATTAAATTTATCTAAATTCATAATTAACATTAACCATAACTATATTATTTATAGTTTTTTGACTAGAGATGTTACTTTCAAAAACTGCTTTAAAAAAGCCATCACTTAAAAAAAATTGTGATAGTCACACCACTTTGGTTGGAAAACGATCTCATTTTCAGTGTATGATTTAGTAAGATATCAAATTCCAAAGTACAATAAAATATACTACTTGAGTCCAGATGCATGAATTCAGTATGTCACTTTTTCTAGTGGTCAAACATGATTAAAACTTATCATATTTTATTTATATTTAACAAAAATATAAATTTAAATAAAACACTGTAAAGTATAAAGTATGTTCCATTTATTGTGCTGAAAATCGAAACCAATTTTGTCTTGTTCTTGGTTAAGGCAAGTGAAGGTGAGGTCATGTTATCGTATCTATGTTGGTGAGTAAGCTACTACAAGTTGCTAGTATGGACAAATTTTAGAAAACAACTTGTCAATTTAAGCACTTTTTTATTATCCAAGTTGTTTGAAATTTTAATATTTTAATTATCAAGTTGTTGATATTATTGGTAGTGCCCAAACTTGGAAGTGGATTGCACATAAGTCCCATCATTTTTTTGACTAATATCAATGAAGATATATTCCATCTATGATGCCAAGTTTATATCAATGTACTTTTTATTTGAATATCATGATAAGACATTATTTTCTCGGGGAAATTGCCACGTATACCATGAAAACATATAAGCGAATGCTCTTTATACAATCGAGGATAATAAATAGTTTTTTTCTATCACTTGTATTCTAAAATTGAAAGGAAATTGTACTTTTTATCGGATGAGTCGGATAATGTTGACAGTTGCATGCAACAATTCACATGTAAACAGTAAAAATTTATATATATGTAAACAGTAAAGTCTAAATTCATCTATTTAAATGGAGTTCACTCTCTCATTTGGTAATTTGAAATCTTTCATGCCTTAATCACATAAAGATTTTGAGGAAAACAAAAAGAAAAGAAAATTTGAATGGATTTTGGGGTCAAATGAAGATTATTATCACAGCCTTGAAAAATTTTCTGAGTAAGAATTTATTTAGTATTTTTTAAATGTTAAATGTTCATTTAATGTTCGTTTAAACTTTTAGGTCTTAGTCACACGAAAAAATTAAGAATTTTTGACCTTAATGTTTGTTTAATATTTGATAAGCCTTAGTTAAAAAGTTTGTTTGGTAAATTATTAAATTATTAAATGTTCATTGAATGTTTATTAATTATTTAATGTTATGACTCATATAAATGATTCAATTGCTTTACTTAATATTAATTTTAAGCCAAATGTCATCAAGAGATACCCCCATCACTTTTTCTAACAATTTAAATGTTCGTTGAATCGTTTAAATTGCTAGAAGTTTTAATTATTTATTAAATGGTTTAAATTGGCCTTGATTTAAGTTTGTTCGTTTAATATTGTTTATTAAATGGTTTAAATTGGCCTTGATTTAAGTTTGTTCGCTTAATATTTGTTGTTAAAAAGTTTAAGTTGCTTGATTTATTAAATTGTATGAAAAAAAAAAGTAAATATAAGGGTTAAACTGTGTAAATATCGAATATTATTAAAATTATATGAAATAATTAGGATTAAACGAACATTTTGAAAAATCTTTGTTTAATCCTAAAAATGTTCGTTTGTTTCTTGATTAGTGAAATTGTGTAAATATCGAAAATCATTAAAATTGTATGAAATAAATAGGGTTAAACGGACATTTTTTAAAATATTCGTGTAACCTTAAAAATGTTCATTTAGCCCTTGATTAGTGAAATTTTCTAAATATCGAAGATTATTAAAATTGTATGAAATAAGTAGGGTTAAACGAACATTTTGGAAAATATTTGTTTAACCCAAAAAATGTTCGTTTAGTGTTTCATTTTCCTACCACCTACGAAGATTTCTTGAAAAATGGTTTACAAACCACCCACCCACTAAGATTTCTTGAAAATTTTTAAAAGATGAAAATGGTTTACACCCACCCACCAACGAGAATTTTCTTAATGACAGTCTATTTTGATCGTTCAACACAGAATCTTTTTTCATTGGATGGCAGGTTGTTGGTGGGGTCCATAAATGTCTCAATCAATTGTACTTCCTAATAATTTAGTGGTATTTTGGAACCTATTGTTATATTTTATAGTATAATGTGTTCAATTTTTATATAAGATGGTAAATTGGGATCCTATTATATCTATAATGGTAGTTTTGGCAGGGCTCCCTTAATTTCTCCCCCAGAAAAAAAAAAATATTGGGAAACTTTAAGGTATCAGAAATATCATGTATTTTAATATAGTTATCAATAATAAAATTAGTATTCGAAAAATGCTGGATGTATATAGTTAATGATATCAGAAAATAGATATATGATAGAAACATAGTTAGTATGAAAAAATAGTTTGGTGCTAAAAATATGTGATACAAATAAATAAATAAATGTATAATAACGAATAACATTTGTATTCGAAAAATGGTGGACGTTATATTTGAAAAAGAAATTTATGATACCATATATTAAGTTTATTGAAGATACAGAAGAGTTATATTTAGTATTAACAAATTCTTCTAATACCAACTTTTCCAACACAAAAAACAACATTTTTTTAGTGGTTGTCTATATACTTATGTAGCCCACTGATATAGAGAATAAAAGTTCAATTTGTTGTTTTTCATGATGACATGTATAAATGGAAATTCACCTTCTTAAAAATCAGATTATATAATTGATTTGATTTTGTTTTTTAGTTTACAATTTATATAATTAGTGAGTGCTCTTGTTATATGAGTTTGTGTTATAAAATCCAAAATGTTCTAATTTGAATCAAATCATTTTCATTTTAAATTATTTTTAATGTATCTAAAATGGCCTCTAATTGGGTGGATTCAAATGCTTAAATTTCAAAACACTCAATCTATACATAATTGTAGGAAATTCAATAAAAAGTTAAAGACAAAAAAAAAAAAGCTCATTATTTCCTAACCTTCTGATTGTATAAATTGCATAATCTTTGTTTCATTTGACCACTTCCAATTCTTATTACAAGAGTTTCAGAATTTCATAAGAAGCATGAATTTGCAAGATATTATTTGGGCTAAAGCTAATATTTGAAAGTTAGTGATAGTTGTTTTGGGCTGGGCTTTTGTTTTGATGGTAGTATTTCCTATTGGGCCAGATAAGTTTGTTTGGACAGTAATTTGGATTTTATTGGTTCAGATTGTTAAAGTTGTTCCTATTAAGAGATATTGTTTTGGTTTTAATTTTGGAGATGAGTATGACTCAACACTCAAATCTTTTGTATTTTGGCTAAATATATAAGAGCCCAAAATAATCGAAATTTAATTTTAATGAGCTGGAAAAATTGAAACTTACATGTCATTATTATTCGATTAATTAAACTTTCTTGGTAAATAGTTAAAATTGATTAACTTTTATACATTAAGTTTGTTGAGAAAATAAAGTACAAAAACAAGTTATAACTAAATCAAGAATAAATGAAACATTAATTTTTGGTTTGAGAAATTACCAAGTCAACAATGGATGAAACAATGATTGATTTCATGTTGGTTTTGGTTATGTAGATTTTAATTTTGTTTGAAACAAGTCTTATCTTAGATTGTGTTGCTCCTAAAACTAAGAAGAAATGTTAAATTTTCAACATAAAAGTTAATACTTGACAAAAAAATCAAATATTTAATTTTAATATATTTTTAACTTGAGCTCACTAATTTTTATAAACCAATCAATCCAACAAATTTTGGATTGAAAGTAATCATTGTATTGGTTTGATCGAGGTGATAAAGGTTGAATCACACTACTTTAAAAATAATTAAATAAATAAATGATTAATTGCAAAAATAAAAAAAATCATAAACAGAGTTTTATAATGATTATTCAAATTTTAAAAAATAAATCATGAAATTAAAATAATTATGAAAACCAACAAATTCTACTTTGGCACAAAAACCAATTCGTGTGAAGAGGAAATAGGCAGGATAGAAGAAGTAGAGAATTGATTCACAGAGGATGGAATAAGAATATTTTCCCACCGTCGACAATGTGCTCAGTGACTCTATACCCGGGATCGACCTCAATAGATGTGAGTTTCAGGCCTTTGCCTTTGACCCATGAATTCTCGAATATATCAACAACGAGGCCTCCAGAATTCGTCCTCCGCACCTCCCCCATCAATCCTTGATAACAGAAATTCGGAATAATGTCAGAAAATTCTCCTCCATTCTTATCATCATCTTCTTCTTTGGCCTCTATCTCGGGGATCTGGTAACGAAGTATGACTTTAGATTGAAACCCCCGCAGCCAGTGATACGAGAATTTGTGGACCACCTCTCCTTTCCGTTTCTCCTCTACAAACACCTTCTTCAGCACATCTCTCCAGGGTGCCCCGGGTACTAGTTCCTCTGTCACAATGCGATATCCTACCCCAAAATTTCATTTCAACCCATCCAAATTACAACTCATAATTAATGAAAACGATAAACATTTTGATAGAAATAAAAAACGCATCAATACCAGATCCAGTAGGAATGGAGGAAAACCAACACTTCGGAGGCGAATTAAGAGATCGCGCCGCCGGCGTCACAATTTTGTTACAAAGTGAAGAAGAAGACAGTTGGGTTTAACTGGTTAGTTGGTTAGGAAATCGCGTTTCTACTTACAAAGGCGTGTTATATGTTGTGTTGTATGTTGAGTATTGTAGCTAGGCTGGAACGCTGTCGTTTTGAGTTAGTTAAGGCGACGCCGTTTTGAGTATCACGTTGTAAGCATGCATGGCGGGTATAAAAACCCTTCCTCATGCATTTTCTCATGCTTATGAAATAACAAATCTACTTTTTCTCTCTCTAAGATTCTATCTTCTTCCCCAATTCATCACTTTCGCTACATGCAAATCGAGCTCGTGACAAGTGGTATCTAGAGCCAAATTTTTTTCTCCTTTTCCTCCCTCGCGATGGCTTCGAAAACTCATGGACAGCGGATTGACATCCTCGAACAACAGGTCTCTGAGCTGCTCGCCGGTCAGACGGCCGTCCTTCAAGGTCAAGCTCAGACTGAAGCTCGCTTGGAATCGAAATTGGAGGGGATAGGCGAAATGCTGCGCACTCAAATCATGAGTTTATTGAAGGAGCAACAAACTTCCACTTCAGATCGAGGTAAGTCTCATAATGATACTTCTCCTCCGATTATAATTAGATCTAGCTCGAATCCTCATGGTGATGCTGGTATTCTATCTTCTGCTCCTATTAATCGCATGACTGGTACTCAATCTACTGGTAAATTGCTTAAGCTGGAATTTCCGAAATTTAATGGTGATAATCCACGTTTATGGCTGCGGAAGTGTCATAGATACTTTTCCTATTACTCTATGGCTGATTATGATAAATTGAGCTTAGTGGCTATGAACTTAGAAGGTATTGCCGATCATTGGTTTGTGGATTACGTGGATGATAGAGAAATTTTGTCATGGACTGATTTTACTAAGTTGGTGATGGAGCGGTTTATGAATCCTAGTGGTGGTAGTCTTATTGCACAATTTAATCGCCTCCGGCAATCTGGATTTGTTCATGCTTATATACTCGAGTTTGAGGAGTTGAGTGCTCTTTTGAAGGAACAAAACAAGGCTTTATCTACTGCGTATTTTGTGGAGAGTTTTGTTCGTGGTTTGAAAGAGGAGATAGGGAAATTCGTTTCAGTTCAGAAACCTACCACCTTACTTACTGCTACTCAGTTAGCTCTGTAATATGAAGATATAGTTCAGTTATTGACCAAATCTCAGCGGACTGTGCCTAAGTTTCCTTCTAATGTTGGGGTGAGTGGAGGCCGATCTGATGTTCCTACTACTAAACCTAAGTTGTCTCCTATTAAGAGGCTTACTCCTGAGGAGATGAAGGCTAGGAGGGAGAAAAACCTTTGTTTCAATTGTGATGAGGTTTTTCACATTGGCCATAAGTGTAAGAGGTTGTATCTCATTATGGCTTGTGAGGATCATGCTGAAACCGTTGAGCCTTTGGAGTTGGAGGAGGTGACAGATTGTCATAGTGAGCCTCAGGTAGAATTCTCTACATGCTGTGGCAGGTTAGGGTCATACGGATACTATCAAGCTCCTTGGGAGGTCAGCTAATCAGGAGCTCATCATTTTGCTGGATTCAGGAAGCACACATAGCTTCCTAGATCCTCTTATAGCAGCACGGCTTGGTTGTGTGATTGAGTACACCAATCCCATGTATGTTACAGTTGCAGATGGGAATAGAGTTGAGTGTAACTCTAAGTGTCCTCAATTCGAATGGGAGATGAGAGATTGCAGGTTCCTTACACCTGTGAGATTATTGACATTGGGTGGTTGTGATATGGTTATAGGTGTGGATCTTCTTAGTCAATTTGGTAAGATATTGTTGGATTTTAAAGAACACACTGTCCAATTTCAGATGAAAGGGAGAGAGATTAAGTTGCAAGGGATCAAACCACAGCTCTAATTGAATTTGCTCACTACTGAACAAATGGGAAAGGAAGTCAGGAAATCTACTCAAAATGTGGAGACTTATTTGTGTTTAATTACTGCTACTACTGAGAACCAACAGAGTGTTGTTAATCCGCAGATTCTCTCCTTATTGGCCACTTATGCTCATGTGTTTGAGGAACCTACAGCTTTACCACCTGATCGGAAGATGGATCATAAGATTCCAATCAAGCAAGGGGTGGAACCAGTGAAGCAACACCCTTATAGATATCATTTACTTCAAAGGCAAGAAATAGAGAAGTTGGTTAAAGAGATGCTTCAATCGGGTGTGATTAGACCAAGTAGCAGCCCCTATTCTTCTCCAGTGTTATTAGTTAAGAAGAAGGATAGCACCTGGAGATTTTGTGTTGATTATAGAAAACTTAATGCAGCCACAATCAAAGATAGCTATCCTATTCCACTAATTGATGATTTGTTGGATGAATTGAATGGTGATCATGTGTTTTCTAAGGTGGACTTGAGAGCTGGATATCATCAAATAAGGGTGGCTGAAGAGGACATTCACAAAACAGCCTTTGTAACTGCATCCGGATTATATGAATTTGTTGTCATGCCTTTTGGCCTTACCAATGCTCCAGCTACATTTCAAGCTGTCATGAATCAAGTCTTCTGTGAGTTCCTAAGGGACTTTGTCTTAGTTTTTTTTGATGACATTCTCATTTATAGCAAGACCATGGAAGATCATATGTTGCATTTACAGATTGTGTTTGATACCTTGGCAAAGAACAATCTGTTGGCTAAACGGTCTAAATGTATTTTTGGACAACCTGAAATGGAGTATTTGGGTCATATTATCAGTGGGAAAGGAGTGAGGGTAGATCCTGTTAAGATCAAAGCTATGTCAGATTGGCCACAACCACCTACAGTGAAGGCTTTGAAGGGTTTCCTTGGTTTAACCGGTTATTACAGGAAGTTTATCAAGGGATATGGAATAATTGCTAAACCACTCACTGATTTGACAAAGAAGGGAGGGTTTCAGTGGGGTACTTCAGCTGAGGAAGCTTTCTTGGCTCTCAAACATGCTATGGTTACAGCTCCTGTATTAAAGCTACCCGATTTTCACATGCCATTTATCGTAAAAACTGATGCTTGCTATCATGGTCTTGGAGCCGTCTTAATGCAAGAGAATCATCCACTTGCTTTCCTCAGTAAGGCTTTGGGATCCAAGAACTTGGGGTTATCTATCTATGAGAAGGAGTTTTTAGCTATTATCATGGCTGTAGAGAAGTGGAGGTCTTATCTCTTGCATGCTCCTTTTGTTATCAAAACTGATCAGAGAAGTCTTAAATACCTATTGGAGCAGAAAATCTCCACTCCACTTCAACATAAATATCTCACAAGTTATTGGGATTTGACTACACAATTGAGAATATGGTGGTTGATGCCTTATCTAAGAAAGGAATGGACCGTGGTGAATGCAATGCTATCACTTCCATTCGACCAGCATGGGTAGGTGAGATTCAGAATAGCTATGTTGGGGACACTGATGTTCAGGGAATCATTGTTGAGTGTGTTACAAGACCATATGATGTTTCATTTTATGTTTATTCTGATGGATTACTCAGGTACAAGGGCAAATTATTGGTGGGAAATGATCCAGCTTTACGGAACCAGATTATATCCCATGTTCATGCATCGAGTGTGGGTGGACATTCTGGGATTACAACAACTTTTCAGAGACTCGCTAATTACTTTTGGTGGCCAGGGATTAGGCAACAAGTGCATCAATTTGTGTTAGCTTGCCATATTTGCCAAATTAGTAAGCATGAAAATATCCACAATCCGGGGCTGTTGCAACCACTACCTATTCCCAAGCAAGCATGGACTCAAATCTCTATGGATTTTATAGAGCAATTACCTCTTTCTGCCAAGAAGGATACCATATGGGTCATTGTTGATAGGATGACTAAGTATAGTCATTTCATTGCCTTGGCACATTCTTTCAATGCTTCTCAGTTAGCATCCATATTCTTGGACACTATCTATAAATTGCATGGGCTGCCTCAAGGAGTTGTCTCTGATAGAGACAAGATTTTTACCAGTCAGTTTTGGCAACAATTATTTGGATTGATTGGGGTGGATTTGCATTTAAGCACTGCTTACCATCCTCAAACGGATGGGCAAACGGAGAGGGTGAATCAGTGCCTTGAAACCTACCTCAGATGCATGTGTAGTTCTAATCCAAAGCTTTGGTATCATTGGTTACCTTTGGCAGAACTTTGGTATAATACATCCTACCATTCTAGCTTGAAGACCAGCCCCTTTGAAGCATTATATGGGTTTAAACCTGCCCCACTTATTGGAGGACCCTATTTCCACACTAATGTTGAGGGGTGGCAGAAATACTAAAGGACAAACAGCTAGCACAATAACAACTCAAAGAAAGCCTCAGGAAAACACAAGAAAGAATGAAACTATATGCTGATAAGAAGAGAATTGAGAGGGCTTTCCCGGTTGGGGATTGGGTCAACTTGAAGCTCAAACCTTATAGGCAGAGGTCTTTACATGGCAGCAAGGTGTGGAAGTTGAGTCCTAAGTATGCTGGTCCGTTTTAGGTGGTGGCTAGGGTGGGTGCTGCAACCTACAAACTCCTGTTGCCTTCCACGGCCAAGGTACATCCTGTATTTCATGTATCCGTTCTAAAAAAGAAGGTTGGACCAGTGACAGCTGTAGTGGATGCTCTACCTGAATTTGATGACGATGGTAAGGTATTGCTCAAACCTCTTAAGATTCTTGCTAGGAGGTTAGTCAAGAAAGGAAATGCTCCGGCTACACAACTCCTTATACGATGGTCTCATTTACCTGATGAAGAGGCTACCTAGGAGTATTATGAAGAGATAGCGGCCAAGTATCCAAGCTTATTGTCTTGAGGTCAAGACAACTCTGAAGGGGGAAGCTATGTTACAAAGTGAAGAAGAAGACAGTTGGGTTTAACTGGTTAGTTGGTTAGGAAATCGCGTTTCTACTTACAAAGGCGTGTTATATGTTGTGTTGTATGTTGAGTATTGTAGCTAGGCTGGAACGCTGTCGTTTTGAGTTAGTTAAGGCGACGCCGTTTTGAGTATCACGTTGTAAGCATGCATGGCGGGTATAAAAACCCTTCCTCATGCATTTTCTCATGCTTATGAAATAACAAATCTACTTTTTCTCTCTCTAAGATTCTATCTTCTTCCCCAATTCGTCACTTTCGCTACATGCAAATCGAGCTCGTGACAAATTTGAAGCAGATGCTTGAAGAACGTCATCGATCCGATTAGGGTTTTGAAAAAGTTTCTCTCACTAGTATTTCTTTGGATAGAAAAATAATGAGAGTGTATAGCTGTATTTGCTATAGGATGGATGGTTGAGATGGATCCTTTAATTCCGCCGTGTACAGTTATTTCAAAACAACCGATCCGAAGAATATGATGTTAAGAAAATGTGGACCTTAAGCTAATTATATAAGCTAGAAAGGGTCTTAATTTCAAATTTTAGTATTAAATTTTCACATTTAATTTTGTTTCATTTAAGTAGTTAGAAATTATTCACCCACTTTGAATCACAGACACACTAATACACTCATGCATGATTAGTTCACCAATTTTAGTATGATCATGCATGAATATAGGATAAAACAAAAATTGGATCAAGTATAGCTCATTTAGCATTTTGATGTATTAGTTGTAAATATTTTGACCTTATAATTGAGAAAGTAGATGGTTTTTGCAAGACCATTCATAAACTTTCACAAATTACATGAGTTTAATAGCAACAGCATTAGCACTCTTGAAGCCTTCAAATTTGGATACTGATCATGAAGAAAATAACAAATAGAAATAGTACTTGATAGACTTTCTTGATTTGACTTTAGCATTTGTAGGTTTATACTATTACTATTTGTATGTTACTATTTTGAAAATCGTCTTTCACTTTTCTACCATAAATATTATACTATATCATATTTTTTATTACGTTTTCTTTTTCCTTTACAATTAAACTTTAATAAAAAAAGTTATAATTAAAACATATAAAAAATCTTAATTATATCGACATGCATCAAATTATTTAAACAAATATATTTTTATTTGGAAACCTATAACCTCAAGAACTTAAAAAAATTTGATCCAAACAAATTCTATATTTGCTTAAAAACCAATACAACTTTATGAACTTTCTTCATCTCTCTAATCTTGGTCTCCATATCAAATTCATCATTTCCACTCATTTTTTCATTTTTCAAACAAAAAATCAAATATTTAATTTTAATATTTTTGTTAATCAAATCGGAATTCACATTTCTACCAAGCAACACAAATCATATTTAATTTGGTTGGTTCAAATTCTATTGAAGTTTTTACCTTGATTTGAAATTGCTAACAGAACCAAAAACTTCAGCTTACTAATTTTTTTAAACCAATCAATCCAACATTTTCTGTACAACCCTAGGATCAAATTTGAATAACATTACTTTAAAAATTATTAAATAAATAATGATTAATTGTGAAAAAATCATATAAACTTTCAAGAAATTACAATTTTATAATGATTTTTCAAATTTTAAAAAATAAATAATGAAGCCCTCCATAGTGCTTCTTGATTTATTAGAACATGTGTAGGTAGGTAGGTTTATACCATTTGTATCTAGGGATGATAATTATCAGCATAGTTGTGGGTATCCTACCCGCCCAAATCCTAATAAGGCGTATATGGGTAGTTCCAAATGGAAATGAGACGGGTTTGGGAAAATTTTTAAATCCTAATAGGTCGTATATGGGTATCTAAATGGAAATGAGACGGGTTTGGGAAATTTTTTATTTTAAAATCCCATTAGGGTATGAGACGGGTTTGGGAAGAGATCATCTACCCGCAGGTACCCAATACCCACCAACTCGTATAATAATATATATGTATATAGTATGTATTATGTAGGAATTGATCCTTGCACCTTTGTTAAAAAAACCCATGTACCACTAAACTAGCTAGCATTTTATGATAAAATATTCACTAAAAATGTATATAAATATGTTAAATATACAAATTAAAAAAATAAAATACAAAATACTCATTCAAAATACTCGTTTAGATTCAAATAAAAAAATACTTATATTTGGTAAATGGGTAATGGGTGAGTACGGGTACCCGACGGGTAATGGTAATCGGGAACGGAACGGGTACGTATAGTTCTAAATAGGAATGAGACAGGTTTGAAAAACATAAAATTGATAGAGTTAGGGTTTGAGATTCCCTAAACGTACCGGTTGCCATCCCTATTTGTATCCAATTTTTACTTTTTAAGACCCAATAAAAATTTCATAATCAAAACATATTTACTGTATATAGTCATTTATAGAGATCTCATATACACATGCATCAAAACAATTGAATTTTGATTTTGAACAAATTCTATTTATGCATAAAAACCAATACAACTTTATAAACAATAATGGAGATGGAGCAGTCAAGAGGAAATAGGCCGGATATGTAAATTTGTATTTTGATTTTGAACAAATTCTATTTATGCATAAAAACCAACATAACTTTATAAACAATAATGGAGATGGTGCAGTAAAGAACACTCCTTGCTCGATTATTCATGCCCAATATTGTAATTTCCTACGTTTATTTATTTCATAAAATTTGTAAAATACCTAGAAAAAAAAATACATAGAGGTACTTTTGAATTTATAAATATTTTATTACCAATGTTTTTAAAAGATAAAAATTGTTGGAAAATAATGAATTTATACGTCATTAATATTGGAAAAATTGGTTGGAAAAAAAATCATGATGTGGAAAAAAGATAATATTATAATTCTCAGCCAAGTGGCAAGTAGTATCTCTAATTTGAAAACATAAGGAAAATTCTTCATTCGATACAATTTTTTTTTGACAAAAGTTATAAATATTAATATTGTTTTGGGTATCAATTTTTGGATGTTATCATGTCAATCTAGATAAGAAAAACATGATTTCAATACCAATATTAATATAGATATTATTTTAAATTACAAAAATGAAAATATAGTTTCTGGTTCAATTATCAGTAGTCTAATATTTTTAATAAGATCATGTATTAATATGGGGTAAAACATAAATTCACCACACATATAGTTTATTTAGCATTTTGATGTATTATTTATAAATATTTTCACTTTATAATTGATAAGCACATGATTTTTGTATGACACAATTTCTCAGGGGTCCACGTCAATCCAAAATATAGATTGTTACATAAAATAACTTTTTTTATAAAACAAACCCCGAATACTTTTAAAAAACAAATCAATCTAAATATTGTTTTTAATTTGGAAAATTGTTTTATAATCAAAACTTTTAAATAAAAATGGAAATTTCAACATCAAATTCTTCTTCATGATTATAACACTGAATCAGATGTAGGTGCCTAGAACTAAGACATCAGCTAGAAAACGGTTTTACTCAAATTATTTCATAATGCCTGTATCTTCAAGTTACAGAGCATAGAATTCTTTAGAGAATAGAGCAGCCATCATCTGGATTACCAGTCACGCCTAAATCCTCCTGATTACTTGATCACCAGGAGAGAAAAATGAATATATTATTCAACCTATCAGCAACATCCCAAAGGAAAACGGCATAGAGCAAGCAACACAGTGTGTTGATCTTGATTAGTGCTCGAGGATTCTATTTACTAATATATACATGGATACGATGACAAAAAATATATTCCACCATTTATTTGAAAACAAAACAAAGTATGTGTTGGAGTGAAGGAGATAGACGCTTAATTCACACAGAAAAACACACAACACAATTCCAATCCAATAATCATAAAACTGCATAATGCAACAAAGTAGTAAAAATAGTTCTCCTAAACCCATGGGCCAACTAGCCCAAGCATAAACAAAATAGAATAGAACTGATAAAACTAAACTATCGGATTACTCCTTCCTCCCACACCTTCGTCATCGTCCTATTTAATATTTAATTAAAAAATATTTATTCCAACGGTATTGACGTGTCATCATCGTCCTATTTAATATTTAATTAAAAAATATTTAAAAAGCGTTGGAATAATTCCAACGGTATTTTATCGACGGATTTTCTGCCGTTGGAATTTGACAGTTTTCTTGTAGTGCCAAAATATAGATTATTACATAAAATAACTTTCTTTATAAAACAAACCTCGAATACTTTTAAAAAACAAATCAATCTAAATTTTGTTTTTAATTGGGAAAATTGTTTTATAATCAAAACTTTTTAATTAAAATCAAAATTTCAACATCAAATTCTTCTTCATGATTATTATTTCATGCATGCATAATCTTATTAAATTGACTTAGGGGGTTTTGTTCTCCGTTACATCCGTGTCATTCAATATATATAACTTTCTTTCTAATGATAAACATAATGAAATCGTGCATCTGTGTATTTGTGTGAGCGCATGTTTCAAAGTGGAGTTATAATTTACTTTAAAAATTAATTTCAAAGTACTCCATTGTTATATAATGTAACCAAATTTAATTCGATATTTGAGTCTCCCTCTGGATTAATTTCATTTGGATGGATTTCAAATATCATTTTTTTATTATAATTGTAAAATCGAATTTTTCAAACCAATGAAATCATATATATATTCTATTATAATTATTTACACTTGCCAACGGTCGCCGAAAAGTGGCAAAAAAACACAAATTCTAATGAAAACTGATTGAAATTGGACACATTTTTCAATTGCAAGACTAAAATAATTGATAATGGGAAAAATAACATGACCAAAATCGGACACCACCTTCAGGACATGACAAAAAATAAATTTTTCCTGAATATAATATTACAATCTTTATCCCATACAATCTCATGTAATTCCACTATTTGTTGGGTTTTTCAATTCCAACAAGCCTAAAGGCAAACATACCCTTACGAATTCCCTTTTTTTTTTTTTAGGTATTTTACAAATTCGGTTGATTAATATCACTAAATACAATTTTGCCCATGGATGATTCAACAGGTACAACATGAATCATGCGCGTATCATTTTTTTCGAACATTTGCCATTATCCACATAATTTCTAGTGAGAGAAACTGTTTTTTTTTTAATTATTTGTTGCTAAAAAAAAGTATCAGATTGAAACCCTAATCGGACGTGGATGAAGTTCTACAAGTCGCTAGCAATGGTGGTGGCGAGCAATTTGCGTCAGGATCTGTAAGTACCAATTTTGTAATATTTGAAAAAGCGAAACTATATAAAAAAAAAATAATTTTTAATGAAAAAACAGATATGTCACATATCATGCAAACAAGCCACTTCCGATAAGATTTAACGATGTGGGCCCTTGAGATTTTGTGTCATGCAAAAATCATGTAAATTCTTTATTATAAAGTGAAAATGTTTACAAAAATACATTAAAATGCTAAATAAAATATACCTGAGATGAAATTTTGTTTTGATCTATGAATATACATGATCTTTCTAAAATTATTAAACTAATGCTAATGAAATCAGAAAACATATTAGAAGTTCATAATTTAAAATAATATCTATATTAATTTTAAGAGTGTGTCTCTTGTGTCCCCGGGACACGGATCCAATCCTTGTCCCCAGCCCAATCCGCGGGCCCCACATAATTTTTTTTTTTCGCTCAGTTATTTTTTTCATATATACAAAAAAAAGGTATCACATGTATATCTTCAAGATATCCATGAGATATCTTGAAGGTATCCATGGGATGCTCTGAAGGTATCACACCTATTACAGAAAAAGGGCGCGCGGCGTGGGTGCGCGGCTTGTGAGGTGCGTGCCCGATGTGGACGCATGAACGCGCGTGGATATACATGGCGTGGGCGCATGGTATCCACATGGATATCTTCAAGGTATCCATGGCATGGGCGCGCGCGGCTTGGGCGCATGGTTCGCGGTGTGCGCGCATGGGCGGTGTGCGCATGTGGCTTGGACGCATGGGTGCGCCCATGGGCGCGCGATGTGGTGAGATGCGTAGGTATCCATGACATATGTTCAAGGTATCCAACGTATACCTTAAAGGTATCCATGAAATATCTTCAAGGTACACATGGCGTGGCGCGCGCGGCGTGGGCGTATGGACGCGCGATGTGTGTGCGCGGCGTGGTGAGATGCATGTGAATACCTTTAAAATATTTCATAGATACTTTCAAGGTATACATGTGATACCTTGTTCATGAATACCTTCAAGATATACATGGGATACCTGCTAGGCATCCATGGGATACCTATCATGTGAGCGTGCAGCAAAATGCCCATGCACGCGCGTCCAAGGCTCGTGGACGCGCGTTGGGCGCGGGGCGGGTTGGAGACACGGCGTGTCCCGGGACACAAAAGTTTTTGCGTAATTTTAATATTCAGAATCATGTTTTTTCCTTATCCATATTGACATGATAATATCTAAAAAATCGTTATCTAAAGAAATATCGAATATATCTTTATATCCAATAAAATCTAGAATTCGTGTCTGAATTGATCCTACTTATTACAACAAAATCAATTTCATTAACTATATTTACAGTTCTTTTTTCATCGAAATTCGCAATTGTTGGTGGTTTTTCGGCATTGAGATACATAGGCCCTCAATTTTCAGTTCCAGTTAATTTTAGTGATATGACAATTGTTTAATTGTTTGGCAATATTTTTTACATTTTGTTTCCTCTAAAAGAAATCACATAATATTAAAAACACTTTCCACGCCAATATTTACTCAAAAAAAAGAAAAGATAAAAATTGCTTATCATTGAAATCCCAATAAGACTCAAGTTTCAACTTTTTAAAGATACATATTAAAATACCTTAATTTAATTTTGGTATTCATTCACTTTTTTTAAATTCGGACGATTAACTACAATATTGGCAATGAATAATTGAAGAAGTAGTGGATGAATAATTTTTTCGTACGTTTTCAAATTTTCCGTATACTAGAATTTGTAGTGAGGGAACTAAAATTTGTTTTTTTCATAGATTTGTCAGTATCCACAAAATTACCAAAATGACCCCGCTCTTCAAACCCAATTAAAACTCTATATTTTCATGATTGTTATTATTTAATTTCATACATGATCTTATTAATTTGACACGGGGTTTTTTGACTCGCTGCATGCATGCCATGTGAAGTTGTTCACCTTAGGTTATTACATTAGGTTTCAATTCTTCGGAAGGGAGATCATCAAATATAGCTTGAGCCATGTGAAGTTGTTCACCTTTGCAGAATCCATTCATGACAATGTTGAAATAAGCGATATGAAGATGTTCTCCTTCGTGCTCCAATGCATCCAACAACAAGAATGCTTGTTCAACATGCCCATCCACGCACAGTCCATTTAACAAGCTACAATAAGTATAAAAACTTGGTTTTAGCCCAACAACTTGAAACTCATCAAAAAGCTCTAATGCAGCGGAACACTGCCACTATGAAACAATCCACGTAACAGAGAGTTATATGTAACCACATCTGGTTTTAGCCCCTTACATGGCATCCCACGGAAAAGATGAACGACGTCATCTATCTTCTTTTTCTTGCAATATCCATGGCTTAAAATAGAATAGTTGTGGTTATCTGGAGCAATATTCTTACTAGCCATTGAATCAAAAACATTTCTAACTTTATCTACTCGTCCTTTGAGACAATATGCATCCATCAATGCACTGAAGGTGACTACATTAGGAACCACATTCTGTTGTATCATGATACCGAGGACCTTTTCTGCTTCATCCACCAACCCCTCCTTACAATAGCCATCAATAACAATGTTGAATGTGATAACATTAGGATATATTTTATTTGAAAACAAAACAAAGTATGTGTTGGAGTCAAAACAAAGTATGTGTTGGAGTGAAGGAGATAGACGCTTAATTCACACAGAAAAACACACAACAAAACCAGAAACACAACACAATCCCACGCCAAAACCTGGCTGTCCAATCCAATAATCATAAAACTGCATAATTCATGCAACAAAGTAGTATAAATACTTCTCCTAAGCCCATAGAATAGAACTGATAAAACTAAGCAATCGGGCTAAGCCCGATTACTCCTTCCTCCCACACCTTTTGTATGTAAGGGTATGATGAAGAGGAGAAGAAGAAGAAGATGGTGTTATCATCATTCATTCTCATTAGTATAAAACAGGAGTTTGTTTGAGGTGAGAAGGAATGGGTTGCGTTTGACATCAAGATAGGCTCTTCACTAAGATTGAGAATAGGTGTGAGTTTGACGCCCTCAAGCCACGAAAACTGGTATACATGAAGAACTGCACCTTTCTTGTTAAATCTCATAAAATTCGCCCTTTCCACCTTGGAAAGTAATTTAAGAGCCATAGGAGGGAGAAGTGCCTCAATAGCTGATGACGTAGCAAGATATGATTCATAAGCAGGATCTTCTCTCAGCTCTTTTTCCTCCTCTTTCTCTTCCTCCATCTTGGGGATCTCGAAACAGGGAACGACATTAATACCCCTCCTTAGGGGGTGATAGCTGCACTCGTGAACCACACCTCCTTTCACATTCCATTCCAACACCTTCTTCAACACAGAGTACCGTGTCCAGTATCTTCCCACCTCTGTCGCTGAGTGATATCCTATTCCTACCACTGTCTCGTATCATTTTCACTCACTATTTCATTTTTCAAAATTACAACTAAAAATTAAGACCAAAACATTCATTTTGATAAAGAAATATACACACCAAATCCAGGTCCAGATCCCGATCCAAAGGGCAACAAACCGGGCATCCACTTCGCATTTACTGATCCCGACGCAGATCGCGCCGCCGCCGCCATTCCAAGCTGCTTGAAGAACTTCATCCACGTCCGATTAACTAGGGTTTTCGAGAAAAACACTACTTTCTCTCACTAGAAATACAAATTGTGTGGGATAATGAATGCCAAATTGTACAAAAAAAATGATATAGCTGTAAAATACCTAAAAAGAAAAAGGAACGCAACATGGTGGTTAGAGGATGTACTGTATTTGAAATATTGGAATTTAGAAAACCCAAGAAATAGTGGAATTTTGATTTTGAACAAATTCTATTTATGCATAAAAGCCAATACAACTTTATAAACAATAATGGAGATGGAGCAGTCAAGATGAAATAGGCCGGATAAGTAAATAAGAAAATGAAGAAGTAGAAAATTGATTCTATCAAATACTGGGAAATAATGATCTATTAAATTACTTTCTAATGAAAATCATTTATTAGGAAAATCAAATTATGTACTCTGAGTTAATGAAAGTCATTTACTAGAAAAATTATTTTTTCAATCATCTATGATAATTATCCGAGTCAAATACTAGGAGATATTAAAAAAAATAATAACTATTTAATGATATCAAAATATTACTATTTAATGACATCAAATTTAATGTTGATAATAAATATTAGTAAATAATACTGACATTTTAACTAAACTTGTTAATATAACACATGAGTTTAAATATAAAAATCATTTAAAATTTAAAATTATTGAATTAAAAAAATTAGAAAAAAATATAAATTATAAAGAAGGAAAATCTACAATAAATATGGGTTGATTAAAAAAAAAAATCATTCAAAATTTTCAAACTTATTAACTATTGAAATTGAATAGTTTTTTACAAATATGTATTTTATAATAAACTATAAAACTTATTTGAGAAATTTTGACTTTTATTTTTTTGTTATCGTTTAATTTAAAATAAAATATGAGGTTAGACTAAACTTTAACAATAAAATATAAATAAAAAAGGTGGGAGGGTTGAAAATTATAATAGACATAAATAACAATATATAATTTTTTAAAATAACAAAAAAAATACTGTTTATATTACTTTACAAATGCATTATATATATGTTCCAACAATTAAACATTAATCATATTGTGTTATATTTAATTTTAAATTTCACTGTAAATTGCACAAATCCATAATTCTTTTCTTATATAAATAATATTTAAAATTTTCAAATTATATTAAATTTAATTCAATTTTCTTTTTTTTTAATCCCGTTTATTATATATTTTTTGAAATTATTATCCAATTTTATCTTTTTAAGTGATGATAATTATTTTCATATTCTTATGTTATCTTATTATATCTAAATGATTTATGTAAAAATTACCCATGATAATAATAACGAAACATTTTTTTTTGTTTTATTTTTTTCTTGATTTTTGAAATAATTTTAACAGATATTTAAATATTGTTTCTTGATTTTCAAAAAAAAAAAATTGGATTTTTTTGAATAATAATATAATTTATTAATTTATTAAAACTACTGAATAAAGAAGGGTTTTTAATTGTACTAGCAGTGCACACGCCACACGGTTTATTATTTATCATGGTAATATTACAATTTATAATAATATAATGAAGTTGCATAAGTTAAAAAGTTATTCACAATCTTCTATTATTTAAAGAAATGTTCAATATACAAATACATTCCTCATATTTCTTTTAAAAAATTTAATAAACAATTTGTAAAATGCAATTAATATTGAAATAAGAAGTAATAAAATGATCTGAAATTAATAACATAACTACTTTGGTTTTATTTTTTTTCTTGATTTTTGAAATAATTTTCAGATATATTTAAATATTGTTTCTTGATTTTGAAAAAAAAAAATCGGATTTTTAAAAATAATAATATAATTAATGAATTTATTAAAACTACTGAATAAAGGAGGGTTTTTAATTGTATGATATTGCTCTCCTCAATTCTAATGTAATCTGAACTGTATTCATGGGTGTACGCCTCCATTTCATACACCGTACACAGTCAATCCTAACCCTTCCAGCTACAGTACACCTTCCTCCACCAAATAATTTTCAAATTTAAAAACTTACTAGCCGTTAAGCCTAGTCATCATCTCATCTCACGAATCTCACCTGTCCTTTTCACCCTGCAAATCAAAATACCCAAACATTTCTGCTTTCATCTAATCTCACCCTCTAAACTCCTCTTTCCCAATTCACTCACTAAACCCAACTCAATTCGCAGCTCCAAATCAAGAATTCATAGAGGAAGAAGCGACAATGAAGGCAGTGAAAGGAAAGCTTCTGAAGAAACTGCACACAATCAAATCAATTGGGTACTTAAAACCCGAAAGAATCCTCCAAGTAAATGCATTAGATGGCTATCGTTCTCCATTGGCCCCCATTGAAGAAGAGCCCAAGAGACACGTCAGCGAGAACATCATCATCCGAGATCAAGAACCCGAGATCATCGACGTAACGGAGCTAATGAAGGGCCTCGATGATCAAGAAACTACAGAGCTCGATCGTGAGAACAACGATAAGGAGAACGTTAGTTGCAATTCGTTCAAGAGACCCGATTTGAATTCAAGAACCCTATTCGACCCGAATCTTCTCGCAGCTTTCGAGCAAGCGGTGAAGGAGGTGAAGGAGAGAGAGGCGGAGAGGAGATCAAGAATCGAGGTGGGACTTGACCTTCTAGAAGATCTCGCCGACGAACCCCCTCTAAAATCACGAAAAATCGAGCAAATCATTGACCCGATAACGGAATTCGAAGAAAAGTGCCCGCCCGGTGGGTCCGACTCGGTGGTGCTTTACACGACGGGGCTAAGAGGGGTACGAAAGACGTTCGAGGATTGTCAAAGGATTCGATCACTGCTCGAGAACCTACGGATCGTCTTCTTCGAGAGAGATATATCGATGCATTCGGAGTATAAGGAGGAGATGTGGAGGGTGTTGGGGGGCAAAATGGTCCCACCAAGATTGTTTGTGAAGGGGAGGTACATTGGGGGATCAGAAGAGGTGTTGGGATTGCATGAACAGGGGAGGCTTAAGCCATTGATGGAAGGGATTCCGATTGACACAAGTGATGGGCCATGTGAAGGGTGTGTTGGAGTGAGGTTTATTGTGTGTTTCAACTGTAATGGCAGCCGGAGGATCTCGCCGGAGGGGAGCGGAGAGCCGTTGGATTGCTCCGAGTGTAATGAGAATGGGTTGATCGTTTGTCCCTTCTGTTGTTGAATTGAATTGAATTGAATTGATCAAATATGTGTTATTCTTTTGGTGGGCTAATAATAATGAATGTGTATTTGCTTGTATAAGAGGGTTGATTGTATTTCACATGCAATTTTATGTGATTTTTTTTTTTTTGGATGTAGATATACCATTATTCATTTATGTGGAAAGGTTGGAAACTATTGGTTTTTTTTTTTTTTTTTTCCATAATAAAAGATGTTTTATGTTAAAGAAAATGTCCGGTAAATATGAACGGATTGTCCAAATTACCCTAAACTTAAAGAACATACTCGAGACAAATTTTAATATTAAAATTTCAAATGTTGTCCTCAAAACTTATTGACTTTGAGACTAATCATAGTTCCGAAGCTCACAACTTTCGAGTCCACAATATGTTAATAAATCTGGTTTTGTTTATAAGTTGTGTGACCATTGATCTCTAACTTATAATCTTCGGGATCAAAGATATTGTAAAAATCGGTCTAATTCATTCATTTCAAGACTATTGGTCTCATATCTCATGACTCGTGAGAGGGATATCACATTTGATGCTTTGTAATTTAGAAAAAAAAAAAAAATTGAATGTCGAATTGAAATTTTATTACCGCACTTTCAAAATTGCAATTTATTTAAGAATAATTTTTTTAATTATTTAAAAAGATCACAATTTTAACTCATAGTTCGAATCATAATTCTATAATATTCTAGCAAACTAAATCCATGCATCTAACTAAATAATCATATCAACCCCCACATAAGTCACCTTAATTTATTATGTTCAATGAAAAGTATTATTACTTCGCGTGAGATAAGCAACGATATTTTTATATCATGTATGCTGCGTTATTAAAAAAATAAAAATAAATAGGAAATATAATTGAGAAACAAATTAAAACGAAACCAAACAAGCCTTCACATCATTTGCCGTCACTGCGTGTCTGCGTTGCCAGCAGCCAAGTAAGTATATAAACTGCGAAGCCCAAATTGATATTAAAACCCATTGTTTATTTTCATTTTCGATTTATCAATAATTTTTCTATTTGGGTAAATTTTCTGAAAATTTGTAGTCGGTTCCTTTCTTCAATCTCGAAGGTGCGTGTAATTGTTTTATATGGTGTTGGGGTTACTTTGAATAGAATTTCTCTTGTGTTTTCAGTTTTTAGAATCTGGTGGTGAAAGCTTGTAAATTCTCTATTGGTGAGTTTAGATGGATTACATGCTGTTAGATCTCTATGATGTGGAAGATTTTGAAGGTGAAATTGAAACTGTGTTTGTGTAAGCTTTTCAATCTCTGGATATGTTTGTATTATGTGTGATGTGTTGGGTTGTATGTGTAGAACAAGGGGTCTAATGTGATCATTCCTTTCACATAAATTATGTGGAAGATATAGATATGAAATGTATGCATATATATGTGTGTGTGTGTGTGTGAATGTATACATTTATGATGTTTACATACCCTTATAATCAGCAAATTGAATACATGGGAACACAGAGAATGCCTGGATTGTACCTTCTCGAGTCTTAAGGTCTTATTGTGTTTTGTCCAATTCGTTTTTCATCAATATCTTAATTGATGGTATTGCATGGTGTAAGAGTAGCAGCTCTACTGCTCTTACAGTTGGTGACTGTTGGGAGTTGTAAAACTGATGTGCTGTTCGTTTGGAAGGCCTTCATGTTGAGTGGTCATGTCATGGTGGATTACATCTGATGAAACATTTTCTGTATCTTCTAGAGAAGGGCAATGCACGGTAAATTTAGGTTTCTTGATGCTACTTTTGAAATTTTGTTATTTGATTATGCATAAGAATTGTCCTTAGTAGAACCTTGGTTTGGACCATATGAAAAGAGGAGTTCAGAGTTGTCTCTTGGATAGGAAGATAAGGTGACACTGGCTTCATACTTGGAGCCTCTTGCTGATCTGGATTAGAAAATTCAATATTTGGATTACTATGTAATGGATTGTTAGGCGCAATACATGACTATTCTTCTTTCTTCTGGCTTTGGATTGATCTTGTTTGGATCTGAATAACTGGTTGATATAGGTTAACAATGATAGAAAATGACCTATCTTAGATAAAAGGTGGAGTGATCTGTTATATTAATTGTTGGGTAGATCTTATGGCCTTATAAGCATTCAGTTCAGCTTAGTTAAGATGTAATTGTTCAATCATAGAAGCACATTATTTCATAGTTAAGATGTAATTCTGTTAAAATGACAGTGATGTGCCTGGTTGTGGTTGGCAAGAAGTGTGAACTGAAGAAAAGAATGTAAGTTGTAACTTTAAAAGGCTTATTAATGATATTGTTTCCAGTTTTGAAGTTATTAATGATACAACATATCTTTGACCCCTTTTTTTTTTTTTGTGTGATAATATACAGAAATTTATTAATAAAAGCGAAGGTACAATGAGAGGACAAGATATTTAATGAAACGAAGATAACTTTGAAATAATTACAGAATGGTAATATAAGCCGTTTGTGAGTTTCTATGCGTAGGCTTTCAGGAGAGCTAAGGGAAGTTTTATTGAGTCTAAGATTGGAATATCACCTTCAGCTGACCAATAAAAGCAATGAATGGAGCATGTTTGCTGAACATGTAGTTATTCACAGCTGGACATCATCAACAATGATTTCAAGTCTACTTCATTTTTTATGGGCCTTGTTTGATTTGCAACAGAGGAAAGTGGATTCTCTGGCTTGTCGGGTTACTCCTGCGAAGTTTGTTTTTTCAGTGTGATTTTATTTATTCTGCTCTTTTATTTCTCAAGTGTAATGTGTTTGCATTTTCACCTTAATGTATCTGTTAGAGCTATTTACATTTTCCCTTTTCAATTGTTGCAACTTATCTTTTGTATCATGGAACCACATTTGTGTTACTTGAACAAGGATTACAATTTGAACTGGCCCAGAAATGAGTTTACAGTTTTAGAAAAGTATTACATGTTTCTTAGTGCAATTGGATGTGTTAAATTGTTCATGGAATAATAACGATATTTCTGCTTTATTCTTCCTCCTTTTTTCCCCTCTGTATCTCTCTCTGTCATCAGTCTTTTAAAATTTGGGCCTTCTTTTCTATCTTGGATTTTATCCTTGTGGGATAAAGGTTTTGTTGTTGTTGTTGAAGATGGATTTTAAAAGTCTTCTTAATGCCGTCTTTCCAGGTTCTTGGTGCATAATTGGTAATATAGAAGACAATGGCAGATGGCCAGGAAAATGATAAGAATATTGAAATATGGAAAATAAAGAAATTGATTAAGGCTCTAGAATCTGCTAGAGGAAATGGTACCAGTATGATCTCACTTATAATCCCCCCTGGCGATCAAATTGCCCGGATCACTAAAATGCTGGCAGAAGAGTATGGGACAGCTTCGAATATTAAAAGCAGGGTGAATCGTCAATCTGTACTAGGTGCTATCACTTCTGCTCAGCAGAGGCTTAAATTGTATAACAAGGTTCCACCAAATGGCCTAGTTCTCTATACTGGTACTATAGTGACTGATGATGGAAAAGAAAAAAAGGTCACCTTTGATTTTGCGCCTTTCAAGCCCATAAACGCTTCTCTGTACCTTTGCGACAACAAATTTCACACCGAACCTTTGACTCAACTCTTAGAGTCTGATGAGAAGTTTGGCTTTATTGTCATGGATGGAAATGGGACCCTTTTCGGTACCTTAAGTGGTAACACTAGAGAAGTGCTTCACAAGTTCACTGTTGATCTTCCCAAGAAACATGGAAGAGGTGGACAATCAGCTCTTCGATTTGCTCGCCTTCGAATGGAGAAGCGTCACAACTATGTAAGGAAGACTGCAGAGCTTGCTACTCAGTTCTTCATCAATCCTTCTACCAGTCAGCCGAATGTATCAGGGCTCATACTTGCTGGGTCAGCTGATTTCAAGACTGAGCTGAGTCAATCTGACATGTTCGATCCTCGCCTACAGGCTAAGATACTGAATGTGGTGGATGTGTCTTATGGGGGAGAAAATGGTTTCAATCAGGCTATTGAATTATCTGCCGAAATTCTATCCAATGTCAAGTTTATACAAGAGAAGCGTCTGATTGGGAAATTCTTCGAAGAAATCAGTCAAGATACTGGAAAATATGTATTTGGAGTGGATGACACGATCAAAGCTTTGGAGATGGGAGCAGTTGAAACATTGATAGTGTGGGAAAACTTGGATATAACCCGTTATATGCTCAAAAACAGCGTGACCAATGAGATTGTGATCAAATGCTTGAACAAAGATCAAGAGACCGACCAGAGCCAGTTCAAGGATTCAACCACATCTGGAGAATTGGAAGTTCAAGACAAAATGCCGTTGTTGGAGTGGTTTGCAAATGAATACAGAAACTTTGGCTGTACACTCGAGTTTGTCACCAACCGATCCCAAGAAGGGTCACAGTTTTGCCGAGGATTTGGTGGCATTGGTGGAATTCTTCGTTACCAGGTTGACATTCGATCCTTTGACGAGCCATCTGATGAAGGAGAACTTTATGAGTCAGATTAAGATGAGTCAAAAGAGTCACCATGTCTCCATGCTTCTTTGTGCTTGCACTTGTTATGTTACCTTGTTGGCTTCCCGTTTCTGTCGAAGTTACTCGGGTTTAATTTTTGCTTTCTTCGATAAACCAGCTATGGTATTCCTCTCACCCTAGCTTGATTGAAGTGACAAAAGGTACTTTTCTTGCTACTTCTACTAACTTGATTGTTCTCAATGTTGCTAGTTGCCATTTATTTATATCACTAGCTCTTTACCCTTATGATTTCATTACGTTCGCATAATTGAGACGTGAATTATCAGTTGGTTCGTAGATATTTATCGATAACATTGGAATTCACGACCAAATGTGAAGATGTATTCTCTTGAAATGACTTAGGACTTGCGAGTCTTATAAATGCTACACCGAATGAAATGCATTTGATCATCATCCATTATATAAGGATTGGCACCAAGCACATATTTCGTGTATATGGACATCTAATGATGTGTCAACGAGATACATATTTATATTGAGCCATTTTTGCAAAAGCTAAAAGTGGGAACTTTTCTCCATTTTAATTCTATTAAATACCAGTTCTTCAATGTAAATTAAATTCATCACTGACAGTCCTTGTTCTCTGCCATGAAAATGTAATGACAATGGACATGTCTGAAATGTCTAAGCAGTGATCGAAATCTACGAAAATACAACACATTTATTACATCGATCTCAAATACAAGCGAAAGCATTAGGATTTCATCTAAGGTTTTTTCGATACTACATTTGGTAAGCATGATTGATGCACACAACTTGTTCAGAAGAGGATTTGAATCCCGATTCTCCATATTATTCACCGTGTGCTTTAACATCACATCATGGTCGTGTGAGTATATCAATAGTAGTGGTAAAATGGAGTTGAAATTGGGGCAATAGAATATATGGTCCCCTTTTAAATTTAGTACACTCTGGTATGTATGTGAATGAGGTTGGAAAATGGTACTAGCTTTATCAGTCCAGGCTGTTTCATTTTTTAACATTTTCTATGTATGCATCTCCAATAAACGTGGGGTGATAACAGTCAATTCAATCATGTTTCTCAAAGCATAAATGAGTAAACTCTTACCAGAATTATTAATTAGTCCAAAGAGAACAAAGATTTCTTGAACAAAGAAAGCAGAGTAAGAACAGAAAAGGGGCAGATTATATATGCTATTCATATGATATATCATCTATGAATTATGATAAATTCATGATATTATGTTAAAAGTTAGCATTTAAATTGCCCAACCAACTTTCGTCACGAGAAACTGATGAAATGACATACGAGATGAGAGAGAGAAACTGAGCAAAACCATGGCTTCTTACAGTCTACTTCTTGTTCAAACCTTGTATAGTAGTATTAGTATACACACAAAATCATGAGATACATTAAAAGCTAAGATTGTACAATGACATTTTCCTCCTCAACTCCTGTTGGAGAATGAGGGGTAGAAGGGGAAGAAAAACAAGAATCT
This sequence comes from Scutellaria minor, assembly GCA_954870855.1. Taxonomy (NCBI): domain Eukaryota; kingdom Viridiplantae; phylum Streptophyta; class Magnoliopsida; order Lamiales; family Lamiaceae; genus Scutellaria; species Scutellaria minor. Next base: position 2,418,895 of record OX940728.1, on the reverse strand, counting down.
GCAGATGAATACGACGTCGAATCGGAGCGACAAACCGCCATTGAAGAAGCCGAGGAATCCTTAACCAATCCAACAAGAACATCCACAAATGCTCCAACTATGAACCCATGATTCTGTTTTCCATTCATCTTTAAGTACCATCCAAGCAGCTCCTCCAATCGATCCCAATCCTCCAATCCATGGCTCTCCACCATTTCTTGCATGGATTTCTTGAAGTCCAAGTAAGGATCATCGGATTCCAAAGCAAGCGCCACGCTTTCTTTGAACGGCAGCAACTCCACTTTACCGCTTATTTGCCCTTTGGTTTCCTTAACGATCGAGCTCGTCTCGCCTGGCTCGAAAAATAGCCTCTCGGATGACCTCACGCCCCTGATGATCGTTTCTACTGCCTCGTTGTTGTTGTTGCTGTTGTTGTTGTCCTCGGAATGCTCGTCAGTGGAGAAAGTGCTGGCACATTCCGAGGAGGAGTTGGTGAACCACGAGTCGGGGGTTTCGAGGCCGTCCGAGGTGTCGAGGAACACGGAGTTTACGGTCTTGAAAACAACGTCGTTGCTTGCTCGAAAAGAAAGGGTCTTGGGTTGGTGGCATGAGGGCCATTGCCATGGCTGCTTGGCCTCTTTGTTCTTGAAAAGTGAAGGGATTTTCATTTTCTTGGACATGTTTTGGATGTGAGTTTTAGAGAGAGAGAGAAGAAAGAGTTGGATCGTGTTTAAAAGTTTAGGTGAAGTTGTGGACTTGTGGGGTGATGTTTTGGTTGTGGTATTAATAGCTTAGGGGGTATAATGTGAGAGATCGGTGGGAGGAAGGTGGAAAGGAAATGAGGGGGTGGGGTGGGGGGAGGTGGTGGGACCTATCATGTGGCTAATAAATTTATGTGTTAGTAAATGCTATCTCATCACTACAATAGGAAACATCAGTTTCTTTTCTAACGTTGGATTCTGTCATAAAATACTGCTCTTTCTCACCCTTGTAAATGAATCAAATCGAGTCGAATATTATGATTTTTTTTCCTGATAAATAAAAGGAATTTTTTTAATAAGTTTGGGTATAAGTCATATCCAAAACATGAGATATTTACAAATTAACATTGTAAAACCATTTTAAAATTGACATACCAATCCTTAAACGTAACATTCAAAAACACCGGTATTTGATGAATTTAGTGAATATTGACTCACAATCTGATTCATATTCAACTTGTATGCAATATTCGAATTCGAAAAATTACAACTAAACTTCATTTGATTTTTTCCATAAAAATTCTTTTGTTTTGAATAGTATATAAATTGTAATTATTCAAGTATTCATGAATACTTGAATCCAATATAATAATGCTCATATTTGTATTCATATGGTATTTGAATTTAAAAAAGATATTCTTAAAAGAAAAGGAAAAACTCGTGGACTTTAAGGTGTAATTGGAGGAAAAACAGATTCAGGTTACAAAATGTAAAAAATGTTATACATCAGAGTTTTTTTATTTTTTATTTTTTTAATTTTAGCCCTAATATTTATGGTCAAATTAGACATAACAACAAGTAGTACCTATGTGAGTCCGGTGAACAGTAAATACCACACTCAATAAAACGATCGCTCCATAATGTGATTAATTAATTAAATGCAATCATCAAAATTCAAACATTAAGTAATAATTCACAATCAAATTACTAAGTGAAAGAAACTCCCATAAAAGTAGATTGATCATTCAATTATTATCATAAATGAAAAGATAGATTGGTTTTATATACAATTTGTAGCAGGCAAAAGTCATGTGATTTAGTGAATAGATGTGTATGAAAGATATGAATGCACAGAGACACATGCATACTACTCCTTGCCAATGTAATAAAAGAGGCATGAGAAATTTGATAGAGACCTAATTAAATGACTTCCAATTTAATATTTATTCACTTATCACTTTCCCTTTCCGGCCTTTTTTGTCCATTAAATATGGTCATGTGCTATATAAGAGCTTCCATGTCTTACAACTATTCATATCCGAATGTTTAGATTTATATCTGGTCTAATATTTATTACTTTATTTGTTTTAAAATAAGTGTCATTTTAAAATTTAATTTTTTTTTCAAATTAAGTGTTATTTTAGATTTTTATGCCATTTTCCAAATTATTCCTATAATATTCTTTAGCTAAAATTTAGAGATTTAATATGAATTTTTTATAAAATTAATTTGATTTTTTACCCTATATTTCTTGATTAGTTAAGGATATATTTATCTAATTTTTATGTTCCTCCAGAGTGATATTTATTTTGAAACGGAGGGAGTACATCTTGTGCAGTTAAGAAAAAAAAAATTAAAAACTTGTAATTACTTCACAATATTCATAATATAATTATGGATGTCATATAAAGGCATGCGATGTTAGTTTATTACTTTTTTTTTTCAACTCTTATTTTTTTTAGTTATGGTGCGACTTTTTGTAGTAAAATTGTGTACAAAATGACAGCTGAAGAGAAGTTACCAACCTAATAAAAAAAGAGAAAATTACGATATTCAATTAAAAAATTAAGAAATAATATGTATGAGGAAGGTTCATGCTTTTCTGGACAAATAAGTTTGATTTGTCTAATTCGGACAATTAAGTTGGGGCACATCTCTTGCTGGCAATAATTGATTTGTCCATTAGTTGAATAGTTCATATAAACTTGTCAGAATGCCAGAAAATATACTCTTATATTACTAAAAATGCCAAAATAATAATAATAGAAGTAACATAAATAAACAATGAAGAAAGAAAGCAATTCAATTGAGTGAGGATAATCCTTAAATAGTCATTGGCTTTTGAATTTGTTGATTTAAATAAGGTTTCGTTTATATTCATAAGACAGTTTTAAATTTTTCCAAATTCTCTCCAAATTATGAATCTAAACGAACCTTATTAATTTTGAAATTTCAACAAATATTACATTTTTAGTTCTTTATCGTATTTTTACTTTTTGTTAATGCAAATCATGTGTATAGTGATGGCATGATTGACATCCAACATGGGATTGAACACTCAGATTCCATATTATATATTGGGAAATAGTACAAAAAAAACATGTACTTGCATGTAAATTTAAATTTCTCTATATCCATGATCCATCCATGAACTTCACATTTGTAATAATTATATTCATCTAAACTACTTATTTAATTGGTTCAACTACCAATCTCTGTCTTTGTTCACTAAACTCCAAAATTAGTTGGAGAGAATCACTACGTTGTCTGCAAATTATTGGTACAATTGCCTAAGCATTTATAAGAGTATGGTAAAATTCCCTCGAGGGTAATTTAGTCATTTCGATAAATATAAATAATCTTATCCAAAATCCCCAATCACTTAATTAAAATACATATAATTCAATCATTATTGTATTATTTTCTAACTATTGTAGAGGTTATAACTTATAAGCTACACTAATTGAAGAACAACAAATATATATATTAAACAACAATTGCTGCAAATATAATTAAGCTGACTAATTAAATTATATTCTCATCATATTTACATTCCTAAAACTTAAATTGTAGTCCACAATTTCCATAAACACTTGAGACAACCCACATTAATTTAATTAATCTAGAAATTATTAAAATCCTAATTAATATTTTGGTCGTGTGGTTCAAGATTTCCCTGTTGGAACATTGAGATTATAATCTTTAATTATAATAGTTGATATTTGAGGATCAAAAAAAGGTGTGCAACTGAACTGATTTGTCTCCCATCTTCCACTATTCATGATTGGTTGAGAAGGTTGTAAGAAGAGGCACATGCTGAGTTGACCTTACATTATTTTCACACTTTTAGGTTTAATCATTAGTCACAAATATTTACAGTATAATACTCCCTCCGTCCCGGCTCAACTTGTCTACGTTGACCGGACACGGAGATTAAGAAAATGCAGTTGACTCAAGTGGATATGCACTTTTTGATGGCATTTTTGTAATAATATGCACATCAAATCAAGTGGATATGCACTTTTTGATGGCATTTTTGTAATAATGTTGAAATATAGGGATATTAATGTAAAAATTTTTTTGCCATTTATGGGCTGGCAAGTTGAGTTGGGACAAACAAAAATGGCAAGTAGGCAAGTTGAGCTAGGACGGAGGGAGTACTATTTATACGGCAAAATCAAATTAAAATTAATTTTCTACCCAAATATATAATTTTACAAGATAACTAACTCATGTGATGAAATGTAATATTTATGTTTTATCAATAAAAGTAAAATTGTCATTTTTTTTATATTTATGGTAAAAATATATATCGTGATAGAAAAATAATTCAATATTTTATTTATGGTAGAAAGGGATATTATCCCAATATTTATACGAGACCATTCATAAGCATAATTTCATGAGAAAAAAATCATATAATTCACAAATTAATTTAAATTTTACACGTTCATATTTATTCTGGTTATATGTTGTGAGTTGATATGTCTTACAAGAATCTTATTGTGTCATTCTAATTGAATAGATAATTATTTTGTACTAAACTATAATTAATATATATATAGTGATCATGGCACATACTCACCATTAATTATGATTATGTCCATATGCTTGAATATATTTTAATATTTGGAGGTATGCAAAGAGGAGTCTGTATCTTCTATTACATTTTGTGTTACATCTTGTATTATATAACATTTAATGCACGCCACCTATTAATTAGTAATGTCATTTAATACACGTGGCGTGTGGTGATTGATTTGGAATAGGAGATGTAACACCAAGTGTAATAGAAGATATCAGTTCTGAAAAAAGAGAGATACATGCAATTCATGTCAATGATATATAGCAACATTAAAAAATTATCGTTACATATCACGACCATTATGTGAATTATTTATTCTGTTGTTGTCATTGAGATACGAAAATTCTATTATAAATTAGTACCTTCTCTCTCTCACACACTCTTTTTGGACAGTTTTCTTCACGAAAAACTGTATATACTTTTTTTTTCATATTCAAACGTTTGCAAATTTAATGCTGGGTAGTAAAGTGCAAAGCACTTTTTCTTAAAACAAATGTGTATATATAAATATTATACAATTTACCATCAGATTTTTTTGTGCTATAATTTGTAGTTATTGCTAAACAATTTGCCAGTTTAATTACTAATTATACCTTTATATAACATAACTCAACAAATAAAGTCAACCTTCTTGCCCTTTCAAAATACTAAAGTCAATAAACTGTCCCCCAGTGTTACAAAATACAGAGTTGAAATTACCTCCTTGGATGAACATGAATTAATAAATAAAATTTGTACTACTCATAATGAAACAGTCTAATCACCAAGATTAGGCACCTAATTTGTCTTGATCAACATTCTAAAGTCAACGGTACAAGTGATGCTAATCGGTCTAGATGCTCTGACGTTTTTATCATCTTTCAATCTCGTATTTCATCCCACCAGTATACACTTATCTCATCTCACCAGTATACACTATATACATTACATGCATTATTATATGCAAGAATGGATATATCTTAATCCTAGGTGCATTGCATGCTACATCCAAATGGGATCATATATCGTGTTTAAAAGTATCATAATACTCGATGAACTTCACCAGGTGTAGCATCCACAACTACTCCGAAGGCAAACGAAGTTGAAATCGGAAGCTTTAACCAAAGTTCGCGCCATCCTCACCTTCAGTGTCACCATTGTAAATAAAGTCATCATCGTGATCGTTCTCTTCGAATCCGTCTTCATGATCACTAGAATCGGAAATGGCAGTTAGGGTTTTGTGTGAATTCCAATCGGGTGGGAAGGTCCTCTGAAGGGCTTCCGTAATCGCACCACCACTCCTTTCGATTTTTCTTAAGCATTTAGACCAGTGAACCGCAGTGCCCATATCAACAGTCAATGTGCATTCCACCATCTCTTCGCATAAATTGAGGATTCCGTTGTAGATGTAGTCCTCAGCAACGGTAGCCCTTGATAACAAGGACGTCATTAAACAATGGTACACAGCTTTGTCTGGTTTTAAGCCCATTCGCTTCATCTCCTCAAAGCATTTCAACGCTTTCTCCGGGAGGGATGCCCGGGACCACCCGTGTATAAGTGTCGTGTAAGTCCTGATGTTAGGTTTCACTCCGAGTGCTTCCATCTCTTCGATTGTCTTCATCGCTCGCTACACACACACACACAGAGATGTATTAGTTTCTTACATTTCTACAGACAACATGTATTTCTCGAAACATGATGACATTATTTCTCATATGCGAATAGAAAATGGGGTCAAATTCATTTTAGTCTTGCCCAAGGATAAGTGTCCGTAACTAGTACCATTAATTTTGAACAATCAATTTTAGTCCTTTATTTGAAAAAAAATTCCAATGTGTCACACGCACCCTAAAATTATAGGGACTCAAGTGCAAAAATCCACCGGAGTTTGGAAATTCCAGTGGAAAAAGGACTGAAATTTGACAATTTTCCGATTACTGGACCAGAATTGATTTTTCAAAATTAACGAGACTAGTCTCAGACACTTAAGTCAAGACTAATGAAATTAACACACAAAAAATGCGATGGAATGCTTATTTACATACCAGCATGTCTCCAGCTTTGCAACAACCATTTATGAAGGATGTGTAAGTATGGATGTCGGGTTGTACACCTTCTTGTCTCATTTGCTGCATCAAATCTGAAGCCTCCCAAATGTCACCTCGACGAGCCCATCTGCATCAAACCAAAATTTTGAGAAAAGGCCAAAGGGAAAGAAGAGATCAATCAACATTTAAAAGTAATAACTAATCCGTACCCATCTATTAATATGTTGTATATAAAAGTATTCCTACGGATGTTTTGAGCACTCATCTCTTTCGTGACTGCTAAAGCGCTTTGCATTCTTCCCGATTTACAGCATGCCTTAAGTAAGGCCTCGTAAGTATAAACGTCAAGCTCAAGCCCCTCCTTTTTGACTTTAGAAAAGTACTCGAATGCTTTTCCGGTGTCACCCAACGATGCATATCCATGCATAATGGTCGTGTATGTGTGCTCGTTGGGACTAATGCCAGCTAGCAACATCTCGTCTAATATATTCACAGCCTTATCCATCTACAGAAAATAAGCGAGAGAAATAGAAACATTGAGTGGCTATGTTCAAATCTTGGTGTAGAAGCTCACAAGTTCATTTAGGTGATGTTTGGATTGGTGTTATGTAGGATTGGGGAAATCCGACTTTGAAATCCTGGGTTTTTGAAATAAAGGTGAATTGTTAAAATCTGTGTTTGTTTAGAGATTTTGTAGGGTAGGATTAATACTGTAGATGTCAAATCAATGCTGGAAAAAGTGTTATTATGTAATATTATATTATTAGTTGATGTAATGGTAATGATTGTGGATGATTGTAATAGTAGAAATTTAGGTGTGTATTGAAATTTGTGTATTAATAGGTTATAGTATAGAGTTAATGATTGCGTTTTTATTTAAATAAAGTAGGATTTTGGTAAATTATATAATCCTCTTTTAATCTCAAAACAAACGGGAATTCGAATGAATCCAAATCCCAAATCCCGACTAGCAAACACTAATCCAAACATCACCTTAGGAACCTAAAAATTATGTAAGGCTTAATTGCCAATAAAATCAAAAAAATAAAAAAATCCTAAATTGCAATTTTAACCAAATATCTCTTTATTTTCAAAAATAACACAACTTTTAAATATATAGCTCCAATTTTGACGCCGGTTAGCTTTCCAATTTTTTTTCCTTTGTGATTAAACTGTCATACAGTTTCTAGGGCATCCCTCAACTTAGGAAAACTGTACCCTGAAGACTGTATGACAATTTAATCACAAAGAAAAAAAATGGAAAATTTACCGTTGTCAAAATTACACCTATATAAAGTCTTGTTATTTTTGCAAATATTGAAAGGTTCTATTAAAATTGTAATTTATGAAAAAAGTTGTGATTTTGTCGACAATTAACCCAAATGAAATCTTACACCATCTATTTCCATGAATACCTTACGCTTTTTGACAAGGCCAAGAATCAACGCATTGTAAGTCTGCACGGTGGGAATGCATCCACTTCTTCTCATCATATCAAAAACATCGAGAGAGCCTCTCATGTCTCCAGCCTTTGCAAAAGAATGAATTATGGGCAGAAATGTTCTGGAGGTTGGTCTACACCTCTCCTTTTTCATTTCTTCAACAGTACGAATAGCGCGTTCCATGTTACCCATCCCACAAAACGCTCTTATTATGTTGTTGTAAAGAATGGCATCGGGCTTTAAACCATCTCTGATTGCATCTTCAAATATTGAGAAGGCATTTGCCCAATCTTTCAAGTTTATAAAACCATTGATCAACATGGAATATGTCTTCATGTTGTGCTTTATGCCTGCCAGGGTCATCATGTCACTGACTTCCAAAGCTTTATGAACTTTTCCCATCTGAGAAGGTAGAAAAGTCAATTTATCACATCAAAGCAAGTCAGCGAAAAAAAAAATTTAATGAGCAAACTTTCACATAATTACAGTTTTAACACAACTTTTCAGATTCAGCAAATAAATCACGAACTTGACATAGTATTGCACTTCAGAACACCATTCATTTTCCGGTGAAAATTTTCCAACCTCTCGATCCAATTTTTGCACATTAGATGCCATTCTTTTTTTTATTTTGAATTTTGGGACAATGTGGCATCCAACATGTAAAAATTAGCCGAAGATATCAACACAAATCTTTCTCCAGAAAATGGAAGGTGATTCGATATGCAAAACTATGTTAAGTTCGTGATTTATTTTGCAAAATATGAAAAGTCGTGTTAATATTGCAAAATATGAACAACAATAGCATTAGATTGATCAGAAGAAGAAACAAAAAATGCCCTCCAACATATAGAGAATGTAAGAAGGGGAGCAAATTAACGAGGGAAAGTGCTAGAAATAAGGATTGAGTAAGATCCAAATGGTTGATTTTGTCATTGTTAAAATCTTTAATATTAATCCAATTTGTTGAAATCCTACTTGCATTCCTATCCAGGAAACTTTGATGTAGGATTTTATACAGAGTCGGGATAAAAATAAATAAATAAAATAAACATAGAATCAGACCATGATTATGAAGTTTTTAATATATTAGATAGATACATGCAAAAATAGGGTTCTGAAAAATGTGCAGATATATTCAAATCACTAGTTGAGAGGAAAACAAACAACTGAATTATGGTGAAGTAAAATGCATTAGCTACCTTGGTATAAAGATTGATGAGACACCCATAGGTAATTACCGTAGGCGTAAATCCACATTCCTATAGCAACAAAAGATGTTAGTGAGTACAGTATTTTGTGTAAACTGAGAAAATATTAAAGCATATTTGTATCCTTTATATTAGAGTTTAGAATGTCATACTCTTTGCAAAAGAATTTGCATTTACATTTTCAATAGCTTAGCAAATTATCACAAAAACACAAACAAATAACACTACAATGTAAAAGAGTATAGCATAAATAGCTCCAAGATCAACAAAACTTAAAGAAATTCCATAAACAATTTACCTTTAATCTATCAAAAACCATCAGACATTTCTCTTCGTTTGGTTCCATGGTATAACCATCCATCATTGTATGATATATGTCAATTGGAGCATCGATTCCCTCTTCTTCCATCTCCCTTACCAATGCTTCAGCGCGGCTTAAGTTACGCGTTTGACTGCATTTATGACAAAATACTCAAAAATGATCTCATGTAAAGCAGCAATATTTATTAAAAGAATCCGCAAAGATAACATAAAAATAGATAAAAGTAAAAAAGGAAAGAATAAAGTTTGGCAATGGAACCACCAACCAGTAGAAGATATTGAGCCTGTAAAGAAATGAGGCAAAATATATCTGCAAACACACATGCCAAGATTTATATGCACGCCAAATCTATCATATTTTGGAAAAGTCTTGTGGAAATCCATACATTCCTCTTATAAGAGAAGGAGTACAATGGTATATTGTCCTGTTGAATATGTTCAAATCACAATAGAAAGTACTAATGTACATAATAAAATCAACCCACCAATTAGCATAGATTATGCTCCCATATATGATTGCATTCAAGGCTTTAAGGCTCTCTTTCGCCTCCTTAAACCAACGCTCTGCAGCTCTTTAACAAACAGAAAACAATATCAGAGGAAGAGAATCCCAGATAAAACCAGTTCAAAAGGCAAGGACTAATAGAAACTCGTTATGAATCTAGGAATCAAATCTCACTTGGAGAAACAAAATGCTAAGCATCTAAAGAATAAAGAATGGTTGCAAGGTGGCAAAATAGGGGCCCTTGCACTGAAGTACTGGGATAACTGACATCTTTACATGATGAAGTATCAAACTGATATTTCTATTGAAAGAAGGACGCAATGACAAAGATGCAGTGGAACTATAAGTCAAACTATCAACAATATTGTTTTCAATTTTTTAATGATTGACTGTTAATCACATCTTAATATGTTTTCACATAACATTTTTACCCTGTTATCTCAAACTACATGAATGTAACTCACTATTCCAACCATCTACCTCCACCACTTATATTGATTCATTTGCTTTAATAGAAGAACGTGATAAAACTATTAAACTCAAGTACTCCAGTGTGGAGAAGCACTTGACCCTTCACAGTGGCCATATAATTAGGTTTTCTCAACGAGTAATGAAACACCAAAAACAGGCATATTTCTGCATAACACTAAGCATAAAGATCACTAAAAGATAGTTAAAACAGGCATGTCCATCGATATATGCAATGTATTGCTACTTACTCAATATTCCTGATTTTTGCAAATCCTCCAACAATAATACTGTATGTCACCAAACTCAATTCAATTCCCTCATCCCTCATCTTCCTCACGCATGACAATGCTTCTTCCATGTCTCTTCCTACTGCATAAGCATGAATGAGGCTGCACAACGAAAATTTCAAATATATTTGATTAATTGACAAAAACTAACATTTGATAATTAGAAATGGAAAAGATGCAAAACCTTCTTCAAGTCTTACACAGAAATTTTAGAATTACCAAATATTTGGAAAAGTTCTATCAAATTAGTCTACAGACATTCAATGAGATAAGTGGTGCTTTTCAGGTTCCATTTGCAATGACATTATAAGAATGATCAACTTCAGCTACATGTAGCCATTCGACACAATACAATTCCTAAACAGCAACAGGTTACAAAAATATTGAGAGTCAAAACTGCAATGTGATGACATATACTTTGTATATACATGTAATGTTGGTTCAATTCCCCTGGCCCGCATCTTCTCAAATGTTTCACGTGCACGGTGCATGTCCCCTCGCCTCGCATAATAGTTCACCATCAACCCAAACTCTTTTCGGGAAGGCTACAAAAAATAAAAGTTACTAGTAGCAGATAAAAGAATGGAGTACAATGAACAAAACAACTTTTAGAGAGGAGCTGGTTTGGCATAATATCTAACCACAAATGCAAAGTAGATATGTTTCAGGTATATGAAGCTACACTATTCGTGCCTTGTCACAAGCAAGATACATCACATTACGGCAGTAACATACTTCAGTTCTCACGAGTACATACCATCAGTGAGTAAATCAAGTGACAATGAATAAGTAAAACTACAGTCAGTTGATGGTGAGTGGTGATACTTTTAACTGCACTGTCAAGCACTTTGGTTTCAGAGGTTCCCTCCTCTAGCACATTAGTCAAGCACTTTTCTTATGCACATTGGCAATCAATCATAAAGAAACCTCTATATATTTACATAAGAAACAAGCGTGCAATAATCTCTAGTTTTCAAGCATGCTAGCTGCACTAGAGCAATTTTAACTTAACAACAGACAGAACATAAATCATATGGGTTGAACTCATTTGCTGAAGTTCACCAGAGATAAAACTTCTATGGTTCATGTAAGAAATTATAATGAGCTATGTGCTAATAGCAGCTCTATACTAAGTTTGCTTGGCATCCATTATAAGGGCAACAGATATAACACTCCAAAATTTACCTTCTTAATCCTCTCGAAAGCTCGCACAACCAACTGCCAATTCTCTGGTTGAGATTCCAACACCTTCTTGAGCTCCCTTCGTGAACCTTCCCTATCTTCATGCCAGTTAGACCTATACCCTTCCCCATCCTCTTCTTTGCGCTCCACCCACCTTGCCCTCTCTGCATATTTCCCCCTTATTCTCTTCCCATTATCCAACTGCACAGTTAACACCCTCCCATGAAACTCCACCCCATCAAACTCCACAGCCTTGATCGCAGCCTTTTCAGCCATATCCCCACTATATATCACAAACCCAAACCCCATATTTCTCTCCAGTTCCTCATGACCCTTTATCACAATCACATTCTTTATGGGCCCAAATTGCCTGAAAAACTCAGCTACCTCATTTTTCTTTATCCAAAGCGGTAAATTACCCACAAAGATCTTGCCTTTTTCCCTTACTTCCACTTCCTTTTCATTTTCCTCTGAATTTTCGAAAACCTCATCTTCAGTTTCAGTTTCTACGATTGATTCTTGAAATGAAGGCAAGGGTGGTGGAGGCGGAGGTGGAGGTGGGGGAGGGGAGAGCTTGTTCGACAACCAAAGCTTATTACTGAGAGAATCGTGGGATGGTGGATTGGTGAGAGAGGGGTTATTATGGGAGTTAACAAATTTCTTAAGGGGGTTTTCTGGGAAGTGAGAAGTGGAGGTTTTGAGAGGCTTGTGGGTGATGATGGGGCGGCGAATGTCGGTAGAGTTGGTGGTGGGTTTTTGGGCATTGTTTTGTTGTGATGAGCTCGAACCAAGAATGTAGGAAGTGCTGGTGGCGGCGTGGGGGGATTTTCCGGCGAGAGTGGCGGTGGAGAAAGGTGGTGGAGTGTGAGAACATTGAACGGTGGAGGAGATGGAGAAGATATTCATTGCTTTCCCAGTTTTTATCTTATGCAATTGGGAATAAATAACCACCTAAATTACTATATACCACCAAAAATTTGGGGATGAACGAAAGTTAAATTTAGATTTTATTTTATTTTTTGGGAGAAATTTTAATCAAGTTGAAATGTGAATACCCGCGTAAATCAAATCCAATTTTCCAGTAATTTAAGATTAACATGGTTTTTTTGTTTTGGATAATATTTTTTTATTATGGAATGTGAATAGAAGGAAAAAAAAAAAAAGAACAACCACAATTTCTTTGATTTATTGAGACGATTGCAAATTAAAATACCATTTATTATTGCTTCTATTACTTGTTGGCTTTGTTGCATACTAGTATATAGGTCCCGTGCAATGCACGGATATATAAAAATTACTATTTTGGTGTTTTGATATGAAAATGTTGAACACAAAATAGTATATTATTTGAGATTAATTTCAATGTAATATGTTACCCGTGTGATGCATAACCATAAAATTTAAATATTTTGAGGTTAATCAATTTACGGAAAAATCAAGTTCTTAATAATATTTCAATTTCATTTGGTAATCCGTGTGATGCATGGTATATAAATTCAAGTGTTGTAATTTTTTGATGTAGATACGTTAACTATGTAAAACTAACCTTAATTATTTAGAATATCTTTTAAATATAACAAATATTTTTTTAAATATTTTTTTTCAAAAAAGTTTCATCACATCGGCATATATAGTAGAATGTCAAATAACGTTCATTCTCCAATTATGACATTATGTTTTCTATCAACCCCCTCCACCACCAATGAATTTTCATATATTTATCACCATTTTGACATAGTTTAACTTTCTAATATTTCCCACTTGAAAACTTGAGTATGATGTTCATAGTCATGATATTGTCATAAATCTTGACTATTTACTGGAGGAACAAACTTATAACAAATTGATGGAAAATATTAAATAAGTGTTTCACTATATATTAGAATATATTTGTTGATTTTGTTATTAAAATTCTAATTAGAGCTATACAATTGCATAGAGCTATACAATTGCATAAATCAAAATATAAAGGGGTATCTTAAATTTTAATATTGACTTTTTTCAGTCTGTACATTTTTTTATTAGATTCCATCAAATATTATTATTTCTTTTAACGTTCATAGTTAGTGTACTCAATTATTTTACATTTTTCAAATATTAAGATATTTTCTAGAGAACATATTAATTGTTCAAATTTATTTGTTTAATTTATTTATGTTTGTATACATATCATAAATTAAATTTAATGTATATTAAAATAACAAAATATGTAACTTGTTTGTTTTGTTATAGTTCCATTTATTTGTTACATTTGAAAATATTAAATGGATTGAAAAAATTACTTAAAATATTTTTAGATAAAAATTAAATGAATAAAAAAAGTTTCTCTTATTCCAGAAATTGGCTGTGAATGACATATCCAAATTTATTTAAAACATTTTAAAATAAAAAACATGTATCATTTAAATTGTTATTTAGTGTATCAATCAAACATGTTTCAACTAATTTTATATTAATCTTGAATTTTTTTTATCTCTCATATTGAAATGTAGTTATGCAGATAAAGTTTACCAATCTATGTATGTATAAATTTATATCATAATTATTAGTTTAATGCTATTTTAATATTGTTAAACCTGTTTTTTAATTAATTTTTTATGTATAAAAGTTGAGTTTTTTTATCGAATTTAATTGTAATTATTATTCAATCAATATATATATATATATATCTATATATATGTGTGTAGGTGTAAAAAAATTAGAAAATTGAGAATCACAAAATGACGTCTATGTTTTTACTCAATTGGTGAGTAGTAATTAATTAAATTAACTTTTATATATATATATATATATATATATCAATCTATATACATAAAATTTAGGTGATAACTTAGTGGAGAAAAATAATGTTTAAATTTAGATATACCCACTAAATAAGGAAATGTATGATTGGTTAATATTAGATAAATAATGATAGGTGCAATTTCTATATATGGAAGATCACACAAAATATATTTTCTATATTTAATAATTATCAATTATTAATATATTACATATTTAGTAAGTGAAAATGAGCGGGAAATTTTTTACATTTCTATTTGTAGGAAGTAATTGTTATTATATATATATAGATATTTCACATTTTAGATGGAATTTTTTTTTAATTACTAATTTGTTAATGATGCAATAAATTTAATGGTTTTATCTCATAAAATACGAAGTTTTCACAAATAGATACTCAGCGGATATCACAATTTTGAAATAAATTATTAATTTTGATCATGTGAAATGTTTCAATATTTTTTCTTTATACATGAATGACAAATTTAGTGGAAGTTTATACTCGAGCAAGATCTTGGATCACCTTGTAACTACTATTGGGTTAAAAAAAAAAAGGAACCTTGTAATTATATATATATATATATATATATATATGTACATATTACAATTTAAGTCATCTATATTTATATATTTCTATTTATTTTTTATGAATAATATAAGGCCCATTTCATAGACAACCAATAAATTTTCCGTCATCTAAGCCCGGCCCAGTACCTAAAACTTAAAACCCTAATTAGAAAAACCCCCAAAAATTCATTTCTTGTATTACATCTTGGATTTCAAAATCAAGAAACGAAGAACACTTATATAGTACTTAATCTCCCTCCACTCGCACAACACCTGTCTCGATTCTCGCCTACCTTCATAGTTCGCCTACCTTCATAGTTCGCCGAAATTCCTTTATTATAGGTAAGTTTCTTGATCGCGTTCAACTTATGCTTTATCGGAATTTTGCGTAATTGTGTGGCCAAGTGAAAATCATTAATTACGACGAATATATAAATGCAAAATACTTTGCT
The DNA here is from genome assembly GCA_954870855.1 of Scutellaria minor. Lineage (NCBI taxonomy): Eukaryota > Viridiplantae > Streptophyta > Magnoliopsida > Lamiales > Lamiaceae > Scutellaria > Scutellaria minor. The sequence continues at coordinate 2,403,104 of OX940728.1, read as the reverse complement.
TCCTAATTGTCAATAAATTTATCAAGTTTTGCTTTTTCGAGATCAAGGTTTAGCGGGAGTACATTTTCTAATGATGGGAGTTTTTGTATTAATCTGAATTTATCCAAGAATTTTCTGGGTTAGTGCTGTTGTGAAGTTATGCTGATTGTATCACTGCGTTTGTGTTGTTTGTTTTGACAGCAGTTGAGGCGATTAATTCGAAAAATGAGTGGTGCAGGAGAGAAACTATCATCTACAAAAACTCCTGCTGATTTCCTCAAATCTATACGTGGACGACCTGTTGTGGTCAAACTCAACTCTGGAGTTGACTATAGAGGTGATTTTTCGGCCTTTTCCTTGTTCTTATATTATGTATGTTTAATTTGTGTGAGGTGTTTTTATTTACATTTTCTTTGCTTCACTTAATTATGAGTGGAGAATGTGCTTGTCAGTTTCCTTTAATTAGATATGAGTGGTGATTGTGCTTGTTCTGCAAATAGTTCTGTACTCTGGAATTCTTGGATAAATACTGTGCTATTAAGTATAAGAAAATGTCGGATGAATTGCATTTAGTTATGCATCAGAAATATCTGTTGAGTCTCGACTTATGTATTGGCTTAATTACACACTGCTGTGTTAGGTATGAGTGCACTTGCCTGTTCTTATGAATGCTCAATGTTGAAGTTTATATAACAAACCCAATCATCATTGTTGTCAAGACTTCAATTTCGATAGAGGGTCTAGTCTTTTACTAAAAGTACCGAAGATTTAAAACTCCCAGAGTTAAAGACTATAATGTCTGGTTCTATTTGAATTTTAGTCCTAGTTTTTGTTGCATAATTTGTTTGTTCATCATAGAATCGCTGAATCAGTGAACTAGTACCTTGGTGTCTGCATAGAGAATAGCTGCCTTGATGCATGAAGACATAGGATGTGGGTTGTTCTGATATGGTGGTTGGTCATTGGAGCTGTTATAAGGTGGAGTTGGTGAGGTGAGGAAATTGGTGCTAGGTAAAATGAATGGATGCAATTTGACTGGCGTGGCACCGATCATATTATATTCTTTCAAGGGAATAAGTGGGTTCTATTGGAGGAGTATGCTCACAGTGACCCTTTGAACTGTTCAGTAATTTGTCTTGGTAAAAAGCTATCCATTTTACCGAATAAACTTTGTCTTGCATTTAACTAATGCCTTGACAAGTCGGTGGTATATCATGTATATAGCCAACCTAACATAGTGGGACAAAGCCTGTTATTGCTGCTGCATTCGACTAGAACAAAGACTCTAAGAGGACTATGATTAGTGAATGAAGGGAGCAAAACTCATTACCGAAATTAAATGAATCCATCAAGGCTGGTATGGAGACTACTTTAAAAAGGTGCTCAAGTAAATTGGGCCTAAAAGTAATATTGAAACTAAAAGAACCAAAGCTAAGAGACTGCAGAATGCTATGTGCTGGAGTTAATTGGGTTGAATTTTGGTTTCAAATTCCTCCAGATTGTTTAGGCTTAAATTTAAGTAAATTGTGTTGCTTGATTGTATGCAGTTCTGGACTAGAGCTCTGTAGTTGCCAAGTGTTCTACATCTAGGACAATCTAATAACCTAAACATGACTATCAATGGTACACATCACGTTAATTTATTCGTTCCTATTTTATTTTACCCCTCAGGTATTCTTGCATGTCTGGATGGATACATGAATATTGCAATGGAACAAACAGAGGAGTATGTGAACGGCCAGCTGAAGAACAAATACGGGGATGCCTTCATTCGAGGAAACAATGGTAAGTTAGCAGCAGACAAGCTTCGAATCTGGTATATTACATTCTCACCCATTTTTTATGTTAGATGTATTACTGACTTGTTCTCTGAATGCAGTACTCTATATCAGCACGTCAAAGGGAACCCTAGCCGAGGGAGCTTAGCCTCGTGATGGATCAACGAGATTATTGTGTAACCATGTTCCATCTGGAAAAGAGTGTAGCTTTTGCTGCACTGTCTGTAATATGTTAACAACGATTATACTGATTTCTGTTTAAGACATGGTTGTGATTGAATCCAAGTGCTGAATCTAAATGTAGAATGGTGACGCTAACTAGTTTGATTTTCCTATAGATAAACTTGTGATGAAATTAGCTCGTTCCAGAGGTAAAGCCTTGAAGGAAATATTTCTGAAACAAAAAAGTTTACCTAATATCGAAGAGCTGGGGTATACAGTAACAAAGTAACAAACATTACCTCATTAGGAAGAAGGCCTAACTCGGAGAAAGACAATAAGAAAACTAATCATGGTGCAATTCATTCATGATCCACACATCCTACATAAATAGTGTCGAAAAGACTTGCAATAAACTAAGCTTTTATCAGTATGTATCAAAAACAAGTATCTTGAAACTCAAGGCTAGTGACATCCTTAGGCATTGACCACATTGCAAAAACTTTCAAAACGATGTGTGCAAAATAAGAGAAGTTTCGAATAACTGCACTTTAACCAAAGAAACTCACTATAACATCCAATAATAATTCCAGAGAGAGATAACTTAAGAATCACTTTGACTTCACTTTGCAATGCATCATGGCTCATTCCTTGCTCTTCTTCCCTTTAGCCTCTTTGCTGGTGGTGTTCTTGAAAGGGATGAAGTCTTTTCCACCCATGTATGGTCTAAGAGCCTCGGGTATTTCTACTCCGTCCTCCTTCTGGTTGTTCTCGAGGATGCAGCACATTGTCCTCTCGGTTGCTGAGAGGGTGGAGTTCAACATGTGGACGTACTCTTTAGTTTTATCATTGCTCTGCAACCATGATTATAACGAGTCACTTCTTTTGGAAAGAAAATGCAATTGAGAATTGAAGATGTGTAAAGACATGGGAAGTAATTCAGCAGAAAACTCAATGAACAAAAGCAACTCGACCTTTTTTTGCCCATATCGTATTTCTAATCTTCTTGACTGATAATCAGTGCAGTTTGAGCAGGAAACAAGTTCTCTATATGTCTTTGATGATGGAAACCACCCTTCTAAGTCGTATTTCTTTGCAGCAGCATCGTTCAATGCACCAGAGACGATAGCTACAACTTGATATGGAATATTCAGCTGCCCACAGAAGAAATTATTGCACAAACCTTAATTAAACTAAACTCAAGGGGCAAACACTAAAATAAACAATTAATATAGACAAGTCGTTTCAGAGCATGATTCTACTTCAATCCAAAGGCACATGTACTACGACGAGTAATAGCTATTATTCGAAAAGAAATCATAAAGAAAATGGGTGAAAATTGATACCAGCTTGTAGAAATCCTCGGAATTTTTTAGCATCTCTTCATGCATTTCCCACGAATCATTTCCATTTGGACTGGTTAAGCAGAATTGCTCCACCTTTTCAAACTGATGAACACGGAATATTCCCAGAGTATCTCGACCATGTGAACCGGCTTCTTTACGGAAGCATGAGGAATATCCTGCATATCTGATAGAACTCATAATGTCAATCAAACTAAAAGCAATGAGCCAAACAAGATAATTCTTTTAAATGCTTCAAAACAGTAAAAGGCTAACAAATAAAGCCAAGACAAGCAAATTGGGGCTTTCTTCATATAGATCACATACTTCAAGGGCAATTGTGTAGGATGAATCCAATCATCTAGATGATATGCACAAAGAGGCTGCTCAGCCGTAGCAATCAGATATTTATCATCCCCTTCTCCAGTAACCTGTTTGACACCAAAAAGTTGAGCACATTTTCAGCTACTACAAAGTTTAGCCATTTTCATTTAAAGATAGGGACAATAATTATGCATACAATCAGTAATATTATTTTGCCAAGAAGTAAATTGCATAATTCAGCATCGACACAATGACTGCATTGTGATACAAAATCCTCTTCAAGAAAACACAAGCACAACATGAGCTCTTCTTCAATTGCATTAGAATATAGTTACTAGATCATTAAGTGACTGTTCAACAATGTCAAGCAACTTCCCAACATACTTAGGGGGTTTCATATGCTAAAACAACTCAGCCCCATAGGTTCTCATACAGTCATACTTCATCGCTTAAAACAACGTTCATTTCTCAAATTTTGACCGTAATGTTGAAAAGTCCCCACTAACAACGAATATTTCACATAATTGCATTGTTTCTGATTGATAGATAACAGTATTTGTTAACTAAAAGAAATAGCTAGAAGATGAAGTGGCTGAAATAGAGGGTGTGTTAATAATATGATAGGGCTTGAGGATCATAAGAATACTATGATACTATGTAGCAAAGATTTCTTTAAGCAAAACACATCGATCCTTCCACGGTGAAACCTATAAAACCTGCATTTTCTTTGTTACAAGGGGTGAGATATACAAAGTAGTAGTACGCACAAAATATTCATTTTTTCAATTATATTTATCCAGACTACATGATAGTTCACCAGGTATTACTGAAGGGGATAAGGTCAGTCACCCACTCCCATAGTTTAGTTAGAACAAAACAAGTGCATTCCATAGAACATATATATTCTCTAATACCTTCTCGATGCTATGTTTTTTAAGTTCCTGACAGATCAGTTAGGAGTTCATGGGTTCAATTATTGAGTGAGATGACCAGACAAGGAACTCCAATCAGCTAGTAAACACCACTGTAACCTTAATGGAAGCAGAAACATAAGACCAATCACGTTCAATTTTTCAGGAGATAGGAACTGGTAAACTCGGGTTGTATCTGTCTGATGTAAAGAAGACATGCCACCGAACTCTAAGGACATTTCAAATATTTACCAAACTATTAAACTAAACAAATAGATTACCTTGTAAAGTTCCTCATCAAATTGAGCCAACTGAGCACATTTAGCCATAATATCTTTCCTCATGAAGAATGGAGTTTGCAACGCCGTGAAGCCCCTCTTCTCCAAAAAATCAAGACTAAAATTGATTAGAGCTTGATTAAGTCGTACTCCATCCCCTTTGAGATAGTAACCTCGGCCTCCAGCTATATTTGCACCTAAAACATCCAAAATCTATTTATGTTAGAAATGCAAAAATTACAATAAAGGAAAAGGGTTTACAATTATTAGTGTAATTTTTGAGAGTGCCATCATAATAAAGAACTCAGAACTGCCAGATCTACTATATTAATTCCAATTGATTTTAAAAGTTGGATTCAGTTAATCATAAACATAAAGTGGTTTCCTGTCCCAACTTGGTAGATTCGCACATACAGTGCATTTAGTTCCAATTAATTATAGATGACATCTGCTCAATAAATATACAAGGTTAAACTCTCAGAAGAACCAACCTAAAATTTAAGTCAGCTTGTAAGTTTTAAAAGTGGACTCAGAGATCAGATAGCTAGTAAATCAAATGCAGAACAAGTAAACTGAAGGTGATCAGCTACGACCATCTGGACAATGAACCACTAATAAGTACTTACGGAAAAAGTGTTATTATCTTGCTAGGCATAAAAGCCAAAAATGATTTTTTTCAATTCCGCACAACAATGTAACAACCTACTTCATTTATAATGCTACTATAACGTTGATCCTTCATGTTGCCATGACAAGCACACAGCAAACAAATTTGGCTGGAAAAGTTTCTCTTTCTCATCTTTTAGAACAAATGATTCTACTCATGATACTCAATTCAAAAACTAAAAGAACATAAGTGAAACAGTGATAGAATATACTCTTATCAATAGGGCTCACTATCATACACATGAAGGAGAACTTGCAAAAAATCAACTTTAAGAGTCTCAGGACTATTCAGTTAAACATGTTTATCTACAGAGAGCAGACCTTTCTTTGTATCTGCAATTCCAAGAAGCTCAACAAGGTCCACATGATTCTTCAGCTTTGGCTCCACCCGCTTCTCTCCCCATGACCGAATAACGGCATTATTATCCTATAAAACATCTCATCATTCATTAGGAATAAAACTATTCATAGTGGAAGCAGATAATTTTCATAACATGGAAAACCTCAAACACACCTCATTGTTGTCGACGGGGACTGAATCATGCACTAGGTTACCAATAATAGATATTTTAGCCTGCACTGCTGCTAAAGCCTCCTGTACTTCTGCCTCCTTTTTTGCAGCCAGTTCTTTGTTTTCCTCTGTACTTGCAATCATGCCACTTGCATCTCCTCCAGACTTTCAAAACCACAATAGAAAACTTCAATAAAAAATCCAAACCATATAAACAAGAGAAAACATATAGATCTCAGATATCTTATTATTAGATCCATATATTTTATGCAAGTTAAGTCTTATCTACATGAAAGCTCAAACTGTCAAAAGAGATATATTCATTACTAAATGGAAAGGTTTTCCTTTTCCCCCTTTTTTTATTTTTTTCCATTTTGGCTTCTGATTTTACTCTCCACCAGGTCCATCATGCCACACTAAGAATGTCTTCATGTACTCTATAATTATAAGCTACAAGTTCATTATGATACAGCATATGATTTTTTTATTTTTATTTTTGTCAAAGGACAACCACACAATTGAAACGTGCTTCAAACCTCTTTCCACCCATTCTGATTAGCGATTACATAATCTTTTTCAGTAAAAACTTATAAGCAGTGGACTACAATCCCATCATGAATTAATCTACATTTTCTATCTCAACACAATATGAAATACCAAAGGAGCACTCACGATTTTGAGGTGAGCAATCTCTTTGCTTATCCTGTTTCTATCCGTCCTCAAGGCATCCAGCTCAAATTGGCCTACAACCACATCACCTCAAACCTTTAAAAATCTACAAAATGGCTTCAAACATAAACTTAGAAACGATATTAATTTGACAATTGTGATTAGATAGTTACGCTGTCGCCAAACTTTGTCGAGTGCAATGACCTCATCCACAAGTTCCACATTGGCAAAACGACGTCGCTGAGACTCCCTAATTTTCTCAGGGTTTCCCCCCTTCTCTTCACGAAATAGATTAATGTCCAACATACTTATATCCTTCTCTCTTCAGCTGTATCTACAGTTCTCACTTTAATCAGACATGATTTATATAATGTTAAATAAAACACACACACAGAGCATAAAGTAACAACTACTCAAAATTGACAATTACATTCACACACATCAAAAATCAGCAGTAACTAAAATAAATGTTCACAGAAAGCTACAAAAACCATAATCAAGCAAGAAAAGGATTGAAATGCTTCAAGAAAAACAAAATCCAGAGCAAAATAAAAACTTTAAAAATCCCATCAACACAAAGAACCCTATGAATAGATACAGAACATTGCATCAAAATCAAGTGCACGCATTATCTTAGTAGATGAAACAGACATGGATGGGATCTTAAGAGCACGGATTAATAAAAATAAGCGAGGGAAAGAGCTAATTTACTCACAGAAGAGAGAGAACGAAAGGCAGGAGAGAGAATCAAAGTAAAGAGTGAAGTCGACGATGAAGACAGATGAAGTAATAGATGGCTGCAGCCTGTAACGAGGGTTTTGACACTAAACAGAATTCTTTCTCTTTCTTTTTTTTTTTTTTCTTTTTACTTTTTCCACAAAACTTCTCATACAATAATCCATAAATATTTTTATAAAATATCATTTTTTTTATTTTAATAGTCTACAAAATAAAAGTAGAACTTTTATAAATCATAAAATTTTACACGTCTTTTTTTTATATATATGATATTTATGGTACTGTCTCATAATCTAGTTCTATAAGATGAATAATTTCTATAATAAATAATTTCTGATTAAATTCTAATTTATTTATTTTGAAATCTTTCTTTTCTGAAAATTAGAAAGAAAAAAAAAACTCAGTTAATAAATTAATCGAATTTTAGATCTTATATTTTCTCACTTTAAATCATGTATTTATATAAAAGTTCATATAATTTTTAAATTGGGATTATCATTTAAAAAAAAATGTAGGATATTAAATAAAGTTTGTGTTAAAAAAGCCCAATGAGTAAGATTCAAATAACCCATTTAGAAAGCCTGGTACCATATTGGGCTAATTAGTTCATTTTACAACTTATTATGTATTGGGCTTTTTTTAATTGCGCCAGTTATAGAATTCAGTTCTAGTTGAAAGCCCATCTTCTATATTATTCCTTTCATATTTGACCACAGTATCATACTCAAAGGCACTATTAATCTTAAATTTCTTATATCATATAATTCCTTAATAAATTATATTTATTCGAATTAAATTTTGAAAAGGTTAGATTAGGTGGAATATGATTGAATGCAACATAAACCTAATTACCACATATATATACACACACACACAAGTATTGAGTCCCGTGTATTACACGGAATTTTATAAAAAAAATAAAATTAAACTTAATAAAATTAAAAAATTTAAATATAATTTATTCAATAAAAATAAATTTATGATGATTTGCGTAATACATGTCGTTTAATTTAACATTAAATATAACATAATTTTATTAAATAATTATTCAATTATCGAAATACATGTTGTATTTGTAGAGAATCATAAATAATTTTTATTTATCATTTTAAAAAGAATATATATTATTATATCAATTATATTATTCAATCCACCTATCATATTAATTTATATTATTTCTCTAAATTTTTAAATTAAGAAATTTCATATATATATATATATATTATTGAAGCCTAGAATGTGTTATTTAGAAACATTTTCATTTAATGTTATTTAGCAATAAAAAATTTAAAATCATTAATTAATCATATTTAATATAAAAATAATGTGAGTTTGTCAAGTGTCCATTGTGATGTTATTTTATATATATATATATATATATATATATATATATATCATAATCTTGATTTGATCTTTATTTTGGTAGTTTTGGTTGGTCGTTGTGATCTTACATATAGTGAGTAATAATCTTTTTTTCCTCTCGGAATATCATTATGTTTTCTATTCTTCAAATTTTCTTTGATATTTTGAAGCCTTTTAATTTCACTTCTTAGATTTTTTATCATTTATCTATCAGCTTTTTATTTTAATCCTGTATTTAAAAAAACTTCTGATTTTTAATTTAATTACGTGCAATAATAGGTTAATGTGGCTTATTATTGTTAGCTATCTTCCAAACTATATATTATAAATGAATAAGTTTCTAAAATACTTATAAAAATTCATAGAAACGTAAAAATTATATTATTCACTAGTACAAAAAAAAAATGTAAACACTTATTTTAAAATATTTTTTAGCTATAAATAAAAATAATAAATAATCATAAAAATTCCAAATATGCATCATCTAGATAAAATATAAAATTATCAATATATAAATTTAGCATTTTATTATATTATTTATAAATATTTTCATTTTACTATATAAACTACAAGAATTTAGCACTTTACAATATTTCTGGTAGTCACGTCATCAAATCGCACCAGAGACTTTTCAGGTGCATTTCATTCAATTTAGCACTTTATTATATGAACTTTAAAAGTTTTCATTTTGCTGTATAAAGTAAACGAGTTTTGCATATATAATATTTCTGATTGTCAAGTCATAAAATCCCACCAAAAACAGCTCACATGCATGCATCTACTATTTAGAGGTCTGGGTAAATTTGTTAACTTTTGATGACCATCTCCAACGACATGAAAATTGACGTTTTCTTGAATTGTACCTGTCATTTTGATAAAGTGAACCCTAATTGCAAATGAAGAAGAAGATTCGATAATGAAGATATTTTAACACACATTTTCAAAATAAATTTACTCCTCTAAAAATCATTCACGTGAGTAGTTTCTGGTGAAATTTTACGATGTCGCAACAAGAAATATTATAACATGCAAAACTCGTGTACTTTATATAGTAAAATGAAAACTTTTAAAAATTATATAGTAAATTGCTAAATTGAAATGCACCTGAAAAGTCTCTGGCGAGATTTGATGATGCGGCAGGCGAAAATATTATAATCTGCAAAATTATTATAGTTTATATAATAAAATAAAAATATTTATAAATGATACAGTAAAATGCTAAATTACATATAATTGAGTTGATTTTTAATTTTTTTACCCATTTTATTATGCATTTCTACATGTAAGGTGTATAACAATAAAGTCACCACCACATACTTTAATATGACAATTTGTTGGGAAGATCCAAAAACAATTTTATAAATATATATAATCTTATTTCATTAATCTTTTTATTGTCGGGTGAAAATAAAAACACTAATCAATTAAAAAATAAAATGAAAAAGAGAATCAATCAACCCAACACGACAAGAGACATATGAACACCAATCCTTGAAATCAAACTCTCAAATGGCCTAGTTGGATCCCAATTATCATATCTTTCTAAAAACCAATTAACCCCACCCAAATTGCTTGCCCTTTTTTTTTTCATTCTTGAAATTGCAACAACAATTGTTTTTCAAGATAATAACAAAAAAAACTTTTGTGAGAAAAGGGACAATATGATGATGGGCTAAGGATATACACATAGTTCACAATCACACTATACAAATCATTTGATTTCACACACCAACTACTTTTAACAAGACACAAGTGGTGTCCCCATTAATTTCTCTATCATTACATATTTACACAATCCAAGAAACCAATTATCTATCCTCACCAATTTCACATCCATCATTCACCATCAACCCATTAACCTTTCCCACTTATCAGTGTGTGTATAATTAGAAAATTTTATTTCAAATTGGACACTTCCATGACAGATCTTTTTGAATTTTATGATTGTTAAAAAAAAAAAAATTCATAATCAATCCATACCCAATCATGTTTGAATTTTGGATAAATATAATTACGAGTTTTAAATTTAAGGGGTAAAATATCATATTTTTGACAAATGTAATCCATAATCACTCCATTATCATTTGTATGCAAAATGCTTGTCGACATAATACTACCTTATTTTGTCATGAGCATCGTGGATTAATTGAATCAAAAGTTAGGAGAAAGTGACAAAATCACACAATCGAAACAAAGTCATTGATTTCATGACATCAATCCTTTCCATTACTACCCTTTTTGGATAAACTTTCAATGATCTTTAATTAAAAGAGAGTAGATTGCAACTTTAGATTGTCGAGGACAAAATACTCAAGTGGCCTTTTTCTGGTGTTGGTCTTAAGGCCACTTGCTTGGGTCCTAACCAATGGGGCCCATATACTTTCTTGTGTTTTTAGTTTTTCTGAATTAATTTCATATACTTTCATTTATCAATATTAGGTATATAAAAAATTAGGTATTTCTAGTTATCTTAATACTTTTATTTATATCAAAATTTATTTTTATCTAAACATTCGAAAGCGGAGTTCAGGACATGTAAGAACGAATTTGAATGCAAACTGAATACAATGTTTTGGTTTCTTATGAGCTGAAGTGAAACGATCTAATTTTAATGTAAATAGAAAATGTAGAAAAACTCAAATAAAGTTGTAATTTGAAAACTAAATCCTCTTGCCATCTTTGCTATATACATCATTGTTTTACCAAATCTTTTAAAAGGGTGTTTGGTAATTTTTTTATATAAATAAATTATCTTCACCTTGAAATATCTTGGTAATTTTCAGTGACACATTAACATTGTTAGTTTCCCGTATACATGAAATAACAAAAGATTTTATTTAGCTCTTGATATTATTTAGATAATAAATAGTTCAGAAAGATAAAAATTATGAAAGAGAGAAATCGAGAACTTATAGTCTTGACGTGTTACTTTCTGAAAGTAATAGTTTAAAGTTACAGCAATCTCATCATTAATTTAGCGAAAATATTGTATTTAAAAAAGTTTGATTGTAATATTAATTCGAAATCTTGATCTTTATCAAATATTTAATATTTGAGGTCAAAGTAAATTATGATTATCTTTGTTTAAATAATAATAATAATGTATTAAAATAAATGCTTTGGAGGATTCTACAACTAGCCGACAAAATCTTTCTATTGCTAAGATGGATTTAGTTGGTGACTTCTTATTTTAATAATCGCAAAAGACAAGAAAACACATTATGCTTATGCTACTTTAATTTTATGTCTTTCATCGTATGCATGGTCTTATAGATAGAGATGTGTATGTTTAAAGACCATTTATAATATTTTACTTATTTAAGGAAATTATTCATGGTCTTATATATATAGAGAAGTGTATTTAATGATTTTGTAGTATCAAGGTCTATTTTATTTTAATTTTTAGTAGAATTGATACATCATTTGTATGGATTTTAGACAAACCCGATAAAAAGTAATATTTTGTTGAAAATTATTAAGTTACAATGATTTTAAATGCTGGAAATTAATCAAGTTTTTCAATAGAAAGAAACACAGTAATTATTTGCAGAAATATGGAGAAATATATTCAGTGTGGTATTGATTAAGAAAGTAAAGATGAAATTACAAATTCCATTTTTTTATATTATAAATTAATACTTTTCAGCATGTAGAATTATAATTCATTGGTTATACAAATAGTATCTTTTGGATAAATAAGTAATATATTATAGTAAAATAAGTATTATATATTTATATATATTAATTATACAAGTAATACATTTTAATAAAACAATTAATACATTTTAGACACAAGTAAGTAATAACTTTCAAAAAAACTAGTATATATTTGAGAAAATTAAGAAATACGTGCATTTTAGTTAATTCTTTTTTATTAAATGAGCAGTAATTACATATCACTCCACAATAAGTTAAAATAGTCATTGCATTTGTGTGCCATCTTTTCAACATGTATACTAATATTTTTTTAGTTATCCAAATAATACATTTCAGGTAATACATATAATATGTGAATGCATACAAGTAATATATTTTTAGTAATACTATACCTTTCAATTATACAAATAATATTTTTAGTAGAAACAAGTAACATCTTAATGGTAAATAGTAGTAACTTTATTAATCATACTTATTAACCCATAAATGTCACATTAAAAAAAAAAAATTATTTTAGGAAAACAAGTAATGCCTTCTAAATGACCAAAATAATACTTTTACTAAAAAATGTAAAATTAAAACTTCAAAACACTGTGATTACCTTTTATTTTCCTCCTAACAATATAGAAAACAACGTGATTATGATGCATTTGTCTACCAAATAGAAACATTACTATTCACTTCATCATAATAGAACCAACAACACACTATTGTATATCATTTTGTTATACAATAATCACTTTTGTTGCATTTTTCTCGAATAAGAAAAGAAAACACACACGCATATGTTCGAGTCGGAGCTGAACCGATCTGATTGGGGATCATAGAATCAATGCAACTGATATGTAAAAAAAATTGTAATTATTTTTAACTTTGTAATTTTATAAATTGAACCCAAATATTTCTTATTATATATCATGGAAGTATTATTTCTTTTTAAGACAAAACTAGATATAATATATGTAAATATTTTCCCAAAAATGAGATATAGCAATTTATAGTTTGTAAATTAAAAAAAAAAAAAACTTAAAAGGTTTTTGGAACATCTTAATAAACTCGTCTATCATGAAGTCATTCTAAGTGACTCGCTCAAACATCTCCTCGTATCTAAAAATTCCCATTAAAATACACTCGGATGAAATTTTTATAATTTATGAATTTAAAAAACGCACTTTATACAAAAACAACCTTAAATATGATTTATTACCACAACACTAGCCAGGTGCATATTGATGACATCAGCATAGCACATACAACATATAATGGTATAATGCAATGCAAAATAATTCATTAGTTTACAATAAAAGGTCTAAACCAAGTTAAAAGGTATATCGTTAGGGTAAAGATTAAATTATTCCGATAAATAAATAAATATAATTTCCTTGTGGAAATTGATTACTTCCAATTGCTACTCCACTTGGGGGTATATACTTGAGATTTTCACCATCCATATCTTATTCTTCAATTGATTTTTTGGGAAATTAGAGTTGTGGAGGAATTATCAAGAACCTAAAGGTGATTCGTTTGGAAAATCATTAATTAGAATCCTATGCTAGGTTGTAGGGATAAATTAATTATAGTAACAAGATGGATTAAGCATCATAATCTTTATCTTTATATATATAAAAGTAAGATCATTTAAGACACATGTCATTCCTATAATTGTTGGTATTAAATGTTTTTATTAATATTGATGTTACTAAATAAATATGTAAAATGCTAAATATTGAAAGAGATTTTTATTTATTTAAAAATACTTTTAAAATATAGATTAATAGATGGTTTAAAATAGTGATTAGATGTTTAATTGACAATTTATTTAATAAGTTTAATTGATAATTTTCTCAATACAAACCATAAAAAAGATTCTATAATAATAATAATAATAATAATAATAATAATAGTCTTTATATATAAAAAAGTAAGACCATTTAAGACACATGTCATTCTTATAATTGTTGGGTATTAAATGTTTTTATTAATATTGATGTTACTAAATAAATATGTAAAATGTTAAATATTGAAAGAGATCTTTATTTATTAAAAAGTACTTTTAAAATATAGATTAAAAGATGGTTTAAAATAGTGAATAGATGTTTTATTGAAAATTTATTTAATAAGTTTAATTGATAATTTTCTCAATTCTATAATAATAATAATAATAATAATAATAATAATAATAATAATAATAATGACCACATGTGGGCAAGCCTACATTTTTTCATACTCATTTTTTTACAAATTAAATCTAATATATATATATATATATATATATATATTATAATGTGTGTGTGAATGACCACATTTGTCACATGGCAAACCTATATTTTCTTCATACCAATATGTCTTTTTTAAAAATTAAATCTACAATATATAAGTATAAACTTAAAGCTAACTAATCTAGCTAATTAGTTATATTAAATTTAATGCTGCTAATAAAAAATACTAAATAATATAAGAATTTTATCTAAAATTGTTAAAATAACACATGCTAGACTTCAAATATAGAAACCATTTTATATAAATTTAGAAAAAATATAAATAAATAAAAAAGAAAAAATTAGAATAAAAAAAAGGTCAATTAAAAAGGATAATTCAAACTTCCAATCATTCAAAACTTATTAAATAATGTAATTTAATAGTTTTTACGAATATGTATTTTAAAATAGACTCTAAAATTTCTAGGGAAATTTTGAATTTCATTTTTTTATCATTTAATTAAAAAAAAATTAGAGATTCTAAATCTTGACTATAAAATCAAATTAAAATAATGGTGAGATGGTTGAATAATATAATAGACATAACAATACATATTTTTTTTCAAAATAATAAGTAAAAAAATTGTGTTCCTTTATAAATGTAACATATTTTTAAACAATTAAATAATATATAATCAGATTGTGCTATATTTAATGATAAATTAAACAATGTGTATTGTACAAAATCATTATTATATTATTTCTTATATAAATAATAATAACATGTTTTTTATTTTACAAAATTTAATTTAATTTAATTTTTGTAAACCCATGTATTACATGGGCCCTACACTAGTCACATATATAGATAATAATTAAAAATGGCTCCCTACATATACATAGTTTGATGGCAAATAATGTGACAACAAATCATGCTGAAAACTAACAATGCAAGTTTACATTTTAAGGAATGTAAATATAAACTTCGGATCAGATTACTATCCTTAAATTAGTCGGACCTTAGTTTAATGTTAAAACAATAGTAATAATAATTAAAAGTGGAGTGGTCGTGACTGATTATTATGAGGTGGGCCTCATTATTAATCCCACAATAATTAATTAGGGAGTAAATAATCCAAATTGGGTGATACTAAAGGGGCCCTATTGACTAAGCAAGAGACAAAAAGGGTTCAATTACTTTGGAGAAATTCAATGGCCCATGAATTTTGTCTGAAAGTCATAATTATTAAATATAGTTCAAACTCAAACGAATCAATTCCGAGATAATTAAATGAAGCATATGTACACCAATAGCACAAAAAGTTTAAAATTTGAAATGGGACTTAAAGTTGCACAAGCAAGTGTTTTGAAACTAGATTAAGAAATTCCAAACAATGTTGATAGTCACTTGAGTTAATCACTTTTCGATCCAAAATTGATATCAAAATCGCACAATCTAAAGGGATCAATATATTTATTGTGTGCTTCTATGTTAGAATTAATTGAGGGAATGAATGGTGATGGTATACTCCATATTTGATGATTGCTATGAATGATTTAATACTAAATAAACAAGTGTTTCCTATAGGAATGCTTCCTCCAAATTCATGTGGAGCTTTATTACCCCTAAAAAGTTTCAAATTCTCATCAATATTGATTTTTTATTTGAACTCCTAACATTAATTATCTATTCGTGAGATATAAATGGATTAATTTACTGTGGTTAGTGGGTTCTATCTTATATAATTATATTTGTTTAGTAGTCTTATATAAAAATTTTTGGATGATTGATTATACACGCATCCAATAATATTTCATTCTTAGTCAAAAATCATAATTGCAAATTTTACATCGAATTAGTCCCACCAAAACAATTTCATTTTTTGGAGTAAAAGATTTGGCCCAATGAATGATATCAATCATGACATAAATCTGAAATTGTAACTGAGAAAATGCATGCACTCAACCAACTACTATAATGATAGTGGATCAAGAATGATCATATATATATATATATATATATATATATATGTAATCTATATAACATTCTCCTTTTCTCAATTCTTTTATTAATGAAATAAACTAGCTAGATTTAATGAAATATAATAATTCTTGGATGAGATTTAGTTCTTCCATTTGCCATGAGGACTTCCCCTTTAACCCTAGAATCCCGGGTTTAAAATGAGGTTCTTCATGCCATGGTTGGAATGTTTGGGAGTTAATAATAACTTAAAAGTCTAAAGCAAGATTGATGCTCCACAACATTCTATTTTCAAAGCTCACTTATATTGCTTTCATCACATAACTTTTCTTCTCCTTTAGCATTATAGTGGTGTAGAATGTAGATAACATTTTATACATAAATATAAGTTATTGAGATGTTGCATTAGATGATAATGCGCATTATGTGCAGATCCCAACATTAACAGTAATGGTGGGATCTGCACGCGATAAACAGGGTGTGGTATCTCACACATGTAATGGAAAGGTCAAAAGCAAGAGAATGATAATCAAGAAAGATAAAAACCAACACAAATTTAAGAAGCTTCCTTAGCTTTTTACTACTTTTACAGTTAAAGATGCAATAATTAGCTCTTTATCCTATGATCCATACTTGAGGCCAACTATACATATGTTCTTTACCCATATATTCAAAGTTCAAACCAACTAAAAACAAGTTCTAACAAGGAAAAAGAAGTAACCAAGATGGGGAATGGATTTACACTTTTAGAGTATGGACTTCACTTTCAAAAGATTCCTTCATGCTTTCTCCAGTCTTTTGACTAAGAATGCCATCTTCCTCGGCATCGAAGCTTGAGTGGACGCTGTACAGAACATAGACAAGCACAGTAAGGGCTGAGAAGAATCCGAATCGGAGATAGCATTGCTTTTGCAGAGCACCCAACAAGAATATGTTGAGAAAGATTGATATGGAAGGAATCCATGGCATCAATGGGACCCCCCAGACTTCGGGCTTTCGGGCTTGTGGGACCATGTAATGGAATAATTGTAGAACTGCAATCGAGATAGCGATACAGGCACCGAGCATGAAGGCTTTGGGCTTGCCTGATGGTGCAAAATGCCAGAGGAGGGTGAAGATGAGAGAACTAAGTGAGAAGCAGAATAGGAAGGACAGTGTGGGCCATGGGTTCGTCTTTCCGATGGTCACATGACGCCTGTAAATTACTGCATTTGCCACCATGTAGAAGACAAACAGAGTTCCGATGGATACAAGGTCCAACAGGATATTCAAATCAGTAAATAGCGCGATTGCTGCTGTGAAGACCCCTGAAAAAGAATTTTGTCGAGGTTAACAAAAATCAAAACAAAGAAAGGAAAAAAGGAAAAAGGAAAGATTGGAAAACAAGAAAAACAATCTAAAGCTATCAAACAGGTATGGTGTCTCTTCCCTAACGTAAAGGGTCATTTTCTATTAGCTAGCAAGAATCTGTGTTGACCTAAGTCAGACCAGTCTACCTTAGCTTTACAAAACTTCGAAAAGTCAAGTCTTGAAATCAAAGAATATATTCTAAGCATTGAATTCGTGATTCTTCCAACTATCCTAAAATAACCAATTTTCTCCGGTATAGAATCAAGAATCATTTGATATTACTTGAGAAAGTCAAAAGAAGCACTCTTGATAGGATCCTTAAGAACCCACATCTTTTCTATCTAACAAGATCACGATCAGATTCATAATTATCAAGACATAGTATAGCACAATCTCATACACTTTCGGTTAGATCCTCATTACATCATAAACAAATTATCAAAGCAATAGTTTCTTTTACTATTTCAAGAAGAATAATGAAAATAATCTAGCAAGTTGCTTAACTAATTGCAAATTTTTTTCCCTGATTTATCAAAAACTAACCTTTACCTAACTGAAGCTAATAGAGTAACAAAGTGTGATCCAATGGATTTGACAACATCTATGATCTATACCACCAAAAAAAACAAAAAGTTTGAAAACATTATTCTTTAGAAAATTTCACCATGATCCTTCAAATCCATGTTCTTATCATAGGCCCCATGGAAGCAAGGAAATGCGGTTTTTAGTTGCATGAGAACGATAGTAGCATGATAAATCCCACAAGCTTTTCATCTCAACCGAAAACGGTACAAGTGGGTCCTATTTAACAACGACCATTCTAATAAACGAACAAGCAACAAGCCATCTTACGTCATTACGTAACAAGCTCTACGTATGCCACATGTCCATTAGGTCTTCTTAATCTTGACAAACGACCTAAATCTTGACCTATGCAGACACACGCCAAAAAAGATCTCATCACTATCACACATCACATCGCATGATTATCACCCCCAATCAAGCCTAAATATAACCTTTAAGCTCCATTATTCCCCAGTTGTTATAGAAAAGTCTTAATCTGTTATGATATCCCACATCGGTTCCACATGAAAGTATGGAAGGATATATAAGAGGTGGTCAACCATTTACCTTTGACCATGGTTATGGGTAAAGTTAGGGCTCCCTAGTTTATATGCCTAATAATTTGGTACGACCTGCTGGATTCGGGCGGGCTGCGGAAAGGGGCTACCCGATGGTGGGCCCACGGGTTGCCACCCCGGATGTGGGCCCAAGGGGGGTTGCCATCCGGGAAGTGGGCCTTGTTATGTGGTTGCCACCCGAAGTGTGAGGTAGTCAACCCTTTATGTGTGGAAGGACATATAAGAGGTAGTCAACCCTTTACCTTTGATCATGGTTTTGGGTAAGGACATATAAGAGGTAGTCAACCCTTTACCTTTGATCATGGTTTTGGGTAGGGTTCCCTAGCTTATATGCCTAACATAATCGCTCATTTGGAAACCGTTAAAGAGTCGTTTAAACCGCCATATATTATAGTATCAAAACCACCACCCTTTGTCTTGATTACTCAAACTTGAAGATTTCGGTCAAGTTCAGATATGCGTACATAATACTCGTTGTATCAGCTATAAGCCTATAACCTATATATAGGTATCGTCTTTCTAGTACAAGGACACATAGCAACAAACACTAGAGCTAACATTGGCTAAAAGTGGTGAAAGGGGTGTGGTGGGGGCAATATACTAATATAGTGAGAGGAGGGCCATACCAAGGAAGGAGGAGGCGTTGACAGGGGTGGAAGTGGAATGGTGGACCTTGGCAAACCATGATGGGACCACGCACGAACGTCCGATCACGCACATGTACCGTGCTTGGCCCAGCATGGCCACCAACAGTGACGTCAAAATACCGAAACTGGCCCCCACACCAATCACATTGGACACCCACTTCAACCCCGATGGACCTTCATTAAACGCCCCTGAAAACGGCGCATTCGAATCAATCTGTTCCAACAGTAATACACGGTAATCAACACTCCAACAATGGCATTCATAGAGTTGTATCTTATGCATCCAATATTGTACGTGAAAATGGAATTCAGGGTATGAAGTATGCAATTATGCATAATCAATCAAATTTGAAATGGTGAATAATGGATTAAATTTGATTTACCAAGTCGTAGGGGAGGAGGGCCGACATTGAAGCGGCCATCAAGCAGTAAAGAACGGTGACGATGATCACGGAGCCTGATACCCCAATCGGAATATTCTTCTCAGGATTCTCCACCTCCTCTGCCATGGTTGAAACAGCGTCGTAACCGATGTAGCTGATGTACACCACCGCGGCCCCATTGAACACACCCGGAACTCCGTACGGGAAAAATCCGCCGGCATTTTCCGGATTTCCGGGTTCTGTGAAGTTCTTCCAATCCCCCATCCAAAACCCCACCGTTATCACGAATGCTATGAATATAATGTGCAGCGCCGTCAACGCCATGTTTAACCACGAACTGTTTCTCGTACTGTAAAATTAAGAACAGCTTTCAGAGTTTAATTCGGAAAAAATGGGAGGATTTCGCTGGAATTAAGAATGTGCATTTTTCAAAACCTGTAGCAAATTACAAGTGTGATGAGAAGAACAACAGCCACCGCGATCGGGTCCATTTCATTGTATCCTTTCGGTAAGCCATGGATCGTGAATCTCAGCTGTGTGTTTGCCGGTAGGCCTAACGCGGTGCCTAAATAGGAAGTGAAACCCCTCGCCACCGCCGCATTCGACAGCACATAGTCGATTATCAGATTCGCGCCGGTTAAAAACGCCGGAAATTCACCAAAGGTGATGCGGATGTAGCTGAAGGCGCCGCCGGCGACGGGCATGTCGACGGCGAACTCAGTGTAGCAGAAGGCGGAGAGGAGAGCGCAGAGTCCGGCAATGGCGTAGGAGAGGACGACGGCGGGGCCGGCGTAGAGGTGGCTGGCGCTTCCGGTGGTGACGAAAACTCCGGCGCCGACCATCCCGCCGACTCCGAACCCGATCAAATCGTGCCAGCCGAGCGAGCGCTTCATGTCTGGCCCGGACCGGGCCCGGACCCGGCTTGTTTCCTCCAAGGAAGTGGAGACGGAGCAAGCGCGGCGGGAGAGGCGGTGCGGCGTGTCGGAGAGTGCTCGGAGGTAGGATTTGAAGGTGGAGAAAGAGGAGCAATGGCTTCCCACCATTATCAATCTCGTATCTCTCTGCATATCCCAACAGTTGTCTCAGCTTAACAGGGGTGTGGAAGAAATTAAGCGAGTGTGCTCAGAGATGGGAATGGAGAATGAGGAAGAGAGTGTACGCATATATATACACATATACATACACACAGACACGTACCCCGGGGTGGGCTAGAGAGAGAGAGTGGAAGAAAGAGAAAACGAAACGGCCACTTTTGTTTATGGGACGAACCCACACTTTGGGCAACCTTTTGTCCATCCCCATAAACACTTTTCATGTTTTTTTTTTTTTTACTTTTTTATTTGGGGTGTTAGATTGGATAAAGCTTTCCTTTATTTTATTTTGGTTTTTGTTTTCCTTACAGTAGTAGGCGATTATTCTTTCATTTGAAAAATATATATTATGTTCATTTAGAAAATATTACATCCATTTCAAAATAGATAACATTGTTTTGCATTAGTTAAGAGCATTTAATCTGTATGATGATATGTATAAAACAATTATAGTCTCACTCAACATTTATTAGTCCTAATTAATGCATAACATTAAATTAAATAAAGCCAAATAGTTTGAAAAAATTCATGAACTCTTCTTGATAAATGAGAAAGCAACAGCATTTTGGTTATCAAGAAGCAAAAAGAGTTAAATGACATTTTCCAAAATTGTTTATATATTTTTATTTAGTAACATAATTACTTTTATTAAATATTTTCTTTATTATTGTAAATCTTAAACAACCAAAATAGCATTGTAGCCAACGGTTTATTGATGGTTTTGGTAACAAGAGAGATCCAGGAAAGAACTGTGAACTAAAAAGCATCACAAGAAAACATAAAAATAAATAACAAATATATTATAATAATAGAAGCACAAACATTCATGAGATAATGTTACACATATAATTTATTAACTAAATTGACTTTCACAAATTCATATCATAAGTATGAGTTGTCGATTAATTTGTCCACAAAACTAAATTAAAAAATGATAATTGTGACCCAACTAAACTTTTGAGTTAAAAATTGACAAGATCAATCTTTTCATTTTCTTAAAGGAAAAAGTTCAAAATTGAGATTATCATCCAATTACAGATATTAGCGTCTTATAAAGCAAAATTAGATAAATTAGGATTACAGACATTATTGCAAAAATTTAAACATTAATATAATCTTAAGTAGAAAGATTATTTTATAAAGGATTAGACTACAATCCGATTATAGACATTAGTCTCATAATTGGCAATTAGTCAAAAATATGTCTATGTTCATAGTTAGTTACGCGCATGCATTATAAAATAAAATGTGAAGCTATCACGAACTTTAACGTGGTAGTTGCATGCTCATCCCCACTTTAATCAAAGGTTGAGTTATCTAAGTTTATCATATTTTAATTAATTTTCAATACTCCCCCACAAATCAAAATAAATGTTGTTCTAGAGTTTTTGTTATTTATTAAGAAATATAAAAATTAAACGAATATATCATTAGCTAATCAATGAATTTAGGATTCATAATCGGAAAGAGAATCTACTTAATTTTATAGAAAGTATCATATCAAATCTCTAGATTTTAGTTAAGACATATTAATATGGATAATTTGGGAACAAAATTGCATAAAAGTCTAAGACGACCCATAATTTGAAACAAAATTCAGACCTCAAAACGACACTTTTTTGAAACGGATGGAGTATACACTAAAAGAAAAATCATCTAAGGACATGTGACATTCTCTCGTTGATTTGGTTTCTCTTCTAAACTAGAACCTCAATAAAATTAGTTAATATTTAAGTTTATTTTATATAAATTAATGATATATAAATTAATTAAATTTTTAATTTTTAATTAATTTATAAACAATATTAACTTACTTTCTTATGTTGAAATAGAAAAGAAAATACTATATATTATTTTAATCATTAATATTATCTCATTCATCGTATATAAAGATAGAATTAAAATTTTGAAAAAAGAAAAGTGATGTATATGTCAATACAAATTTATAAATAACTCTAAATATATTGTATTTTACACCTGATTATTTATTTGGATTTTGATTTTAATATATTTTTTACAGAATATATAGTTAAAGTATATGTATTACATACTCCGCTAAAAAGATCTTAATTTTTTTTAATGAAATGTTCAAATATTATTCACTAAAAATTATTTTTGATTACCATAAAGACAAATCTTTTATATAAATCAAAATTATTATATTTTTTTATTCAAATTGTTTTAATTTATATATAATCTCTTGTATTTCACTGGTTCAAAACTAGTTTTTTAAGATTAATTAACATTTTGTGGGGAGTTATTGCATCCTTAATGCATCAAAAACAAATAATAAACTCACTCCTCTTAATTCCATTGGCTAATCAACATATCACTATCACATGTATTAGTAATCATTGTTCTTTACAAATGTTATTTTACAATTTGGTATACTTTAAACTTTCTGAAATAGAGTAACATGTCATTTCACATATATGTATATGCATAGATATCTATTAAATAATTTCTAGATTTTTGTGAAACTAACTTAAATAACATATAAATGAAACGAAAAAGAGAGAGCATAATATAGGTTTCGTATTGTACAATATACAATAAAATGAAAATACACATAAATACATATTATCCAAAGTGCTAATGGCAAACATAATGAGAGGAAGTGGAAGTTTCACGTTTGATATCATAGTTTACTTTACCAATATGCATGACTAATATATTTAGTCATTGATCCCCTGCTCGTCCGACCAGACCAGATTCCCGGGTGAGGGAAAATCAAGGATCGAACCGAGCTAAAGTGGTACCCAACATGGTCAGACCAACCATAATGACAGATCCGAGCCCAGTGGATCGGCGGTCCTGGGGACCCAGTTTGATCAGTATGACCGACCATAATGGGAGGATCCGACCATAGCATCCAAGCGGCGAGATCCGGATGAGCAGAAAAGAGCTACGAATCCACAAAAAAGGGAACAAATCCTACACCAAATCGTGTCCGATTTAGATAGGATTAAATCTAATTTTACCTTATTTAGACCCTAAAACCTAGGGATTTATTTCTTATTGTTCAAGTTTCATATCTAGGGTCTAGCCTATAAATAGGGCCCTACACCCTCTCAAAGGGGGATCCGAAATCATTGTATTCATTGCAATTAGAGAGCTTTTTACTCTCATCTTTCATAATAAAAACGTCCTGTCCGGCCAGAAAAGGCCGACCAGAACAAGCCTAGCAAATTTGCCCGAGTAGGCACCGGGCACAGTCTTTCTCTTACTTTATTTATTTATTTTTCTTATTATTTGCTCGGTTCAGTTTACCCGAGCCGGGCATACTTTTTTGGTGTTAGGCTAGGATTTTGTGCTCTACAAAATCTGACGTCAACATTTGGCGCTAGAAGGAGGGGGCTTGAGAAACAACACATAGCTCAAAGACTACCAGCACAACAAATAAACCTAGAGACATGGAGTTCCCATCTGATCAACAAGACCAGAACCTACTGCCTAATGGCTCTGGTCAACACCAGCTACACGATACTCCTGGAGCGGTAACCAACACGTCATTGGAAAGGATCCCTTTGGGTATCCCTCTGGTAACCGAGCACAGAGGAGTCGGAATGACCTCGGAGGAGATCAAAGCTATCATGTCCCGGCTCAGCGAAAGACTGAAGGAAGCTGAGGCTAGGGAGAAGAGCCGGCAAACCAACGATCTTGAGGACACCCAATCCTCAGATGAGCCGAAGAACAAAAGAAAGGACAGGGGAAAAGATGTGGAAACCGAGCATCAACCCGAAAGAACACAGTCACTGGAGGAAAGCCGACCAGAAACTTAGTTCTGCCCGACCCGGTCTGTGGCTCCGACCAAAACACGGAGCGTATTCGACCGATTAGGACCCGCTTCTGCTTGTGAGGCCAGAAAGTCTCGAAGGACGCTGGATTTCGAAAACGAACATTGGCAGGATGGGAAGAGGGTAGAGACTAGGGACTTCGAGGAAGAAGATGAGGAAGAACAGAGGCTCAGACTAAGGTTGGCCGAAATTGAGGCCACAAGGCCAAGACCTGATCATCAGAAGAGGCGGAAGAAGAATTCACCCTTCATAGATCAGATCTCTAACCGGGTCACTCCGAAAAAATTCAAAGTACCGCCAATTAGCCTCTATAATGGCGAAATTGACCCTAACTCACACATAGATAAATATTCTTCATGGATGGAGCTTCAAGGGGTCGGAGAAGAGCTCATGTGCAAGGCTTTCCCGCTAACGCTGGGAGACCGAGCTCAGAGATGGTTCCGATCACTACCAGATTCTTCTATCAGAGGATGGGAGGAACTAACTGATCTTTTCCTTACACAGTTCATGGGTTCGAAGATGAGGACTACTCCGAAAGAGAGACTAGTAAACATCAAGCAGGGCAAAGATGAATCTCTGAGGTCCTACATGGACAGATTCAACAAGCTTGTCTTAGAAATGGAGCACGTTTCCGACGATGCTGTGCTCATGGCGATCATGGCGGGTCTCAGTCCAAAAACAAGATTCTGGTGGAATGTTCACGAGCATGGCCCCAGGACATACCACGAATTCATAAGCCGAGCAGAGAGGTATATCGGAGCCGAAGAGGCTATCCCAGATGAGAAACCACCCTTAGAAAAGGGGGAGGGGAAGGAGAAAAGGAAGAACACAACACCCTTCACACCCCAGGAGAGTTCAAAATATACCAAAATGACGAGCTAGATCGGGTCCGACACATTCTGACAGTCAGTCCGGCCCAAGTACTTACCGAGTTACATGGCCGGAACGTGCTGCCAGACCCGAGACCAATGAGAGACGATCCAGCCTGGCTGAATCAGAATAGGTATTGTCAATACCACAAGTCTCCGGGACATGATACAGACAGATGCAAAGCTCTTCTGATCGAGCTTATAAGGCTGATCGATCGAGGTCACCTTAAAGAATACGTTAAGAATCCCGAGCAAAGACCTCGACAACCTCCTCCTCCCCTTCCTCCTCAGCTCGGTGCTATTTGTGAAATTCACATGCTCGTGAATCATAACTATGGAGAGCAGAGATCATCAAAGAGGATGAGGAGAGGGCAGCTCAGAGAGACAAGAAACGGATACCAACTGTGCAACCCACCAAGGTCGATACCAATTCACCCACCGCTGACCTTCACCGAGCAAGATGCCGAAGGGAGAGTACAACCCTACCATGATGCTCTGGTGGTGTCTCTAAATATAGTCCTCACAATGGTCCACAGAGTTCTGGTCGACACAGGGAGCTATGCCAATATACTTCACCTGAACACATTTAAAAGAATGGGACTGCGCGAATCTGATCTGCAACCTTGCTCGGATTCAATCCAAGGTTTCGGAGGACAGGTGACACGTACGATCGGTACGTGTGAGCTTAAGGTCGTATTTGGCGCAGGGGACAAAACGGTCCATACGATAACCGAGTTCAAAGTTGTCGACCTAAACTCAGTCTACAATGCAATTTGGGGCCGACCTCTGCTGGTCAAGCTAAAGGCAGTAGTGTCGATACACCATCTGATCATCAAATTTCCAATCGGAGAAGATGTACTTGTCATCCGAGGCAACCAGTTGGCATCTAGAGAATGCGAATCGGGTCTGAAGCCGATAGAGCTTAACATCATCGAACAAATCAAACTCGATGAGATGAACGAGCAAACGGAACGATCAGACACAGTTATGGAAATCATAGGGTAGACCCCAAGTGTGGATCAAGGGACCGTACCCGATCTGAGGATCGACCAACCAGATACCCGAACACCGACCAGAGCAATTCAGGACACACACATTCCGGAACTGGTCGCCCTCCGACCAGAGGAGGAAGCGGTGAACATAGACCCTAGCAAGGAGGTCTGGGAGACTTTGGACCCAAGAAAGGACCATACCAGATAAGCAGAGTCCTGACTAAAGGTGCTTATGAGATAGTCGACCTGAGCGGGAAGAAGTTGCCCGAGCCGTGGAGTGCGGAACATCTGAAGAAACATCACCATTAGTCTGCTAGGAAGTTTTTTCTTTTCTCTTGTTATTTTGTTTTCATTTCCTGAATAAAAATATGGTTTATGCTCAGCTTATCGTTATGCATACATTCTAAACAAAGGGCTCCGGCCCAATCCAAGCTCAATCGCTGGGCTCGGATTCTGACTAGGGGCTCCGGCCCCCAAGCTCATCCGAGCTCTATATCTGAAAGAGGGCTCCGGCCCAATTCGAGCTCAATCGCTGAGCTCGGATTCTGACTAAGGGCTCCGGTCCCCAAGCTCATCCGAGCTCTATATCTGAAAGAGGGCTCCGACCCAATCTGAGCTCAATCGCTGGGCTCGGATTCTGACTAGGGGCTCCGGCCCCCAAGCTCATCCGAGCTCTATATCTGAAAGAGGGCTCCGGCCCAATCTGAGCTCAATCGCTGGGCTCGGATTCTGACTAGGGGCTCCGGCCCCCAAGCTCATCCGAGCTCTATATCTGAAAGAGGGCTCCGGCCCAATCCGAGCTCAATCGCTGAGCTCGGATTCTGACTAGGGGCTCCGGCTCCCGAGCTCATTCGAGCTATGAATCTGAAAAAGGGCTCCAGCCCCCGAGCTCATCTGAGCACCGAACTGATGAATTGGAGACGTGCGATGCGATAAAAAACCTGTTAAGAAGAGAAGAGCAAGAGTGCATACAATATAGAGACGAACAAAAAAGCATAACTGGCGAGCAAAAATATGTTTTCATTTACAAAGAATAACCCGGTTTGGAGGCCGGGACCTCTTACAAAAGGTAGAAAGCCGAGAAACAAGAACACGAAAGACCTGAACTAAACAAAAGCCGAGCACTAGGGTTGGTGCCTCGGACTGAGGGGTTAATGCTTCTGATAGAGGGTGCAATGAGGGATAGAAGCTATGCGTCGGTAACCTCAATCACCTCTTCGCCACCTGCCTCGGCGGGCACCGGAGCCGCCCCCACACTTGCTGCTGCTCCGCCTGAGCCATCCGCAGCACCATCACCACCGCCGTCGCCACTGCCCTCTCCAACCTTAGTGCCAACCTCATCCGGAGGAGTAGGCATCGACATAAAATCGATAGGAGGAGCCGGCCTGAGGAGGTGCTCCGACCCCGAAGGTAGGTATTCCGGCAACTCCTCCATCATCCGAAGATGATAGGCCGGGAGGAGCTGCTTCTCCAGGAAGACGGCCAGAGAAGACATCAACGGCCCGTCATCCACACCGGCAGCTCGGTTGGTCTGGATGTTGTCCATGAAGGACAAGACGTAGGTCAAAATACTCTCGTACTTGTATTCTGCTGACACCTTAAACTTCTGGCAAACCGCCATCTCATCTGGTGCCGCAGCACGGGCCTCTTCCAGTTCGGCACGGAGCCGAGACACCTCCACCGTAAGGTCAGACACCCGCTGCCTATCGACTTCGGCAGCTCGGGTCACCGTCTCAAGCTCCTCCTGAGAAGAGTTAAGCTTGGCGGTCATGGTGGCCTCCTCGTCCCTGGACTTGGCGAGGTCGGCCCAGACTTTCTGCAGCTCGTCCCGTCGCCGGTCATGCCTCGCCCGAGCAGCATGATGGGAGGCTTGGGCCTTCCAGGCGAAAACCGAGGCTTGGACAAGCAGGATGACAGAGCAGTAGTCGAGGTCGACACCGGTCATCTGCTGAGCATAACCCTCCAGCTCCTCGGTCCAGGCCCGAGCAGGTGCTTCCATTGCATCCAGCACCCCATCGGGGAGATTAGACTCGTCGCCGGGAGAGCGGGCCCGGCTGAAGCTGATTTGGAAGGAGGGCCTCCTCCCCAACCATTCCTCGGTCTCCGTCACCCGCTGAGGATCCCAGCCGGTAACGCTCATAGACTCGGCCAAATGTGACTCTTGACCGGGGGCAGGACGCGGTCGGGTGGCCGATCGGCCGACCCCGAAGGGTCCTCCCTCCTCGACGCGAGCCCTCTTGCTCACCCCCTGTTCGGAGCTCGGCGGCCGCCTGGACGGAGCATCCCGGGGCTGCGCGGGACGGCTGGTGCCGCGCCCCCGGGAGGAAGTCTGAGCCCCCCGAGCAGGGGCTGACGCGCGCTGCGAGCGTTGGTGGAGACGTTCGGTAGGATCCATCCTCAGAACGATTTCCTGGCCGGGAAGGGATACTGGAAAATTAAAATAACCCGATTAATCACAAGGTATGGAAGTCAACGTAATATAAACCGACCAGATCAAAGATGTACAAACCTTGTACTGGACTGGGGGAGACGCGGAACGGTGAAATTAGGCCGGCAGCTGGGAGATTCTCCTCGGCTAGCAAAACCTTGTAGTGCTTCTGGTCCGCAGGGGAGAAGTCGCGAAGATAGCGTATCTTCCGCGAAAAGGAGTCGCTGATCACCAGGTTCCTAGGCGGAGTCTCTGCAGAACAAAGAAAAGTTAAAGATCAGAGGAGACGTCAACAGACCAGTAAAAAGGGACGGTAAATACCCTGGGCATCGCCAAAATTTGTGGGACATCTAGCCCGAGCAGCTTCGTCCGCCCATGCCCCGCCGACCCAGAACCATTTGCCGTGCCAATCCTTGATTGATGAAGGCAAGCACCGCACTAACACTGGTCGGTACTTCCGTACCGACGCGTAGTAGAAGTGGTTCTTCAGACCAGGGGCCAACTTCAATCTGAACATCCACGCCACTTCGTGGGAGCTCAGCACTCCGAGGCCGAAGCGCCAAAACATCACCACCAGACCGATGAGTGATGACCAGCCGTTGGGATGAAGCTGACCCGGCGTGATTCCCCAATGCTCGAGGTATCCGACAAGAGTTGGAGCAAGGGGGAAGCGTAGTCCAGCTTCGAGAGCTCGAACGCTGATAGCGACGTGCCCAGCTGGCGGCTGGTCCATTCGATCCATGGGTGAGGAAGGGTCAGCGACACGTTTTCCGGAATCGAGAAGAGTACGTGCCATTTGAGCAGCTCTGCGGTGGTGACATAGGCTGGGCAGTCGAAGGCCTCAAAGTCTCGGCTATAGGCACTTTGCCGAACGGGAGGCCTCACTATTGTACCTCGGATCGGGATTCCCTCAGGGATAGCAGAGTCGCCACGCCCCGACGTACTGACTTCGCCGGAGTCGCGTACCAGATGGCTCGAACCGGCGCGCTCAGCGAAAGGAATATTAACCATCTGGCCAGCAGGAACTTCATCTGGGTCGGACGAGGAGGAGTCGGACGAGCTGGACGTCCACGAATACGATGGCTCAGAACTAGGGTTGGCCCCCTGGTCGTAATCCTGAACCGATTCGCTGGAACTTGAAGCCATAAGTTAGGAGTAAATATATACCTTAAAGGGCGGTAGAGCACGGGAGCTCTTGCACAGGAATTTAAGAACGATGAGTTTTGCTCGGAATCGAGAGAGAAAATTGCAAGGATTAGGAGTTCGCAGAAAGTAAAGGTGGAAAAATGACTTAGTCCTTCCCCTATTTATAGAAGACCATCGTGACTCTTCAACTTCCAGGCGCGCAGATGACGACATGTGTCCTCTCTTGGCGGAAGAAAGTGACGCCTTGGCAAATCGCTGAGTTGGACGAGCAGACTATCTGGAGATATCGGATCCCGACCAGAGTGGACCTCTCATCGCGACCCGAGGGGCTAGTGTTGATCCCCTGCTCGTCCGACCAGACCAGATTCCCGGGTGAGGGAAAACCAGGGATCGAACCGAGCTAAAGTAGTACCCAACATGGTCGGACCGACCATAATGACAGATCCGAGCCCAGTGGATCGGCGGTCCTGGGGACCCAGTTTGATCAGTATGGCCGACTATAATGGGAGGATCCGACCATAGCATCCAAGCGGCGAGATCCGGATGAGCAGAAAAGAGTTACGAATCCACAAAAAAGGGAACAAATCCTACACCAAATTGCGTCCGATTTAGATAGGATTAAATCTAATTTTACCTTATTTAGACCCTAAAACCTAGGGATTTATTTCTTATTGTTCAAGTTTCATATCTAGGGCCTAACCTATAAATAGGGCCCTACACCCTCTCAAAGGGGGATCCGAAATCATTGTATTCATTGCAATTAGAGAGCTTTTTACTCTCATCTTTCATAATAAAAACGTCATGTCCGGCCAGAAAAGGCCGACCAGAACAAGCCTAGCAAATTTGCCCGAGTAGGCACCGGGCACAGTCTTTCTCTTACTTTATTCATTTTTTTTTCTTATTATTTGCTCGGTTCAGTTTACCCGAGCCGGGCATACTTTTTTGGTGTTAGGCTAGGATTTTGTGTGCTCTACAAAATCTGACGTCAACAATTGACATTGTTTGTCTAAGATTAAAAAAAAAAGTTATGGATAAGGTTTTTCTGAATAGTATTTTGAATTGGGTAAAAAATTCTATTTTTTTTTTTTTGAGTGAGTCTTATGTGAGACAGTCTCACGAATCATGTTATGTGAGACGGGTCAATCCAACCCACCATTCACAATTCATATGTAATTTGATGAAAATGAGTTTAATATATGGGTAAAAATAATCCATCTCACGGAAGCTATCCGTGAGACCGTCTCACACAAGTTTTTGTATTTTTCTTTCTCTTTTTAGGCGTAAAATAAAAACTTTACTTTCTTATAGAATAATATATTTGGGTGATATCAGAAAATTCAATTTTAAAATTAAATCGTTATGTTATGTTTCATGATTTATATGGTAATAATTTAGAGGGATCAGACTTATCATATATGAAATTATATTAATGGATCCAAAATGATTAGTCTCATAATGCTTTTATAATCATCACAAGAGGTGAGGATGTGGTCATGAGTCCATCTACTAGTCTCTACTTCTCTAGGAATTTTATAAGACAATTAGTTAATTAAAAATTAGTATATTTAGTAAAGTTGGGATTTTCTGGAAAGAAGAAGAAATACATTTTTCACTAAAAGTGCATATAGTTTGTTTATCATATGTCACAAGTCACAAAACAGTTCAAATAAAGCTTTGATTAGTTTATCTTTGGACCCAATTGACAAGAAATAAGTGACTTTGAATGGCATATATATTTAAACCAATACCCTATAGATTTTGTGCATTGCTTTTTATTTTTGTCTTCTCATCACTGATCATGGGTAATACTAGAATCAAGATGAACAAGTTCTACACTGTTATCATTTCATTTTATATTGTATTTGGTGGGTGATAATGTTAAAATAAAAATTTCTTACAATGTATATTTGTCTAAGACCCACGGTTAGAATTTCTCTAATATTCTCTAATATGTTAAAATATATTAATTTAAAGTTCCCACGACAGAATGTAACAATTTTAAAAACTATATAAAAATAGTGTCATATTATATATAGTTCGAATGAGAATGTTTTTTTTTTTAAATTAAGTTACATACCATTAATAAATGCCAATTAAATAAAAATAAATAAATAACTAGCATTGCAGTGAGATCACCAGCACTTTAAGAAAACTAGTCATATGTCATTGTTGCATAAAATCAAAATAAGCAAAATTACCAATTAGCTTGGCATAGCATCCACATTACCTTTAGAACTCCAAACTTCTTTTAGGGATAAAAAGGTACTTTCACATGAGAACAAAATCAAAAGTCAAGTGCACATTTAAAGAGTTATAAAAGGTATAATAATAAAAAGAAAATTTTCTTTTGACATTAGTTTTATGATCAGTCTCATCATAACATCACAGTACGTTACGTACAATGAAGCAACTAAAAGTCTAAAACATTTATGGATTTTTAAATTGTTGAATTGTTAGATTCGTGCAACTATGTAAATAGCATATTGACTATTAATGTATTTAAAACTTGTATAAGGCACGTATAATATATGGATTAAAAAATATTAAATATATAAAATTAGAAAATTTATTATATTGAAATAACATTCATAATTAGAAAGTTTAATATTGACGACAATATAATTTCATTAATATATAATTGTATTATATATATTGTAATTGTTAAAGAACATTAATAATTTTATTTATTATAAAAAAATTAAATGTTATTGTCTATAATATTATTCAACCCTCGCAACTTTTTTTTAGTTTTTAAATTTTTTATAAATTTTTAAATATTAAAGTTTAGAAAGATTCTCAATTTTTCTTTTCATTTATATGATAAAATACTGAAAATCAAAATTTCCCAAATAATAATCATAATTTATTCAAAAATTATACAACTTCATTAGTATATAATGAGCTAGAGGAATTGAGAATGAGGGAATAAATATTAGAAAACTTGTTGTGTAACTTCATTAATATATAGGTTAGGAAGTTTCACTAATTTTTTAAATCACCCCACATATATTTTAATTTTTTTTATTTTATATTTTTCTCTATTCTTTAAAATTAAAATAAATTTATAATATATAAATAATTTTGAGGTTTTTTTGATTTGTCACATGTGCCCGAGCAGTTGTACTTTTATGAGTGTGTTTGTATGTGTATAAAATATATTATTAAGTGTTCATATAGTTATGATCATATATACTACTATTAGTAGTACTATCTAGTCTACATATTTCATTTGATTTTTAAACATTTAAGTTTTTAAATCACAGGAATTCACTTTACAAAAAACTCACGTATATCTATTAAGTATAAAATTTCATTAAAAAACAAAACAAAAATCCAATATGTTAGTATGAACATTAATAATATAAAAATAGAAAACTTTGTTAGATAATATGCAGATAGAAATATATAGTTATTGTTTTATATCGTTAAAATATGTTAAAAATAATTGCTAAAATTGTATATGTAATCTTCAAACCCCTAATTAATAAGAATTGATTATAAAAAATTACACATTCATTCTTAATGTATGTCACGCCCCGTTTTCATTCTTAAAATATCAGCTTTCTTAGTGGGCGTGCAAGAAGAAAGGGAAAAAGACGTGCATGATATAAAATAGAAGGAGATAAGAGACGATAAGAAGCTGTACATATGAAACATCAGATACAACCGATTCAAAGAGTTTGAAACCTTAAGCAGCGGAAATATACTTTTACAGGATCTATCAACAGAAATTACAATATAAATTTTTACAAAACGTGAAAATAAAACAAACCTTGTTTTAGAAAGCAAAAGGGGAAATTCTTGATATGGCACCATCCTTCTCTATACGTCTTGATTCTCATTATCTTCTGTAATGCGATTACAGATGGGGGTGAGTGCGTTGAATACACTCGTGAGAATAAATTCCGTATCTTAACATGCTATGATAGTTAAACAATTCGAATATACATAAGTTCGGCAATTAGACACAACACGTAAAATGTATATCACATAATTCGTAACCCAACCTTAAGTGCGGAAATTTCCCGTCTTATCCTACAAAACGGTCTTATATATCGTTGGTGCATTTTCAGGACCACCAAACCTATGATAGTAGAAGAGCAAAAGACGTTTTTTACAGACCATAAGTTCCTCCGAGGATGAATGTGGACCTTAGTCTTTTCACAGTATAATAATATGACACATAATTCACAGCATATAATCACCGCATATAAGATTTAACAGTTCATATATCGAATAGGGAAAACAATAAACAAATAGAGATTTAGAAATTACCCCCACCTTGTTCGGTGATAACATCATGTAATGTCAAAGTAATAAGTTTTAAGAGTGTTGATCCGATTGTAAGCTTACGCATGTAAAGCGGTTTTTTAGATCCATAATACATTAATTACGTATAATTAATTATAAAAAATTCTCTTGAAGAATAAGCGATAGGGAAAAACAAGACGAAATGAAAGAAACGAAAGCTTTAGAGATCAAAGATGAAAAAACGAGTGTGGATGGTTAAACATATGATCTTAAGATGAAGACGGAAATATTAGGGTTGCAACGGAAGAAGAACGGGATTAATCGGAGTTAAAACGAGCTCAAACAAAGCGTTTTAAGGTATAGGGGCATTTTCGTAATTTTCAGAAAAGAGTTGACTTTAACTGGACCCCCGACTCCTGGCCGATGACAACACATACACATGACGGCACACACACAACGTATACAACAGACCCGATGTCGCGCGCATAGGGCCCCCGTCACTCGCTCGCGCGTACGCGTTCGCTCCCGTTACCCGGCGCGCCTAGCACCTCCCGTCGCGCGCACAGCGCCCAGAAACACAGCAGCAACGGCGGCACCGCCCAGCGCCGTCTCCTCTCGACTTGCCGATGCCGCCAGCGCCGGCCACCACCTCCACCACCACCACGACGGCGCTGTACAACACCGGCACCAACAACAGCCAACACATACACGCATGCATACACACACACCATGCACGACCAAACACACACACTTGCATAGCTCCGGCGCTGCCGTCCACAGCAGCGCCACCCCCACCCCACGACACACACACATAGGGAAGGTCTAGCTACTGTTCCGGCGAGAAGGAGAGAGAGAGAGAAAGAGAGAGAACAGAGGAGAGAGAAAGGAAGAGAGGAGAAAGAAAAGAGGGTTTTTCGACGATTGATTGACTGTTTTCCGGCGAAGGAGATGTCGGAATGAAAATCCGAGACTTGTTCTAGAATCGCCTCGGCGAGACCTACAAGCTATGCGAAAATCGATCGAAATCGAGAAAAATTATCCGACACCGGCTGCGGCGGCACGACGGAAAACAGAGGAGAGAGAAAAGAGAGAAAGAAGAGAGAAAATTCTTACTTTTTTGATTTCTCGTTCGAATAATTACTTTTACAATTCGTTTCATATTATTTATAGGGATAATTGCGCGAAATCCCCTTGTGATTTGGAAAATCGGCATAAAACCCTTCTGTGTTTTAAAAAATGCGCGAAACCCTCTTATGGTTTTCTAAATGTAGCCCGAAATCCCCAACTTCGTTAAGGTTAACAGAAGTGCTATGCATGCGCTGTTCATGCGGTTTTTGGTGTTTTTTTTTTTTACTTTTTGGCTATAAAATGACTATATTAAAAGATTAATTCTCTTGTGGGGTTTCTTGCAATTGCAAACACTTCCTTCAATTTGATTTTTTACATTAACAACCATGTATTATTTATTTATTTTTAATTAATTTTTTTATAATATTAATTTTATATATAGTTATTTATTTTATTGTTTTTAATACTAACAGTTGGTACGTATGTTTCTTTTTACTTTTGTTTATTTCAATTATTTTTTTTCAATATTGATTTTTATTTAGTTATTTATATTATTGTTATTAATAATTTTTCTTTCTTTTCTTTTATTTTTTTCAATTAATTTTATTGTTTTGCAACAATTGATACGTATATTTCTTTATTTACTTTTTTTTTAGTTCATTTTTTCAAAATGTTAAATTTTTTATTGTTATTAACTCAAATATTTATGAAAGTTATATTAAATAAATAAGACTCGATATTAAGAAAAATATAAAATAAATAAATAAAAGACTCATTATTTAATAATTGTTAGGTATAACAAACAAAATTAACCATATCAAGAAACAATTAACATACCAAAAAATTAACCATACCAAGAAACAATTAACATACCAATTTATCATAAACAAAAATAATAATAATAAAAATTATGGGGATAATTGCGCGAAATTTTCTTAGTAAAAATGTTCCAAGTTTTCTTGCATAATTTTTATTATTATTATTTTTTTGTTTATGATAAATTGGTATGTTAATTGTTTCTTGGTATGGTTAATTTTGTTTGTTATACCTAACAATTATTAAATAATGAGTCTTTTATTTATTTATTTTATATTTTTCTTAATATCTAGTCTTATTTATTTAATGTAACTTTCATAAATAGTTGAGTTAATAACAATAAAAAATAATTAAGTAAAAAATTTAACATTTTGAAAAAATGACCTGAAAAAAAAAAGTAAAGAAAGAAATATACATATCAATTGTTGCAAAACAATAAAATTAATTGAAAAAAATAAAAGAAAAGAAAGAAAAATCATTAATTACAATAATATAAATAACTAAATAAAAATCAATATTGAAAAAAAATAATTGGAATAAAAAAAAGTAAAAAAGAAACCTACGTACCAACTATTAGTATTAAAAACAATAAAATAAATAACTATATATAAAATTAACATTATAAAAAAATTAATTGAAAAAAAAAATACATAGTTGTTAATGTAAAAAATCAAATTGAAGGAAGTGAACCCCACAAGAAAATTAATCTTACAAGAAAATTAATCTTTTAATATAGTCAAAAAAAGGTATATATATATATATATATATAATTTTATAGCAAAAAAGTAAAAAAAAAAAAAACCCCAAAAAACGCATAAATAGCGCGTGCATAGCACTTCCGTTAACCTTAAAGGAGTTGGGGATTTCGGGCTACATTTAGAAAACCATAAGGGGGTTTCGCGCATTTTTGAAAACACAGGGGGGTTTCATGCCGATTTTGCAAACCACAAGGGGATTTCACGCAATTATCTCATTATTTATACTCTTTTTCGAAAAATCGCATTATTCATAAAAAATATCTTATTTTTTACTATTCATGAAAATATCTTACTATTCATGAAAATATCTTAAATTTTACTATTCATCGAAAATATCTCGTTTCCGATTCTTCATATTCATCGTATTCTTCGTGATTTGAGCTACGTGTCTCCGATTGACCTCAAATTCGTTTCTATCTTCTCGTTTTTTTATTACGAACTTTATGATAAAATTATAACCTATGTTTTTTGATTAAATTATACCACCGATTGATTAAACATGTATTTTATCGTTTTTCTGAAATGCACATAATTAAATCAAACAATTATGAGTTTAATTATTTAATTAATCAATTATGCGTCGTTTTTGTCCTAGGCGCTACAATGTAATTAGCTAAATTGATTGTAAAAGTAAATTATCTAATATATATTTTCGAAATATATAATCGATAATCATAATTAATAACAATAAAAATAATTAAAAATTACATTTAGAGTTTAGAAGGGAAATTTGTTATTCTTAGAGTAAGATGCGACACACTGATTGTTTTTTTATATAATAAAGGATTTCAATTACTTTTTTTTTTTTTTTAAACAAGAGGAAAAAATCATCAAAATCAATATTCAATTTTCCTTCTTTCTCCCATTTCAACCTTAATAGAATACATTGCACCATATTTTAGAAAAATAATAAATATTGTACACCATTATGGTTGTTGCGAATATAGCCATCTAAGAAAATAGGCAAATTAATTTTCCTTTTGAACTCATAACTAGGTTTGTATTATGGGAAATCATGTTAGCAATAGCAAATGCTCATAAAACTTAGTACGATAAAGAGAAAGTCAAAGCGAAATGAATATTGCTTTTTTTAGCTAGAAGATAATGTCAATCCGATTTCACTTGACTCCAAAAACAAATTGTTGATTCAATTCTTCATTTAATTCCAAGAAGGATGACAACTACACACCACCAATTTGAGAAAAATCCTTTATTTTGGAAAAAAAAAAAAGAAAAAAAAAACCAATTTTGTACCCAATTATGGTTGGTTGCTGTACTTGTAGGCATTTAAGATGGAGGCAAGCTAATTTTCCTTTTCAATTCATAACTTGTTTGTATTAACTTTTCTCAAAGAATTCCCCTGGTTGATACATTCATACTTTATTATTCAACTAATTAATTATCAGTTTTCTTTAAAAAACTAATTAATTATTAGTTTGAACCAGTAAACATTAGTATACACCCTATATAATATACAAGATTTATATAAAAATGTAATACATTTTCAGTAAGAAATATAATAATTTGAAAAATAATTTTGATTTATATAAACGAATCGTCTTTATGGTAATCAAAAATATTTTTTAACGAAAAATATTTTAACATTTAATTAAAGATTTTTAAGATCTTTTCAGCGGAGTTTGTAATGTCTCATATGAAGTTTTGTGAAAATAATGAATGGATTCATGTGGTTTATTAGACGGTATATCTTTTTTTTTTTGTATATTTAAATATAATATTTATTTCATTTTTTTTCTTATCACATACATATTGATGACAACTAACAATTGCCAGAGCATGTATGTCGTTTCTATGTTCACAATATATATATTGTAATAAAATTATATAAAAACTTAAAACACAAAGTGTAAGTGGAGAAGATGGCCCAATTATCAAAAACCCAGAGTAAAATTCCCAAATTGCAACTTGGAAATTAAAGAGTAAATTGTTAGTTGTCCTTTATGATAGAAATAATATCCCACACACTCTTGCATTCACCATTCCTTATTTATATCAATCCATAACTTTTGTCTGTCAAAAAAACTCTGCTCTTATCAGATAATGCTGCAGCAGCCTGCAGGCAGCATAAAGAGAGAACCCCCCCCCCCCCCCCATATATATATATATAGCATCCATGCCTCGAAATTGTTACCATGTGAATCGTGAGATTTGTGTTGAATGATTCGATTTTGAGATTTCGCCCATTGATATGCCAACTAGATCGAACAAACATTTGTTTTCTTAGGGGTGTAAACGAGTTGAATCGAGTCGAGTATTGTTAGACTCGAGATCGAACTTGATTATAAAATTCGAGGTTCGATCTCTTGAAATTGCTACCATGTAACTCGTGAGATTTGTGTGAATGACTCGATTTTGAGATTGGGCCAACTAGATCCTACCTCAAAGAAACAAACATTTGTCTTTTTAGGGGTGTAAACGAGTCGAGTATTGTTAGGCTCGAGATCGAACTCGAGTCGAGCATTTGTCTTTTTAACTTTATAAGGAATACAGGCAATACAAATTCTATTAGAATTTAAATTAATACATTTAAAAATACTTTATAATTGTTAGTATTATTATCAACAATTTTCTACCTAAATATATCACATGACTATTACACTACACTTAAATTTCAAATTTACAAGTTATTTGTGCCAATTTTTCATTTGCCTTCCATGGGATCGAACTCAATCTCATGAATCTCTTATTATACAAATCTTGTATATACACTGAATATGTTTCAATGTTTATATGAACACATAAATCCAAATTCATTGAATACCCAGATAAAGATAATTGATGTTTTTTCAGAAAATATGGATAAAGGGTAATATTTTTCTTTAGATGGTCAATTTGTTGCAGCAGATACAAGTAGTATGGGGCATATCTTATCAGTTCAGAACCAATTGAAACTGAATTAAAATCTCTTCCATTTTCAGATCTTATCCTTGTGAATTTTCAGATCTTACTATTCCTCCTTTGCTGGAAATTAGTTTGACTCTTCTCTCTTTTATTTTAATAAATACTCAATAATACTTGCTTTTCAAATTATAAACTATAAACAATACTAGTACTACTTGTTTTTCAAATTATCAAATATATGCATTTTTTTTTTCTTCAATAATTTTTTTAATATCCTTTTCTAATCAAAATTTAACCGATGGTATTTTTTTGTGAAGAGTTATAATAATTTCAACTATAAATAACTATTTCTCTAATGGTAATACATTGTTTTTTGTCTTCTAAAAATAGCTCAAAGTATTTTGTTTACTAGCTCCCTACTAAAAAAAAATGTGGTTATGATTATGTTAAGCGTTTTTAAGACTATATCAAATCTTAAAAGTTGTGTTCAAAATAATTATATCAATGGATTAAATCAAGTTTTCAAGTTTTCTAATTTATAGGAACATAAATATTTGCATTTTTTTTAAACTATAACAACACTACATACATTTTCTAGACACTCTTAACAAATTCTAGAAATTACACGAGTTGAGGTTGAGCTAAGTATTTTGGGAAAAAAAACCACCATTATACTCCTTTTCACACCTTCACCCACCATTACCCTCCATTTTTCAGCCATAAATTGAAGAATTAATTTAAAATAGAAATATTCTTTTTATGAGATCGTATCATAAATTTTGATTCATGAGATCAAGTATATTGTCATCTTTGATTTAGGTGGGACTCCAATTAATAGAATGTGATTCATGAAATGATTTTATATAAATTTTTATCTTTAAAATATCCTAAAATAGGAAAAATCAAAATACAACACAAGTGAGAAATACTACTCAAGAAGTCATCACACTAGGATTTAATCCAATCATTCAATTCTTTTATTCTTACTATTTTAGTATAGATTTTATACTCCATCTGTAATTCCCATTAGATTCTACATGATAATGAATATTTCTTAATATCTCTTATTATTATTGTACTTCTTTAATCTGAATTTTTATCATGTTGTAATTAATAAACAGGTTATAAAACATATATTTAATATTATTTAATATAATTTTAAATAAATTAGTTATATTCACCTTATATTTTTAATTAATATCAATCAAATTTAAACAAATATGTTGAATAAATGTAATTCAAAATTAAAATAACAATCCATAATAATATTGTATTAGAAATATAAAGTTACATAATCTCAAATAATTTTGAGTCGTATAGTAATTTCATGGTACTTATTTAAACTTATATATTATATCATTATTCATATTATATAAATATATAGATACGACAGTCCGTGCAATCATGTCCTAATTTATGAGACCGAAACATATTAATACAGTAAACAACACGACATGATAAAGATTAGTGTTAAAATTTGTATCATATATATATATTGAATTAATTTTGAGAGATATAACAACCATTTCTATCATAATTAGAATAATAAATTATTTTTTTACCACAATAAATAAGATATATACTGTTTTACCACATATGTAAAAAAAAAAAATCAATTTTACTCTTATTGATAAGACATAAATAATATCTCTCATTGCATCAACCAACGATCTTGCACTGTATTGTAAGAGTTATTTTAAACTTTTCATCAAAATTGTAAATAAGAAAAGTAACAAAATTGTGGTAAAAAAAAAGTTAATTGTGCAAGAGTTAATTTTATGATATAAATGGGTTATTATTCCTTAATTTTAATGTTAACTTATGTTAGAATAATTGGAAAAAAAAAAAAAAAAAACAACTAAAATGAGCCCAGATTTGAATTGGGCCCAAGTGTTGATGGCAAACTCAAATAAACCTTAAACTCAATAAACCACATGATAGATAAGAAGAATGCATTTCACAGCATGGCAGAAATTTGACATGCAAGTTTGCCTTTATTACAGTGATCAAAAACCCATCACACACAGTTTGATGAATCATCATCCTTTAATGTGCAAGACCATCTTTGAGCTTCTGAATAGTGTGGACATCAGTGTTGAATGAAGCAGCCAAGATTGGATTGTAAATGCTGGTATTGAAGACAGTGTTGGGGATAGACACAGTGCCTGCACTTGCACTTCCAAATGCAGAGAGGGCTATGGCTGGCAAACTTGTGTCTGCATTGTACTGATAGTGAAGAAGGCCCTTTGGGAACACAAACATGTCCCCTGCTTGGAGTGTCTGTGTGAAGAGATGGTTTGTCGTGTCCACGAACCCCACTTGAAGAGACCCCCTTACGAGGAACAGAAGCTCCGATGCACGAGGGTGTGTGTGGGGTGGGTTCACACTCTCTGGGGGGTAGTAGAGAGCAGCATATGAGACACTCTGGCCATTGAGAGCTGGCAGTTCAGCCATGGTTGCTTTGAACACTGTGAAATTAGCGGGCTGGGCCCCGATGAAGGACCTGAGGCCCGTAAAGGTAAAGAAGGACCCGTCAATGGTGGCGTTTGGTGGGGCCTCGTAGTCTGAGAGTATGTCTGCATCTCCTGCTTGTGAGGAGTGGAGGGTGGTGAGGATGAGGGATAGGAGAAAGAGGAATGTTTGGGCCATTTTTGGTGGTTTGATGAGTTGGTTGTGTGTTTTTATAGAGATAGGAATGTGTGTTTGGTGGAGAGAGACAAGTTGTGGGATCTTTTGTTACAATGTTTCTTGATTTTTCCGATCAGAAACACTGGGAAACAAAGTGTTGGTTGTCAACCAATTACATCTGTTTGTGCTTAAATGGTCCAATTAGATTCTTTTGTTTGAATGTTGTTGTGTTTGCAAAAAGGGTCGATGAAAACAGTGAGTATTTTCTCCTTTTTGTCTGCAGATTTTGTCTCAGTTTTCTTGGACTCTAAGTTTAGGCCAAAGGAAGAAGCCAGAAGTGTCAACAATAACAGAGCTGTATTGTGTTGCATTTGCCTCAAAAAGTGGCTATTTTTGTACCTATTCATTCACCATATCAATCTTCTTCTATCTTGTGCATAAATTTGCACCAAAACTATGTAAACCTTATTCTCTTCTG
This sequence comes from Scutellaria minor, assembly GCA_954870855.1. Lineage (NCBI taxonomy): Eukaryota > Viridiplantae > Streptophyta > Magnoliopsida > Lamiales > Lamiaceae > Scutellaria > Scutellaria minor. The sequence goes on along the minus strand of OX940728.1, from coordinate 2,359,844 downwards.
TATGGTTTGCAGGTTATTACGCATTTAAAGAATATTCGGGAATAGTAGTAGCTGTCAACTCCATGCTTCAATGAAAAAACACAACTATGCATTGTAACATTCACCCACCAATCTCTACTTAATGAGATCAAAAACCACAAACCAAAATCCCTAAAAAAACACGGAAATCTACACTAGTCGGTACCAGCAATGGCCTTAACTTCTCTCTCCGCACTCCTACTAATCACATTCGTCGCCTTAGCATCAAGCGACCCTGATATCACCTCCGACTTCATCATACCACCGGATATCAACTCAACCTTGATCAACGGAGCATTCTTCACCTACACGGGGCTAAGACCATCCGGACCAATCCCACCAACGCTCACGGTCAAAAAGGCTAGTGCCACTGAGTTTCCAGCCCTAGACGGGCAAAGTGTATCCCTCGCGATTCTTGAATTCCCACCCGGGGGCATCAACCCTCCACACACACACCCCCGGGCTTCGGAGCTCCTCTTCCTTGTCATTGGCACGTTGGAAGTCACTGTTATCGACACGAAAAATGTACCCTATACACAGAATCTGGTGGCAGGGGACATGTTTGTGTTTCCAAAAGGATTGGTTCATCTTCAGTATAACAGAAATCATAAGGATCCAGCAGTGGCAATCTCTGCATTTGGCAGTGCTAAGGCAGGCACTGTTTCTGTCCCGGTCTCGGTTTTCGGGACAGGGATTGATGACATCATTCTTGCTAAAGCTTTCAAGACTGATGTTGACACTGTTAAGAAGATCAAATCTGGATTAAGCAATCCATGATCTGGTTAATATCTATTATGACATCTTGTTATTGCAGTTTCTTCTTGTTTTTGACTAGCAAAATAATCCAAGTGTGCTTATGCTACTCATATTGCAAGGTTTTGATTTGATTATTAAAGGTGTTTCCACAATTTATTTATCAATCAAGAAATATTTGAAAATAATGTTTGGAGCTTATTCATATGATCATTCTTGGACAAAAAAAGTTAAGATATTTGATGATTAATGACTGATGAGTGGAGTATGCAAAGATTAGGATTAGGCCACTATTTTATTAATCTGATTAAAATTAGATGACTTAACCTAAAAAACCATCTAGATTGAAACACAGTTAAGAGTAGCCTATTTAGGATCTCCACTAAAAGTAATTATTAATTAACTTACTATTATTCAAAATTTTGTAGAAGAGAAGATCCCAAACTTTTTCGGCACGATTCACTCAGATTTTGCTTGGTTATATGAATTACCTTGCAATTATTTTTGGTTTTTTTAGGCCCTATTATTTTTGTTTTCTATAATTTCTGCTTTTATTTTTTTGTAGGTTTCATTTTGTAAATATTCTCGGCATCGTTGTTGTAATTTTGTTTCCGTTTATCTTTAACTTTGTGTTTTTTGAGGTGTTTTTGTAATTCTTTTCTGTATTTGTTTTCTTTGAAACTTTTATTATTATTTTTGAAATAATTTTAATGAAATACTTAGTTTAATGGAAAAAAAAAAAACAAGGTTTATAAATCATAGTATTTTGTTTTTTTTTTTTATTAAGAATTTGTATTTTTTTATGGCGTTTTAATGAATTATTTTGAATACTGAATTTTATAATTTTGAGTAAACAATGAATAATACATTTTATCCATTTGTCATATTAAACGTAGAAAATAAAGAATAGACTAGTATTTTGAAGTTTTCCGAATCCAATATTTTATCCCATGAATTATCAATACAAATTAATCCTACCTTACAAAATAAACAAAGTCTTAGATACAAAATATGAGATGTTGATAAATGTGAAAGAAATTATCAACTGTTTATTTCTTATGATTAAACATGGGATAAAGATTGAATTACTAAAACAAATACACAATTGAATTAGAAGGAGTCTTTTGCAAAACTTGCCAATTCTTGGTGCCACTACGTAACCTGATTATTATTATTTTGATTAGTTTTCTTCAGCGAAGTGGAATCTCTTCTCTCATTTACATAGCAATCTCAATCTGCTGCTGCCTCAATTGTTTTTCCCTTCATTTTTATGCATCTGGTTTCTTCTCTCTTACCCTGATTCGTCATTTCGCAGATCAACATACTTTTTCTGCAAAGGTGGGAAACTTGAGATGGCTAAAGCTATATTTGATGATCTCCCCTTCCAAAGGATTGGAACCTGATGTGGTAACCTACAACAACTTGATCGATGGATGTTGCCAAAATGGGCTGATGGAGGAAGCTAAACATCTTTTATCGAAGATGAAACAGGAGGATTTGCTCCCAAATGCAGTCACCTACAATGTTATAGTCCAAGGATTTCTGAGTAGTGGCGGATATAATGAAGCAGCCACATTATTCGAGGAAATCAAATTTTTACATGCAGCTCAAATTCGAACTTGCTAATGTATTCAACTCAACTTACCTCAGTTACAGCCCCACGCAAGCAAAACACAACCACGAAAGAAGCAAAGGTAGAGAACATGAATTTCAAAGCTTGCCAAAAAAGGAAAAACGCACGAGAAAAAGTTTGCAGAAAGAAGAGTAAAAATGTGAAGCTTAGGACACACCTGCTTTTGCGATAAATATAATCTGATTTCACGTTTTTACTCAGGTTCTTCCATAAAAACTAACACATTGGGAAGATGGGATTTTCACATGCAAAAAAAGAGAGAATCTTTCGTGTTTCATTTCACAAGTGTCGGTAATGTGTAAGATTAATATCACTTTTTCACGGGAATAAATGAAAAAACTCAAGATAATATGATATAAAACACTATAACAGAAGATACTGAATTGACGCAGTTAAATTGCAAATTCTGATAATATCCGAACATATAACTTGGAAAGGAATCAGAAAAAAAGCTCAAAGAAATTGAGTTTAATGCGATCACACTGGAATCTGCAGGATCGCATGAAAAACATTGAGTAGACACCAAAATTTATAGTGACGGGAATCTGAATAATACTTCAGGCTAGAAACCAGGAGGTCACACGACATCAAGAGCAGACATCCCACTTCAGCTCTTACGAGAGTCGTCCCCAGCCTTCAGATAAAAGAAAAACAGATAAAGTCGTCTATTTTCCTCTGGAAATATATTAGTAAAAAAAAAGAGCCGAATGAAGCAAATATATTTTGTATGTATCAAACTCAATGAGCATTTTGTACAATTTACTATACATTGCTTAGGTTCATGTTAGGAAAAAAGAAATCTACAATTTTGCATAAATCAAAATGAGACTCAAATCAACAAAAATATAAAAGTTCTCTCAATTTTTTCTCCACGCAAATCCAAGGAAATGACAACTGAATTACTCCATACTGCATGATCAATCAGTTGTCAACTGAATTACTCCATACTGCATGATCAATCAGTTGTCTATCAGGCTTTATCTATCCACACTACATTTTAACTTATTAACTACATGATTGAAGTTGAAACAAACCATAGTGGGACAAATGAAACTGAAGAAGTGCATTTCCTATTTCAATGCTTAAAACAAACACTTTCCTCCCTCAGAAAGACACAATTTCCGGTAACAGGCAGGTCGGCTCCAACCATAAGGCATAGTGTAGAGCAAATGAATTTTTAAATTTGTTTAAAGAAGTCAAAGCGAAATAATTAATTATGCATCACTTGAAGTGATCCCATTTGAAATTTGAGTGTAACTGCAAGATTGAATTGAAAACAGAATCTAGATATGCAAATGTCATTGTTAGTAGAATCAAGACGGATAAACACATAAGAATCTCATTCTAGATTTTGTCGTTTCAAATGTTTGGTAGGCAGTGACAAAAATAATGGCATTCTAAATTCACTAGGCATACTCCTACGAAATTGAGCTATGGATTTCCTAAACCATATGATATCATATAATTTTCACATTAAGACATCCATACAACATTCTCATGAGAGGCAACATCTTGTTTCTTCATTGAAAGGACAAAATCCACAAATCAATATATTACATCTATTTGTAATAAAATTGAGCTCATTTCAAATTCCATACACGATTACAGATTCTGAAAAATTAATTAACCTAGGCTTTATTTCATTTCAAAAAACATAAAAGAACAGAATAAGAAGTCGATCAAATCAGGCCAAAAAACAACAATAACAAACGAAGAAATGCAACATATACACGTAGCAAATCAAAGGCCAAAGAAATATAGGAAAATAATTCACCTTATCAGATTTCTCCTTCTCAGCTTTCTCCTGCTCCAACTTTTTCTTCAGCTTCTCCTGCTTTTCTCTCTCCATTTTCTTCACTCGCATCGAACGCAAACGAAATTAATCATCACACAAAGAAAAACATAAAATCCTCAAAAATTGAAAAAAAAAAGAAAAAGAAAAAAGAAACATTCATAAAAAACGAAAACCTTAATATAGACGGTTTCCTGAGCGAGCTCTTCATCATTGAGAATACGACCTTTACCATCGCTGAAGTAGCGAAGGCTTGAAGCAGATGATCGCAAGTTTCCTTCCATTAAACCAAAGAATCCACCGCGCGAAATGACAGATCTCATCGCCATTTTTCTGCTTGTTTTTCGTTGAGTGGAAATTTAAGATGTGATCAGGTGATTTATTGCAGTCAATTTAACCTAGGTTTCACTTCATAAATACTATTTTCTATATATATATTACCATTTTGTGTGTGGGGACTGGTTCTGGGTTTGACTGTTTGAATATTGGTTGGATTGTAAATAAGGTGAAGTTTCAAGGTCTGTTTGGGAAATCCGGTTGAGAATAATTCAACTTCTTTTTCTTGGGTATGAGAAATTTCAGTGTGCTTCTTTTAAATTTTCTATTATTTAATCAAAATAAATACATGTTTTTAAAAGTATTCTTCAGTAATTATATTAAAATTTATTGTAAACTTCATCAAAAAAAGAAAAAAAAAAAAAAAAAAAAATTCCTTATAAAATAACAAAAAACACATGTATCACGTTCATCAGAATTATTTTAGTTGAACCATCATTTGTCTCACATTGAAGTGTTGCCAATAAATCAACTTAGTGAAATATATACCAAAATAATTGATGCAACAACTTTTATAAATTGTTTACCTGATTCAATTTACAAGTATTTAATATTCTTTTTACATATTTTAAAATAATTCTCATTTTAAAAGAATATAATGTATTTCAATTTATCTGTAGTTTTTTTTTTATTACCAAAAATACTATTTATTATTATTTTCATTTTGTCTGACTTTTTTTACACAGTCTTTATTTAGTATTATACATTAATTATGCTCGTTAAATATTATGTAATATAATAATATATATATAGAGAAATGTTTGTGCGAATCAGGTTCACGAATTATGATATGTGCAACTAGGAGCACGGGTCGGATTCGGTCCGGATCCACGCCCAAATTGTTATTATTTTTTAAATTTATGTCACCTTTATGTTGTAATAATATAACATTTATGTTATATTAATTTAACATTTATGTACAAATATCATAACTTTTAAGTGAATAACTTACTTAAACTTTTTTCAGTACAAAAATTCATATAGTACTGAAAATCTCTATATTATAATAATTTTCACTTTTATGTTTTATTAGTATAATTTTATGTACAAATATCATAACTTTTTTGTACTTAAAGAATAATATAAAAGTTATATTATTATACCTCGCATTTTATATGTGAGTATTATTAATTAATAATTAATATAAATAATTAAATCATCATATTTTCACAATTAAATAAGTACCCAAAATTTGCAAAACACCCCCCCTCCCCCAAAAACCCCCCTTACGTTTTCCTCATATTCCATATCTGCCCCCATATCCCTCGTATTCAACTCGCATAATCATCCATTGAGTTCCATCCTTGCAGATCGAAATAAAGCTTTAATTTCTATACTCAACAAACAAGTTCGATTTCAGAGAAGAAATATGTATCATCCTTCGCGAGGTGGAGTTCGCGGCGGTCGCGATCGTAAGCCCTTTCTCTCCTTCCCTAATTTCTAGGTTTTCAAACAAACACGGCTAACTTCTATTAATAAAATCATATGATTGCGTTTTTAATTTCGATTCATGTTGTTTCTGGAGAAACTTTTTGTAATTTATGGGCAATGTTTTATTTTTTGTGAATTTTGTTTAATTGTTCGGAAATCATGATATTATTACATTTGCCCCGACTATTTTTGGACATCGGTGGTACATGGTTTTGTATGAAGAAAGTAAACGTTGCTCTATGTTGTCGAGTAACCTCATAGGTTTTCTAGAGAACCGTGTGATTTGAAGTATGACTGGTTTATGATTTGGGAATGTATACAAACAAGTTTGTGGCCTGTTAATCACCTTTACTTGCTAAATTTGGTTAGTGGAGAAGTAGAGAATTCTGATCCAATCGATTTTGTAAAAAAAATGACTTTTGTTGATATTTGTTTTGTTGTGGTTATTGCAATTTCTGTATAGCTTTGATCATCTTGTGTAGCATTATTTCAAAGCTAATTTTATAGTTCATTGAGAGAATTTGATTTCCCTGAGTATTTGAATTACTTTTCTACAAAGTTTTACGAAATAAAAGTTGCAAAAAGAATAAAAACCTGAAGGTGGAAGGGTACAGTTGTAACCGTGCACCTGTTCTGTAGTTTTATGGAGAAGAAAACAATGGCTATTGGTGTCTTCAGGCTGATTATTATGAGTTTGATCAGGTTGTTAACTGGTGACATTTTAGCAAGAAATAGGGCTGATTCTGTAAATATGGTGTATTGTGAAATAGTAAGCATTGGGACATCATGAAGGTAATTATGAGCCTGATATAAGTTTGTGGATGAACACTTCATTGCTAAAATTATTCTGACCTCGTCCACTCTTTTTCTCTACCTGGATATTTATCTGCAATGGTGCGCCTTATATAATATTCTGAATTCTTTGGGACTAATAATGAATTATTTTTACATTATTATTCTTTTTCACATGCAGAATTTAGCTGGGATGATGTGAAAGTTGATAAACATCGAGAAAATTACATGGGTCACAGTGTCAAGGCATCTGTTGGAAGATGGCAGAAAGGTAAAAGTCTTCCTCTGCCTCTCATTCCCTCCATGTGTCTCTCAATTAAGAATATTAATTAAAATTTTGTATATTTTGGATGATATTTTGTTATACAAGCTGATACATTTCTTGAAGCAAGCTCTTGATTGCATTTCTGCAATTTAGATTTGAATGGAATTTGTAGTTGATCTTAGAAATTAAACTTCCTTAAGATTGTGACAGATATTGAACACTGCACTTTAGTACATTTGAAAAGGCTGTATATGTGATTCTTTTTTTGACAAATTTGGTGCAGAAGTTTTTAAAATATGATATTTTTCCCCTTCTTTAGAAAGAGGAATCTAATAGAAAAGTTGATCCTTCTCAAATTTGCAGAAAGTTTTGGATGTTGTCTCCAATAAGCATGTGATGAATTTGAATGAATGTATTCTTCATTTATCAACTAAGTTAAAGTTAAATCTCTGGTTTTACAGCTGTTTGATTGATAGGTATATTGTTAAGTTAAATCCACAAACTCGTAATGATTAGGTGATGCTGCTTCTATAAAAAAATAGTACTGGAGATTAACTTTCATCACCCTAATACTTTTGCAACGCTGCGTTTGTGCACATTATTAATGACTTGTATGGGGGGTCATATCATTTTAATTGTATGACGTTGCTGGTTTTTATTTATTTATGTATTTATTTTGAAGATACTAAATACCAGTTCAATTAATACTCTTCCAGGGAAAGACCTCCATTGGTATGCTCGCGACAAGAAATCTGAGCAGCTGAATTCGGACGCTATGAAAGAAGAGATTAAAAGAATCAAGGAGGAGGAAGAGCAAGCCATGAGGGAAGCTCTGGGATTAGCTCCAAAACGTAGTCAAAAACCTCAAGGTAATCGACTAGATAAACATGAATTTGCTGAACTCGTGAAGCGAGGTTCTACTGCAGAAGACTTGGGAGCTGGACATGCAGAAGCTGCTCAGGTTCAAGGTCTTGGTTTTGCAAGGTATTAATTGAGAATTTCAGATTGATTTGGGTAATAAAACAAATCATATTAAAGCTAAAGAAAAAAAAAAAAGATTATGATATGCATTTGTTGATAAAATTTTGGAACTTCTGCAGGGGGGCTAATCCTTTGGAAGAATCAAGCCTGCCTTCCACTTTGAAGTCTGAACCAGTTGAAAAGATGAACGCTCCTGTTCCCGTTCCCGTTCCCGTTCCAACAACATCTGCAAGGGATGATGAAAAAGAGTTGGAAGATGAAAGCAGTAGAAAGAAAAGGAAGCACGAGGAGAAGAAACGCAAGCATGAAGAGAAGAAACATGAGAAACATGAAAGGCGGGAGAAGCGACATTCACGAGAGTCAGATGACAAGAGGAAACACAAGAAACACAAGGAAAAGAAACGATACGACTCAGATTTTGACTGAACAGAAAAGACGAGTCGGAGGATCAGGGAGGAACGAACACCACAAGATGGATGGATGTCTGAATGTGTTGATGGTATCACAGTGTGTATTGCTGTTTCCGTTGTTAGCTATATATATATATATCTTGTATTATCAATCTGCTCAAGTCATCTATGCAAGTAACTATGGATAAAAACTCACTTTTCTTCCTTTGAATTTCTCCTAAAGGTAGAGATTTATTTGCATTGAGCTCTGACAATATGTTACATTTCTAATTTATTATATATGTTAAATTTCTGACCTAAGCCATCTCAGATTTGTTTGGAAGTTTTTAAAAAGATATATATGATGGTTCATATGTTATAACCTCTTCAAAGGTATTTGATTGTTAGATTTATCATCTCTTAAAATAAAACGTGAACTTATAACCTTTTATCGAAAAGGTACAAAAGAAAAAAATTATTCTGCTATAAGTACCTTAAATTTGGTTATTTAGTTAGTCATAAAAGTTTTCATTAGTTACATTTTGAAAGTTTAATTTTTTAAAAGTAAATATCAATTCGAATTTGAAATATAAAACCTATCAATTCAAGATTTAAAATTAGAACTATCAATTAAATATTCATAAAATTAAGATTTCATTTGGCACCTTGACTCCTAATTATTTATAAAATATTTTTAAAATGATAATTTACTCTCGCTATAGTCCAACGTGGGAAAGATCATTTAGGGCTCTACAACAATAAATGCCATTAATATAATAAAATAATATAAAAAAAATATTTTAATTCTATTGGGTCTTACATGCACAATCTTATTCCCTCTTCTCTCTCTCCTTTAATACCGTTAGTGCAGGAGATTCTGATACACAACTTTTACATATTATATAATTAAAATATTGATATTTTATTTATTAATATGTCTCAAATGAGCTATTGCAATACTGACAATATCCTTTTCTATTTATAAAAAAATTAAAAAATGATAATTTCGAAAACTGATTGATGAACGAAAGAATAAAAAATAGAATAATTATAATTATATGTTCTATAATAAAGTTAAAATTTTGAGATGTCAAACATGACATTATTTTTGTACGCCTATTTTTCAGGCCTCATATTAGTAAGTTTTGTCTTTTTAAATCTTAGATCTATAATTAATCTTTCAAAATAACGAGAGTGACTTCTATATACAAAAGTCTCAAAAACGTATATGGGCCTTAGCAGGGACTTGATAATGGGCTTGGGCCTGATTTTCTCTCTCACACACATTATTATATATATGTGTGGGTGTGTGTGCAAATTTCTTTCCATCGTCGGTGCAAATTTCGCGGGTCCAAACCTGAAAGAAAAAGAGAGAGAGAGAGAGAGAGAGTTCCTCTTCCTCACTCCATCTCCAACTCCCACTCCCAATAAATTCATCTTCTTTAAACCCTAATTCGATTCTGATCGATTAGATTCAACGGATTGTTTCTATTGTTAATTTGTGTTTTTAATAGAAAAACAATGGTGTCGGCAAATAGGGAGATGGTTGTGTATTGCTTCGATACTCTGGTGGCGCACTACAACAACGAGGAGGCTCCTCCCCCTGCTTTCGATGAGGGTCAACAGTATGGATTTCATATCTCTCTCTTGGGTATTATAGTGTAATTCTGTGATATTTCAAAGTTTTAGTTTTCATTTTTGATTTTTTGCTTGGTTGTTGCTTATGTTAGTATAGCGACTAAATACTGTGCTTATGTTTGTATGTATGTATATAAAGCTATTTGGGTTTATTGCTTCGGTAGTATGCTTTGCATGTATTTTGAATATGTGTATTGCGGTTTAATCTTTGAGTTTGAGTTTGAGTTTCATATTTTTTACTGAACTGCTATTCAAGTGGATTGGGAATTGTATGTACACTTTTGTTCCCAATTTTCGTTCCGCAAGATATTGCATATTTGTGGAATTGTTAAGTTTATTGTTAATTTTATTGGTTTTGTGACTGGTGGCAAATGAGTGAGACTTTCATTTGAATACTGATGCAAGTTCTTTGCGGTGGAAATATCTTATTGTTGTAAAACAGTTTTTGTTGCGAGATCTAAGACTTTGGGACTGAAAAGGGCCTATGACTTTTTATCCCCTTAAGATATCATCGGTACTCATATGTATCATGAACATATTATAAAAAAAATTCTTTTTAAGTAAAGTTTTGGGCCATTTCTGTTCTTCAATTAACATGTCATCTGATGATAAATGTAAACATGCTCCCTATTCTCAAATTTTTGAGTTGTCCTATTTCTCAACTCTCATGATGGATGATGGTTCCTTAGTTTTTCTTTATTAGCTAATACTTTTATCTGATGGGCTTTGAGTTTTCAAATAAAGTATATGATGACAACCAGAATTCTATGATATATGGTTTATGCTTTGTCGACTTTGTACTCTGATTTCAGCCCATTGTTTGTGACTTGGAAGAAAGTGATCAATGGTGGGGAGCCTCGTTTACGTGGATGCATAGGGACTCTGGAAGCTCGCTGCATAATCAATGGTTTTAGGGACTATGCTTTAACAAGGTACTTACTCAATTTTAAAACTTGAACTATCTGAAGATAGCACGCTTCGGTGCTCATAAGTCATTATTCTGAGGCAACGGATTTCAGTAGCTTACATTAGATATATATTAGCTACTTTCCTATAATTGACTTTCTTGGTATTTCTGAACATTCACCCTTTAAAACATGACATCTACATGAAAATCTTCAGGTTGTTTATAGTCTATATGTAGTTGTTATATGTCGAAAATGTTGAATTGGATTTTTATCTGAGTAGTTCTATATCTTTCAGTGCCCTCAGGGACCTCAGGTTCCCCCCTATACAAGCTAAAGAGCTGCCTTGCTTGGAGTGTACAGTTTCTATCCTGACTAATTATGAAACAGCTCGTGACTACCTTGACTGGGAGGTCAGTGCTATAATGAATTAAGAGTTTAGTCAAAGGCTTGTTCACTGATTCTTCATTACATGCTTGCAAGCTTCATGACTTGTCTTTCTGTCTATCCTCGTGATGGGGGACTAATACTCAATTTGTTTGTTGATCCCAAGGGATCTCTCTACTTGAATAGAACTATATTTAAATTTCAGCCAGTAATGCATGGTCTTGCCATTTTAATGGTTATCAACTTAATAAACATCTAAAGCTCTTTGAACAATTGGTGAATTGCTTCTGCAGTTATGTACTCCAATTCTATCAAATTCTTGTTTGGGCAGGTTGGGAAGCACGGGATAATTATTGAATTTTCTGACCCTGATTACAATACAAGGCGAAGCGCCACATACTTGCCTGAGGTCGCTGCTCATGAAGGTAACATGCTTTGCTAAATCATCTTACACAAACAATTGATAAGGAATAGGTAACTGACAGTATTGCTTCCCAGCTCCTTGCAAACAATCTTTGCTTTAAAGATCTGATATTTCGTTTTGTTTATCACTGATAGGCTGGACAAAGATTGAAGCAATCGACTCATTGATGAGAAAGGCAGGTTATAATGGCACCATCACAGATCAATTGAGAAGGCGTGTTGAACTCACGCGTTACCAAAGCACACTATTTACCATGCACTACAGTGAATATGTCGCCTATGTTAAGACAACTAGAGGTGTTGCTCCTACTATTAATGGGGCAAAACCAGGTATTAAACGATAGGTTATTTAGCTTCGATTTGAAACAGAAACATTCGGTCAATAGGAAGGTAACTACTTCCATTTAAACAAACAAAAAATGCTGGATGTGACTAATTCTTGTTCCATCCTGCTCAGTGTTCATTTACTTTCTATTTTTTCAATGTTATTTGCCATCAACAACATTTACACCCAAAAGCTTTTTTGGCATAAAGCTCCAATGATGTAAAACTTGTTTCATTGTAATATAATCCATCTCTAATGTGTTTGTGTTATGCTCTTTGGTTTGCTCATCTCATTAATGCTACTACATTTTTTTTTACCTGTTTATTTCCGAATGCATTGTTTAAAAGATATTTAGAGTGAATTTCTATTTGTTATGTGAATTAATTTTTTGCATTATTGATTTGTTACCCTTTGCCATTTAGAGCTACTTGATGCTGATGATGGAATTTTGGCTGTTTTGTTCCCACAAATTGTCTTTCGAACTTATTTGCCATCAACGGACAAGCTCGAGCTGTTTGGATGATTAAGTGTAACAGAGAAGAAAAAAAAAAAAGTTTGGCAGAAAGGCTCAAGTTTGAATAAAAAACTGTAATTTATCCAAACGTTGTAGGCAACCGATTAAAAGAAACAAGTTAAATATTTATTATAATGTCATTAAATAAAATTATATCTAATTTTAGAAACGGAATTTGGATCGGCAAATGGGAGTTCTTAAAACAAAAAAAAAAAAAAAAACAAAAAAAAACCAATTTACAGATAATTAAAGGAAACATCGTTTTGAGGATTTTCTATTTGCGTTAAAAGAAATATAAAGAAAGACTTTTGAGCAACTTTATACTTTATAGGATATTTTAATCTTCTAAATGGAAATAATTATTTCCAAAATGAAAAATGATAAAATATCCACTGTGGGCAACTCTTAATATGCCCACATCGATGACGTGTAATGATCTCATCACCTTATTATACCTCATTATATGGAAAATGAAATTAATTGGTATTCTAAATTTTTAACACATCAGTCGTAGACACATCTTAACTTGTCCATGGTGGGTAAGGTAACAAGATTGATCATTTTTAGCCTGTGGACAAAGATCCAAGAATTGGATCGAAATATCTGGTTTTTTTTTTTTTCCTAATTTATGATTTTATGTGCGATTTTTTTTCAGTGATCTGCGTTGATTCGTGTTGAACTAAGATTGTTTGTTTAGCGATTAGAATTTCGTACTGCTATCTCTTCAAAGCATAATTTATGGTTTGAAGGGATCACTTAAAATAATGGATATTGTATGTATAATGATGAAATAAGATAATTTAGAGTACTTTTACTATAAAGTATTCATTCATTCACAAGCTATTAACTGTGTAAACAACAATAAGCATAACAAAAATAATACTCAAAAAGTTAATGCAAGATCCTGTGTATAAAACAATTAACAATAATAAAATATGACCATGCGCGTTACATGTGGATTTCAATAGTATAAATTAGATGATGAAGTTTATTAAGATATTATTAATTTCTATTCTGTAGTTTAAATGATTATTTTGGAAAAAAGATTATTACTTACAATATCATTTTGGAAATAGATGGAGTTTTTTTTTTTTTTTTTTAACTCTTACTAAGACAGCTTACAATCAATTGTGAATGAAATAAAATCTTATTTAAATATCTTAATGAGCTTTGTTGAGCAGTTTAATGAGCTTAATTATAAGCTATTAAATAACTTATAGATTTTATTTAAACTTTATTTTTATCTTTATATATATAAAAGTGTGACCACATGTAGTAAGTTTACGTTTTTTTATATTAATTTATTTTTTTACAAATTAAATTTATAATAAATAGAATTTTAAAGTTATTTAATATGACCAAATAATTATAATATTAAATTTAATGTTGATACTAACCATTGCTAAATAATGTAGGAATTTTAACTAAAATTGTTAAAATAGCACAAGCTAAACTTCAAATATAGAAATCATTTATAAATTTTAAATTTATTTAGTTTAAAATTTAGCTAAAAATATAAGTAAAATGAAAAAAATAACTAAAATAAAGGTGAGCTGATGTTTAAACTTTAAAAACTTATTAATTAATGAAATTCAATAGTTTTTGCAAATATGTGTTAGAAAAAATTAGGAAATTTATTTGAGAAGAAAATTGAATTGTAGGTATTTTTCGTAACTTTAACAATAAACAATCCAACTAAAAAAATGGTGGGAGAGTTGAATAATATAATATAACAATATTCTTTTTCTAAATAATAAATACAAAAATATTTATTTTTCTTTTATAAATGCATCATACATATATATATATATATATTATATGTGAGAGAAAGAGAAAGAGAGGGGGGAAATTACCATTCAACAATTAAAAAAGATTAAAAAAAAGAGAAAGAAAAGATATAAAATGAATGTTTTGGTTTTCATTTTTAGTTGTAATTTTGAGTGAAAATGATATGAGACAGTGGCAGGAATAGGAGGATATCATACAGGGACAGTATGGCCGCGGTACTCTATGTTGAAGGACGTGTTTGAATTGAATCTGAAAGGAGGTTTTGTTTACGATTGCAACTATCACTGGCCAAAGAGGGATATGTATGCTGTTCCCTGTTTCTGGATCCCCGAGATGGAGAAAGAGGAAGTGGAAAAATTAGATATGGAACTGAGAATATTTCTTGCTATTGGATCAGTTGTTGTGGCACTTCTCCCTCCTATAGCTCATAAATTACTTCCCAAGGTGACTAGGGCGAATTTTATGAGACTGAAGAAGAAAGGTGCAGTTCTTCATGCATACGAGTTTTCGTGGCGTGAGGGCGTCAAACTCACACCTATTCTCAATCTTAGTGGAAGGGCCGATTTACACTTCGAATCCAACCTTGTCACCTTCAAAATAACTCCTGTTTTATACTAATGAGAATGAATGATGATAACACCATCTTTTCTTCTTCTCCTCTTCATAATACCGGTGTGGGAGGAAGGAATAATCGGGCTTAGCCCGGTAGTTTAGTTCTATCTGATATGGTTGAGATGTATGAAACTCCGAAATGAGTATCTCGATCAGGGAACTCAAAAGGCTATTATGCTAATACGAAATGAATTATTATTTCATATAAGTTAACCCGAACAGTATATTTCGAAGATATAGATAATAGAACATCTCGCCAGACTTAAGGTAGATTCCTGAGTCCTTAAATCTTCATTCTACATTTCGAGATAATGATGCCAAAATGCATTTATGTAGATATAAAAGCGTACTCTAGTTTGAATATTTCATCTCGCCAATAAAGATTATTTTATTTCGAACCCACGTCCTCAAACCTTAGTAACTGTTCTATGTTAGTGGTTTAGTGGTGCTATATTTGAGGAACAGTTAAACCAACTTGAATTTAGATATAAATATTATTTTTTCACCATTAAAGAGGACACACACATATATTCAAAGAAAGAGAAGAAGAGAAAAAGGATTCAATAGCAGAACACTATCAGTTCTATTCTATTATTTATTCCATATTATTATTTTTGTTTATGCTTAGCCCATGGGTTTAGGAGAACTATTTATACTACTTTGTTGCATGAATTATGCAGTTTTATGATTATTGGATTGGACAGCCAGGTTTTGGCGTGGGATTGTGTCCTGTTTCCGGTTTCTTGTGTGTTTTTCTGTGTGCATTAAGCGTCTATCTCCTTCACTCCAACACATACTTTGTTTTGTTTTCAAATAAATGGTGGAATATATTTTTTGTCATCGTATCCATCATTTCCGTACAACATTGCTTTGCTGCTTGAGTTTGTTTGTTTTCACCAAAGTATGAACCGAAATAGGGGATTTCTACCTTATTTCCTCAATTCATATCCATCTCGTAATTTCCGCTTATTCTCTCACACCCCACTTCTTTATTTCAGTACGAAATCTGTTGCAACTCCCAATTCCCCTAACAAAATGTATTTTGATCTGAGAAATATTAATGGGTTGAATGATGCCCTCATTGTGTATGATAAAATGTCTAAAATGATGCCTCTCCCTCTGTCAAAGCATTTACTCAATTACTCTCGTCTGTTCTCAATCTGAAAGAGTATGATGCTACCATTTCCCTTTCACAAAGACTTCTACAATTTGGGGATTCCAATCGATGAATACATTATGAAATCTGTTGCAAATCCCAATTCCCCTGAGAAAAGGCTGGATGATGCTCTCATTATGTTTGATAAAATGTCTAGAATGAGCCCTCCCCCCTCTACAAAGCATTTACTCAATTACTATCGACTGTGGTAAATTTGAAAGAGTATGATGCTGCAAAGATTTCCGCAGTTTGGGGATTCCGATTGATGAGTTTATTATGCATGTATCAAACGTGGTTATGCTCCTAATGCATTCACCATCACCACCTTATTAAAGGATTTTTGAAGCAATAATCGGTAAAGAAATAAGAAATTTTGTCAAAATATCAATAAAATATCTATGATATTGATTTCGATATCGGTGACTTCATATAATTTTTTGCAAATAATTAAATTACACCTACACTACTCCAAAATTTAAATACTACATCAATTAATTACAGGAGAATGCAAAAGCATGGTGGATATTCCCAACCAAACGACAACATCCACCAAATGTCACTCCAAGGATTTTTTGTGTCACTTTTGATCTTTAAGATGTGTTATAATTTATAAATGTATGGTTGACAATTACATAAGCAAAACTACAATCCTTCCAAGCATAGGAAGAAATCACCAATTTTTAAGTTGAATGTATTAAGATTAGTTAATATTATGTCCAAATTCTAAAATTCCAACAAAATTTCTATCATTTTTCTAAATTTTATCGAAATTGCAAAAGTACAATCCTTCTTAGCATAGGAAGAAATCATCAATTTCCAAATTTTAACAAATTTTTTATCATTTCTCTAAATTTTATCGAAATTTCCACCAATATCAAACTTTCATTGAAATTTCCGTAAAATGAAGGTACCGAAATTTCTATCAAAACCGAAATTTTCGTTCTTGGCCAGACCTAACATGTTGTAATTATTTATTACAATCAATACAAAACTCTGGTTTATAATATAAAAATCTCATTTGTTAATTAATAAAAAGAAAAAAACTTAAAAAATAAATTATAAATTTGTTAATTTAAGAAATTTAAAAAATAGTTTTGTTAAAACTTATGATTAGGGTTGGGCAAAATACCGAAAATTTCGGTATACCGCACATACCATGTCGAAAAATACCGTAAATGTTGAAAATTTTGGTATACTGAAATTTTCGGTATGGTATCGGTATGACGATTTACAATATTTCGGTATATACCGAAATACCGAAATATATTAATATTAATAATATATTATTATTATTATTATTTTAAATGGACCCAAATTTCGGTAAATTCGGTAAATTTCGGTATACCGAAAAATTCGGTAATTCGGTATAGGCTATCAATATACCGAAATTCGATATATCGAAAATTCTGTTACGGTATCGGTATGTTTTTTTGCATACCGAATATTTCGGTATGATATTCGATATGATAAAAAAAATTATATAGGTACCGAACCAGCCCTACTTATGATATAACTTTTGAGAATATAGCTTAGAAACATGAGATTTTTTGCCAGTTTCTTTCCTCTCTCATCCTTTGCTTTGACTGCTTCATTTTCGCCCAAATCTTTGATTTTCTTTTCTGAAGAAAACTAAAAGCTCAAATTTCTCTTCTCTCTCATCAAAGGACTGAAGATGGCGCAATTTCTACCTTCTTTTATCAATTCCTCTCAATCTGGTAATTTCTCTCACTCCCTACTTCGTTATTTCAGTAGGAAATCTCTTGCAAATCGCAATTCCCCTGAAAAAAAGTTATATTGATTTGAGAAATATTAATGGGTTGAATGATGCGCTCATACTGTTTGATAAAATGTCTAGAATGAGGCTCTCCCCTCTGTCAAAGCATTTACTCAATTACTCTCCTCTGTGCTCAATTTGAAAGAGTATGTACTCATAGTGTATTCATCACTTTGGGTATTCCAATTGATGAATACACTATGAGTATTGCTATCAACAGTTATTGTCTTAATAACGGGGTCGATTATGCCTTTTCGGTTCTTGATTGTTTCTTGAAACGTGGTTGTCTTCCTAATACAATCACATTCAACACTTTATTAAAGAGGTTGTTTCGAGAAAACAGGATTTCAGAAGCGCAGCAATTGTTTCAGAAGATGTTGAGAGAGAGGTTGTGTGAGGTAGATGTAGTTACTTTTGGGACTGTGGTTGATGGACTTTGCAAGGCTGGTAAGCTGCAATGGCCATCAAACTGCTCAGAACATGTAAATGAGCATGTTGTTTTTGATACTCCTCCTCCATCTTCTTCAATGTGTCTACGAATGAATTACTCTCTTCTCCTAATATCCATAGCTATAACATTTTAATCCATGGATATTGCAAGAAAAAAAAGATAGAAGATGACATTCATCTTTTCTGTGAGATGCCACGTAAGGGGCTAAAGCCAGATGTGTTACATATAGCTCTATGTTGCAAGGATTGTTTCTAAGTGGCAGATGTTCTGCTGCACTAGAGCTTTTTGATGAGTTGCAAGTTGTTGGACTAAAACCAGATTTTTACACTTATTGTAACTATGCAAGAATGGGCAAGTTAAACAAGCATCCTTGTTGTTGGGTGCATTGGAGTACAAAGGAGAACATCTTCATATCAGTTACTACAACATTGTCATGAAAGGATTCCGCAAAGGTGAGAAAGGCCTTCCTGATGCAGCTTTCAGAAAGGTCTTCCTGATGGATTCCGACGGCAGTGTGCAGTCTTCCAGGCCGGTGTCTTCCAGTCTCGGCGCCTTGATTTTCTCGAAGAATGATCCCACTTCTCCAAATCAATTTTTTTTTTTGTTTTTCTAAACAGTAATTTTAAAAATTCATTGAATCTGAAAGAGAGGAAAGGGATTTGGGGAGGAGAAAATGAATGAAGAAGTGGTGGGGATTTTAAAGGATGTTGAATTGGGGAAAGTGATTCAGAAGGTTGGTGGAGACTGGTTTTGTTGAATTTGTGAGGAGATGGGTATGGGCGGCGGTTTTGGAAGTCGCCGGCGGACTGACAATGATCGGGGAAGGAGATGGAGAGAGCAGCGGTGATTTTGGAGAGAGAGAGGAGGGTATTTTTTTTAAATATTTTAATTCTTGATTTTTTTATTCGAAAAATAAATAAATTTAAAATTTAAAAGCCACGTAAGCAAAATTGGCCCAAAAAGTCCGAATTGACGAGCTCACGTGCGATTCGCATGCAATTTCGGCCCAATTGAGTGATTCGGGCTGAAATTGGACAAAATTGACCTGATAATTTAATATCTTAAATTGTCAGCTCGAAAATTTTATGTCCGAAAATATCAGACCCCCTAAATTACAGTACAAAA
This sequence comes from Scutellaria minor, assembly GCA_954870855.1. Taxonomy (NCBI): domain Eukaryota; kingdom Viridiplantae; phylum Streptophyta; class Magnoliopsida; order Lamiales; family Lamiaceae; genus Scutellaria; species Scutellaria minor. Next base: position 2,340,356 of record OX940728.1, on the reverse strand, counting down.
AAAGTAATAAACTCTTAATATTAATATTATATGATACATATTTGGTTGGATTCATCATATTCACTACTAGTTTAAAACTCATTGCATGTAGTTAGAGGTGTCAAAATGTCCAGAGAGCTTGTCGATGATTCCACATGATTGTTTTAAGGAAAAAATTTCCCGAAATTTCATTAAAATTGTACCATTGAAAATCTGCTTTGAAGCTCTTTGATGAAATGTCTGGAAAAGGCATCATGCTTGATATTTTCACTTATACTTCTTTGATTTGTGGCTTGTCTAGTTTTAGTCAGTGGAAACAAGTTGAGATATTATTGAAGGAGATGATAGATTGCAAAATATATCCAAATGTCAAAACTTTCACTGCGGTCATTGATGCCTATTGTAAGGAGGGATTGGTGGATGAAGCAAAAAAAAAGGTCCTCGACTTTATGATACAACAAAATGTAGTCCCTAATGTAGTCACCTACAATGCATTGATGGATGGACATTGTCTTCAATGACGAGTAGATAAAACTAAGAATGTTTTTGATTCAATGGCTAGTAAGAATATTGCTCGTAATATCCACAACTATAATATTTTAATCCATGGATATTGCAAGAAAAAGAAGATAGAAGATGTCATTCATCTTTTCCGTGAGATGCCACATAAGAGGTTAAAACCAGATGTGGTTGCATATAGCTCTATGTTATAGGGTTTGTTACTACTACATTGTCATGAAAGGATTCTGCAAATGTGAGAAACTTCACATGGTTCAAGCTATATTTAAGGATCTGCCTTACAAAGGATTGGAATCTAATGTGGTAACATATACTACCTTGATTGATGGATGTTGCCAAAATGGACTAATGGAGGAAGCTAAACATCTTTTATCGAAAATGAAAATACATTTTCTCAGATCAAAATACATTTTCTTAGGGGAATTGGGATTTGCAACAGATTTCCTACTGAAATAAAGAAGGGTGTGAGAGATTTCCTACAAGATAAAAATTAATAATTTAAAGCTTGAAAGATAAAAGTTATAATAGAATTAAGGGGAATTATTCTTTATTTTATTTATGAATTTATCGATCCTATTTACGATTTAAATATTCTTCAAATCCATGAATTAATTTTAGTTTGATAAGTAATATTAACATTTTATGTTCTTATTTGTTTTTATTATTTATTGTTTTTTATTTTTTCAGCAGTTGTATCTTACGATGAATCGTGTAAGCTATATGCAGTTGGATTGTGGTCATTCACCAATGACCTATACGACGAATCGTGTAAGCTATATGCAGTTGGATTGTGGTCATTCACCAATGACCTATACTTACATTATGGACATGGAGAAATAGGCTGGAAAACATAGAAAAATATATAATAAAAAGTAGAATTGATTGATTCAAGATTACAACATGAATTGAAAGTAAAATCATAAACTTTCACAAATTAGTTTAATACAAATTTTCAAAATTTAACAAAATAAATTATTATCTTCACTTAGTTTTGAAATTTCAATCATTATCCAATTTCCAACAAAATATTAAGGATTTATTAGTTAATGGCAACAACATTAAGCCCTTCAAATTTGGATACTAAGTTGTTGAAGAAAATAACAAACAGAAAAGCACTTTAAACAAATAAAAAAATTTGTTATATTGATCACAAACAAATTCTTGCATCAAGAAGATGGATAAGATGACAAAAAATATATTCCACCATTTATTTGAAAACAAAACAAAGTATGTGTTGGAGTGAAGGAGATGGACGCTTAATTTGTGAGGTAGAGGAGGGAGAATTGCCTCAATAGCTGATGAAATAGCATAAAATATTCTGGGCACCATATTTAATTTTTCCTCCTCATTCTCTATCTTGGGGATCTCGAAACAGGGAACGACATTAATACCCCTCTTTCGCCACTCATAGCTCCACTCGTGAACCACACCTCCTTTCAGATTCGCTTCCAACACCTTCTTCACCTCAGAGTACGGTATATAGTGTCTTCCTAACTCTGCCAATGTGTGATATCCTCCGATTCCTACCACTCTCATATCATTTTCACTAATTATTTCATTTTTCAAAATTACAACTAAAAATGGAAACCAAAACATTCATTATGATAAAGAAATCTACACACCAGATCCAGTAGGGATGGAGGGCAACAAACCGGGCATCCACTTCGCATTCACTGATCCCGACGCAGATCGCGCCGCCGCCGCCATTCCAACCTGCTTGAACAACCTCATCGACGTCCGATTAACTAGGGTTTTCCGAGAGAAAAACACTACTTTCTCTCACTAGAAATACAAATTGTGTGGGATAATGAATGCCAAATGTACGAAAAAAATGATATAGCTGTATTTGCTACTTATGCGTGATACGTATAAGTAGGATCTCGAAAACTATAAAAATAAGTGTTGGCAAGTGTAGGTTATATGATTTTATTAGATTGAAAAATTGGATTTTATAATTTTAAAAAAAAAATGATGTTTGGAAGAAGTTGTTTCTCAATCATGAAATTCAGAAACTTGCATCTCTTGTAATTTGTTTCTCAAGGAGCTAAGAATCCCTGACAGCTATAATGAAAACCTTAGTGACAAATTCAGCAACTCTCTGCTGTGATTTATCAACAAAATCAGCTATATTTATCATGTGAGTTTTTTTTCTGAAGAAAATCAATATTTTGTATTCATGTTTAAATCCATATTCAATTTAAACTTATAGTATTATCCAATAATAAATTGTCCCTTGCCGCATTAAAGTACAAAAAATCTTAATTTAGAATAAACTTAAAACTTGAGTTTATAGATTTCCAACAAATAATATACTTGAATAATTTTCTTGAACCTCGAATCTGAAATTTTATTAATCCAACATTGTTAGAGCCCAATACTTAATTTAATTTTAATTTACTCTAGTATTATGAATTGACGTAACTAAATCGTAAACGGTCTCACATAACACTTATTCTAAATATATTTATCTGATATGCATGATTTTATTTGAATGAGTCATCAAATATCTATAAGATTGATAAATTTAAATAATATGATTTTATGATCACTCATGTGATTTTATGAAAATTTATGAGCAATTTGGTGGCAAGTTTGATGACAAGTTTGTAAAAAGGCAAAAACTTTTGTGTTACAGACTACTCACGGGACTCTCCGCCTCCAACCCCAATTTTTTTGTTTTTAGATCATGGAGGCTTACGCCCCTGATGCGCGCCTGATTTCCTTATCTTTTTATCATAACAAGATCTGTGGGCCCCACTCTTTTTTCTTTCAAAATAAAGCAATTAAAGAAAATCAATTTTTAAATTAAGAAAATAGAAAAATTCAAGTTTCAACTCATTTAAAAAATATAAATATAATTTAATGAGGATTGAGAATATTGTCTTCTTTGACACCAATGCTACACCTCGTAAGAGAGAACGACAAAAAGAAGAAAGTGCATGACACCACTTCTTTTTTTTTTTTTTCCTTCTATTTTCCCATAATTATATTATTAGATTTTCAGTAAGAAAGTATATATTACTCCCTCCATTTATTTTTAAATGACATAATTATATTATTAGATTTTCAGTAAGAAAGTATATATTACTCCCAGATGCAATCACCTACAATGTTATAGCTCAAGGATTCTGAGGAGTGGCGAATATAATGATGCTTCAACATTATTTGAGGAAATGAACACTAGAGGATTCATCCCACACTTGAGTTAGTTGGCACTTGGCACAAAGGAACAAAACCCAATTTTTTTAAAATGTCTCCAAATGCTTTGAAGCAGAAATAATGTTTGAAAGAATTTGCTTCTCAGTCATCATAAAATATATTTCATGGCTCTTTGTATTGGTATTCTGAAACTTGCATCTCTTGTACTTTGTTTCTCATGGAGTTAGCCTGCTACAGCTATTATGAAAACTGTTGTGACAAATTCAGCAACTTTGTGGTGTGATTTATCAACAAAATCAGCACTATTTATCATGTGAGTGTTTTTTCTGAAAAAATCAATCTTTAATATTCATGTTTAAATCCAAATTCAATTTCTTTGAACTTTTTATAGGATTATCCAATAATAAATTGTCCCTTTCCACATTAAAATCCAAAACCTAAATTTGGTTATAAACTTCGAAAATACTTGAAAGTAGAGTTTATAGATTTCCAACAAATTTATAGTTTAATTTAATCTTACTAGACCTAAAATCTGAAATTTAATCTTACTAGACCTAAAATCTGAAACTTTATTAGTCCAACATTGTTAAAGCCCAATACTTTATTTAATTTATGTCAAATTACCGCTTTTAATTTATTTACATAACACTTATTCTAGATATATTTATCTGATACGATATTATTCGAATCCTTTTTTGTATGGAATATAGTCTTCATATGTGATATGATTTAATTCGGATAATTTCCCATATAAAAGAGTATTGGAAAGCAAGAAAATGCGTTTTAAAGCTCATAGGATTCTATGCTAACACACGAATACACCCTAGTCAGACGTCAATGAGGTTGTACAAGCAGTTGGGAATGCGTACATGCCTACTCCATCTGGTGTGTTTTCAAATTCTGTTAATGCTTTCATTCATTATGATCAAAATGTTATTGTAATTTGGACGTGTTGAAATGAAATATTGGTGATATATAGGATATCACACAGAGACTGAAAGATTAAGATATTGGGGACGGAGAAACCTGGTGAAGAAGGTGTTTGAAGAGAATCTAAAAGGAATGCTCCTATCACTCGCTAATGCCGGGTTTTTACGGGTTTTTATGTCAAACGTCTCTAGACGTAGAGGAAGATGAAGAAGAAGAAGGAGGACTTTTTCGTCTTTCTACGTTTTCGGGGTATAAAGGATTGATGTACAAGATGATGAGGGAGAACTCGAAAGGGATTTCGTGGACACCTTCCACTTCCCATTCTTTCCCAAATTCAAAATCATATGGTCGTGGTCCATACCTGTAAGATGGATCTCATCCATCTTCTTTCCTCACGAGTTTTGAAGAAAGTATGTCAAAAACTGAGTTTGGGTATAACCGAAAAATATTTTAAAGAAAATGATAGCGGTTTCAAATATTTTTGAGTGTAGTTCAAGTAGCAAATTGAAATTAACTCTATGTTTTAATTTTCAGTTTATATAAAATGTTATTGATTTAGTTTATTTCTAAAATGTTGTTTTTGTGTAGCAATTTACATATTCATAAATAATGGTGTTTTAATGACCATTGTATAAAATTTTATAGCTCTTAAAAAATATAATGATACGAGTTCATTTGAGATGTATCTTCTAAAAATAGATGTATCTTTTAAAAATAGGTTGTCGATGTTAAAATGTAATGTATAACTTGAGATATCATGGTGGATAAGATTTTTGGAGTTTCTATATCACCAATAAATTAAATATCATATTTTAAAGCAAAATAATGTTATAGTATTAGTAGTCTATGATTTAATACTATGTTTAAGAGTGTAATCATTCAATCCATCTTTATTCAAACAATCAAGAGAAAATATCAAGTTTTTTTCTATATCATATTTTATTTAAAAAGTTTGATTGAATTAGAGTCTCGTTTGTTTGTTTGTTTTTTTTCCTTATTTTCATGTAATTCAAAATAAATTAAATTTCTGATGTAAAGAGGTAAAAGTGAACATATTTATGACTAGATGGATCAAACTGACACCAAGCCAAAAGTTGAGGGGTCAAATCATAAAATTCCCAAAAAGAACAGACGTAAAACGGTGAATTTCAGAACCAAACAAACAAAAGGAGGAGATTCATAAATTTTGACAGTTCTTTTCTTCCACATCGACTACTCTGCTGTCAACTCTACAGCGACCTTTTCACAATTTTCTTCACTCCAACGCAACGAAACCCATCATCAAAACTATCTCCCCAACTGTAATCCGCGATCGATCGAAAGTTTTGATTCGCAATTCGAAATTTCAGAGGTTATGGCTCTTGTCTCACCGATTATCTATGCCAATTCGTCGTTTTCCTGAAATTTATTTTGACTTTTTTAGATAATTGTTTTTTGTCGGTGCGATGTGCAATCTGTTCGTGTTATGGCGTGAATTACTGCTCATTTAGTTGCCTATTAGCTCTGTTAGCGTGTTATTGTTCTATAATTTCGTCAAAATTTGTCGGTGTTTATGTGTTATTTTGATTTTATGTTTTTTAGGGTTAATTCTTCTGTCACCTGAGTCATGATCCGGTGGAATGAGAACGGATTTTGCAGGGTATATTGGTTGGTTGTCATATGTTAAATATGCTGATTTGTGATTTATTTACTATTTAGAATGTTGATTGTGTATATACTGCTCTTTCTTTCTCTCTATGGGGTTTTGGCCTTTGGGAGTATTGTATATGAATTGAATGTTGATTATTAATTGGTTTTATTTAATATCTTAGGCTGACAAGTTAAAATATATTGATTTGTGATTTATTTACTATCTAGAAGACTAGAATAGAATGTTGGTTATGTATATGCTGCTCTTTATTTCTCTCAATGGGGTTTTGGGAGTATTTTGTTTGAAATTAAATGTCGATTATTAATTGAATTTATTTAATATTTTAGGCTGATAACGTGCACATTGTTGGGGGCGTATTGTCTTTTCAACAATGACTCCAAAAGGCTTGATTTATAGCTTCGTCGCGAAAGGGACTGTCGTGCTAGCAGAGCACACTCCTTATTCTGGAAACTTCAGCACGATTGCAGTCCAGTGCTTGCAAAAGCTTCCTTCTAACAGCAGCAAGTACACATACTCTTGCGATGGCCACACCTTCAATTTCCTTCTTGATAGTGGATTTGGTATGTGTCTTTTCTATAAGATTGGCTATCCTATGCACTTGTACTGCTTACATAACATCTGGAAATGATGAGTCTTGTTTGGTGGGCAGTCTTTCTTGTTGTTGCAGATGAATCTATGGGAAGAAGTGTACCCTTTGTGTTTCTGGAGAGAGTGAAGGAGGACTTTAAGCAACGTTATGGTGCTAGCATCAAGAATGACGATCCACACCCTTTGGCCGATGATGAAGATGAAGATGATGAGTTATTCAATGATCGATTTAGCATTGCATACAATCTTGATCGAGAATTTGGGTGTGTCTAAATCTGCGTTTAAATATATTGAAACTTTAATCTTCTATTTTGGTAATATTCTGGAATTCATGTTCTTTTTGGTTTATTAGGCCGAGGCTTAAAGAACACATGCAGTATTGTATGAGTCATCCCGAGGAAATGAATAAGCTGTCCAAACTGAAGGCTCAAATAACAGAGGTCAAAGGGATAATGATGGACAACATTGAGAAGGTACAGTTATAGCTCACTGTACTCTTATAATAAAGTAAATAATGGTTCATTGCTGTCCATTTTACTCTTACGCAGTATCCCTTCATTTTAATTGGTCATTGCAATCTTTCATCCCCTTTCTCTTCTTGGTTGTTTGGTGCTTATGTCGAGCATTACTGGTTGGAGAAAATTACAGAGATGTTTCTCTCAGTTAGTGAATGTTTTCGTTAAGTGGCCTGATAGTCGTGCTGCATCTGTATTTTATTACATCCAATAAATTATTGGATCTGTATTTCATAGCTTGTATCGCAAATTTTGGTTGTATGCCACGCTAAGAGACTCTCTCTCTCTCTCTCTCTCACACACACACACACAACGCAGCACATGCTCAAAGGGAAAATCTTCTGTCTGAAAATGATGATATTATAATTACTTGGGTTATGGGTAGTTATCACTTTAGTCTGATCCTTAATAATCGCTCAAGGACAAATGCCTAGATTTGCTTAGTCAGCTCCACTAAAAGATGCACTGCTTGTTTGTTCTGATCTCTCTTTTTTTTTCTCTCTCTCTCTCTCACACACGCGCGACCACATACATAGAAATTGACGCGCATTGACATGCATGCATGCAAGCACACTTTTCATGCATGCCAAGGGACAATTAATTTCTGTCAGAATATTAATGATGCTTCAGTGATGTGGAATTTGTATCATCATTTTAGTAATGTATTAATATTAATTTTATGATACTTTTATTACTTGGGTAGTTAACCTTTTAGTTTGGTCGTTGCAATTGCTCATGGACTAAAATTAAAACGCAGATTTGCTTAGTCAGCCCCACTAAAGGATGCACTGCTTATTTGTTCTGTTCTCTCTCTCTCTCTCTCTCTCTCAAACACATACGTTGAGATGCACGTGGAGACTTGCATGCATGCAAGCACACTTTTCATGCATATTAAGGGACGAATAATTTCAGTCTCTCTCTCTCTCAAACACATACGTTGAGATGCACGTGGAGACTTGCATGCATGCAAGCACACTCTTCATGCATATTAAGGGATGAATAATTTCAGTCAGAATATAAATGATGCTTCAGTAATTTGGAATTTTTGTAATCATTTTAGTGATGTATTCATTTGTATCTCCTCGTCTCCTCTCCATACTTGTTGGATTTCATGGCTTCATTAACACTGCTGTATGAATTTAATCACCTTTCCGAGAAATGGTATTTGGTTGGGAAATCTTTTCTGTAGTTATTTTATGCTAGTTAGAGTTGGTGTTTATATTTATGGGTAAGTTCACTTTAGCACTTGATGGGAGCTTTAAGCAAGGATCCTATGCTATAGCAGAACTCTGCCTAAGTTCAAATCTTTGTATATGATGGAAATGTATGGTCTGCTGAACAACACATATTAAAGTAAGATTTTTTAGCTAAAAAAATCTTATTAGCTGAATTTTCTCAAGTACATTGTACCTCTTAAGGTTCATAACAATGTGTAAATCAATTTTCCAGCTTGTTGAGCTGCACACTTGATAAAAAATTCCTAAATGATCTGAAATATGCTACTCATAGATAATCTCTTTAATCTGACATTGCTCCTCTTATAATTGGCATTTATCCTTCTCCTGCAATTATGGCTTGCATAAGTATTTCACTAAAGAAAAGAAGGCTTTAGAAACTTCATCATTTGCATTTTCCAGTATCTATTTTGAACGAAACGTTCCTATGGGGTGAGGGGAGAAAGGACAGGACTCAGGAAATGTGAGATGGTGGTGACGTAATATAATTATTCAACTATTCGTAGAAGACAGGATAAGAATACATTGTAGCCTGCAAGGATGTGAATTGTGGGGAAAAATATGGAATCCCTGACTGAAGGAGATGGGCAATGCAGCTCATTCAACCTGTGCTTGGAGTTGGTGGATAAATCGGAAGGCATGTGGAAGATAAGTCTGTCAAAGGCTCCATAGTTAAACATACTAAGCACCTAAATTTTAGCATGTGCAGAGAAAGTTGAAATGCGTTTATCAACTCCTTGTTTTTTATTATTGCTTTGCACATAACATCTGTGAGTATATTGTTGCCATTATTGGTAAAGAAAGTTTGTGATCCATTCGTCAGTTGTAGAAATATTATACAATGTTTGTCTTCAAGTTAAAGAATGACGTTAAAACTTATGCCATCACATGGGGATGAAAACCTCTTATCCATCCATTCAACTCAAAAGACTTTTTAGCATAACATCATGCATGAGATTGATTCCCGCGAATGTCTTAAGCATTTGTTGGTGGCTTAGATCTTAATAGTCTCTTCAATACACACTGTCATTCAAACATTTAAAATAATCGAGGAGCTGTAATATTCAGGCTATTTTGTTCTCCTTCAGGTTTTGGATCGTGGTGAGAAAATTGAACTGCTGGTGGATAAGACTGAAAACCTTCAGTTCCAGGTAATAACCCTCTTTTAGTCAATGTCCCAGAAAACTTATTTGCGTGTATCTCTTGTTGATGCATTTATGGAAAACCAATTCAGGCTGATAGCTTCCAAAGGCAAGGAAGGCAGCTACGCCGGCAGATGTGGTTGCAAAATCTTCGCATGAAGCTGATGGTTGGAGGTGCTGTTCTTGTCCTAATCTTCCTCCTTTGGTTGATGTTTCGTTGATATTTTAAGAGTTTTGTTATTTGGGTATCTAGTGACGGGACCTTGCCATTTTCTTCTTTATGTACAAAAGTGATAGTCTGGTACTCTATGAATATTAGTTGTTCCCATAGTGACATTGTCATTTGGTTTATATTTTATGGTGGAGATTTTAGCACTACTATTTGTCAAGTCTAATAAATTGTAATTCTGCTGTCCCAGTATTCTCTGAGCAAAGGCTTTTTCTATGAAGCAATTTGAGTGGTCTACTTAAAGTCATATGCATGCAACTGAGTTGAGCCGAGCTGAGTTGTAAGCTACTCGAAATTAATTGAGTCAAGCTTGAGTGAGTAGCTGAGTTTCAAGTTTAACAATATTCGACTCGATAGGGTTGAGAGTTTAAAGTATTTATATTTTCTTAACTTTTATGGCTTTTAAAAAATACTATATATATATATATATATATTATTTCCACCTCCGTTGCAAAAAAATAGTTCATTTTTTCTTTTTTCATTTGTCCAAAATGACAATTAATAACTTTCTTTTTTATGGAGTATTAAATACTTACCATCCTTCTAAAAATTATTTGAAATTAACAATTTATACTTACCATCCTTCTAACAATAATATTAAATAAGAGTACAGTAAAAATTTCTAAATATATTAAATTTGTTTCTTAATAATCCAAGTACATATAAGAAATGTGTTATTTTTGTGGGACTGAATTTATCTAATATCAAGAGTTTGTGTGGAGAGAGAGCTCTAACATCAAGTACATAATTAGGAAAAATGTTTATGAATAGATTGATGAATTAAGTTAACAGAAATATGGGGTGATTCTATTTTTATTAAAGAAGAATACTTCAATTTCATCAAAAAATCTATTGGATTTCTAGCATTCATATATGCCAATCATCTTTAAATAAATTGACATTTCTGTATATGTATATTTTATCTTTAAAATATGTACGATATTTCATATTAATGAGTAAAAACAATAAATTAATTACCGATGTTCTCCGTGGCTTTATTGTTTGAAATATCCTTTTATAATAACATTTCTAAAATATAAAAATAGTTTATTCATAAAGCATAATTGAAGGAAAAATAAGACAAATTTTCTTCGTTTCGCTATTTTAATGATTGAATCCTCGACATCTTAATAATTCTAATTCGAATCATCTGTCTCATTTCTTCATCCATTTTACTACAAAAATTACATAATTTTGAAAACCACATTCAAAACCACCTAGTTCTTTTAACAGTGGTATACAAGTATGAATGAGATGGAAAAGTGTGAGAGAACCCTTTTGCAAAATCAATAGATATGAACACAAAAATAAAAATCAACGTTTAAGATTGGTTTAGCTAACAATGACCATTAATGCATGACACATATCTACAGATAAATATGTTATTAATAGTGATTCAAAAATAAATATTCAAATGGGTAAATTGTCATCACTCATATATTATTACAACTCACAAATACATGTCATTACAACACTATCCTCAATACAACGTTCACATTTTTTCTTCAACACCAACACACAAACAATGTGGTTTGTTACATCTTGTCATTTTGCGAGGCTAAAAGAGTAATTTCACCGAGACAGCCATGGTTAAAAGGATTCACTCATCACACACAGAAACTCACACAGCAAACCACTAAACCCTAGCTACATCACCTTGCTCAGTGTTCAACTTTAATGGCTGAACACAAGTACATTAGCCTGAAGGATGTTCTGAAAGAGCATCCCAAGCTCAATTACATGAGCGATCCCAACGTAGAATCGGGAGACGAGCATGAGCCCGATTTTGTTTCCATGGGTTTAGGAAACCCTAATTCGCCACCTTCTTTACCACCATTGATGGCCCTTCTTGGTTCTTGCCTGGATGAAGGAGGCCAGTCGAAGAAGGGTAGATGGGCTCGATCTCATTTGAAGCACTCTAGAAGTGATGATCCATTGGTTTATGTGGATAAGGATGATGGAGATTCATCATTCGATGATTTGCAGAGTTTTTCTGAAGAAATGAAGAATTTTTCTTGGGAGGAAAGGACCCATAAATCCAACGTCATGTTTTTCTTTGACTCAGACGAGGAGAAGGAGAAGGAGGACGAGGCGAAGAAGAAGAAGAAGAAGTGAGCAAGAAGATGATGAATTCTTGCATTTGTGTCTTTGTTTGTGTTTTTGAAGTCATGTTTTAGGGCTTTTTTTTTTCTAGAAAAAAAAAAGAAATGTATTTTATTAGTTGCTCTTTAATTCATGTCTAGGAGCAAGGTTAGGAATTTCAAGATCGAATGCATTAATGCAAAAATTTCAATTTTATTTTGGGACTTCAATAATTTTAATATAGATCGAATTGCTAGATTTTTTTCACCATCAATTGCTAATCTGTTTAAAATGGTGTACACATATAATCTCAAATTAACTTCCTTCATTAAATTGGTATTCTTGCTAATTGATATTATAATTGCAACTTTGAAAAAATTATGACTAATTAATGCTTGAAATTAAAAGGAAAAGGCTAATAAATAGTACATAGAAATCAGTGAATGCTCCCCATTTTTAGGAGTTTAAACAGGGATGTTTCTAAACCTTGAAATATAACTTTTACATATATAATGGGTTAAATTTAAAAAATATTTGTGAAAAGCAATTTTTTTTAAAATTTTTTTATAATAAGAACAAAATTTCATAATTTTACTGTGAAAACAATTAATCTTCAATGAATACAAAAACTTGGTTCTTCTTCTTGTACTAAAAGGATTTTTTTTTTAATTTTTTTTGGATTTTTCTATATATAGTACAAAAAATTGTGAATGAAATCGACCACTCTAACTGCAGGCAAAACCTACAAAGCCCCATAAAATCTTTAGCTTGGGCTTAACCCTCATGTTTTCCTATAGTTATGGAAAACGGCAAGATATATAATATTTGTCGTGAATCCGTTATGGATATTGGTCGTCACAATCTTCAACTATATTTCCTGTCGTGCATACATTATGAATATCTATCGTTACAATCTTTAACTATATTTTTTTATTCTACTTGAAACCTTAAAACACCTTAAATTCATTTAATGTATAAACTGGCCCAAAATTAAATCCATGTATCGTTGTTTATTGATGAAGCTTAAGGAGCAACATCTCTATAGATTTCAAACAAAATAAACAACAATAGTAAGTATTATACATTTGTTGTGAATTCATTAAAAATATTTGTCGTTGCAATCTTCAACTCTTTTTTCGTGCATACGTTATGAATATTTATCATTACATTCTTCAACTATATATTTTGTCATGAAACCTTAGAACGCCCTAAATACATCGGCTATAAATACTTGTCCAAAAAATTGACTCCACGAATTGTCGTTTATAGGAAGAATCATAAGTATTCAACAATTACTTGGACATTCCTTAAACAAATGAAAAGTCTCATGTTACTTGTGTTGCTAATTAGATATTGCATATGTAACATTTAAAGCATCTCTTATGTTGATATATAACATTTCTAATATTAATCATTAATTCTCACTTTTTTTTTTTTGTGAATTTACAATTCATGAGTGAATTGAGTCGTGAAAATGTTTTTAATTACTTACAAAACTCGAGCAACTACTTGAGCATATGGCATTTAGAAAAATTGGAATATACGTTAATAAAATTTCTAGATTTATTGAGTTTTATTAATTTGAATAAAAAATATGTATGTCTGTGAGGCTGTGAATAGGAGAAGAGAAGATATATTTTTATTGTTCATCAAAGAAGTAAATCAATTCTCAATATTAACAATTATTTGGTTAGCATATATAGTGTATATAGGATCGCTTATTATTTGCAAGCATCATATATGACCATTTTTCTTCTGATAAATGTTGGCAAGAAATATTTAATGCTTGAGGATGAAAATTCAAAAAAGGAAAAAAGAGGCAAATGGAAATCCGTTACATGAAAGTGCACAAAAGGAGAGAATTTAATTAGGTGTACATCTTTTGATTTTTCTAACAACTATTACATTATTTGGAAAAAAAAAAAAAAACAATAATCAACTATTATAAACATATATGTGTAGAGTGTTATGAAACTGATCTCATGAATTTAGTTAATATGTCAGACAAATCAATCTATAATTTGAATATGAGTTTGTCAAAATGTGTTTAGTTTATGAGTAGTGGTGATTTTATGAAATTATGTATGAGACCGTCTTATATGAATCTGCACGTGTATATACTATACGAGGGAGAGATTAGCCGAGATTCACCTACACCTGCAACTTGTATATAAAAGGGATAGATTATATACAATCCATAAAATACTACACATCCTAATTCTTTTAAAATTCAACGGTATAAAATTACATTTTTTTGGGTGTATTTAATATTTTTTGGTTGTGGATAGCTCTACCCATATAAAAAAAAAGGTCAAGTTATACCACACAATTCGGACCACAAAATAATATAATTTAATTCGGACCACAAAATAATATAAGTTATTGAGGGAAAAAAATAATTTCACCTTTATTAAGTGGCTAAGTTTAGGGTTTTTATAGTTGGCCTTTTTGCCTATATGGTCACCCCATACTCAAATTTTAATACATGATATTATCCACTTTTGGTATGAACCTGTATGGTTTTATTTTAAAACTTTTTTTTTTATTTTTTCATACTTTACTTTTAGAATGCAGCATGTGGGTTTTAACCAATCTTGAACTAAATTGTCCAAACTTGAATCAAGTATCAAGTTATTATGTGATACAGCAATATGAGTTTGTCTTGTCGAGACAAACTACACAGATTATACTATGGGGGAATTGTAATTTTCAAACAGTAACTTAGGTTTTATCCAATTTTTGAAATTAATTTTATGTATTTTAATTTTGGTTCTTTAAAATTTTTTTTCCCCATTTTCATCCGAATTACTTAGAATTTCAATTTTTCCAATTTTCATTTGAGTTACTTGGAATTTCAATTTTTTCCTTTGTTGAAATTCTTCCTATATGAACGCTGGAATTACTAACATTTATTTTTCTATTTTGGTGTGAATTCATACCTATCAAAATCGAACCACAATTGGAAAAAAATTGATAATAAGATGACCAAAATTGGAATACGTAGAATTAATTAGTGGTAAAAAAAAAAGGACAATGCCTAATTTTACCTAAAGAAAACTTAGATTTTTCCTTTTATTATTTGGATTCTTGAAGAAAGAAAAAAAAAATCAGAATCAACTTAAATGTCTGCAGTTTTCAACTTGCAAGTACACAAAAAACCAGACCGGATCCTCTGTACCAAAATATATGTCTCATTTGTGTGCCACATCAAAACTACTTGCAAGTACACAAAAAACCAGACCGGATCCTCTGTACCAAAATATGTCTCATTTGTGTGCCACATCAAAACTACGTAATTTTGATATTGAAAAAAACTTACAATTTATAACTGTTTTTAATTTAAAAATTAATATAATGTGTTTTGGATGTGGTACGCGTGGTACATGGATATTTGGTACAGGGATCTGATTTGACAAAAAACTACCAGTAATCTTTGCAAGAACAAACTCCATCTCTGAAATGATGAAACCTGCTACAATCTCTAACAACAATATCCCTCTTAAAAATCTTCGACAACAGCTTAATCGCGACATGGCAATCCCCACAAACCCGTAAGTTCTTCACAATCCGAATAGGGGTCCCAGGCGACGTATTAATCAACACAAACGCAATAGCAATCTTCTCACTATGATAAGCCAATGCCGTCTCCTTCTCTTCTTCTTCTATGTCAGCAAGCACGTTCGATGTATGAGGTGCATAACCTTCCAATCTCAGCAACCTTGTCATCTCCGAAAGCATTGCATATATAGCCTCCATTTGAGGATGAGATGAATCTCCCATCACGAATTCATGCACGCGGTTTCCTAATTCAACAAGACTCTGCCCCGGCACTTTCTTTACTCCATCTTTAAGCATAGCTTTTCTCACATTATGAACATCAGACCAACGCCTTTCTGATGCGTAAAGATTGGAGAGAAGTACGTAATCGCCACTATGTTTAGGCTCTAGCCTTCTTAGTTCGTCTCTAGCAATCTCACCGATCACTGAATTCTTTGTTATCGTACAAGCACCGAGTAAAGTTCTCCAGATTACAGCATTTGGTTCTATTGGCATTTTGCAGATGTAGTCGTATGCTTGTTTCATTAAACCTGCACGGCCCATCAAATCAACCATACAACCATAGTGTTCGATTTTAGGCACAATGTGATATATCTTCATCATCTTGTCGAAATAAGAAAACCCTGCTTCCACCATACCACAATGACTACAAGCATAAAGCACCCCAATGAAAGTGATCTCTGTGGGAATGAATCTCTGCATTTCCATCTCTTTGAAAAGAGCAAGTGCTTCCTCACCAAATCCGTTGACAGCTAAGCCTACAATCAACGAAGTCCATGATACGGTACTCCTTGTTTCCAATCCATTGAATACCTTTCTTGCTTCCCTGATACTCCCGCACTTGGCATAGAAAACCAAAAGCGCA
The DNA here is from genome assembly GCA_954870855.1 of Scutellaria minor. Classification (NCBI taxonomy): domain Eukaryota; kingdom Viridiplantae; phylum Streptophyta; class Magnoliopsida; order Lamiales; family Lamiaceae; genus Scutellaria; species Scutellaria minor. The sequence continues at coordinate 2,323,904 of OX940728.1, read as the reverse complement.
TTGGCTGCGTGCAAATTCCTATCTAAACCAACTTTCATCATATACACATGAGCTCTCCTGCCCAAAGCCAAGGCACCGAGCTCTGAACACGCTGTAAACAAACTAACCAGTGTGAATCCATCTGGTTTAACATACTCCAAGCACAGTTTTCTGTAAAGGGTCAATGCTTCATTAGGCATGCTATTTAAAGCATACCCGTTAATGATAGAATTCCAAGCTACAAGATCCTTGTAAAGCATTTTCTCAAACATCTGGAGAGCACTCTCTGCGCGGCCACAGGCGCCATACAAATGGACCAAAGCATTCTGAACAAACTTCAATGATTCAAACCCATCTTTCAACGCAGCGCAGTGCACCTTCTCGCCCTCACTCAAGACCATCAACTTGGCAATGGCTTTGAGAAGAAAAGGATACGTATGCGTGTCAGGCTGCACGAAACTCGCACGCATTTGCCGGTATACATTCAAAGCCGGAGCTGGGTCGTCACTGTCAGCATACCCTCTGATCATCGTACCCCATGTGAATACATCTGGGTGCGGAATTTGATCAAACACTTTGCGAGCATACTGCATCGGCCCGGAAAGAAAGACCAGTTTATAGATCAAGTGTTTCCCCATGTCGGAGCTGGCAATTGGGACGCCACGCCTGATGGAGAAGGCGTGGATTTGCTTCAGTTTGGGGAGAGAGGAGGCGCAGGAGTGTAATAGAGCAATGCATTTCTTGAGAATGTACGATTTCTTGGAGTCGATTGCGGCGGAAATGGCAGTGGGAGTGGTTGAATTGTCGAGTGGAAGCAAAGTGTTTGACGAGGGACTGTGAGAAACAGACGTGAAGTCGTGGAAGAAATGTTGCTCCGATTGCATGTCGAAGCATATTGCTTTCTTCGCTACACAACTCTTTTATAACTTGTAATATTTTTCCGGTTAGGCTATACTCGCTAAGCTAATTACTAAATACACACTATTCAAAATAAATTAAAGTAAATTTATATATATATTTAAAAAAAAAAAATCCATTAGCAAAGTTAGGTGGCTTAAGGGATAGGTGAGGAAGATAAATAATGAATTTTTTTATTTTAAATTTCTTTTTAATGTATAATATATCAAATTAATTATATTTTAATGATCTTTAATTTGATATCAATATTGCATATATAAAAATTTATATTTTATGAGTTCGATTATTTGTGTGATATATCAAAATATTTTGAGTTATTTGTTTTAACTTTAAATAAATGAAAGAGTTAGAATATACAATGAAAGTAGTTTGTTCATATAATTACTTCACAAATTGTATATAACATTTTTTTCTAAAGCGGGTTTAAAAAAAAATTATTATATATAAGTGTTTCACATTTCGAATTTTATTATTATGAGTAAGTGGCAAATATAGTTTAAAATTCATGAGAGGGTTTAAATGTATCATATTAAAGTTTATTTTCCTTTTCTAAAACAAGAAATTATCCGTAACAAACGACTAGTTGAGAATTCAAAGGAGTTTAAAATGAATGGCTCCTATTACCTTTTCTTTTCATTTTTAATAAAAGCAATCATATACACTATATTGTTTAAACCATATGTATACAAATTCTCACAATTCTCTCTGTAAATCCCACCACTCAACTATTCATACCCAAATAATTAAATATAATATTTATTCATCGTTTAATCTACAATAGTCATATAAATATAACCATACCAATTTTTTCTAAAATAATAATAAAATGGCTAGAATGCTCAATAAAACATGAATTTTCATGAAATTGTAATTTTAACATAAACATTCTAATTTAGCAAAAAAAAAATCATAAACTAAATATTATTTTACAATTCGAATCATTTTCGCATCTGACGAAAGTGTATGTCTTGCGATCATATTTGGTCAACTTATCCATTTTGGCTTCAATAAGTCATGTTGTTGGTCAACCAAAAACATTAAAAATTAATGAAGGTTGAACAAAATCAAGTCATTTTGATCAACTTATCCATTTTGGCTCCAATAAATCATGTTGTTGGTCAACCAAAAACATTAAAAATTAATAAAGGTTGAACAAAATCAAGTTGTTCTACTTTATAATCTGTGCAATCCTAATAAAATTAAAGTGAAAACATAACACTAATTTTTACAAAATGACGTCATTTTGTTCCTCTTTCATGAACTTTACAAGAATTTGTTCTACCGACAACTTGACTGGAAAATCAAAAAAATCGTGGACACGTCCATAAGTTTAGTTGAAAATCAATGGTAATTCGAATTGTAAAATAAGATTAAATTCATGATTTAATTTGCTAATTTTGAAAGATCATGTTAAAATTATAGTTACATGAATTTCATGTTTTTTATTGAATATGTTGTGAGACTTTCTTACAAATCTTACTACCCACAACTCACACTCTACAATTATATATTATTGTTTGTGGATAGTAGACACCGTCTCACGATAGTTGTTTGTGAGATCGTCTAATATAAGCTTTTGTACATTGACATATAGAGTAAAAATTTAATTTTTCAAATTTTACAACAAATACAAACATCTACTATCTACTTTATTATTCAAAATTCTCATAATTCCCAAAGAGTAAAATTCTTCCCAATTCTAAGACAAATGGGGGCTAAGTAATTCCACAAGACTCTTTTGCTACACATAACATACAATTATTAGTAATTTCTGAATTCTAAATTATATGGTCATTTATACTTATTTAAAATTCATATAAATTACAAGATATTTGTATTGATTTTATCCCACAACACATTATGTTAAAAGTTGTTCATATCATAGAATCAAAGTTGTCAAAATATGTAAACCCTATCATGTGGATTTTGAACCATCCATTGAACATGTTCCACTAGACACCTCAATAAAAAATCATAATTTTAAAGCTGTCTAAAACCTACCCACAATAAAACACACACACATTATGACATTAATGGTATATATGTATAAGATGATTTCCACCTAGCTATTATCAAGAAAAATAGGTATAAAGAATATTAGAGACATTAAATAAATAAATAATCATGTTTTTTCAAAATTTCTATAGTGTTTGTTAAGTTTGTTTGTTAGTCTAATAGGCTCCTTATGGGCCCATTTACGAAGTCGGGCCCATATCGAACGCGCCCCAATACAACGGCTAATGGATAATAATCATAATACAATTCTACTCATCTTCATTTCATCAAGTTGGTTGCTTCCTTAAAAAAAGGAAAATCCATAATGTTGCTAAATTTTAAATAAATAAGTAACGTTGTTCAAAGTTTAATTAGCTAAGGATGTATTAAAATATATTTAAAAAAAGCAAATAAAATAGTATAACTCAATTACAATAATAAGTCATAAGTTTGGACAATTTTCAGAAAGTTAATATGTATATATCTTTTTTATTATAATTTGAACCTTTGATTGATGTTTTAAGTTCATAAATACCTACTTTATATATGATCTCAACTATAGATTTTATAAAACAAGTTTTTATACACATAATTATATCTATTAATTTGCTTCATATTTCTGTAAAATAACCTTAATCGAAAACAGTTATTTTGAAACCTGCATAGTAAGAAAGAGTAAAAAATGTAAAATTACTACTCTTACCCAAGGATGAAAATATCTCAATACACATACGATATATCCACGATATATTTTGTATTTTAAAGGTTGTGATATGGATATGAGGGTAAAAAAATTTTTTCGGAATATCCTGGATATATCGCAAATATCCATATCCGTATTCATATCCGTCCATCTCGGTGTAAAATGTGAAAAAAATCGGGAAATATCGCGGATATATCGTAAAATATTGGGATATATCAAAAAATCGAGATTTTTTTTACAAAATATGTATTTTTAGACCAAAAATAATTTTGATTAAAATTTGAAAAATATTTTGTAGTAGCAATAGTTCTTTTGTTGGGAAATATTTTAAAAAAATTATTAGAATAAGATTGATTAATTTGATTTATCATTTAAACATTGACGATTATCACAAATCCAACAATGTCCTATGGAAGCATGTACCAACAAAATGATGATTGACTCAATCCACACTATCCAATTTATGATGAAACCATTGGAAGAGATAGAGTAACGTATCAATAACATGTGCATAATTATATTCATAATTACTCAAATGTGATGAGTTGATTGTTTGGACAAAGATAACATTGCACCTGTCATTTTTAAACCTCATAGACCATCATTTTTACTCTAGTGATTTGGTTGTATCAATTAGTTTTGAATAAATCTTAATTTTCGTAACGTTTTTGATTGTATGTATGTATGTATTATTTATCAATCATTTTGGTGAGATTTCAAATTAAATATATGCATTTTTTTGATGTTATAATAGTCTGTAAAATCTTAGGTAAAATTTTCAATTTTTTAATAGAGTTTCCATAATTTTTTTAAATTTTTTGCATTATCGATATGCGATATCGATATATCCATCGATTAAAGTCAAGGTTGCGAATATTTTCATCCTTCCTCTCACCTATCAATTAAGAGCTGCAAGAAAAAGTAAATAAAGTACAATTACTACTTTGACTTATTCAATCATATTTATAAATTTAATAAAATATGGATTACATCATTCTATTCTGAAATTCAGAATAAACACGTTCATTTATTAATGAAGAATCTCATTTGGGGATTTCTAATGGCTTAGAGATAATGTGACTGAGAATTAAAATTAATATCATCTTACATACTATATTAATTAATAATGTAATGTTCCAAAATGTCAAAGTTTTATATATAGTGTGCACGTGGTCGAGCACGTGACCTGCCCATCGGATGCTTCAACCACATAACACGTGACAAATCAATATGTTTGACTGCGGACACCCAACAAACACCTTACCTACGACTGCGAGCCACCATTTTCCATTACTCATATTTACTACTCTTTTTTGATGTGAGTGAAGAAATTTTATATATTTATATTTATTCTTTTTTCTAATACTTATTATTATAGATAAGAGGGAAGGAGTTTCTTTTTAGGGCATTTCAAATCTTTTTTAGTGCAATGTGATAAAATAATTCGTGAGTCATATGATATTGATTTTGAAAAAAAAAAAAAATTTAAAATTTGACAATCAAATTATATTTGGGTAGCTCTAAACAAATGAAAACAAATTAATACTCAATTCAACAAATATATAAATCTAAATGTGAATTAAATATATGTTAACTTTATTATTATACCCTTAATAATTTATCTTATTACAAATATGATTTTAAAATTTTTTATTTATTAGAATAATTTTTTAGAATTTAGGTTGTTTTATAAGTATCATTCAAGCATTTAGTTGAGTTAAACTTGAGTTTTCTATTTAATGGAGCTCAAACAATAGAAAACAAGTTGGTCTAATTCGAGTCGAACTAAAATCTCAAAATTTGTAATCTAATTCAAGCTCGAGTCTGGCAATATCCGACTCGATTGCAGATGTTGATGTTTACTTGTTTCTTTTTTATTTCTTCGAACATTATTAGAATCTTAAATCATTAAAATCTTTATCCATTTATCTTCCATCTCTTTCCCTTCTGAATCAAGCAATATCCACATGCATCTATACATACACATATACATACATATATATAAATTCTGAGCATCAGAAAAGGGTCTCCTTTTCTGTTAATCCCTGTATTAGCTTTCTCTTACGCGCTAAGCATTACCCCATCCCTCTTCCTACTTCTCTTTCCATTTCCAAACAACAATTAATTCCGAGCACCAAAGAATCCCGTTTTGTTAACCAATATCTGTAAAATAATCCTGTTTTTGTCTATCTTGGATTTGTTCGCTCAAAATCTTGCGTTGTCTATCACATTTGGGTTTCTACTTTCTTGGGGGTTTCACAGTAATGGGGAATTGTGTCGGTACTGCGAATAAATCGGCGGCGGAGATCGCGCCGGAGTTGATAAAGTCACCGCCGGTGATCAAGCTCTACGGCCCACCGGATAGCTTCGCGACCTCCCACATACGATTAGCCCTCCTATACAAGCCCGTAACTCTTCAGTTCGTGCCTTCTACTGCCCAGGAGAACCCGACCCTAATCTACCAATCCGACGTCGTTTCCGGTTCCGTTGAGGACATACTCCGTTACTTGGACGCCAAGTTCCCTGACCCACCGTTGGCCGTGACCAACAACGCTCCCAGTAGCAGTATCTGGGGGTGGTGCGGCGAAACGACGCCGTTGGTGGTGTGGGTGGTGGTGCTGCAGCACCGCAGCATAAACTGGCATTTGGAGAGGATGCTGAAGTGGGCGGAGGACATGACGGCGCGTGGAGGCAACGCGAAAGGGGATCCGTCGATGGGGAGCCCGCGGATGGAGGTGAAGAAGTTTGCGAAGAGCTACTCGCAGCTGCAGCAGGTGATGTTGGAGCACGCGCAAATGGAGGAAAGGGTTCTCTTTCAGATCCTCGAATCTGCTGATCGAGGTAATTAATTTTTTATTTTCAATCTTACTGTATGTCTGGATAATGTTTTTTCTGGATGAGTAAGGTACAAGCACTCTTGCGTTAGGTACAGCGGTTTTTTGAGGTACCATAGGCTTTGGAGCTTGCACCAGGGTTTGCTGGGTATTTTTTGTGCTTTGTTTGGTTGATTCATTTGTTTGTTTTTATGGTTACTTTGATGGATAGAATGTGGGTAAACTATGAAGATTGTAGAACATTATGAGAATAGTTAAAGAGGAAGCCTTTAGAGGGTGATTAAGAGCACAAATACTAAGGAAATTTGTTGTGTTGAATAATATGTTTTCGGTTGGTGAATTGATTGCTTCGTGAAAAACTTAGATCTGTGGTCATTTCAGAATATAGCCGTTTTTCTTATCTTTTTTCGGCTAAGCTCTTGTTTTTTTCATGAATCTTGAAGCCCGTTTTGTTTTATGTCCAGACCAAATTTACGGTTGTGTATAGTGATAGAATCGAACATTGTTATGATTGAGATGTTGAACTAGGTGGTTGATTGATTAGCTGCAAGTTCATGACTTCAAGCTAAAGCTTGTACTTTACTGAATATCTTAATCAGCAATGCAACACTGCATCAAGACGAAAGCTCAAGTTTCAATTTCATTAGCTCATGTAGTCTTGTGTCTCTGCATGGTTTTCTTGATTCCTTTCAAAGCAGAATGTGTGAGTAGCATGGATTGCTGTCTGCTTGGAATTAAAGAAAATTGATTGATGAATTGGTATAGAGATAATTTAAAAGGCACTAATGAATGCAGGATTATGCAAAACTGCAAATGAGGAACATGGGAGAGACCTACCTATAATGAATGGTATCAAAGAAGAGATCAAGATCATAGGTGTTATGAATCCCGGAAGCCCCGACTACCAAGAGGCCCTCTTGCGCCTCGTGTCCCGTCTCAAAAAGTTAAAGGTAGGATCCCATTGAAGTCTCATTGCTGTTCCTCCAAAACTTGCAAGATTATTAGAAACGTGATTGTAGGCTGTTTTCTCAACAGGAAAACTGCAAACAGCACTTTGAAGAGGAGGAACGAGAGCTGTTGCCATTGATGGAGGCCACAGATATGAATAAACCACAGCAAGAGAAAGTGTTGCAGCAGTCGTTGGAGGTGATGCGTGAAACGCACTCCCACTTGTATCGTTTTTTCATGGAAGGGTTGCGGCCCCACGATGCCATGCAATACTTTGGCTTGATCAAGAGGTACTGCGACAACATCCGAGTCTCACTTATGCTGCACATGATGGTTGATTGAAAGAGCCCGATTATTGGATGCCAAAATGGAAATCAACAAGTGACGGTGTTTGCTTTTTCCTTTTTTCTCAACGCCCGGGTGGTCCATGCTTGCAATCAAAGTTGAGAATGTATCATTAGTGATTTCACTAGTCTTAGCTTAGTGACCTCCCACCAACCCTGTTTGTAAATCCACTCGATTCTAAAGGTATTACTCGATAAATCAGTCGCAAAATGTATTGATCTTTTCACATTCTTTTTCTTGAAGTAGATTCGGTAATTTCGTTTCCGGTACTAATACCTTATGACTTGGTTTGTATTTAGATAGTTTGAGCATCATATTCCTTTAGAGAGAGAGAGAGAGAGAGTCCCACACTCTATAGAATTTCCTTCTTTTCTCTTTTTCTCCTTTTTCTTTACAACTCTTTTGCCTTTTAAGCTGTCATGTCCCAACAAATCCATGTGTGTGTATCTGCTAAAATGGGAGGCTGTTAGAAATCTTGAGTGCTCTGTTTTACCAGCTGACAATAATCAAATCTCTTTTCTTCTGCAATTTTTTCTTTTTGTAGCAGAATGTTTCCTAGTTCTGATCTTCTCTGAAACTTTTAAATCTTCTGGTAATTATACCTTCAAATTTGAACCTTATGTGATACATGTCACAAATCTTGAAAAATAAAATAAAATAGATTGGTGGGGCTACTTACTACTATTGGGAGTAAATAATTTGCATTCTAAGTGATTGAAACAATGACTTTGTTTCTGTTGGAAAGAAAAGGAATTAGGAACATTACAAGTGGTACTACGTTGGTGGATCAAGTCCCAAATTTGATTGCTTGTCTCCTTATGGCCCACAATCTACCTAAGTGGCCTCAATTCAATTCATGTTATCATTTTGATCTTGAAATATTATAGAGAAATATAATCATCACAGTAGATGAATTATTTTATAAAAAAAAAAAGAGAGGTGGGGTTCAAGGAAACCAATCATCTACTGTTCTTTTACCTGTTCTTCCTTTTAGATTTATGTGTCAATGAAAGAGGGAAATAACAATCATTTCTCCACTGAAACTTAGATTGAGACAGGTTTTATAGACATAATTTCGTCAGACATGTTTTCTTTTAAAAGAAAACTTTTAGATTCAAATTCATTGATGAATGAAATTAAGGATGGGGATTTTGATTGGCTTTCTCTGGTAGAGGAAGTCAAGTGCTGTTGATGCAACACCAAGTGTGCAATCCATATTACTAATACATATTCAACGTGGGACAACCTATATGATTTATGTTACCTTCTAAACATATAGTTCTTTAATAATATGGACATTAAAGAGACAATAAAAGCAGTAGTTTGCAAGAATTAAATATAGGCCATTATGTAACTCTATAAATAGGAGAAAATTAAATTGTATGGGATCGATTGCAACATTAGTAACTGCTTAACTCTGAGCTGTACATCACATTCTTCATATATTGGATGCAAGTATGTTGTGAAACATATACTCAAGGTAGGTTAAGAATGATTCACAAGTTTGTTACTTCCAAAATAACCACCAAATATCACGTCCATAAATAAAAATCTTAATCTTGGTCGAGAATCAGAAAAACTTGACCTAGAAATGAATATAATGGGATTATGAAACCTAGCTTTTAAGTAGCAGGGCTTTCATATGAAGATGAAACATTAAACTTTGCAACAATACAAAGATATGTATACATCCTAATCTATGCAAATTGTCAATCATGAGCAGTTAACAATATGCATTATTCTGTACATTCAAACCACACATTTAGTCTTATTTTTATCTTACATTGTTAAATTTACTAATCTTTCTTAAAATATACATAGTATGAAGCATGCAAATGTTGTTATGGCCAAGGTTGCTGCCACCCCCGTTTTTGCTTCGACCCCGTTTCCTCCACCGTGATGGACGCGGTGGTTATTTGCAGCCCCGGCTGCATATACCGGTGTCCCACCACCGCCACCCTGCATGTACGGGGAGTGTGGTCCACCACTGTCTCCACCGGAAACTGCAGGTTGGCCGCCACTTCCGCCTCCTCCCACATGCCCTAAAATTTTCCGGTGAGCTATGGTTGTGCCACCTTCTTGATCATACAACTTGTTATTCGACAGACAATCTTAGAAAAATAAAGCCCTAAAAGAGTATTTGAAGGCCGAAAAAAATCCTAAAACAAATTCGGAATCAGTGATTTCAATAGAAATTTTGACATTGGCCCCGAAATATATGCTCGTTCCAATATTCTCCTTGGAATGATCGTGTTTGTCCGTGTTATTACATATCCACAACTTATAATTCCATGACAATGTTAAAACTATTCATGGACTGGTTTCTTCTAATTAATTAGGGCCCATATGAATAAACTATTTATGGCCTTTTTCTTATATTTGATACACTTAATTTCATACTTCTCAACTTGTACCTTAAAAAGGACAGCCATGGTGAAATCAAACAAGAAGGTAGTTAGCTATGATCATTTTCTTGTTCACAACTACTGATCATGACTCTTCAATTTCTACACATCGTGCTTTTTTTTTTTTTCTATCATTTTCAAAATTGTAGAAGATTGAACTTAAATGAAGCAAAAAAAAGATGTTAGAAATTAGGAATATGTATAGAGCATCATACCTAGAGATCTTGCAGTTGGATGAATAGAAAAATAGAACAAAGTCATGATCAGAAACAACACTCTTTCTTTGCTTCTCATTTTGCTTCTTCTTTTTTCATGCAACAGCTTCTTCTATTTCTCTCTCATCTATTTGTATAATAATATTCTTCTATGGGTTTTTATTCCTCATTTCTTCTGTCAACTTTTACTAAAGTGATGGAAAAAGCCAATCTTTCTTTTTACATAATTTTAAAGTGATCTTATCTGTTACATAAAGCTTGATTAATTTGTTGTGACATTAATGCATTGTACCCACGAATCTTAAACAGATAGTTTCGGGTATGACAAGGAAGTGAAGTAATATTCTACTTTTAGAGCATAATTTCTAAATAAAATTTTTGAATTATATATTTGCGATGTTGGAAATATATATCCAATTATATATTAATGAGGTAACACATGATACTAAGACAAATGTGTTTTATCAGAATGAGCTCAAACATCACGTTGTCACATATTCTATCTATTAAACAATATCGTTTGAGGGACATCACTCAAACTTATAATAATATTTTTTATTTATTTTTCGCTTAATTTCTGACCAAACTGAAAATCGTCATAACTTAAAATAGCCCATGACTATTTAAATACATACCCTTATAGACCCAAAAGTTAAATAATAAAAAATCACTTCAATTTGTCATGTGTTAGCTCAATATGTTGGAAATTTCCAACATTAGTAATTTAATTTGTAATTTGCACAACATTTTCTTTTAAAATTGTAAGAGGTATACTATGCCATAAGTAGTTAAAACTGATTGAATATCGAATCTGCAGAGATATAATTAACATCGATATTTAATGATTTACATTTCCAATTGCATGAAGAAATGAATACATTTTATTAGGACTAAATATTGGCTTATTAAATTAAGACAAAGGGTGATGAAATTAACAATTAATTATGTAAGTAGAGGTGGAGATTGATGAGAACAAGCCTTGAAGCAAATGCATTTAGGCAAAACAAGTCCTTTGCATTTGCCATCTTGAAAACCTTCACTCTCACATGCAGTTTGGCAGTTCCTATCGATCACGCATGACCCTCTGAACAACCTGCTCGCCGATGAACATATATTCGCCTCTGCTATTGTCCCCACCACTGTCATTAATTTCACGACCAAAACCTTAAAATCGGTGAAAATGTAGTGGATCCGGTCTTATGTAATGAGGACAAACGTGCATGACCAAAATTAAAATTGTTCTATACTTATTTCGATCTTCGTTGAAAAATTAGGGAAAATCTCAATTTTGTCTCCTGTGATATAATTTCGATTTTGTTCACTTATCATTAATTTTAGATCGATTTTATATGGAACATCATTTTCTATTCATGTGGACGCTGGAATTGGAGAATGCACATCAACAATTTGGGACCAACTTTAGCAAAATCGAAATTCGGAACAAAATTGAAAGGAAAAAAAAAATTGGCAGTTGGAGGGCCAGTTTTAGAGTACATAAAATTGGTGGAAAAACAGTGGACAAGACCTAAGTTATAAAATGAAAATTGTAATTTTCCGAAAAAATTATTATAACTGAATTTATGAGATCGATAATATATATTGCTAAAGCTAAATTTCGTCCTAAATAAGACATGATATGAAGAGTTGGGATTACTTACATGAAACAAAGAGAAGAATGAACATTATAGCACCAAAGAACTTCCTCTCCATTTTAAAAGTTTAGTAACTTCTTCAGATTTTCTTGGTTTTGATATATGATAGTGCAAGAAATTGTATATTTATAAGGAGCAAAACTGCAATTCTTTTTTATTTGGAAAGAAAATGTAAACTACAGTTTTATCACCACTTTATGTGTTTTCCGCTTTTTGATATTTTCTTTGCAAAGAGATAAACCACCCATTAATTAAAAGATCTTTATATCAATAGGTTGCAAAAAAAGGCAGGACATTTGTATATCTGTTATTAGGAAATTTGCATTTTAGTACAGTAACTTTAGGGAAGTAGACTTTTCTGAAAAATGTTAAGTGGATTGTGATCCATGGATCAGCCTTGTTTAAATTGTAAAGGAAAAAATAGGTTTTTCTGGATTGATTCGTTATTTAATAAATTTGACCTTTTATTATACTCTGATATAGTTGAATGACTCGGGTGACATGTAATTTGAAATCCACATTAATTTGGGTAGATTTAAAATTTATTTATTTAAAATCTTAAAGTCTCAAATTACTTGATTCAAGTTCAACGACATTAAAAATATATATTATATATTAGTTGCGAGTTGATGTTACATTTGGTATTATTTCACATAATTTTTTTTTTCTTTATTTGCTTTGAATATAATATATATATATATATATAATATAAAAATAGTCATATATGAGATATATATAGCGATGTCAGATAACATAAAAATGTAGATGAATTAGTTTTAATAGTATCTATAGTAATTAAGTATGAGTTTTATAATTTCATCTTTAACCACAAAATATTCGTCTAGAGATGGACTTTTTCCATCTCTAAAATTAGAGACTCAATATGCTTCTGACATAAAATTGAAGATCGAATACCTATATAATTGGAAACAGATAATATATATCTATATTCAATTACCGTTAATTATTATATCACTAATCAGATGCTAATATGATAATAATTTTTTTTTTTTTTTGTCATTTTCTAATATTACTGGCGGTCTTTATTTCGTCTCAGCAAATCTAGTAGCATTAATTATCAAAAAGCAAAACATTTCTCAAATTTCTTTATAATTAACATCGCGTTTTTCATCGCCAACAGTCTTGAAATGAAGACGTATAGCGGGTAGTTAGGTCAAATTAAGGTAGAACAATATAAATTGATTTTAAGGGCCATATAATTAATTAATTATTTATTTATTTATTTATTATAGGATGAATAATTGAATCCATGTGTGAATTTAAAAAGATAGAAGATCAACGTCAGCTCGTAACGGATTTAAATATCAACTTGAAATTGAAATAGGGCTTGAGATATACTTGAGGAAAATTTAGGCCCAATGATAGTGATCTCAATCAAGAATTCAACATTCCACGATTTGAATTTTATGTGAACTAATTTAATATCAACGTGGAAAATCAATCAAATTATTGACATTCCACGCATAATTTGAATCTCATGTGAATTAGTTTAACATCAACGTGGAAAGACAATCAAATTGACATTCCATGTACGATTTGAAATTTCATGTGAATTAATTAATATCAACGTGGAAAATTAGTCAAATTGAGTAGGTAACATCAACATTAATTATAGAGCAAGAGTACTGACATTTTTCTATTTTTTTACTTATAGCTTCGATGAATCATGTTTCACCAATTTCATGACATTTTCATAATTCCAAGGTAAAATGCATTTTAAGAATAATGAATTATGAATTTTTGTTTCAAAATATCTCTAAACCGAGAAAATTGCAGATTTGATCTCATAGGTCACATGCTCATTTCAATTTTGGTCTTGTTGGTTGTAAAATTAGCCCAGTTAGAATTTTTTTTCTGCAAAAACAATCTCTTATTAGACTTTCTACCATAATGTAGCACATATCAACATTAATATAACATGTACCACCATATCACACCTCACATCATCATTAAAGTAGTTAAAACGGTTAAGTCTTTTACCATCATTAATATAGTTTGTATCATCATATTTGAACAGTTACGGACTGAAGTATATGGTGATATATATTCAAATATGTTGATACATACTACATTTTATCATTTTTATGTATATTTATGCACATACTTAAGCTCATACCATCAAATGGTACGGTAGAAAAATATAGTTGAACAAATATCATTTCTCTTAATTAAATTAAAAGGGAACAAAATTTAACAATTTAGGAAAAATATTTCTAAGTAAAAATGATTAAGAATGAGGTTTCTCCTAAATTAAATTTAATAGTTTAGACACATAACATGCATTTTGTCTAATTTTAAGTATATAATTATAGAGTAAATATTTCACAGAATACTTACAAACAAACAACCCTAGTTGTTTCAAATTAAGTTGAGAATAAAACACCATGGATCCTAGTCATTATCTCTTGGGAAACATACCCATATGCTCTCTTCTTCTATCTCTCTCCCACTTCCAAAACTCTTTCTCTCTCTCTCTCTCATGGCAGCTTCAGAATCCAAGCTTGATCTACCAGAACCTTTCTCCGATCTTCCACCGGAGTCCTTCTGGGTCCCAAGCGACGACGAGCAAGACTGGTTCAATCGCAATGCTGTAATGCAGCGTAAAACCTCCTTAAAGCTCGGATTCAACCGCAATTTCAACTCGTTTTCTCATCGTTCCGATGCCCCATCTAGCAAGAAGCCATCCCGAACATCGGTTTTCGGCCTCCCCAATGTTCAGAAATCCGGTGGGGCCGACCGGAACCCGCCCGAGAAGAAGCCGGCCAGGTTGTTGTTCAGGAGCCGGTCTGAACCGGGAGGGAAGCCTGTTGTGCATGTCAGCGAACCGGGTTCGCCACGTGTCTCCTGCACTGGTAGAGTCGGATCCAGGACCGGTGATGGCAAGAAAACTGGGTTTTCTAGGCTTTTCGGTTCTTTATTTCCAGCTAAATTGGGGAAAAGCCGATCACGCAAAAGGGGAAACCATGTTGTTCGATAAGGTGGGGTTGGACCGGCCGGTCTAGTGGCTGCTATGGCGGTTCAAATCTGGTGAGTGGTCACATCGTGATGGCGCCAATTATTTGTAAATTTAGTTAATATATAAATTTTTCAGGTCCCATTTTACATTTGAAAATCTTGGTATACATAGTTATTTCCAAATTATATGTTTTTTATTTTTTATATGTTGGTCGTAATTTCTAATTCCTAAAAGGAGGCTCCTTCCATTGACCAATCTTGGATTAATTTTGTCCTAATAGATTTTAAAAAAAATCATTTTTTTTTTATTTTAGAGTAGCTAGCTAGATATATGTAGAAAGAGGACTTAATGATTGAATATTATTATGGAGAACCGGAATTTGACTAGGTTTATTTGAGAAATAGTTACATATATAAATCACAACCAACAATTAATCCCATATTTAATGAGTTATGTTTGTGGATTTCAAAAAAATGAGTTATGTTTGTAGGTCAGTTTCATCGTACATATTATAATAACTAGTATAAGTCTCGTGTGATGTACGAACATATAAATTTTACTATTTATATATTTTAATATGAAAATGTTGAACACGAAAAATAATAAAAAAATTTGGAGAATTTCAGTCTGATTTGTTACTTTTGTGACTCACGACCATAAAATCTAAATATTTCGAGTTTGATGTGAAAATTTTAATTTACAAAAAAATAAAAAAAATTAAGTTCTCATAATATTTCAATCTCATTTGGTATACCCGTGTCCGTGTGATGTATGGACAAATAAATTTGAAGTGTTGGTAATTTTTTGATATAAAAATGTTGTTCATGAAAAATAATATAATTCTTCAAATTGTTTTCAATTATTTACCCATATAATTTACGAATTTAAATATTTTTTATTTTCATCATACGTTATCGTCACTATTGGCCTGAAACAAACTTATGCAAATTTATGTTCAATAATTTATTCATAATGAGTATAAAATGGTGATATTATTGAGCATTATAATCAAGTTTTGATAATATTTTAACCTCATTTGGTATTCGTGTGATGTAGTGAATAAATTTTATGTGTTATTAATTTTTTGATATAAAAATAATGATCATGAAAAATCATATAGTTTTTCAAAGTTATTTCAATTTAATCTACTACTCATGTAATTCATCTAAATATTTATTATTTTCATCATATGTTGTTTAACTATTTTAGTACTTGTTTTTGTCACAATTGGCCTAGAAAATACTTGTGCAAATATATGTTCAACAACTTATTCATAATGAGCTTAAAATATTGATATTATTGTATATTACCCTAAAATAAAATTTCTAAATTTAACATACCATCAAAAAATCTGTATAATTATTTTTTTCAGATGTCTTAAAATCAAAATTTATCTATTAGAAAAATCATATTGGATGGTAAACATTTCAAAATTTGATAAATCTAAAACCATGAAACTATATTACAACATAAACTAAATATATTTTATCATTGTTCTGTGAACTTCATGCTACCATAATAGTGAAATTTCAGATTTTTATTTACTTTTTAATCAAGGAGGAAACATTATTTATTCTAACAACAAAAAAAATGATAAATTCGCTAATTTTTTTGTGGATATATAAAATGATTTAGATTAAGGTACAAATTTTTATTTACAACTTTTCATGACATGATATTATTACCATATATACACAAATCATACTAACTTTATAACATATCAAATACGATCATATTTGTTTCCTCAATTTTTATATATATACAAAATGATTTTCATACCATGAATATATATAAATTATGAAAAACTAAATATTTACAATTTATAAATTTATAAATATTTGTATTTCTACTTTAAAAAGTAGAAATGAGGTTAGTTGGTTTTTATATAGATGACAATGAAATTTCATAATAAAAAATTCAAAGTATTTAAAATATATATGTAAAAATTCTTCATCTACGTATTATCACTCTTATAAATAACATCGACTATCTATTCTTCATGATTAATAATGAAGATATATTTATATAATTTAGCATTATGAAATAGAACATATTTTTTATTATTTTTTATAAGTATAAGTATAAATGATATGTTTTTTTTTTTAATCATTTGTTATACTTAATTTGTAGTTTTTAATAGAAAGTATATGAATTCATAAATTTTATATTTTCTAAATGTTTTTGTGTACAACAATATATCATATGTATATATTTTTTATTATATTCAAGATATATTACAAATCTTTATGATTTTTAATAAGAATTAATATAGTATAATAAAATAAAATTATATAAACACTATGTTATATTATTAACATTGTTACATAGAAGATATATAAAAATTGGAGTATTGTATACGACATATTTGTCAAATAAAATTGTGTGATGTTTATAATAATTTTACAATACATATTTCAAATATAGTAAATACAAATAGTTAATTTACTTTGTTTTATATATGTTGGTTGACTTGATTAATAACTCACTTCTTGGTCTTCGACCCCCTCAGTCACTACGAACGCCTTCGATCAATGCAATGATATATTTATTGAGGTGGTATATGTGTATGTGGGGTACAACATTAGAGATAAAAAAAAAATCCTTTGATGATTTATAGTTCTTGAAATCCGATCATTATGTTATTTTAATTTATTCAACAAACATATATTTAATCTTTGATTATATCAACAATTAAAAAAGTTATTAGATGAGATCATATTAACATTCATATACCATATATAGATAATAATTTCCAAGATTTTGTCAATATTATAAATGATATTATTACCATATATATATAAATCATATTTAATACAATAAAATTAATAATTTATAATTTATAAATTATGAAATAGTGGAAATGGGCGGGAAAATTTTAGCATTTCTATTTTGAGGGGTAATTGTTATTATATATATATATATAAATATATATAGATAGATATAGATATAGATATGTAAAACTGTTTACTGTTTCATATAAAATTTTTTGGACTTGAATTTTACATATATGAAAAAAGTTAATAAAAACATTAATAATTTTATACGATGATAATAAGGTTATTGCAAGACAACGAACATGGTATTACACTTATCAGTTTTTAATTTATAGCTTTTAAATTATGGATAATATATTTTTTATTTTTCGAACTTGAAACTAATAGCAAACTTATCTTGTATTCAATGGATGAAAGTCCATAAACGAATAAACCAAACATGATCCAAACATTTAGGTCCAAAATAGACCTACATTTATCTACTCTATTTAATTTTGTTTGCTGTTTAAAGTTCTGCGGGTCATATATCATTATTATCTATGTAATAAAACTCATACAATAATTTAATAAGTTGTACATGACAGCTTGTAATATAACAAAACTCTTGAAATTTTTGGACAAGATTTAGCACATGAATTGTTTGTGGGGAGTGTACTATTTAGAAACCGAAATGTCGGTTTCATTTGGAACACCCATTTCTATAATATAACATTTTTCTATATTTTTTTATATTTTTTTATTTACCAATACATTGATCTTTATATAAAGTATAATATCATATATTGTATATGACGACATATATTAATGAAACGTAACACGAATATTTATGTTGTCACATTTCTATATATACTAACTTATATCATATTTTAGATTGAATAATTTATTTTATATCCATCACGTCCACTTAGTATATGAAAAGCTAACAGCTACAAGTATAGTTTAAAATTTTGAGAATATAACCAATATTCCAGCTAATATAATAATAGCATGCAATTCAAACAAAGTTTGGTGTATTAATATTCCACCCAATATATTAATAGCTATTAATTCAAGTTCAAGTGTAAATGGTCAAGACTACCACAAAATATATATTGTTAATCTCTTTTATATATAAATTTTAGTTAATTTTACACAATTTTCGTGTAAGAAATTTTTTTAAAAAAAATTTAATTTTTTTGGGGTTACACGAAAATTTAATTTAATTTTCATGTTAAAAAAAGTTTTTTTATTTGAGCTTACATTTAAATTAAATTAATTTTCATGTAAACCTAAAAAAATAATTTTTTTTACATGAAAATTGTGTGAAATTGTGTGTGTGACTGAGTACGCCATTATTTTTTATTTGATGTGAGTAGGTGGCCCATATATATCTCATCAAATGGAATAAAGTGGAGAGAAAATAATAATATATTGAATGATATATTGGGACAACTTTATTTCAAATGTGGTACACCGTATACCCAACTCATTAATTCAAACAAGTTTGGAGGTTATAATAAGGTGAATAGGTGAGTCTCAACGATTTTCTATCCATCTATGATAAAAATAAATGTTTTCTACACACAAATATATGAAAATATGTTTTGTTAATCATTTCCCTTTTTTTTTTTTTTTTTACAAAAATATCTATCAATTTGACTTTACAAAAATGAAGAAAACACATTTTAACCACTTGTTAAAAGTATTTTAAAATTTTAAATAAAAAATGAATGAAAACATTTTTCCCTATGTTGGTAAACGCTTATTCTAATATGAAAATGATATTAATAAATATTTCTTCATAATCATAATTAAAATGTTTGTAAAAAGGGTTAAAAATAATTTTTATTTGTAATAAATAACAAAATGAAGAATTTGGGTTAAATTAACAATAATTAATGAAATATTTGTAAAAAGGGTTAAAATATTTTTTTAATAAAAAAAAACTTATAATATTGGTATGTGATTACAAGTAGGAGTTATACTAGTTTAAGCCCAAAAGTTAGTATAATTATCAATCTGGGGCCTAAAATATGAAAAATTATCAATTCGAGTTAGAAAGTTGGAATTATCATTTAAAGTCCAATTTTCAGCATTTCATTATATATAGTTATTCTATTCTATTTTATTCTTTTTTAAAATTATCATTTAAAAATATTATCATTTTCTTTTTTGTAAAGTGTCAAACAAGCCCTTGATTTTGTAGGTTCGTTCATTTAAATGTTAGAACAAATTTTATCTTTCAAACCCCCCAATTAAAACAATTCAAATACAAAGTATTGTAAATAAATTCACTAAAACGGCCCATTTACATTATTATATAAGGTTTGATACCCAAGACTTCTTTCAAGTAGCCCAATTATTTTGTAACAAGTTTCAAGGCCCAAGGCTATCTCGAAGTTTCCTTCAAATGGCGGTATAGATTCAGAAAATTGCCGGAAATTTTTGATCGGATTCATTCATCATGCGGAAGCAAGTTCTCTCGTTGACGGAAACCGCCGCCTCTAGAGTACGCCAACTCCTAGACCAGCGCCAGCGTTCTTTCCTCAAGCTCGGCGTCAAGGCTCGCGGCTGCAACGGCTTATCCTACACCCTCAATTACGCCGGTAAACTCCGCTGTCAACGTTTTTTTATTTTTGAATCGATTTCTTTGTCGGTATATGATGGTGATTTTGATATATATGGTGATTCTGAAAATGATTCCGATTTAGTGTTGTTGGCGTTATTTTGTTATTTGCATTAGGGTAAGAATTGGAGCGATTATGTTAGCATTTGATTAGGTGTTTTGTATTAGGACACGGTATTTTAGATATTCGTGCTTTATGTTACTTGAATTACTGTTTAATTGCTTAAATTGAAACGATGCTTTTCATATTTTAGTATTGGAAATTTTGATTCTTTGCTTAAAGAGAAATAGGCATTTGCGCCTTATTGGTTTAGTGCATCTATGTTGTTTGAAACTCGCAGCAGACTCCAATTTGTTAATGCAAGCTTAAGAAATGTTTGGATCATCATTGTAATCGCTCATCTGGCAAGTCCTTAAGCCTTTTTTTTTTTCTGTCGATATGATAATGATTCTATGACTTGTCCAATCTAAGGTTTGACAAGTCTATTTGGGTCTTTGATCTTTGGAGTTATGTATAAGCTCGTCTGAAGACTTCTCTTAATATTACCACTTATAGTTTGGGGAGGATGAGGGAAGAGGGGAAGAGTTGGGAATATGAATTAATGCCTAATTCTTTGGTTTCTTTTTAAACACGAAAGAAACCATGACATTGATAGGTTGTTCTGATTGACAATGTTTTGAGGGGGACAGTCCATTCGGTCCAATAGTCAGATATCAGGTGGTATATCATACTCTAAATCCATGGAATGATCAAATAAAGGAATATAAAAGTTATAGTCATCTCAAGATTGTGGCTCTTCATACATATTTTCCTCTCTGTTCTCTTTCACTTTGTTTTAAAAGTCATAATCTTTCCTATATTTACAGATGAGAAGGGAAAGTTTGATGAGTTGGTTGAGGACAAAGGAGTGAAGATCTTAATTGATCCAAAGGCCCTAATGCATGTAATAGGAACCAAGATGGATTTTGTAGATGACAAACTGAGGTATATTACATAGTTTCCACTTCTTGTTGCAGATTAATCTGGATTGAACTTGATTTTGTTTTCATATACATGTTACATTCTGATAACTCTATTTTACCCATGAGCAGATCTGAGTTCATATTCATCAATCCAAATTCAGGGGGACAATGTGGCTGTGGAGAATCCTTTATGACGATGAGCAAATCTGAAGCAGCTAAACGTGCTGGCGGTTCAGGAAGTTGAGTTGTACCAACTTCAGTTAGATTATAAATAGTTTTTGTATGGATCATAGGAGAAACAAGCTCATGGTGGTGGCACTTTGAATATGGATCATAGGCTTTGTGAGTTTCTTTTTCTCTAAGCCATAGGAGAAACTTATGGGTTTGCCTGTATCCGCATCATTGTGAAAACTGTTCTCTTTTGTGCTTTGATGATGTAAAGTCTTTCTTGGTTTAATTGATTGTCAATGTATCAATAATGTAATATTCTTATAAGAAATTGCTTTCCTCTTCTAGAAATGAAGATAATCTTTCATTATTGATTTTGCTTCTCTGTCTATTTCTGCTATTTTACCTCCATTAACATTAAACAGTTTCAGTTGAGACCATTGCATACTTCTAATCATGAGTTGACATGCAAACCTAAGAAAAACTTTCTTTTAGCATATCTTTTATTTAAACACTTTTATGCTAATGCATAAGTGTATAAAATGACAATATCAATGCAGGATCAGAATGCATGACTAGAGTTGCACCATATTGAGATTTGGTACTATTTGCATTCATATGACATAGCAAACAACAGTATATAAGAAGAAATAGACCTTTCTATTAAAGAGGAGAGAAATACTGGCAAACTACGTTTTCTTTGATAAGCAGTTCTTGAAAAATTATAAGTTTTCATTGAAATACAATGAAGAATACACTGTTTGCTGGGCTACGTAATCAAGATTATCGAGAGGCTGCAATAGAAGTTGCACCAAATTCTCCCTTTCTTTTAGGTGAAGATAATCTATCCTTGGACCATTCTTCCAAGGCTTTACGATGAAGAGCATTCATACGAATATAAGGGCGTTTTTGTTTGATCATCTTTTCTGCACTTTTCCAATCTTCTGCCAGCCCAAGAGCGACCAAGAGCGCACACATGACTGCCACACTTCGTCCATGACCTGAAATTAATCGGAAATTTGTTGTAAGCTCTTTGATCAAATCATATCTAGCAGAATGGCTAAGTGCTGACTCTGTTCTCAGCCTGAGTATATTAAAAAGCTGTGTACCATGGAAGTTCCAATAGAGATATAGTCTAAGTAGTATTACTTTTATTGTACAATTCAAAAGTGTTGGCTTTTCTACTTGACAAAATGCAACAAATGGATAAAGTTTGATTGAATATAGAATTATAAAAGATAATCTTCCACGTAGATATAGAGTTCACAAGCATAATGTGGAGTTTGCAGCTACTAATAATTTAACCTGCATGAAAACCATAGCTCATCTAATAACAACTCATATCCTAGCACAATGGAAACTTTATATCATCTGTTTTCTTGGCCTTGTTCTGTTAATGGTTACTACAAGAAGTTTTAACTTCTACATTTGTTTCATATTAATGGTCATAAATTAGAAATGGAAAACAATAGGAGATTGCATTACTTGCATATTGCATTTGAGAACGAGTAGCATCTCATCCAGTATTTTAACAGAAGGAAGCCATTAGAAGAGAGGTTATGAGACCAGAAGAAAACAACAAAATTTAGGTAGTTGAGGATCTATTATTTTCCTGATGGACCATTCATCAGGACAGTATAGATTGCAGACAGGAACATTCATCACTGCTTCATGTATGAAGAGACAGAAGTAAGAAAGATCAGCAATTTCACAGCCAATAGGGGGCGAAAAAAAACATATTCTAAATTAGTGAACAATCAGAAGAGAGGGTGTACGTTTAAGATATTGCACTTCAATTTGCAGAAATATTTTCTGAAAAGATTTTGAGAAGATTCCCTTTGGAAATGTACAACCAAAAAAAAAAAGTGTTCCAACGAGTCAGTTGAAAATTTCGACCCTTCAACAAGATAGTGTAACATATCAAATAAAAAATGTGTTTAGCTATACTTGTTTTCTGATCTAACTTAAATAGTTTTCTCTAAAATGGCTATAAGGTTTAAAACATGATGACATTATAGTGTAAGCTCTGAGAAATATTCAAAAATCAAATCTTGAAAAAGAACAAGCTCAACTCGTTTTCAGGCTGAAAATGCCAAATTCCTGGAAACGAAACCAAAAGTAGCCTCATGGAACAGCTCCAAATCCAGCAAATTACTAATTCAGCACAAAGCTCCAAACTCAATAAACGTATAATCAACGCCACACCCTAGCATCCACCGTTCCTTTTACATATATTCACATGGTGTTTATGTGATCATAGCTCGTGATCCACCCAACGTAATTACTAATTCAAAACACTTTCACAAAACCAACACAAAAATGCCCTATTCAGTTAACCAAGAATGATTAGAAGACAAAAGGACAAGCAATTCAAACCACTACACAAAGAACACACAAGACATCCACACAACAACCACCATCTCAACATAAACATTGATCACACATGTAATAACAATATAAATGGCAAGAACTCAAACAACTAAATCCAACTTCAAGAGTGAACATTATACCATAAGCACAGTGGATAAAGACAGGAATTTTCTGGGCCCTCTTCCTACAAGCCCAGTTCACAGCAGACTCAATCTGGCTTGGATCAGGCGCGCGTGTATCCCACGTGGGAATGCACAAGTAGGCATTGCCTGAAAGGGCCTTCTTCCTAGGCAGCTCACAGGTGCAGTCAATGATGGCAGGATTGCCAGGTGGCAGTTTGGCAGGTGAATAAGGCCACCCTCCTACATACAACCCTTCACAAATCTCATTATATGGAGCTTCTCCACTTGTGAACCTTCTGATGAATGAAAAGGCCCGAACAAAATACAAGTAGGGCCCGAACATAATCAGAGACCAAATGGGGAAACTCCCATCTGAATCTTTCCCTAAAAGTATTGGGAGATTGATTGATGGATGAGAAGCAATTGAAACCAAGAATGATATTAAAGATGCGTACAGAAATGGGATTGGTAGCAGAGTGAATTTGAGGATTCGAAGTGAGATGAAGAAACAGAATAAAGTTAAGGACTTTATGCCTATGAGGATAGATAGACCTAAACCCATTCCTGCACAATATTGTAGGGATTCAAGAAATCTTGAAAAAAATTGTGGGCTTTGATGTTTTAGTGCAAACGATCAAGCAATACAAGTGATTTCATAGAAAACATGAGAAAGATTGGATTTTTAGAAATGGAAATTTAAGATTTGCGTTGAGAAGATCCAAGAAAGAGAGAATGGATTTTCGCGTTCATATACGCAAAAAAAAAAAAAAAAAAAAATTATATATAACGAAAAAAGCACAAGAAGAAGAAGAACTTTTAGTTTCTTTCTTTGCTCTAAAATATTGAAGTTTAGTATTAAAAAATGGCAAATGATAATTTAGTCACAGACGAATGCAAAATGAATATCAGCAGTTCTCATTGAGGTTTCTCTATTATAGTTTAGGGCATATGCAATGGATTAACACCCATTAATGCAACAATCAAGAAGTAGTGTAACTATTACAAAAAGCAGTTTGAACTATAATCATTTTTTACTTTGTAATCTAAAAGTTTTTCTTTTTACTATTATTTTTATAAAATGAATATTATAATTTTAAATTCACTATCTCAAACAACTATTTGTATAAGGAGAATATTATGATTTTCAGTTCATGTAAAAGAAAAGATATTGTTTAAAAAAAGATAAATTTATGGGAATGTCATATAAGTTTTTTTTTTCTTTTTTAATTGTATTGGTACTATGGAAATATAAGATTAATTAACTATTTGAATTTAAAATAGAGATCCATATTAGATAATAAAAATGGAATCAACTTATCTGTCTACATTTTCCACCTTTGTCTTCATCCATTTTTTAACTAAATTTTTTCTTAGTGTTTATCTAATTTTTTGGGGCTATTTTTTTTTTTTTCAAATTTTATGTTTAATTTAAACGAAAGTCATTTTGAAATAAATGAGTATTATTTAATCTAAGAATGCGTGACATGTAGCCTTGTAAAAATCTTATCCAAATGAAAGCATAATATTCCTTATTATTATTGAAAATCTGAATCTGATGGTTGCAGTGGAATGGACATAAAAAGGAAACACCTCCACAAGTTGTTTTTCCACTGCCATCTCCCAATCTCCTTAATCCCATCTTTTACCAATTTCAGGTACTCTCTCTCTCTCTCTCTCTCTCTCTCTCTCTCTCTCTCTTCAAGATAATGCTCCATGAGAGCTGAACATTGTGAAGGATTTTGGTAACTAATGACTACAACTTGTTCTGCTGAGTTCTTTCCTCAAGGTCTCACTTTTACCCAACAGAAACTCACTTCTAAAAACCCTCACCACACCTCTGTTTTCAGATGCAGAAGCCACAGTGAACCCAAGATTTTGAACTATAGAAATTCACAGAGGGTTAAGGGTTCTACTGACACTAGGCCAACTCATTTGTCATCCCATAATGATAATAAAGAATCCCATTTTCTGAAATTGCTCCATAGATCTTGTAAAGCAGGGAATTATGATGAGGGTCTTTATTTTCTTGAAACCATGGTGAATATGGGCCACAAAGCAGATGTGATTCTCTGCACAAAGCTCATCAAAGGGTTTTTCAACCTGAAATGTGTGGATAAAGCTGTTAAAGTAATGAGGATTCTTGATAGATATGGTGAACCTGATATATATGCTTATAATGCTTTCATTAGTGGCTTGTGTAAGGCCAATCAGATCGATTCGGCTAATCAAGTGTTGAGTCGAATGAGGGATCGAGGATTCGCCCCCGATATTGTGACCTATAACATCATGATAGGAAGTCTTTGCAATAGGGGAAAACTTGATTTAGCTTTGTCTATGATGGATCAGTTGATAAAGGATAATTGCCAGCCCACTGTGATCACTTTCACCATTCTAATAGAAGCCATGATTCTTGAAGGGGGTGTTAGTGAAGCCATGAAGCTTTTCGATCAAATGTTGTCTAGAGGGCTACAGCCTGATATGTACACTTACAATACAATAATTAGGGGAATGTGTAGAGAAGGATTGACTGATAAGGCCTTTGAGTTCGTAAGTAGCTTAACGAGTCGAGGCTGCAAACCGGATGTTATATCATATAACATCTTGTTGAGAGCATTGCTTAACCGAGGGAAATGGGATGATGGAGAGAAGTTGATCAAGAAAATGTTTTTAGCCAACTGTGAGCCGAATGTGGTAACCTATAGCATTCTGATAAGTTCTTTGTGTCGCGATGGGCAATTAGACGAGGCGATCAACTTGTTAAAGATTATGATAGATGAGGGATTAAATCCGGACACTTACACGTATGATCCATTGATCTCAGCTCTTTGCAAAGAAGGGAGACTAGATTTAGCGATTGCGTTCTTGGATCACATGATTTCTAGTGGCTGCTTTCCTGATATAGTTAACTATAACACAATACTATCCGCTTTGTGCAAGAATGGTAATGCTGACGAGGCATTGGAGGTGTTCGGCAAGCTTGCAGAAAACGGGTGTCCACCTGATGTGAGCACTTACAACACGCTGATAAGCGCGTTGTGGAACACTGGGGATCGAGCAAGAGCTTTGAGGCTGGTCTCGGAGATGATTTATAAAGGGATTGATCCTGATGAGATTACTTACAATTCACTCATATCATGTTTGTGTAGAGATGGGATGGTGGATAAAAGTGTTGAGCTATTAGGGGATATGAAGAAGAGTGAGTTTTTGCCTAGCGTTGTAACGTACAACATCTTGCTTCTTGGACTGTGCAAAGCTCATCGAATCGATGATGCTATTGCGCTCATTGCAGAAATGGTTAAAATTGGTTGCCAACCGAACGAGACTTCCTACGTTCTGCTGATTGAAGGTATCGGGTTTTCAGGATGGCGAGTGGAAGCCATGCAGGTTGCGAATTCGCTTTACAAGAAAAATGTTATTTCGAGTCACTCGTTGAGACGTTTGAGTCGAACATTTCCCATTAATGATGTCTATGGAGGCTTCAATAGAACAGAAATTAAAAGCTGAATTTTGTGTTTCTTGACTTGCTCTGTTTTCTATGGAAATAGGTAGCTGTAATATTGATCATTTGCTGGTTAATTGACACAACCTTTCATACCTTCATTACATTGAGATACATATTGCTACATTCATTCTTGCTTTTTGAGAATGTGTATTTAAGCAAGAATGAATAGATGGGATTTTGATGCAATATTAGATTAGGTAGACAAACCTTTCTTTGACATCAAAATCATCATTTTACCTTGTTTGCAAAACTGTCGGATTGTTGTTTAAAACAAGTCCAAATGTTTGCTATGGTTGTTTCTTTAAATTTTTTTGTTTTTGTTTTTGTTTTTGTTTTTTGTAATTCTTTCTTCAGAGGTTTAGGCACTCTTCACATCAGACTGATATGCATGCCTCTTCAAAACCCATTTTCATTTTTCATATTGTATACTTTTATTTTATAATATGTATACTATATTTTCAAACCCTATCTATTTTTACTTTTGACCCTATTATAATGTGATATATGAAATCCTCACTGTGTTGGATTTTAAACTTTGTGTGGTTCTATTGGTACTTCAATACAATTGTAATGTTTTGTTTTTTCATTAGTTTAGTGATGAATTTGTGTTGCAGCTTGAAAGTTGTTTTAATTGGTATTTTGATATGTAAACTCGTTGCTATCTTGAGCAATTATTGTATTATGTATTTATATATTTGCCCAAATAAATTTAAGAAATTTGAGTATTTTCTTTTAAGTAATTTGGAATTTGAGTACCTGCAGTGAATTCATCCCCTCACAGGAGAATCTCCATCCCCATCTCAACTTTTCTATGAGTTTGTTGATATTTATGTTTGACTAATTATAGTTTAATTCAAATTTTGATAGATCTTTGATTCGGTTTATTCAAGTTCTTGATTTTTGAATTTTATTCGTGTATTTATGATTTGTGTATTTGTTTGATTAGATGGTTATTGGTCGAGTATGTTTTAGTAATTGAATCAAAATTCAAGAGAGAATATTTAATTAAGAAGTAATGAACACATGGTGTATAAATGATTCAGATCGGTAGATTAGTTAGCTTATATGATCAGAAATCAATCTTTAGATGCTTTGGAGGTTATTTGCTCATCGGATTGAGTAGGAATACATTTGGTGACATATAATCAATTGGTTAACTAGCTTGGGAGAGTGATTAATTTGGTATTTGTTGCTCATATAGGAGGAATAATTAAAGAATTGGATCGGTAAACATGATATATTAGTGAGAAATAGATAAAAGCGTGTCCTAAAACTTATTTTGTTTATCTTGATTTTATTCGTTGATCTCTGTTTCAATAGTATTTTAGTTATAAAACTGAAATCGTGTTATTCGATTGCCAAGAAAAATTGGATGTTGGATTTGACTAGTTAATTAGGTTCTAAATCATTAGTTTTTTTAGAATCGACCTTACTCATTGTTTCTACAATTTACATCGTACACTTATAGCTATAAGAAATTAGTGAACAACTACTATTTACAATAATAATTAATTAACATTTTGTCTAAAATATATAATCAATAAAAGCTAAAAATAAATTAAATTAGCTCACGAAATTAAAGAATAAATTTTAATTTAATATATAAATTTAAATAAAAAATCTAAAAGTAGTCAAAAATTTTCAAAATAACCTAAACTTTTGTCTAAAAAATATTTAAAGAAATATGAATTTATCTAATAAAATTTTGAAATTTAATGTATATAAACTATTTTAATCAATTTAAAAATTATGAATAAATATTTTCTTTTAAACCAAAATATTTCTAAATCAAATCATAAATATAGTATTTTTGATAATATTGAAAATTATAATTAAATATTAAAATCATTTAAATAATATAAATTTAAAAATTAGAATCGGAATAATTTTCAAGTAATTATAAGATGACCAAATCAAAATGTAAATAAATACAAAACTTATATTAATAAAATAATGAGGTGGACGTTTCAACACGGTGAGTGACAACATTCCAAGTTTTCACGATTCATCATAAGACAACTGAAAAAATAGAAAACAAGAGGCAGTAGAAACAAACCAACAAAAACCAAAATGCAAAGACTAATTATAAGTGCATGTGCAATGGTTGTTCTTTGAGGTGTTTTTAAATAAAAAAATTAATATTTTTTAACAATAAAATAATATATTTTGTGTTTTTGCCTCGCAAGAACACCCTTAATGGAGGGAGAGTGAAGAAATAAAGGGAAAAGGGTATGTGATGAGGGTTCTTTACAATAAAATAATATATTCTTAACTTTTTTTTTTTAATATATTCATAGCTCCTTTAGAATTAATTGTTGTGGATGCTCTGAGACTAAAATTAATTTATGAATTTGAAGAAAATTTAAACAGTAAATAGGATCGATGACTTCAAAAAAATGATTTTCTTAATTTTATGATAAATTCTATCTTTTAACTCCAAATTAAACTACGTCAAGAATTGATAGTTAACATATTTTTTGTATTTGCGCTTAACTCGCTAAAACACATTTCGGGCACTATATTTTACAAATGGTTCTAACAATGGAGATTTTTTTTTTTTTTTTTTTAAGTTACACCAATGGAGATATTAAAGTCAGCAATGTTGTGGTATAAAAGATTAGAATGAAAAAAAAAAAAAAGACTAAATTGAAATATAAATAGGAAGTGGCAAATTGCGAAAATGATTGGGTCAAACTTTAAAATATTATTTACGAAGATGGTGGTAGTACTTGTTAGAGTTCTACTTTCAGATTTTCAGTGAATTCGCTCAAAATATTATTTTTCATTCCCATACCAAATTATTTTCACCTTAAAGTATGAAGCAAAGGGGCTTTACCTTGCCGCTATTTCTATCTTCTTTCCTCAATCCCTCTCCATCTGCT
This sequence comes from Scutellaria minor, assembly GCA_954870855.1. Lineage (NCBI taxonomy): Eukaryota > Viridiplantae > Streptophyta > Magnoliopsida > Lamiales > Lamiaceae > Scutellaria > Scutellaria minor. The sequence continues at coordinate 2,293,547 of OX940728.1, read as the reverse complement.
AATTTTCGCTTATTCTCTCTCTATTTCTGTACGAAATCTGTTGCAAATTCCAATTCCCCTAAGAAAAGGTATGTTGATTTGAGAAATATTAATGGGTTGAATGATGCACTCATTCTGTTTGATGAAATGACCAGAATGAGGCCTCTTCCCTCTGTCAAAACATTTAACCGATTACTCTCGTCTGTGCTGAATTTGAAAGAGTATGATGCAACCCTTGCCCTTTTCAAGGATTTCTGCAATTTGGGTATTCTAATTAACGAATACACCGTGAATATTGCTATCAACAGTTATTGTCTTAGTAACAGGGTCGATTATGGGTTTTCGGTTCTTGGTTGGTTCTTCAAGTGTGGTTATGCTCCTGGTACAGTCACTTTTAGCACCTTATTAAAAGGCTTGTTTCAAGAAAACAGGATTTCTGAAGCGCAGGAATTGTTTCAGAAGATGGTGAGAGAAAGGCTTTGTGAGGTCAATATTGTTGCTTTTGGGACAGTGGTTGATGGACTTTGCAAGGCTGGTAACATTGCAATGGCCATGAAACTGCTAAGAGCAATGGAAAAGGGGAGATGTAAGCCTGACCAACACATCTATACCATGCTTATTGATGCTTTGTGCAAATATAGATTGATAGACTCTGCCTTGAACCTCTTTGACGAAATGTCTAAAAAAGGCATCATGCCTAATGTTGTCACCTACAATGCCTTAATCTGTGGCTTGTCTAGTATTAGTGAGTGGAAACAAGTTGAGATATTACTGAAGGAGATGATAGCTTGCAAAATGTATCCTGATGTCAACACATTCACTGCTATTATCGATGCCTATTGTAAGGAGGGGTTGGTGGATGAAGCAGAAAAGGTACTCGACATCATGATACAACAAAATCTATCTCCCAATGTAGTCACCTACAATGCATTGATGGATGGGCAGTGTCTTCAAGGACGAGTAGATAAAGCTAGGAATGTTTTTGATTCTATGGCTAGTAAGAATATTGCTCCGGATAACCACAGCTATTCTATTTTAATTCATGGATATTGCAAGAAAAAGAAGATAAATGATGCCATTCATCTTTTTCGTGTGATGCCACGTAAGGGGCTGAAGCCAAATGTGGTTACATATAACTCTATGTTGCAGGGACTGTTTCTATGTGGCAGATGGTCTGCCGCACTAGAGCTTTTTGATGAGTTGCAAATTGTTGGGCTAAAACCAAGTTTTTACACTTACTGTAACTTGTTGAATGGACTGTGCGAGAATGGGCATGTTGAACAAGCATTCTTGTTGTTGGGTGCATTGGAGCACAAAGGAGAACATCGTCATATCAGTTACTACAACATTGTCATGAAAGGATTCTGCAAAGGTGAGAAACTTCACATGGCTAAAGCTATATTTGATGATCTCCTTTCCAAAGGATTGGAACCTGATGTGGTAACATACACTACCTTGATTGATGGATGTTGCCAAAATGGGCAAATGAAGGAAGCTAAACATCTTTTATCGAAAATGAAACAGGTGAATTTGCTCCCAAATGAAGCCACCTATGATGTTATAGTACAAGGATTTCTGAGAAGTGGCGGTTATAATGATGCAGCCAAATTATTCGAGGAAATGAATGCTAGAGGATTCATCCCACAGGCGTCCACACTTGAGTTGATGCTTGAGTTACTCGGGACAGAGGAACAAAATCCAATTATCTTTAAAATGCTTCAATTGTTAGCTCCAAATGCTTTGAAGCAGAAATGATGTTGTGAGGAATTTTGCTATTGTTCACAAAATGTGAAAAGGGAATTACAATGTTCATATATTGATTTTTGGATTTTATTGTTTTTGATGCAATGTTGCTACTCTAAAACGAAGGGAATGTATCTGTATGCGCGAAGTTAGATGATTTAGAAATCGAATTTAAGCTGACATATTGAAATCAAATAAGACTTATTGCATATGACATTATCTCCGATAATAATTAGGATACTAAAAACATTTTATTTAATTTACTCATTAAAACTATTTATTTCAAGAAAGGGTAGGGAGGATTAAGTTTGTTAAGGATAATTTATTAAAGAGTGAAAAATATTTTCCCTTCTGATTTATATATGATTTGATATTTCTTATATTAACTTTAAAATATTGGTTTTGTTGTATGATCTTCAAATTTGATGTACCATTTGATTTCTAGCCATATGCACATGTCCTAAATCAACGATTAAGATTTGTCTGATACTATATATACATTAAATTTAGAGTTTATACGATGAAGTGGAGCATTTCGAATTTTATACAAAAAGTGTAAAATCACAAATGTTTCGGATGAAAAAATATTTTAAACTCTTTATAAGATGTCATATACTTGTAGAATTGATGAAAATCTTAAAAGATAAAATTATCGAGAACCAAATAGAAAATCTATATAAATAAAATTACGGTTGAGTCTCTCAAATTGTAACAAATGTTATTTTTGGAGGCTTCTAGATATGACATGTGTCTACTATTTAGGATGTTATTTATGATTTGAGTTGGTCTCTTGTTAGATTGTTTCACATGCGACGGAATTCAAGTATGTTTTTTACATGTATAAGTATGTGTTTTTCACCTATAAATATGTGTTTTATAAGTATGTTTTTTTACGGTATAAAATATGCATTTTACGGCTATAAGTATGTCTTTTTGTGGTATAAGTACAACCGTCGCACGATAAAAAATGATTCCCTTAATTTAACGATAACTTTTACCTTAAATTAACGATAATTTTTACCTTTCAAGCTTCAAATTAATAATTCTTATCTAATAGATCAAGCATTGATAAACTTTTATCTTTCTAAGCTCCAGATTAATAATTTTTATCATATAGGTCAAGATAATTAACATATTTTCGTATCTCGGACCATTTTCGAACACTGTATTTTACAAATTGTTCTACCAATGGATGTATGAAAGTCAACGAACAAAACCGAAAAACGAGACAGCAAAAGATACAGAGATAATGTTGTGGTATAAAATAAAAGATTAGAATGAAACATAAATAGGTAGGGTGAGAAATTGCGAAGATGATTGGGTCAAACTGAAATGTTATTTGCGAAAATGGTGCATGATAGTTGTATTTTCAGTGAAAATATTATTCTATCATTTCCATACTACATTGTTTTGCTGCTTGAGTTTAGGGGTGATAATGGGTAGATTCGGTGATGGTATTGGCAATACAATCACCATACCAAATTGTCATATCAAATATCATCTCTGCTATCATCACCGTTTTGCGAATTTGGTATGGGGATGAGTATTCACCGCTCGGGGAACGGATTCGCCGCCGGGATTCAGGTTTCCCAAATTTAATTTTCTACAAATTAAAATTTATTTTTTTTCTATAATAATTTTCAATAAAATAAATATTAAAACAATTAAAACAACTCATAAACAATATCGATCCAACATAACATCAAATATTATGAAATAAATAAATTTAGTCTTTAAAACAAAAGTATGAAATACGTAATCAAAATAACAACACAATCTAACAAGTTACAACATAATCTAACAAGTTTGACTATTTTGAGTTGATTCAAAATTCCAATTTCAATTTGCAATTTTAGATATTAAATTATTAATTAATTGGAAAGGAGCCTGAGGAGTGAGGACTTAGAGTACTTATAAAAATTTTGGATGTTCTGGAATATTTACTAAAATATATATATTAATAAATAATATTAAATGGGGAATGGGGAATCATCATTTCATATAAATTGGGCCAGTTTCGGGATTATGGATTGGGTGGAGAGTATAAACACTATCCCCGTAATTTTTAAACGGGGATTTACCGTCTCTGCCCCATTCCCCGATTTGATCGGGAAATCCCCACCCCATTAACATTGGTACCCAACGGGTATGGTTCCCCGCGGGGAAATTGTCACCCCTACTTGAGTTTATTTGTTTTCACCATAGTATGAAGTGATAGAGGTGATCAACCGGTTCCAAAACGACAGTCAACGATTAGACGAACCGTTGACCTGGTTTCGGTTTGCCGAAATCGTGAACCAAGGTTCGACGGTTCGGTTTTGGTTTAGCGTAATTTCGAATAGGCAAAGCGGCGGTTTAACAGGCAGTTGGAACTGCGGGTTAAACCGGCGGTTTGCCTCTTTTTTTTAAAAAAAATTGCATAATGCCACGTGTACGCATGAGATGATAGAGTCGTTGATGATTAACGGTTCTGAATTAGTAGCCGTTGGGGAAACCGCTGGTTCAAATTTTGAATTGAATCAATGGTCGTGATTAAACCACCGTTGATGATGGATGGTTGTGATCGTCGAATCGTCGATTCAACCGAACCGGAACCGGCGGTTCGAACCATCCCAATTTATTTATTTATTTATTTTTCATTGAAATCTATAAATACCCCTCACTCTATTTGTGATTTGCACACCAATTTCATCATTCTTGATTCAATCTCTCTCTCAATCCCTCAAGCTCACACTTTCAATATTTGATCAACTTTCAATTCAAACTTTATTTCTTTTTTGTTCTTCAATTCTATTTCATTTCTATTAAAAAAAAAAAAGTTCAGAAGAGATTCTTTTTCCGCCGGTTCATCTAATGGAAAAAGAAAAAGTCCTATGTCAATGTCACCCCCACAATCTTTGCATGATGATGATGATTATATTGAGTCATTTTCTCAATATAATTAAGATGATTTGGAGGTGTTAGACCTTAATACCATCACCGCCTTTGACGAAAAAGAAGAGGAGGTGTCTAGGAGAGAAACACAAGAAAGTGACAATACAACACGCAACAATAATCCTAGAGCACATTCTACGCTTCGAAGTGATATTTTCTCCTTTCATTTTAAGGAAAAAATACCGAATAGCAACGTTGATTACATACTCACGTGCAACCATTGTACAAAAATGTACAAATTCAAGCATGGAGGCCCTATGGGACATTCAACAATCATGTGTTGAAAAAGCATCCCGAGAAGATGGGCATTGATCAATCTCAAATAGGGGATATACCGCTTCTTCTCATGGTGGAGGTATGGATTCTCTAACTTTTAAATTTAGTCAATTGAATCATAGGAGAGGCGTAGTCGAATTAACTGCCGAAAAAACATCTTCAATTTCAATTTCCTTGTAATGATAGTTTTGAAAAATATATTAGCACTTACTTAGAACCTAATAGTAGAAAAATATTTAGAAACATCATTACACGGGATATAGAAAAAATAGTGGGAGAGTATAAATTTAAATTAATTGAAGAATTTAAAATTTTAAAACAAAAATTTTCTATATGTAGTGATATTTGGAAGGATCATTATAAGATGCATGATTATATGGGTATTACTTGTCATTGGATAGATGATACATGAAACATACAACGTTTAATTGCATATATTGAATTTGATGAAAAACATTCGGCTATACACATTGCACAAAAAATTAGATATGTTTTAAGCGATTATGGTACACTACGAAAAATATTTTCCTTTGGATTTGATAATGCTAGTGGTAATACAACTAGTTTACCTTCACTTATTGAGTTTTGTAGACCTCCAGTTTAATGTAAATTTTTTCATATTCGTTGTATGTGTCATTGTTTAAATTTATGTGTTCAAGATGACTTAGAATCATTACACGATAATATGAAACCTATTAAAGAGGTAATTTATGAAATTGTTAGATCTACGACATATCATAAAAAAATGGGCTAAGTTTTGTAAGAAAAAACGGAATGAAAGTTAAAAAATTTATAGTCGATGTGCAATATCGTTGGAATTCTACATATTACATGCTTCAAGATTCTAATGATTATAGACATATGCTTTATGAATTTTATCAAGAAAATACACATGATAACATTGTTTTATTTGAAAATTCATGGGATGCATGTCTTAATTGGATTCAACTTTTAAAATTTTTGAAGAGACAACTAGAGAATTATTCGGTTGTTATTATCCTACTTCTCCATTAGCTTTAAATCATTGTGTAAAAATTATTTTTATTTTGAATGAGTATTTAACATGTTCTATTTTAGAAAATACAATTATAGTGATGAAATCGAAATGGTTAAAATATTTCATGAGATACCCGATTTATTTTTATGTGCTAAATTATTAGATTTTAGAATTAAAGAAGATGGTTTAAAAAAATTATTAAAAATGTATTATAATGCATTGTTCCCACATTTGATATTGAGATAATATCATCAAATTGATTGTTACTAATTATATTGGGTTTTCAAATTCCAATATTTCAAATAATTTATATCCACTAACCACATACCCTTGCGTTCCTTTTTTTTTTTTTTAGGTATTTTGCAATTTCGGTCAATTAAATTCGCCACAGAGGGGTATTAACGTCATTCCCTGCTTCGAGATCCCTACTTATATGATCACGCATAAGTAGCAAATATAGCTATATATTTTTTTCGTACATTTTGTTAGGAACTCAGAAATGTAAAGAATAAGAATTCTGCAAATTCAAGAGCTTGAACATAAACTGGGAATGACTTAAACATTGAATAAACTGCCTTGGCTGATATATAGCCTTACAAAGAAAACATAATGCAAAATATACTCCACGATTTACACTAATAGAGACGTGGTAAAACTGAACTTGGAAAGAGTCAAAACAAAAAAACAAGACTTCCTACATAATAGGGATAAAATAAATCTAAATAGCCAACTACACCTTTCACATTTGGCATTCATTATCCCACACAATTTGTATTTCTAGTGAGAGAAAGTACTGTTTTTCTCGAAAACCGTAGTTAATCGAACGTAGATGAGGTTCTTCAAGCAGCTTGGAATGGCAGCGGCGGTGCGATCTGCGTCGGGATTAGTGAATGTGAAGTGGATACCCGGTTTGTTGCCCTCCATCCCTACTGGATTTGGATCGGGATCTGGAGTGTATATTTCTTTATCAAAATGAATGTTTTGGTTTTCATTTTTAGTTGTAATTTTGAAAAATGAATTAATGAGTGAAAATGGTATGAGACAGTGGTAGGAATAGGATATCACACAGCGACAAAGGTAGGAAGATACTGGACACGGTACTCTGTGGTGAAGAAGGTGTTGGAAGCGAATCTGAAAGGAGGTGTGGTTCACGAGTGCAGCTATCACTGGCTAAAGAGGCTCAATCCACCCTGAGGCTCATTTCTGTGTGAACTAAGCGTCTATCTCCTTCACTCCAACATATACTTTGTTTTGTTTTCAAATAAAATCTATCCTAATGTTATCACACATTCAACATTGTTATTGATGGCTATTGTAAGGAGGGTTTGGTGGATGTAGCAGAAAAGGTCCTCTGTATCATGATACAATCATACAACAGAATGTGGTTCCTAATGTAGTCACCTTCAATGCATTGATGGATGCATATTGTCTCAAAGGACGAGTAGGTAAAGCTAGAAATGTTTTTGATTCAATGGCTAGTAAGAATATTGCCCCAGATAACCACAGCTATTCTATTTTAATCCATGGATATTGCAAGAAAAAGAAGATGGATGACGCCGTTCATCTTTTCCATGGGATGTCACGTAAGGGTCTAAAACCAGATGTGGTTACATATCTCTCTGTTACATGGATTATTTCATGGTGGCAGATGTTCCGCTGCATTAGAGCTTTTTGATGAGTTGCAAGTTGTTTGGCTAAAACCAAGTTTTTATACTTATTGTAGCTTGTTAAATGGACTGTGCGTGGATGGGCATGTTGAACAAGCATTCTTGTTGTTGGATACATTGGAGCACGAAGGAGAACATCTTCATATCGCTTACTTCAACATTGACATGAATGGATTCTGCAAAGATGAACAACTTCACATGGCTCAAGCTATATTTGATGATCTCCTTTCCAAAGAATTGAAACCTAATGTAGTAACCTACAACACCTTAATCGATGGATGTTGCCAAAACGGGCAAATGGAGGAAGCTAAACATCTTTTATGTGTGAAGTTATATGATTTAGAAAATTAAATTTAAGCTCAATTATTGAAATCAAATTAGACTTATTGCCAAAGCAGATGTATCTTTCTTTCTTTATTATTATTATTATTATTATTATTATTATTTTTCTGATCATAAATCTTCAGGTAAACAAATGAACTATCACGATTGATCAATTGAAACTCAAGTACGAGGTTTTATACAATTGAGATGAGGGTAAAAATGATGTCGTTCCAAAAAAAAAAAAATATATATATATATATATATTATATTATTTTATTACCTATATAAAAGTGTGGATGTTTCTTACAAAATATGAATTGCCGAATATATCCCTATCAAATATTATTTTTTAAGGTTATAATAGTAATTTAAGTTTTCATATTTAAATAATTTTATATTAGAATCCTAGCTAATTCAAAATCTTATAGAATTCTATTATAATTAAAACTCTAATATAAAAGTGTTATATATAAAGTAATTGTATTATTATTTTTTCCTTAATTTGAATTGATCTACTATGTAATACTAATTGATTTATAGATACGAAACTATATTTTATTTGTCATATAAAATTAACAAATAAGTTTCAACTAATTTTAATAAGTGTTTAATAATAATATTTTTGGTTTGACGCCTAAATTATCGATTTAATGAAAAAAGAATCAATATATGTCAGCTTAACTGCCTAGAGCCGTTTTCGCATCACTAAAGCATAATATTATTCATAGCAGTCATACCCTTTCTTTTCTTCAAATCCATATCCATTTTTTTACTAAAATTTTGATGCTTCTTGCATTCACCAAAGTAATCAAAACCTAATACATATAATCTGATTATCTAATAAGTCATCACCAAACTAAAATTGTGATGTAATAATTGAAGCCTATATTTTAAGACGTTTCATTCTTGATTTTAATAAGTGTTTAATAATAGTATTTTTCAATTTTTGTTATGTCAATAAAACAGAAGCATATGATCATCATCAGTACTACAAAACTTTTATTGCTTTTTTATTAAATTTTTTTTACTACATTCTAATTAATATTTTCGTTTGACAGTTTAGTTAAATTAAATCAACTTATAAACATTGGTATAGGAGTACTTGCGCACAACATTCCTCACATGATGAGGAAAAATATAATATTCCTCAAAGGATAAGGAATATTAATTCATTTTCTGTCCATAATCAAATTATATTAATTTGTTTATGAGTAAGTGTTTGTGTGCATCAAGTGCATGGATCATGATCCATGCAACTGAGCACACGGGTCGGATCGGGTCGGGTCTGGCCCAGATCCACGTCCAGGTTTTTTATTTTTATTTTTAAATTTATGACATAACATTTTTGTTTATCGAATATAACCTTTATGTACAAATATCATAACTTTTAAGTAAAATTACTTAAACTTTTTTCAGTATAAAAAACATAACTAAAAGTTATGTAACATTTATGTTAACCGAGTATAACCTTTATATTATATTAGTATCAGAGGCGGAGGTAGGATTTTTACTCAGGGGGCCCGACTAACAATAATGTAGAATGTAAATAATAAAAAAAAATCTTGATTACAAGTAAACATAATTAATATAAAGATTAACAAAGTAAAATATATTAACTTAATTATAATAACACTTAAAATGAGAAACTAATACAAGTCCATCATAACATCTCTTTTCTATTTTTCATATTCTGGTACCGTTGCATGATAACTTCATTGCTAATTTTAATAAATACATCATTTTCAATGTATGCTACCAAACAATCATTCAACTGCTGGTCTCCCATTCGGTTGCGTAGTGAACTTTTGATGATTTTCATTGCAGAAGAATGCCAAATTCCCAATTGAATTTGAAGTAGGCTGCTTACTTTCTGCATATATATAAAAAAAATTTAAATTAAAGGGTATAAGTGAAAAGACTATTATACCCCTGTTTTTTTACAAAATCTCAGGGGGCCCAGTGCCCCCCTTGGACCCCATGTCCCTCCGCCCCTGATTAGTATAACCTTCACATACATATATCATAACCTTTAAGTAATATTACTTGGACTTTTTTCACTATAAAAATTCATATAGTATGGTTTAACCTTTATGTTATAATAATTTAACATTTATGTTATATTGGTATAACTTTTATGTACAAATATCATAGTCTTTATGTACTTAAAGAATAACATAAGCTTATATTATTATAACAAAAAAGGTTAAATTATTATGCATAAAGGTTATATATTATTACAACATAAAGGTTTTGAGAGGTTTTGAAAGATATTATAAGTTTTTCATACAGTGCAAAATATTATATGAATATAACTAAAAGGTTAGGTTCGGCAAACTAAAAGGTTAGGTTCGCCAAACCAAAATATTAGACCAAATAACTGCAAAACTAGGGTTTGAGCTAACAGGTTTTAAATTTATTCAAATAAATACATGCATTATGAATTATTTAAAATAACTTTTTTTTTTTTGGTTTTAGGACAACAAAATGAGACAACCAGTTAGAATGCTGAAGAAAATTGATGGGAAGATGGAATAGATGTAATTGAATCATGAAAGTTTTTTCTAGATAATCAACAAAAGGTTTAGATTATCATATTGTTTTGTCAAGTTTTAGACTTTGAGAGAAATATATTTTACCAATTTTATTTGTAACAATTTTTGTAGTACTTTCTCCTATCCTATAATAATAGGATGGAAGGATAACAATTTTTTTCCCACCAGTTTCAATTTTTTACTTTGCTATTTCTACATTTTTCAATTTATTTTTATTTTTCTCAGACATTTACTTTCATCTGACAATTAATATTTAGTTATCAAGTGAAATTCAAATCATCAAAATTATGTGGATGTATAATGACAGAAGTATATTAGCAGCTCTAAGAAACATTTCATCGAACAGCTGGTGACCCATTTCATTAGAAACATCAAAAATCATATAATTAGTAATAATATGATCAGTTTAATTCGTAACATGATCATTAGCTTTTCAAAGGCCGAAGAACCAATAAAGAAAAAAAAAGTTACGGGATATAAACAAAATTATAGGGATGTATAATCACAGAAGTTCATTAAAAACTCTAAGAAGCATTTCATTGAACAACTGGTGACCTATTTCGTTAGAAGCATGAAATACCATTTAATTCTTTGTAACATGATCTGTTTAATTCATAATAACATGACCATTAGCTTCTCAAATGCCCAGCAACCAATAAACAAAAAAAAAAAGGATGGATAATTGATAATTATCCAAATTAAACCATTGAACTAGAAACTAAATTCAACACATGGTTCTTTATTATTTTTTTTAGAGACTTTATTTTATGTATTTTATTTTTCAAATACAATTTTTTTTAGTAAGATCTATTGGTCATGTGGCAATATTAAGAAAACGAAATCTAATTCATTGGTGTTGTACCTAAATTCTATTAATTTCAATAATATCTTGTGTTAGTATGAGTTTCATGTATTGTTCAATCATCTTATCACAAGATAGAAGATAGAGTTGGCGAATGAAGCATCTATGCCCAAAAATTGATAATGATGGATGAGGAGGTAAGATAATATAAATATATATATATATATATATATTATAGATTTTTTTAAATAAATTTTTTTATTCATAGCATGTTTAGTCTGAAACTCGATGGAATTAGAGTTAATTGGTTAATTAAAAATATATGATAGGTCTTTTAAAATGAAGTTAATCTTTAAAATTATGAGTTAAAGTTGAGATATTTATTTGCAGGGGGTTCAAATTGGAGTGATCATCTTCAACGAAGACATCCAAAATATCGGAAAGGAGTTCATAAGAAACAAGACCTATTTGTTAAAGAATGCAATGGTCAAAAACATCAACACAAACTATGCATCCGCACATCCTGAAAAGGAATTGGTCTTAAAAAAATTCACCAATGTGGAGGAAGTGGTGAACACCATTGACGATAACAACAATATCAATGACTATGTGGATTACAAAGACTTACATAGTAAACATGAGGACCGCAAATTATTTGGTACATACAATTATTATTATTATTTGTGCACTATGATTTATAAAAAAATTCCATTCCTAAGTTCGTTTCTTCACCTCAATCAAGCGGTATCTTTGGAAAATTGTTACATTCCTTCTCCTGTGTTTTCGTTTGGTAAAACGAGTGTTAACAACTGACTACTTGTCAGGGAAAAGAACAACGAGAATTCTAAATATGGCTTTGAAGGTTTGACTTTTGTGGCAAAGAAAACCCCTTGCACACATAACTAAACTTGCAAAGAAAACTTAAACTTGCAAGGAAAAATATTAAACTTGCAAGAAAGATTAAACTTGCAAACTTGCAAAGAAGACATTAAGCTTGCAAAATTAAACTTGCAAATTTGCGAAGAAAAATAACTTAGCTTGTAAAATCTTGCAAGGGAAACAAATCTTGCAAAGTAGAATTAATCTTGCAAAATCAACTCATCTTTCAAAGCAATTAATCTTGCACAATAAATCTCTTGCACATTAGAAAGAAAACTCTTACCAATTGAAAAGAAAACCGTCGTTTTTACTTTATCGTGGCCGGCGAACTCGACACCAGAACACAGTGCGCCCTCCCGGCACACCCACACGGTGCCCACATGGCCCCACGGCACTGCACTCGGCCCCCTTTGTAATAGGCTTAGAAAAGATTTCCCTCTTCACCCCAATAGATTCTCCCCAGTCGGGGCTCGCAACACATTAGTCGTCATTGCGTATCTTCCTCGTCTGAGCTCCGAATTGTGATCCAGAAAGCCCGTAACGAAGCACTTGGTGTGAACATTAACTCCATGAGGTTTCAAGCCCATCCGATTTTCGATCGTCTCGAAATTTCCCTCGCAATAGGTTGAAATTCACCGTTGTGCCACTGCACCGTCACTCTGTGCCCCGACGCATCGTATGCCCCTCAAACGGACTCGTCTTAAGGTGAAATTTGGTAGGAATGCTCCCAATACATTGAAGAACACTCCATATGAACAGTTCTTGGAAAGACTTTCGTTTACACCTTTTGTTCCACAACTATTTCCAGTTCAGATGCAGAAACACAGCTTCGATTTCGCAAAATTACTCCTCGGTCGTCCGACCTCGGATGGCCACCAAACTTGGTGGAGACCTTCCCCATACACTCTAGTATTTGCCATAAAAATAGTTTTCTGATCCCATCCTCGTAAGTGCCTCAAACAACATATCGAGCGCTGCCTGCACGCAGTCTTCGACACCTCTGGCACCCGCTACCACCCCTTTCTCATGGGTAAGAAAACCCTTGCCAAGAGGAAAGAAAACCTTGCAAAATCCCTCGCAAATTGGAAGGAAAAACCTTTGCAAAAACCCTCGCAAATTGGAAGGAAAAACCTTACAAAAACCCTCGCTCTCGTCACCCCAAATCTGCCACCAGCCCTCTCCGCCACTGCTGCCCCCGTCGTGCATACCCTAGCCCTCACACATGCACACAACAGCCTGCACACACACGCACAGTAGCACAAAACAGCAAAACAACAACATAAACTGCACACAGCAGGCTGGCCAGGCGCGCCTCCCGGCGCCACCTGCGCGCCTCTTAGCGCCCCCGACGCACTCGCAGACTTCTCCCGGCACGCACACAACCCCTTCCCAGCGCACCAGACCTCTCCCGACGCGCACGAACCGTAATGCTGATGAAGCATTACTAGTTTTTGGTAAACATTTCCCATTAATGATGTTTATGGAGGCTTTGCTAAAACAGAAATCAAAAGCTAAATTTTGTTTTCCTTCATCTTTTTCTTTAGTTTTCGCCTACATCCATTAGCTTCCTCTGTATTCTATGGAAATAGGTATCTATAATATTGATTTGATCATCTGCAGTTTAACTGACAACCTTTCATACCTTCATTACATTGAAATCATTCTTGAGATATACTGAGAATCAGTCCAAGTGTTTGTTGTGGTTGTTTCTTTGATATTCTTTGTGTAATATATTTTCAAAGGGGCAGGCTATTAACACCCCCTTATTTTCTGAATACACCCCCTTCAACTAATTATAATTTATACCCCTTAATATCTTTTTATTTAAAATTTTAGTTAATACACCCTCCTCAATTCCTATTATACCCCTCCCTATCCCTAACGGTAACCGACGGTGGCTGTATCGCGTGGGCAAGAGGAGCAGCAACAGAGAACATGGTTGGTTCGGTGACGACAAAAAAGCACGACAGCAAAAAGCACAGCGGCGGCGGTGACACGTGGCGGTTGTGCAGAATGGAGCGGATAAGAAGTGAGATTGGCAACTCGGTGTTCAAACGTGGATGGCAAGTGGGAGTGAACAAGAAACAGCGCAACGGCGGCAGCACGTGGTGGCGAGGAGAAGGGAAGAAGAAATAAGAATTTTATACATGGTGGTGGTGGTGGTTTTGCAAAAGAAAGGAGAAGAAATTAACTCAATAAACTGTGAAAGGAAGAATGAGAAGGAATTAACCCACTCCTTTAATAGTTAATACACCACAAACTGCGAAATAAAGGAGGAGAAGGAATTTGATGTCGGTGGTGGTTGTGCTACAGGAATTGGAAAATGAATTTAATACAAAGGGTTATAATAGACAATTTAAAAAATATATTAAATAAAAATAATTTTCTAAAATAATTTAAAGGGGTGCATTTAGAAGAGGGGTGTATTCAGAAAATAAAGGGGTGTTATTAGCCTGTCCCATTTTCAAATCCTATCTATTTTTACTTTTGGCCTCACTATAACAATGAACGATATATGAAAATCCTCACTATTTTGAATTTTAAACTTTGTGTGGTTCAAATTCAATTGTTATTTCAATACAATCTTTAATATTTTGTATTTTCATTAGTTTGATGATGAATTTATGTTGCAACTTGAAAGCTATTTTTTTTGTGGTTTAAGTATAAAAATGTTCGCATTTCAGATGCAATAAAGTATACAAATGTTCCCAAGTTTTTATTTTTACTTTTTTACTAGTGTATAATTTACTCATATTTAACTTGTTGACCAATATTCCTATAAAATCTAGTTGATCGATAAAATTTTACAAGAGAAATAGCTTTTGACACAACAAAGATTATGTTTAAAATTAGAGACAAAACACATATAAGCCCTGATTTTTCATGTTTTGTTTGTTGTTATTTTACTGTAGTATCAGTTACCATGTTAATAAAGGAGGCAGAAGTTAAACTAAAATAAAAGGTTTGAAGGGAAAACAATGTAGAAAATAGATTTAATGTTACGGATATGTGTTAATTTTGATTCAATAATAGGAAGTAATTTTAGTTTCATTAGAAGTTTTGTTACTATGTTAATTATTAGGAAGTAATTCTAGTTTTTTAGAATTCTTATTGTTTTAGGATTCTAGGTATATACTTAGTACATATAGGAATTTCTTTTATTATTTTAGATCATTGGATTATTTTATGAGTTGAAAATTAAGGTTTGCCCTAAAATTCTTGTAAAACCATTTTATGAATTTAATAGGTGGGTCAACCCACAATCCATTCACATATGAATTTGTATTGTGAAAATGGATTTTGTTTTAATGGCATTTTATTGTATTCTCCAATATTCTAAAGAATCAATGGATTGTGATTTTAAGCTCCATTTATACATAGTTATTTTCAATCCAAAATTTAAAATGAATGAATTTCAAAATCAATTAAGTTGGAATGGATTTGAAATTCATCATATTACTAAAATATAAAAGCTTGTGCGAGACGGTGAATTTGTTTTTCACAGATAGTTTATGTGAGATGGATGTTTTTTACTCACAAATTAAACTAAATTCCACAAATTTGTTTGTGAATTGTGGAATGTGAATTGACACATCTCACATAAGATATACATGATATGATTTCACATAAGACTATCTCACATAAGATATACATGATATGATTTCACATAAGACTCACTCTTATCGAAAAAGTTGATTCAAAATAAAAATGTTGCATTCCAAATTCACTCATATTCAAACTTATACATTTGTTGTTAGGAATTTAAAATCTTTGGTCAAAATAGAGCTAAAGACTCGTACTTAAGGTAATGATAGTTGAGTGATGCACCAAAATACTAGGCTATGAACGTGAACTCTACAATCTGTTGAAGAAAAGCACCCCCCCCCCCAAAAAAATGTATGCAAATTTCATTTTTATTTGGATTGATATTAAAATATAACCTAAATTATGCCTCTTTTTTTTTGCTAATTTTTAAATTGAACTTTTTTTTCTTTCCAATTACATCCTAATATTTATGATTTTTTCAAAAACTCCACATTTCAAACTAAAATAAAAGTTATTTCAATTTCAATTTGAGCAAATATCATGAATTTAGTGGTACATTTGAAAAAAAAAAAAGGTTGTAATTTGTAAAAATATCATAGTTAATGTTAGTTTTCGATATCCATTTTTTATTTATCTTTTGAGTATGTAGAGTAGCAACATGAGTATATAATTTGGGTGAAGTTCCTGAGAACATTACTCTCATTATCTGAAAACACCTAAAGTATGACAATTTTTCAATTTGCAACTTAAATTTTTTTAATGACATTTATTTTTATAGAAAATTTGTTGGAAAAAAAGTTATGTTATACTTTGAAAATTTTCTGAACTTCATATTACATAAAAAAGCAAGGTTTAAATTGCAAATAATAAATCGATTATATTTCAAATTGATTTTTGCATTTGACCTAAATTATAGAAGTAGCTTAGGCTATATTTGGATTTCCTACAATTAAATGGATTTTGAATGTCATTGTTTTTTTAACTTATAAAATCGAATTTTTCAATCTAATAAAATCATAGAACCTACACTCGCCAACACATATTTTTATAGTTTTCAATAAAAATTAATTCATTCCACATCTCCCCATACATCTTAAAAAATAATATAATATTACATCTTTATCCACTATTTATTGGGTTTTTAAATTCCAACATTTCAAATACAGTACATCCTCTAATCACTTAAGCTAAAGCCATGTTGCGTTCCTTTTTCTTTTTTAGGTATTTTACAAATTCGGTCGATTAAATTCGCTAAAGAGGGGTATTAATGTCATTCCCTGCTCCGAAATCCTACTTATACGTATCACGCACAAGGACTGAAATATCGCGATATTTCGGCGATTTATCGTCGAAATATGTTAAAAATGAATCACCGATTTTAAAAACACCATACGTAAATTTTCGTCAAAATATCGTGGATATATCGGTAAAATATCGTTATCCGTAAGGCTGTGTTCATTTTTTGCACCATATCGCGGATATATCCGGAAATATCGCGGATATATCTGTAATTTATCCTTTTCGGTGGAATTTTTGAATTTTTTTTTTTAAATACTATATTGGACTAGGATATGAAGAATCCAAAATTGGCCAAGTCTAATGAAGTTATAGGATATACATATATTTTTGTCCCCCATTATGTATTTTATCTTCTTTGTTGTAAATTATAAATAAATGATAGATCACTTCTATGAGTTCATATATTTGGATCCAAGGTTTGTTAGTTATACAAATTTTCAATTCTCCTTCAAATTTGGCCTAAACATATTTTTTTATTTGAAATTTAAGTTCAATATATGTATTAATATTAGTTATAAATTATAAATTGAGTTATTTATCCCCTCTCTTTAATTGAGTTATTTATCCCTCTCTTTAATTTTTATATATCTATATTTTTATCTATGAGTGGAGTAAACAATTACTTTATATAAATTTAATTAATTTATTTACAATAAATTAGTACACTAGTATTTATGTTCCTCTCATAATTTAATTAAGTTTAATTAAAGTATTTACAATAAATTAGTACACTGGTATTTAGGTTTTTCTCGTAATTTAATTAAGTTTAGTTTTTTTTTTTTGAAATTTAATAAATGGATTATGATGTATATAATATTAATGTATCTTTATATTTATTGTAAATTTATCATTTTATTTGTAGTTTCAAGTTCAATATATGTATTAATGTTACTTATAATATTATAATATTATGTAAAGTACTAGATATATTTTTCAATTTTTTTTACAAATTTTTCAAAATTTTTGTGTAAAAAACCAATATTTCCACCAAAATCGATATATCCGTCGATCAAGGTATCGATATTTCTACCGATACGGATATTTTAGTCCTTATGCATTTACAGCTATATCAACACAATTTGTATTTATAGTGAGGGAAAGTGTGTTTTTCTCAATTAGTGATTAGATCGGAAAACCCTAACGTCGGATGAGGTTCTTCAAGCAGCTTGGAATGACGGCGGCGGTGCGATCTGCGTCGGGATCAGTGAATGCGAAGTGGATGCCCGGTTTGTTGCCCTCCATCCCTACTGGATTTGGATCAGGATCTGGAGGTGTGTATATTTGTTTATCAAAATGAATGTTTTGGTTTTCATTTTTAGTTGTAATTTTGAAAAATGAAATAATGAGTGAAAATGATATGGGACAGTGGTACGAATAGGAGGATATCACACATTGGCAGAGTTACGAAGATACTTTATACCGTACTATGAGGTGAAGAAGGTGTTGGAAGCGAATGTGAAAGGAGGTGTGGTTCACGAGTGCAGCTATCACCCCCTAAGGATGTTTCGAGATCCCCAAGATCGATGGAGGAAGAGGAAGAGGAAGAGGTGGAAAAATTATATATGGAGCTGAAAAGGAAATATTACATACATCCTGTTACTGTAACAGCTATTGAGGCATTTATGCTTCCTGCACCTCATAAATTACTTTTCAAGGTGACTAGGGAGAATTTTATGAGACGGAACAAGAAAGGTGCGGTTCTTCATGAATACGAGTTTTCGTGGCGTGAGGGCGTCAAACTCACACCTATTCTCAATCTTAGTGGAAGGGCCTGGCTTGACGTAAAATATGACCTATTCCTTCTCACCTTCAAACTAACTCCTATTTATCATGAATGAATGAATAAAATATAATCTTCTTCTTCTTCTCCTCTTCACCATACCCTTACATACAAAAGGTGTGGGAGGAAGGAGTAATCCGATTGTTTAGTTTTATCAGTTCTATTCTATTTTGTTTATGCTTGGACTAGTTGGCCCATGGGTTTACGAGAACTATTTTTACTACTTTGTTGCATGAATTATGCAGTTTCATGATTATTGGATTGGGATTGTGTTCTGTTTGTGGTTTCTTGTGTGTTTTTCTGTGTGAATTAAGCGTGAGAGTAGTTGGTCATGTAACTTCTACATGCAAAGATAATGTATTTAGAGACCAAGAACACAACATCCAACAATAGGCACTATTTTTTGGAATCGTGTAATATAATTATATAACTTATATATCACAAGTGCCTAGTTTATTTTAGAAGGAAGGGTAAAACCGTAAAATACAACAACCTGGCCGTTAATTTTATTTGCCTCATTTTCAACGTTCTTTGTTTTCACTTTCAAGAATATGAAGCCAAGGCCGCAATTTCTATCTTCTTTCCTCAAGCAACAGTAAGATAGACGATGCCATTCAACTTTTCCGTGAGCTTTTTGATGAGTTACAAATTGTTGGGCTAAAACCATGTTTTTACACTTACTGTAACTTGTTGAATGGACTGTGTGAGAATGGGCATGTTGAACAAGCATTCTTGTTGTTGGGTGCATTGGAGCACAAAGGAGAACATCTTCATATAACTTACTTCAACATTGTCATGGATGGATTCTGCAAAGGTGAAAAACTTGAGATGGCTAAAGCTATATTTGATGAGCTCCCTTCCAAAGGATTGGAAGCTAATGTAGTAACCTACAACAACACCTTGATCGATGGATGTTGCCAAAATGGGCAAATGGAGGAAGCTAAACATCTTTTATCGAAGATGAAACAAGATAATCTGCTTCCAAATGCAGTCACCTACAATGTTATAGTCCAAGGATTTCTGAGGAGTGGCCGATATAACGACGCAGCAACGCTATTTGAGGAAATGAACGCTAGAGGATTCATCCCACAGGCGACCACACTTGAGTTGATGCTTGAGTTAATGGCGACAAAGGAACAAAATCCTATCATCTTTAAAATGTTTTAGTTGTTAGCTCCAAATGCTTTGAAGCATAAATGATGTTGTGAGGATTTTGCTTTGTTAATATTTTAAGAAGAGTATATAAATACAGATCATTGGCTATGTTATCATCCTAATTAATTTGGCAACATGTATATATCCAACGCCATTTCAAAGGATGCTTGAGAACAATTAATTGATCTACCACTACAGTATTGAATACTTTAGATAATTTTTCCATACTTGGAAACATGTCTGGAATATATTGTATATAAACTATGAAAAATCTGAGTAATTTTCCTAGAGCACAAACAAAAATTGCTTAATTACAACTGCCATTAGGCATTCACGAAAAGAAAAAAAAAAAAAAACAATTCTCTAATAAATTCAATGCTCCAACAATCTGTACAAGTTATGATCAAAACATCTGCAACTCTGAGAGATCATCCATAGGAATCTCAAGGCCAATAGCATCATGGTCTGTTAATCCATCCACTTCAAAATTGAACCAAGAATTGAGATCCTGGGGAGCACCGGTTTCAGAATCAACGGCCAGCTCGTCTATTCCGTCTATCTCGTTGAGAGGCAAAGTCGAAAATTCGGTGGATACTTTCACATCTTTTGATGACAAAACAGGAGGAACATTACCAGAAGACAAAAATCGAGCATCTTTTCTCCGATCCACTGCTTCATCAGAACCACTAACCGAGGGATGTGAAGAATCTGGTGTATCGAATTTATTGACTCCTGACATAGAAAGCTGAGCTGTTCTCTGCTTGGGTTTCGATTTGGTTTTACGCTCGCCTTTGGAGCCACCCATAGGCAAACGTCCAGCCTTACCATTTTTAGTTGATGGATCCCTATCACGTTCACTTCTCTTTCCCTTTGCACCCCCCATGGCGCCTAGGCCCGATGAGGCTCTGAAAACAGCACCACCTACGTCATCGAGCAATAATTCCTTTTTCTTTCCTCTATTTGATGATGGCCCGTTTTTAGCAATAGCAAGATCTGATTGACGATTTGAAGCCCCAAATGCATTCGCTACAGTCCCAGCTGCAGAATTATTAAAGAAGCATGTTATAAGAAATGTTGAAAACGAATACCAGAAAATCTTGTTAGCATTTCAAACAGTATTCCTAGCAATCATAAAACTGTTGGCACTTGAATGATATCATGTAACAGCTACCTATGGCTGTGGCTGCATTTTACAAGATTCGAGTGACTTACCGTTGGTAGCTGTCAGGTTAACACCAGAAAGCAACTCTGTTTGAGCAAACTGAGGAGGCGAAGCATAAACAATCTCCCGAAGTGCAGGCTCGGAAAAACAGCTCACTCCCGAATCTTTGAATTTAGAGCATCTAGCAAGTGTCCTCTTGCAAAAAGCCAAAGCAACTTGTTTCGACACCTTAGCAATTCCATGTTTAGAAGCATAGCTTCCTTTAGTTGCCTGTTAATCATTCAAGAAAGAGGTTCCACTATTAATATTAAAAGGTAGATCTGAAATTAGTTTAAGAGAATAGACAACGGTATGGAGACTAATTAATACTATTGAAAACAAAACTTTAAAGTACATCATGAGAATTCAAGTTACTTATGATTTAAACAACTGCCCAAAAGATACATGCTGGATAAAATTTCATCATGGACCAGACCTAGCCAGTTGTCAACAACCGAAACAACGACAACGATACGTCATAACTAAGTAACATACACAGGGGCAGAGATGTAGATGGAGGCAAGAGCGCTTGTATTGGACCATGAAACAATTAAATATTACAAAGTTGTAGCTTAGGGTGTGTATTAAAATTAAATAAACATAACATAGTATTGGACTTTAATTGGCATAAACTCATCTTTGCAAACCAAAGAATATTATTGAGACAGTTAAAATGACAAGCCCAAATGAAACTCAATCTAAATGTGAGATAAGATACCAAAAGCACTGTGTTTGTTTTCAGCCCATTCACAATCCAATCATGAATTTCCACAAACAAAAATGATTGAGCACATTAGCTTTTTTATGTCACTAATGTTTCTCAGACTTGATTAGTAGCATTAAGTAACTTGATTTAGAAGATCATTTATAAACGTCAAATATGTCATAAGTTTACAGAAAAAGCCAACTAATAATAGTTACCAAGAAAAACAAAGAATTCCAAGGTACTGAAGCTCATTAGAATAATCAAAGTATTTAATACTAACCAAGAGTTTCTTGTAAGCCAACTCAACAAGTTTGTCCATTGCAACTTGCTCAGGGTCCCTAAGGAACAAAAAAAATTAGAGTGTATATCAATGACTTGATATTAACAATATTGTTTTGCTCACAGAAAATCGAATGATCATGGAAAAAGTCCAAGTATTAGGTAAATAACCTTTCAATGTCATTTCCTTCTTCAACAGCCTTCAGTATTTTATCCAAGCATGTCTTCTTCTTCCCAATCTAAAGTTTTGAGCATAAGACAAAAAAAAAAAAAAATTGCAGTGAGAAATATATGACAACTGCATATTATTGCACAAAACATGCAAGCAAGTGCAGGGCAGGGAGCAGGAGTAAGTAATAAGGTCTCCACACATAAATCAAAAGAAAAGAAGGAAAAAGAAGAAATAATCAGATGGCATGATGAAAGATGACCTGTTCATGAAGCCCCCTCTCTAGCTGAGAAATTTCTTGGTCGACTGACACCTCTTCTTTGTCATCCAACGCAGGCTGTATTAAGGCAATCAATAAAAAAACAAGAATAAGATAAGAAAAAAATTAATAAATAAATAATTGAAAATAATATATCTGTACAGAAGATGTTGCATTTTAACCTCAAGAAAGCCATTAAGAAAATAATTAATTTAGTTGTGTACGGACGGATAGAACTGGAACACATGAATATTGTTCATTTTATAGGACAACTCTACATAATCTGAAACTTACCACGGCTTCCAAGAACAGGCCAATGCTCTGCAGTTCTGCAACAAGCTTTTCTTCAATGCGCATCTGCTCATATTGAAAATCAAAGGAAGAAATGCCACTATCTTTTGCTGGAAGACTTTGTGCAACATGATCACATCTGGAAAGTCTAGCCAACATTTCAACCTCTGAGTGCATATAACCTTCTCTTTGCATTAGCTCACCGTTACACATATGATCTAGGGCAGCAGGACTCCTATCAATGTCCATATTCCCATTACAAGGAAAAATCTTAGGTGCGTTACCATTTCTCCTAGTTTGAACACCAAATACTGGTTCGCAGAAGCCTAGGTTGTCCACAAGTTTACTTTCAGTGCCAGAAACGAAGCAAGAATCATTAACTGAACTCCTCGATCTCCCAAACCCAGTTTCTTCAGATTCTTCAATTTCATCTTCTATAATGAGGGCTGATAGTACCCTCTGATAAAGTGGAGTTATTCTGTCAAATCTTTTCTCTACATCTGAAAACCCATGTAGAGAAGAATTCTGAAGTTGCTCTACAAAATCCATCATATCCGAAGAATTATTCATTGATTTATTTCTTGGGAAAGCTGTCTTTTCTTCATGGCAATAATCATCCTGATAAATGAATGTTTAAACATAAGATACACAGAAACTATAAAAAGACTAATTGTAACTAAAAGTGCTCTCAAAGATTCAACTCAAAGTGTTGTTAAACAAAATCAAAATAAGTTCTCGACCAAAGAGAAGTACTGAAGAAGAAGTCTATGGGCAAGATAAGAAGAGAGATCTAAACAACAAACCAATTTAACTTGATCATTAATTCCACTGCTCCGGTTCTGAGACAAACTTGTACACGACTCTTCAGCTAATTTCAGCTGATTCAAAATTTAGAAAAATAATATTAAAATCAATTGGCCACAAAAATTGAAAAATCTATCCACCCACTAAAATAATCACCTGTTGTAATAAATATGATTTTTCATCTGGGCTACATGAAGTAAACAAGGGCTCGACTGTCTTCCAGAATGCGCTTGAACATGCATTAACTGCAGCAGGTAAATAGAACAGTGAATTATTGTCAGAAAATATTAGGGAAAAGCAAACCAAAAGATTTAATTACAGATGCTTACAACTAGAACTGCAAGCAAGATTAGCTGCATTCAAGAGATCTTCACGATCATCATCCGATTCCCCTGAAAAGGAATAACACATCAGTGAGTTTCAATCACTACAAGTCACAAAGCATAAATCGAAGTTTCTTGTTACTTTTTTCACTATGAATATCGTAGTTCATTCTGGATGTGGCTAATAGAGCTGGTTACTCATTTATTATACATAAGCTCAATTGAGTGACAAACCTCTCTCTCAAAAATGTAATGACTCATATCACCTTGGTGACAAGGAAAGAAAAGCCCAAAAAAAGAAAAAAAAAATTACAAAAAGGAAAGAAGAAATGAGAAAAGAAGAGGAAGATTTATCTTACTCTAGGCTCAACACAATCCAAAAAATCAACATAATCGGGAAAAATTCATGTCCCTAATGACGATAGGTTAAAGATAAATGTGCCCATAAAGTGGCAGATTAATGGTCATCCATCATAATTTACAGCATGCTAAAATTTCATTAACTACAGATCCAAATAGTACCGTTAAAACCAAGTCCTCTAATCTTGCATTCACATTGCAAGCATGCAAGACCAAGAAAAGGGGAGAAAAAACAATTATTTTCAAAAAAAACCTTGATTTTCAAAGATTATGTAAAGGTTTACCACTACAATCAGGAGAACCTCCATTTGCCACATGGCCAAGACGAGAAAAGCCTTTGCGATCAGATAGCTTCTTCAAAGGGCGGCCAGACTTGCTGTAACAATGTAACAAGACCTAATGAGCAAGAAGCAAAAACTAAAAACAAAGTAGTAAAATTCAGTTTCATCTGCAAAAAAAATCATCAAATACCTTCCAGTCTTGTCAGAACCAGACCTTGGATTACGGATAGGCTTGGTCGGCCCAACATTATCCAAATTTTCTCTCGTTGGTGAAACACTAGCCCTAGAAAATGATGAAACCCTTCCACTGCGTCCTTGCCTTCTCACACCATCACCATTATCTTCTTTGGACAGAATTTTATTCTTTTTCATAGGAATTGTGGATGGCCCAACACTCTGACCAGCATTTGCAGTTCTTTCTTCCAGATCCCTGCTTCCCGCACCTTTATCATTCACTCTGTTTTCACCAGCACCAGATTCTTCGCTTTCAGATAATCTCGCTGGAGATGGAACATTTTCAGATCTTACTTTATAATTTTGGTATCCATTGGTTGCACTCTTGGAGAGAAGAGGGGCATTGATCCCAGTAATGTTTATCCGTGGACCAAAATCTGAAGCGGAACATCCTTCAGATTGCATCTGTAAGTCATCATTGTTTGATACTGGAATAAGATTTGTCCTCCTTGTTCGTGAGATCTTCTGTGGCCTCTGACCAACCCATTGAGTTATTGGGGGAGAGGATGATCCTGAAGGCATGGAACGCTTGCGATTGTTAGCGCCACCAACTGAAGGGGTTTTATTTACAACTTGAGCCTGCTCCCAGCTCTCCGAGGTTCCAGACAGACGAGGAACATTAGCAGCTGAATTAGCTGCAGCCATTGAGCCACTACGTGGTGCCCTTGCTGCCTTCCCTTTTAAAATTGGACTAGAGCACACACCATGGCTGTCCTCGCGATTATTCAACCTAAAAACAGTGCAACAAAGCATCATGACCATAAAATTACAGTTCAGGTAAAAATTAATAAACATATAAAACCTGCTACAGACCAATGATAGCAAAAGAGTGACAGGGTAAAGATACTAAGATAGGACAAAGCAAAATAGGTAATTTAGCAACTTCTAGGATTGTGGATGATAGATACATACTTAACATTTACTTTTCCTAAGGGTCGCTCCTTAATTGGGCCACCAGAGAGATCCCGTGACAGCATAGACTTATCTTGTTCGTTTTTGAAGGTTATGCGGGGAGTAGAACCAGCAGGAGATGGCATAGGATCTAGCTTGTTACTGCCACCAGACACTCCTGATCTGTCAAAATAACATTTCCAGAGTGAAAACTTTATGATATTACTACCAAATAAGGAAACCAATAGAAATTTTTGGAAATGAAGCAAAATTTTAGACTCAGGGTAGCAGTTTCCCTTTCACCAGAAAAAACCAAGATAATTCAACAAATCATACAAAAACCTCTTTAGTCAACTTAAGTTACTTAACACAAACCCAAACAACAAAACTAGAAAGTACAGTAGATATAAAAAATAAAAAATAAAAAGAGCTTCCATCACCGAGACCCTAAAAAATTAGGTGAAATACACGAAGTGAAGAACAAAACAGCTTGTTTCAAAAGATAAAGAATAAACCCAAAATATAGAATCATTTCCAATAAAATAGCCCAAATAATATCAATTCCATGCATTCCAAACTCACAAAACAACTTAAATAATCTC
The DNA here is from genome assembly GCA_954870855.1 of Scutellaria minor. Lineage (NCBI taxonomy): Eukaryota > Viridiplantae > Streptophyta > Magnoliopsida > Lamiales > Lamiaceae > Scutellaria > Scutellaria minor. The sequence goes on along the minus strand of OX940728.1, from coordinate 2,267,214 downwards.
CAATGCAGGTTCTTCTTATGAAAGTTAGGTTAAAAGGCACAAACAGCCAACTCTTAAAACTAACACTTGAAATGTAATGTAAGCCATCAACTAAAGCTGGTTTAAACTTGGATTGTCAACCTTAGAAAACGAAATAATATGAACAGTTTCTAATCGAAGAGAGTAACTAGTAAGTAATTGCTTTGATATCTATACATTAAAAAAGCCTATTTCTTCTATTCAAAGATTTCAAGCTGTCACCAGATATAAAATTCTAAACCCCAAACAGGATCCCTGCAAGCTTGTTAATCAATATCAAGGCACTCTCCAGACAAAAAAAAATTGTGGAAATTAAGTACATTGTTTGAAAGATGAGCAGGTGCACAACACACAACAAAAGTTCTTAAAAAAGTATTCTTGTTTTCAAGGAACAATGCCCAATGAAATTTATGGCAACCAAGGACAGCAATGAAGGATCATTTGCGAAAAGCACAATTTCGACTGATGAATAAGAGTGTGCTTTCAATAGCTTGCTTAGAACAAAATGCTCTTACCCCAACATTGATAAATTATGTTAAGAATGAAAACACAGCTCCAGCAGACTAAAAATCAAAACAATAACTCAACAATAATTAAATAGAAGAATTAATCTATATAAAACTAAGCATTAAATAATTGTTCAACAAGTTTACATCAAAGCTATAAATTATCGAGTACATAGACGAACATAGCTTCCTACAGTAAAAATTTCATCCAACTCTAGTGAATTTCAGTCAATAACTGTGGAATTCATTTATTAAAGAAATAGCCAGGATACACTGTCACACAAAGTGAATAATTTTTCAAAGTTGATGAAAGTACATGAATTAAACCTAACCAGAATGACAGAATATTGTTTGATTGCAAATGACAGAATATTATACCTAAGTGATTGGGGTATAACATACAAAAAAACACTATCGGTTACAACTTAATAAGCAACTTGAAGTTCTGCTTGGCACTTGAAACCTATCAATTAAAGTGTGATTAAGCTACAGGATTCAACTAAAACAAACCAACTTCAAACCATATCTACCATCGCATAGATTGAAGCTCAGTTTGACTGATTCAAGTGCAACCATCCTCAGGCTGGCACAAATTAAGCTCATTGCTTGATTTATCCAGACTCCATCAAATAACCAAACTTGAGTGCACTTATTTAAATAACATGAAGTGCTCATCTATAGGATGTTAGATGAGCAGAGCAGTTAATATCAAGACACTTTCCCATGGACTTCAGACGGTTTCCAAGAGGTCCACACAGTGGTTCTTCAAAAAGTCAAAAGGAAATGAAGGAATGCAATCCATACGTATACCACATTCCATAATATCTTAATGATGAAATACACTTAACAGTACCATGATGAAAGGAGAAAGGTTAAAAACAAACAAACAACAACATTGGTTTCTTCGATGAACTTACTGACCTGAAACCATGTGTGGAATCGTTGGACAGCAGACTAGGTTCAATAGTAAGCTTATGATGCATGTTTCGTTTCAGTTCACCATCATTGTCAACAGATCTTGAAACGACAGAACCAACAGAGCGTTTCCTTTTCATTTTCCTGTCCCAGCTTTCTCCACCAGCAGGTAACCTCCTTATTTTTTCCTCAACCATATCAGAATCTGCATTATTATCCCTAAGAATGTCTCTTTCTTTTGTCACCATCATAGGCTGCCGCATCACCCCGTTATTCCTGCATTCTGCCTGAAAGTGGGGGGAAGTGAGAAGTGAATTATTAAAAAATAATAAATACCACATGAAAAAACATAACCCTACACTACTAGAGTTAATGGTAAATCTGAAATAACAGAAAATTATAGATATAAATCCAAGAATATGAAGTAGATACTCATTCTTTTTTACAGTTATAAGTAAGTACGAGTTCATCAAATGCATAATATTATAACATATTTATTGGATTTCTCAAATGGAAGTGACATTGACATGCAATACAACACTTCAATGCAGAGTTGGCAGTCTTTTCTTTGTCAAGATGAACAGATATTGTCGGTGCAAAGAACACAATAAAAGATGTTAGACTAAGAAGCATTTGCAACTAGCATTTTATTTTCTGAATAAGAAATAAGGTTTTAAAAGTAAGCAATGCGACAGTTGTAATAAATAAGTTCTATTTGTTACACATAGAAATGCAATGCGACATATGGAATAAATATGTTCTATTGTTACAGACCCGAATTTCTGTCGTTGAGGTACGTGATCGCTTATTAAGACCAACATTCTTAGGCCTGTCATCTAACTTCTGACTTCCTAGTTCTGCAGAGTTTCGATGTATCTGAGATCCAATCTTCAAGGTTGAGCCACTAGATCGTTCATTTGTCAACAGCTCATTCCGCTGCTGCTGTGGCTTCTTCAAGGGCATGGCGTCAACATATTTGTTTAACTTAGTCAAATTCTCATCCAATTTTTTAGCTCTACCACTAGTCAAATAAAACAATGTTGTTTCAGAATATACAGAAAAAGATGACAAAAGGACAAAAAAATGGAAAGTAAGTGAACTTCAAGATAGTTACATTTAAGGAATTCTCAGCACAATTGTTGATAAGTTACTATATAACAATGATAGTGGAATACATAAAATAAAATAATTATTTATTTAGAAGATGTTCAGTTCATTTTGATCTTCACCAGATTACAGCATCAGCAACATTTGCAAACAGAAACAGCAATAATAAGGTAACGTACCTGGCTTTGACACAAGTATCTGCAAAACTTGATCTCAATCGTTTTAGCTCCTCCACAGCTGCTGGAGGTGAATTCTTCAGATGACCAACACTTAACGAATTTTCTTCTGAATTACTCCCAACAGAAAAACCTAGAACCCTCCTTAAGTCACCAGACCGAGCGTACTTCGGATCACCCATCACAATTGGCTCCAAGGTTAGGCATTGGGATAATGTAGAGACATCTCCTGATGAAGTAGCATTACTCCTAGAATTTACCTTCGCAGAACCAACATTCCTAGTTTCTGAACCCTCTCTGAAACTTGAAGCCCGACCCAATGAGGGAGCAGAGTATCCCCTCTGGCCACTCTGGTAGTTCCCAGCAAAATTTGAGTCGGGACTGCCTGGCATCAACTCAAATCTTGCGTTTCCATCCATTACTACAATTAAATATACATTTTGTACAGTTCTTTCTCTTCAAAAAAATTGTCAGCACCCCTAGCAGCAACAAACTGAAAATTACCTAATAAAAACAAGTCATTAAAAAGCATCGGCAAACACCAAATGATATCACAACATTGACCAAGATAACTATAAGCACTTTGATAGGTGATGTCAATAAAAGACTTGAAAAAGGACACAAATGTATAAATACACAACTTCCACCTGAAACACTTTACAACTGACAGAATTCGGCTAAAAACAAGATTCTAAACACTTGTATGATAGAAAACTTTATGACTATGAATATTGCAACTTCTAAATTATGTACCACTCAAAAGTGTTCTCAGACTCCACAAGCAAGCCTGATATTCACAGATAATAAACTTTATTATTCAAAATCCGCAAATTCAATTCATAGAAATGAAACACTATCCGGAAATTCTTCTTTATTAGTTTAAAACAAAGTTCTTTTTTTTTTTTTAATCATGTTCAAAACAAAGTTAAAGCATACAGTTGATCATAAACCCAATAAAAAATCATCATGAAAACACAAAAATAGACATAAACATTACGTCAGAAAATATTACAAACCACAAATTCCTCCAAATTCCACGCAACATTCGAAAACAAAATTAACTATGAATTATCCAAATTAAGCAAATAAAAGTCGCATTGAAGACCAAACCAACATATTACCAGCATGCTCAAACACTTCAACGCTCAATTCAAACACCAAAAACCCTAATTGAGCAAAGCCCAAAATTAGGGTTTGTAAAAAACACCCCAATTTACCAAAATTCAACTAATTGCACAACTTCAAGCACAATTCAATCGCGCAAGTCACCATAGAATACAACGAGCTTACCTGCATTCAACGATCAAGCAGGATCCAAGAGGGATACCGCCAGCACGGAAGGAGAAAAGGTAGAGAGAAAAAGTGAAGCACTCAAGAGAGAGAGGGACCGCGACCGTAAAAAATCCGTGTGCTCGTATATTAGTTTTCAGTAATTTAACATCCACGTTTTCCAATTCACTTGAATATTCACCTTTGCTAGCTGGATTTTGGGGTAAATTTATGAAAGGGTTTCTTGCCCTAAATTTTAGGGTCAATTTTTATCGTTTTATTTATTTATTTTTTATTGCCCCTTTATGAGAAAGGGGGAATTGAGGGATAAGAAGTGAATTTAATTATTTAATTTTGGGTTTTATTCTTCGGACAATTATTTTGGGGCTTTGAAGAGAAAAAAAAAATTATTAGATAAATGTAAAAGAATAATGAATTTTGACTGTGGTTGACTTTTTGTGAATTTATTCATATAGGGAATAAGATGGTCAATTTCTTGTTAGAAAAAGACGAAAATTTGTATTCCAATTCAGGAATGCAGATAGTGATTTTTTTGCTTTCTATTTTAGCTGACATAATGAGTTAACTATAGATGTTAAACATGTTGTGGCCGACGGACTAATTCATTTAAATCGAAAAATATAAAGTTAGGGTCGAATATATGTAATTCATTTAAATTTACTCGTTTAATTTCAAGTTCGTTAGGGCCAACCCGATGATTAATCAGTTAGTTCGCTATCCCGTATTTTTTAAATTTTTTAAATTAGACTGTTTTTTTAGTATTAAGTGTATAAAATATAATTCAAACTTTCAATTATATGTTTTGTCTTCAAATTTTATTTTAAGAATTAAATATATGAAATAAATTAAATAATAGTATAGTATTTATAAACTATATGAATCAATCACTTAACTGATAAATGCTTACAAATAACAAATGTATTTTTATTGTAATACAATTTATCGTAACTTTCTAACGGTTTCATCCATAAATTGAAACAAGTATAAATTCTCAATGTCAATCTTATTTTAATGATGTTTATTTTTTAAATCATCTAAAATTAAATTAACGGTGTTATATGATTATTTTAAAAATGTTGAGAGTTAAATGTTCAAATATTTTGATTTATGTAATTGCACTAAAATTATAAATTATAAAAAATTCTATTATGGATCATTTAATTTTATATATCAATCTTAAATGTTATGTATATTTTAATTCAAACTTTTATATTTAAAATATAAATATAATTATTTTATTAATAGCCCGATAATAACTTGTTTAGCCCGAAGCCCATTAGGATTAGGATTAGTTAGGATCATAATATTAGAGGCCCATTTATATATATATATATATATATATATATATATGAAATTTAGAGTTTGTTACTTTTTTTCCCAGTAAATTAGGGAGTCTGGCAATTTCGAAATTCAAGTTTTTAAGCCAACAATTTAGAACATTAATTTTTCAGGCTTGGCGAATTTTGTCCGATTTCACCTCGAATCGTTCAATTGGGCTAAAATTGCACGTAATCGCACTTGAGCTCATCAATTTGGAGTTTTCAAGGCACTTTCGCTGATATGGCGTTAATTTATTATATAACATTTAACAATTTCAAAATTTTGATAACAGTGTAATTTATATATATATATATATATATATATATATTCACATGAAATATATAATAATTTTAATATTTATATTTTAAAAATTAGGCATTCTGAAATTTCAAAATTACAAACGAGTATGACTAGTTAGTTCTAAAATAAACTCGATCAATTTAAATGTTTTCCCAAGCTTTTTAATAGTGACCTACAATTTTATCAGACTTTTTAGTAGTAACCTACAAAAAGCAAATTGATCGAGTTTATTTTAGAACTAGCTAACCGTAATTGTTTGTAATTTCAAAATGACAAAAATTGAATGTAGGTTACTGGAGTATTACATTTAATGATTTATATATCTCTATTTTTCTCATTTTTTTTGTTGATAGCGAACTACATTGATTTCTATAATTAATTAACATGAAAACATTTTAAAAGATGTAAGTGAATGCAGGCGGACCAACAAATATATATATATATATATATATATATATATATATATATCTATACTATATATAAAATGAAAGAAGTTGGCAAATTTTACAAATTTGTCATTTTCCCTCCCAGTCTATCAACCAATAGAAAAAAAGAAAAAAAAAACTAAATAACTTTTAAGTATCTTATAGAATAAGCTTCACATATATCTTACACAATAAACTATCTTATAATTTATATATAGGAGTAGAGATGAAACAAAAGAAACTATATTAAATGATATGATTTTATTTTAATGATATAATTAAATTTTGAAAATAATGAAATTTAAACATTGTCAAAAATTAAAAATTTTGAAAATTAGTTTATAATTTTAATATATAAATGTGGAAAATAATTTTAAAATCTAAATTTCATTTTATGAAGGGTTGTAAAATGTTTAAAAGTTTGAAATTATTATAAAAATATTAAAATAATAATAAAATCCTATAATAATAATAATAATAATAATAATAATAAAGTTGGGAGATTAAGTCTAACCATCTTAAATCAACAAATAAAATTTAAAAATTAATTCAAATATATATGTAATATTAATTGTGTAAGATATAAAAATCAATAAATTGAATAAATTTTTTTAAATAAAAATAATAAAAAATTTTGATAAAATTTATTCAAAATTATTTCAATAAATAGATATAATTAATCTAAAAATTGTTTTAAAAAACTATAATATGTTCCAAAAAAAATTGAAAAATGGTTTCAAAAAATCTAAGAAATATTGTTTTAAAATTTAAAATTAATTTGAAACCTAAATTTATAAATATAAACTAATAAATATAATGTTTTTTGAACAAATCCATCGAAAAACAATGCAGAAAATTATTTATATATTTTAAAAATAATTATAAGATATAAATGAACAAAACATATTAGTAAGTATAATTAATCACTTCTTAATTATTCAGAAATTAAATCTCACAAACACAAAATTATTTTTATAATATATTCAATTTTATTTTCATGTTTAATTGTTGAATATTGATGTTATCAATTAAAAAAAAATGGATTTTTACAAATTTTGAAATAATAAGATGTCATGAATAACCTTTTAATATAACAACTTAATTATATTATTGCAAATCATATTTATTGTCATAATACATAATAAACCGCGCATCGCGCGGGAGTACTACTAGTATATATATATATATATATATATATATATATATATATAAACATTTAATTATTGCATGAATATTCAATAACACACCTAAAGCCTTTTAGAAATAAAAATAAATCTGTAAAATAACAAATTAAATTGTCTAGTATCAGAGTATTTATGGCATTGGTCTAGGGTGACAATCTATATCATGACATAATAATTTAATCCCAAGTTATTGAGAAAAATATAAATCCACAGATTAACTCAATTTTAATACAATTTGAACGGTTTATCATAAAATATATGGTTTCATATATTTTACATATTCTTTAGTTAAACTGATTATGTTTTAATTAAATTTAAGTTAAATGAAATGAGTTTTAATTAACATGTACGTAAAACATTGTTCTTTTGACGTAAATAACAATTTTAATTTTTAGTTTTTTTAATTTTGCGTCTTCTCTAACACCACTATTTAGTCGGAAATTTGGACTCAGAATCGTAAAAGTTATAATTATAATTAGAATTGCAAGAGTGTTTTAAACTCTTGTATTATACATATTTTTAATAGAATTGGTCTCTTTGCAGGTTGTTGGTCTTTCAACTGCCATAAATTCTGCTTGTGTTGAGGCTGATTTTTATCTAAGCTTATTTTCTTCATCCTGAGTTAGCTCCATTATTTCCATGCACGGAAGTTTTCTATGATTATTTCGCAGCTATGAAATAGAGGAATTCAAGTGTTTTTGAACAACTCTTTAATTTAAGCTAGAGGCTATGGTTCTCTTCGACACAACATACATTCTTTGAGTGGATTGATGCACGAGGGCATTCTTAAAGCACTCATCTTCATGTAACAATTCAAGAGAGTGTTGTGCATGGCATAAACCACCAACCAGTTTCATGAAAATAAATGTTGATGCGGCTTTCTTTGAAGATACTAATGAAGCGGGATTTGATACGGTTATTCATCACGATGATCGATGAAAGTTTATCGCATGTTGTTCAAGTTTTATCTCGAGTAAGTTACGAGTTGAAGAGGTGAGAGGCTTTGGGCTTTCACAAGGCAATGTCTTGGATGAAGAAGTTTGTTTGGAATAAGGTTGTTATTTTAGGTGGCTGCTAAACTGATATTCGATTAAAGCAATTTCTTGCTATAAAACAAGTTCTTTTTGCTAAATCATTTCCTTACAATGTGACTTGTTTCACGTAATGCCAATGTTGTGGCGCATCGTATTGCAGGGCTGCTCGTTCTGTTACAAGCCCTAATTTTGTTGATGACCTTCTCAATATTTGTTACTCTTGTCCTATTAGTTAATTTTATATTTCTCAATCAAATTGGTCTATTGTACATAAAACTGTCAATACAGGTTGGTAGGGATGAACCACCCCACAACCCACCATTTAGCGGTGTGGGGCGGACTTTATAAGTGGCATGCTTCAAAACCCCAACTCACTAGTGGGCCGTGAATTAGGCCGGACAACTCATTAGAATTTTTATTATTTTATTTTTTCAAAGGAAAAAAAACCATTTATATGCATTTTACTAAGACATATATGTGTTCAATTACTTATAATGTACAAAAACAAGTTTTAAAAAATAGTTCTTTTATTAAAATTTATTAATTCCTATAAATAAATGACCCATATCATTTAATTTTTTAAATTATAACTTGCATTGGACAAGTGTTATAAATTAATCATCTATATTTTCAAGAAAAAATAATTAGAGGTGTGCTAACTTACTAGTCCGCATACCAATCCATCAAAAGTCCAATTACTATGAACTAAACCCACTTAGAACTATCATTTCTTTGACCTCTAATTACTCAACTTAATCCACCATTTTGGTGAAACGGAACAGATCAACCCAACCAACGTAACATGCTAAGACAATTCTATTTGCACATCAATGTCACTCTATATATAATTGTATAATTATTCGCGCAACCAATCCGCTTGAGCCCATGAAATATCTTTTATTTTCCTTTTTCTTTATCCCTTCTATAGGTACATCCTGTTTTATCTTTTCTTTTTCTGCAAACCTTTTTCCTTCCTTTTTTTCCTCTTCATCATAGTCTTCTTCCATTTTTGCAATTTTTAATCTTCATTTTAACATTGTCTTCAACATAGTTTCTCTTTTCATTTTTCTCAGCGTTTTTTTTTTAAATGACTATTCTTCTTCTTATAATCACAATCACTTCTCTACAAAAACAAAGAAGAATATCAATTACAAAAAAAAAAAAAAAAAAAAACATACTTCAAGATATTATATTATTTTACATAAAAATTATTTTATTATTTTATTAACATATATCAATTGTATCATATATATATATATATATATTGTATTTTATTGAAAATATTGAGTATCACTTGCAAAACTAAAAAATTAGATACTACATGTTTGATATAATTGAAATATAAACTATGAACATGAATATAAAAACATCCGACTATACGTAAAAACGGATCGGATCGATTTGCATAGAATTGCATATAAATTTTTGTCATCTTTTATATAATTTTAATCATAACCTAAATGTCATCTTTTATATATTTTAAACATAACCTAAATACGATCAATAATGATAGTGTCACCCCTACTTGGCTACTTTTGTCGTAAGTATACAAGTTTCAAATAAAAATTATAAACGTCCCCACCTGACGTGGCATCATCTTCCTCAGCGGGCCCCGCCAAGATGACGCCACTGTATAAACAATGCATCCTCCAATAATTTCATTTTTCTTCTGCACCTTCTTCACGCACACTGCGATTCTACTCTGCAAAAAAATGGCGATCGCGAATGCTTTCTCCACCTCCTCGTTCACTGCCATTCGCCAAAGAACACCTGAATCTTCCCTTTCCTTTTTGGGGTTTTGTCCAAATCCCATTTCCTTTTCAGTGATCACGCGATTTAATTCGTCCCAGAAAAAGTTAGTCAAAGATTTGATTTTTTCGATGATAGCTAAGTCTTTCGTTTCTGGGTTTCGAGTTTTTATTTCATTTATTTTTAAAAGTGTCGATGAACTGTTTGATTGTTTGTCTGTTTGGCGGGTATGTGAGCATGATATGCTAATTTTTTTTTTTTTTTTTTTATTTGCTAATTGTTTGGATGCTTTATGATGTTAGCTCAGTTGTGTTATTCTGGCTTCTGATGGATTTTTGTGATATGTTGGCCTCCCCTGCTGTTATGATGTTATTGATAGGTGATGATTTTCTTTAATTGTTTTGTAGGAATGTGGCGATGTGTGCCTCTGTAGATGGGGTCGACTCAGTTGCTTCAATGTCGGTGGTAAGTCGAATCTATATTTGGAATTCATTGTTTAGAGTGTGATCTTGATATTCCGTATGATATGAGTTGTGAAAATGATGGGTAGATTATTTTCAGTTTTTTTGGGATTTCATGACTGATTGATCTCTGCAGGGTATAATCCTATATAGGTTGAAAAGGTTCTTAAGTGAGTGTTTTCCATTACTCATCAAGTCCTCGATCCATCATTTATTCGTCTTCATTTCTTAAATTTAAAATATATTGTTTTGCAAAGTATGGTTTTATTTGAAATAATTGTTTAGTGTTAATAGAGCCACTGAATCTCAGTTAGTATATTAAGAGAAACATTGTGGAATCATTAATCTTTTTTATACTTTTTGAACTTTTATTTAAAGTAGTGAGCCATGTAAATGGGACTTTTGAATTTGGTGTGGGAGGATGGTATGGTTTCATCAGTTTATACAACCTCTGCATGTGATGACTGTATCGGATCTTTTTTTATTAACGAAGTCATTGTGGGACCGAAGTCGTCGTTCTTTCAGAGGTATATGTGATTTTAATTTTATATTATCAGGTATGGATGTATGTTTGGTAATCTTTTCTGTCCATGCTTAGTAAATATGACTATTGATTTATGAATTTATGAATGTACACTCTCATAGATTTCTCATCCGTTTTCTTTATATGGGAGGGAGTCAGTTGACTCTTTCTCAATTGTTAAACTGGTTGCTGAGTACTAGTTTTTGTTCTAAAAATTAATGTTTTAAAAGAGTTTGTTCTGTGATCTACGAGACCTGCTATTTTGGCAGATTGATATTCAGCAACTTCTGTTTATACCATTTTTGATGGGTCAATCTATGTGGTTTAATGGGTGTGGGACTTTTGGTAGTTTGATTTGGCTGATTTAATTGGTTCTCAATTGCTGATAAACTTGTCCACCTCCACCTACTAGGGTGAATTTTTTTACCTTATATGAATAAATAACTTTGAAGCTATTATGGTTTACCGCAGCTCGTGATTGGTAAAACCTTTTAAAATTTCCATTACAGCTTTTAAAGCTTCTGTGGTCCACAAAATATGCATATATATTTCATAGAAATACCTATCACCATCCTTTCTGATTCACCCTGCTTTTCTTGTCATTCATGTAGTCAGATGATACCTGCTAAATATTTGTCTATCCATCCCAAGATCTTAACTTGATATACTTTTCTCTTAAAGTCTGAGCAGGAGAATGATTTTGTTCCAATGCCTATCGTTCTGATAGATCAGGATTCTGACCCTGTTGCAACTATTGTGCAAGTCAGTTTTGGAGATCGCCTTGGTACCCTACTAGACACGGTAAGCAACTTTGTTCCCTTCTCTCACTTATTGAGACAATTTCTAGCATACCACAATTTATCCAAGTCTAAACTCTTTTTTCGTTTTTCTTCCCTGAGGGCATAATCAATTCACCATATAGTAAAAGAAGATTGCTTGGGTTGTTCTGGGAAGCCCTAGAAGGGCAAAGTGCTATGTTTTGTGACTGGCTAACAACATATTTAAAGTTTTTTTTGTTTTTTTTTTGTGCATTGGTATCAACTTTTGGATTATGCCCTGCTCTCTCTCTCTCTCTCTCTCTCTCTCTCTCCCCCCCCCCCCCTCCCCTACATAAATAGATTTGGTGGCTTTAATTCCTGAGTGTTTGGAATATGCCCTGTGCATGCTTTTTGGATATGATGCACATGCATATGATACATTTTGTTGTTTTCTGGTTATAGAAATATTATATCTGAGTCTGACTGAGATTACTTTATCAAGCAATGTTTGTTTGCTGCTGCAGATGAAGGCACTTAAAGACTTAGGCTTGGATGTTATGAAGGGAACTGTTACTACTGAGAACTCTGTCACACAAACAAAAATTTTCATCACAAGATTGTAAGAAACAATTTTTCTTGTTTTCCTTTTTCATGATTTAAATAATATTAAGTCCAGAAGGATCTTGTCATCTTGCCTGTTGGAATTTTCTCAACTTTTTAATAAATTTAATTTGTGAATGGTTACATAATATGCAGGACAACTAGTTTAAAGCTGTAATATAGTCAGCTAGCTCATTGCATTATGCCATATAGACCGACTGAAAGGGGGAACATATAAATTAATGTTATTTCCATTCAGTATATCAGTTTATAATATCTAATTGGACTGAATTATTTCTTGAGTTTTCTCCGAGAATTAAGTGACTTTACTCGCAATCTTTCTTCCTTTTCAAGCTCATGAAGTACTTTTTTTAATGTATGCTTGATTTTGTATGTGGAACTTTTCCTTGTTTCTTCCTCCCTTTTGGAGACCAGTTTTCGTCTTTGATTAGAGTTGAATGTTTTGACTATTCAGACTGTTGCCTGAACAATATTCTATCCATGTCATTTTCACTCATTGGAAAGTCAAGAATAATGGGCGATCACCTGAAATAAATTATGTTTTAGCTCATACATGAAATTCAAATGTCACATGTAAGGAACATTCTGCAGGGCGACAGGGCGCAAAGTTGAAGATCCCGATCTCTTGGAAACAATTCGTTTGACCATTATCAACAACTTCCTTAAGTATCATCCAGTACGTTGGTCAAGTTGATGCCCATGCGTCTCAATCTTGTGTTTTTTTTATTTTATAAAAGTTGGCTTATTCTGTTTAGTGACTATTCCAACAACTGAATTTTGCATCTTTTTGTGCCTATTTAGGAATCCAGTGAGATGCTTGCTTTGGGTGAAGCTTTTGGTATAAAAGCCCCAGAGAAAAAGGTGATATTACCAAAGAATACCAATTTTTGTTGCAGTTTCTGATAGTGGACTATATCTCTTTCCGCAATGTGTTTGAGCAACCAATTTTTCTCCCGATTTTCATTTCTTGTTATGGTATCTGTTTATGCTGGACACCATGCCGTGCTGAGATTTCTGTGGTTATCAAAATTTGCTTTTTCCCCTAGTTCTAGGTTTAACAAGGAAATGCTCGATTTATGCCAATAACATACTTTATTTGATTAAATATGTGAAGTAATTGTTATACCAGATATTTGTTGCATACACTACCATCAGGTATTTATCTCAATATATATATACATATATATAAATGTATATATCATCTTTTACTTATTTGTTTAATATATTTCTCCACTTTAACTCCTGATTTATCAGACTGATTCTTTCTTAAACTATAAAATTCTCCTTTACCAGCTCATGAAATGAGTTGCAAGATGCTAGGACTGATTATGGCTAATTATGGGTCTTCAAATTTAGTTTCCTGTTTTAGATTTTAAAATTGCCACCTTTGGTACTTAAATTGATTTGCAGATCCAAAACTTTATGTAGAGTGTTATTTTTTTGTACTAACCTATTGTCTTCTTAGCGCAGGTTGATCTTGATATTGCAACTCACATACATGTTAAGGAAGATGGACTGGGACGTAGGTATAACTTTACCAAATTAACATTGCTAACATTCTCATCATGATGATGGAAAACCATTCTTGACATACGAAGCCTTTCTTTATGACTGTTTTGATCCAAATCCTCATTTCCAGATGCCCCTTGAATTACAAACCTTTGCTTTATGTCATCATTTCAGCTTGCTCTATGTGGAGACAGCAGATCGTCCAGGACTGCTGTTAGAGATGATCAAAATCATGTCGGATATCAATATAAACGTTGAATCAGCGGAGATTGATACAGAGGTATATTTAACTCAAAAACTAGTCGCAGATATGATCATGCTTTGCCACTCATAATCACATTGGGATAACATGATGCACATAAAACCATTTAGGGGTTGGTGGCCAAGGACAAGTTTCACGTCAGTTACAGAGGTGCAGCATTGAACAGTTCCATGTCTCAGGTAATCATACATAATCGTTTCGTTACTTTTTTTAGTATGTGTTTCTGGGTTTTTCTTGTACATGCTTTCTATTTCAAGTTCTTAGTATTTATTGGGCATTAGTTAGTCCGTTTATCTATTTATCCTTTTGCCATGTGTTTTGTTGTAAAGTTTCTTTAACATGGAGTGACTTTATGTGTATGTGTGTGTGTGTGTGATTTTTATTCATCTGAATGATTCTTTAATGCAGGTTCTTGTGAATTGCCTTCGTTACTACCTGCGAAGGCCAGAAACTGATGAAGATAGCTACTAGATGAATTACTTGACCTCGAACTGATTTTCGCCTGTATATTGTCGCCACTTTCAAGGTTTTATGCAAGGAGATGCTTTTCATGAACTAATGTGACCTTTTGCCATTTTCATAAATTTATATGAATGAATCATCTGAACAAATAATATGAAGCTCATGGGAAGAAGAGATAATTGCCTTTGAAATAATTTGTCCTTGAAATGGTAACAAGTTCAAATGGACTGGTGTTTGTTTATCTTAATTCTCAATGTTCTTGCTTATTGATTTGTGTTTTCAAGTACATTTATGTTGTTGGATGAATAGTTTCTTCATGGATAAAGAAATCCTAGCTAAGATATCTTTTCTGAAATTTCTGTAGTTGTCTTAATGCATGTTATGGTTCCTTCTAATAGACTCCAGAATCAAGTCGAACACACTATATTGTTCAATATTGTATTTGAGCTTGTTTGGTTATAAACGGAGTTGACCTTGAACATACTTTAATAGAGACAAATACATCTGTATGTTCTAACTACTTTGTCATGTTTATTGAACTGGGTTTTTAAAGAATGATTTTAACTTAAGTAGGATAATTAGTGAAAAATCTTGGCCTTTTTCATTTAAATCTGTGTTAATGATTTTGTCAAATATGTGAAACAAGCACAACACAAAACTAGTATTTAAACTATTTTAGGGTTCTTTCTAGATGATGGCAAAATCCATAATTTCAAAGGAATTGGCAAAAATATTAAAACCCCACAAAGGTGTGGACTTTTTTTGGCACGAGTAACATGGTTTGACTTTTAATCCTAATTACAACCACACACACACACACACAAGAACAAGATTTAGCCTTTCTCTAGGTTAAATCCTTTCTTTATGTCAATAATTTAAGACAAAACACCATTGTGTTGTACAAATTTAGAAGCCTCAAAAAAGTTCCCAAGAGTTAGTTGTTTAGTGGGATACAGCCTTTGTGTGGTCCATTCAACTGGGATAGCAATTCTTTTACTCAATTTAGCTTAAAGAATAGAAAAAAATGAATTGCAAAATTCACCAATCCAGCAAAAAAGACAGCAACAGAAGTGCTGGATGTTGCCACCTTGTCCTAACTAATCTTGTCTACCTTTCTTCCCAAGCAAAGTGGTTATATATTCCAACTGAATCCACTTATAACAACAACACAAGAACCTTTTCTTGGCTAACTCAATAAATATGCAAACAGCATAGTTGAACATATACATAGATCAAAAATGTGCAGGAAAATGTCAGCTTTGCTTCTTCTTATTCTTGTGCAAATACACATAATCTCAGCTTCTGATTCAGATCCATTCCAAGATTTCTGCATCCCACAACCTGAATTCTCATCCATATTCATGTCCTGCAAGAACTCATCCTTAGTCACAGTCGAAGACTTCGTGTTCTCTGGCATAAAAGCCCCTAAAGACACTGGAAAAACAGGATTCTCATCCATCCCTGTTAGTGCAAGTGTGTTCCCTGGTCTCAACACACTAGGCATGTCGTTGGTTCGTGCAGACTTTGATTCCGGGGGCATAAACGTCCCACATTATCATCCGCGAGCAACTGAGGTTGCTTTCGTGTTGGAAGGCAGGATTTACTCCGGATTTGTGGACTCACAGAACCCCCTTTTTGCAAAGGTTTTGGAGAAAGGAGAGGTGATGGTTTTCCCTAGAGGCATGCTGCATTTCCAGATGAATGTTGGCGATTCGCGCGCCACTATTTTGGGGAGTTTTAACAGCCAAAATCCAGGCTTGGTGAAGATACCATCTGCTGTTTTTGGATCTGCCATTAAAGAGGAGCTTTTGGAGAAGGCCTTTGGGTTGAATGACAAGGAGTTGGCTAAGTTGAGGCATAAGTTTCTTCCTAAATAAAACATGTGGTAGTTTTGCTTTTTTTTTGATCAATAGTTGGATCAAGAATAAGCTATCTTTTTGGATAAAATATTTCATTTGATGTAGTATTTACTTTAGGTTATTTCAAATTCGATATTTGATCATCTCGTATTTCATGTTATCAATGTGTAATATTATGTATATGTAATCTAATTAATTTTTGGTGATTCTCATGAATTCAAACAACAATTGGCAGATCATTTGCAGGTAGTAAATATGACCTATGTTAATATGTATGAATTTGATATGAACAGTTAATATAGGTAATAAAATCAAATAATGATGATTTAAAGGTTAAAGAAGAAAGAAAAAGGAAGTGAAGAGGATAAGAAAGAAACATTGTATACTTTGTCTTTTGCAAACAAGAACCATAATTTAGGGAGCACAAAGTCAACAACACCACCTTTTCACTTTTCAACCAACAAAACTAACTCATTCAAGAAAATCGAGAGAGAGAGAGAGAGAGGTGGTAAGAATAATGGAAGAGTGCAGTGCAAAGAAAGGTTGGTGTAATAATGAAACACCATTATGTTTTGTCTAATACACCATGATTTTGCACATGGTTGAGCAATTGATCAGCTGTAAAGTACAAGGAAGGAAGAGTAAAATCTTTCCCTTGATCGAGTTTTGATATTCACTTTGTTTTTGTTGTATTTTATTTCAATAATAAATGATATTTGTATAATATAATATCATCAATCTGTAGAAGTATGTGTGTGTCATGCATTACTAAAATAAAACACATAATTAAAATATAAAATATTTCATTTTTTTGTGAGGACCATCTTTGGGATCTTACATTACCGCAGGAAGATAAAACAATTAATGTGGATAAATTGATTAATTTATAACTCCATTCGGCGAAAGTACCAAAAATATTGAATTACCATACCTACCATACCCAAAAATACTGAAAATTTCAGTATGGTATTGCCGTATTGGTATGACAATTTAAAATTTTCAATATTTGAATATATATCAAAATACCGAAAATATTAATATTAACTTATATATATATATATATATATATTTCATATTCATAATTTTAGAAAAAAATATTTTTTGGTTGGTATACGATATAAAATTTTGATATGATATACCATACTAAACCACCCCTTAGCCTTTCGATAATGCACGCACACATTATGCATCTTATGAATGTAGTATCTAAAAAATGTTCTCCTTTCTTTTTTTCGATACCAATTGAAGTATGTGTAAAAATCATCTTTATTAACTTTTTCACTTTTCATTCTTTTTTTTTTTAATGAGTTTGAGGGAGTGAAAGGAAGGGAAACAATAAATACTAAAAAACTTGAATGACCCGAATTCGAACCCGAGTCATCATAATTTACATTTTTATAAAAATGAGATACCACTTGAGCTATAAAACTTGTGATATTTCACTTTTCATTCTACTAGTTACTATAGTTTTTTCTTCCATTTGCAACACAATAAATATATCAATAACATTCTCCTTGGATAATACTCGTTAATAAGAAATGAGTACTTTAATTCTAGATCATGTACTTCAGAAAATTTTAATTGAGTTAAAGAAAATCTTTACATTCTGTTATAGTTTTGATGGTGTAAAATGACTAGAATGCCCTTTCTTGAAATAATAGAAAAATAAAAATGTTATCATTAAGTAGAAGTACATACTAACAGGCAAAAACATCTGGACATATCATGGGAACTCCAAACAAATCCACAAATCTCCCATTTTCATCACATTTTTACAACAAAGAACATTATGAGTTACCATCACTCAGATAATAATAAAAACACTACTAAATACCATAAAAGACCTTGTGATAATAAACAAGCCATTCTCACAACAAACATGAACTGAATACTAGACACACTTTAACTCAACAGAAGCTACCACTACTTCTATTATTACCAAACTATATATAATCAAAACAGACCTTAATTAATAGTCCCTAATTCAAAGCATAGCATTCAAGATTTCATTCCAAGTATCAGGCACTCCAGGCAGACACCAATGGCTACAATCGGAGCCATGATCTTTCAACTGTTGCCTGTTCTTTTCCCCCGTTGCTCTTGCATAGATCGAAGGATGACCATCTCGTCTGAAAGCTGACATCATCGTTATATCTTGGATGTAAACCGGAAACTCCATTTTCCTCATCACTTTCTGCAAAACCAGCATTTGTTCCGGGACGTGGGGCCGGCTTAAGTACTTCAATGGCTCCTTCTGGTTGTGGCATTTCCACCCATTTTCTCTGTTGTTGAAACATAGAAGTTAATCAATCAAGATTTTTTGTTTAGTTTGAGGTTTCGTATCGAATCATATCATATGATCATGTTGGAATTGGACAAACCTGTTGTGTCTAGGTGACATGGTTCGGAAAAAGACTCTGGTTCTTCTGGGATCAAGATTTAGGTCAATCCATTTGGCCCATGTTGTCAGCCCTTTCTCGTAAGCAAGTGTAGGATTTATGTTTTCGTAGACATTATTGCCCTCCATTACCAAATCCCATCTGCAAGAAATATAAACATGATCAGACAATGTATGAATGCGAAAAGGGTAAGAAAACGGATGGTCTTACGAGCTCCATTTGTCTGAATGTGTCCACCAGTGAGCTGAATCGAAGACAAGAACATCGACTCCTCTCCAATACTTTCCATTCTCTTCAATGGAATCGAGGTGCAATATTCTCTTGTTCTCTTCCCCTTTTCTTAGCTCCACTAAGAATGGAGCCCAACAGAACTCTATTGACATCTCAAAATCCTGCAAAAATGATTTTAATAAAGAAGGTGGATTTGGTCGAATTTAGCAGGTTTACGAGCAAATTTTTTCACGACTCACTAATGCAAGAAAGGCCATAGTCGGGCCGTTGTAGATCACTGTCTTTCGAGCAGACGGAACAACTGATTGAACTAAGCAAACCAGAGATTCCCATTGGTTCCTCATTATGGAATCTCCTACTAGCATGATTCTTTTCCTTCTCATTCTTCCAAGAAACTCCAATGCATCAAACCTGCATCATCAATCAAATCACATACATAATCATGTTTCTTTGTTTACAACGAAGCCCTCATCAAGATTATTACTGCAATTTGGATCGGGGCCGAAGAAGGGTTCAGGCCCGAATTGCCAGCTCTATGACTAATTAAGTAACAAAAGCCATAATCAAGCATGTTTTTTAGTTTACAGTGAAACCCTGATCAAGATTGCTACTTGAGCTGCAATTCGGGTCCGACATGATGACTTAGATAAGATGGCCCGAAGAAGGGTTCGGGCCCGAATTGCCAGCTCTATGACTGCAGAAGTAGAAACAAAAGCCATAATCATGCATGTTTCTTAGTTTAGAGTGAAACCCTGATCAAGATTACCACTAGAGCTGGAAATTGGGCCCCATCCGAAGCTACTACGGGCCGAGCCCGAAATGCCAGCTCTATGACTATTTAAGTAGAAAAAAAAAACCATGATCATGTTTCTTAGTTTACAACAAAACCCGGATCAAGATTATTACTAAAGATGGCAATTTGGGTCCATATTTAGAGCAATAATGTACCTATGAATAGAGCAGGAATCGGGCTTCCATTTCCATTTCTCGTAGTCGGAATCGGGCCGGCCGTTTTTCCGGCAGGTGACCGCAGAGGAGAGGTAAGGGCAAGTGGCATCATAAAGAGGGTAAGTTTGGTCATAAACCCATTTGCCTTTGCTAAAGTCACAGGCTGTGAGGGAAGAATGGCTGCTTTGGACCATGGAGATTTCATCATCTTTCTCATCTAACCACTGCAACTCTTCTTGATCATATCTCGACGATGAAATGTGAGAGAAGCAGAAGGAGACAAGAAAGAAGAAGAAGACAAGCAGGTGTTTAATGGTGTGGAAGTCTGCCATTTCAGACAAAAGAAGCCTTGGTCTGAACATTGAACATGTTCACTGCTCTTGTTTTTATGTTGAGATTTTGCAAGATAATTTGATACTTTAATCTTGGCTTCAGTTGCGGAATATGGGCCATATGTCCTCATGATTGCTTCCACATGTGAAACAATGAAAATAATTTTTATTTTTATCAAATATAAAAGGGTTAATTATTTAAATTTATATTTTAATATTTTTTCTGATAAAATTTCCGACAAAATACACATTTATTTTTAATAAATGTGTATCTTAAAATGTGTATTTAATTAAATTTGATTTTCAGTCTATCTTTATAAATTAAATTAAATTAAAAAAGCGTATATTGTTAAATCCAGTAACTTATCATGCTGGAAATATAAGAGTCTCTGTTCAAACTTCATACATTAAAGCGGAGAAATCTTCTCTCAATTCGCCATGGTTGGAAGCAGATTGATGTCGCTTTTGAAGAAATCCAAAACCCTAATTCAGAAATTTCCCTCGTCAAATCCGAGGGAATCGAAAACATTTTCTACTTCTTTTAGTGAACCCCAAACAAGTTTTCACTCTTCATTTCCCAGATTTATTCCTGCTTCCGAACACCCTATAGCGAGAAGTTTCTTTGGCTATGGTCGAAGGTCATTGCTTCATGCTTGTCGTAAGGTATTCGAATTTGTTTTGCTTATTTATGTTATGATCATTTGTTTTGGACCTCAAGAATAAAAATTTGCAGAAGTGAGCTGAAGTGATTTTTTCTGTAACTTTTAATTGTATTGAATTTGTTATGTTGCTGGAGTTGTTCGCAATTTGTTCATAGCGGTTATTTCTATTTTAGGGTTCTTACTTTCATGTGCAGCCATGAAGTCTTCGAAACGTTGATTAAGAAATATGGATGAATAATATAAATGTGTTGTCATGATTTGTGTTTGCATAAGTTAACTTGCATAAATGCCATGTTATCAATGGTTTAATCTTGGGGTGTTACCTTTGTTGTGAATGACTAGCAATTGTAGCCTTTATTATTGACTATAATCCGATTGCTATTAATTGACACATTCAGGTTTTATGTAAATTTATTGGATGTATTTAACTATATAAAGAACCCTTTGTTCATCATCATATTTGATCATTTTCCTATTTCACTTGGCTGTGTTAAGGATGAAAGTTTCTTGTTGCCTTGAATCTGTTTACCATATAAGTTCATATAATTTTTCCTGCTGCCTCATTTTCAGGTTCTGTTTAGTTTGCTCAGATGGCACATCTTTAATGATTTTACATTCATGTTGGAATTTGGTCATGCATTGGCTTTCTATTAAGATCATAAACTTTTTAAATAGGTTCTTGTTCTGTTTCCAGAACTTTCATAAACCCTCATTCAGAAATTTCTCCACTGCAAAACCGGGATTGGCAAACAGTACAGAAGGATTGAAACTTCTTGTCACTGCTGGGCCAATGGCTCAAGAAGCAGTTGGAGTTTGGCTTTTCGTATCTGCTGCTTGGGTGTACAGTATGGTGGTTCTTGGTGGTGTCATGCGACTGACTAAGTCTGGCCTCTCGATGACTGACTGGAAATTCAACAGTCGCTTTCCAACTCTCTCGGATGATGATTGGTCGGTTGAATTTGAAAAATACAAGCAATCCCTGGAATACAGACGGTAATTACAGCGTCACTATATTCCATTTATTCTTGATTAATCTATAGCATAATTTGGGATTGCATACCTCGATAGCCACATATGTTGCTTTATATACTATGTATATAACTATGGCATTTTACAAATGTTCCTAGACATTTGTATTAATTGGGCATCGACATGTGAATCCAGTCTTAATGGTTGTTGCAGTACAAATGAAGGGATGAGTATGGATGATTTTAAGTTCATGTACTGGATGGAATATGCTCATCGTTTATGGGGAGGGACATTTGGTGTAATGTTTGCAGTACCTTTCTTGTACTTTCTTTTGAAAGGATACATTACACGCCGACTGGGACTCAGGCTCTCTGGACTATTTGCTATCGGTGCTGGGCAGGGGCTAATTGGGTGGCTGACCGTGAAGAGTGGTTCAGAGGTAACAAATAAAGCACTAAACCATCTAAAATTAAATACAGCTTTTCAGAAATGTCTTAACTTCCTTCTTTTAGGAACCCTTATCTGAGTATGCTGAACCAAGAGTAAGCCTTTTCCGCCTTGCAGCTCACTTGAGTTCAGCGTGCATTGTTTACTCCGGGCTCTTTCATACGGCTCTTTCTGTTGTTATGCCTGAACCCTCTGCAGAATCTGTAGCCTGGGTTCAAGGGGCGGCAAAAGTCAAACGTCTACTCGTCCCAGCTTGTATTCTTGCTGGGATCACTGCTCTCTCAGGAGCATACGTTGCTGGAAACGAGATTGTATGTATCTAGACTTTTCTTTTGCCACTATTTAACTGTGTGCTTCTGAGATGGATTCTATGTGTAATTACATATCAGTTTCATTGAAATTCTTCAGGGCCCCGCCTTTAATACCCCGGAGACGGGTGATACACAGAATTTCTTTGAGAATATATCATCTCTGCAGGTAATTATTGCTTTTGAACATTATAAGTTACATCTTAGGCATTAACTGTGTAAAATAATGAATAAGAATGAATTCTAACCACTAGATAGAACTTCAAGAATACAACATTTATGTTTACATTATTGGATGTGCTTTTACTTTTAGACATTGAAGAAACTTGAACAACATCTATTATGTTCATTGCTCGTTATATTTTCTGTATACCAGCTCGTCCATGGACTACTCGCCACTGCATCTGTACTTACAGTTGGTGGGCTGTGGTGGTCAACACGAAAACTTAACATACACCCTGAATTACGCCCTTTAATAGGAAGCACTATCGGCATCGCCACAGTTCAGGTACTTAGACCGCTCTCTCATGTAATATCAGCTCTCTACAATAGACTATAACATGGAGAAAGTTATCGACTTTTTCTGCAGGTTGCATTGGGGACAAGTAGTGTTGTATCATATGTACCGATCTCATTAGGCTCTGCTCATCAGGGTGGAGTTCTAACTCTTTTAACTCTAATCATTATTCTCACACACATTGTGCGACGACCTTCCCTACAATCTCTCAAAACTCTTTCTTCTGCAGCAAAAACACCATTCTAGATTTTATTTTATTTTTTTGATTATGTATTTAAATCCTTTTATTAATTATAAATTTGGTTCATTTGTAAAACTATGATTTTGTTAATTGATATGGCAGGGATTTTTTTATTATTATTATTTTTTTTGTGTGAATAATTTGCTTATAAGTAGATTTTTTGAAGCTTGATCATTGTATTATGTTTCAGAATGATATATTAATTTTAGCTTGAAAGGCTTTGAAATAAATTTTAATAGTGTCAAATATGAACTAATTTTGGGTGGTTTGAGTTAATACTCATATTTTATTTCATTTTATTAATCGAATCAAACTTGTTTGGAATCAACAAAAGTGTTTTCAAGCTTGGTTTATTTCGGGGAATTGGACTCTAATGAATTTCAGAATTAATCTCACGTTGAACGTTCTACATTTATTTCTTTATTGATTTACTTTTGATAGCCTAAATGTCCAAATATTAAGGAGTGTTCGATTAAATTTATAAACTGTTCAGAACATCTCTTTAAAAGCATATGGTAAAACTTAAAAAATAAGATCTGGTTTTATCCTAAAATAACAGTTTGAAGATTATAAGTTATTTTATAAAAAGTGGAGTAACAAAATTTTATAGTGATAACCAGAGATTTTTTAAAAAATTATTATGTCTTTTATAAGATGTTTTAAGATCTGATAAATTTTTGGCATGGTTAACTTTTTTTGTTCCTTTTCTTTGTATTTCTTTAACAAACTATCCAATTATTGTTTTCATTTTTCATATAAAAAGATTTTTCTGTCTCAATCAATTAATATAACAGCTTTGGTTAAAGATTTCATAGCACTTTGGGATAAAAATCAACTAATGTAAATATATATTTATTTAAGAATATCAATAAATAATTTAAATCGCTTTTAAAATTGTACCATTGATTATAGTTTTTAATTTTGCAATTTATTTTATTAACGTTGATATTGTTATTTAAGTTTTAGGTACATATAATGTCTATTAAAACAAAGATTCAATAAAATAAAATTAAAAGAAGTTTTAGGTAATCAATGGCAATATTGATATTAGATACTCATACTCTGCAAAACCGATCTTCACTGTTGCCAAGCCGCCTGTTTAATTATCCGGTTCAAACTAAAACGGTTCACCGCCATTAACCATTCTTCTTTATGATCTTTCTTTCGAACCCTTGTAAACCCCTACCAAAACCCCATTGCTTGAGTAAGTGAAAAATCTTTGCTCAAATAATCAATCATGATTCAAAATCGATTGATTGTGCTTCTGCGGAAAACCAAATCCCTAACCACAAAGCTTCCCTCGTCGAATTCGACGGATTTAAGAGCATTTTCCAATCCTTGTGGATTTTCAAGTAAATCCCAATCAAGATTTTACTCTTCATTTCCGAAATTTATGCCTGCTTCCAAATCCCCAGTCTCAATAAGCTTTATTGGGTATGGTTTGAGATCGCTTCTTCAAAATAATTGTAAGGTATTTTAATTTTTTGCTCCTCCTTTGTGTGTGTGTGTGTGAGATTATCTGCTTATGTACAGAAAAATCGTGTATCTGTTATGAGTTCTCGAGTTGAAATGAGATTGTTTCTCTTATCTGATTGACTAACATTGGTTGCGGGCATTGTTTGTTTGCTTGTTTTGTGAGTGATTTTTTACTTTCTTTTTCAGGTTGTGAAAATGTTCTTGTTTGTTGTTGGGCTTTTCTTTGCATTTATTTTTTGTTAATTTGTATTGTATTGACTTGTGACTTTTCTTTTTTTTGGATTTTTTAGTTTCTTGTAATGGTGAAATGTTCTGAAATGCTTGATTTAAAATAATGGTTGAATAGTATAAGTGCAAGTTACCTTGAATTCCAATGTGAAACGCCACATTGTCGATTTGGTAATGGTTTTGTTTTGGCAGATTCCCCCTTCCCCTTTCTTTTAGTCCAGCAATCGTAGTCTTGTTTCAACTTAATACAACTGCAATCAATTGACAATTTTTCTTATAGAATTTTGTAGATATGGACAATCATTTTCCATTTCGCAGCCAGCTAGGATGATTTATTTAATTTAATAGTTGTACACTGGAAGTATGATTCTTCTTGTTTTGAATTTTTTCCGACCTCTAGTTCCACACACAATCAACTGTCATTTACTAATATATGGAAATGAACATTTGGAAAGTCTATTTGGTTAGCTTGTGAAAGACTTTCCCTCCGTTGAGAGTCAATTATATAGCACTTTTTTTTTAATGTGGATTTGCTCATGCATTGGTTTTCCAATAAGACTGCAAAAAGTTTAAATGGGGTTCTTGTTTTGCTTACAGAACTTCTACAGACCCTCATTCAGGAATTTCTCTACCTCGGCTACTGTATCTGCAAAAACTACACAAGGAGTTAAACTTCTTGTCACTGCAGGGCCCAAAGCTCAGAAAGCAGTTGGTATTTGGCTTTTTGTATCTGCAGCTTGGGTCTTTAGTATGGTGGTACTTGGTGGTGTCACTCGACTGACTAGATCTGGCCTTTCAATGACTGACTGGAAATTCACTGGAGGTCTTCCTCCTCTCTCAGATGATGATTGGTCAGTTGAATTTGAAAAATACAAGGAATCACCCGAATACAAACGGTAATTCAAGTGTCATTGTATACAAATTCTTCTTGATCGATTTACCGGATTATATTTCCTAGTGTTATTTGGTATACTCAGAGATCCACATATGTTGCTTAATGTAGAATGCAGATTGTTCGTCCCTAAACATTCTCATGATTATGAAGATTTATGCATGAATTTTCAACAATGATTGTATTAGAAATGCTACTTGATACATGTGTCTGGTTTTTTTTTTCAAGTGATGAACAAGGCTGTGATAATTTTGGTTATTTGGGCATTGACATGTTAATCCCTTCTTGGTCGTTGCAGAATAAATAAAGGGATGAACCTTGATGATTTTAAGTTCATATATTGGATGGAGTATGCCCATCGCATGTGGGGAAGGGCATTGGGTATAATGTTTGCACTGCCTTTCTCATACTTTCTTCGGAAAGGATATATTACACCTCGATTGGGACTTAGGCTCTGTGGTCTATTTGCTCTTGGTGCTGGGCAGGGACTAATTGGGTGGTGGATGGTCAAGAGTGGTTTAGAGGTAACATTTAAAGCATTTAACTATAGTATCCTGTTACCTTAACTTAATTACAGATTTTCAGGATTGAATAATTTCCTTCCCTTAGGAACCTGTATCTGAGTATGCTGAACCAAGGGTCAGCCCTTACCGCCTCGCAGCTCATTTGACCTCAGCATTTGTTATTTACTCTGGTCTCTTTTGGACGGCTCTTTCTGTTGTTATGCCTGAACCTCCTGCAGAATCTGTAGCCTGGGTTCAAGGGGCAGCAAAAGTGAAGCGTCTTGCATTACCTATAAGTATTCTTGTTGGTATCACAGCTGTCTCAGGAGCATTTGTTGCTGGAAACGACGCGGTATGTGTGGCCACACTTTTTCTTACTCTTTAACTGTGTGCTGTATTGATGGGCTTGGTAGATCATTATATATCAATTACATTTCTAGGGCCGTGCTTTTAACACTTTTCCAAAGATGGGTGATGTATGGATTCCAGAGGATATATTTATGCTGAAGCCTTTGATGCGGAATTTCTTTGAAAATACATCAATGGTGCAGGTAAATTCCTGTTGAACATTTCAAGTGACTTTTGAGGCATGATGATCCACAGTGTAAAAGAAAAATTATTTACCCAGTGTTTGATTATGTAATTCCAGTGAATGTATGTTTGGAAATGCAAGATATATATTTGTTGAAAAGCAATTTGTAAGTTTTTTTCCATAGCTGCTTGGTTGATTCATGCATGCAACATAACTCATGGATGCTTCAACTTGCTGATGCTGTGCTAACTTATAGTTAGTACTAAAGGTCAGAACCTGCATCAATTGGATTTAATATCTTATGGATAATTTACTTTTACTAGATTTACTAAGCTCAGCCAAAGGCATACACACTATACTTGATTCTTCCTTTATCCACCAGATAGAGGTTCAGGAATTGAGCCAAGAATTTTACATTCTGTTATGTTTTTTCTTTCATGTAAGGAAAGATTCTTAAATATTTGTTAATGACATTATTATATTCTGGGAAATGCCAGCTTGACCATCGAATACTTGCTACTGCATCCTTATTATCTATTGGTGGCATGTGGTGGTCAACGAAAAAGCTTGATATACATCCTGCAATACGGTCTTTAATAGGAAGCACTATGGGCATGGCTGCTGTTCAGGTACAAAGATCTACTTATTTGTCTTGCACGTGATACTTACTCCCCTTCTATCATAAAGTGACATCATAAAGAAACTTCTTTGGTAGCTTTTGTTATGCACTGCATAAAGATGCAAATAAAGTCATGCTAAAATAATTTTGATTCCAAGCTATTTATTTTATATGCTCTGGAAAAAAGACATTTTATTATTACAATAGTCTTTTCCATATAAGCTTCTAAGCGAGTATTTGGCTGCATTAGATAAGTGCCTTAGGTTTATAAGATGCATCGGTATTTGGAAAATAAGTAAGCATATAAAGAAAACTATGAGATTCAGCTTACTAAATGTCATGAAATGTTCCTCTAAAATTTAAGAGAGAATTTCTTCCTGAAAAATGTTCCACAATTAGATATTACAATCTCCATAAGATCCTTCAGTTTGGGAAGGGGAAATCTTTACTCTGCCTAGCATCGTAACAACATTCATTTGTGAATTAGTGTTGGATCATATCACTTCAAAGGTGAGTTGTTAGAGCTGCATTATATTGATTTATCCAAGATAGCAGAGCTTATTAATTCAAGATAAAAGCATCTTATTAGCCAAAAAGTTGTTTTACTGTTATACATAGCAGCTTATAAAAGGTAAAAAATCCCGAATGTCATTTTTTAAGCCCCTGTATGGTTTGCTTGTTCATCATCTTCACCCTCTTTTCCATTGCATGTTTATTCTTCTATTTCTCCGTGTAAGCATTTGTCGACTCAATTATTCTCCTCTTTGGTTCTGTCCAGGTTACGTTGGGGATAACAACTCTTCTATCGTACGTACCAGTTTCACTAGGCACTGCTCATCAAGCCGGAGCTCTAACTCTTTTAACCTTAATGATTCTTCTCAACCACACTCTACGTCGACCTTCATTGCAGCTTCTCAAAACACTTCCTTCTGTAGCCAAATCAGCCTATTAGTTTAGGCTCTTATTATGTAGTTACCAAAATTTTATTGTATTATTTCCCGTATAACAGAGGCCATCACATTTTCCCATTTCTTTCATTGATCTGTTGGCAGGATTTATTAATTTTAAAATATATTATTGTTATTTTCAGTGAATTTTTTCCACTGTGTTCTGTTCCATGGATCGGATGATTCGGATGCAAGCCTTTGTTAAGCTTAGATTGAATAATTATAATATAGCAATTGATAAGTAATAGCTTACTAATGCAACATTAAATCATCATGTAAACAGCATTATGATTATCAAAAACACCAACATTGAAGATTAACACTCGAACAATTCCATGAAGAATATAATTTAACAAAGAAGAATAATGAAAGCAAAAATCATCACATACATTTGTATTCATTCAGCATTAGAAAATACCGATATACAAAATTCCATCTAATTATCCTTCGAAAAACAAAATTGTGGATAAATGATAAAAGTAAAATGATCTCAATTGATCATCCCACAGGATTTGCAATAGCAGTAAATATAAGGAAAGATCGCATAAACTACTAGCCACTAAACAGTTAACCTTGAAGCAAAGACAAATTACATACTCTCCTTTCGTTTCCTCGTTCTTGTTCCTTTGGCAGTTGTTGAAGTTCCTGCCCCAGATGCAGCAAAAGATCGAAGTTTTTCGATTATCCTCCTCTCACTAATACGCAACATCAAAGAATGACGCAATTTGGGGTCTGTTGCTTGAGAACACTCATTAAATGATTTGATGTCTTCTTCAAGAGAATTCGGACCATAGAGACTTTCTCGAGCATCTGCAAGTGAAGAAAGAGCTTGACGAACACTTTGTGTTAGCAACAATTTCTTGCTTAGTTCCGAATCTTTGGTAGATAGAATGGTGTCCTTTCCCAACAAGTGGAAGCTTGAAGTTTCTTTGATCTCTCTTTCAACTGACAATGCAAGATCAAGTTCATTAAATTTCTCCTCAGGTAACAACATTATGTAAAGTAATACCAACAACTCCATTTGAGGTTCCCCATCAAATGATATTTCGAAATATTCAGATTCTTGACTGACACATCCGGAATATTCCAACTTTCTCCAGAGAGACAACCTTTGTCTGCAGTGTCTACAAGAATACAGAGATGAACTCCACTGAACTACGATATCTAAGTCAATATTCAGAATATCAAATGGATTGTCTGGTTCGGTGAATCCATATCTATGAAGAAGAGCTGCATTCCCCAAGTATCCATACGTATTAAATACCTGAAATAATGTTAGCAATTTAACCTCATTGAGAGCCGATGAACAGTGTTATAACCAATTGTTAACAAGTTGAATAAAAGCCTACATTACCAACAAAAAAAGAATAGAAGCAAACAGAATTAGCAGGTAAAAAAAGAAGTCCTTACTTCAGCACCAGCTTTGACATCTTTAATGATGATCATCTCCATAAATGTTGGTTCATTTCCTGAAGCCGAAGAAAGTTCAAGGTCACTCCCACTAAAATCTCCTCTTTCCGAATGAGAATTAGATATTGTGGACTCATCATCTTCATCACTTTCACGATCAATATCTCTCTTTCCAACATCAGTTTCAGTGTCAGTGTCAGTATCAGATTCAGAACTAGAAGATACAGATGTGAAATGAACATCCTCAGCAGCTGTCTTGTGATTGAATCTAGGCATAGAAGAGTTTATTTGCTATGAATTGGACAGAGAACTATGATACAAATAACAGACAAGGAGTCAAAAGAATTATTTTAACCAATCAAGACAACACTAGCAGAAAGAGGTCCCTCAAGCATTCATAATCAGTAATTCATTAACTACAACAACTTTGTACTATTTTATCCAAAATAACTTTCACACATCTAAAGTGGTAAGATATTATGTAGAACTTACAGGTCAGCTAAAGGTACCATTCCAAAACCATGGAACTCATCTATCTGAAACGATCTTGAAGCAACTAGACTCTTGGCAGAGAAATATTCATCCACAGTGAAATATTCCGGATTTAGCTCGAAAGAAGCCAAATTCAAAAGGGGTTCGATGCACTCCTTCCAGTCTTCATAGACCAAAGCCTTGTCTTCTTTAACTGTCTGCCTACAAATTGCATTGATTAATTGTACATAAACTATATAGTGAATATACACCAGTTTTACATGTTTACATGATCAAACAATTATAATTGAGGTTTAAATGATTTTGAGTTTGATATAAATTACTAAATGAACCAGTCTTCAACAAGCTATTACCTAATACACTCCATTTGAACTTTTTTAATGATAGCATTCAATACAAGCTAACCAAACTCAAATCAGTTTCTCAACTACAACGAATACACTCAGGCAGATAAGAGAAGGGATATACACGACGAACTGACCTTGTGCAGTTCAGTGCCGGAGAGGAGAGAGTCGATTTCAGAGAGAGACCAAAGCAACGGAATGGGCTCAAATGGCGGAAGTATCTGCAGGTATTGGAACCATTTCGATTGAGCGCCAAGGCTCTTCTCGTACATTAGGGCAACGGAGAGCCCCAATTTTCCGCCGAGCTGCGCCTCATCGACGAGCTGGCTGGCGGCGGACGTCTTCACGGTGAGGCAGCTCTGCTTAGGAATCGTCGCAACGACGTCGCCCTCCTTCAAGTCGCACAGAGCTTTCACAGAAATCGAAAATGATCGCGAGGTATCACCGGCGCCGCCGTCATCGATTGAGAGGAGGAGAGCGTCGCTGCATTCTATGCCATGAGAGCTCATCCACCGCTTGAATCCTCTCAATTTTCTGTCACTGATACATATATACAAACGTTAGTATGCGACGGCGGAGAGTGTGAGGTGGCGCGCGGCCGATAGAGGCGGAGTTACCTGGCGGCGACCATTGCGCTCCGGGTGCAGAGACAGCTAAGTGAGGAGCAGCGTGTGGGAAGATACTAGGTAGTTAATTTGAACAGAGAATTGGGTCGGATTGAATTTGGGCCGGTTTGAAAAAGCCCATTGGATTTGGAAAATAGGAGGCCTGAGTCCATTTTATTTATGCAATTGACGCCCAACTTAGAAACTCATATTAGGATTTGGGTTCGTGTTGAATCAGAGTGTCTGGATTTTGCAAATCCAAAGATTTAGACTGGTGTGAATATTAAAATATCTATATAGTATGATAATAATTGAAATATCATATCACATTAAAAGGTAGATATAATAATTTTATTTAATTGTCGTGAAAAATTATTTGAATATTATGTAATAAGAAAATATCCGCATTTCATTGCATATCTATTGATAAATTATCATATTCATAGGGTTTATTGGTGACGATTTAGTATCATGTATTCTAAATTTATTGGTGACAATTTAGGCAATAAATTATTTAATCCCAACACTTGAATAGACAAAAAACGGTGTTTCAATCCATCTAATCAACACCAAATGTCTTGAGTTCAAGCAAATGTCTTGAGTTCAAGATGGTTGAATAGACAAAAACGGTACGGATAGAAGCAGTTGTCTAGATGGTCGTTTAAACTGATTTTTAGAATACTATTGATGTATTAGAAATCAAAAAATAAATAAAAACTTAAATTGAAATAAAACAAACAATTCAATATTCGATATAAATCATACTAGCCTTTAGTACCAAAACTAATAATTTAAACATGTTTTCTTTGGTTAAAAAAAAAAACATTAGATTTCGTCAATTGTGAACAAAGCCTCCAAATTATAAACAGAAATGTATTTAAGATTTTAGTCCGTTAAACCCTAGTATCATTTCCTCTTGCACACGAGGAATGTCGGCGCCGGAAGGCATGTACGACGTCGCACTGAAACCGAAGCTGCTACGCTCGCTGCTCAGAGAGTACGTTCCCGATGAGAAGCACCCGTTTAGCAACCCTTCGGAGCTCTCATACGTTGTTTCCACAGTCAAGACCCATAAATTGCTGTCCGAGTGGACCTCACAGCCTGTCCAACAAGACTTGGTGGACGCCTGGAAATCGGCCGTTGATTCGTGGGTTAATCGATTGCTCAATCTAGCATCCAGCAATTTGGTAGGAAGAAATGAATTTACATTAATTTTATCTCATAAGTTGCGCATACGTATGAAACTCGCTGTATTTTATGTATCTTGTTAGTGTTTATGTGTATTTTTCTGTTATCTGACAAGCAAGCAATAGGACGTTTTTAATTTTCATCCCTGTCAGTGTATTTATTTTCCAATTTCTATATTTATTTTGTGTTAGTATGCACGGTAACAAGATATGGTCATACAGATAAAAAGATATTGAACTTTTCTTATGATGGTTGTATTGGTCTAATGGATTACAATATTCATGTCTACAGTAATACTAAATAATGGACATAATGTAGGTTTATCTTATGAAAATTTTCTTCCCCCCCCCCCCCTGTCACTGATGCTAATTCATTTATGCTCTCAGAGAATGGGATCTTTTATTAGTATATTTTTGTCTGAAACTAGTATTTAATGGCAATGTATGCTAATAGTTTGTTCATTCATGAATGTTCTTTAGCCAGACAAGTGTTGGGCAGGAATATGTTTGCTTGGATTGACCTGTCAAGAATGCAGTTCAGAGCGCTTTTTAACTTCCTATGCTGATTGGTTAAATAAGCTTCTCCTACATATACAGGTACCCATTTTAATGCACATATTGAGGTCTGGAAAAACTTTAACCCCCTCCCACCATGTGATGAAAAAGAATCATTGCTTTGTGCAAGTGCATATTTGTATCAAGGTCAAATTGTTGTTTAGGACTCTGTATTCACATCACATCTAATCTTTTTGCATCTAGAATTAATTTTTTTGTCTATTCTTCGATTTAAATGTATTGAGAGTATTTTCAACTTCCCATGGTTTAATTAGTATTTGAAACTCTGACATTTGATTAAATAATGTTTAATGCGTTGAAGTCTCTCTGCACACATTTTTTTGGGTGGAGGTAACTTATTTTAGAGACATAAGCTTACAAGAATTCCAATGTAACGTTTTTTAGCTATATAGTACATGTATTGTTTTCTTTTACACTGTTTCTTTGATCTTTATTATCAGCCTCCAGTAGTTTCTCATTTCGTGAAGGCGGCTTCTTGTGCCTCGCTATCAGATATGTTTACAAGGTATGTAGACCTGGATATTAGTATTTCAATGTGTAGATTAATTATCAATGTTTCTAAAATCATCTATTAGTGGTTGAAAATATGAGGTTTGGCCAGATTCTTATAAAATGTAAGGCTTCTTTAAACAACCTCTTTGTGAAGATTAACGGAATTTGTTTATATTATCTGCTTGTAGATACAAAGAAAATTACATGGTTGTACACCCACTCAACCTCCATCGAACAATTGCATGTGCTGATTGTTTTGTATAATTGAGATTGTGTGGTACCAGAAAATATATATTAAAGATCCTTTACTTTTTCTAATAGAGGAGATTCTTGTATGTGCCATGTACTTTAAAAGTTCTCTAAAATGCAGTTATATCAAGTAATTTACATTGTGGAGAAATATGCAAATTATTAGTGCATTTTGGTGAAAATTACACCTTTCAAAAAATAGTTTGCAAGTAGAGAATAGGATCCATACTTGGATCTTAATCTAGGTCATGAGCTTGAGTCTCGCAAAAGGTATGTAAATTAGTTCACATGTATCAAATATTTAAAAAATCTGATTAGAAGTAATCCATTAAACCAGTATGCATAATAATTAAAATTGGACAGTGTGTGCTTATGACATGATATTACTTTGTTTTCTTCAGAATTTCTACATCATATAAATATTCCCAGTTACTGTAAACTGTAATACTTGTTGCCTTATCCATGGGAAGTTCAGCATTTTTAATTTTCTAATGTGTATAGGTTGAGCGGATTTTCAAATGCAAAAAAGGATGGGATTTCACAGGCTACAAAAGTTGTTCAGCTAGCATCAAAGCTATTAAATGAGGATAGCTCTGCTGTTGTATTGGTTGGTATAGCACAGTATTCTTATATACTGATTTATATAACTGTTTCTTTAGTTAAATAGAATTCTGTTTTCCTTACTGTGTTATAACGCATAGGTGGGGGCACATGTGCATGTACCTTTTGCATATACCCTAAAACACCAAAACATATGCCTATTGTATGTAGCATGGGATGGATCAGCGTTGTTTTCAACAATGTGCTTAAATTATGAGCAATAAAACTTGTGAACAAAATGTTATCATCTGAGTTAGTTGATTGATAATTTAATAAGTAAATGAAACCTTTCCGTTTGCACTCATGGCTTATGTGTAGACATGTTTAGATAAATGTGTTAGAAATGAAAAAGTAGTAATCATGTAAACAATAAAATATATATTTACAGGTTACTGGTCTATCTTTCTCCAATTGCATTTCATTTTATATTCTTTCGACAAAGTTTTTTCGTGGTTCATTGGGGCACTCTTATATAGATGTTAACTTCCATTAACACCATATCGAAAAAAATTGTGTTTAAGTTTATTTATTTTCTTTTTTCTGGGGTGATTGAAACACAGGAAAAAGCGATGTGTCTCTTATGCACCATGATAAATTTCTTTCCATTATCAGTCCACCGACATAAAGATATCGTAAGTGATTTACCTTTGATTTCCTTAATTCTCCAACTCTGGTGTAAATTTGTATGCTAAATGTGATCACTTTATTAGTTTGGAATTTCATGAATGGGAACCATACAAGCACTAAAGCACATTGATCATTGGCAGGTTGAAGCTGCTATTGCTTCAAAGCTCATATCTGGGAAATGCTCTGCCAGTGTGTTGAAGGTGAGAGTTGGGGAACCTTTTGATATATCATTTAGTTGGAATGCAGTCACCAAACTAGTGGTGCCTACTTGTACAGAAGCTTGGTTATGGCTTGTCATTGCTTCCAAAATCAAGAGGAGATGAGGAGAGCTGGTCTTTAATGATGGATAAGATCCTGCTATTTGTAAACAGTCAATTGAATGATGCCTTCCAGGGTCTAGAAGAAGGTACTTAAGAGGAGTTTCCATATGCAATTGCTGATATTATTCAAATTTCGAAAGCATTTACTTAGTCCTTTCCTTGCAGAAGACAGAAGTGCTCAAACGATGAGGGCATTACTTCCCTCTGGCAAAGAAGCCCCACCACCGTTAGGAGGCTTATCAGTGTCCGAACAAAACTCAGATCTTTCAACCAAGAGGCCTGAGCGACTTTTGGGTTCTAGAATTTCTTCTCTTCTGCAATGCTGTTGTGCCATGCTCACAAGTTCTTACCCTGTTATGGTATCTACTTAGTTCTGTATTTGTTTTTTGAATGAAAATGTGAAATCATCTTTGTGGTTGACATAGAGGATGATTTTCTGCAAATCTGCATATAACACTCATGTTAAATGATAGGTTCCTGTTCCTATACGTGGTCTAATAGCCATTGCTCGGAGAGTGCTATTGGTTGACGGTTCCTTGTCACAGTCATATTCTTTCATGAGCATGCTGAAAAAAGAATTTATTTGTTCGGAAATCCCACTTCTGCATTTGCATAGTCTGGAAATTCTCCAAGCTGTTGCCAAGGGATTGAGCAGGTGAATGTTGATTGTATTTAATCTGCAGTTGCCTTGGGTTTTGGAAATGTTTGTAATTTTTGATATACTCGATTTCGAATTTCTTTTCTTAAATTGTTGTAGATGTTCAAGCTTGTCAATTTGTTCTTGCAGCCAATTATTACCACATGTTGCGGAAGTAGTAGAACTGCTGCAAGAATACTTGAGGAGATGTAAATTCCCGGATTTGAAGATAAAAACATACTATATTTTGAAAGACCTTCTGATGTCAATGGGTGTTGGTATGAGTCCAACCTTTATAAAAACTCATCAAATGCTTATTTCCCTGGATAGTTTGTCTTTCATTAAATGCATTTCATGTTTTATTTCTGGTTGTGTGACTGTTACCTCATTCAGTTTCTTATTTGCATGTGGTTGATGGACCAGGCTTATATTTTATTTTTCTGGCAGCACTGGAATGAGAATCATATTCCAAACTATTTCATGAAATGACAAAAATTTAAAGAAATAAATAATCTTGAAATTCATGCATTTTTTGCATTCAGCGTAAGTCCAGAACAAAGATTTTTTCAAATGCTACACATGATTTGCCATGATTAATGGGAATCTTTACCACTTCTCTCAATTAGCTTTGACATTCTTCAAATGTACAAATCACTTCTGTTTGTCTCATGCATGGGCTTATACATAATTTGCAGAAACAGATTATCGAAAAAATGTGTCTAGTGTATGTGTTTGTTATGCTGATGCAACTAAGTTTCCATTTGTACATGTCATATTACAATCTGTAAAACCTTTCCTTTGTATATCATCTTTTCTGAAACCATCATTTTTGCTCTTTTACAGGACTTGCAATTCATGTTAGCCAGGACATTGTCAGCAATGTATTTATTGATTTAGATTTCCTTGGTGATGGGAAGGATGGCAAAAGTTCAGAAACGAATACACAGGTCCAGTCAGAAATGTTGACTGAGTATCATCATAAGAAAAGAAAGCATTCAACAATGGCAGGATCCTTTCAGGAGCAGCCTGCTCATGATGGTTTGGAAGTTGAAATTCCTAATATGACTCCAGTATCAGTGAAGATAGCTGCGTTGGAGGCATTAGAAACTCTTCTTAATGTGGTATGCTTTTATGATGATTATGATTATTATAAATTCAAGTGGTTAAAATGTTTCTTCACTTATTACTTATTAGATAATACATCATCAGTAACAGATGATTGAACAATAGCCATCAATCTAAACACATTCTTAAGATGCTTTATTACATTTTATTAGATAATATATCTACATTAACAGATTATTTTAGTGTGCAGTAAAATCAGGGTTCCACTCTTCTCAAGTACCTACTACAATAATGTTTTTAATAGTGCCATCCATAGAAATAATCCATCTCAATATTGGATAATTTAATTTTTTTGGATCAAGTTTAATTATCTAATAATTCAAGTAAACTAGCCAGAGCTAATGGTTACAGCTATGACATTCTCAAGATGGTTGAATTACTGTTCTCATCTTTTCAACATTACATTCTTTGAATCGAACAAAATGAAACTTGTTAACAGGGTGGCTCGATTAGATCTGAAAGCTGGCGAGGAAATGTTGATCATCTACTTATTTCTGTTGCTTCATATGCTTGTAAAGGGGGATTGTCCAAGGTGGAAAGAAAGATCCTTCTTTCTGGTGATCCTACATCTATCTGGGCTGACTTCCAACTAGCTGCTTTACGTGCACTTTTGGCATCTCTCCTTTCACAAGGCCGAGTACGCCCACCACATCTGGCTCTGGGTTTAGAACTTTTCCGTAGAGGTGATCTACAGCTCTATCATCTTCCTTCCTCTGAAAACTTTATAGAATAAAC
This sequence comes from Scutellaria minor, assembly GCA_954870855.1. Classification (NCBI taxonomy): domain Eukaryota; kingdom Viridiplantae; phylum Streptophyta; class Magnoliopsida; order Lamiales; family Lamiaceae; genus Scutellaria; species Scutellaria minor. The sequence goes on along the minus strand of OX940728.1, from coordinate 2,229,085 downwards.
TGTTTTGGGTTATGCTTCAAATTCATGATCAATTGTTTCAAGTTTTTAATTCATATTTACAAATTGTTTATCAGCCCTATTGAATTCATACGTATTCTGTAGGCACACAAGAGACAGGAACAAAGCTTGCCGAGTATTGTGGACATGCACTTCTGGCCTTAGAAGTGCTCATACACCCAAGGGCCTTACCATTGTCAGATCAGTTTTCTAATATTGATGAATATAAGATTCCAAGCCACATGTTGCGTGGCACTGTTTATCCCACTGGAGACGGACAAATTTCCACATACCAACCTGGTGAACCTGAATCAGAAGATGATGACTTGAACGAAAATTGGATTGGCAATGACGATGAAATGGAGATTCAAGCCATTGAGGGACAACAGAATGCACATCTAACTGCAAGAGACACTTCCCCAGATGAACTCCCTCCTGATAAAAGTATGGCCAATCATGATGATCATATGGTTGAATCACGACCATATACAACAACACCAAGTACTGCAGTTGATAGTCATGATGCTACTCGATCTGGTACTTTAGAAAGTGTTGAGCTAGAACCAGTGAGACGAGAAACAGGGTTAATAGAGGAGGATATCAACACAATGCCTAAAAATGGCAAAGAGATGATGGCCTCTTCTTCATTGCAGCATGTGTCTGAAAACAAAGAAGATGGGATCTCTGCAATACTCCAAAGAATATCTGCTACTCTATCGAGTGCAGATAGAAGAAAAGGGGCGTTGTTTGAATCGGACGATGAGGATTCACTGCCAGATATCATAGACGGAGATCCCGATTCCGACTAGATTCAGTCTTGATGTTTTACTGCTGGTAATTCAAGAGGAAATTTCAGTGCCAAGTTTTGATTATTCCAGTGTATAACTGTTCTTTTTCTCAAGAAATTTTGATTGTTATTCAGATTTATTGACTTTTGATTAATTTTAAAAATATTGAGACAGACAATTTGTATAATGTCAAAATCTGATTTATTTATTTATTTAGTTTTTTTTTTTTTTCTACATTTGTGTTGAGGCAGCTAATTAAATTTAGTCAAAAGCACTAATACATGTTTTTTTTGATAGCGATCTATTAGATTTTGCAAGTATATTTAATTAGCTTAGATGTCTTAAGTGGACTCATTGTCCAAGAATCAAAATTTCACTGCCACTGCTATCCCACTTTCTCACCTAACCTACCATTTGATTTTCATGCATAAAATGTTTTATTATTTTGTTGGGAAAGTCACTTATAGCGGTGGGTTGGGGACTCATTTGAGATAATATTTAATAGTTATAATTATGTATTTAAGAATTAAGATGGCAGTAATACAAATATTTCCTGAGCATTAAAAGGTGTTTTAGTTATAAAGATTTTTAACAGAAGTCATGATTACCTATGTGAATGAAGACTTTCCACAAGAAACAAAACAAAGAGCAAAATTGGAAGAAAGAAATTAAGTTCATAATTAAAAGACATATAAACCCCAATTATTTAGAATTAAAACTTCTTTAAAGACACATTATAAAATATGGTTAATTGTCATAAAAATCATGAATTTTACTTCATTTGTAATTTTAACCAAGTTTTGGAATATTAGCAAATAAAACATGAATTTTCGTATTTTCTGCAATTTTAGCCAATAGGTGGTGTTGAGATTTGGTTGCGCTCAATGATGTATTACTTCATTTTTTATGATCTAGACTTTTTTCAACTCAACCTCTTTTGATAATAATTTTTATATAACAACTTTACACTTCAGCACAACCGTGTTCGAAAACTGTCAAGTAGTTAAAATTGCAAATGAAAAAAAATTCATGATATATTTACTAATATTCAAAAAATTTACCAAAATTACAAATTTAGTATAGTTAGGGATTTTTTCAGTAATTAGCCCTATAAAATATGAGAATAAACAATATTCATATAAGGGTCCCACGCATTTTCTTAGTTTATAACGAAATCCAACAGTTTTTTCTTTTCTTTATTTCTTTATTTGGAGTTCATTCAACAATGGTGGTTCATCGACTCTGACCAAAATGCCCCCTCTATACACACACTGCACATGCACATCAGACATTCCCACTGATCATTCACTTCTTTAACACCGAGACAGTTTTGAGATCCGATCCACCACCGCACAACACTCGGTAGAGACATTCTTCGATTCTCTCGCAGCTAAATTTCACGTCCGGAAATGGCGGCGGAGAGCAGCGAGGAATGGAATCTGACTGTGACGGCGCAGACGCCGACCAACATAGCTGTGATTAAGTACTGGGGAAAGAGAGACGAAGACCTGATTCTTCCGATTAACGACAGCATTAGCGTTACTCTCGACCCCGACCACCTCTGCACCACCACCTCCGTCGCCGTCAGCCCTGCCTTCTCTCAGGATCGCATGTGGCTCAACGGAAAGGTATAATCACCAATCATGTGTGTGTGTTTTTGCTGTTCGATTTGGTCTTGTTATCTCTGTTTGAGGGTTCGAGTTGATGATGTTAGCGACTCACTATTAAGTATTATCAGCTCAATGTGATGGAAAATCGTTTTAATTATTTTAGTATTTTTTTATTTGTGAGTCTTAATTCCGGTAGATGACATGGAGTTTCAAATTAGTTCTATTCTTCATAAAAATGTTGAGATAAGTAAAATTACGAGAGCTGTTGAGCAAGAATGATCAGTCTGATTCATGTTCAAGACAGCTAAAGCTCGATGAATTAACAATATTTAGGGAGGCTCGACCTTCCTTTCTGCAGTTGAATGGAAACTTCCCACTTTTGAAGCTTAAATATTTTCACAGCGCAAGCTTTGTTAAGCTCTTCCATGAAAAAAAATAGTTTATGGTAATAATTGATGTTGATCTGTAATGTAAACTAGTTATTGTGAGGTATGTTGAAGTATATCATAACACATTAAGTGAATTTTCATGTTCAATCGAGTCTGGTCGTGTTTAAGTTTGGTTCTGCTGGACTGACTAGGGAAAGATGAGCTCTTTTCCATTCTTATCTTTAAGATTCTCAGGGGTAAATTATCAAAGCATAAGAGATTTTGACATTTTTGTGTATCGATTAATTGCTTGTTAGTGCAGGAGGTATCTCTTTCTGGAGGCAGATACCAAAATTGCTTGAGGGAACTTCGCTCACGTGCTAGTGATTTTGAGGATGAGAAGAAGGGTATTAAGATAACCAAAGAGGATTGGGAGAAGCTGCATGTTCATGTTGTTTCTTATAACAATTTCCCTACTGCTGCTGGTTTGGCATCATCAGCTGCTGGTTTGGCATGCCTCGGTAATATGAATTCCCTCAAACACTTGCTTAAGAAAATATCAGCATGCTTTTTTTTTTCTCTTTTCCACATTACATGATAGATCTTCAAATAGCTTTGAAGAAACGAACAATATGCGAATTGCACATCTTTAAATAAACTTTTTGAATGATGACTTTATATATCACCAAAATCAACTAATTCCATGTTGATCTTGTACAGTAGAATAGTCAACGTGTATGCTCATTGTAAAATTGTCAATCAGAGATATGGGTGATTGTGTATCAAATTGGTGCTGTTGTAAGTTACTACAATTTATTATATAATGACTGCAATAGTTCAGTTGTACACTCTTCTACATAGATAGGCTCTAATTACCAAATTGATGCCGAATTTGTATTTTCAGTTTTTTCCCTGGCTAAGCTAATGAATGTGAAAGAAGATCACAGTAAACTGTCTACTATTGCAAGGTAATTATACATTTCCTGATTTGCCTCACCAAATTCATTGGTCTGATATATGCCTTGGATATTCCTGAAAATTAGATTAAACAACTCTGACACTCTGTGGATTGGCCATCTTGTGTACAGTTTTTTATTCTCATGGACATGGCTACACATAAGGTTTATAGTATAAAGCTGAACATATGGCCAAGGCCCAAACCATGATTTGACTTGCTAGATTCCTTTTTTTTTTTTGTCTTGAATTTATTTTGTGCAACTATAGAGCTCAAAAGAATTTAGTACAAAATAAATGAATAATTTGGTCTTTCCATATCAGGCAAGGTTCAGGAAGTGCTTGCCGCAGCCTGTACGGTGGATTTGTCAAGTGGATCATGGGAAAAGTATTTATATTTTTCAGCTTTTTTTACTGTCATATATTCTTTTGGAAAAGTATGTTGATGATTTTTATAACTTATTATTCATTTTCCTGAATGACCTAAGGAGGAAAATGGTAGCGACAGCATTGCTGTTCAACTTGCTGATGAGAAGCACTGGGATGACCTTGTTATTATCATTGCAGTGGTGGGTATCCATCCTTTTCTACATGACATTCAGTAACTTATTTTGTTTTTCTACCAAGAAGGGTGAAAGAAGAATGAACTTTTCACCTTCTCTTGTTCTGTTCATTCTTACCTAGCTGTTCTAATGACACTACCCATTTGTCACAGATTCAAATTCTTGTTGTGATCTTTCCTACTAGAATGTGCTGATTACTGTTTCTATTTTCCATTATAAGTGCATTAAATATTTGAATTGCAACTATAAATTCTTTACCTTTAAGCTAAATGTTTTTCTATCTGTTGCACAATAATATCCATCAGGGATCACTTTCCTATGACGTGGAAATTGTACTTACTTTATTCTATGATAACTATTCTGCTGGACCCTTCATATATTCTGTTAAGTGATGTTCTTTTGTATATCAGGTAAGTTCAAGACAGAAGGAAACTAGTAGTACCTCTGGAATGCGTGATACTGTTGAAACCAGTCCGCTTATAAAACACAGAGCAAAGGTATGTTATGGCATGGTACTCTAAGATCTATGTAAGTATTTCACATCTCAGTAGATGTTAGAAATTGTCATTTAGCCTCTTGTCATTCTTAGAACCTCACCTCTACCGTGCTTTTCTTTATGTTGGTAGCCAGTTATCTGTTTTGCTATGCGACTTAGAATCCCATGTCTTACCTATGTGTTGAAATTTCGCAGGAAGTAGTACCAAAACGTATAATAGAAATGGAAGAAACAATAAAGAAGCGTGATTTTCCCGCTTTTGCTCGTCTAACATGCGCAGACAGTAATCAATTTCATGCAGTCTGCCTGGATACCTTGCCTCCTATATTCTACATGAATGACACATCTCATAGGCAAGCACCTTTTTCCAGTTCAAGTCTCCTTAAACTTCAACATACGGCATTTTTCTCTCAATATCACAATTCATTTTGTCTTTTCAAATTCTCAAGTAGCTATTATTTGTAAATTATTAATTTTAATCTCATAGAGACGTTGATGTTTCAGGATAATCAGTTGTGTTGAGAAATGGAATCGTCATGAAGGATCTCCTCAGGTACCTTTCTCTATCTCTTTCTAACTTTGTCTTTTCAAATTTGCCGTGTAAGTATAGATCCTCTACAAAGAACATGTGGTAGAAGTTTTTTTTGGTTTTACGTATTCAGCATCAACAGGGTTTTTGTTAATCATTGAGTACCTTTGAACATAGTCTATTACCCCTTCTCTCTGTGAACGGCTTGTGTATATTACCTCAGATCAATTCGTATTTGGGCCTTTTCCTTTTTCACAGGTCTAACTACTTATCATCGATGGTTTGTTTGAGAATGTTAAACTTAATCTCTTCTCACTCAACATGTGACAATATCCATGGACAACTTTATATTCAAGGTTAACTCATAGCAAGATTCTTCACAGGTGGCTTATACCTTTGATGCTGGGCCAAATGCAGTACTAATTTCACATAACAGAAAAACTGCTACCCTTCTGCTTCAGAGGCTCCTCTTTTACTTCCCTCCTAAGTCAGATACTGATTTGAACAGGTTGAGTTCGTAAATCACTAAACCTTTTTCCTACATTTACTCTTAACGTGTGACCTCTTACATGATTATTTGTACACATCTCCCATTTCTACAGTTATGTCATCGGTGACAAGACAATATTAAAAGATGCTGGCATTCAAGAAATGAAGGATGTGGAAGCCTTGGCTCCACCTCCAGAAACTAAGGAGAATCCACCTCAGAGACACCCAGGAGATGTTAGTTACTTTATCTGCACGAGACCTGGGAGAGGTCCTGTTGTGCTTACTGATGAAAGCCGGTCTCTCATTAACCCTGAAACAGGGCTGCCTAAGTGAAGAGAGCCATGTTTCGAGGTTTTAATTGCCGTCTTCATACCCATGCCGATTCAAAAGGTGAGCATAATTGTTTATGTTCTGACATTTCCTTTTGTTTTTATCAAGTTATGTTTAAGCATCTTTTTCAGAATGATACCAAATAAATTTGAGTTTTTTATCTTCTCATTTGTATTTCTTTTGATTTCTGTAGAAATATTCTCTACTGATAAAAAATTTGTTTCACTTTTCTAGGGTAAAAAGAGATGGCTTTACAAATAAATCATATAGCAAATTGAAATGGTTAGTTTTTGGAGCATGATGCTAACTGCTAAGTATAAGCAACAGTCCAAAAATAATGAAAATAGAAGATATTTATTATTATCATTAATTACACTTAAAACTTATTTTAGTATCACAAAAACTCCTGTGCACCAGTTGCACGAATCTAAGATCCATGCAATCCGGGTCGATCCGACCCGGATCCGTGAGTTTTTATTTTTTTTTATATTTTTTTTTCCAGATTTTTGTCCTGACCTTTATGTTATAAATGTATGACTTTTACGTTATAAATGTGTGATCTTTATGTACAACTATCTCTACCTTTATGCACTGTAACTGAGGAAAAAAATGAAGATTTTCAACACAATTTGTACATAAAGGTCATGATAGTTGTACATAAGATTACACATTTATAACATAAAGGTCACACATTTACAACATAAAGGTCACAACCTGAAGCAAAAAAAAAAAAACAAAATTCAAAAACACGCGGATCCGGGTCAAAAACTGGGTCGACCCGGATTGCATGTTCACCAAGTGCACACAAGACCAACTCTTTTAGTATTGGTTCTACATAATCTTCATACTTATTGAACTCCCTCTTGGCAGTTCATTCTGTTAAGAGCTGGAGCGAGTTTATAAACATCAGTACATTTATTGATTGTTTGTATTAGTTACTTATCGTGTCCCAAAAGCGCGTTCAACACCGCGCCTTTGATAGCATTATCAGCTAAGAACATATGTCCAGCATTTGCTACTTCATGGTATTGAATCCATGGCAGCTTCTTTGCAATGTAGCGCTGCAGAGAAACCGGCACTAAGCCGTCTTCAGCGCCTTGCCACAGATGAACAGCCGTTTCTCCATTGGGAAATGGATTTTCAAGATCTATCGGATCAAAATCCCATTGCCCGAACGCTACCATCATATCGCGGTGGAGTGACTCGTATACTCCCTGTTGTGTTGCATATCCCTGTTGATGTGAAAACATTAGGATGGAATTAAGTGTAACTGAATCAGGTTTAGCATGCTTCGTTGAATTCCGAATTCAAGATTCATTATAACTCTACCGTGGTTGACACTTTTTACGGCCAAAACTTAAACCTCGTTAGACCACTTTAATTAGACCAACTTAAGACAGATACACATTTAATCCAGGGTTAAAATCAGAAAAACAATCTGATTTATAACCTGTTTATCACTTTGCAATCTAATTTTCAATCGCATCCTAAAGTCCACGAGTTTTCACTTTGCAACTTAAACTCATATTCTGATCACTATTTTGGTAGAAATCGAATTTGATCTGATTTTTTTAATCAAAATACACGAAATCTATATCGTAACACTTATCATCTTATCATCTCAAACCATACGAAAAATCAATTATATTGATTTTCATACGATTCTTTTTTTTGATTTTAACCATTTAATCTATCATGAGTTGGTCCAACACATTTGGCTTTTCCAGCATAGCAAGCTATCATCACATGAAAGTAAACGAATCTCAAAATCCAAACTAGGAACTCAAGTAGCAAGAGAGATGCAAAATCAAATGCAAATGCCCTCAATTTTATCTTAAATTAGTCAGAGAAATTCTACCAATACTTAGAGCTGAATTTTATGTTATCAACATAAATGATCTCATGTCATTCTTAATCAAAGAGGGCAACACATTTAAAGCAAGAATAGTACCCAATTTATAGGCTTCATATCAAGTTTGGAAATAAGCTGAAGATCTGGTGCAGTAAGCCTAGTTTTCCCAGCAATGATACTATGTGGAGGAAACCATTTCTGTGTGTTCCACCAATAAACGAGCCACGGGGCATAGTGTGCTACTCGTAACGCCCACTGATCCTGCCCCAATTCCTGCTCGTATGCTTCTCTAGCCATCTTCGAAGGAAAACCAGGCCACCAGAAATTGATAACCGGGGATATCAACGCGACCCCTGCCAGCCTGTCACCATTCACCACATTAGCATCGATCAGATGTATTAACATGAAAGATACATAAATCTGATCGATCCTTGCCTGTGAGAGATGTACTTTAGACACCCCCAAACAGGCTGTCCTCCCATCGAAGCCCCAATAATGTAAAACTTGGGCCCGAGCTGTAATTGATCCGCCAGCTCTTCTACATCCAATGCTAAGCTTTTTATCGTTCTTTTTGGGTCAGGATCGCTCTCTCCATAACCCGGCCTATCAAAGTGCACGATGTGTATACTTAGTTTTTCGACTACTTCCTGAAAAGTACTTGCAAGTTATTGCAAGAACACAAGGATTGTCGAATGGTAATAAAGAACATTTATATAGAAACCAACTGAAGTACTAAAAGAATCATCGCGTTTGCAAGCTCCATAGCCATGGATGAAGATGATGTTGTGTTTAGCTTTCTCTTTGGGGACACCACTGGCCTTGTAGGACAAGTGTCTTCCATCTCTAAGCTTGATTCGAGGTCCTTCAATGGAACCATGGAGACGTGGAGGCGGAGGGCGAAAAGCCTTGTAAGCCCATGCTAGAAATGCCATCATGAATCCTACTATGATTTCCCAATACATAGCTGAAAACAGAACATACATAGAAATGAGTTGGATCTTTGCTTTTCTATGATAATATATGTTTGAAACTTGAAAGGTTGAGTATTTATCACTTGAGTTAGTCTCTTGTGAGACCATCTCACGAAAGGAATCCGTGAGACCGACGTGCAAGGTCGTTTCCTGGGACATGGTCCGACCATGCTCGACAACCTACTCCATGTGTGTTTGGCGCACGGTCGTGTCCCTAGAAATGGTCCGACTGTGCGCGAAAACACGCTATTGTGGGTTGTCGTGCACTGTTATGTCCTAAAACACAGTAAGACCGTGTGCGAAAACACAATATTGTGGATTGTCACGCACAGTCATGTTCTGGGATACAGTTATGTTATCACTTACACTTATATCAAGAGAATGTTGTTTAATTTGATTGTGCGCAGTACAAAAGAGAATGATGCTTTTCTTGTTACACTTTACCGTCTAAAGTACACAAATTTCTTTGTTGATTATGAGAAAATCCAAATAGTTGATAAAATAGCACAACACCATTCACCTAGAAGACTTGAAAATGATGGCAATAAATCAATTAAATTAGATTTAACCTCAAAAGTTGTGTTATTGAAAAAACATTATACAAATATTTTAGGTAAAAAAATTCTCATATAAGACCATCTCACTAGGGACGAAGCCAGGATTTATTAATGATGGGATGAAATATTTTTTTGGGATATTTATCAAAGTTTTTGAAATTTGAAGGGGGCGAAATCCGTGTTTTTAACTTCAATTGCATTATATATATAAAAAAGTTCGGTCGGAAAATTTGAGGGACGCTGCCGCCAATCCCCCCCAAGCTCCGTCTCTACGTGTCAGATATCACATTATGCATGATCTCTCGGTCTAAGAACTACTACTCTTAGCAAATTCTATGTAAACAAGTGCTAAAACATAGGTTGAACCAAAATATACTATACATTCAACTCATTGTAGGGATGAATAAAATATGAACTTTCTAAACCAGCAAAGTTTATTTAAACTAATTAAAAATCAAGAACAGAGAATCCCACATTCTGATAAATGGAATCCATAACGGGCACAACAACAGAATCCAAAATTTTAAGGTGTAAAATAAGAAATCTTAACGTGTCCCTTTTAAAATGTAATTCTTCCTCTAAAGATTTCTTCTGCCAATGCACACCTTCTTAGTGTTATCAAGCCAGTGTACTACTCGAAGCTAGTATGTTTGTGTGTGTATTTATTGAGAACTTTTTCAGAATTCCAAAAAAACATAAAATAATTAATTAAATGAAAATTGGTGTGATGTTTATAAGATGTGGAGGATATTTTTTGATACAGTAGCTATGTCAGGACTCATGTAATATGATGGTGATGTTTGGACCATATTTGATAGGGTGTATTATTGATTCATATATTTTCCTATAGAATGAAAAATTGTATTATTTAGTATTGTATATTAAAGAGTGATTTTGGATGTCAAAATCTCAACCTCGCCTTTGTTTCGAAACTTAAATATTCTGACCCACCAAAATCCTACCATATATATTGTTAATACACATATTAACGTTCACAAATGTTTTTGTGCAGGGTCAAATTCGATCTGGGGTGCATTTCACGCGTTCCACGCTCGTTTCACGCGCCCACACGCGCACTAACGCACTCAAATCCTAGCCCAAACCCAAGTTATATTGGTCAAACCTTTTAGTTTGCCGTACCTAACTTTTTAGTTTGTCGAACCTAACATTTTAATTAAGTTTGCATAATTTTTTGTAGTGTATGACAGACTTATAATATCTTTCAAAACCTTTATATTGTAATAATATAACATTTATGCATAATAATTTAAAATTTTCGTTATAATAATATAATTTTATGTTATTCTTTAAGTACATAAAGATTATGATATTTGTACATAAAAGTTATATTAATATAAGATAAATGTTAAATTATTATAACATAAAGATTAAGTCATACTATATGAATTTTTATAGTAAAAAAAATTTAAGTAATATCACTTAAATGTTATGATATTTATATGTAAAAGTTATACTAATATAAAATAAATGTTACTCGGTTAACATAAATGTTACATAACTTTTAGTTATGTTTTTTATATTGAAAAAAGTCTAAATAATTTTACTTAAAGGTTATGATATTTGTATATAAAAGTTATATTCGATAAACATAAATGTTATGTTATAAATTAAAAAAAAAAACCTGGACGCGGATCTGGACCAGACCCGATCAGGTCCGACCAGCGTGCCCGGTTGCATGGATCATGATTCGTGCACTTGATGCACACAAACATTACTCATTAACATTTATTTGTACCATTTTAAATAAAATTATTTTATGTACCAGAATCATTAAAACCATATTTGTAAGAATCTTCCTCCTATTACATTGATAAAACATATCAATTTTTGCATGTTTAAAATTTAATAAATCATTAATAGAAACAAATATATTCTTTTATTAAAACAATAAAATAATATACATATTCAAAACTAAACTAACTTATTCTCTTACCAAACTTCAAAAATAAATATCATAATATTTACATGTAAGAGAAGCTGAAAAAAGTAAGAGAATGAACTATTATTATTATTATTATAAGTGTTGGTCTCCACTTGATGCATGGTGCACTTGAGTTGGGTCCGGGTCCGCGCCTACCAGGATCCACGCTTTTTTTTTTTTTGTGTTGTGACATTTATACTATATTATTCCTACTTTTATGTTATATTAGTCATACATTTATATGCAAATATTATAACTTTTTTTTTTTTTTGCTTTTACCTTAATAGTATGTTAGTCATCTTTATGCTATATTAGTCATACCTTTATATAATATTTTAACTTAAAAAAAAATCAATTTCAGCACAATTTATACATATATATTTTTATGTGATATTACTTATACATTTATATCAATATAATCATACATTTATGTAATATATAAAGGTACAACCAATGATGAAAATATCCCAATATACGTGCGATATATCCACGATATATTCGTATTTTGAAGGTTGCGATATGGATATGGGGGGTAAAAAAAAAATTCCGGGATATCCCAATATATCGTGGATATATCGCAAATATCCATATCCGTCCATCTCAGTGTAAAATTGGAAAAATATTAGAAAATATCGCGGATATATTGTAGATATATTACAAAATATCAGGATATATCTAAAATATCGCAAAATTTTTCAACGAAGGAAATTCGAATCCAAAAGTAGCAGCTATGGTTCGTAAGAGTGGTGTTGATGTGAATTAGGTGTTGCAACAAGAAGTTGGTAGTACCACTTTTGATTCAGAGTCTTCAGACTCATTTACCAAAATGAATAGTTCAACTAATGATGGAGGAAATGGTGGAATCAGTAATGGTGGTAATGGCGGACCAAACCATTAAGATTATTTTTCAAATCAAAAATCATTGAGTCCATTCACAGGTGAGGATGAGTTCACTCATGCAACACAAGACACAAATCATGGATCAAGAGAAGGAGTTTCGGGTATAGGTGCAATCAGAAAGGATTATATAAGGAAACATGTTTGACATGAAGATAAAAGCTCAAATGTTAATATAGATCAATCACTTTCCATGAGCTTTAACTCAATAGGTATGGGCACCAACCAAAATGATATGTCTCAAGAATCATATACTCATGGGTCATGACACATATAGAAGTTCACAGTTTGATTGGAGTACTTATCCACCCCTCAAATGTTCTATGGAAACATGTACTAACAAAATGATGATCAACTCAATTTACACTATCCAATTTATGGTGAAATCATTGGATCATTGGAAGAGATAGAGTAACGTACCAACAACATGTGCATAATTATATTCATAATTACTCAAATGTGATGAATTGGTACCAATATTGTTTGGATAAAAATAACATTGCACCTGTTATTTTTGAACCTCATAGATCATCATTTTGGCTCTAGTGATTTGGTTATATCAATCAATTTTGAATAAATCTCAATTTTCGTAACGCTTTTGTATGTTTATTATTTATATGTATGTTGTAAACATGTCATTTTGTTGAGATTTCAAATTAAATATATGCATTTTTGGATTATATAATAGTCTGTAAAATCTTATGTAAAATTTTTAATTTTTTAATAGAGTTTCGATAATTTTTTTAAATTTTTTGCGATATCGATATATCCATCGATATATCTGTAAAATCAAGGTTGCGATACGACACGCGATATGGATATTTTCATCATTGGGTATAACTAACATAACTAAAAGGTATGAAAAATTTATATGTTTGTCTAAAAAAAATGTTGACATACAACTAAAATTACTAACAATGTGACTTACATAACTAAAAGATATGGCAAACGCTACTAAAATATATGACTAACATAACATAAATGTATGACACTTGAGAATATGTTTAGACGAGTTTGTATGTAGATCTGAAATGCGTGGGCTACGTGGCGGATCGGATCGATTCGAGTGCAAGGATTCTAAATCCATGCATTAATGCATTTTGGTGTAATGATAATAATAGAGTAGGTTAGTCACCAATAGTGGAATATATTGTGTGGGTGAAATTGTGCAATAATAGGTTGGCCACATGAGTTTCTTTATTTACAATCATTTTGACAAAGATGTAAAAGGACACCTATTATTATTTTGTTTCTTTTTCTTTTGCATTTTGGTGTAATGATAATAATAGAGTGAAGGTTAGTCACCAATAGTGAATATATTGTGTGGGTGAAATTGTGCAATAATAGGTTGGCCACATGAGTTTCTTTATTTACAAACATTTTGACAAAGATGTAAAAGCACACCTATTATTATTTTGTTTCTTTTTCTTTTGTTTGGGATCGATTCTCTCTCTCTCACTCTCAAATCATCACCCAATTCTCTCTCTCTCTCCACAAAATATAATTTCCTATATTTATAAACATAGAAAAATTATTATGAGGAGCCTAAGGTCATGTTTGGTACATGGGTTTAGGTTGATTTGGGATTATTAACCAACCTAAACCCATGTTTGGTACATAGGTTTGAGGCCCGGGTTTAAATAGGGTTTTACTATTTAAGTGGGTTTAGATTGTTTTATTCATGAGTTTATAAACCCACCATCTTTGGTGGGTTTAAACTAATCCCAATAGTAAAAAATGATTTAAATTACATAATTGCCCCACCCTCAAATGAAAAAAACAATACAACTTTTTAATAAAAAATACAAAGTGATATAATTTATAAACCCTATTTTTTCCACTAAACTTAAATAATTAATTAAAATTGTTTAGTGAAATTGTTAAAAAAAAACTATATATAAATTATTTACTAAATTATTAAATTTTGGGATATTAAATTATATATATATAATTATTTTTTAATCTTTTAAACTATTAAATTATTAAATTTTGGGATATTAAATTATATATATATATATATATTAAATTATTTTTTAATCTTTTAAACTATTAAATTATTAAATTTTGGGATATTAAATTATATATATATATATATTAAATTATTTTTTAATCTTTTAAACTATTAAATTATTAAATTTTGGGATATTAAATTATATATATATATATTAAATTATTTTTTAATCTTTTAAACTATTAAATTATTAAATTTTGGGATATTAAATTCTATATATATTAAATTATTTTTTAATCTTTTAAACTATTAAATTATTAAATTTTTGGATATTAAATTATATATATATATTAAATTATTTTTTAATCTTTTAATATTTTAAATTATTAAATTTTGGGATATTAAATTATATATATATATATTAAATTATTTTTTAATCTTTTAATATATTAAGTTATTAAATTTTGGGATATTAAATTATATATATATTAACTTATTTTTTAATCTTTTAATATATATATATAATTAATTTAATTCATGTTTTTTGAATTATTATAAGTAAGGGCATAATCATCTTTTCATATTTTTTATCAGTCCTAACCCACAAAGCAAACACCAAATTTAAATTAAACCCACATTTACAAACCCATAATCATTTAAAGTAAACAACAAATTTAACTCAAACCTATCTCAATACCTACATACCAAACACGCAAAAAGTGTTATTTTGTCTTCTATGAATAGTAAAAGACCACAAAAATTATCAAACCAATCAAACTCAATCTTCAAAGGAAACGGGCCCTAGTGAACGTTGCATATTGGATTTGGTTGCCTTTAAAGTGTCTAAAAACAGGTTTTTTTTTGTTATTATTATTATTATTATTATTTTTTGTCTATTTTGATTAGTTTTGAGAATATATATATAAATATGAAACTTAATTTCATAAGGTAACTATTTTTTATATTTTTTCTATTATTTTATGTTTTATAGACTCCCTACACTAGTAGTTATCTTTATTGCCCATCAGTTTTAATTAGTTAATTAGTTTACATACAAAACTCATAACTGTTTTCAATAAGTTAAAAGATCTTAAATAAAAACTTTAATGAAGTAACTGTACAGCTCAAAAGTCAAGAACAACATTAAATTTCTTTAGATCTATTTAAATATATATTTTTACACATTAGGCTATGTTTGTTTGGGTTTAAGTGAGTTTTGAGAAAATCGGACTTTAAAATCAAGAGTTTTCAAAATATAGATGAATAGTTAATATTTGTATTTGTTAGGAGATTTTATAAGATAGAATTGTTACTATGAATGTCAAATAAATGCTGGAAAAATATATTTGTGTAACATTATATTGTTAGTTGATATAATAATAATGATTGGACGATTGTAATAGTAGAAATTTAGGTATATATTAGAATTTATATATTAACAGTTTTGAGTGGATAGTTAAATCATAAGTTTTTTTTTTGATATGAAATGGTATATTTGAATTGGTACCATAATCCTTGTTTGTTAAAGCTCCAGGGATTTGAGATTTTTAATTCATGAAACCCCAAACAAACATAGCCCAAGGCACAAATATGATAGTTTATACCAAGTTGTCAATGTATCTCTAAACAATTTTCTTGTGCAAATAAATACGGTTTTTTATAATTAATATCTTGATAACTCAATTGACCTATATTATGTGAAATATGTCCCATCACTTAAAATTAATATTTTCTTTTTCTTGTAATAAAGCTAAACTTAAAAGTAAAGTTAACAAAATTGCAAAATCATTAGCAAGGATCATTTCGGATTTTCTTGAGTATGATTTGATATTGAATGGATTAAAAGTGAATATAAAGCTATAAATAATCCTAAAATATGTCGAGCAAAATTAACTTAATAAGTTTATTTAAGCAATTGAAAGAAAAGTGGAAGAAACCAACTGCAATTGGTTCGTGTCAATTTAATACACAAGTGCGTGCGTGACATTAACGTTCACCTACAACTTCTCACAATTTTTAAGGTCATAAATCTCCCACGTAAAACACGATTTGGGCATAACATCAACTTCTTGAAATTAATAATACATATACTTCACACAGATAACATGTGTTTGAATATGTTAGTGAATTCTATGTAAATTGTACATAATGCATACAATTTCAACACCCATTAACCGAAGACTTATTTTCAAATCTATGACGACTTTTTCACTGGATTCTGATTTTAGTGATGTTCGAATACTATTTGCACATTAAAATAGACTAAATCTTTAGAAGAAGCATGCAGTATACTTGATCAATAGTCTCATCATTTATCGACTATCAAAAGTGCGTTCAAAATAGCATCTTTGACAGTACTATCACCTTGAGAGATGAGATGTCCAGCGTTTGGTAATTCATGGTATTGTATCCAAGGAAGCTTTTTAACAATGTAACGCTGAAGAGAGACGGGCACCAAGCCGTCTTCAACACCATGCCACAAATGAACGGACCCTTCTCTGTTGGGAAAAGGATTGTCGAGATCCATAGGATCAAAATCCCAATGCCCAAATCCAACCATCATATCACGGTGAAGTGACTCATATACTCCCTGCTGTGTTGCGTATTCCTGTTGATGATCGAGCTTTAAAACACAAATTTTGCATAGTAAGCTAGCTATTAAACCTGAATGTGAAGTAGCAAGACTGAAATGCAAGAACAAAAGGCAATAACCTCATTTTTAAGAAGGGGTCTTAAATAAATCAAGAAAGTTTGGTTATATATTATACACCCTACGATTTAAAATAAGTGTCGTTCTGAAGGTCAAATTTTGTTTCAAATTAATTGTTGTTTTAGCTAATTAGCCACTCCTTTTCCAAGTTTACCCTCAATCTTAATCCTTACAAGATATGTTAACTTTGAACTTCCCTATTTCATCTCTTTAAAGTTTATTCACACAAGATTCTACAATCATTCCTTATCTCAATTTTCTCTTATTTCTTTATTTTATATTATTCCATCTCAATGAAATAATAAAGGAGAAGAGAAATAAAGAATCATGTTAATTTAGGAATGAGTGAGAAGAGATTGGTATAGTCTAACTCTGAGGTACTTTTGTCCAATTTTTATGTTCCTTAATTTATGACAAAAACTACGACACTTATTTTGAATCGGAGGAAGTATTATTTTGTGCTAGAACTTTATCTCTGTAATGATCTCAAGTTTCTTTCTATAAGTATCACCAAGATACAAGAGATGGAAAAACGAGTACCCTGTTACTCAATCCGGAAGCATGTTTTGAAATAACTTGAAGATCCGGAGCAGTGAAATTAGGTTTCCCGGCTGCAACACTTGAGCCAGGAAACCATTTCTGGGTGTTCCACCAGTAAACAAGCCATGGAGCATAGTGTGCTACACGTAACGCCCATTGGTCTTGGGAGAATTGCTGATAGTATGCTTCTGTAGCTAAGTTTGAAGGAAAACTGGGCCACCAGTAATTGACAACCGGAGCGATCAATGTCGCTCCTGCCAGCCTGGAACAATTTCAAAAGTGAACGAAACTAAATAGAGAGAATACGAAGTTTCAAATTTAGAATATTGCTTAAAAGTGAGGATTATGCACTAAACTGCAGAGTATACTCACTCCATCCAAAAATCTTTGGTTCCAGCTTCACTCAACACCAACTTTTAGATGAAAGCATTGTACTTTTAAGTTGTCTCAGAACTAGTGGTTGAGTTTCAGTGGTGGGACATTTTCACTTTAACTAAAGTAGTGGTTCTAGACAATTTTATCTTACAATGAATGAATGTGTTGTTCTGAATGATATTGTCCAGGAATCTTGGTATGCTTGTCTGTATTCACAGCTGATTATGTGAATCAGTTTTCATATAGCATTATGGTATGGAGTATTACTTTACTCAGGTTTCAAACTTATTCCTCGATTACAACATTCTCTCTCTATAATAATGAACTTCTCAGTACTCAAGTTAATTAGAAGACACTAGAGTGTAACTTCTTTTCCTTGCATAGTTTACTTGTAAAGGATCATAATGCATAGGGACATCAGTTTAGATGAGACCACCTAAATGGATCATTATAGATACCGTTAAGATCTTAGATTCAACAATATCAAATCCTTCAAAAAACAAAGATGCCCTAAAGCCTGGTTTCTCCCATTTGTCCATGGGACAAATAATGAGCTTAGACCAACTCCAACACTGCAATAAACCAAAACTAGTGTGGGATGCTATTCTACAGCGATAATTTGTCTCTGATGTTGTGTCACATCTCCATGATAATTGGAGTGAACAGTGCCACTCTCAGCTGCGCGCTGTACTATTCATCTGCAGTACATTTTTTGTTTTCTTTATTATTTTTTTCTTAATTTTTATTTGTATCATTCTTTCATCCCATTGAAATTATATTATAGGTGCTTTAAATCTCAATTAATCCATCTTTTGATGCCAATTATCAATTAATTTATTAAAACTAATTGAAACTTAACTATTTACTGTATGTGATATAATTATTATAATTAATGTTGTTGTTGTTGTTAGATATTTTTTATTATGTAGTAATTTATGTTTGTATATTTTATTATGAAATCTAATTTTCATTTTGCATCTCATTTTATAATTTTATTTGAGTTCTATATACATATTAGATTTCAAATCAATTAATTTAAAATTTTAATGTAAATTATTATTATATCAAATAAATAAAACTAAAAAAATTTAAATTTATTAACTATGTTATAATTGGTTAAAAAAATTAATTCAATATAAAATGAATAAAAGAAGAAAATTCCATGAAGAGCATAATGTAGCCTAAAGGATTGGAGATGAATTTTAGTTTAGTGCATATCTTGCTCTAGTATAGTTTAAATATTGCTTTAGAGTAGTGCAGAGGCCAGAGGGTTCGAGATGGCCTTAGACATTGATCTATCAGCATTCCTAATCCAGACAGTTAAATGTTAAGTTGCATGTACTCATTAAAATAGGTGATGCAGCTAATTATTTACCTGTGAGGGATGTACTTGAGGCATCCCCAGACAACCTGTCCTCCCATGGAAGTTCCAATAATGTAAAACTTCGGGCCAAGATCCAGTTGATCACCGAGCTCTTCTATGTCTAATGCAATGCTTTTTGTTGTTCTGTTTGGGTCAGGATCACTCTCTCCGTAACCTGGTCTATCAAAAGATACAAAGTGTATACCCAATTTCTCGACAAGTTCCTGAAAAACCCTCGCAAGTGATTTGCAAAAGTCTTCAGCAAGAATAGAAATTGTTAAATGCAAAAAAAGAAAAGATAGCATGTTTTGGAGTAATACCGATGATGTAATAGAAACATCGTGTTTACTGGAGCCAAAGCCATGAACCAAGATGATTCTAAATCTAGCTGTCTCTTTCGGGACTCCATGCTCCTTATAGGACAAGTGTCTTCCATCTCTGAGTTTGATTCTAGGTCCTTTGATGGATGGGCCACCGATAGAACCACAGAGACGAGGAGGTGGAGGGAAAATGGCCTGGTAAGCCAATGCTAGAAAACCGATTAACATCACTAATATAATACTCCAAGACATAGCTGAAAACAGAAAATACATTATATGATATTCTTCCACTTACTCTATACTAGCTATTAATGTGCCTATTTTTTTGGACATATGTTAGAAACAACATATCGCTGAAATTTCTGTCAAGATACTGTCCTTTACTTATATTCAGCTCAAAGGAGATTGATTTATAGAATAAAAAATCATCCTCATCTCTCAACCATCCCCACAACAAACTTAAAATTCTCAATTAAGTCGGCGAATCATTCTAAGTGAAACATTCTACTTCAATAATCAAATTTCTTATCATAATATCTACATAGCTATAGTTTGCACTTTTTCAGATTTTTTCATGTAACAACACTACTAAGATCATGAAGCAAATATAATCTATCCAGATATTCTCTCACTAGTATTGCTTTCCTGACTCTCATGATCCAAATTTATGCCAATGTAGCGTGAAAGAAAATTATTCCTGTTAATGAAACTTGAAGCCAGCAACTAATTCCACAATTAAACCGAAATCTAGGGTAATAAAATGCCTAATTTCAGAAACATGATATACCAGTGGCGTGAAACTGAGTCGAGGACCCATATTTCTGAAGATCGCCAACAATTGACTGGTTCAACTCAGAATTTGAACTACTGCTCTGCAATAAAAAATTGAAGTATTGAATCTCAACTATTTCATCATTAAATTAGAAAAATAATGGAGACAATACTTAGATACCTCGAAGTTACACTTATGTGACGGAATGGTGGAGATTTACCGCCGCCGCCGCGGTTGTGGCGGAGATTACAGTTGTTACTAGTAGAGACAGGGAAGAAAGGAGAGACGCCAACAAATTTAGATAGAATTGATGAGGGTTTGAAGAGTGGAGATGGCTGAAGAACATGAACGGAAGAAATGGCCGCCATTTCTCGAAGTCGTAAACGGCGTCGTTTATGATTGGGCCAATTCAAATTCTCTTATAAAGGTCTGCCATACTTGGTCAATTTACATCGGTTTAATTCACCAAACTAATTTGATTTGATTAGTCTTCTTTTTTTCTTTTTTTTTTCTAACTTTTTTGAGGATGAGATTGATTCAATCATTAATGTGTTAAATACTTACAATTACATGAGTGAATTTTATATAAGGAAATTGTGTTGTCTACCAATTATATGATCTTGACACATCAATGGTAAATACATTAACAATATTCTTATTTTCTTCAATAATAATAAAAGATAGACTTAAATACACATTGTATCTATCATGAAAAATCCAATGCAATGAAGTTGTACATGATCTCCATACTCCAACTTCCTCGTGTTAGCTTTGATCCGTTAAGAGTCGGAACAAGTTGTAAACTTGTAGCATATGCATTCTTATAACGATCGTCCCAACACATAAGATGTATCGTCATTTATAGCCGACCTCACGTAGAGGGATCAAATCATCATTTACCACCTAGCAAAAGTGTGTTCAAGATAGCATCTTTGGCACTACTACCTAAATAAAACATATGTCCAGCATTTGGTAGTTCATAGTATTTTATCCAAGAAAGCTTCCCAACAATGTATCGTTGAAGAGAGACGGGCACCAATCCGTCTTCAACGCCCTGCCACAAATGAACGGACCCTTCTCCGTTGGGAAAAGGATGGTCGAGATCCATAGGAGCAAAACCCCAATCCCCAAATCCAATCATCATTTCACGGTGAAGTGACTCGAATAATCCCTGTTGTGTTGCATATCCCTGTCGCATAACACATTTACGATATGAGATCATCTATTCCACTATTGATCACCAAGATACAAGAGAGAAAATCGAGCACCTTGTTAGCCAGGCTTGGAGGATGTTGAGAAAGAACTTGAAGATCTGGTGCAGTAAGATTAGGCATCCCGGTTGCAGCACTAGAGCCAGGAAACCATTTCTGAGTGTTCCACCAATAAACGAGCGATGGAGCATGGTGGGCCACGCGTAGTGCCCATTGGTCTCGACGGGATTGCTTATTGTATGCTTCTGTAGCTAAATCTGATGGAAAATCGGGCCACCAGTAATTGACAACCGGAGCTACCAACACTGTCCCTGCCAGCCTGTAACCGTTTCAAAAGCCAATGAAACTAAATACACAGAACACAAAAACAACAAACTTGTCCTAAAATCTGTTTTCTCTGTTTAAATCAATTGTAACGAGTATTACCTGTGAGGGATATACTTGAGATATCCCCACACAACCTGTCCTCCCATGGAAGTTCCAATGATGTAAAACTTGGGACCAAGTTGTAATCGATCACCGAGTTCTTCAATGTCCAATGCAATGCTTTTGACTGTTCTCTTCGGATCAGGATCACTCTCTCCATAACCTGGTCGATCAAAAGATACGAAATGTATCCCCAGTTTCTCAACAAGTTCCTGAAAAACACTCTATGAGAACAAAAAACGAGCTTTTTCAACAACTCAAAAGCACGTATTCATGATGTAATTAATACCGATGTAGCAATAGGAGCATCGTATTTGCTGCCAGTGAAGCCATGAACTAAGATGATCTTATATCTAGCAGTCTCTTTGGGGACACCGTGCTCCATGTAGGCCAAGTGTCGTCCATCTGTGAGCTTGATTCGTGGCCCGTTTACGGACGGGCCACCAATCGAACCACAGAGACGAGGGGGTGGAGGGCGAAAAGCCTTGTAAGCCCATGCTAGAAATGCCATCATTAATCCTACTATGATTTCCCAATACATAGCTGAAAACAGAACATATATAGAAATGAGTTGGATCTTTGCTTTTCTATGATAATATATGTTTGAACACTTGAAAGGTTGAGTATTTATCACTAGCACTTATTTCAAGTTTAATTTGATAGTGTGCAATACAAAAGAGAATGATACTTTTTTTTTGTTACACTTTATCGTCTAAAATACACAAATTTCTCTGTTGATTATGAGAAGGGTGCGGCTATCCGCACCCCAGAAATTACTAAACACACCCCATTTCTAGTGTTACTGTATATTTCATTTGTATACAGTAACACTAGGAATGGGGTGTGTTTAGTAATTTCTGGGGTGTGGATAGCCGCACCCTTATGAGAAATTCAAATAGTTGATAAAATAGCATAACACCATTCACCTAGAAGACTTGAAATGATGACAATAAATCAATTAAATTAGATTTAACCTCAAAAATAGTGTTATTAAAAAACTTTATATAGATATTTCAGGCAAATTCTCATATGAAATCGTCGCACCCATCGCATTATTAGCAAATGGTATGTAAATACACAAGTGCTAAAACACAACTTGAACCTAAATATACTATACCTTCAACTCATTGTAGGGATGAATAAAATATGAACTTTTCTAAACCAGCAAAGTGTATTTAAACTAATTAAAAATCAAGAATAGAGAATCCATAACGGGCACAACAACAGAATCCAAAATTTTAAGGTGGAAAATAAGAAATCTTAAGTAGAAATTATGTGAAATTATTTAATAAATAAATAAAATGTTAGAATCCACCAAAACCGTGTACCTTATAAAATGTAATTCTTCCTCTAAAGATTTCTTCTGCCAATGCACACCTTCTTAGTGTTACTATTAGAAGCTACTGCGTTTGTGTGGTTATTTATTGAAAACTTTTTCAGAATTCCAAAAAATATAAAATAATTAATCACAAAAACTCATGTGAGACGGTCTCACGGATAGTTTCCGTAAGACGGAGCCCCATCACCCATAAATAATATGTGAATTATAGGATTTGAGTGATGGATAAGTGGATTGTGGGATGACCCGTCTCACGCAATGCATTCAAATCCCATGAGACGGTCTCACAAGAGACTTACTCATAATTAATTAAGTGAAAATTTGTGTGATGTTTACAATTTGTGGAGGATTTTTTTTTTTTTGATAAAGTAGCTATGTCAGGACTCATGTCTGATGATGGTGATGTTTGGTCCATGTTTGATAGTGTGTATTATTGATTCATATATTTTCCAATAAAAATCAAAACTGTATTATTTAGTACTGTATATTAAAGAGTGATTTTGGTTGTCAAAATCTCAACCTCGCCTTTGTTTCGAAACTTAAATATTCTCACCCACCAAAATCCTACCATATATATTGTCAATACACATATTAACATTTATTTGTAGCATTTTCAATAAAATTATTTTATGTACCATAATCATTAAAATCATATTTGTAAGAATCTTCCTCCTATTACATTGATAAAACATAGCAATTTTTGCATGTTTTAAATTTAATAAATCATTAATAAAAACAAATATATTCTTTTATTAAAATAATAAAATAATATACATATTCAAAACTAAACTAACTTATTCTTTTACAGAACTTCAAAAATAAATATCATAATATTTACATGTAAGAGAAGCTGAAAAAGTAAGAGAATGAACTACTACTATTATTATTGTTGTTGTTGAGATATTTCTATATAGATTTTGATGAGATAAAATAGTTATGTATAGGGATTTGGAATACCCCATTTTTCCATAATGTTTATGTGGAAACTTAGTTTTTGTTAAATTTCTGTTTTGAGATGAAGTTAGAAGAATTGTGAAAATCAGAAAGATGGAGGTTTCTAATAGCAGCAAGATTCTGCAAAGGAACGCTGTCAGATACAACTAAACAGGAAGCAGTGA
Organism: Scutellaria minor; assembly: GCA_954870855.1. Lineage (NCBI taxonomy): Eukaryota > Viridiplantae > Streptophyta > Magnoliopsida > Lamiales > Lamiaceae > Scutellaria > Scutellaria minor. Next base: position 2,204,617 of record OX940728.1, on the reverse strand, counting down.
ATCAGCAAACAACATACAATAAGCAGTAAGGAGGACTGAGAAGCTTTCTGATGGATCAAAACAGAAAACAGTTGCAGAACAGGAAGCAGTTCAGAACGGTAGGTTGTTCAGAACAGAAAGCTAGCGTAGAACAGAAAGCTAGCGCAGAACAAGAAGTAGTTACTATTAAGGAATGATTATATTTGTATATCATTAGGAGATTCTAGCATATCTCCAAGATTTGTAATTATCCTTTCCTTTGTTGTACATCTTATATAAATAGGTCTTTAGAGCCTGATACTTAATAAGACACAATTTACGCACTTATATGGTATCAAGAGTCTCCTCTCTCACGAGAACCGGTCCTACCCTGTGATTTCTTTCCCTTCCTTTGGCCGTCCCACCCCAACTATCCCTAGCCGCCATGTCAGGCCCCACCCCCACCACCACTACAGAGGCTGTCTCTGATCAAACCACCGCTACCTCCTCTCCCACTCCATCGGTGGTCGCGATCAACGGCGGCCACCCTCTCCCCATAAAACTATCGTCCACAAACTACCCTTCCTGGCGAGCCCAGATCATCGCCGTTCTCAACGCCCATCGTCTCCTAGGCTACGTGACCGGCGACATATCTGCCCCTGCATCATCTTCTTCGTCCGACACTTACGATTTGTGGTTTCAGCAGGATCAGATGATCCTCGCTGCAATCCTTTGTTCGTTGCATGAAACCCTTGTACCGCTGATCTCGTCGGCCACTACTTCCGCCGACGCCTGGTCTATTCTCGTCCGAATGTTTGCCAGTCGATCTCGCGCCCGTGTAATACAACTTAAAGATGACCTAGCCAATGCTGATATTGGCTCCAACTCAGTTGATGAATTTTTGCAGTCAGTAAAAATCAAGGCGGATGAATTGGCTATTATTGATCAGCCACTTTCCGACGACGATCTGACCTTGTATGTGCTTAAAGGTCTCGGATCTCGATACAGGGAAATCGCGGCGTTACTTCGTGCCCGCGAGACGTCCCTTTCTTTCACAGAACTTCGTGACACTTTAATCTCTCAAGAGATGTACTTAAAACATCTCGACTCACAGCAGGCGAACCTGGTTGCGACAGCCAACTATGCGTTTAATAATAGGGGATGGGGTTCCTCAAATCTTTCCAGGCAACATAATTCCAGAGGTGGCAGAAATTCCCGTGGCCGTGGGAATAACTCTTCTGGTGGAGCTCGTGGCTCTGGAGGTCGTCAATCTTATTCCAACAATAATCAAGGTGGTCGCAACTCTTACTATCCTCCTCAGCGGGATTCCGTTTACTGTTAGTTCTGCAATCAGCCTGGCCATATCGCCCCTCAGTGTCCACAGTTTACTCCACAGGCTCACATAGCGCAGTCGCCGTCTCATATTCCTCGTGGCGCTCCATGGCTCCTCGATACTGGTGCTTCCCACAACATCACTTCTGATCTCAACAATCTGACGATATACTCGGAATATGACGGCACCGAGTCAGTTCAATTAACGGATGATACTGATCTTCCTATTACTAGTACTGGTATTACTCATTTGTCTTTCCCACGTCGCACATTTCACTTATCCGATGTTTTATATGTGCCTACTGCAAAACAAAATTTACTCTCGGTGCATCGTTTCACCTCTGATAATAATGTCTTTATCGAGTTTTATGCTGATCATTTTGTTGTTAAGGATCGAACCACGGGGGTGCTTCTAGCTCGCGGCCCTTGCAGTAATGGGGTCTATCCCATTCAAGCACCAAACCGGCCTCAACTCAACTCTGCCGTTGTGGGAGAAAGGACGACGAGGGCTCAGTGGCACTCCAGATTCGGCCATCCAAGTTACAGAACTTGTGATTTCATTATTCGCAATTTTCATTTACCAATATTACACTCTCCGTCTGTGGACAAGTGTGAATCGTGTAGTGCATCTAAGGCACATAAACTTCCTTTTTGTGAAACTTCTTTACATTCTATGCATCCGCTACACTATATTTATTGTGATGTTTGGGGCCCTACAGTTACTGCTTACAATGGTTGTCGATTTTACGTGCTGTTCGTTGATCATTTTACTAAATATTGCTGGCTCTTTTCTTTATCTGTTAAATCCGATGTGGCATCTGTCTTTGCTCAGTTCCGGATTTTTGTTGAAACGCAGTTTGTGCACACAATTAAAAATGTCTACAGTGATAATGGTGGTGAGTTTGTCGCCCTACAACAGTTCTTTCGTGAACATGGTATCTCCTGGCTTACAACTGCACCCTACACTCCTGAACAAAATGGCACGTCTGAGCACCGTCACAGACACATTGTTGAGACAGGGCATGCATTACTTCACCATTCTGGCCTTCCCTATGAGTATTGGCCATTTGCCTTAGAAACGGCAGTTTACTTGATCAACAGGATGCCTACACAAATTTTGGGTCACAAAAGTCCATTTGAAATGCTCTTTCGTCGCCGCCCTAATTTTTCCAAGCTGCGAATTTTCGGATGTTTATGTTTTCCCTTGATGCGACACCGAACTTCTCACAAATTGGAACCGACTACTCGTCCATGTTGTTTTGTTGGTTATTCCACTAGTCAAAGTGCTTATAAGTGCCTTGATATCTCTTCTGGAAAGCTTATTGTCTCTCGACATGTTTCATTTCATGAGCAGAAGTTTCCAATTTTGTCTCAGCCGGCTCCACAGTTGCATAATCATACTCCTACACCGCGCATTATTCCTCCACCCACACAGCCTCCCACTTCAGTGTCTCCAGTCAGCACTTCGGCAACTCCTGACTCCTCAGAAATTCCCGCAACACAGACTCAGACACACCTCACTCAGTCTGAGTCACCTTCCGATCCTGCTCCAGACTCCGACTCACCTGCCCCCGTTCAGCCTGCTTCGCCAAGGCGGCATCACATGGTTACTCGCAGCCAGCGGGGCATCTACAAACCCAAGCAACTGCATCATGTCACGAGCCATCCCCTGCCTATTGATGTTGAGCCCACTTGTGTCACTACCGCCATCGCGGACCCAAAATGGCGACAAGCTATGTCCGAGGAATTCACTGCCCTAACTCGTCATGGAACTTGGGACCTAGTTCCGTCGCCACCCCACTCAAACATTATTGGCTGCAAATGGGTTTTCCGTATTAAGCGGAATCCGGATGGCTCTGTCGAACGATACAAAACACGACTCGTGGTAAAAGGTTTTCATCAACGTCCCGGTGTCGACTATGATGAGACGTTTAGCTCGGTTGTCAAGCCCGTGACTATTCGCACTGTTCTCTCTGTTGCCCTTTTACACAAGTGGCCTCTTCGTCAACTCGACATCAGTAATGCGTTTCTTCATGGCTCTCTTGCCAAACCGGTCTATATGATCCAACCACCTGGCTTCTCGGATCCTACCCGACCCACTCATGTGTGCCGTCTACAGAAGTCACTCTATGGCCTTCAGCAGGCCCCGCGTGAGTGGTATCTGGCTCTCACTGCCGCTCTGGTTGAATTTGGATTCTCTCAGTCAAAAGTCGATACGTCCCTCTTCACCTATCATCGCAATAACATTCATCTCATTGTTCTTGCTTATGTTGATGATCTTATACTGACAGGCACTAATATCTCTGCCATTGAGGGAGTCTACCGCCACCTTCAAACCAAATTTGATGTGAAGGACCTAACCTCCTTAACCTACTTCCTCGGAGTCGAAGTTGCGCAATGCACAGACGGGCTATTTCTATCCCAACACAAGTATATCGTTGACATTTTGTGCCGCCACCATATGGATGAAGCAAAGCCGCTGACTACCCCAATGGCACAGAAACCTGATCTTACGGCTTCACAGGTTGTCGATCCCACCGAGTTTCGACGGGCAATAGGCGGCCTTCAATATCTTACCTTAACTCGTCCTGACATATCCTTCGCTGTAAACAAGTTGGCGCAATGCATGGCAAAACCATCTGCAGCGGATTGGTCAGCGGTCAAACGTCTGTTCCGGTATCTTAAAGGCTCTCTGTACCATGGACTTCTCCTTCGACGACCAACTTCACTCACTCTCACAGCCTTTTCAGACTCGGACTACGGTGGCAGTATTAGTGATGGGAAGTCTACGTCTGCATATTTGGTTTATCTTGGTCCCAATCCCATTTCCTGGCGTTCCCGGAAGCAGAACGGCGTTGCTCGGTCTTCGACCGAGGCTGAGTACCGATCGCTGGCATCGGCTGCTGGATAGCCCATTTGTTCCGTGACTTGGGCATTCGATTATCCTCAACGCCGAAGGTTCTGTGTGATAACATAGGAGCTACCAGACTTGCTCTTCATCCTGTCCTTCATTCCAGGCTCAAGCATATCACGATTGATATTCATTTTGTACGGGATCTTACGGCGAAAGGCGTTCTATCGGTGTCTCATGTTAACACTCAAGATCAAATTGCTGATATTCTTACCAAACCGCTTCATCGAAGTCGATTTGCTCTTCTACGTGCCAAAATGTCCGTTGCTGATGGCACTCCCATTTTGCGGGGGCATATTAAGGAATGATTATATTTGTATATCATTAGGAGATTCTAGCATATCTCCAAGATTTGTAATTATTCTTTCCTTTGTTGTACATCTTATATAAATAGGTCTTTAGAGCCTCATACTTAATAAGACACAATTTACGCACTTATAGTTACTGCATCCTGATCAGGGAGCAGGAAGACAACATTCTTAATGTTGCAGTACGAGGAAGATTAATGCATACGAGGATTGAGTCTTATCAAAGTAGTCGTTAGATGGAAGTTAGCAATCAGCCAATGATGCGCTGCCATCTGGACTGAGAACCTGCAAATGGTCTGTTGCCGAGGAGTGGTGTCATTAATGTCTTGTAAAGAAGGACATACACTTTTCCCCAATTTTTCAAAAATATTTAATGCGAAGATCAAATGAAATCAAAATTTTCAAATTCAAGATGGAGTGTATCTCTCTTCAACGGACACATTTTCCTACAAGTATATAAGAAGGAAGAGTTGACTAGAGAAAACTACTGAAACTACTATTTCTCAATCTCTCTTAAGCAAACGTAAGTTTGCTCTCAAGTTTTAGTCACCCAACCTTACTGAAGCAGCCAAGTCGACGAGTTTCCAGAACTTCGAAGCACCAGTTAAAGAATCATATCATTTTAACCATTTGTGTTGTGTGCTAGGTTGTTTTATCGGTTTCCTCAGTAGGAAGGATTTAGATCCTCATTGAGTGTTAGTCTTAAGTGTTTTAAAGGCTTGTAACTCTGTGTGAGTTTGTTGACCCTGTGTGGGATTAACCTAGATATCTTTCTGATTCTAGTAGGTGTTAGCTTGTTGGAAGTTAGTTTGTAAAGTTGAGACTTATAAAACAAACTTTCCTGATTGAAGTTTCTCCTTAGTGAAGGAGAAGAGAGGACGTAGAAGGATTACACCACCTTCGAATCTCTATAAACATTTATGTGTTTTATCGTTTTTACATTTACTAGTTGCATTATATATCTATTCTGCTCATACTGCATAAACAAGTTTGAGAAAAACATACTTTGAAAAGAAAACATTTTTACAAAAGAAACTATATCTAAGTATTTCCGTTGCATACTGTAAACTCTGAAACAGTAAGCTGAAACAGCATTCTGCCAACTTACTGATTTGGCCAAGCTGTTGTATTCTGTTATAAAATTCAATATCTACCTTACAAAAAGTTCTAAAAAGTTAAAAAAACTGATAGAGGTTCATTCACCTCCTCTGAACCTCTGACCACTTGGGACCAATAATTATTATAAATGATTATAATGATAAGAGTTGGTTTCTTATGCACTTGATGATGGTGCACTTGAGTCGGGTCCGGGCCGACCAGGATCAGCATCCTTTTTTTTTTTTTTTTTGTGTTGTGACCTTTATATTATATTATTCTTACATTTATGTTATATTAGTCATACATTTATATGTAAATATTATAACTTTTTTTTTGTGTTTACCTTTATAGTATGTTAGTCACCTTTATATTATATTAGTCATACATTTATATAATATTCTAACTTAAAAAAAATCAATTTTAGCACAATTTGTACATATATACTTTTATTTGATATTACTTATATATATATATATATATATATCAATACAGTCATACATTTATGTAATATATAAAAGTACAACTAACATAACTAAAATGTATGAAAAGTTAATATGATTGTCTAAAAAGATGTTAACATACAACTAAAATTACTAAATATATGACAAATATAATTAAAAGGTATGACCAATGCTACTAAAATGTATGACTAATATAATATAAAGATATGACATTTGAGAGTATGTTTGGACGAGTTTGTACGCGGATCTTAGTCATGTGGAATACATGACGGGTCAGATCAATCCGAATGCATGAATCATAAATCCATACATCATATGTACATGAGTTTTGGTGTAATGATAATAATAGAGTGAAGGTTGGTCCCCAAAAGTGGAATATATTTGTGTCGGTGAAATTGTGCAATAATATGTACATGAGTTTTAGTGTAATGATAATAATAGAGTGAAGGTTGGTCCCCAAAAGTGGAATATATTTGTGTGGGTGAAATTGTGCAATAATATATGTATATAGAGTTGGTTTTGTGTGCATTTGTTGTACATGCAATCCGGGTCGACCCAGTTTTGACCCGGATCCGCGTGTTTTTGAATTTAGGTTTTTTTTTTTTTTTGCATCAGGTTATTACCTTTATGTTGTATTAGTGTGACCTTTATGTTATAAATGTGTGACCTTTATGTACAACTATCATGACCTTTATGTACTATAACTTAGAAAAAAATCAAGATTTTCAACATAATTTGAACTGTATATCTTTATGTGATATCAATGTGACATTTATATTATATCATGTCACCTTTATGTACAAATATTTTGACTTTTATGCACTTTTATATATTACATAAATGTTAGAATATTTGTACATAAATGTGACATAATATAACATAAAGGTCACATTGATATCACATAAATGTAATAGAATTATCGTGTTTACTGGAGCCAAAGCCATGAACCAAGATGATCCTAAATCTAGCTGTCCCTTTGGGGACTCCATGCTCCCTATAGGACAAGTGTCTTCCATCTCTGAGTTTGATTCTAGGTCCTTTGATGGATGGACAACCGATAGAACCACAGAGACGAGGAGGTGGAGGGAAAATGGCTTGGTAAGCCAATGCTAGAAAACCGATCAACATCACTAATATAATATTCCAAGACATAGCTGAAAACAGAAAATACATTATATGATATTCTTCCACTTACTCTACACTAGCTATTAATGTGCCTATTTTTTTGGACATATGTTAGAAACAACATATCGCTGAAATTTCTATCAAGATACTGTCCTTTACTTATATTCAGCTCAAAGGAGATTGATTTATAGAATAGAAAATCATCCTCATCTCTCAACCTTCCCCACAACAAACTTAAAATTCTCAATTAAGTCGGCGAATCATTCTAAGTGAAACATTCTACTTTAATAATCAAATTTCTTATCATAATATCTACATAGCTACAGTTTGCACTTTTTCAGATTTTTTCATGTAACAACACTACTAAGATCATGAAGCAAATATAATCTATCCAGATATTCTCTCACTAGTATTGCTTTCCTGACTCTCATGATCCAAATTTGTGCCAATGTAGCATGAAAGAAAATTATTCCTGTTAATGAAACTTGAAGCCCGTAACTAATTCCACAATTAAACCGAAATCTAGGGTAATAAAATGCCTAATTTCAGAAACACGATATACCAGTGGCGTGAAACTGAGTCGAGGACCCATAGTTCTGAAGATCGCCAACAATTGACTGGTTCAACTCAGAATTTGAACTACTGCTCTGCAATCAAATATTGAAGTATTGAATCTCAACTATGTCATCATTAAATTAGAAAAATAATGGAGACAATACTTAGATACCTCGAAGTTACACTTATGTGACGGAATGGTGGAGATTTACAGCCGCCGCCGCGGTTGTGGCGGAGATTACAGTTGTTACTAGTAGAGATAGGGAAGAAAGGAGAGACGCCAACAAATTTAGATAGAATTGATGAGGGTTTGAAGAGTGGAGATGGCTGAAGAACAAGAACAGAAGAAATGGCCGCCATTTCTCGAAGTCTTAAACGGCGTCGTTTATAATCGGGCCAATTCAAATTCTCTTATAAAGGTCTGCTATACTTGGTCAATTTACATCGGTTTAATTCACCAAACTAATTTGATTTGATTAGTCTTTTTTTTTTTTTTTTTTTTTTTTTACTTTTTTGAGGATGAGATTGATTCAATCATTAATATATTAAATACTTACAATTACATAAGTGAATTTTATATAAGGAAATTGTGTTGTCTGCCAATACTATATAATCTTGACACATCAATGATAAATACATTAACATATTCTTACTTTCATCAATAATAATAAAAGATAGATTTAAATATACATTGTATCTATCATGAAAAATCCAATGCAATGAAGTTGTACATGATCTCCATACTCCAACTTCCTCGTGTTAACTTTGATCCGTTGAGATCGAAACAAGTTGTATGTAGTGTTAGTTTTGATCCGTTGAGAGTCGGAACAAGTTGTAAACTTGTAGCATATGCATTCTCGTAACGATCATCCCAAGACATAAGATGTATCATCATTTATAGCCAACGTCACGCAGAGGGATCATATCATCATTTACCACCTAGCAAAAGTGTGTTCAAGATAGCATCTTTGGCACTACTACCTAAATAAAACATATGTCCAGCATTTGGTAGTTCATGGTATTGTATCCAAGAAAGCTTCCCAACAATGTATCGTTGAAGAGAGACGGGCACCAATCCGTCTTCAACGCCCTGCCACAAATGAACGGACCCTTCTCCGTTGGGAAAAGGATAGTCGAGATCCATAGGAGTAAAACCCCAATCCCCAAATCCAATCATCATATCACGGTGAAGTGACTCGAATAATCCTTGTTGTGTTGCATATCCCTATTGCATAACACGTTAACAAACAAGGACATGAGATCATCTATTCCACTATTGATCACCAAGATACAAGAGAAAGAAAATCGAGCACCTTGTTAGCCAGTCTTGAAGGATGTTGAGAAAGAACTTGAAGATCCGGTGCAGTAAGATTAGGCATCCCGGCTGCAACACTAGAGCCAGGAAACCATTTCTGAGTGTTCCACCAATAAACAAGCGATGGAGCATGGTGGGCCACGCGTAGTGCCCATTGGTCTCGACGGGATTGCTTATTGTATGCTTCTGTAGCTAAATCTGATGGAAAACCGGGCCACCAGTAATTGACAACCGGAGCTAACAACACTGTCCGTGCCAGCCTGTCATCGTTTCAAAAGCCAAAGAAACTAAATACACACACAAAAACAACAAACTTGTCCTAAAATCTGTTTTCTCTGTTTAAATCAATTGTAACGAGTATTACCTGTGAGGGATATACTTGAGACATCCCCACACAGCCTGTCCTCCCATGGAAGTTCCAATGACGTAAAACTTGGGACCAAGTTGTAATCGATCACCGAGTTCTTCAATGTCCAATGCAATGCTTTTGACCGTTCTCTTCGGATCAGGATCGCTCTCTCCATAACCTGGTCGATCAAAAGACACGAAATGTATCCCCAGTTTCTCAACAAGTTCCTGAAAAACACTATTAGAACCAAAAACGATCTTTTTCAACAACTCAAAAGCATGTATTCATGATGTAATTAATACCGATGTAGCAATAGCAGCATCGTATTTGCTGCCAGTGAAGCCATGAACTAAGATGATCTTATATCTAGCAGTCTCTTTGGGGACACCGTGCTCCATGTAGGCTAAGTGTCGTCCGTCTCTGAGCTTGATTCGTGGCCCGTTTACGGACGGGCCACCAATCGAACCACAGAGACGAGGGGGCGGAGGGCAAAAGGCCAGGTAAGCCCATGCTAGAAACCCCATCAACAACACTGCTATAATTTTCCAAGACATAGCTGAAAACAGAATTACACTTGCCTTGTCTTAAACACATATTAGAAACATGAAAAATTCGAAATCTCATTTCCAAAACTATAATCGTGAAACTAGGGTTTACTGTTTATTAAGCAAGATCAAAGGAGATTGGATTGTAGATTATGAGAATCTGTCCTCTTTCAATTTAAATTTTCGCGGTCAAGTCAACGCATCATGCTAAGCGTGCAATCGAACAAACATCATCAAATCTCTCATAAATAATATGAAATATAACATAAACTGCAACACATCTGCATAATGCACATACACAAACGAATCTTACTAGAAAATCATCTCAGAACTAAAGAATTAAGTTATAAATACAGTACGAAGTTATTCGACAGTAAAACTTAACAAAAAAAAAAAACAAAGTGAAAAATGAATCAATAATGATTAGGCTTAGACATCAAAGTATTTACCTTTTGGAATGTTATAATCCTTCCTCTGGAGATCACTTAGAGAGAGAGAGAGATTGCAGAGTGAAATTTGCAGAAGTGTAACGCGGTGGAGTTTTCAAAATGGTTGTTGAGATGTTTGTTTTATAAAATTGGGTCGAATATGGCGGCGACACGATAGGTTGTTCAAATAAATAAGTCGGTCAAAATGTTGGAAAATCACGAATTTGGATGGGCTACACTGATACACCTCATTATCTTTTAAACACACTTTATAATAAAATATATGAAAAGTAATTAAAAGATAATTCTCCCTTCTTCTACGTCTTTTTCTTGTTCGTATTTCTCATATCCTAAGTTAAAAAATAAAAACTCAAACAAACCTTCATTTATGAAAATAATGATCAAAATGATAGATGAAAGATGTATTTAGAACGTATAATTCAAGATTTTCATGTATTTTTATAATTTTGTGTAATGTAATTAAATATTTCGAAAATAAAGATGTTAATAAAAAAAATCGCTGAAAATACGTCGTTTGACCTGTACAGGTTGAACATTATACTGTGTCTTCGACCTTTATAAGTTGAACATTCTTAAAGATGTTCAACCATAGGTAGACACTGTGTGTAATACACTGTTGTGATTGACCAACCAAGGTCCAACGAAACAATCGAAAAACTTTGATTTTTCAAAAAAATTTCTGATATTTTCATGTACATCTCAACGTTTTAGCTTCAAAAAAAAATGTATAGAACAATGATTCATGATGGTTCAACATGATTTTTTCATCAACAATCTTAAAAAAAAAAAAAAAAAGTAAATAGAAAGAGAGAAGAAAAAAAAAAAAGAAGGGGGAATTTTTTTTATTTTGGGGATTTTTTATTTTTCTTTATTGTAGAGGATATAATTGTAATGTAGTGGGGTATGTTTAAATGTTTTATAATTTAAAGATATTTAAATGTGGGGGTGTATAGTAAATCACAAAAACTCATTTACACTTATAGTAGAAAAAGATATATTTATAGCTATGAAAGACATAATTGAACAATTCCTACTTATACTGTAAAAAACATACTTATAAAACACGTATTTATACCTTTAAAAGACATACTTGAATCCCGTCATACGTGAGACGGTCTCACGAGAGACCAACTCATAATAAATATGGTGTATTTAGTAACTAGTGGGGAGTATATAGTTCCACCCCCACAAACTTTACTTAATCTACAATTTTAACGAAATTTTTGAATATCACCAAATATAACATGAACTTTAATACCTTTGGCAATTTTAGCGAACGGGCAGATTTCAAATATGTTTATTTTGAAAATAGCTCACATTATTATAAAATAACCATCATTTTGTATGTTAAGTCATTGTTTTATTTTGAAACGGTGGTAGTTATTTAAAAAATAAACATACCCAAAATTGATTTGTTGGTTAAAATTGTAAAAATTATTAAAAATCCTTTTCTATTTAGTAATATTCAAAAAATTCGTTAAAATTATAAATTAAGTAAAGTTGTTGATTTTTTCGATAATTAACCTTTTTTTTTTAGAGTAAGTCTCTTGTGAGACCGTCTCACGAAATTTTAATACATTACGTGAGATGAATCAACCTACAACCCAATTACCCACCACCCAAACCCAACAATTAACATATTATTTGTGGTAATGGAGTTCCGTCTCACAAAAACTATTCGTGAGACCATCTCACATGAGTTTTTGTGTTTTTTTTATATTTTTTTGCACATCATATATATTTTGGTTTTAAATTTATGGTAAGAATACGACATCACAATTTCTTTTCTTGTCATCTTTAGAAGTAGTTGGCTATTTTGGTATTAAATTTTTGGTAAGTGTGCGACAGAGATGCCCAAACGGTTCGACGGTTTCAGTTCGAACCGCCGATTCGGTGGTTTCGGATTGGTGGAATCGAAACCGAACCACGTGGGAGGCTTCCGGTTTCGGTTCCAAACCGCCGGTTCAACCGAAACCGGACAGTTCGGCCGGTTCGAACCGGCGGTTTGGCAGTTTTTTTTTTTTAAATCTGGCGTTGGGTACCGCGGTACTGAGATATGGGTACCGCGGTACTAAGATGCAGAGCCCAGCGTTTTGGTTCTCCACTTCGGGTACCGCGATATCCATATCCAGTACCGCGGTACCCACCATTTTTCGTCCGTTTTCTTCATTTTTTCGCACGCTTTGTCTCCGTCACGCCGTTTTCAACAATGTTTGTTTTGAAGTATACCATACCATGAGAAATTGAAATTTGGAATATAAAATATTGAAGTGAACAAACTTTTTCATTATAACTTGGAAAATTATTACAAGTTAGAATTCTATCTAATTTATGATCTAATCTATTACAAAAATTCCTATATATTACAATTACAAAAGTCTATGTCTATCTACAAGAAATAAAAGTCTATCTTGAATTACAATTACAATTATCTATCTATCTATCTATCTATCTATCTTGAATTATATAATACAAGTCTAAGATCTAAGTATCTAACTAAGTAACTATTTAAACAACATTAGCCAAAGGGAGGGGGAAAAGAAAATTTGAAAGAGCTTGAGTTTCATTCTAAGTTTGGAATTGAAATTCCAAACTTAAAATGAAATTGTCTACGTATCCTTAATTGAAATCGAATTAAGGAATCAAAGCTCACGTAATTCTCTTACCTCAACTTACCTTCTTCAATCATCTAGGTTGATGCCACTACCGCCGGAGGATGTTGTGTTTGAGTCGTAGCCATACAAATCCGCTTCACCTTCCTCAAAGCGTGTGCAATCGAGGTTTTATTGACGTTTGGTTGCTTTGACCCAATCCTCAAGGAGCATAAGGTTTTGGACATTCTCGGCGGCCAAGTTTGCTCGTCTCGCACTCAAAGTGTGGCCCGATACGCTAAAGGCATGTTCAACCGAGACCGTTGAGGCGGGACATGCAAACATCTCCTTCGCAATAATTGTTAGTATAGGATATGTGGTGGCCCTTCGTGCCCACCACTTTAATAGATCCAAATGGTTCTCGAAAGCAACCGATTCAAAAGTAACACTTAAATAAGAATCTAATTCTTGTGATGAGTTCGTACTTCTAGCTCTTTTTTGCGTTCTAATATCATAAAAGTTGTAATATTGACTAAGGGTATCACCAAAACTAGATGAAGAAGATGAATAACTACTATGTCCTACATTTTGATCTCCTACATCATCACTACTACTTGAATCACCATGAATTGTTTTATATTGTTTAAATACAAATAACCTTTAGCCCTAACAACTACTTCCCTAGGATTAGGGATATATTCTACTAGATCATATTCACTAATCAATCCAAGTGGGAACAATGCATTATAGTACATAGTTAATAGTTCTTCTAATCCATCTTCTCTAATCCTAGGATCTAATAATTTAGCACATAAATATAGGGGGTATCTCATGATAATATTTTAACCATTTTGCTTTCATCATAATAATTGCATCACTTAAAATAGGATCGTCTCTATAAGAGTTAATTACCAAAACAATTTTAACACATTGATCTAAAGCTAAAGAAGATGTAGGATAATAACATCCACTTACTTCCCTCGTGGCTTCTTCAAAAAATTTCAACATACTCATCATGTTTATACAAAAATCCCAAGAATGGGCAAATAACATAACATTACCATCACGAGTATCACCAAATTCCATAAAAAAAAACACATAAAAGTTCTCTATAATTATACGAATCTTGAAGCATGTAAAAAGTAGAATTCCACATATGTGGCACATCTTTCACAAATTTTTTTTACTTCTAATCCATTCATTTTACAAAACGCGGCCCATTTTTTTCGCATTTGTACGATATGATAAATTAAATTAATTGCATCTCTATTTTTTTCTATTTCTTGTTCTAAAGTTTTTAATCCATCTTGAACACATAAGTTAAAAACATGACACATGCATCTAGTATGAAAAAAAATCACCATTTAATGAAGGTTTACAAAATTCAATTAGTGTAGGCAAGCTAGCTTTATTATTAGTTGCATTATCTAAAACTATAGCAAATACTTTTGTTAATATATCATAATCATTTAACACATGTAGTACTTTTTGTGAAATATGTAAACCGATAACACTCAATAGTTTGATTCGACTCGATTAGATTACATTTCTAAGACACTGATTTCTTTTCTTGTCTTTTTTTGTCATCTTTAGAAGAAGTTGCCTTCTATTTTATTTACGATGAAACAATTTTCAAATATTTGGTTCAACTAATTTAACAAAAACAAATATTATCATTATTCCATAATAAGTTTCCTTTAAAATGATATGTACCGGATTATTAGTAGTTAATTGTTCCCAGAGTTTATAGATTTCGTATTCTTTTTTCTGCAAATAATATTCATGCTTAATATAGGCAATTAGAATTGGATGGCTTTTCATTAGGGGTGGAAATCGGAACGGAATTTCCGATATCAGCCGAATCTGATCCGAAAATTTCCGATTTTGCAACGAATATTTTTAATCCAAAATTCCGAATTTCCGATTTCCGATTTTTTCAAAAAATTTCGGATCGGAATTAGTTTTAAAAATTTCGGAAATTCCGAAATCCGATCCGAAACATTTCCGATCCGATTTTGTCAAGTGCACAACAATTCTTGGAATATAAAATGTAGAATAGAGACATTTAGATAATCGAACTCAGGACCTCTCACACTCAAAGCAAGAAATTTACGACTAGACCAATAGTTCATGTTGTAAATGATTCAAACATTTTCGTAATAGACAAAAAATAATAGACAGCATTTCCGATTTTTAAATAGTAAAATATAATAAGTAAATATATCATATATTTTTTATATAAAATAAAAAGTGAATATCTAATTTCAAAGGTAATATATCATAAATTTCATTAAAAATGATAACATTTTATATAAATTTATTATTTTAATGATAAAATTTCCGAAATTTTTCCGAAAAGCCCAAAATTTCGGAATTTCGAAATTTCTAAAATTTCCGAAATTTCCAAAATTTCTGAAAAATTGAAATTGGAATGGATTTTACAATTCCGAAAATTTTGGAATCGGAATTGGTTTTTCAATTCCGAAAATTTTCGAAATTTTTCCGAAACACCCTATTTTCGATCCGATCCATCCAGTTTTCACCCCTACTTTTCATACTTATTTCTCAAATCCATGTAAGATTCTTTATTATTTGTTCCAAGTTTCGATAGTCAATTAAGTTAGGGTTAAATGTAAAAATCAATCTAAAGTATAGCCTTTTTTTCAATTTGTAATTTAAATTATTTTTATCCGATTGCATCCTAAAGTACAATAGTTTCTTAAAAAACAACCTAAATTTTTTTTCCAACAACTTTTACGGCGAAAAACACATTACTTTTAGAAGGATAAAAGCAATCTCAAGTATGATTTTTTTTTTTCTATTTGAAACTTGAGGTATAACTTTATATATATATTTTTTAATTAGAAACCTAAACTTTTTTTCTAGCAACTTTTACGACAGAAAGCACATCACGTGACTTTCAGAAGGATACAAACCATCTCAAGTATAACTATTTTTCAATTTGCAACCTGAAGTATATCTTTTTTTTTTTTTTTTTTTTTTTTTTTTGAAATTTGAAACTTAAATTTTTTTAAAATGACAAATTTATCCTTGTAAAATTAAATTTCACCGGAAAAGTTGCTGGAAAAAGTGTTTAGGATTGAAATTTGATAAACTCTTAAACTTCAGATTGCAATTGGGAAAAAAAAAACAAGTTGAGGTTGCAAATTGAAAATATCATTGATTTTTTCATTTAACCCATTAAATTATATCATTTCATCACCTCATGAATATATGAATCTATAATGATAATAAAAATATGAACTTAGGATATAAAAAAAAAAAAGAGGATCCCATATCCCCAATATTCCAACCAAATATCTCAATGTCTTGATAAACAAATTGTATATCAAAACATATTCCAACAAATCGCCTATAAAAATCGATCAACAAGTTGTATATAAGTTTGTTGATGGGTAGTGCTGCAAACGTGCGAGTGAATAACCACAAACAAACAAAAACAAAACGTTTTCACGTTCATTCACAACTCTACAAAAAAAAAGACATCAAACCAATTATAATGAAGGAAACCATGTACTAACTCTGGTAACCATAGTTGGCAAGTCTATATAAACTTCCTAATTTCAAATTAAACAACATTTTTTTAGTGCAACTAGAACTCATTTTGGTATTTCCAGTTTGAATCAAATCTGTATTCTAATCCATTCAGCATTCCAATCAACAAACATTGGCCTAAAATGGATGATAAGATGCAGCATTATTCTCTAATGGTTGGGGACACCCAAACGGCAAGACCCACATAAGATTAGATTCAACAAAGATATGCAAGTGACTATAGAGAGCTAACTGTAATATTATCATAGAAAAGAGTGCATTTTTTCAAGAATCACAACTCATGATCTTAACACTAAATTAGAAAGAGAAAAGATCACAGCTACATATCATACTTGGAGAGTCCAATTGTTCAAGCAATTGGTTCAGTAAGCCTCTTTGAGAAAACTGACAATAACAAAAAAACACAAATCTGTAGTCATATTGCCTGATTTCCGCTTGAAATGGAATACTCACACACTCATTAGTATCACTGTCTCACCATGGCAGTATAGAATAACTCTTGAGTAATACACAATCCCTCTCTCACAGTCTTGATCCAAGATAAACTTACAGAAACTGAATTTGAGAGTAAGAGAAAAAGGAAACCTCATATGTGTTGCCAAGCTATTCATTACAAGTATGAATATAAGCTTAAAACTTACTATCAAACTGAGTAACATAATATCCAACTTCAGTTCTTACAAATGATCAAATGCAAGGATGAGAAGCCAATAACAAGGGAAGCATTCAAAATTTCCCCAACAATCATTTTTTGGTTTAGTGCTTGTAGCAATGACACTTTTGGAAGGGAAATAAAACATTCAAGAAAACATGAGGATAACACTAGAGAAATTAACTCCTGCTTAAGTTCCCAATCAAGAAATGCTTCACCAATGTCTTACCAATAGATACAACTAATTTTCATTGTTGAAATTATTCATTATATCAATGGAAGAAACATTCACAATCAAGAGGAACTCTATTTCCTTTAGACTCAAAAATTTAAGCATTGTCATCCAAATTTATCACCACACTCCTCTACCAAAATTGCCAAGAAAAACAAAGAAATTGTTCTCAACATTCCAAACACTGAGATAAACTGATAAACATCATTAGCAGATGACATACAAGAGTTTTATCCATAAACAGCGAATGAACACTCTCACCAACACGGCAATACATCACTCTCATTGCTCGTTCCAGCCAACCAACTATTGCATCACAACTCTTTACATGGATATTTATCTGTGTAACTGCCCCCACAAAGAGCGGGTATGGCTGCAATGATGATGGTGATCATACACTTTCAACACAAACTGAAACAAACTTATGCAAGATACCCAAATTCCACCTGAATTAGATCCCATCATCTACCATATTCCAACCAATATCTGGCCATAATAAATTAATTAAACTTCCTATCCCAAAATCAATCATTTAACACTTTACAAAAATGCTGATTATATTTCCATTGCATCAAAAAAACCTTTTAATCATGAATTGAAAAGGGAGATTAAAAGACACAACAAACATCATTTAAGCCAAGCTTTGAAAGCTATAATCATTACGATTCAATCTTGTAAAATGTACTCTCAACTAGAAAATCACAAGCAGCGAGAAAAGCATGTAAATCAAGAAGCAAGCATACGCTATTAATCCTCGATGCTCCTCGCCGGAGTTAGCCAGCTCCACCACCAATCCTGTGCAGACGCGTGTAGACCAAATCACAAACATCCCCATTAGAGCCATGATCACCATCCCACCTTGAGGAACGAACAGAGCGAGAGCCGATAACATCACAATTGGCAGCATACAGTACCCAATCAGACTGAGACACTTGTACATATCCAAATTCCCGTTCCTGCCTGCAAGCATATTGAAAATGACGTATAGAAACATCGACGCCATCGTCACCCATCCGAGGATTATTCCGAAATGCAGTTTTCCGGCGAGAAGCTGAAACAATCCGAAGGCCATGAGGAAGAGGAACGGGCCGGAGAGATCGGCATCTTCGTGGAGGTAGTGGTTGATTCGGAAAGGGTTGAGGATCGAGAGGGTTTTTTGGTAAATTTGCTTGGTGTTGATGCCGAGTTCTTCGAGGAGCGGCGGCTCGTCTTCGAAACCGGTGGGGCCGCCTCCGCCGATGGTGGAGTGGAACTGGGGAGCGGCGGAGAAGGAGGTGGATGCGGCGGCGGAGTTGACGTCGAAAGAGAGGAAGGGCAGGCCAGGGTTTGAGGATCGCGGCGGTTGGAAAGGGGCGGTGGGGAGGCGGCGTTGCTGGGGGCCGGAGGAAGGCGCCACAGGGTTCCCGGCGGAGGGGAAAATCACCGGCGGCACGTTGAATTCCTTCGCCATGGATCGGAGGAGATCTGATGAAAAGCTTTATGCTTAACCTCGTCTTTTCGATGCTGAGTAGTGACAACTGATTTTCCCGATTGCCAAACAGTAGTGCACTGTGATGTAAATACAAGGAAATATGAGGGCCTTTTTTGTAAACGGAGTATTAAATACAAATTTTTTTTTTTTTTTGAAGAGGAGATAATTTTATTAATTATTTGGAGAACAATCGTACATCAGAGTATTAACAATACATTGAGGTACATAATATGCGACACAAGGACAAGCATAAGAATAAATTGCTCAAGCTAAATAGTGAGTTGTCATATTCGCTTGTCTTCTAACATGTTGAATGGTAAATAAAGGTGTTGTTTCCAACAAATTCCGACATCCAGCAATAAGTGACCCAAACTCAGAGATATCGTCATCTCCATCTATAATAGCATCAACTACAACTTTAAAATCTGTTTCAAAGATAACAGCTTCCAAATCCATTGAAATTGCCCAGTTAATAGCATCTAGAAGAGTTAATGCTTCTGTTTCTCGTACATCCACCACGCCTTCAACACTAGAATTTCGACTCACCATAAATTGACCATTACAATCGTGCACTATAGCACCAAAGCCATATTGATTCATGTCTTTAAAGATTGCAGCATCAACATTGCACTTCATAAACTGATTAGGAGGTTTCGTCCACCTTAGTGCATATGTTGCCATCATCGGAACAGGTGATCTATGTTGTTTTCTCTCTTGAGCATTTCTCCAACAATTTAGCATGTCAAAAGCCACTTCTACAGTTCTTTCATCCGATTTGTACATCCCCTTCCATAGTCGCTCATTTTGTTTTTTCCAAAGACTCCATAACACCATACAAAATAAAGGCAATGCAGTGAGTGGGATCTTTTCAATGCAAGAAAAAAATCAATCCTCAAAAGATGTTGAATTCCCCGAAATAGAAAAAACTATGAAATCAAGATGAGCTGCCAACCAACATGATTTTGCATATGGACAAGATATAAAGAGATACCAATTATTTTTCACACCGTAGTCACATATAACACAAACCTGTGGAACATGCATATTACGTCTCAAGAGATTTATATGATAAGGGAGACAATTTCGAACCATTCTCCATAAAAATGATTTCACCTTCGGAGGGACAAATATATTCCACATGCTTTTCCAATCACCATCTTGATTATAATGATTAGCATGATTTGAAATGGACTCCATAAGTAGTCGATAGCCCGACTTCACACTATATTTTCTATTTCGAGTATAGTGTCAAATACGTACATCTCTAGCACTCACAAGATTAAGAGGAATACCTATAATTTTATGAACATCCCAAGGAGCAAAAGAGGAGTTGATTAAATCCCAATTCCATTACCTCGTGATCGGGTGAATAAGGTCAGCAACTTTCTGCAAATTTTGACACTCATCTCTTGGTGTAGTAATAAAGAAATTCTTCGAGTCTCGAAGCCACGGATCCTCCCAAATGTTTATATTCTGGACATCACCAACCTTCCATCGAATACCACTAGCTAGAATAGCCCGTGAGCTTCAAACTCTTCTCCATATAAAACTTGAATTCGAACTCAAGCTTGATTCAAGAAAGTCCCTCTGAGGAAAATATTTGGTTTTGAAAAACTATGAAAAAAGTGTGTTTGGGGCTGAAATAATTTTCCAGTCTTGCTTCGCAAGCATAGCCAGGTTATATGCTTCAAGGTTACGAAAGCCAAGTCCACCAACTTCTTTCCTTGTGCACATTTTGTCTCACTCCATCCGTTTTATCCCCTTCGAGTTACTTGAGTTGGATCCCCACCAAAATGAGTTCATAATTTATTGCATCTCATCAATTATTGATTTTGGCAAGATAAAACAATTCATGCAATATGATAGAAGAGTTTGAGCTACTGATTTCAGTAAAATTTATTTTCCCGCTTTCGATAATGATGAGCCTGCCCAATTGGATAAACCTTGTGCACATATGATAAATAAATATGGCGATAGTGGACATCCCTGACGGAGACCCCTTGAAGGATGACTCGGCCCAACAAACTTATCATGCACTCTAACATGATATTTAACAAAAGGTTGCAGTTTGAATTTTTGGTTTTATTAAACTTTTATTATGAAAATGAAAAAATACTCTTCATCCCATTATTCCATTATTAAGGATAATTTAAATAAATATTGTGTATCTCATTTTTTTTAATAAAGTATAACTTGTCGATGAGACTTTAATAAAATAAGTAAAGTCACAAGCAGCATATGTGATTTTGCTTAGCAAAGTGGCAGGCGTGAAGTGCGACTTTACTTACTTTTGTAAAACTTTGATAGACAAAATGTTTTGGGAAGAACAATATTATTTTAAATTTGTTCTATTATTATAGATTTACACAATTTTTCATACAAATAAAAAAAACATATTAAATATAATTATAATCACTGTTATAATGTTTTCTTACACTCTCCCATTTTATTCTTGCACGAGGTGACACATTTTTTGTTGAAATTAATTACGAATAGTTTTATTACTGTTGTGAAAGAGTTTAATATCATATTAATCTGTTGGAACCTTTATTTCAAATGAAGATTATTTTGTGATTGCCCCCATTAGACTAAAAATTCAAAATTTTGACACCAAAGTTCTGTTTTGGGGAGTATAAATGTCCATCTCACACTATTGATTTATTGATGTGAGTTTTATTGGCTCGATTGGAGTCGCCCAAACGGTTCCGAAAACTGAAACCGGGTCGGTTCGAACCGGCGGTCAACGGTTCGGGGAACCGTTGACCCAGTTTCGGTTCCAAACCGGAACCGGAAACC
The DNA here is from genome assembly GCA_954870855.1 of Scutellaria minor. Lineage (NCBI taxonomy): Eukaryota > Viridiplantae > Streptophyta > Magnoliopsida > Lamiales > Lamiaceae > Scutellaria > Scutellaria minor. The sequence goes on along the minus strand of OX940728.1, from coordinate 2,182,893 downwards.
GCCGGAAACTGATTTGGTTTCGGTTCACATTTTTCCAAACCGGCGGTTTAACAGGCGGTTCCAACCGCCGGTTAAACCACCGGTTTTTGCTTTTTTTTTTTAATTATGGAGCATGTCACGTGTACGGCTGTGTTTGAATCGAATATAGTCGTTGAGGATGAACTGCCACGATTAAATGGCCGTTGGAAACCGGCCAAACCGGAACCGCCGGTTCAAACCGGCGGTTTGAACGATTTTTTGATCCAATGGCCAAGATCAAATGGTCGTTGGAGATCAATGGCTGAGATGAGGCGAACCGCCGGTTCAACCGAACCGGAACCGGCGGTTCGAATCGGAGCGCCACAATTTTCTTTTTTTTTTTTTTTGAATTTTTAGATTTATAAATAGGGGTTCAAAATGTGTATTTGCTCACACCAATTCTCTTGCTCTCTCTCTCTCTCTCAACTCTTGCATTCTAGCTCACTTTAAATTATTTCAAGTTCAAAATCTCTCAAATTTCTTGTTATATTTCAATTTCTAGTTCTTCATCATCAACTTCTAGTTCTATTTCCATTTCTATTCTTTCTATTTTACATTCATCATGTCTAGAAGAGATTCTTCTACTTCATCCTCCCGTGGGAAGGGAAAGAGTCCCATGCCACCTCCACCATCGTATGAAGATGAGCTCATTGATCAATGGTGTGACGAGCTTGATCCAAATGTCGATTTGGGGGAACAAATCGCTCAAGCCTTAGCTGCCGAAGACGAAGAAGAAGTGCCGCCGACGCAAGAGAGTTTGAATGCCACTCAAACCACCTCAAGTAGAGCACCTTCTTCGGTTCGAAGTGATATTTTCTCCATTCACTTCAAGAAGGATGCCGTGCCTAATAGTAACGTCAACTACATAGTGACATGCAACCATTGTGGGAAGCAATACAAGTTCAAGCATGGAGGGGGCTATGGAACGTTCACTAACCACATCACAAAGAAGCATCCCGACAAGATTGGATTGGAGCGCTCTCAAACACAACTACGAGGATTCACCGGGTCTTCACAAGGTATGGATTCTTTAACCTTTAAATTTAGTCAACTAGAACTTAGGAAAGACACCGCCGATTTTATTGCTTCAAAACATCTACCTTTTTCATGGGTTTCGGATGACCTTTATGAAGATTATGTGAGCATATATTTACAACCACCCACTAGAATGATAAGTAGGAATACGGCCACTAGGGATATTGATAAAAGAGTACGTGAAAGAAAATATATATTACTACAAGATTTAGCTAACCTTAAACAAAAAGTTGCGATTTGTTGTGATTGTTGGAAAGATCCTTACCAAAAAAATGATTATATGGGCATTACTTGCCATTTGATTGATGATGCATGGGATGTTCAAAAACGTTTAATTGCTTTTGTTGATTTTAATAAAAAACATATCGGTTTACATATTTCACAAAAAGTACTACATGTGTTAAATGATTATGGTATATTAACAAAAGTATTTGCTATAGCTTTAGATAATGCAACTAATAATAAAGCTAGCTTGCCTACACTAATTGAATTTTGTAAACCTTCATTAAATGGTGATCTTTTTCATACTAGATGCATTGTCATGTTTTTAACTTATGTGTTCAAGATGGATTAAAAACTTTAGAACAAGAAATAGAAAAAATTAGAGATGCAATTAATTTAATTTGTCATATCGTACAAATGCGAAAAAAATGGGCCGCGTTTTGTAAAATGAATGGATTAGAAGTAAAAAAAAATTGTGAAAGATGTGCCACATATGTGGAATTCTACTTTTTACATGCTTCAAGATTCGTATAATTATAGAGAACTTTTATGTGTTTTTTTTTATGGAATTTGGTGATACTCGTGATGGTAATGTTATGTTATTTGCCCATTCTTGGGATTCTTGTATAAACATGATGAGTATGTTAAAAAAATTTGAAGAAGCCACGAGGGAAGTAAGTGGATGTTATTATCCTACATCTCCTTTAGCTTTAGATCAATGTGTTAAAATTGCTTTGGTAATTAACTCTTATAGAGACGATCCTATTTTAAGTGATGCAATTATTATGATGAAAGCAAAATGGTTAAAATATTATCATGAGATACCCCCCTATATTTATGTGCTAAATTATTAGATCCTAGGATTAGAGAAGATGGATTAGAAGAACTATTAACTATGTACGATAATGCATTGTTCTCACTTGAATTGATTAGTGAATATGATCTAGTAGAATATATCCCTAATCCTAGGGATGTAGTTGTTAGGGCTAAAGGTTATTTGTATTTAAACAATATAAAACAATTCATGGTGATTCAAGTAGTAGTGATGATGTAGGAGATCAAAATGTAGGACATAGTAGTTATTCATCTTCTTCATCTAGTTTTGGTGATACCCTTAGTCAATATTACAACTTTTATGATATTAGAACGCAAAAAAGAGCTAGAAGTACGAACTCATCACAAGAATTAGATTCTTATTTAAGTGTTACTTTTGAATCGGTTGCCTTATGCTCCTTGAGGATTGGGTCGAAGCAACCAAACGTCAATAAAACCTCGATTGCACACGCTTTGAGGAAGGTGAAGCGGATTTGTATGGCTACGACTCAAACACAACATCCTCCGGCGGTAGTGGCATCAACCTAGATGATTGAAGAAGGTAAGTTGAGGTAAGAGAATTACGTGAGCTTTGATTCCTTAATTCGATTTCAATTAAGGATACGTAGGCAATTTCATTTTAAGTTTGGAATTTCAATTCCAAACTTAGAATGAAACTCAAGCTCTTTCAAATTTTCTTTTCCCCCTCCCTTTGGCTAATGTTGTTTAAATAGTTACTTAGTTAGATACTTAGATCTTAGACTTGTATTATATAATTCAAGATAGATAGATAGATAGATAATTGTAATTGTAATTCAAGATAGACTTTTATTTCTTGTAGATAGACATAGACTTTTGTAATTGTAATATATAGGAACTTTTGTAATAGATTAGATCATAAATTAGATAGAATTCTAACTTGTAATAATTTTCCAAGTTATAATGAAAAAGTTTGTTCACTTCAATATTTTATATTCCAAATTTCAATTTCTCATGGTATGGTATACTTCAAAACAAACATTGTTGAAAACGGCATGACGGAGACAAAGCGTGCGAAAAAAGGAAGAAAACGGACGAAAAAGGGTGGGTACCGCGGTACTGGATATGGATACCGTGGTACCCGAAGTGGAGAACCAAAACGCTGGTTTCTGCATCTCAGTACCGCGGTACTGGGCACTAGATTTAAAAAAAAAAAAACACTGCCAAACCGCCGGTTCGAACCGGTTGAACCGTCCGGTTCCGGTTGAACCGGCGGTTTGGAACCGAAACCGGAACCGCCTCCCACACGGTTCGGTTTCGCTTCCACCAATCCGGAACCGCCGAACCGGCGATTCGAACCAAAACCGGAATCGGCGAATCGTTTGGGCATCACTAGGCTCGATTCAGTGCAATAAGTCTTTTTGTCATTTAACAAAGATTTCAGTTCGAAACGAAATTATTGATATTAACTTGTATTCATCATCCTATAAACATTAATTTGAATGTTTTAATCTTATAGAGAGGTTTTTCTCAACTTGATTTGATCATGCAAATTTGTTGGTCAAGACCCTACTTGGATTCATCATTGAAGATTATCAATAATTTTTCACTTATGTTTTCCTTTTTTCTAGTATCGTTCAGGTGCACTTGTAACCTATTGCTAGATAATATATAGCCAACACAAAATATTAAAGATACATCTTGTACAAAAACCATCATAAATAGGGTGGATCATAAGCAGTGGTGGATCCAGGATCATACATTTGGGGGTGAGTATCAGAGCATGTGAATAGGTTTTTAAGTTGTAACTCTAAAAAAAAATAATCAATATTTTATAGGTACATATGAATATAATTTTAAACACACACATATATCTCTTAATAATTTTACTTAGAAATGATTTCAAAAATAAAATATAAAGTTAAAATCATCTAACTTGAATGACTAATACATATCCTCCTACATTCCTAATATTTTGGGATATAAGAAAATATATGATATATAATATAATAGGTATTTTTTACCAAAATTTTTGGGGGCAGCTGCCCCCCTTGTATCCGCCGGTGATCATAAGCATCCGTAAGAAAGTTTCGCTATTTTAATTATCTTCTTTGATTATAATTTTATTTCAATGGAAGTTTTGTACTTGAGAAAAAATCATTTAACTGTTAGAACATGATATATTAAGTTTTTTTGAAAAATGTTCTACCAATTTCTAAAGATTCTAGCTATTGTTGTGAAGATTTCAATCGTGGAGCAAAAAGATAATACATTCCTCCAAATTTCTTCCACTCATTCCTCAAATATTTCTTTTGAAATTCCTCAAGAATCGTTCGTATGAATTTTCATAAATGAACTGCTCGTACGGGTCATTCGGACCGTGCAAGTTGTGCGGGTCGTGTGGCTCAAGCACGTCATGTAGGTCGTGCGCGTGAATCGTGCAATTTTATTTTATTTTGGCGCTTGATGATGCCGTAGACCCTTATTTTCATTAAGGGTAGAAGAATCCGTTTTGGTTAAAAAAACCTATAATTTTGCTAGTTTAAATTTTTTAATATGGTATATGACTAATTTTCAATTTGTTGTACTATGTTGTAAATTTTTTTTATGATTTTATTTCTCCATTTTGTTCTTGAAACAACCAAAATGAAATTTTAAATATTAAAATTAAACAAACAAACAAATATTATATAGGAGTATCCTTTTTTCTTTCGTTTGTTTTTACAACTTCGAACAAAATCCTAATTTTGTAATTAAAGAAAAGGATATTTTGCATTTTCTCCAAAACACAGTTTTATGCATTTTAGAGTTTTATCCCTTTCACTGTTACATCTTTCAATTGCAGGTCGCTAGCTAAGAGAAATGGCGGCCATTGCTCGGTTTCATCTTCTTCGCCCATCTCCACTCCTCAAACCCTCACCGATTCTGTCTATGTTGCATCGCGCCTCTCCTTTCTTCACTTTTTCCACTACCAACAACAGCAATCTCCGCCACAACCGCCGCCGCGGCCGTCAATTCTCCAGCATTCCGCCACTTGGGTGTAATTCCGAGGTCTCTGAATCTGAATTGTCTTTATTATATATTCTCATTTGTGGTTGAAAATTAATACTTAAATTTTGTTCTACAGAGTAGTAGTTCATCTGAATCGAGCCAGTCAATTGTTGGTGATCTTTTGGACTACCTTAACGAGTCGTGGACTCAGTTTCATGCTACTGGTATTTCTATTCGTATTTCTGAAATTACATATTTTGTGCTAAAATTAGTTTTAATTGTAGAATTAAATGGCAGTTGCTTTGTGTGTGCGTGTGTGTTTGCAAGGTAAGTTGGTGTTTGCAAGGTCAGGTGCACAAATATCCATAGATCAAATGTCTCTCGTTTCTTTGGAATATTAGGTTCTGTAAAATAGACTAAATAGTTACTAGACGAGAATGAAAAAATTCATTATATTAATATCTTGTTTGATTGGCTTATTTAGGATCAAGAAACGAATGTAGAGCAAACAGAAGTTAGGAGGACAATGCTCATATTTGTATGCAGGAGCTTGCTAACTTGAAAAAGAATACACTTGAAGTGAAGGCCATTAAAATGGATATGAATGTGAAAGTTTTAACTACGACGTAATAAATCTTTTTTTATGTGATAAGATCTGCAGACTTGAAAATAAAAGGCTATTACATTCTAATGATGACTTGGGTTCTGAATGTTGAGCATTTAATTTGTGATGTTCTGTATATTCCTAAATAGAAATTCTTGCAGATGCATACATTTGGGAGATTACGAATGTGGTTTAGTACTGATGTCATAGAACATAAAGAAGTCAAACTTGAATTTACTTCTAATACATAGCTGGGAAAAGTGGGTTCAGTAACCTTAGTTCACGCGGTTTGGAAGTTTAATTATAGTGGAATAATGTTTTTGCACATGCTGGCAATATTTTGTCGGTATTTGATCATGAGAGTGAAGAAAGAGATACGTGGCAGAATATCTGATTGACTATATTTGCTTCATGCAGAATAAAGCAAAATGTTATTGGTAAACTCACATAAGCAAACTGCGCAAGAGTGTAATTGTGAAATGTCATCCGATTTGGATTCTCAACAATATTTTCAAATCAACAAAGAGTCTGGTGTTGTGAAATTTTTATGGACTGTTTACATGTCTGCCATTCAAATGGAAAAGAATCAATTGAGAATCTTTCTTCCTTCTTCAATTAACCGTTACTTATTATGACATTGTTAGCTGAAGCAAAAAGGCAACTCATCGCTGCCGGGTTTCATTTGCTGAATGAGAATGAAGAATGGGAACTCAAGCCTGGTGGTCGCTATTTTTTTACGCGGAACATGTCATCTTTAGTTGCCTTTGCCATAGGGGAAAAGTGAGTAAAATCTGCTTCTTAATTGCTATACATTACTAATGCAGAGTTACATCATAAGTATGCCTTAGGCTCCAGATTCTTATGTGCCTAAAGCATTGGATCTTATGAAGATAAACTATTTTTTCTCTAGAAAATTTTACAGTGTCTCCAATTTCTTGGTTTCTTCTTTCTCGTAGACATCAACTTTTAGCTAATGAAAAGCCCATATTACTGTTGCAGGTATTCCATTGGCAACGGTTTTCATGTTATTGCTGCGCATACAGATAGCCCATGTCTTAAACTGAAGCCAAAGTCTGCATCATCCAAATCTGGCTATCTTTTGGTCAATGTACAAACTTATGGTGGTGGTTTATGGCACACTTGGTTTGACCGAGATCTAAGTCTAGCTGGCCGGGTTATTGTTAGAGCAGAGGATGGTTCCTTTTCACATAAGCTAGTCAAAATAAAGAGACCTTTGTTGCGAGTGCCTACACTTGCTATTCATCTTGACAGGTTTGTTGCTTCTATGCAAAGATTCACATCCCATATTTTGTCAATTTGCTTGCTATATTCCCTATAAAATATTCCTTCCGACTACTTATGGCTGCAAAATGCTTTTTAGTGGAGTGGGTTTGAAGGTTGAGGAATTTTATACCTGATACTCCTCTAAAAACTGAAAAAGGTATGCCAACTTATAGCTAGTTATAGCTATATTTTATTGGAAATGCCAATTTCTGGTGGATACTCTAGGAACCTATGGATAATGCTGTTTTTCTTTGTTCTAATGAACTTGCTTGGCTAAACCAACTGACCCATCACTTATATAGAGTAGTAAATGAGAGTTTTGGAGAATTATAAAACCCAAAAAAAAAAAACAGAGAGAGATGTGTATTAGTGACATTCATGAAACGTGATGTTTCCTAATGCGGTTTATTTAAAGTTTCTTCCAACTGCTTGATTCTTGAGGACCACGTAAAGAATGTAAAAACTTATTCTTTTTATATTCTTTTTATAGGCTATTGAACTGTGTTAGAGATATTTGTTATCAATCAAGTTGTGGCATCACTGTTGTTTATGGCTTTTATGTTTGCTTCTTGAATGTTAGGACAGTGAATACAGATGGATTCAAGCCAAACCTTGAGACCCACCTCAACCCTCTTTTGGCAACAGAAGCTGACCAAACATCTTTTGAGCCTGACAAAACTAAAGCATCTTCAAAATTTACTCACCATCAACTGCTCATGCAGGTGTTTTTCTGATCCAATTCTTCTGTAATAGTTTATATGGAACACTTAGAAAAGACTCAAGAAATCAGTGTTGACCTCTTCAGAGAATGGCGGTGTTTTGGGTTACAGGAATGTGAAAGTGAAATGACGTGTTAACTTTTAAAGTGCAAATCATAGTTCAGAACTTTTTTTTTTCTGTACCTGGAGTTATAACAAGTGCATGAAAATCTGGAAGCCTATGTGCTCAAATGGCATATTGGTGATTACATATATTTTTCCTTTTACAAAATCATTGTTGGAAACATGAATTTCTACATTGTTTACAATGTTCCCGCTTGTTAAAAATTGCTTAAGAATCATCTTTTTTATTTTTCCTGACTCATATATCTTCATCTCCAGTAAAAAAAAAAAAAGATAGACATCTAGTGAAACAATCTTCTCTGATCCCTTGAACTCATGTACCTTTTGTTGCAATAGATTTCTGCATGAGGTGTACCAAATCTTGCTGCTAAATATTTCACTATGAAATCAATTAAATGGTCTCTTGATGGCCAGTCTGAGGCATGTTCTGTAGTTTTGTTTCTTCTCCTGTAATTTTCATCAGATTGGTTAAAGGCTATTGTCATTCTTTGAATACCTCTATTTCTTCCACTTAAGAGAAATTTTGAATTTTCCTGGTTTGCAATATTTATGGTTCAAGTTCAATGGTTGGGATGCATAAATGATAAAGAACTTAATGTAGATGAGGAGTAGTCATATTATAGGGCAGGCTTGTAATATAATATATTCAGTAGGACAATTAATTATTGATTAAAGTTTATGATACGTTAATTGTACACAACTTGACATTAGGACGTGTTACTTTTTGTTACCTATTCATTTAGAAAATCTGTGCTGGTGTATGTATATCATTTAGTTGATGCATTTTATCTAAGTTTTGGAAAACACTGATGTTTGGAATATGATTTATGTAAGTTTATGTTATTTCTTCTGAATTTCATTATATATAAAAAATATTTATTTATTAATTAATTTATTTATTTTTTTACCCCTCAAGCTCCCAGAGCCCTTTGTGTGTTTTTTGCCTTAACTATTATTGTCAGTGAGTGCTAATATTTAGATAAATGGCAGTCTTGCACGCTCTATTTCATTCTGTACATGTATTGCATTTTCAGATCTTGTCAGATGAGCTGGGCTGTGAGGTTGAAGATATCGCCAGCATGGAATTAAATGTCTGTGATACTCAACCCAGTTGCCTTGGAGGCGCTAATGACGAGTTCATATTTTCTGGAAGATTGGATAATCTGGCTTCAAGTTTTTGCGCATTGAGAGCTCTTGTTGATGCCTGTGCCTCACCTGAAGATTTGGCAAATGAGAATGCAATTCGAATGGTTGCTTTATTTGACAATGAAGAGGTAAAGACTATTTACTTCAGAATTTGATATTTATGCAGAATCATTTCAGTCAGATAAACTTTGACAGAACCACATAACATGGTGCTAGTTGAATTGAGAGTTATTGTCATCATAGTTGGGTCTAAGAGTTCTGGTTTTGTCATCTCCTCTGGATTCTGGGGACTCTAAAGGATAACAGGATATTTTGGATCTCTACAGCTTAGCTGCCTCCATCTCCTTTTTATATGTTTATGCTTGATGTCAGACAGGGATTCACATTCTTTCTTAGATTCAAATCTGGACATTTCAGGATGGGAAATGTGTACTTCAACAAGTGTTTCCTTGAAAATTCATATATCCCTCTTCAGTGAGCAATTGATGATGAGAGTGTATCCGCATGACTGAAAGGTATTACAAAAGAAGAAAGATCAGCCTTGATGATCTTTTAGAGATAATTTTGAACCAACATTGTCCACAGCCGATAGGACATTCTCAGAATTCTTTCTGATACTTCTCCTACATTAGACGTCATGTAGCCAATTGATTTTTATCAACCCTCAAGACAAGGCCCCTATAGATGAACTCTAAAAGATTTACCGTGTCTAAAGAACTATACGGACATCAAATATTGGTTATTTATCTAGGACACAATTGATATAGATCATCTTATTGATCTTTTGCTGTATTAGAGGTTTAAAAAAAACTAGGTGGCATAGAAAGCAGACATCCATGCCACGGTACTGAGTTATGAGATTACATGTAAATTCCCAACACATCAGTTAATCCAGGGTCTGAAATCAGGTCAGACATATTCTAGTGCTACTTCCTCAGCAATTTATCATTGAATGTCCCATACAAAATACAATATAACTTGAACAAACCTCCAAAATATATTGCTCTAAAATCCTGTACACTGAAACCCGATACCAAATACTTGGAATTGTTTGTTGTTTCACAATACATAGTTACAATCCATCATGTACCACAACTCTGAGGGCATCAAGACATGTTGTGCACAACCTTTTTCACATTTAATGAGGGTAATGGAAGAGCTTTTATCAATTTTATTGATGCTAAATGGTATTTTGTCACATGTGGATGGATGATTTATATACAGAGAAATCAACAAAGAAATAAGAGAGATGGTGACTTTTCATCAATATGCCATGCAGTCTGCAATTCTGTCAAAACTGTTCATTTTTATTCTTATTTTTCAAACTCAGTCTGTCAATAGCCACTATATTTTTACAGGTTGGTTCAGATTCATACCAGGGAGCAGGTGCCCCAACTATGTTTGAGGCCATGAGAAGAATAATTTCTTGTTTAGGTCAACAGTCTCTTGGGGAATGTGGCTTTGCTCGAGCAATTCGTCACTCTTTTCTTGGTACGCTATCAATGGCAGGAGCATACATCTTTTCTATCATAACCTTAAAAAGTTAATCAACATCTTTTTCTGATATTATATTCGAATTACTCATTTTTAATTAATTGTTAAAGTAGATATCTTTATTCATTGACACTGCTTAAGTTCTGCAGCCATTGAGATCTAGGTTGACTTGACAATGTTTTGTTCCTGTGATTAGTCCTTATCTGAGAATAATTGTGCATTTCTTGCCCAAGTTCATCGCCTCTTTATATTTGTGTGTGGGTAAATATATCCAAGGATATGATTTTGTGGACCAAGAAAGGAGGAAAAATAAATGATTTTGCTATCATATTATGTACAGTTTCTCCTGTCCACAATATCTTTAAATAATCTTGAGGTTTATTTATATTTGAACACTTCTGCAGTATCGGCCGACATGGCTCATGGAGTCCATCCCAATTTTGTGGATAAACATGAAGAAAATCATCGCCCTGTGTTGCAAAAGGGGCTTGTGATAAAACATAATGCAAACCAACGTTATGCTACAAGTGGAGTTACATCTTTTCTTTTCAAGGAAGTTGCTACAATTCATAATCTTCCGACACAGGTGATTAATGCTAATGCACTTTTTTATGCTTGTATGATCTTCCTTCAATTTGTACGCTGCTATTTTCTTTATTGACCTTATGGAGTATAACAGTTTAACCTTCGACTTTATAGCAAGCTTGATTTAAAACTGGATTAGCATCTTATGCTCTTAGGCAAAATCCCTTGTTAAAAGTAGGACCTGTACTAATTTAGCAAAATCCCTCTTCTGCTAATTAAGAAAACTGATCCAAAATAAAGGCAGATGGGTAAAATGAAATTATATAAATGGATATCTGACATTATCCTCACCCAAAACTTGTAGTTATTCAGTGCATTAATTTATGTAGGAATTTGTTGTGAGAAACGATATGGGTTGTGGATCCACCATAGGACCCATACTGGCTTCAGGAGTTGGGATTCGTACAGTTGATTGTGGCATTGCTCAGCTATCCATGCACAGGTTAGCATTTGAAGTTTATCAATTGCTTGGAGTCTCTAGGTCTGCTAAAATTAGAGCCCTGGAGCAGTCTCATAAGAATTCATTTAATCAATTATTCTAAATTCATTTTGCTTGGTTATATCTTTTAGTCTATATGAGTTCATTTCCCCCATTTTTCTGTTTCTCTCCATTTGGCAGTGTGAGAGAAATATGTGGAAAGGAGGACATCAACATTGCTTACAGGCACTTCAAGGCATTTTATAAAACATTTTCAAGCATTGACGAACGGCTCCGTGTGGATTTCTAGCCTCTCCATTCAAGATTATTCTTCTCTTTTTCTGTTTTGCTCCCCCACTTTCGTTTAGGTGTGGTTGGGTTCGTTTGGGGGAGGGAAATAAGAACAACCACATCCACATCCACACACACATTAGAGAAAAAAAGAGCTTTATACTAAATTTCTAGTTGGGCAAATGTTTCAGAAAAGCAACTTTATTCAGTTTCTGTTAAATAACAGAAACGGGTCTTACTCATTGCAGATGCAAAAGACGAATAACATAACAGACTAGAAAAACATAATCAGCTCATAGGGCTTGACATAAATGATAGAACATCTTGCATCAAGGAAGTCCAAAGCAGTTTTAGTTATGTTTCTGAGCGCGACGTTTGTTGCTTTTCTTGTGACCAGATGATGTACCGGAGTTGGTTTTAACTTGCACCTCCGGTTTTTGTTTGCTAGTACTTGCTTCTGCAAGCCTCTGCCTTAACTCAGATAGCAAGGCCTGATTCTCCTTGTTAAGTAGTTCAGCTTGCTTGCGCAGAATTTCATTTTCTCGCATCATCTGACAGTTTTCCTCATACAGCTCTGAATTCTGCTTCTCCATGTCCAGCTTTTGCCTCTGCAAATCAAGAGAAAACATCAAGAAAGAGGTATAAAGCTTGAGATCAATGTCTATAAATGTATGCATTTGTGTGTGTGTGTGAATTAACCTGTTGCAGCTAGCTACCTGAACCTTGGAACGATATTGATTCGCCACAGGGGATGATGTACATTGTTGCTAGAACGATAGCCGTATATTTATACGCGGTTAATTGCGCAAATAATCACGAGAAAATGGCAGTTGTACTAAATCGGGTAGCAAATATTAATTTGTGTCGACATATGTACTAAACGTATGATTTTGTATTAAATCGGGTGCTAAATGTTAATTTGGGGTAAAATTGGTACTAAATTTAATACTTCCTCCGTTTCAAAGTAAATGTAACTTTACAAAATAAAATTTCTTTTAATTTATCTGTCGCTTTTTTTATTAGCCAAAACAATTGATTTTGCTCTTCCTGTTTTTGTACTAGGTATTTATTTACTAAAATTACTCATAACTTTTGTTGAAAATCTCATCTTTTAGTGCTAAAAGAAATGGTTATTTTAGTCATTTTACACGTAGTTATAGTTATTAAATGATTTATTAATATGTGAAACCATACTAAATGATAGATAAATTGAAAATAAGGAAATATCTTTTAACCAAAGTACTAAAATTTGTGTACTGATAGTTTCATCTCAGATTCCATTCAATATTATCGTACGTAATAATTGAAGCTCTACGTAATTGCCATCTTTTATCTCAAATTTGTGTTCAATTTCAAAATTAGGGTTTCTTCTGATTTTTCGATCTAATTTTCGTGTAATTTTTATCGCAATTTTCCACTATGTTTGGAAACAAGGCTCTCCTTTGAGTCAATCGAATACCAGAATGTGTAGTACTCATTTCCATCCAATTTAATATTCAATACCCAATTCGATAAATAAGTGACATGATTGTTTGCTGCAATTAACCCAATTTTATTGTCTAAATCAACACAGACTCTTATCGATAATCTCACGAGAAGATGACGAGTTGGTCATAAAGCAGCAAGAAAACCTATCCATAAAAGCCTAAAATGAGAGTTTTGGTCATGCTAAAAGATATGCAGACATGCTTTAGGGCCTTATAGACACGTTGAAATTGCTGCTAAGGTATGAAATATGTGTGATGTGTCTAAAAGTGTGAATTTGAGGCAACAGTCTCAAGATTTGCACAAAGAGACAACAATTATGTCATCACAAAACATGTGACTGCTAAGTAAGAAAAGAATGTTGCCACTTTGCTTTCTCACGACTGCCACACTTTATGTAATTACGTTTTTCTCCTTAAAAACTATAAGAACTCAGAATTCTCTTGATTTATAGTCTTGTGAAAGGGGTCTAGGTTTGATGGGTTGGACTTGGAAATATGACATATTGTAGGGTTACAATACAACTCAATAAAATTATGTTCTTTTACATGTAGAACGTATAGTTAGGATTTAAAGATTTAATGAAATAAAATGAATGATTCTATATTTCGGGAAAAAAAGACATGAGATATTTCAAATAGCGTGATATTTTAATTTTGGAAGTCGAATGGAAAGTATTTAATTAATTTTAATATTGTACTTTGATTAAGCATATTATTTATTTGAAATAGAGGTGCTCAACAGGTTCGAAAATCGGAACCGGGCTAGTTCCGAACCTTTGATCCGGTTTCGGTTCTGCGTATTTCAAACAGGCGGTTTGCCTATTTTTAATTTTTGTTTTAAATCGCATAATGTCACGTGTACGAACAAGATGATAGAGTCGTTGATGATCAACGACTCTGATTTACTAGCCGTTGGGCAAACCGGCGGTTCGAACCGACGGTTCGAAGTTCGAATTCCATCAACAGTAGTGATTAAACAACCATTGATGATGGACGGCTGTGATCGTCGAATCGTAGGTTCAAAAGAATCGGAACCGGCGGTTCGAACCGGCTCGATTATTTTTTTATTTTATTTTTTGAATTTTCATTGAAATCTATAAATACCCTCATTTCATTTGTGATTTGCACACCAATTTCATCATTCTTGATTCAATCTCTCTCTCAATTCAACTCTCTCAAGCTCACACTTTTCATCTTTGATCAACTTTCAATTCATACTTTATTTTTATTTTTTTGTTCTTCAATTCTATTTCATTTCTATTAAAAAAAAAGTCTAAAAGAGGTTCTTCTTCCGCTGGTTCATCTCGTGGAAAATAAAAGAATCCGATATCAATGCTGCCACCACAATCTTTGCATGATGACGATGATTATATTGAGTCTTTTTCTCAATGGAGGCCATGTTAGGCCTTAATATCGTCGTTGTCTTTGTCGAAGAAGAAGAGGAGGTGCCTAGGAGAGAAACACAAGAAAATGACAATACAACACGCAACACTAATCCAAAAGCACCTTCTACGCTTTGAAGTGATATTTTCTCCTTTCATTTTAAAGAGAAAGTACAGAATAGCAACGTTGATTACATAGTCACGTGCAACCATTATGCAAAAATGTACAAATTCAAGCATGGATGGGGCTATGAGACATTCAACAATCATGTGTTGAAAAAGCATCCCGACAAGATGGGCATTGATCGATCTCAAACACAACTTCAGGGATATACCGCTTCTTCTCAAGGTGGAGGTATGACTTCTCTTACTTTTAAATTTAGTCAATTGAACCATAGGAGAGACGTAGTCGAATTAATTGCCGAAAAACATCTTCCATTTCAATCTTCTTGTGATGATAGTTTTGAAAAATATACTAGCACTTATTTACAACCTAGTAGTAGAAAAAAATCTAAAAATACTGTTACACGGATATAGAAAAAATAGTAGGAGAGTATAAATTTAAATTAATTGAAGAATTTAAAATTTTAAAATAAAAATTTTCTATATGTAGTGATATTTGGAAGGATCCTTATAAGATGCATGATTATATGGGTATTACTTGTCATTGGATAGATGATGCATGTAACATACAAAAAGATTTAATTGCATATATTGATTTTGATGAAAAACATTCGGCTATACACATTGCACAAAAAATTAGGCATGTTTTAAATGATTATGGTATACTACGAAAAATATTTTCCATTGGATTTGATAGTGCTAGTGGTAATACGGCTAGTTTACCTCACTTATTGAGTTTTGTAGACCTCTAATTGGAGGTAATTTTTTCATATTCGTTGTATGTGTCATTGTTTAAACTTATGTGTTCAAGATGGCTTGGAATCATTACATGATAATATTAAACCTATTAAAAAGGCAATTTATGAAATTTCTAGATCTATGGCATATCATAAAAAATGGGCTAAGTTTTGTAAGAAAAACGGAATGAAAGTTCAAAAATTTATAATCGATGTGCAACATCGTTGGAATTCTACATATTACATGCTTCAAGATTCTTATGATTATAAACAAATGCTTTGTGAATTTTATGAAGAAAATCCACATGATAACATTGTTTTATTTGAAAATTCATGGGATGCATGTCTTAATTTAATTCAACTTTTAAATTTTTTTTGAAGAGACAACTAGAGAATTCTCTGGTTGTCATTATCCTACTTCTCCATTAGCTTTAGATCATTGTGTAAAAATTGCTCTTATTTTGAATGAGTATTCAACATGTCCTATTTTAGGAATCACAATTATAGTGATGAAAGCGAAATGGTTAAAATATTTTCATGAGATACCCGATTTATTTTTATGTGCTAAATTATTAGATCATAGAATTAGAGAAGATGACTGAGAAGAATTATTAAAAATGTATTATAATGCATTGTTCCCACATTTGATATTGGGAGAATATAATGAAGTTAATTATGTTCCTAATCCTATTGAAGTTGTTGGTAGAGCTAAATATAACTTATACAAATTGTTTAGAGAATATAAAGTATTGTTTGGTGATTTTAGTGATGATGTAGTAGGTAATCAAAATGTAGGAGGTAGTAATCATTCATCTTCTTCATCTACTTTTGTTATGGTTTCGACTTTTAGTAAATTTTACAATTTTTATGATATTAGAACATAAAAACGAGTTAGAAGTTCTAACCCTTGTCAAAAATTAGATTCATATTTAGGTGCTACTTTTGAACAAATTTTATTTGAAAATCTTATGGATCTATTGAAGTGGTGGACAAGAAGGATTACCATTTACCCTATTCTAACAATTATTGCAAAAGAGATAATTTGCAAGTCCCGCCTCAACCATTGCCGTAGAACATACATTTAGCAAATGAGATCATATGTTGAATCCAAGAAGATCAAAATTGACGAAAGAGAATGTACAAAACATAACTCTTCTTGAAGATTGGGTGAGAGCAAATAACCGTCAACATCTTGATTTCTCCTACTTAGACGACGATAGAGATGACACGTATGGATACGATTCAAACACATCCTCCTCCACCGGAACCAATGTTGATGAATGAAGGTAAGTTTAGGTAAGAGAACTATGTGAGCTTTGATTCCTTCACTTTGACAAGGATACGTAGACAATTTCATTCTAAGTTTGGAAGTGTAACTTCCGAACTTAGAATGAAACTCAAGCTCTTTCAATTTTTTTTTTCAAGTTTCAATTTATTTTATACAAAGATGAAAAAGTTGTAATTTTTTAACTTCAAATCTTCAATATTGTAGTATGATTCATCATTCATGATTGTAATATATTGAGTTGTAATATTTTTTTCAATTCATAATTGTAATTTTCACTCATTTGAATCTTGTAGACTCAAGTTGTATTATGTTTTATTGTTATTTTTTGAAAATCTTAAGTTGTAATGTTTTACTTGTACTTCTAATGATTATATTTAATTTCATATATAAATTGTATTTTATTAATTTAAAAATTATTTTACTTAGTTTAGACTTAAGAATTTAATAGAAATCTAAAATTATTGCACAAAAATTTAAAAATGCAAAAAAATAATAATAATTCGGCCCGAACCGTGTCTCCAGAGCCCGACCAGGTCGCCTAACAGCATGAAACAAAAGGTTCAGCCCGGGCCGTGCAATAAAATTTAAAAAAAAAACCGGTTGAACCTTCCAATAACAAAAGAAATTATATATTAACTTCCAATAACAAACTAATGTTTATACCACAACATTATCTCTATATCTGTTGCTGTCTTGTTTTTCAGTTTTGTTCATTAGAGTTCGACTAATGTTAACTTTCAACTCTTGACCTACAAGATAAAAATTATTAATTTGAAGCTTGAAAGATAAAAGTTATAATAGAATTAAGGGGAATCCTTAATAAATTATTATCTTCACTTAGTTTTGAAATTTCAATTATTATCCATTTTCCAACAAAATATTAAGGATTTATTGGTTAATGGAAACATCATTAACCCCTTCAAATTTGGATACTAAGCTTAAGTGGTTAGAGGATATACTGTATTTGAAATATTGGAATTTAAAAACCCAATAAATAGTGGATAAAGATGTAATATTATATTATTTTTGAAGATGTATGGGGAGATGTGGAATGAATTAATTTTTATTGAAAACTATAAAATTAGGTGTAGGTTATACGATTTTATTAGATTGAAAAATTCGATTTTATAATTTTTTTTTTAAATGACATTCAAAATCCATCCAATTGTAGGAAAACCAAACATCGCCTAAGCTACTTCTATAATCTAGGTCAAATGCAAAATTCAACTTGAAATATAATCGATTTTTTATTTGCAATTTAAACCTTGTTTTTTTATGCAATATGAAGTTCAAAAAAATTTCAAGTTGCAACATAATCTTTTTTCCGACAATTTTTTTATAAAAATAAATGTCATTAAAAAATTTAAATTGCAAATTGAAAATTTTCATATTTTAAGTGTTTTCAAGTAATGAGAGTAATGTTTCCAGGGACTTCACTCAAATTATTAACTGTGTTGCTACTCTACATCCTCAAAAAATAATAATAAATGGATAACATCGAAAATTAACATTAACTATGACATTTTTACAAAGTGCAAAAAAAAATTTCAAATGCACCCCTAAATTCATGTTATTTGCTCAAATTGAAATTGAAATAGCTTTTATTTTAGTTTGAAATGTAGAGTATTTAGTGTAGGTTTCATATGTTTTTAGTCAAAAAAAAATTGGATATTAAATTTGATTTTAATCTGAAAAGTGATCAGCAAAGGACTTTTGATTACAATTTGAAAAAATCATAAATATTAGCTTTCAAGTTGCAACATAAATTCATCATCAAACTAATGAAAATACAAAATATTAAAGATTGTATTGAAATAACAATTGAATTTGGACCACACAAAGTTTAAAATTCAAAATAGTGAGAATTTTCATTTATCGTTCATTGTTATAGTGAGGCCAAAAGTAAAATAGATAGGGTTTGAAAATATATTACACAAAGAATATCAAAGAAACAACCACAACAAACACTTGGACTGATTCTCAGTGTATCTCAAGAATGATTTGAATGTAATGAAGGTATGAAAGGTTGTGAGTTAAAGTGCAGATGATCAAATCAATATTTCCATAGAAAAGAGAGGAAGCTAATGGATGTAGGCGAAAACTAAAGAAAAAGATGAAGGAAAACAAAACTTAGCTTTTGATTTCTATTTTAGCAAAGCCTCCATAAACATCTACTACTGCTTCATCAGCATTACGTTGCTCTGAGAATTTTGGTGGCCATTGCAATGTTACCAGCCTTGCAAAGTCCATCAACCACCATCCCAAAAGCAACAATATTTGCTTCACACAACCTTTCTCTCACCATCTTCTGAAACAGAAATCCTGTTTTCTCGAAACAAACCCTTTAATAAGATGTTAAAAGTGACAGCATCAGGAACATAACCGCACTTGAAGAACCAACCCAGAAGCGAAAACCCATAATCAACTCTGTTAGAAAGACAATAACTATTGATAGCAACATTCATAGTGTATTCATTGATTGAAATCCCTAAATTGCAGAAATCTCTGAAAAGGGAAATGGCAGCATCATACTCTTTTAATTTAACCACAGAGGACAGCAGCAGTTGATTAAATGCTTCGACAGAGGAGAGAGGCCTCATTTTAGACATTTTATCATACAGATTGAGGGCATCATTCAACCCATTAATATTTCTCAGATCAACATACTTTTCCTCAGGGGAATTGCGATTTGCAAGAGATTTGGTACTGAAATAATGAGAGAATAAGCGTAAATTACCAGATCGAATGGAATTGAGGAAAGAGGGAAGAAATTGCGGCAAGGTAGAGGGGAATGTTAAAGCCGGCTGCTTTTGATGCCCTTCGGATTATTACAAGGTTACTAATAAAACAAAGATATATTTATATTTTATGCATAATTTTTTTTAATCAAAACATACATAACGTTCAAATTATATATATATATATAACTAAATGATTATTAATAATAATATAATACATAGTTTAAAATGTTATTGCAACGACAAAAATCAAAATATTTAAAATTTTATGTTTCAAATTTAATGAAAAACTAGTATAAATAAACCCCATGTAATACATGAAATTCATCCAAATAAATATTTTTAATTAACTAATAATATAAAAATATAATACATTTTGAGTAAGAAATCTAATAATTTAGAGAATAATTTGGATTTATATGAATAAAATGTGTTTATAATAATTAAAAACTTTTTTTTTGCGAATGATATTTTAACATTTGATTAAAGATTTTTTTTAGCAAAATTAGTAATACACATGCTTTAAATATATGTTATACTAAAATTAAATTATATTGTTATAATCAATATTCAATTTTTCATTAGCAAAAACATCACTAAAATTAAATTGACATTGAAAATTCATACTTACGGCAAGAAAATTTCATGAATTCCATTAAAGTAAAGAAAAGAGACTAAATTGCAATACAATATGAGATTATGAGTTCGCTTGTTATTTGTACACATTTATTGAGATAAGATATACAAATCAAGAAACAAATTCTCTCAATTTACCCATTCCCAGCTTCATCTCGGCTGCTCCGCCCCCGCCAAGCCCTATCTCACGTTTTAAAATGATTGACAGTTCACATCATTTTCGCCAATTGAATAACTACATCATTGAATAATAATAATCAAAACAATATGCAAAAAAATTGTAATAAAAAATACGTCAAGTATCAATAGCAAAAACAGTAAAAAAATACGCTTAAAACAAAGTAAAGAGCATCAATTGCAGAAACAGAGGGTTGTGATTAGTATCCAAAATAGCTGTAACAGTAAAAAAAAGAAAAGGTGAAAACAAAGTAAGAGTATCAATAGCAGAAAGTAAAAAGGAAAAATCTTGGGTTGTGATCGGTATCCAAAATAGGATAGATACAAGGGTGGAAAAAGTAAGGGTGGAAAAAGTAAGGATGAAAAAATGGAAACTAACAATATACAGAACAATGTGTAAATAACAATCAAAACAGAGTAGGAGTATCAATAGCACAAACAGTAAAAGAATATCGGAAAGAGAGGGTTGTGATTGGTTCCAAAATTGAATCTAGGAAAAGAAGATGATTCACAACCAAATTCCTCAGAGCAATTGGAGCTAACAATTCAAACATTTTAAAGATAATTGGATTTTGTTCCTTTTGTCCCAATTTAACTCAACTGTGGATGAATCCTTCGATTGCCAAATGAGCATGCTCATCTGTTAAGCAAAAGTTCAACAATATATCGCTCGTTCCTATGTGATAGCTCATGATCTTGTCATCGCCACTGTTGTAATATGGTTATCTATACTTAAATATAGTCACCAATTATTCAATAATATTAGCAATGGGATTATTTATAGGAAAAATATTAGAACTGGACAAAGTGGTAATAGAATTATGTATGACGAGATAAATATGTTACTTCAACAAACAAGCAAACACGAGAAAAGCCATAATCAAAGGATCAAACAAGTTACAGTTAGCCAACATGCTCAAATTGTCCAAGGCCCAAACCAACGGCAGCATTACACGTTCTTCGTTCAACCTCACTTTCACCATCTGCCCCGATGCTGTGACAAAACAAAACAAAACAAATCTTAATTTTCAAGAAGATATACAACTTCATAAGCTCGCATTCTTAAAAGACATCATCAATATCAGGAAATGACAAGGGTATAATATTAATACCTGTGGCCAACATAGACACATTTTCAAAGCACCTATTATCGATTTTCATCATCATCGAGAACAGTGGCAAAGCAGAGCTCTAGGGAACTCATTCAATCAACATGCCACTGTCTGCAAGCTCTGTCAACGCAACAAAGCTTATAATGAACTGAGACTGGCTGAATGGACGAGCTCAGAGCGCATGATGAAGCACCCCACCCAGCATATCCCAGTTTCTTATGCCTGCACCCTAGTTAGTTGGGGACCAATATGCTGCCCTAGCAGCAACCATCAAATCATGCCCAGCTCTATCCTGCCAGGGTGCAGGCATGGCCCACGCCCCTCATCGGGGCCGGGCTAGACCAAAACTTGCATCTGGTTGCTGCTGATGAGACTGAAAAAACGTAGGAAACGATAATCAGATTGTGGCTTTCTTCAGAAAAATGTGAGGATTGAATGCAATAAAACATAAGAGTATCGGTGTTCACTTCCTGTCCTAAGAGAATGGCCCTGTGCCAGTGAAGCAAGTAGCAAATCATGTACATGGTTTCTGGCCCTGATAAACTAAGGGGAAGGATAGTAGGTCACTAATATGTGCAGAA
This sequence comes from Scutellaria minor, assembly GCA_954870855.1. Taxonomy (NCBI): domain Eukaryota; kingdom Viridiplantae; phylum Streptophyta; class Magnoliopsida; order Lamiales; family Lamiaceae; genus Scutellaria; species Scutellaria minor. Next base: position 2,160,910 of record OX940728.1, on the reverse strand, counting down.
ACGAAATGGCAATGAAAATAAGAATGACAGGATGCATGTGGTGATCTCTGATCCATCATCAAAATCCACAAGTAGGATCACTATAGCCATTTAAATAAATGTTATGACATGCAACTAGAATCTTCCTGCCTAAGCATAGTTACAAGGCTCACCAATAAAAAGCTCTTATTTGGCAATTAGGAGGAATTTACAGGAAGCATAGTTGAGTAGTGCTCGACACTTATAATATTAAGTGCATTACTAAGCTTTCATCGTGGTGCCAAGACTCATGCAAGTCCATGCTTTGTATAGTGGGCTCTTTATTAGGTTGGGACCGTTTGGTGGGATGCAGATGCCCTTTACAAGTTGGCTGGCTAGTTGACAGAAAGTGAATATGTAAACATAATAGCTGAAATAATCATCCTCTGTCATGCAAAACAGTTCACATGCCCCCAAAATAAATGAAGGAGCTATTAACATAATACAGAACTCTCCTAAAGCCACGTCCTCATTTACAGAAATCATATAAGCAATTTGTCATTCCAGCTTCGAAAACAAATATAAAGGATTTATCATACCCAAGACTTCAGTAAAGGATGCATATGATGCAAAATTTGCAACAGATGGATAATAAGAGGAATTCCATTCGTTTGCTTCGCCAATTTCAGAATTTAAGTCCATCCCTACCCACTTCAACTATACAAGTAAATTACAGTTAAATTACGCAGAAAACCATTTTCTAAAGTACGGACACTATTTGTTCCATAAGAAATGTGCATGGAAAATCCCACTGACGTATCTAAAATAAATAGATGGACAATTAATTACTCTTGTTTTTTTCATCATCTAGCACTGTCAACTATCATGAAAGCCAGCAATCAAAAGTAATCCATGATGTGATGATGTATAACTCACTGGGTGTTCTGTTACCCAACCTTATACAGTATTCTAGAACAAGATATAGCAGAAACTGTTTCAAGAACCCACTTCAAATTTGATTAATGATTTATGAGTCATCTGGTTTGCTTTCAATGTCCCTTTATTTAGTGGAAAATGTTATCATCAATTGACTCAAATGTGTAATGGACCATGTCAGCAGAAAAGATATACCACACCTGTGAATAAGGCTGGTGAACTGGTTCAAGAGGATGGAGATATGGTAGTCCAGATCTTTGACAGGGATATTGAGCAGAATGTAAGTAGATACCAGAATTCGAGCGTGCATTAACATGACCAGAACCAAATGGAGACATTTCAGCAGGACCATATCCAAGACCAGCAGGACCAGATGGAGCAACCCATTGGCCAGGTAGGTGTTGAGGAAGAGGTCGGGGTTGGTGTTCTGAAGAAATTGGGGGCCTGTGATTTGATCCAAGCTGTGGAAATTCAGTGTTATAGTTCACTGTAGGCGCATACATAGGCTGCACAGGGTATGGACCGCCACTAAATCCAAATCCAGGATCAAACCTCTGCATGTATCTGAGAAAAATATTTAAATATTATATCCATGTGTGCTGACAATAACAGAATATATCATCATTTGATGATACTCCATGGACCAAAAATCAGATTCTTTCCACAATAAAGTGTACTGTGTTAGAGATGGAAGATTAGCATTCTTATATGCACCAGAAATTCATAACAAAGAACTTAAACAACAGTACGGTGGAAGTCATATTTGAAAAGGATAAAATGGAGAAAAGAGTAACACGGAGAGAGAATACAAGACACCTGTCATAGCTCCTGTCATAATCAGGGTCTTTACGATCAATTTCACGATCACGAAAGATTGCCACCCTACTGTTTGTCTTTGGCCTTCCAATTGGCTCTTTCTCTGTCCTACTCCTAGGTAATCTACTGCTAGATGTAGAAGATTCAGATAAACTTCGGGCAATCATCACATCAGGTCCACCCATTCTCTCTTCTGCCTTTGCCAATCCAAATGAACCGTGCTGGAAATTATCTTGAATCCTGGCATCACTTCCTGATTTCCCACTGGTACTCCCACTAGAACTGTTGGAATTAAATATACGAGCTCTAGCCTTATTGTATTCCTCCTTTCTTTCCTCTACACTTTTTGCACTATTTGATTTTCCAGAATTTGAATTAGCACCGCCACTACCCTGTGACCCCTTTTGTGGCCTTTGCTTGATTGCAACCTTAACAGCGCCAGTATCTTCAGTAGGTAAATTCACAGGGATGTCAGCAAGACGAACCAAAGGAAGTCGGAGATTAGAAGTCTTCCGAACAATGATTTTGGAGCCAGATCCATCAGGCAGGTTATTATCCAACAAAACCATGGATTGCAGTGAGTAGTGCTGTGCCACACGATGAGCAGCCAAGCGCAGATAAGAAGTGGGCAGCTGTTGGAACTCCATCTGCTCCCTGGTAGGATCACGGATAAACTTCTCCACATCCTGCTCCATTCTTAACACTGAATAGACACGACATGTCATTATTATCTTCAGGATCAAAGGCAGTACACAAAAGAGTAATACAATACTATTATCACAAAGGATGAATTGATACCATAACCTACAACAATTCATCTTACTATATTCATGCTGATTATTTGATGGAAACACAAATAGTTGCTTCCTAAACCGTAATAGAAGTTTCACAACCATCAATAATCAATTGATGCTGGTTTTTGGTATCTAATAATAATATCAATTTTAAAAAATCACATTATCACTATTTTCAGCGTAACTTATGTTTTCTAAAAGAAAAATAAAGGTAAAAAAACACCACTTTTGTAAAGATCTTTGCTTTTCATTCAATATGAAAGCAAAATGCAGGGCTTATGGGATAGATCAAATAGAATTTGAAAACCCATTAACAATATTACACTTCTTAGTATTGGGAAATGCAATGGATCGAGTGGATATAGAAACACGATTCAGATAGTTCTTCCCAATTTAGCAGGTTCAAAGAGTTTGAAATATTCACAACCATCATGGTTTAATTTCAATGATTTTTTTGTACATCCTGATCCATTGTTGTATAGCCTTCCTCCTGCTGTAATAATTTCCTTCTTGAAGCCCATTTCTTCTCCGACTTGGGTCTGCTTTAACTACTGGTAACAAATTTGGAATATGATTTCCATGCTCATGGAATATTCAGGTCTAATTTGTATGTTTCTGATCTACTCAAGTAGTTTCCTAACATAGTATAATATCTACGCTTCTTTTGAAACAAATGTTGTATAAACAAGTCTATCGAGAACTTTCCTAAATTTTGATATATCACCGTTTTGCAACCAGTCTACTTAATTGTAAACATGCATTACTAATTGTCATTACATGCAAGTACCGTACAGTACTATACTCATGATGTAGGCCCATCTCAACCTCCGAGAATAGTCAGTGGACTTAGTACATCAATGTGGCGTAAAAATCCAAAAAGTGACAAGTAAGTGCACATAACTTATCCTTTTTGACTCAAGATCTACTGGCCTTGTCCTCCATCGTAGGTTTAACTGTGTATGATGATCAAGTACTTCATCTCATTTTAATATGAAAATTAAAATCCATTAATAGATGATTGCTTAATATCCATTATGTGGAGAAAAAAACATCATTCCCACGAGCTTCTTCAACTCAACATACAAATAACTACATAAAAATTTACTAAAAAGCTCTAGTCTAGTTAACCCCTTAATGAAGGAACATATAACGACAATCGTCCATCCACCATACAATTAAAAGTAGAGGTGAAAACAGATCAAGTTGAGTCGACACCACAGTGTTCAACCTCATAAAATTCTTAAGGATTTTAATTGCTTGATTATCAATTAAAACAAACTCAAGCAAATCATTAATCAAGCCAAACATCTCAACCGTGTGAATGTATTTGATCTTTTTACTTATTGAGATTGATCACCAGTAAGCTTTAGATCTTTACCTAGGAAAACATCTATGAAATTTGTTTATCATGTGTATCAAATCAGTCTCATAAACGACTAACTCAAGTAGTTTGATTTGATTTTACGATAACAAAGAACAGCGTAGCCGAATATTAACCATGACCAACTAACTAAAGTTCTACGTTCGACCACATGCACAACTCTTTTAATAGAAACATCAAGTAAATTAAAAAATCTCAGTAAAAATCCGCCAAAACTCACCAGAAAGACGCTCCCGAGGATTCTGTATAGCTTCCCTTAAAAACTGATCCACTGTGTTAATCAAATTATCTGGCATACCCGAACCCGTATTCAAGCCCGAAGTCAGGCCCGGGTCGTCAACCATCTCATTCTGCTTATTGGAGCTTATATTAGAATCCTTGCGGGAGGCAAGCATGAGGCAGCGCATGCTCGCTTCAACGTCGGCAACCTCCCACGACTCCGGACCATCATCCACGGAGGCCAGCGACGCCGTTGCGGAGCCTTCCATGAATGCTTCGAATAATCTTATCCGATTGAGACGTAGCGAGTCTTTAGTGATTGATCCTTGAACAGAAAAATCATCAAATCCAGCTCGAATTCAAGAGAACAAGAGCCTTCGATTCGAAAAACCAGTCAAATTTCATCTAAATCATCCGTTGAATACAGGGGAAAAAACGGAATTTCAGATTAGGGTTTGAAGAGGGGGGAGAGAGAAATTGAAGAGATGGAGATAGGGTTTGACGACTGTTCTGTAATTTTCTAATTTTTGCTGTGCCCATTTGCTTTTGCTTCGGTGATGTCGGCACGTGCACGCCACGTGACGTACAATGCATTAATGCCTTTCTTCAAGAGTATAGATTCTCTGAGGTGGGAGTTCCTGGTGTACAACACGACTTTTATACCTTTTCAATTTCTATTCTTTTTGTTATGCTTGTATAGTAAAATCTCATATTGGATATAAAATAATAATTTATTCTATTCAATTTAGTGGTTGTGTTTCTCTCATCAATTGTCTGATCACAATCAAGAAGTAAATTATTTAGAATCAAAATACATGGAAGGTAAATTTATTTTTCAGTGGAGGTGTCACATATCCAATGTAATTATTAATTTTAAATCACATAATTTAAGAAAATTAAAATTTTACCTTGGGTATATGAAGACCATGGATGAAAAAATCGCGAGATTTCGGTGATATATCGTCAAAATATCACGATTTTCGTTATCTCGAAAGAAAAAACGGCGTGCAGGAAAATTTCATTAAAATATCACCGAAATATCAGCGATATTTCGGAAAATATCGGTATTTTATCGTTATCGGCTAAATTGCTTTATTTCGTGTGATATTGGCGATATATCGGCGGTAAAAATGTCGGTTTAATTTCTGAAATTTTTTATTTTTTTTAAATCTATTAGTGACATTAATATTGTCAAATTTGTGATATATTGCTATAAAATCGCCGATATATTGTATTAATATTATCTAATTTATGATATATAAAAATAGAACAAATAAAATTAAAGAAGATGAAATTTTAAAATGCATTTACAATCTTATCTTAAGTGAAAATATAATATAGTAAATTTCTATACAATATCAATATCAATGTTAGGCTGAAATTAAAAAAAAATATATAAGAAAAACTCACATAAGCAATAATTCAAGAGAAAAAAATATTAGATATTAATATAGTTTTCGAAAATTTTAATAATTGACTTAATTTTTCAAGAATAGTCGCTTCCTAATATTAATACTGACTTAATCTTGTTGTAAATATATCATTTTATTTGAAATTTTAAGTTCAATATATATAGTAATGTTAGTTATAATATTTTGTAAGCTACTAGATATATTTTCCAATTTTTTTCACAAAGTTTCCATATTTTATTAAAAAATGTCCGATATTTCCACCGAAATCAATATATTCACCGATGTTTTCGTAAAATCATAATACCTATATTTCTGTCGAAACCAATATTTTCTTCCTTGATGAAGACACATAGTTGAGTATGATTGTAATTACCATCTTGTAGAAACCAAATATCCTATCACTAGATCTATTCACAACATATATCAAGCTAAAATAAATTCAAAATTGTGTCATGTGACTCATGTCCACATAGATTTCAACTATTTTCTCAAGTTGGTAGAGGATGCTAAGATAAACTAAAAGCATCTCTCATTATTATTTATTGAGTGTATAACTAATTAAAGGATATTATTTAAGAATTTGTTTTATCAACTTCAGACTATGTTATAGTTGAAGAAAAAGAATTAAAATTTAATCTTGTATGGTAAGTAAAACTTTAAAAATCAAAATTTAATTTTATCTTATTGTTCTTATATTGGTTTCAAGAATTTGCGTGTCAATCCATTTAGACCAATTAATTAATATTTAATTTTGAGGAATTAAATTGTGGAACGTTATCCTATATTTTACATAGAATGATCGTATTTTATTTTTTTAATAGTGAAAAAATAATACACAAACTAACCATTTAAAAAGACATTCAACAATGATGTGAAACTACTGGCTATAATGATGAAGATAATAATTTATAATTTTTCCTAGAAATTGATCCGTTGTAAACAACTATGTATGATCAATGATGATTATTACAGTTTGGCAATAAAAAAAAATATAGATACGATGATATAACATGATACATATATTAACAAATATAATTATATTGTTTAATTACGTCTTCGAACAAACATATTTAATAAACGATTGTTCTGACATTTTAGAGGTGCTTTATTCCGAATAAAAATTGTAAGATTGAAAACAAAAAGATGAAATGATGTTCAAATTACATGGAGGCTTTCACAAAAATCTAAAAATTAATTCACTAGCAATCACATATATAATGAATTTTTTTAATCAAAGTGAAAATGGAAAACCTTTTTCTCATCATATTAAAACATTTTATCTTTATTATAGGGAACGTTTCAAATTATATTCAATATATGTCTTTCTATTTACTTGTCGGTTTATGTTTTAACGTTAATTAAAAAATGGGTCCGGCTATCCGCACCCCCATAACTACTAAACACACCCCAACTCAAGTGTTACTGTGATTGTGAACAGTAACACTTGAGTTGGGGTGTGTTTAGTAGTTATGGGGTGAACAGTAACACTTAAGTTGGGGTGTGTTTAGAAGTTTTTGGGGTGCGGATAGCCGCACCATTAAAAAATTTATTAACTCAACAATTTTTTTTTCCTCAAATAAAATATTAGAAATAGGTTTCACTCCAGAATTGGAAGGGAGTTTACAGAACAGGTCATGTAAGAGAGCAAAGAGAGTCGATAATGAAAATTTGGGGAAGATTGGTGCATCGAGCAGTTCTTTTGAGCAGTAACAATGGCGGATTACTGTCAAAACCCTTCAATTCGCAACGCTTTGCTAGGAGAGTAAACGTATTTCGTCGGCTCCTTTTCTCCTACTCTTCTCCTTCACGTGACTTATATGATTTGAACTTGTTGAAGTCTTCTCTTCACTGCTCTCAATGGAACAATTTCCAAGGTCTGTTTAGCTCTTAATGCCGTTTCCGTTGCTTTAATTCGATTGGATGTGTTTGAATGGTGTGATTTCAGAGAGATTCTTATATGAATTCAATTATCTTCTTTCTTTTTCTATATTTAACGCTTATTGGAGATTAGGGTTCTGGAAATCTTTATTGTTTTGAAATTCTGTAGGGCGAAAAATAGTTTCAATGAATTTTTTAGGCTTAAATATGTGCTGAATAGTTACTAATTAGATGTCCATTTAGAAAAAAAAAAAAAAAAAAAAGGTAAATGTGGAAACTGTTCAGAGCTTTTATGGTGATCGATTTTGGTTGCTCTTGAATGTGTATGTGAAATTGCAAATGCTTTTTGTGTTTATAACACCATCAAGCTATTGCAATGGACAGTGCAGAGGAGGAGCATGTTTATCCAAACACAGTCGACTCCTAATCCTGCTTCACTCATGTTCTATCCTGGGAAACCAGTTATGGAGACGGGGAGCGCGGACTTTCCTAGTGCACGTTCTGCTATGAGCTCGCCACTGGCAAAGACTCTGTTCATTATTGATGGTGAGCATTTCCAATCCTACTTTTCCCAACGATGATATGCTGTACTGTAGCAATTTACTTTTCTCAAGTATGTTTTGCTAACTGATGATTTATGCTAGCTGTTGTGGAGCTAGTTTTTCAGCTCAGATATGTAGTGAAATCTGAAGGCTTATAAGACAAGCTAGAATTTCTGTTTTATGTCTTTAAGAAACCTTGGAGAGTAAAATACTTGAGGCACACTTTGTATAGTTTGCTTATGGGTAGATTCTTAAAGATAAAAACTGTTTGGCATTAGTTTTGGGGGTAAATAACGTCAATGCATAAGTTGGAAAACTTGACCAATGCATAAACAAGAAAGGTTGTTCCTTCCTGAGACTATTCGGGTCAGCATGCTTATCTGTCTGCTAATGTCACCATTTCCTTATGACTGAGCCACTCAATAATTATGCTTGGTAATTTTAAAATTGTAGGGCATAATCTTATTCGATGGTGCTTAAACTAGCACAAAAAAATCTTACATAAACTTACTTTTCATCATGATTTTATATGCTGAAAGGGAGTGATGAAATATATTGTCGGATGCAAAGTTGAGATGAGTCGTGCATGTTAATGCCCTAGTGAAAGCTCCTTCATCTATAAGGGACACTTATGTGAATAATAGGAAAATGGTTGGTAAGGCATTGCCACTTGAAAAGAGAACTTGGTACAAATATCATAGCAAAAAAAAAAAGAGGTAACATTTAGGACAGGGTTTCGAGTAATGAGCCCATATTCTAATACATATTTATGTTATCTCAGAATTATGAGAACGGTCAAAGTGTTATATTCCTTGATGTATGTGGTGTCATTTTCCAAGCTGCCATCCAATATCTGCTTTTCATTCCCTGACCTGACTTTCAAATTCATTTAAATCCATTTAATTTATTTTCTGGTTGTAAAGGAGTCACCAGGGTCTTCTTCGGATCAGATTTTATAACCGTGACCAAGTCGGAGGAAATTTCATGGGATTTGCTGAAACCTCAAATCTTTGCAGCAATCATGGATTTCTATTCCTCTGGGCAGCCGTTGATCTTGGACTCCGCCACTGCAGCTTCCATGGACACAGCTATCCATGAAGATGATTCAGAGACTGTTACCATGATCAAAGAGCTGTTGGAAACTCGCGTTCGTCCAGCAGTACAAGATGATGGTGGAGATATCGTATATGTGGGGTTTGATCCAGACACTGGAATAGTCAAACTAAGAATGCAAGGAGCCTGCAGTGGTTGCCCTAGCTCGTCTGTCACTCTTAAATCCGGCATAGAAAACATGTTGATGCATTATGTGCCGGAGGTCAAAGGCGTGGAGCAAGATCTCGATGAAGAAGAAGAAGATGAAGCAGCGCTCGCTGGAGCGCCTCACGAATAATCAACGATCCAACATTGCCCAAGTCAATAAATAACCATTGAAATCATATATGTGAACAGTGATTAGATTTTATTTTTTTTAGTAGCTCTAGTATGGTTGCATTGTAATGATCTATTGGTTTTGTAGCTTCCTGAGTGGTATGATGAAGTATCATGTGATCAAAACATTTTGAGTTCTGATTTCTGTACTTCATCTCTCTCTTGTATTGAGGTGAGATAAATACACTGAAACCATTTTTTCATATATTTCTTCTTTGTTATGTTCTTAATCCTAGATTTCTAATATTCAAATCCAAAGAGAACATGATTTTGACATTTTAACATAAGAGTGAGTCTCTTGTGAGACCGTCTCACAGATTTTTATTGTATTGCGTGAGACGGGTCAATCCACAATTCAAACCCTATAATTCACATGTTGTTTGTGGGTGATAGAACTCTGTCTCATGATAACTATCCGTGAGACCGTCTCACGTATATGTATGAAAAATTGGATGAAACTGGATATATCAGGTTATAAAGATAACAAAAAGTGGTGAAATATAAATATCAGCATGACAATGACAATTGACACGGAGTTGTGAATAGCTACATTTGGAAAGTACAATTAGTTCACTTATTTCTATGTTAGTGTAACATGTGGATCCTCATCCTACATGACAAATACCTAGGGATATTACTGCATTACACCAAAAAAAAAAAAAAAATTACTCCCTTCAATCCTTTTTAAATGACCTTTTTGAAACTTTTAAGTTTTTACTTTTTAATTAATCGTTTTGTGCACTATTTTCATAATATATCCCTATGCTTAATTAATTCCTAAATTAATTAATGTGCATATTACCCATGTTCTCAAATATATGCCTAGTAAATGAAAGACATATTAGGAAAATAAAATAATTCTTAATTTGTGTGTCCAACTTTAGGATGTCAATTAAAAAGATAGAAGACAGTATAATTTATGAGAATAACTTTTTTGGAAATAAAAGTATTTGATGTCAAGAACTTGATCTCATATTTAGGGTCACTTGCAAAAAAATAAAAAGGAGAATATGAATTGTAATGATAGTGAAAGTAGAGGTGAATCACTTTCATTCCTTGAAAATAGAAAAAAATGAAATATATTATAAAAAAATTGGAGTGATTGAAAAAACAATCTTGAGTTTTTCAAAAAAAAAAAAAGGTAAATTAATCCCCATTTATTTGAATTTAGCAAAAAAAGTTATAACTTTTATTCATTATTACAATTTAGAATAATTTATATTTTTCAGTGGCATGAGTCCACATGTCCAGCAAACATCGTCACATGCCACATTAAATGCAACGTAATTCATAATAAAAGATAATTTTAAAGTTTATATTGCAAATAAATTACCACTTTTTTAAAAAATTGCAATATAATTTCAACTTTTTGTATAGTTATTAAAAAAAAAAAAAGACAACCTTCAATTTGAATTAGTTTATTCTTTGGTAATGTAAATGGATGTGATTTAACAAATTATGGTGCTAGAAAGAAAAGACTTGGCGTGTTTCCAACTTCAAAATTATAGAAATTATTAGAAAGAAAGATCCGACGTGGCAACAACCAATAAAAGGGACACTTATTAGCGAAAAAACGTTGTTCACGAAACCACGACATTTAAGTGTGCGCCTAATATAAGCAAGGCATTCATATTCCACACGCCTATCAATGGTGACACGCGAAATCGCGTGTTCCACTCACTGTACAATCGACTGACCACGACGTACAATCACTCGAAGCACCTCTGTCAAATTCTTTAAGCTGCAGTATCATTCCATTCATGCGCGACCCACGCACTCCCATAAACCTACGTCACCATTAACGAAATCACAACCCCATTTCAAGTTTTCAACTGCCCTCATTACTCTACACTCCCAGCCCATGTTGTTTTCTATTCTTCAAGAGAGAGAGGACAAACAAGAAGGTGTTGGCACAAATAGATATATATAGTGTAGTTAATGAAGAGAGAAGTTTGTGGGTTTTGATCAATTAATTGTTGGGAGGTGAGAGAGAGAGGGATAGAGGAAGAAAAAGAAGAAAAGTTGGGATCTTGATGAAGATGGGAGGTTGGTGGTGGGAGAATATGAGGGAGCTTAGGCCATTGTTGCACCTACTGTTGCCACTGTGTGTGCACTGGGTTGCTGAAGAGATGACTGTTTCTGTGTTGGTAGATGTCACTACTAATGCTCTTTGTCCTGGCAGCAAGACTTGCCCTCAAGCCATCTACATCAATGGCATCCAACAAACTGTCTGTCTTTTCTTCTCCTATTACATATTTTGATTTGAATGATTTCTTTACTAAAATGGTTGAACTTTGATCTTTTAATTTGTATTGGATTGATGTGGTGAAAGAGATGTATTTGAATTCAAGTTTGTCTTTTTTCTTGATTCTTGATCTTAGCCAATTTCTTGTGATTTTGTAGAGGCTGATTGGGTGCATTTTTTGGCTGTTTATGTATTTTGATTGGTTCTAATATGTGGATATATATTATGTGCTCAAGTATGAATAGTACCAGTAGTTAGCTTTTAATTATTGTTGGTGGTTTCCACTTAATGAGAAGATTAAGGTATTATCCCACTTTTTCTTTGTCTGACACTTATGTTTTTTGTTTTTTAAGGTTATTGATGTATTTTTTAAGTGAAGTGCCGATGTATGAAATTGACATTTAGTTGATTTTCTCTGCATCTGATTAAGATGTGCCATAATGACATATAGGGTAATTAATCATAGTTGCTAGAAGTTTTACTTATTTATCCCACTTTAACTTGTTTTTCATTCCATTCTTGACATTGAATATGATTCCCACTTTTACACACATTTCATATTTGTAGATTTTTTTGTTTGTTTGTTTGCTTGTTTGTTTCTTTTCTTTTCTTTTTTTTTTTTTTGGGATTTTTGAATCAACTAAGCATTTCAACCATTCTCCACCATTATGACTATCTTGATTTTCTCCTCTCAAATTAGCCTGTGTTGTGCTTGTAGGTTGTTGGAATATTCAAGATGATAGTTCTTCCACTCTTAGGCCAGCTGTCGGATGATTATGGACGTAAACCGTTGCTGCTTCTCACTTTATCGACAACTATTGTTCCTTTCAGTATGTTTCTTGAGACACCTTATTCTTTGCAGAAACAAATACCTCACCATTACTTGATCCATGTGGCTTGTTTTCTCTTGGAGGGCCTTCATTCACTTTATCTATTAGACTGTTGAACTCCAAGTATTGGTGTGTGAAAAATGCATTCTTTTGTCATGAACTTTGCTAACAGGATTTCAGACCAAATATGCATTTATCTCAATTTGGATATAAAACAAGATCAATCCTGTATGACAATCAAGATGTGCTAATGACATTTGTGTACCTCATTAATGATGCTTGTTTTGACTCAATATTATCTTCCTTTTCAGGTTTACTTGCCATTGATCAATCAAAAGGATCGATATATGCTTATTATGCACTTCGCACCGTTTCTTATATAATCAGCCAGGGAAGCATATTCTGCATTGCTGTTGCTTATGCCGTAAGTTCATTGTTTTCTGCTATCATTTCCGACAACCTAGAGGCACAAAAACTAGGTTTACCAACTCTTTAACTGTCTTTCAGGCAGACGTTGTTGATGACAGCAAGAGGGCCACTGCCTTTAGTTGGATCACGGGCCTTTTCTCTGCATCACACGTTATAGGAAACATGTTGGCACGTTTTCTTCCAGAAGATTACATTTTTGAGGTATGATTTATATTGGACCCTTTCTCCGTTTTGATCAATCTTTTACCTGCTTTTTCAAAAGCCCTTATTTCCGATTTCAGGTCTCAATAGCCCTATTGATCTTCGTCCCAGTTTACATGTCACTGTTTTTGAAAGAAACGGTCAGACCAACCCAAAAACCGGACCATGATGCTCCTTGCTCAAAAAAGGCGCTTAAGATTATTAAAGAACGATATTACTCAATGAGGCATGCTGTTAATGTTATTACCAGCAGGTAATTTCAGATGTTTTATATATCAACATTAAAGACTGCTTATTTTCTTATAAGATTTAGCTCGATGCAAGCTTAAATAGTTTCTAATAGTTCTTTTATTTGTCTCAGTTCAACGCTTAAGCGCATTTCTCTCATTTCCTTCTTCTATGAATTGGGAATGTCTGGCATCAGCGGTGTCTTATTGGTATGAACTTTCACGAGAAGATTAATGAAGTTTTTTTCGACATATCTTATTTAAAACAGCTAAAACTATAACCAAACAATTTGATTTTTGCAATACTAATCATGTTGGCATGTTTAAAAGCTCTTTTAACTATCCTTTATAACCCTGCAGTACTATTTGAAGTCACTTTTTGGTTTTGACAAAAATCAATTATCAGAAATCTTGATGATGGTGGGAGTTGGCTCAATCTTTTCTCAGGTACTCGACGATATGCTCTCAAAATCTTCTATGATTAAGCTCCATATGTATATCATTTTGTATTCTTAAACGTAAGGTTCTCCCCTTTTAATCATCTCATTCAATCGTATGTTTCAAGATGTTGGTGCTGCCTTTGCTCAATCCATTGGTTGGCGAGAAACTGATTCTCTGCATGGGCTTGCTCGCTTCAGTAGCTTACGTAAGTTACTAAAATAGACATAATTTGGAAAAATTTCTGACAGCCTTTTCGTTTCTGAAAGGAAATGGCTTAACAAAAATCTGTTTATGCAGGGATTGCTGTATGGATTGGCCTGGGCATCATGGGTATGTTACTCGTACGTTAAACCTGATATTACGTGCATGTTTTCTTCCTTTTCAAGAAAAACTGATGCATCATAACATGAGACTATACTATGAATGATCTTATGAAAAAGAATTATGACACAGGTGCCCTACCTTAGTGCTTCATTTGGAGTCATCTATATCCTCGTAAAACCTGCTGTAAGTAACATCCCTTTTAACCAAACTTTTGTCTCCCCCCTCGTGTTAATTTTCTTACTCGATTCTTTGAAAAATGGCAGACTTATGCAGTGATATCTAAGGCATCGAACTCAGCAGATCAGGTTAGTCTACTCAACACTTGATCATGATATTCATTTTCTTGATTCAAGAAGGGTGTTCATTTTCAGACGCGTGATTCTGTTTTCTTTTCGTGTTTAGGGTAAAGCGCAAGGGTTTATAGCTGGCGTGCAATCCGTTGCAAGTCTTCTTTCGCCACTTGCAATGAGCCCTCTAACCAGTAAGCAAACCATTCTGTTTTTCTCTCTATTTGCTCAAAAAACATAGCTCAAAACTCTCTTGACAAACCCTTTATCCTGTCTTATTACAGCGTGGTTTCTATCAAGCAATGCGCCTTTCAACTGCAAAGGTTTCAGCATCATATTAGCATCTCTAAGCATGGTAAGTAAGCTTGATGAACTTCAAGACTCACATATTAGGACCACACAATTCTTACAGTGTACTCTGTTGTCCTTTAGGTGATCTCGTTGTGCTTTGCTTGGACACTAAACCTAGACGCCCCGTCCAAGAAGGAAACAGAAGAGACTACAGAAGACATCGAAACTCCACTTCTTTCATGAGGATCGATAAACATTAGATGTTTAAGAAGTCACACGCTCTCGATCTCTTCTCAGTGTAGTTGGAAATGATCATGGCAGATCAATGAAGAGACCATAATATACTACTGGTCTTAGCATAGAGAGGATTGATGATGGTAGCTTTGATCTTTCTAAGTAACAATGTAACATGTATATTATGTAGTATGGTAAATCTATGTGCATCTTATGAATTTTGATTCATCCATGAAAATATGGTTTAAAAGTTTGTTAGATTTGGTTTGTTTTTAGTAAAAGTTGGTGTATTAGATCCTCTGTTTTAAACAATATTTTTTCGCAAATTTATAAACATGCAAAGATTTAATGATTTTAACAAGATATCATGTACATACCTTTTTCCTCATTAATAGCTTCAATTTGATCTATTATTCTTTTTTATCATTATAATTATTAGATATAAAAGATTGGATGTGTATTACTAATCGAATAATATTTATAATATTATAAGTAAACATATTTATAATATTTCTCTACAAGTGATAATTAAATTGAAGATTAGAGCCCTGATTTAGAAAGTAAGAAATATGAGGGGCTAAATCAGAAATACCGAAAAGTTTTAAGGGTAAAATTACTAATTTTCAAAATTCTTTGCGAAAATATCAAATCCGCTAAAATCAACTGTCTATCCTTCCATGGTGCTGCCACTAAACATGGAAGCGCTGCTCCCTTCCACCGCCACCACCGTCTCCGCCGCTTCCACCGCCACCACCATTCCAACAAACTTAGCTAAACTTCCGACGAGCTCACACTGCAAACACCTCCCACTCTGTCTCTCCTTTACCGCCAAAACCACGCCTCGGAACTTCATCTTTCCAATTTCTAGCATTTCATCTTCGGCATCAAGTATTGTAAGAGCAGAAACTAATTCAATTTCCACTTCTTCGACCGCCGTTATCGGCACAAACGTTGCTGGTTGTGATAACAGGCATTGGATGGTGCTCGTGGAAGCCCCTCCCAAAGAACTCACTGCTAAATCCCAAATAATTGATTACTATGTCACCAAACTTGAAAGCGTTTTGGGAAGGTGAGTTGTTTTTCCTGCTTTTCAGAATTTCATCCTTTCCAATTTCCCCCTATGTTCTGGATTTGTTCATGTAATTAACTGTTTTATTGGTATTTGGTTTTATTATGTTTGTTCATGTTGCGATTTTCCCCCTTCTTATATGCTATAAATATGTTTTTAATAGTTGGTTTTGGCTTTCTTAGAGAGAAGGATGCTCAGATGTGTATATATGATGCTTCCTGTGATACTCATTTTGGTTTCTGCTGTGAAATTGATGAAGACAGAGCTCATGAGCTAGCACGTACGTTTGTTATTTTCTGTGTCGTGGAGCTTTCCTTGTATTTCTTTGATGTTTTCGAAGTTTATTACTGATGAAAGAGATATGATTTTCTCTCAATAGAAAATTTATGTGTGTTTTTCTGAATGGTGTTGTTAAAAGGTATCATGATTTTGAGTGATGTATGCTTACCTTGGTGCTTTACAGGCATGCCTGGGGTATTATCTGTTAAGCCAGACCCTGATATAGATTCCGCACAGAAAGATTACAGCTCTTCGGAAATTGAATTGAGTACCGTTTCAAGCCCTTTCAATGAAAGCATGTTATTGTTTCCAATGGGGAATACTAAGCACTGGCTTGTTCGAATGGAGAGACCAGCGATTGGAGTCATGAGGAAGGCACAGGTGGTTGATTATTATGCTCAAGTTCTAACGAGGGTTCTGAGGAAGTGAGTATTGATTTTGTTAGTGCTTTATCACTCTTGACTGTTTGTCTATTTAGATGTCTCAATGAGTGAATCGTATTTTACAGTGAGAGAGATGCTCAAATGTGTATGTACCACATTTCCTGGCAATCCGACTATGGTTTCTGCTGTGAGTTGGATGACGACTGTGCTCGAGAGTTAGCTGGTTTGTATTCCACATTGAATCTTTATTGATATGTATATGTGTTAGATAATGGATATCTTTGTTGGTGCAGTCGTGCCTGGTGTTCTATCAGTTCAGCCAGATGAAAATATCGAGTCAGATGATAAAGATTATGCAAATGCAGGTTTGTCATCATTAATGCCGGTTGTGATCTTTTTTTCGTTGGAATATGATGTTAATTATTTTGTCTACATAGGTTGACTTTTTCTTCTTGAAGGAAGCCTTAGTGTATAATTAAAATACTTGTTATATATATTTTTGTTCTCTGCTGCTGGTGAAATTTCACAGTAATATGTAAGGAATGGGTATTTTAAGTTAGTCTAGAAATCATATGCTTTTTTCATGTTCATTCATCTAGTTTAGTTCTTATTTTTGAGAGTTTTCAATTGAACCAGATTCCTCTGATCGATAGTCAGGCGAAAACCAATCTCAAGTGTTTAGCTGTTCAAATAGGAATTCTTGTCGGTTGGCAATTTTATATGCAATGTTAAAGGTTAAAAAGTCGGATTTCTAAACAACGTAGAAGTGTGGATTGAGTTTCGTTTCTGTAGGTCAAAGTAAAGGTTATGTGTTTTCATGGTGGATCTCCCTTCTTGATATCTATTAAGCCTGAGCAGTAATTTGCAATGGAAATAACAAGTGTGCATCTCGCAGGTGTGAATCCGAGAGCCTCTGAAGATTCTTCAGTATCAAGTTTTTCGAGCAATATTAAAACAAAGAAGCTCTTTGTAACTGGTAGCTGCAACTCATACACCTCTGGAATTTCTATTCATACTTCTCCAATCATACGTTCTTCTCTAGCCTTGATGACGATAGTTGAAGCCCTTTGTTATGACTTTGGTTTCCATCCCACATTGCTCAAGTATGGCCTTAGAATGTGGGTTTATAACCACTTAGGCACCCTTTTCCTACGAGCTAGCTTCTGATAATGAGTTCTACCTAAGGGTCATAACACCTTTGAGGTCAAAGTAGTGTTATTTCATGAATTTGCTTGCAAAATTGATACCCAAAAGCTCTTAAATCCATTTCAATAAATTAAAGATTTATCATATTTTGCATAATTTGAATGGACGTGTTCTCTCTGCAGGTCTATCCTTCTATACATCTGAGAAAACCTTACGCGCAGCGTTTGAAGGTTTCGGTGAACTTGTTGAAGGTACAAATTACGCATTCTGAAATTCAACAAACTGCATAAATACCTTTATTTATAATGTACTCTTTCACTTCCAATAGTTAAAATCATAATGGACAAGATTTCCAAGAGGTCAAAAGGGTATGCTTTTGTCGAGTACACCACCGAGGAAGCTGCAACTACTGCTCTCCGAGAAATGAATGGAAAGGTAAACTATGCTTGATGATATCACTATACAAATTAGTAAGACCTTCTAATAGCTTCTCATTCTCATCAAGATCAACTTAAATTCATCTTTGTTTACACTTTCAGATCATCAATGGTTGGATGATAACAGTTGATGTTGCCAAGAAGACCCCTCCAAGATATAGCAGAGACCAGCCAAGACTTACATCCTAATGCATTATATTAGATCTTCTTGATCAGAACAATTTGAGGAATACGTATTGAGCACCCCAAGAAGCAAGAAAAAGAAACCATGGTTGATTGTATCGTGAGCTACGAATTTTGGAGGGTTTCCTGCTTGTTTGCTCGTTGAGTAAAGTGGGACAAGTTTGATCATCATATCAAGAACTGAAGAAGAGATTGATGGTAGAGATGGAACATGAGATGAATTGCATAGATTGCACAACAGAAGTTGCAGTGATGAAATTTTGATAATACTGTATGTTATTTATGACTTCTAATTTAATTTTAATTTTTTTAAGCATAGTGGTTTCTTGATCATTAAATTTTGTGTCCCACTTTTTGTGTTACACTCGTATAAATATTTTATTTACATTTATATGAGTGTAACACACGAGGGATGATCCCATTAGGTTTCTTTCTACCTTTTGTTTTAATAAAAAAATTCTCATTTAAGTTAATAATGAGTAAAGTTTATTAAATGACTTCTTTTTCTAAAATAAGTAGAATATTACCTAAAAGGCTAAAACAATTTTGAACTTAACATTGTTTTCCCTAGGGTTCTATTTTATTTAGTTTTAAAATTTAAATTATATGTTGTCCTTGAAATATTGGAGTGTCGGACTTATGAGTTTTTTTTTAATGAGTTTGAGGGAGTGGAAGGAAGGGACATAATAAGAATTAGAAAATTTGCGGGTTGGAACCTAGTCATCACAAACTGCATTTTATAAAGGTGGAATACTACTTAATCTAAAAGGCTCGTGGTATTTATGGGTTCATTTCTAACTTGTTAGGTATTGATAATTTGATGTTGTATTGCATATAGCTAATTTTAGTACAACTCAAATAAATTTAACAGAATATACAGCTAACAAAAATGGTACAAACATTAAATATCAATATTGGTGAATTATTTAAGGTCTAATTCAATTTTATTCGAGTCTATTTTCTTCACATTTGGCCTGAATTTAAATTAAGCTATAGTCTTGGTAGACGGATCTAAGCAAAACTTAATTAATAATGAGTTGTGAACTCACAACAAGTAATCCAAGAGTTAGAAATTGAGCAGTGAAAATTGTGAACTCACAACAAGTAATCCAAGAGTTAGAAATTGAGCAGTGAAAATCGATATAAACAGATATCGTAAGACACTTTCACGTGAGTTTTTGTATTATTAAAATTATCAATCTAGGCTTATAGATTTAATTTGTGTTATTAAAATTATCAATCTAAACTTGTAGGTTTAAGCTGGTTTGGGCATTAATGTTCCTATTATTATATATCAATATATATATTGAAATAAAATTTAATTATCATTTGGTACACACACGCCCAATAATGTAGTAAGTGATGATTATTGTTTTTTTATTAAATACTCCCTCCATTCCTTTTTAAGTGAGGTTTTGAAACTTTAAATTTTTTTCTATTTAATTGACATTTTGTACATTATTTCCATATATATTCATATGATTAATTAATGTCTAAATTAAATACATTATATAGTATTCATGTTTTCAATTGAGGCATGCACCAATAATAATTAATGATCAAAGAAAAGCTTAATTAATGAGGGGTATATTAAGAAAATAAATTTATTCTTAATCTGTGTGTAGAGCTGTAGGACGTCACTTAAGAAGAAATAGAGGGAGTAAAATTCATTATATTGAAATAGATCATTTATTGGTTTGACATTGAAAGTTTGTTATTTAATTTTCATATGGTACCATCATCACAATTCACAGGAGCTATTTTTCTATATCATATTTGATATACTTTTCATCAAAGCAGATAATATTACTATATGTTACTACACTTAAAATATTAGTCGATAATTCATAACACAAGATACGATAATACGAGGTTGAAATTAAATACCCCACTGTTCCATTAAAATAAACGGTTTTTTTCATTTTTATAACATGAATGCACTTTGCTATTTTAAAACTCATCTTTCAATGAGTGTTAATTATAGTTTTTTTAAGCGAAAGAAAAAAAGACTATAAAAAGATTATAGTTCTAGTCTCATTTATTGTGTTTTCTTAATGTTTACATCCACATTTATAACCAATTAATGAAATGAACTAAATTAATCATCTGGGTTAATAAAGAATCTTTTATAGTCACAGGTAACAAATTAAACTCTTTTGTCTTTATTTTATCTACCTTCTTTTTTTGTTGTAATAGTTTAAGAAAATCATGGGTTCAATTCGCATTTATTAGGGGTCTTTGTGTCTCGAACAATTTTAAATTTAAAAAAAACTTTTATTATCCACCATTAGAATTAATTACGTAAATCAAATCTTAATAAAAATATGTGCGTGTATACATATTAAACATATATGTCCACATTCATTTTTATATACAAATTTAAAAAGTAGGTAAGAAACATTAATGGCTCCAATATCAAAAACATACTCTTTTTTTTATTTTTCGATTTATTTGGTTTACTCTGATATCATAAGTTTTACATGGGTGCAAATTGCAATTACAGAAGAACTATTGAATCATCTTTGCTATCTTCTATAACTGTATAGAATAGAAGAACCTCTCTCTCTTACTCTCACTCTCACTCTCTCTCTCTCTAGAAATGGAGCACAAGAGATTGATATTCTTCTTCTTCTACCTCCTCTCTTCTGCCATTCTTTTCACAGGTTCACACTTCTCTTCAACTAATCGACACTCACACACACAAACACACACATTGTTGTGAATTAAATTTGTGCGATTGGTGAATAGAATGAATTAACAGTAATTCGTAATTGCAGAAGAAAAGGAATTGGATGGAAAAGTGAAGATTCTATTCGCGTTCGGAGATTCTTATGCAGACTCAGGAAACTCACCAATGGCGGTGTCGACGTCGTGGAAGACACCGTACGGCGTCACTTTCCCCGGAAAACCGACCGGAAGATTTTCCGATGGCCGTGTTCTTACCGATTACATCGGTACGTACTGCTATGTGTTTTTACAGAAATAACCTTACATAAGTTTTGTCTTGTGATTATGATCCTCTGTGGGGAAAAAAATTACTTTTTAAATTCTTTGATTTTGAGATTTTGTCATTTGTCAACTTTTTTTTTTTAATCATGTAATTTTATAAATTTGGGTTTTTATTCAGGTATATGTGAATATGTAGACGATTTTTTATGTACACGGTTTTAATTTTAAATCTTGGTAACTTTAAAATAGAAAAAAGCTATAATAAGAATATAATTAACTATTTTGAATTTTATTTTAAAAAATAAAAAAAGTTGAATGAAAATAATATGTAGACTTTTAAAATTCTGCTGCTAGTGGAATAAGATAATATAACTTTTACTTATCAATGAATTTCTCTTGACTGTTGGATACCAAGTAACAATAATATTTCACTTAAATATAAGTTTTTTAGGTAATCGTTTAAAAAAAATCGTTTTTTTAATTATAGAACTAATATAAAAATTAAATACATAAATAACTAAACATATTAAAAGCTTCTTCCAATCCTCTATACTACAGAGATTCAAATTTATTTTATTAGTATAATGCTGGTGTATAGTGTGACATGAAAAAAATTACCTACTCACTAACATGTCCATCGGTGTAAATATTATGATTCACTCAAATTCTTTAATTGATTATATTATAAATATATATTGTTTTTTTTGTATATAGGTAGTACCAGTATTTTGAATTCGATTTGATTTGTTTGCATCCCATGTTCGTATTTACAGCTTCATCTCTGGGTATAAAGTCTCCATCGGCATACCAATTGATCAAGGATTGGTACGCGAAAACGTGGACACGAAACGGGATAAATTTTGCTCATGGAGGGACAGGAGTGTTCACAACACTGGTTGATCAACCAAACATGACTACACAGATAGATTTCTTGGAACAACTTATCCATAAAAACGTGTACACGACTCATGATTTGAGTTCCTCCATTGCCCTTGTCTCTCTTGCAGGCAATGACTATGCTGCTTTTCTTGCCAAAAATGGCTCCTTTCAGGTAAAGTGGTTCACCTAACCATCCTCATATATACATATATGCACCTATTTTGAGTATATACGCAATTATTTCATATTGTGTTTCAGTATTGTTGTTTTCATTTTATTAGTGCATGTCATATATTCGATAAAATAAGTCGTGTAAAATATATTATCTCGTGTATTTAATGAAGAATTTGCATAGCAAGATTAGCTTATCTAGAACTAAGGGCAAATTTGTCTTTATAGATGTATATTTATATATTTTTGGGATGGGAATTAAGGCAAAAAGGTTTTTTCATAAAAACTCAGACATAATTATGAGAGATGGAAAAAAATTCATAAATAAATATATATATATATATATATATATATATTTTAGGTTGTAGATTGACTCATCTTATGAGAGAGTCTCACAATATATAGTCATATTCAAAGGTTTTTTTTTTTTTTTTTATTTCCTTCTAATTTCAAAATAATATTATTTATTCATTATTTATAAATGTCTTTTATTCGATTTTTAAAGTAATTCCTATTGTGACAACTAATTAACATTATATTAATTTCTTCTATCTATTACATGAAATCAACATTCTAAACATGAATTTCTTGGTATTTCATTACTAACTACTTTTAAAATTTTAAATTGCAAATCTAATATGTGTTGTAAAAAGAATTGATCCAAATTAACTAATCAACAACACTTAATTTTACAAAAAAAAAATTGAAGTTATCTCATACAATATACAATCATTTTGCAATCTCAAAATTGACCAACAGTATTTCATTCTCATATTTCGTTTCATAAGTATACTAAAAACTCAAGATTGGACCATGCCATGTTATATACATTGGGACTGAAAACTGACAGGTTTTTATGTGCCAAATTTTGTGAAACAGGAATTGCCTGAATTCAGCAGATCAGTGATTAATCAGCTCATGGTCAATGTTAGAAGATTAAATGGATTTGGAATAAAGAAAATAATCCTAACTGGTATTCAACCATTGGGCTGTTTGCCTCAAAATGCAGCTGCAATTTCATTTGAAAATTGCAATGCACTTCAAAATAATTTTTCAATTTTTCACAACCAATTGTTGAAGGAGCATATATGGGCATTAAATTATGAAGCTGCTTCTCCTAAATTTATATATCTGGATGTCTATAGTGCTTTCATCTCAGCCCTTGGATTACAACAAAATTCTCCAGGTAATAAAATGTTGATGTTATTATGGTAACTTGTTATAAAGACACCCATTAGATATATATTACCTAATGGGCCAATAATATTAAATTTGAGATGAAATAATGGAGAAACAGTCAACCATTTACAACAATTTTAAGTATTATGGTATCCCAATGTTCTTGAAACATTCTAGTTTTGTTGTTTTCAAATGCAGGAAATTTGTCAAATAAATTGAAGCCATGCTGCATTGGGAACTGTGGATTTGTTGACAAAAATGGTGAGAAGAAATATGTTTTGTGTAAGAATCCCAACTACTCATTCTTTTGGGATTCAATTCATCCTTCCAATTATGGTTGGAGGGTTGTTTTCTCAGCTCTTAACAACTCCCTTCATTCTCTTCTTGTGTGAACCTTTGAATCTTCTTGTCTCATTTCTTCACTTTGAAATTTATCCTATTAGTAAACAATATATTTAACCTTTTGTATTAATCTTTGTTGCTGTTGAGGTATAATCGAGTCGATTAACGAGTTGCTCGAGTTGAGTTGAGGTCGACTCGTTAAAAAATGAAACTTGACTTGAAACTAATATGTTTATTAGTTTAATATGTTTATTTATTTGGTTATTTACATGAGAATGAATAAATTGCAACAAATCCATTTGTGATCATAAAATCTTACATTAGTTACAAAGAAATGCATGATTTACGTCGTATCTGTGTGATTGGATAAAATCAACATATCCTCTCTTAACTTGAGTTCATCAATTTCTCCATCAAATCGAGCTCGAACTAAAAATCTTGAGTTTGAGCTCGATTTAATGGAGAAATTGTATAAAAACCAGCATAGAAGGTATTCTAGAGATTCAACACTTGGTTTCGTAAAGAATGAATATGAACAGAATAATGCAATATTTTGTTCAAAATTAGCTGGGTACGGCCCATGTTGGCCCATCAATAAATAAGGGCTGGGCTTTTAAGAGGTTCTTTCGATTTTGGACAGTATTTCTATGAATTTTTTGGACTCTAATTTTCAAATTAATTGTCTTTAGTTTTGAAACGTTTTGCTTTGATTTTATGATCCACTGTAACCATGAGAAAAGTAATTAAATTACACACCTGGGTAATAAAGTGATCGCAAATTATACTTGAGGCTAGCAGTGTAAGTTCAAATATGGAGAAAACAAAAAAATAAAAATAAAATAAAATTATTGAGGCACATCTCGATGAAATCAAATATAATGATAGAATAAATATTGGAGAAAAGGGTTAAAAATTCAAATAGAAGGATTTGGAGTATTTGTATCTATTAAGTGGTAACGATTTTGGTTATTAAATTGATAAAAAAGAAAGAAATAAATGAAAAGGTTTGATGATGGCATCCCAATGTTGTACACACAATTGAAATTGATTTTACATGCACTATACTCATAAATAGATCGATATCCTGGAATAATCTTATGTAGCCTAGTTAGTAAAAAATCATTTATCATAAATTATTTTAAATTTTGGTGTTGTGTTCTTGATATTCATATTCTAATATTATTGAATTTTACATCTTTAGTATAATTTCTATCACATGAATATATGTGGATTAGTAGACACCCACATTAACAAGCTAAAGAATCTATTTTGTGTTGTATTTTGTTTTATTAATGCATTTGTATCATCACTATACAGTGACAGATGCATATGTTGTATATCAATTAATTAACTAAATAAGATGAAACTGAAAATAAAAATAAAAAATGTCATGTAAACTACTAAACCCTGAAATGTTTTTTGTATTCTTCACTTGAAAATAATACATTATTTACTGTTTGAATGAAACGTCAGAAATAGACTAATGTAATTTATTTGTTTTTTACTTCTGAAAAGTCTTTCTATCAAATATAATTTCAACAAAAAACTTAATATGAGACGGGACAGTCTCATTATCCACCAACAAAATTCATTTCACAAATTTATATATACATTGTGAAGTATAGGTTATGAGGTGAATTGTCTCACGGGTAATTAGACCCGTGAGACCGTCTCACAGATATAAGTGAAAATAAATTTTGTATCCGTCTCAAAATAATTTATTTGTAAGAGCATCACATATAAATTTTTGTGATGATATAAAAGGAATTGACTTATATAACCATTTGAATTTCATGAAGACTAAAATCCAAAATTGATTACCTTAAATTTTATTTAAACATGATGAAGAAGTCATCAAGACAACAACTAAATACCAAAACGCGACTTTTGCCGTTAACTACGCTTTCAAAATTGTATTGTTTAAAGCGCATGCATATTATTATTGTCACATAAATTTCGTCAATAGCCTTTTATATGAAATTAAATGTTTTTTTTTTAATAGGCACCATCATATGTTGCTAAAAAATAGGGATTATTTTTTTACTCCTTAATGTTGGGCTACTGAAATTATTGGTCAACAAGTTTTCCTTTACACTCATTTTATAAATTTGTAAGACTTTTTTTTTATATATATACATTTACCCTATTACAATTGATAATTTTTATGGGTTTGATGTTGATTTTACCCAATTACGTAACATGACTAACAATATTAGGTAATATATACTGAAATATAGTTCTTTTTTTCAAGTGATTTAGGTTAAATCGGTAAATTACCGATTGTTGCATTTTGTGAATTACAAAATCAGCATCAAAATATCACTGTAAATTTGCAGCATATTGGAAATCCAAAATATAGATTTTGCAAATGTAATAGATATAAAAATATTTTTTCCAAACTTAATTATCAAAAAAAAAAAAAAAAAAGGCAATAACCTAATATAAAAGAAAAAAATCTCTAAACAATTAAAAAAAACAAAAAAAGTAGTCACATAAAGTGATGTAATAGTACTGAAGAGCTCGATGAATAATGTATTAGAGATTGGAACTTCGTCTATATTTTAATAATCTTCTATGGGTGTTCCTCTACGTGACCATAAACAGTACGTTTCTATAAATATTGCTTCATTGAAGTTTAGAAACTGTAATAAAAAAGAAAAAAAAATTCATAGTAAATATGACTTTTCCGAAAAGAATAATCGAAGTTACAAAAATGAAATGAAATAAAATAAAATTCGGTTTTTTATTCCCTCAATGAGTGATTGAATTCTCAACCATTATGTTTGTATATGTAGGAATTTATTTAATTAATGAGAAAAAATAAAATAAATATAAAATTTGCTATATAAGTATGATGGTTTGAAAATATTGCAACTATATGCATTAGTTCGAATTTTAATCAAGCTTGTCGATTTCTGTCTTTTTTTTTTATTTAAGGAAACTATTCATTTATTTATTTATCTTGCTACCTTTATCTTATTCATCATTGTAATGAGTTTCAATCCTCTGCATGTTAAAATTAGATAAGTTTATCGTATTTAATTGATTTTCTAATCATGGTAATCGTGCTTTGATTATTATTATTTTTTTTCCTTTTAAATGAAGAAATTAACTTATTTCACGTGCTTGTACTTCTTGATATGAAGTAGTACATTTTGCTCTCGTAGTACAAGAGGATAAAGCATATATTTTGTACTACTAATAATACGACCCCAAAAGAAAAGAAAGTAGTATTTTTGGTCCACTAAAGATTGAAAATATGCCTTGCTTCTAAGGGATGCCAAATCTTTTGGTCACCTATCCAAATATTATGCAATTTTGTTCAACAACTTTAGGTATGTTTCTTAATTTATTTATTTAGTTTATTCCTTTATAGTTTTGATTCTACATTTTGTTTTATTAATATACTATGCATGTATCGACAGAGGAGGCGGAACATTCGATTTGATGATGACTGAAAATAGGGTTTGATGTGATATTTCTGATATATACACACACACCATACAAATACTTTTAAAAAGAGAGTCGTTTTTGAATCAGATACGCAACCTTAATGCTTTTTGAAATGTTATTGACGTTTCAAAATATATTTAGAGATTATGAAAAGTGAATGGTCATTTGTGTTAGACACGCATCCGCTCTTTCAAAATATTTTTGTGTGTGATATTTTATAATATATATAAAATATTTTGTGAGAAAAGAAAAGCTATTGAAATTAGTGTAGTTGGACTATTTATGTTGACACTTGTCAAATGTATTTAAATTTATTATAATGTATTACACGTTTACCTTCAACGTATTTGAATGATCAGGTTTACGAGTCTTACTAAAATATTTTATAAGATGATTAAGAATTTATAAGATGTTATAGGTTTTTTTTTTTTTTTAAGCATAGTGTCTTATATGTGTTCAAGTAATATTTATCTTAAGATTTTAATATTTTCTTTTAAGATTTTTTGTCATTCTTCTATGAAAAATAAAATAAACCTAGAGAAGCACCTTTTCATTTGTGCTATTATTCTTTGTCAATAATTGATGTATATTTGTCCCCTCAAATTTTTTTTTTTTTATGGACTTGAAAATATAAAAAGTGCATTTCTATCCCTATAAAAAAAGTTATTTATGGTGTGACCCTTCTAATTTTGAAAATTATTTAATTTATAATTTCGTGTTTAGTCTTTGCATCTTAATTAGATTGTGGAAACATATTGTGAAATATTAATTACAATGAAAATAAACCAATTGTGGAATGTGTAAGTATATGTGGCAAAACTAAATGAAGAATTTTTAATACGTGGATATTATCTTTTAAATTTAAATACATTTGGCATATATTATTACGTGAATTTTCAACCGTGGATATTATTTTTAATACGTGATATTATTTTTAATACGTGAATTTTCAACCGTGGATATTATTTGGCATATTTAAATTTAAAAATAATTCTTTTTATAGAAAATTAATCATTGTACTAATATTAAGATATATTATATTTATATATTTTATTTTTTAATCTTATTATTAGTTTACTATTTTTGTATTATTTACATATTCTTAAAGTAGTTAAATAATAATATATTTTTCATATTTTTTTATTAATTATTCTATATAATTTTATATTATTAAAATCTTAATATCTTATTTTATATTTCTAAAAAAATATTTTAGTTATAATTTATTTATATTTTTTTAAATAATTTATTATCTATACTAATATTCATTTATCTTACAAATATATATATAGATAAATCAATATCAGAACTAAAATTATTTGTATTATTAAAATTATATTCATATTATTTTATTATGTTTTTAAGATTTTATATTTATTAATTATTTTTATACTATTTATGTATTTAATTTTTTTTTTGCTATTTTTTATATTTTTATTTTATATTTATTTTAAATTATTAGTTATTATTTTATAATTTTTTATAAATAATTTAATATTATTTACGAAATTTTATATAATAATTCGACTTTAGGAAGTTAATTTGTGAAAACAGAAAATAAATATGATAATTGTCAAAATTAATAAAATAATGTTCATTTTCTTCACGACATGAATACGTAATACCATGGGGGTAGGAAAGAATTGTCATTCTCTCATCCATGGTAATACCAATTCATGCGGGAATCACCATTCCCACCTCATTCCATCATACCGATCATGTCATAAGTCTAGCATATCATAATTGCGAGTATTTTCATTAATTACAAAATATTGAATAACAAAGCGTCCACATTCAACATTGACAATATATGTCGAGTTTCGAAGGTCATATCGTTGGAATTTTATTGGAAAAGTGATTAAATTTTAGATGTGATTCCTCACATTTAGATCTAAATTACATGATGATATCATCTAGTATCATGTAATTCTAGATGATGTTCTAGCCAATTACATGATGTATACTAGAAGATCTAAATATATAATGCGCGCTTATACACGTTACAAAACTTACTAAACACATGATCTTATTAAAAAAATAGATCAAAGGTATAGAAATATGTATATGCTGGGGTGTCTTTAGTATTTTTGAGCTGTATATAATCTTCTCATATTAATCTAAAATATTGATTTTCTTCACTTTATAACCTAATTTTTTATTATCCGTTCACAATCTTTAAATTCTGGAGTTTATCAAAATGCAATATAATTTACTTTGCAACCTTTTTTTTTTTTTTATCC
The DNA here is from genome assembly GCA_954870855.1 of Scutellaria minor. Lineage (NCBI taxonomy): Eukaryota > Viridiplantae > Streptophyta > Magnoliopsida > Lamiales > Lamiaceae > Scutellaria > Scutellaria minor. The sequence continues at coordinate 2,131,327 of OX940728.1, read as the reverse complement.
GATTGCAATTTTTAAAATTTGGAGTTATCAAAATGCAATATAAATCACTTTTCCAGCATATGATCAATTTTCACTTTGAAACCAAATTTTTTTTTTCATTTGCAATCTCTGATTTATGATACATTTTGATAAATTTCAAAACTTAATCTTGCAATTGCATAAAAGAAAATTTAAGTTGCAAAGTGAAAAAATCACGTACGAATCACGTGATCTCCATTTTATCGAAAAAATGATCGGACAAGTGATTGATGTTGCATTTTGATAAACATCAAAACCTTAAAATTGCAATCAAATAAAAAATGTTCAGATTATTGCGATCAAGTAAAAAAATTTCAGATTATAAAATGAAAAAATAAAATAAAAAATTCTTTAGATTGAAATTCAACTGTATACAATATCTTCAAAATGGGCAATCTTGACTATTTGAATAACTAATTAGCTGTTGTAGGGTCACGTCAACCGCCAGAGCCACCAGATAAATTCGAAAAGAAGAATAACAAACCCTCTCTCAATTTCTCAAACCAAATCAAGTGAAATTTGAAAATTAAAAAAGTAAAATTAAATTAAATGCAAATTGCCTGTCAAATTAACAATTATTTATCATTTTTTCCCCCAGAAATCTCGCTCTATAAATATCGGACTCAACCCAGCGCCAAAGTTTCATCCCACAATCATAATCTTCTCTGACTTTTTTGGGAAGAGTGTGTTATCTTTTAATCAACTTGAATTATTCAGTCATCATGTCGCAGGTCTGACCTCTTCTTGAATTTGAATTTGATTTTCTGAATCTAGTAGAATGAACTTTTGTTAGATTTATTTCATGTAAGATTTATGATAGCCCAATTTGTGGAAATTGCTGGATTGGGATTTGATTTTTTTGGCTAAATCAATGAGGAAATGCTTCATTTTGGTGTAAAACCAGTTTGGAATCTGCTAATTGTGTAGAATTTATTTATTTTTCTTCATTTTGTACATGTTTGCTTTGATTTTTCTGTTAGAATGATTTTTAATAGTTGAATTGTAATTTTATTTCCTTTGAATTGCTTGTTTTTGCTAGTTGATGCAGCAGAAGTAGAAGTAGAGATTGAATCCAATTGTGTTTTAATTTGAATATTTTATTTGCAAATTCTTACTTTTGAATCTTGCTGTGGTAACACAAGGATGGGAAAGTATTGAGATGAATTTAGTGTAATGAAAGCTTCATAGATTGATTTTGTTGAGTTGCTTAGATATGTTTTTCACCTAATGGGATTGGATCATCAATTTTGGCAATTTTTCGACTATTTTGAATCGATTATGATGATCTTGTAACTGTCTTTTATTGCAGACTGTTGAGCTTAAGGTTGGCATGTCATGCCAAGGCTGTGTGGGAGCTGTGAAGAGGGTTCTCGGAAAATTGGAAGGTTTGTCTACTTTTATAGATATCAATAACGCAAAGGATTACGATGAATATAGACTTTTATATTCATCGTTTGCCAATTCTAGAGATCTATTGTCTCCTTTTCCAATAAATATGTCTCCAACTGTGTCGATTCTTCAAATGCTGGTAGTGTAATGCATCTGTGATTTGTTAGGCTTCAATATCTGTACACTGACGATTGGTTTCATTCACTTTCATGCATACTCTTGTTTTGCGAGATTGTGATAAGGTCATGAATCACGCTGTTTATTGAATAAGGACGGTGTGATCCATGCATTCATTCTTCAATTTGGACTTATTTTCCTTGCTTTGTATTTGAAGAGTTTGATATCTACATTTACAAAAAAAATTCATCATCTTCTTCAAGATACACTTCGTTTCACCAGGCTTATATCGCTTGACACATGAATGCACAATCATCGATTTTGGGAATAGTTTTGCTCTATTCTGTAGAATAACCTCTTAAGTGCTGCCAAGAAGGGAGGTCCTTTGTCTCCCTTGACACAGACACTGAAATCGCTATCCCTAAAGATGTTATAATTCCAAAAGAAATGGTCATATTTGTCACAGATGCTTTCCAGAATTGCACAATCCAAGCTTGCTGTTAATAATGACTAGGCTTTATGGAAATCACACAAGCTTATGTTTTCTTGCACATACACAAAATATTTTCTGGTTATCATAGTATTACTGCTATTTTTTTATCATCTTACTTAAGAAGGATAATTCTTGTGAGTTTTAAAATTTATGTTATCTTGCTTCACAGGTGTTGAATCATTTGATATCGATATTGAGAAGCAGAAGGTGACCGTGAAAGGTAATGTCCAACCAGACGTAGTTTTCCAGACTGTTTCCAAGACCGGTAAGGCAACTTCCTTCTGGGAAGCTCCACCAGTCGAGGCTCCAGCCACTGCCCAGCCACCGGTGACCGAAGCTCCAGCTACTGCCCAGCCACTGGTGACCGAAGCTCCAGCTACTGCCCAGCCACCAGTGGCTGAACCAGAATCAACGCACACCGAGACTATTGCTGCTGCATAATATACTCATTTATTCTGCAACGAGTACAATGTAATTCCACCTTTAGATTTGAAGTAGTATATGGTAACAGTTTGGTGTGTTGTATGCTGCAAGCTTGTCATCCTATGTAATCTGCAATAACTTCTTGCACATTGGTTTTAATTTCACATGGTGTACACTTATGTCTCATCTTTAATTCAAGATATTGAATATGGGAGTTGATGAAGTTTCTTTAATAGCAACACATTTTTTTATTCTGCTCTGTCATAGTCAAACTATCTACTACAAGAAACAAACAATCCTCAACTCGCATCACTGTTTCGTCTCAGGAATTCTTGTTAGTTTGGTTCTAAATATCGGTAGTTTCAGTGTCTTTGCTCTGGAGATGATGTTCTGCACAGCAAGTTACCTGCCTAAAATGGAAGAGGTAAGTTCAAACTTTTCACTTGCATGATGAGTTCTAACAAATGTTTACCTTAACTTCTTCCAGATTAACCCTGCTGTTCTGTAAAAACGCGAGGAAGATATCGAGGTTCTCATCTGTTGGCCTATAATGTCCACTGTAAGCTGATACAGACTGAAAAGGCAACACATGAATCAAAATTCTATTCAAGATTATACACCAGCTAACTATCGTGTTTGTTACAGGTTACCTTGAGCTTTCCACGGTCTGCAACGAGCCTTCCAGCTGCCAGAGTGGCACCTCCTGCCAGGAAGCTTGAATGGTGAAACTTCCCCTTCTTTTTCTGATGAAACACAGTGATAATCCGCATCAGTTCCAATCAAGAAAACAGGTATTTGTTCATTTCTCAGATTGATTGATCTCACCTCTCCTGCATATAGTTTCTTAGATGTGCTCATAACGAATATCCATTTAGAGCCTGTAACTTGCTCATTTGTATCAAGAAGATCTCTGGTTTTCTTATGCTTCAGTTCGCCTTCAACTATTACGTATTCATAGCTCTCTCTTTCTATCTTGATTCAGCAACAGGTAAGTAATAATGAGAAATTAGTATCTATAGCACCAATCATACTCATAAGCTAAACCATTTTATATTCAAAGATAAGAGTATTCATAGCCTCACAGGTCCTAGATATTTGATGCATTCTTTCCTGAGCCTTGATCTTGGACATTCATCAAGATCAACAGTTTTCCCATCTCCGATATCCAACCTAAAACCCCATATGATTGATAACAAAAAGTTGAATAAATTTCTTAGGCATTGCTTAAATGATCGATCAATCATCGAACTAACTAACCAGTAGAAAAACGGTTGATGTGTCTCTCTTCTACGCCACTCATCAAAGTATACGTTCAAATTATGACCATAACGATGCCTCGGATCAATCTGTACAATCCACAATCATGATGATAACAATATAGTATTTATAGAAAAGATTTTAAACAACATGCTTACAGCTTCAATCCAGTGTTGGAAAGCCAATTTTCGCGCCTTAGCATCCTTGATTAGCCCCTTCCCAACCTGAGAATGATCATAGGATTTCATGAGTTTTAGAAACGTTCGATTTTAAGATGAAATAAACAATGCATGATGATCATGCCTTGGAAGCATTCCAGCTGATCCTGCCCCATCTTGATGATGGTTTTTCAGGTTGGAAGAAGTTGAAGAAGGCCTTGGTGCTGTGATTGAGACGAGCATATTCAATTGCTTGCCACCTTCACATTGTTCTTCGGATTAGCAACATATCAACATATTCTGCAATTTGGAAACACAAGATAGAGTGTGATAGGATTCACCAGAGAGCTTCAGCTACAACAGCTGAGTCTGCTAATCTTCTTCGTGTTCGATAACTTCTGTACACTTTTTGAACCTTCACAGCAGCTTTTATGGATTCAAAGCAATGAGTTTCTTGAAGATCAGATGTTGGAAAAGTTTGGTTGTTGGGATCCATTGCTTGTTTGATTCTACTAAGGTTTGGTCACTACTATGTTTATATATATGAATGATTTACACTAGTTGGTTAGATTTGGGCAAGGTGTATGTATGATTAAGTGGTTAGTTTCAACAGCTCATAGATTTAATGATAATAAATCTTGAGATGAATATTGATATGCTACTTGTCAAAATACCAAGAAAATTAGGGACCAACACAAATTGCTTGTCATATCGTAGTCCATAGACATTTAAGTTCATTAACTTCTTAACCACCACAGAGTAGGTCTTTTGCTTGGCCTACTCTCTACTCTGATATTTCTATTGCAAATCATATTTTATCTTTATCATATATTCTATTACTTTTATGTTCGAATTAATATAATTTGGGATCATGGATCACATATTTCTCTACAGTTCTTGAATATATGAACAAGTTTATAACTGACATAGCACATACCACATAGAAGATCGATGTTTTTTTTGTATTTTCATATACTTTCTCCATTTCAATATATTGGGATCAAGGTTTTTCACACAAATTAAAGAAACATTTAATAATTTTGATTAAATGTAGAAAATGACCATAATATCCATTTTTAATACTAAAATATGTTTATTAATTATCGATCTCTCCAAAAAAAAGTCATGAGTGAAGAGCTAGAACGAAAACAAGATTAGAGCAAATTGGAAGGAAAATATTAATTCTTCTTTATAATAAAAAAATAAAAAAATAAATTAAATAGGTTTTATTTTGTACTAGGGCAATTATTTTGAAAAAGAGGATGTATTTTCTTACATATACTTTTCTGAAAGAAAAAAGTTAAAGTTATTTGAATAATTTTATATCTAGACCTGCATTATTGGTAGTTTTTCATTATATATATATATATATATATATATATATATATATATGCATGTGATCACATATGCAATGATTATATAAATGTAGTATAAACTCAAATATGAGAAGAAACATCATACCTCACCTGGGTGAGATTTTACATTTTCAAGAAAGGAAAATTTTCATTCTACATGTTTCTTGCAAAACCTATTGAGAAAATCTCAAGACTTCTTTTTTGTCCACAAGCTTTGCAACACAACATTAATGAAACTATCCCCAAATCGGATTTGGACCAAAGTTTTTTAATTGTCAATCATTATCGCATATTAATTATATGTCCACCGTTGATATGTCAAAAATCCAACACAATCATTAATTTCAAATCATAAAATTTAAAAAAATAGGATCTTTATACATTAACGATGAATTCAAATCACAATATTTAAAAAAAATAGTATCTTTATACATCAACAATAAACAATTTAAGACATGTCTATGATAGGCAAATGAACATTATTTCTTAAAATTAGTGATTAGGAAGGTTAGTTTGTTCCCCTAACCTGCTTATGAGATTAAAATTTAAAACTTCTCTCCCTACCACAATTTAGTTCCTTTTTCCTAAAGTATTATAAACAGTAACCTAAAATTTTCATTAATATCTACCACTTCATACTAATATAGTTTGATGTTGATCTTTTGACGTAACGTTATTAAAATTGTCATGATTTTGAAAGATGGTATATATCAATATATGTAGTTTTCTCAGTGTGTGAAAAAAAGGAAAAGCAAAAAAGCATATCATTTATAATGGTAGTGATCAATGCCAACATCTATCAAATTAAAAGGCTTTAATTGAAGTTTGACTTTTTCTGCAAATAATTTAATATAAAAGATACTTTTTAGAGGTACAAAAGATACTTTTATATATATATATATATATATAAAGTTTTCAATACTATGGGAGGTAACAATTATGCAATTAAAAATTAATGATTGTATTGAATTTGTAACACATCAATCTTATAATTTAAAATTAATAATGATGTTAGATTTGCAACACATCTAACAGTTGACACATTAAGATGTACATAAGATGAATAGCTAATTAGCATGACAATAAAAATGAGTTATGAAGTGCAATAAAAATCCATTTTCGGGCATTTATAGATTATAGCAATACGAATAGACTAAGCTGGTCCCCTCCTATGACTAAGTCATTAATTTACTATGATTTAGAAACAATCAGATGTCACAATACAACTAAATTTATTAGAATAACTCTTGTGACACTGTTTTATAAATTTAAATTTGTAAGAAATGATAGTCAATCATATTTCATAATCTATAAACAAATTTAAATTTGTAAGAAATGATAGTCAATAATATTTCATAATCTATAAAATTGAATTGATTTGTAAAAATAAGTACACGTTGGATTTATGGATCGTTTATAATAACTTCCAATTAAAATAAACGAAGGAATAGATTGTGTATATTAAGTTTTCATCATGATTACATACTTTTCTTCTTATCTATTATTTTATCATATTTCTGTAGATATTTATAATTATAACATCTATACTTATATAAAAGCAAGGAAGTTGGTAATGTTTACAATTTTGTCATTTTCCCTTTTAAAAATGTCACATCAATTTTTTTTTATTTTGTATTTTGCATTTTAATTATTTTCCCATGTACTAGATTTATTAAGATTCTTGCTTCATAATCCACAATGGATAATTCTTGAAAAATCATTATGTAAGATGATTTTGGGTTTTATAAAAAAATTAAGATTATTATAAACTCATGTTATGAAGATTCTTATTTCATCTTACAAATCATTTTGGGGTCTGAGTTTTATAAATATTAATAACATGTTTTTTTGTAAGATGATTCATATACCATGACCATCAAATGTAATAGATTTTTTCATAAATGAATTAATTGTATTAGGAATTGTAATATTGTATAGATTTTTCAATTTATATAATTGGTCCATTTGATTTAATATTATAATTATTTTAGTTCTTTTATATTTTCTTGATCTTAATTAAATTAAATTTTATTGAATATAATTTCATAAATCTCAATAATAGATATTGTTCAAAAATAAACTTAATAACAAACATTAATTTATTTAGGGATATCTAATATCATATTTAATATAAATAAATAAATGTTAACATTGTTAAAGAAATTAATATATATGTGTGTGGTATGGAATTATATGTCATTCTAAATATTTTTTAGATTAATATTTATATATTTTACCGATATATTTTAATGATAAAAATATTATTAAGTATTGCAAGTATAAAATGCATGATTTGGTTATCTGTCATTTTCAATGTTAAGAGATATTAAAAATGTCATTTTTTTTTTATTCAATTTATTTTAAAATGAAGTTTGAAATACATGATTGACATTGTTTGCATCAAGTTCTTAAGTAAAATTTTCATTTTTTGTGTATTGTTTCTAATATATATAAGATATATATATATATATATATGTATATCTTTAATTTAAGTAATTGAGTTTAATTTGAAATTCATAATTGATACTTTTAGTGTTATTAATTACAGATTGTCCAATTGGATATATAATAAATAAGATTATTATGAATTAGATAGATATTTAATATTATATATATATATATATATAGTTAAGTAAATTCATATTTTTTTAATTGTTAAATACTTTATATCTTCAAAATACTTATAATTAGTTAAACTGTATTATCAAATAGTTGATATTTACTACATATTATATAACTAACCATGCAACTCACGGGGACAACTACTAGTACGATATAACAAAAGTGATGTAAAATGATTCATTTATTAATTTAACATCATTTTAGTATGAACGATATGGACTTTTGAGAAAAAAAATTAAAACAAGAGTTTTCTAGACTAGGTTTTAGTCTGAGATATATTTTCAAAAAATTCAGAAAAAAAAAAAAACTATCATATATTTTTTATTTATTATAGATTCGCCAAAAAAAAAAAAAAATACAAATCTGCATTTTATCCCAAATTAATAAATGTCTCATGGGCTTATTTTCTTTTAACAAAATATTTTCTCATAAAGCCCACGTTCATACATATATTGTAAAGCCCATCTCCATGTAATCCAATTAATACAAAACTGGGGCAAAGGAAAGGATCGCATCTCCCTCTTTCTCTTCGTTTCGCCGGAAGTTGTTGCTCTATTTTTCCAATTTCCGGTGGACTTCGCCGGAAAATCGACTACATATTTCTGGTAAATTAATTTTGAAATCTGTGCTTCCTCGAGTAAAATAAATAGACCTCCTCATTGAAGGAATGTTGCTTTGCTTTATTATTTGTACAAACAATTTATCTAATTCGTGAAGGAGGCGGCTTCAATGACTGTAATTTGATGAAAATTTGAACACTATCGAGTTTCTTCTTAAGTTTAAATTTGGTTTAAATGTGCATTTGAGCTTGTATTGTCATGATCATCCTATGGATAGAAGCTGTTATACAATTTCAATATTTTACTGATGCTATATAGTAGGGTAAACATCAAAGGCGTATTTGTTCTCGTGCATTTCGTGAAAATTCACTTTTTTTATTTGATACAGTTGATATGTGGTTATGCCAATTTTGTAAGGATAATTTTGAGAAATGACCTTACTTAAAAAAAAAAGTAATTTCAAGTTGTTAAGGTTCTTATTTGTATATCTCCTATGTGGTTTTCATTTTAATTTTGTTGTCTGTTTACAATGAACTATTTGTTTGTTGCAGGATATTTTGAAAATTGAAATGGGTGATGATTTGGATGATATGTTTGCCGATGAAGCAGCAAAGAAGGGTAATATGTGGAGTTTAGTTGTTGGCCTGTGTCTAGATATGGCTATTTTGCGATTTTTATTCACATATATACACATGCTTGCTTTTGCAGCTAGGCCCGTAGGGAAGTTCCAGCCCAAGGCAAAGGTCCGACCGCAGAGAAAGGGTCCAGCAACAACTTCAGTTGCTTCCTCACAGGCAGTTCAAACCATAGATTCTGCACCAAGTGAATTGAGTAGACCTATCAAGACTGCAAAGTTGTTGGAGCAAAGTTAGCATTTTCTTGGTTAATTGTGTTTTCAGAGCAACCGAGTTTCTCGTTATGCAGTTTTCATTAGTTGAAGATAGAAAGATACTTAAATATTGTTGGTCACTATATGTATTTCAGGTTCAAAGGTTGTGCCTAATGACAATGCAGACTTGCATGGTGTCACAAAAATAAGAGAGGTGAGTACTGTAATTCTAATCATCATTTTTGGTTTAATCTGCTGAGGCATAATCTTTCTTTAGAATGCTGATGTAGTCACTCGGTTGGAAGCTCTTGATGATTTTCTTCCTCAAACTACAACTGACAAGGGTGAGAAAAAGATCCACTGTTTGATTGCATCTATTTTTCGAGTACTTTCTTTCCTTGGGCTCATCTTAGCAATCAATTAGACTACTAACACCAGTTATTTTGAATTATGTTACAGAATGTTCTGTCCTTCCTTCAGCGGAAGAAGCTCCTAATGTCCCCAACTCTGGGAACATAGGAGGAAGGAGTGGGACTTCAGCTCTTTCTTCCATTGAGGATTCTACCCGTGGTTGTGAGGTGGCTGATGTTCCCACAGATCCTGGCATGTCAGCAGATGTAAATCCGATCTTTTCTAGTCAGCCTATTGTATCAAGTGCTGATGTAGATAATACTGACACACACAATGGAGAGCTGAGAGTAGAGGTAAAGTGCTGATTCATTTAGTTTCTGACTTTATTATTATTATTATTTTTTTTTTTTTCAATCACTGGCTTAAACTGCATCTGTAGAATTTGAGGTGTAAGTTGGTCGATTGCATTTGCAGGGGATGGATGTCGTGGATTCTATAAATATGACTGAGTTAAGCGCTATATCTGGTATATTTAATTCCAAAGCTACCTGTTTTACGAGATTTATTGATTTTTAAACATTGAGATTTCCATATGGTCTTTGTTGTACAGGACAGAGAACGGGAAAATCTCAGAGACAGACAAAGCTACCAATGCAAAAAAGGATTCAAACCAGTGAGTCAGTATCTGACTCACTTGGCTCGCAATATGTTCCGCCTGAAGTTGATTGTGCAGAAAAGGATTCAGTTTCTACATCTCAACAGGATGATGTTCTTGATCCTTCATCACCGGACTTCACTCATACCTTGCCTACAGAAAGAACCTCTGAACATCCTTTTAATGAAGAGTCTATAAATCATATGGAGGTGGCTCAGTTGGACTCCTGCATCCATCTGGAGGATTTGCCTGAAATTCCTGCAAAACTTGTAAGCTATTGATGCTACAAGTTGTTCTGTATGCATATTTGTTTTTGGCTGACATTGTGATTAATAATCCATACCGTCCTGAAAATTATGGATTATTGTTTTATATTTATTAGGCTTCTCGTCGGGCAAAGACTGGAAACAGTAAAACTGATGCTGCATCAGATCCTTCTCCACAGAAGCAAAAAGAATCCACATCAAGTCAGGAGAACGGAACTGGAAGATCATTACGGCCAAGAAAAGGCAAAACCAATTTATGTGAGCCAGTAGATGAGGATAGAGATGAAGTCCTTGCCACTGGGGAGATTTCGGAAGAATGTCCTCCCAGTTCTCCAATAGAGGAAGAAAACATTAACAATGAGGAAATTCAAGTGGAAAGTGCATCACAAAAGAAAAAGTTGAAGCGGAAGTCTAAGAAAACTGAAGATGGTAAAGAAAAACCAGCCAGAAAGAGCAAGAAGGCTAAGGAGGCATCAGATCTGGAGGGTTCAAAGAAAAAAAAGTTCTCTCATTCTACTCGCCGGAGACGAGGTATTTGTAACTTTTAAGAGTTCAGATTGCTTCCTATTTAATGTACTGACTAGAATCTGTTCAACACAGTGGACCAGATTTTGCTGGAGACTCCTGAAGATGAAATTGACCATCATAAGGTGCCTCTTAGGGATTTAATTCTCCTTGCAGAGCACAGAGAGCGGGAGATGGTAAGTAGATTATCCATTGACTTTGGTTTGGTCTTTAGCCTTGAGTTTGCTAATGCCAATGAATGTAAAATCAGTTGTGTATGTGTCAATCAGAATTGTGGATGGAAGATCTCTAGTATTTTCAGATACCACTAGGTGCCTAGTGTATTGATATTTAATTCTGAACTTTGAATTCTGGTCTTGTCATATGTTATGCAGAAAAGAGGAAATGCAACAGAAGGAGCAACCGCCACAAACCCAAGGTAATACTATCTCCTTGATTAGTCAAAAAAGATAGGTAAATCAAGTCATGTTGAGAATGGAGAATTGCGTATCCTTGGTTACCAAGAATTTAATTTTATCATGTATATTGTACTAGAATTTACTCTCGAATCTTGAGATGCTTTAATTTATGTTAGCAGGAAGAAATTGTAGATGATCTATTATATTTTCCCTTAATAAAACTACAGGCTCGTTGAGGGTGGAAAACATGTGAACAATATTGGGTAATTAGTTTTATTCAAACATGCTCAATAGTATCTGTGCTTGGTAAGTACTGCAATGCATGACACCCTTGCTTTCAATTCTTTAAAAAATTGCCGATTAGGATGCTTCATCTTCCTTATATATCATAGTTAATTGCCTTGAGGAAGTTCAGACAATTATCCAAACAATCTTACCAGGATCAGTGGCTTCTATAAAGATGAGAAAACTGTAGTGCTTGACATATATCGTTTGCGAAAAAGTGTTGATATTTATTTTTCTGGATAATCTTTCTCTAGCAGTAGAATAATGTTATTTTCATTGAGATTTGTTTGTGTGTGGGGGGGGGGGGGGGAGTGTTCCAAGTTGGTTATAGTGTGATTGTCATTTTCATGAATTATTAGTTATGCTCTTTAACAAAATGTGATGCATATGCAAATAGAGAGCATCCAAGTTCACCAAACGAGTATATTTATTATTAGATCTGAACTTCTATAGCAAGTCATACATTATAATGGATTTGCATTTCTTTTTCTTTTCAATAAGAATATAATGGATGTATATAGGTCGCGACTATGTTACAAGTGGAGTAAATTGTCTTATCAAATGATCAAGATTAAAACTTCGCTCTTGATTCTTGGAGTCCCTTAAGTGTTGAAAACTAAATCATTATGTTCAAATTCATGCTGTTGAAGTGTGTTTGTATTTTCATAAACATATGAAGCTGATTCTGTTATAACATGCTTGTGGACTAAATTCCTCTCTTAACGCTTTGAAACTGCTTTGTCCTGGATTTATATTCTACTTTGTAAGAGTTGAAGATGTATATGCCTTATTTTAATGGGGAAAATTACAATATAAGGTACTAGTTCTTGTGCTTTGCAGTACTGGTAATTCTTCAGGCCTCAACAATGATGAGAACTGTGCTTCTGTACAAGATGGAGAACATAATGATGGACAACAAATGGTTGACACCACTGAATACTTCAATTATCAGACTCATATGGACAAAACACCCACCAAAAGGTGGTCTAAACAGGAGACAGAACTTTTCTATGAGGTATGCCTGTACTTATTTCTATGAGAAGAGCAAAAATCAGTTTTTGATTCAATAATGATTGGGGATGGTGAAAAGAAAGCTTCTGATCAATATGATGGTAATTAAAAACGCTGGTTTCTATGCTGTTAACTTTGCTAATTCAAGGACTTGACCAGGTCAATCATCTTGTTTCTCACGATTGATTAGGAATGTGAAAACCATAAAATCTCCTCAACTTGTCATGTTTAATATTACTGCCGAAAAAAAAAAAAAAGGAGAATCAATGGTCAGACTAGACAAGCTTGGGTGGATAAACTGCATTGCATTGTTTGAAGTTGATTAGTTCCATGCCGAAAGAGTTAAATTGATTTGTCATGAAATGGATACTTAACTGCCACTGGGAGGGATGAAGTTGTGTGCATGTCTGTTTGGATCTGTTTCTGGAAATTGGAATAACCCTTTTCTTGGAAAGTTATTGTCGGACCCCCTTCACTAAGTCTGAATTCATAGTGAACAACTCGATGAATGATTGTTTCTATCCTTTTGGTAGGCCATACAGCAGTTTGGGACAGATCTTTCTATGATACGACTACGTTTTCCTGATCGTAGCCGGCGACAAGTCAAGCTGAAATATAAAAAGGAAGAACGGCAGCATCCACTGAGGCTTCGTGAAGCTTTGACAAACCGCTCTGAAGGTGGACAAACTCGTGCTCTAAAATTATTCTGTTCGATATTTTGGAAAACTAACCACCCATTCTTTTAAACCGTTGGTGTTACATCTTCAATCTGCAGATCTTTCCCATTTTCAGAAGGCGATAGAGCATTTACGGAAAGTTGCAGCTGAAGAAAACCAGAATGTCGATAAGGATGAGTTGGTGGATTTGGCAGATGATAGAGGGGCAGAGGATGAGGGGACATCAAATGCTAATGTATGTTATATTACTCTCATCTGCTAATTCACATCTTTTGGAGCAACTTTACATTGTTATAGTAGTTAATATTTGTCGTATGCCTTTGTGACGTATGATGAAGGATGACGAAGCAAACGACGATCATGTTGAGGAAGAAGAGATCGAGAACGTTGCAAATGACCTTGCTGAAGGTGGAAGCCATTTGAAGCCGGATGATGACGACGATGATGATGAAGATGATGATTTTATGAGATGGAGCCAATATAAGAGTGACATCTAACTAGGGGTAAACATGGACAAATTCAATTTCTTTGCATGTAAAACCTTTTAATTTGAAGAAATTGATTGTAGCCATTTAAATCTAATTTCTTTTTTAGCTTCCAGAATTTATCTTTAAGATTGAACTGTTTTTTGAAAAATTTCTCTCCTATTACCATCCAAATATCAGGAATTTTATATAACAAAGTAAAATGAAAAAGGGAAATATTTTTTCTCATCTTCTTCGTATCCTTCTCCTCCTGTGTCTTCTTATCTGTATCGTGATTCATGTAGGTCGGTTTCTTCTTCTATGACTATTATTCCTCACCTTGGATAAATTCTCAAAGGTTGGGAAGTGGTATATACTTAGAATGTTAAAAAGACTCTTGTATCATGTGTTGGGCTTCATCAATGAGCAAGCTTAATTGGTTCAAATCTTAGCAAAAGTCTGAAAATAGTTGATTCAATAGGTAGAAAATGGAATTTTTACTTTTTTTTTTTTTTACCTCACAAATGACTTTTGATCACATGATATTATATTATGATATAATACTGATCATTATCATGATATAATAACTAATGTCACAATTAATTCAAATACATAAATTGATGTTAATAAATTTTCAATCAATTCTAAAGAAATCCTCAATAATATAAACAATCCTCAACAAACACACTGATGTTAATAAATTCTCAATCTATCTTCAAAAAATTCTTTATCAATTCTAAGCAGTTCTCAATTCTCAACAATCCTCAATTTTAATCAATCAAACACACTCATATTATTTTAATTAATAACATAAAAAATTAATGTTTAATGATGATTTTTTAAATTGTATATAATTTATGAAAATTTTGCTTGTCCTTGAATTTATAAAATTTTGATGTTTTTTTAAACTGTATTTAATTTATGAAAATTTTGCTTGTCCTTAAGTTTATAAAATTGTAAATTTGTAATAAATATGAATTTAATGTTTAAAATATATCGAATGTTCTCGATACTGAATAAGTCAAAAAAACCAAATAAATATCCATAAATATAAATTTAAAATATAATTATCAATGAAAATATCAATATCGATAGCTATTGAAAATTATGATTATTTTGGAAAATCATCTATATCATTATTATAATAATGAAATTAAAAATAAATTTAATCATAAATATCTTAAAGTTTGAATTTTTTGTCTTTTTTTTTTTTTTTACAATTTCAATATCGATATTCAATATTCTCATTATTTTCATATATTATGAAGCTTATTTATAGTACAACTAGTACAGTTAGTATAGGGCCCATATAATACATGAGTTTAAAAAAAAAAAAACATAGACAATTTTAAATATTATTTTTATTAAAAAATTATGATTGTGTTATACCTATCATCAAATTTAGTATCAATCATAATACAATTTAATTAATATATTATTTGATTATATATATTGCATTCGTAAGGGAATACAAATATCTTCTATTTATTATATATATTATTATATATTTATCATATTATTCAACTCTCCCACCAAAATTCTATTTTTTTTAGTTTTTTTTTTTTTTTAAATTTTAAATATTAATGATCATAAAGATTCTAAAATTTTCATTTCAATTATAATTTAAATAACTCTAATCAAAATTTCCCAATAGTATTTATGATTTAATGCAAAAATTATTTCAATTTTATTAATTAATAAGTTTAAAAGTTTCATTAATCTTTTAAATCAGTACACTTTAAAATCATACCACAAGGATTAAATTTATTATTAGAAAATATACCATATTTTTTGACTAATTGATTTGGTAATTCTTTTTAATTAATAATAATAAATATATTTGAAATATATTTTTAATACATTCCTTTTTTATATATGTTAATACATTTCATCTAATAATTAGATTGACATGATTTTCAAATGACAATAAATTATTAAGATGAGATTAGAATCATAAAATTATTTAATATAATATAATTATTAATATTATATTTTGAGTTTTTGAAAGAATGACACATGACATTAGTGGTTGTTCTTTTATATATATATAAAGATTTGACTTGAATTTTGTAATATATGGATTATATCGTATATATCTTTAACAGAAAATGATAAAATGCACAAATGACGTGTAATGATCACATCCCTCCTTATATGAAAAGTGAAATTAATAGATATACTAGATTTTTGGCACATCAGCTGTGGGCACATCTTAACGTGTCCACGGTAGGTAGGGTAACAGGGTTGTATCTCTAACATGTAAAGTTGTGTTTTATATTATTATTATAAAAAAATGTCAATAAATATCAAATTCAAAATATTATTATCGTCGAAAGTATGAATAGTTCAAATTTATGAAATTATCAATATTGATATCTATTGAAGATTATGATTATTTTAAACATATATAATTATGATATCTATCAATATTGTAATAATGAAAATAAAGAATACATTTTATCATAAATATTTTTAATTTTGAATTTTGATAATCTAAATAAAAATCCAATATTACTTATAATAGAATGCTGTGGGATGCCATTCTATTAAAATATCGACATATTATTGTTACATATTTGAAAATACGTAAAATAAATCAGAATGTTTGCATGCCACGTTTTAATGGGAGATGTAGATGTTTGTGAAGAAGTAAAATTGCAAGAAAAACATTATCTAAGCTAGCAACCATGTCGTGGCAAACAAAGATGCTGGGTTTGGCTTTGGTAAAGAATTATCAACGACAATGGAGTTTAATTACACCTAATAGAGAAAAGGAGAGATTAAAATATGATGACAAGAGCTATTTAACAGTTTAGTCTGGAAAATTATTTTTTATTTAAGAAAAAAGTTTAAAAGGTTTGAAAATTGTCTATAATTTCATGAAAGGGTCTCGATTAAGTGAGCGTGGTCTTAGTATAGTTTCTGGAAATAAAGCTCAAATTATCTTTGTTTTTATCATTGTATCCATAAGTGTAAGCTTTACCTCGACAATAGTTGCATATCATATATAATTCTTGAGTTTGGAAAATGTTTACCAAATGAGATCATTGTATGTGTTCTACTTGTCTATCTTTGTTACAACTACGTAATTTTAAGGTAAATTACAATTTTGGTACTTAAACTATACCCTTATTTCAATTTTGCTATCCTTGTTTTTAGACTTATAAGATTGATATCCAATGTTTTAAAAATTAACACATACGATACTTTCCGTCAAGTTTCCATCCATATTTGATGGAAATTACCTAATCCCAATATTTTGTTGGGAGAATTGCCGTTTTTCTCCAAAATTCCCAAATTCATTTCCCCATTTTCAAGATGCTCAAATTTCCCTTCAATTCTCAAACAACCAACCATAGCAGCTCCTCCAACAGCCAAAAGTGACACAGAGATACAATTGCAGCACATTGGAAATATATATTTAACAGTAGATACCACAAAACAAAACACGTAATCAACAAAATTATTAGTATTAAAATTGGTCAATCAACTAAAATTACAGTATTCTTCACCACATAGATCCCAAATCACAGTCGTATCATTTCCTAAGTCTAAACAACAACAAACTTCATATGCATTTCCTAGAAAATGTTCAAGACTCAGGACTGTTTGGAAATGAGCGAATTGCTAGCAAATTACTCAAGACTCAAGAAATAATGTATTTGCTAACTAATATTACCAAGTTACTAACCCAATCCCAATATCAATTCCCATTTCAAGATCAATTTTCATTGGACCACTCCACACACTAAAAGTCCATTTATCTTAGTAGATATTAATGAAACAATTTTGAGCCAACAAATTTCTGTGAATCATTTCATCGAACACCTTCCGCCCCAACTCAACCGTCTCACATTTCGTATTCAAATTCAGAAACGTCTTAACAAACAAATTCAATTCTCATCCAACCCAGAAGAAATCAATCACATTGCTTATGAACTTGCTTCCCTTCCAAAAATGTCGGCAACACTTCAACACAAACGCCCGCGTAAAAGTGTTCGACAATGGTGGAAACTTCCTCTGAACCAGTTTCTTTAACGACTGAATGGGTTCTAGTCCTTCAAAATATTAAAGCTAGAGTCTTGCAAATTTGGGAATTAGGGGTTTGAGGGGATTTTGCGTTGCATGTGTTTTGGTGTTTGGATTTGGGAATTCAAAAGGCCTCCAACATGTTTCATCCAACTTAACGGACACGTGAGTGGCACATGTTGTGGCACGTGAGTTTTTGAGGGGCTGAATGTGCAAAATTTGGAGAAAAATATGCATATCTAGTGATATTGATTTAACAATATATATTTTTTTTTTCAAATATAGATATCGAACAATCATGTAGCACATGTTGTGTGCCATTAGTTTTGAGAGGCTGAATGTGCAAAATTTGGAGAAAAATATACATATCTAGTTAGATTGTTGAATGTGTAAAATATGGAGAAAAATATAAAACAATTTTTAGTGAAAAATTTACAACAATTTTTAGTGAAAAATTTGTTCAATGCACAAACAAATCAGGCTTTTCGATTGCAGTTATCAACGTTTTATTTGACTAATAGTAACATCATTTTATATATAATAATATCATGACAGATGTGAAGGGGGGAAGAAGAGTTCAAATCTTATAGCCTCAACTAATTTCTTGATGTTGTCAATCAAATATATGCATTACAAATGCAAGCAAAATTATTACTTCAATAAAGAATTTTAATAGCTGCAAAAGAGAGTGTAAATAATCCATATCAAAGTAAGAGAAAAGAAAAACACCTTATATACATAGATCAGATCATATCCATCATCCATAATATACATATGTTGGATGCTAGGCCAAGCTAAGATACACATATGTTGAATTAAAATTAACAAACAAAAGGGTCGATGATAATACATCTCATGCATCAGTTTCCCCGATACGCATGTCATGCCCATTTCTCCTATCATGGTTCTCCGGTCACCCGAGAAACAAGTTCACGCTCGAGCTGTCATACAAATTAACAAGGTGGTTCGTAAGGAAGCCGAAAATGGAACAAGATAGAAAGTTATCTTAATGAATATTGGCTTCAATGCAGATTTAGAACTTATGGTGCGTGGGAGCAAAGAAATGATTGACAAAATGAGAAAAATTCATTCACTTCCTAAGTCTAAACAACAACAAAGTTCATGTGCATTTCCTAGAAAATGTTCAAGACTCAGAACTGTTAGGAAACGATATCCAATTTTTACAGTACAATGGTTGGTAAAATTTCTTTGCGGTTTTAGAGTTCTCAACACCAAATCCCTTTCCTCAATGTTTACATCCAAAATCTATGTAAAATATCAGGAGATACAACATACTAGAAAAGTAGAGATCTGCTTTTGGTATGCACGTTATTATCTGCATAAAGTTATCTATGTTAGGAGTCTATTTATAAGAATTGGTGATCGTGTTAATTAGGACTCCTTCAAGTCTGAAAAGTTGCTCATTAAATTAGCTTAGCTACAAATTCACAATGCCAAGGCATTAGAAAAATATTGATGTTTGGAGGCTTATTGAGTCAACTACACTTGCTCTGCACAAACTTAAGCACGAGGATAAATTCATGAACAATAAATATACGAAAATTTGGAAAACACAAACGCTACAAGCACAAGTAAGACAGAACCGGCGTTATTTTTTACCTTTATAATGGGATCCAACCGCTCATGCAGCCTATTGTATTCTTCTTTTATACAGCTTAATGCGTAGAAACACCTGCAAAGTTGAAATGATAAGAAACAAAACAACCCTGATGAGTTGATGAAGGTTAAGAACCAATATGCAGTATCACAACTCCAATGTTGTAAGATTTGTACTTTTCTTTTATTTTAAGAATCTTCATATAATATTACCTAGATTAGATTTAGGGAACGAGTTCTGCACTGAAAGAGTGAAGTCACGGGAAAGAAAAGACCTTAATTTTCTTTTTCCTTTTCATGTAATTAATGGATGATAATTCTTATAAACACCATATAACAATATCATACTAATGAGGATACAGAGCTATATGAATAGATTCCCAAAAATTCAGATTAGCATATTTTTGCACACTTCAGAAGTATAAGGTTAAAGAGTATGAACTATGAGTCAAGTCATACTAAGGAAACAATCACTCAATTGTAAGTCGAGCAACAAACGAGCAGCAATAAAGAGAAAATTTTCATTTATATCTAATAAAGCTAGGAAGTTATAGTAATATTTGTAGCTTTCCTTTGGATGCTCCACAAAATAACAAATCAAATACAATAATAGACCAATGGCTAAAAAACAAGAAAACCACAACTGTCTAAAAATTCAGAGGTAGAGAAGAAATCCTCTTACCCATCTATAGAATTGTTGTCAATAGCATGTTGTAACTTAGCACATGCATCTCTAATCCGACATGCACCAAAGCTGCAAAGCGAATTATACAAGAGCATTAAATTAGTCTTCATTGAATCAAAACATCCAGAAGTAAGTAGAAATGATTAACAACAATATAAATTTGGCTAATTCACACAACAAAATCCGGTCTAGATAAAAAATACCTCATGCATAGAAAGATAGCTTGCACAATGCACATCAAGCTCTAGATACCAAAGAATTTTCAGATTTATACATATGCTTAAAGGGAGTAATAAATATGCGATCCAATACCTTGCAGAGCTTCCTTTAAGCTTGATATACTGCGAATACATTTTATTGAAGTCCACACCTGGTTGGAACCTAGTTACAAACAACACAAACAAATTTCACGGGTCAAACTTCGCCTTAGAACTACAAAGTGGATAAACAATATCGTGAGAAGAACTTACAAAGTCTTTTCCATATCAATCACTCCTGCGTGAACATCGCTGAGAAATATAGGCGTCAAGTCCAAAACAAATGATGGACCACTATGCTCTTTCAACGATTGCAAGTCCACAAAATGGTGATCTACAAATCCCTACAAGCATCCAATAAATCAGTCACAATCATCATTTTAAAGATAAGTATTTATTAAAAAATCTAGAGAATGATTGATCACAGAAAACATATTTATGTAAATGCATGGGCATACTAAGGATCCACGTGCATAAACAAGGCAAACACATCTTTAATGCACATCAAAACTGTCAAAAATTGCTTACATCTTAGAATTTTTCAAGATAACGTGCAAAACAAGTGCTTCGTATAGCCAATACAACAATGCACAATAATTCATCAAGTATATCTACCAAATATTTAGAAATGCAACCATCTGATTAAGACGCCACTAAATAGGAGAACCATAGAACAATATTTCGACTGTGTTTTAATTGATCATTGTACACAAATTCATGTGTTTGTAGCATTGATGTTAGATTGTATCTCCTCTGTATCCTATTAACCAAATATAAAGATACCAATTAAAAAACTGAATCTCCTCATTTAATTAAACATCAATATAAGAGTTAGTTACGAAATATAATTACAAACTTTAACATAATCTCCAATGCAAAATTGCTAACGTGAAGGGCAAAGAGTGTGCCTTTTGCCACTCCATTGCAGATAGGGAATTGTTAATTAAGTTGTTTTTTTTTTTTTAATAAAATCATCACTTGAAACTCAACAAAATGTTGTCATCTCGGGTTAAAAGAAGGTGAAAATCTTGCAATCCCTAAATCAAAGCACCCCAAATTGATTGCCCTAAACAACCGAAATTTCTCATCAGTGTTGCATTCGAAAACTTTTAAAGTTGTTGAAGGACATTGTTACTTTAAAAAATCCATGTTACAATAGAAGATCAAGCCTATTCTTTGGTAACCAACCCTTTACATATTTATCTATAAAAGATTTAACTTAAAATAGAACATCACTCACTCATTAATTTATTCAATCATTTTTTCACTTAATTCTTTTACTAATTACGCCTAAAATTCTCATCTACACTAAAAGCATAGCATAAAAAAAAATTGGTAAGAAGAAAAAAAACCCTAATTCAAGTCGATGCATGTCAACAAATAAAAAAAACTTGAAGATCACAAAAACAAGAGATCAAAAGGGATTCAAGAAAACAAAAATTACTGCTCGTTCGAGTTCGTGAATGCGATCAAACAGCAATCGGTTGAGCGTCTCTGTATCCATCGTCCGATAATCCATGCTAAGAACACAAAACACACAGAATTAGGCGAAAACCAATGTCCACTGCATGCCTATACATACAGCAAAACTTATATATACATATATGCACAAAAGATATATACATAGTTGTGCATGAATTCTGTGCAGAGAGAGAGAGATCGAACTCACGTTGTGGAAAAATCTGGTGAAGAATTTTGTTGTCTGTGCTGCGACATTGGAAGATGGAAAAGGAGGCGGAGAGAAATGTTGTCTTCTGGAATGAAAGCTTTTCGAGGGTTTGTTTCTCCAACTGCTATTGTTTCTGCCGCTGCTTTATAGAATTTGAATTTTTTATATTAATTATTTTTGTCTCAAAAAGGAAATTTTTTTGTTTCTATAATTTGTTGCCATTAAATTTGAATTCGGACACCCCGCTATGAATATTTGAGAAATATTTTTGCTTTGAAAATAAGGAAGCATTTTCGTATTTTTAATAAATTATGGGGAGATTTTTAATTTTTTTTCACAAAAACTCGTTTTTGTATCTTAATATTGTTGATGTGTTCATGACGACAGAGGACCATTTACGATTAAATTTGATATCTTTTAGTGAAAATATTTTGCAATCTAGGACGTTCAGGATGATGATAATTATATATTTCAATTTGAATAAGATTTTAAGTTTTTAATATATGAGACAAATTATGAGTTAAAAATTAAGACTAAGAATGCATCGTGAGTTAAGACATAAGAGTTATTAAATGCATCATGGTTTGGTAACAATTTTTTTACTTATTAAGTTACTTTTAGCGGCGTTCCATATAATACTTAAACAATACCTAGTGAATTAAAAATTAGGATTCTAAACATTGATTTATATCATAATGCAACAATCATTCAAATCTATACACTTAATATCATTGTGTGTAGTAAAGAATAAATTATGTTGCATGATCACAATTTATATATAGTTGCAATAAATCGTTATATAAAATTACATATTAATCCATGAAGAAAAAATGTAGTTCCTATCAAAAAAGATATGATAAATGGACTACTAACTTTCCCATCAAAACATGAATAAATCAAATCACAAATTCTAATAATAATCTAAGTTACCATGACAATGATCATGATTAGGTGAAACAAAGGAAATTGGATCAATATGTCTTGGTGTATATGGCGGCTTTGTGCACCTCAAAAGTGCCCAATTTACCCCTTCAAAGAATGCATGGTGCTTGATTGCAGTAGCTCCCAACATAGACCCCATTCTCTTGGTTGAGTCCTTCTCCAATAGCTGGCTCATCAAATCCTTAGCACTGGCTGGAACCACTGGCTCCTTGGGAAACTCGAACCCTCGAGCCACAATATTAGCCAGGGTGAACTCGTTGTCCTTCCCTCGAAAGGGTGTTATACCATAGAAAAGTTCGTATATAAAGACCCCTAGTGTCCACCAATCGACCGCATTGCCATGCCCTTCTCCGGACACGATCTCCGGGGCCAAGTACTCGTGGGTCCCAACGAACGACATTGATCGGGCATCAATGGGTTCCGCTACGATTTTTAGGGTTCCGCGATCTAGTTTTTTTCGCCTTTTTTCGGAGCGGAGGCAAGAGACACGTGGCACAACACATCTTGGTACAATGCATGATGAGATGGAAAATCGTGTAGAATTTAATTTATGTTGGTTTGATGAGTGATGAGATTTTGGCTCTGTTTGGTCATACACAAGTTGTGCCTTGGATGAATTGTCACATTTGAGTGAGAGGTCAAAGTCGGTCAACATTATATGACCATCGAATCTTACAAGAATATTCTCGGGCTTCAAATCGCGATAAACTATACCTAGCATGTGAAGGTATTCTAGAGCAGCCACCACTTCAGATGCATAGAACCTACAATCAAACTTGAAAATACTATTATTGTTTGCTTATACTCAATTATTTGACTTAAGTGTCTTGATGTTAATAATGCAATTGATTAGAAATGATTTTGTTTGTATATATCATTTTAACAAAGTCTACCATAATGAAGCATATGCTAAAACAGACACATTAAATACCATATGCAATGTTGGACGACTATTTTCATTTTCAACTGATATTTGATTTCTAATTTTGACCAATTTAATTTTTTTTATCAACTAAATTTCGATTTTATTTATTTCGATTAATGTTGTATATATATATCGAATAATTACCATATAAATAAAAATATATACTCACCGGACGGCGTCTACATCAAACCTCTTTTCCGGTTGTCGTTGCCGGAGAATGTGGAGGTCGCCACCTGGACAAAACTCCGTCAATAGACAAGACCACCTAGGACAGTCCAATGTGGCATGGAGTGAGGGCAAAAATGGGTGATCCAACATTTCAAGTATTTCCCTTTCTGTCCCTGCCCTGCTCTCTTTATTCCTATAAGCCAACTCTTCTCTATCCATCACCTTTGCAGCAAAATATCTCCCTCTATTGGCTTTGAGCTCCACCAAATACACCGTGCCGATGTCGCCGCTCCCTAGCCGTTGCACGAAGTTGAAGTCGTCGAGCAAGAGCCTCCCCGCCTTCAACAAGTGGGGCCGCTCGATATCCTTATCGAGATCAGCGCTAGAAAGTGCACTAGACCCTGAGTCGGAACTCGTCGTTTTGACCCTAGAGTCAAACATGGCATCAAGGCTATTATTAGTCTCGATGCTTTTTTTTATTTCAGATGAAATGGCTCCATAAGTGGTACTGTCGGAGTCTGAACTCGTAACAAACTTGATTTCTATATCACTGGTGGTCGTGGAGGTGCTGGTGATCGAGGACGATCGTAGAGTCTCGCAGATATCGATTGTGTCGTCCACGTAGACCTCCATGACAATGGAGAGTTGTTAATGAATTGAGAGTGATAGAAAATGTGGGGGGAATTGAAGAAATCAAAGAAATTGAAGAGAGAGAGAAGCAATTTATGGGGATTTTTCGGGCCGGCAACATCGTAGTGTGGGCCATTGTGCCGGCTAATTGAATTCAGCCCGGGCCCATACATGCCCTTAAGTTATTGGATTTATTTAAATAATTGAATTATATTTCCCAAAATTCTTTTTTTAATGATTAATTAAATAGATATTATTATCTAATGTATGCTGCCGAATACTTGGTGTCACTGTTATTACAGAAAGGGAACAAATAAAGTATTGACATCTTAGATAATGTTGTTGAGAATAACAGAAAGAATTAATAATTAATAATTAATAATTATGTCTAATGTAAGATAGTGTTCGAATTCCCTCAAAATCTTGGAGAATATTCGATTTATTTTGTTAGTGAAAAAGTCAGTGAAACTTATTAAAAAACGTGCATGAAAAAGAAATCTAAAGATGTTGTATTAAATATTAATCTATGCTTGTGGATCGGACCGATTAATTTGATCATAAATCAGTCATTAGTCCGGTCTAATTAGACATAGAAACCTGGAAACATAGTAAAATTAAAAGAAAATTAACAGAAAAAAAAAAAACAAATAGAATAAGAATGAACCGGTAAATATCAGATTTTTTTAACATTAATTGTGTACTATATAGTAATTAATAAATATGTCAAAAAAAGCAGTGTGTTCTTTATAAAAAGAAAGTGTATATTTTTTCTTCATTTGATCGATTAGATTGCCAGTTGAAATAGTCCAATCGATTAAATCATGAATTGGTGATCAAGTCCATTCTCTTTAATTCCACACACTTGCAATAATATATAATTATGAGTAATGGCAATTTTTACTCTTTCTACCAATGTAGTTTGAGCCCTTCAAATTTGGACTATATATATGATTATTTTGGTTTCATGTTTCCACTATGCAATTGTAGTTTATTTAATTTTTGACAGCTTTTAATATTTACTCTTTCTAAGAAATTTTAAGTTCCTATTATTTGGTGTTAATTTTTTATTTGGGGAAAATTTTGATGGACTTGTAGCCTTTTAAAGATGTGTCTTTCTATTTTATATGTTTATTTAATTTAAAGTACGTGAAATTAAAGAAGAAGCTTTTCTGAAGTTACAAAGATTTAAATGTGATAAACACTAAAGACAAAATATTTGTATTATTTGTGAACATTCAAAACAAACAAACCAAACGACAGATTCAAATAATGTAATAATTTTTCATTTTTAGATTTCGGATGTAACAAGAAATTAGCAACCACAGACATAATCCGGCAAATTGAATTCAAGGTTACTTATTCAAATATATATATTACATCGACATATATATTCAAATTGACCGATATATATATATATATATATATATATATATTATTTTTGTCATAATATTGTTTCTTAAATGCTGAGGGGCAAAAGCACATACCATGTAGGGAAAGATAAAATTGGAACAACCAGGCCGATCCAATCCGATCAATGTAGACCAACGATAGATCAATACTGTTGACTTTAAAGTATTATATAATATACATAAAAATATTATTAAAATGTAATATTATATGATATACATGTGATACTGTATCCAATGCTTTATCAACCGACGCACGATCAAAAATAGTACTCTTTACGTATAAAAGTATCACCTTATACAAATAAAATCATTATCTAATAGTTTGCCACAAATTAGTGTTGATGTTGTCATTTACTAATATAATAAATATCAATATTAAGGAAAGAAAATAATATTATTTCCCACTACCTATATCACTTTTTTGGTTGAAAAAAAGAAAGAAAGTAAATTTACACAACACATAAAAACATTAGTTATTAACTAGTAGGACTAAAATTTCAATGAATTAAAATCTATTCTTAAAATTCTTATATAAGTTTGTGTTGAATAATTATAAAAAACATTTATAATTTGAATTAATAGATACATGATTTCTGATATTTGCTACATGTCCATAAAGTTTCTCTTCCTACAAAAAGTATAATTCCAAAAATTAGTATTGAAATGGGACTTTGGGCCGTATTTGGGCTTCAGCAGAATATGAGGCACTGGGCCTTTTTATTTGGGCTAATTATTTAGTGCGAACTCCAAGCTATCTATTGGGCTTTTTGTAAGACACTCATCGTGCTACCAGCTATGGGCTTCTCGTATTGGACAGCCCATTTGTCTATAAAACTTGAGTATTCTGATATTTTATTTTTTAGTCCTAGAAGAAGAATTCACCATATTAATAACAAAGTGGTTGAATCAAATAAGGTCATATACTTTATAAAAAATTAATTTATGTTATTATTTTGTTAATCACGTATATAGTGGTCTGGAATTTTAGCTACATTACCAACAGTATAAATAAATAATTTATTTAAATCAACATGCAAACATAATTTATTAAAAATAACATCTTATTTTAAAAACTTATATGTATTTGAATTTTATATTTTATAATACGAGAATTTATTTCTTCTGACAAAACAACCAGTCCCCATATGTAATCAACAGTGGAGTATGGGACATTAATTAAGCATCAAACTTTCTGTCACATTTGTTTGGGAATCGGGAATTTTGTTTATCTAGATAGATTTCGTTAATAATAATATAAAAAATGGAATTACATGAGTATTATTTTCCTTGTGTTTTTTTTAAATAAATTGGTATCTAATCTTTAATTTTATTATTTTAATTAAAAAAAAAAGTTTAGAATACATAACATTGATGTTATCTTGACAAGATAGGTAAACTATACATATGAAAACCACCTTACATTTTTGCTATAAATTAATATTCAATTTATAATTTACACATTACAATTTCTAGAAAAACTCCATACAAGTATTCAATAATTTGATGGCGGTACTTAAAGTGATAAAAACTAAATATTGAATATCAAATTAGTGCAGAATACAGCCAGTACATCATAAATAATTTGATGGAAACAAAATAAATTGATCAAAAAACTAATAAAATTAAATAATTTTTACAAATATGTGTTTTAAAATAAATTATGAAATTTATTTGAATTTTTTTGACTTTTATATTTTTGTTATCATTTCATTTTTTTTAAGAAAAATTGAGCGTTAGTCAAATTTCTAATAATAAAATCAAAATAAATAAAAAAACACAAAAACTTCTGTGCAACTGGTGCACCAGTTGCACCGTGCCCTTATATTATAAATGTAGTACCTTTATGTTATAAATGTAATACATTTATGCATGTTCATTTAAAAAGGTACGGATATTTGTATATTAAAAAAATGATAGGAGGTTGAATAGACAAATCAATATATAATTTTTTCTAAATAACAATAGAAAATTATTTGTGTTTCTTTACAAATGTAATATATATACACACAATATATATATATATTTTCAACAATTAAATAATATATTAATCATATTGTGTAAGTTTAATGTTTCATTAGGCGATGTGTATTGCACAAACCTTTTTTTTTTTTTGTTCTTATATAAATAATATTTAATTTTTTCTAATTTTATTAAGTTTAATTTAGTTTTCTTTTTTAGTCTCGTGTAATACATGAGCCCTATACAAGTATATGTATGTGTATATATATATATATCATTACTTTATCTCTTAAAATTAAAGCATATATGTTTTAATATTGTTTAATTATGAACCAAAATATCTTTATCATATTTCCATTTATGAATGAATCCAAACAAATGATTATATGGTGAGTCGTTACATTCTTTTTGCATTTTAGATGTATATATATTTTCTATATGGTAAGTTTTAGTCATTCAAGGTAGGCGGATTAATGTGATCAAAAGAAGAGAACATAAAATTAATGGAAACATATTTGCCGAAATTAATGTATGATGATTTTTTAAGGAATAATATTTATTTTGTACGTATTCAAACATTTCAATATATTGTACAGTAAATCTTTTAAGATAAATCAAATAAGGTATAAGGATTTAGGTGAATGATATAGAATGATAATAATTAAGAAAGGGAAAGTTGAAAATTAGCAACTTACTATAATTCCATGAAAGAAGATGTATTATTCAATTACAAATTTAAAAATCGATAGCCTCAAATTTTAAAACAAGGTTTTTATTATGAGAATTAATCAATTGAAAAAATAAAAATAATAAAATTAGTTTACGTGAAAAAAACTCATTGGTAGTAGCAGTACGTTTCCGAATGAATGCTCTTTTCAAAAGATAATACGAGAATGTGTAGTAAATCTACTTACGATATATATTAAATAAGGAAAAAATTTCGATATATATTATGATATATATATATATATCTTACGATTATACACAAAATATTTTGTATGCATTTTTATCATTTTAATATATAGTTGTCACACTTAAATGGGTGATTACTTAATTATAAGTAGTATTTTTAAACTCTTACACAATTTATTATATATTTAGGGCATCCACATTGATGTTTTTAAGTGTGTTTTTAATTAAAACAAAAGGTGTGTTAATTAATGTAGTATGTTTTTAAGCGTGTGTTTTTATATAATTAGTGTGTGTGTTAATAGGGCACACAAACCAATTCATTTTGAGGTGTTATTAATAAAAACATGTGTGATGTTAATTAATGTGGGGATGTTTTTAAGTGTGTGTTTTTGTGTAAGTATGGGTGTGTTAAGATGTTTGAATAACATTCTTGTCCCCCTTTTAATTATTAGCTAATGATTGGAAAGAGTGTGTATTTTAGTGGATAAAAATAATAGAATAAAAATTAGTGGATAATGGGACCCACATGTAATGATTGTATTTGTGTTGAATTGATGTAAATTTGTGTTGAATTGATGTAGATGTGTGTTTTTAAAAAGTAAATGTTTTTAATTAGTGTGTTGGCATGTGGGTCCCACATTAAAATGATGTGCTAAAAATTAATGTTGTGGTGTGGTTTTGCATTCTCTTTCTCCTCTTCAATTAATTAATTTTTTTATTTTTATTTTTCCCTCATAAACCCATATATTTATTTTCTTTACTTTTTCTATAGATAATGGTGTTTATTATGTAACTCATCTGTAAAAATCTATGAAATCGTCACTTATATGTAATTCATACCAAAGTTGAATAAACTTGAATTATATATAAATTGTCAACAATGAAATGAGCAACTAATAAAATTGGTAGAAAATTAGAGTTCAGAATTCTAATCATGTTTATTATAATGTATATAATTTGTAGAATTCTATAACTTTATTTTGCTTTTTCTATTTTATCTATTTTTCTACAATTTTCAATAAAAAATGTCTTTTTTCAAAATAAAAAAATATATCATCTATTTTTTCTACAATTTCCAATATGACGTAATATTTCTAAAATGTAAGTTCTTGATAAATCTAATGAAATGAATCTTTCAAGCTTCATTATTTTAAATCTAATTATCTTCATCAATTGGATCAAAATAACCACCATTATTTTGATTTTTACTACCAATTCTCTTTCTCAAGTGAAATTGGTGATACACCTAATTTCAAATTCATAGGAATGGTAGATAGTAATCACCATTATTTTGATTTTTACTACCAAAGAACTTTCTCAAGTGAAATTGGTGATACACCTAATTTCCAATTCATAGGAATGGTTCTTCAAATTAATTCCGAGCTCCGTGATAATCAAATTCATCACCAACTTCGAGCGGATTTAGTTGAACACATTTGGACACGATTTGGGAACTTGTAAAAATTAATTGCTCATTTATATTAATTGTATGTCAAATGTATTGTAATGTCAATTGCGTATTTTTAATTAATTGCTAGCTATATATGCATTTTTTTATATAATTAATACAAATTCATATCAAAGATTTGGAGTAAATATTAATTTATTGTTATTTATTATTAATTATATTTTAATGTGAATTGAAATTATTAATGTCATAATTAATTAATCCAATATACAATTTTGACATGATTAAAAAAATACAAGCAATAAGTAATTAATTTAAACTTATATAAATAAAAATAATAGAATAAAAATTAGTGGATAATGGGACCCACATGTAATGATTGTATTTGTGTTAAATTGATGTAGAGGTGTGTTTTAAAAAAAGTAGATGTTTTTAATTAGTGTGTTGGCATGTGGGCCCCACACTAAAATGGTGTGCTAAAAATCCATTGATGTGGTTGCTCTTATATGATATTTATTTGATCGAGGCTTATGAATAATGATTCTTTCTTTTCTTGAGATAACTATTATCTAATTTAAAAAACTGGAGTATAATTTTTCACTTTGGGTAAATATAATAAATAAAATTTATTAATATAGACTATTGCATGTTCGTCAAATTGGACATAAGCAATAAATGTAATACATTTGTTTAACTGTAAAGGTCTCACATTAAAGCATGAATATGACATTTCATAAGTTCCCAATGTATATGAGGCATGACAGCTTTTATCATTAATATTCGTAAATATAATTTGATCCAAAAACTATTTCACTAACACGCATGGATTGTTAAAGTTGTATAACCCATGTATAAACCTCAAAAGGAAATATTCTACGCTATTTTAATAGTTAAAAAAAATCAAAGTAAAAATATTTTAAATCATGAAACGTATTATTCTAAATTTACCATCGTGTATTTATCTGATATTTTAAAATAATTATTATAAATCACGTATATCAAATAACATTACTAATTAAAATATATAAATATATTAAAATAATAAAATATAAGATAAAACATCTAATATAAAAAATAAAGTGATATTTATAAATTGTAACAACCATTTAATTAGCATCACCTGATGGAAAAAGTTAGCATCAATAATAGAGATTTTATTTTCCAACTGAAAACGACAGCATACGTGACATAATTTATTTCGTGCTTTCAAAACTGATGGGCCAATTGAGAAAGATGGGATTGGACTTTGGTATTTTTAAAAATAATATTTAAATATGATTATAGGCTGTGATTAGACCCTTAATTTGGAAGTTATAGAAGAATGTTTCTACTTTTGTCACAATAAATTAATGATCCAACCACGACATACATGTGAGGTCTTATATATAATTCCTAGTATAGGATCCGTGTATTATATGAGATTTAATAAAAAAAAATTAAATTTAATAAAATTAAAAAAAATTAAATAACATTTACACTACAAAATTAAATTTATGATTTGTGTAATATATATCGTCTAATTTAATATTAAATATAATAAAATATGATCAAATAATTATTTAATTGTCAAAATATGTGTTGCATTTGTAGATAATCATTTAAAAATATATTTTTTTTTTTTGAAAAAAATATACATTGCTATACCTATTATATTATTCAATCCACTCACCATTTTTTTTTAGTTTGCTCTTTATTGTTTACATTTGTAACAATCCTCAACTTTTATTTTCAATTAAATGATACAAAATGAAAGTTAAAATTTCACAAATAAATTCCGTAGTTTATTTTAAAGCATATATTCAAAAAATTATTTGATTTCAATAATTAATAAGTTTGAATAATAATTTTTAAGTTGCCCACCTTTATTTTAGTTTTTTTTTTCTTTTGTATCTATTTATATTTTTTCTTTACATTTTTTAATTTAACAAATTTCAAATATAAAATAATATCTATCATTGAACTCTAGCATATGTTATTTAGATTGTTGGATCATCAAACGCTTACCGCTACACCAAAAGGATATCCTATGGGCATGGGGCGCAACTTTAATGCCTTATACTCATGTAGCTTTGCGCTCACGGTTTCGAATCTGGCAGAGCCAATTTTTAAGCTCCGACCCTACTCCACTCCAATAACCTTGAACTCAGCAGCTTACTCCTCAGCAACCTGCTTCAGCAACCTCAGGTCAGCCTACTTCAACAACCTCAGGTCAGCTTACTCCTCAGCAACCTGCTTCGCTACCTCGGGTCAGTTTACTTACTCAGTAGCAACCTAGGTCAGCTTACTCTGCCAGCCTCTCCACTCCAGCAACCTTGAACTCAGGTCAGTGCTTTACCCCTAGATGTCCAATCAACTGTTGCGCCTCAACGCATTTCGGGGAGAACCAGCTAGCTCTGAGTTCGAGTGACATTTCACCCCTAACCACAACTCATCCGCTGATTCTTCAACATCAGTTGGTTCAGACCTCCACTTAGTTTCACCCAAACTTCATCCTGGTCATGGATAGATCACCCAGGTTCGGGTCCATAAGTAGTGACCATTGCCCTATGAAGACTTGCTTTCGTTGCGGCTTCGGTGGGTTTCCTTAACCAAGCCACTGCCTATGAGTCGCCGGCTCATTCTTCAACAGGCACGCGGTCAGAGCCCTTGGCTCCTCCCACTGCTTGGGAGCCTTACGGTTTCATGTTCTATTTCACTCCCCGATGGTCAGCTTACTCTACCAGCCTCTCCACTCCAGTAACCTTGAACTTAGGTCGGCTTAATTACTCAGTAGCAACCTAGGTCAGCTTACTCTGCCAACCTCTCCACTCCAGTAACCTTACTTACTCAGTAGTATCCTAGGTCAGCTTACTCTGCCAGCCTCTCCACTTCAGTAACCTTGAATTCAGGTCAGCTTACTTACTCAGTAGCAACCTAGGTCAGCTTACTCTGTCAGCCTCTCCACTCCAGTAACCTTGAACTCAACCGCTTACTCCACTCCAATAACCTTGAACTCATCAGCTTACTCCTCGGCAACCTGTTTCAGCAACCTCAGGTCAGCTCACTCAGTAGCAACCTAGGTCAGCTTAGCAAGCTGCTTCAGCAATCTCAGGTCAGCTTACTCAGTAGCAACCTAGCTTACTGCCCGACATCTTCATGACTCGGCATCGTCATGCCTTCTCGCCACACCTCGATGTCAACCTAGGTCAGCTTACTCAGTAGCAACCTAGCTTACTACCCGACATCTTCATGACTCAGCACCGTCATGCCTTCTCGCCACACCTCGATGTCACCGTGACTCGTCGTTATGCCTTGCGCCACCAGCATAACTCGGCGCCACCATGCCTCCGCGCCAGCCTTGCGCCACCACGCCTCCGCGTCATCCTCTGTCATGCCAGCATCTTCAGTTCCAAGGTCCGTTCACCTTTCTCAGGTCTCGGCCACCTTAGCAACCTAGTTCCAGGTCCGTTCACCTTTCTCAGGTCCCGACCATCCAGAACGGACCTTTCTCAGGTCCCAGCCACCCAGAACTGTCCGTTCACCTTTCTCAGATCCCGGTCGTTCACCTTTCTCAGGTCCCGGCTACCCAGAACTGTCCGTTCACCTTTCTCAGGTCCCTGTCCGTTCACTTTTCTCAGGCCCCGACCATCCAGAACGGACCTTTCTCAGGTCCCGGTCGTTCATCTTTCTCAGGTCTCGACCACCCAGAATTGTTCGTTCACCTTTTAGCCATCTAAAACGAACCTTTCTCAGGTTCCGGCCACCTTAGCAACCTAGTTCCAGGTTCGTTCACCTTTCTCAGGTCCCGACCACACGGACCTTACCTAGTTCCAGGTCCGTTCACCTTTTTAAGGTCCCGACCACCTTAACCTAGTTCCAGGTCCGTTCACCTTTCTCAGGTCCCGGCCACCCAGCAACCTGACTGTTCACCTTTCTCAGTTCCCGGCCCGTTCACCTTTCTCAGGTCCCGGCCACCCAGCAACCTGACCGTTAGCATCCTCTGTTCTAATCAGGTCCCGGCCACCCAACAACCTAACCATTAGCATCCTGTCCGTTCACCTTTCTCAGATCTCGGCCACCCAGCAACCTGACTGTTAGCATCCTCTGTTCTAATCAGGTCCCGGCCACCCAGCAACCTGACCGTTAGCATCCTCTGTTCTAAGGCCCTGGCAGCTTACTCCTGCAAAGTGCTCCCAAGGGGATTCGAACTCGTGACCTGTTCTGATACCAAGTGTTGGACCATCAAGCGCTTATCGCTACACCAAAAGGATATCCTATTGGCATAGGACGCAACTTTAATGTCTTATACTCATGTAACTTTGCGCTCACGGTTTTGAATCTGGCAGAGCCAATTTTTAAGCTCCGACCTAAGGCAGAATGCTGGGAATTTTCCCAACATAGATAAATCTAATTAATATTTCTATATTATTTATATTTAGTAATAATAATATTTTTATCAACATTAAATTTGTAGCAATTAATTGATATATTATATGAAAATATTGTAGGTTTGTCATGTCACGTGTGACACTTTGATATTACTTTTATATATATAAAGATTAAATGTGGAAATCTATGAAAGAAAAATAATTATTCTATATGTGTATATATTGTAAATTTACATATGTAGTTATACATATAATGACGTGTAAATGTGGAAACTTATGTTTAATATCATGTTTGGTGTGGTAGACATATGGTATGGTTTTTGCATAGATCGAGTTTACTGACCAAGACCTCATTTAAGATGATTCGTTGAAGTGGGTTTATGTAATGTTTTGACCAACATTATGGTGAAATATATTATCTTAGGTAAGTAGTTCCCTATAAATAGATGGTTGTAACTTTTGGGTTCATTAGATAACAAATAAGCAAATTTTATATTGATTTTTCACTACAACAAATTTGACTTTTAACAACGGGTATTACCCGTTGTCGTTTCTATTTTTTTAGCGTTGTCGTATCCAGCGTTGCAATTTTTTTTTCGCTATTTAACAATGGTTTTAAACCATTGCACGAAAGTGTTGTCTTTTTTAATTAAATATTAAATAGGACGCAGACGTCATCACAACACTAACACGTGTTCATGCCACGTCATCAAAGTGATGACACGTCATTATGCCACATCGCCAAAGTGCTGCCACATCATCATGACAAATATTGCGCATTGCCTGAGATTCAAACTCGAGTGCCATGGTCGAACTCCAACCACTAGACCACTAGTACTTTATGTAATAATATACTAGATGCATTTCTTTTATTTCAATTTTTGATATTTTTCAATTTTCTATTATCATATATTTTTTTGTTAATTTTTATTATTTGTATTTTTAATATATTTTAAAAGGTTATATATATATATATATAATTGGAAGATTAATGACTAATTAATATGTTTAGTAATGTTTAATCTAATTTCATTTTAAGACAATTATAAAATATACTAGTGCATATTTTTAATATATTTTATGAAAATACTATTTTTTAAAATTATGAGTTTGTTCATATAAGATAATATTAATGCAAATAATATAAGATAAAATCATAAAATAATTAAACTTTTCAAACTTAATTTAATTAAAAAACAATTAATATTATCACATATTTTTCTGTTAATTTTTATTATTTGTATTTTTAATATATTTTAAAAGGTTAACAAAAAATATATATATATATATATAATTGGTATAATTTATATATATATATATATATTTCTTTTTTGATTTATAAAATAATTATTTAAAATAATTTATGTTTTTTGTATTAATTTTAAAACCAAACTCATTTTATCTTTATTTTTATTTTAGAAAAACATTCATAATTAATGAATTATGAATTATAAAACATAATTTTCGAATTATGTTTTAAAATAATATATAAATTTTGTATTATTATATAAAAGGGTGAGAGTAATATTTTAGGTGTAGTTTCTTAATTAATTCAAAATAGTATTTTATAAAAATACTATTTTTTAAAATTATGAGTTTGTTCATATAAGATAATATTAATGCATATAATATAAGATAACATTATAAATTAATTAAAAAATTTAAATGTAATTAAATTAAAAAATAATTAATTTATAATTAACACAACACATAAAAAAAGTGTTGCACAATGAGTTGTCTATTGACGAAAAAGTACTATGAAAAGACAACGCATAAAAGCGTTGCATACAAGGGTTGTCTATTTTTAAAAAAATAAGCTATTTGACAACACATTGAAAAAAGCGTTGCACAAAAGCGTTGTCTATTTTTTAAAAAATTCGCTATTTAACAACCCTATGAAAAAAGCGTTGTCTTATCCAAAAAAAGCGTTGTCTTTGGTCGAATTTTTTTAACAAAGACAACGCTTTTCTGAAAAAGGGTTGTAAATTTCAAAAAGACTACACAAATTCATAAAAAACGTTGTCTTTTGGGGGTTGTTGTATCCTATTTTTCTTGTAGTGTTTATATACAAAAAAAATCTTAATTTGAAGTTCACAGCACCACAAACATATATTTTGAGCTCCAATTGATGATGTGGAGTTAAAAATTGTATCTTTATCTTGACCAAATGTTTATGTCCAGCGGGCCTCAATCTCCCATAAAACACAAAATCTCCTAATGAAAAATATTTGAAATTTGTTTCAAAAGACTCATCTTTTCAAGCTTGTTTCAAATTCTAAATCAAGTGTGAAAAAACAACTTGATACAAAAAAAACATATCATTTGAAAAATCAAGTGTGAAGAAGATAAAAGAAAACAAAGCATTTGAATTACCAAACATCAATGAAAACATAAATTAATAGTGAAAAAATCTTTCTAAGCAAACACGAATTGAAAACCCTTATGGTCAGATGCATTTGAGGAGTGATTTTAAATTTCATTAGCAAATCTACCGATGGTGTTTGAATAGATGTGAATTTAAAATCCAACACTAATATTGGTGTTAATTAGCATTAGAAGTGACTAGCTAGAGTTAGAGATGACAACGGGGTGGGGGCGGGGTGGGGGCGGGCTGAGGGAGCAAGCCCCATCCCCGTCCCCGCGCTCGTGGGGAATCCCCGTCCCTACTAGTGAAACGGGGAAAAATTTCCCCCGCACCCCATCCGTGTTTCCCCTACCCATCTTGTTTTTTTTTTTTTTTAAATTTTTTTCTAATTATTACATAAAAAATAATCTATACAAATTACATATAGTTAATATATCAACAAAAACATAAAAAATGGTTCATAATCCAAATAAAAGATGTAAACACAATTTAATAAAACTAGCTAAAACACAAAAATAAATTATCCTAATACATTTTCATTAATTTTTATCATTCTTCAATACTAAAATGCAATAAACTCTTTAATTTCCATATAGTTTAATTTTTATATTAATTTAATTATAATATTTTAAAAATACATTTATATATATTTAAAATTTTCGGGGTCCAACAGGGAATGGATCGGGGATCCCGCGGGCGGAGAATAAAATCCCCGTCCCGCCCCGCCATTCGAGGGAAAAATTCTCCCCGTCCCTATTCCCGTGGGATATATTTTTGGAATTCCTTGCCCCATCGGGGCGGATCCCCACAGGAAACAGGGAATCCCTGCCCCACTGCCATCCCAAACAGAGTCCGTATTAATTTGACCAATCCTATTGGTTCAAAGTCTTGAATATGTTATAACGGTAGGAATTGTTGGGGCTCTTCATAATTGGATTTATGACACTTTACAACCTAATTTAGACAATTAGATGTGGCCATTATTAATGGCTGGTTGACGATACAGTTATGCCTAAGAAAAAGTGGAATAAAATTGATTAGATAAAGGTTGTTATATATCAGACTTTTATGTGGGGTTTGGATTAAATAAATAAATTAAATATTCAATACGATCAAGCAGGACCAATGGTTCACAAATCATGCTTTGAATTTTCTAAAATTTGAAATTATATGTTGAATTTCTGTCTTGGATTAATTACTTTTATGCATGAGGAATTTTTTAATATTCGTCTCATAGTTTAGGTCATATGTTCATTTTAACCATCAATTTTATAATTTTTATGATGATTCTTTAAGTTTAATTTTTTTTTTTAATTTAGTTCAATTTTAATCACAATTTCAATTTGTTGACATGATTTCTAATAATATTGATGTGATGTGACTCTTTAAGTTGGTTATTGGATTGTACGGAAAAATTAGTTTATATAGTAACACCAAATGGAAGATTTTCATTTGAGGCTGATAGATACGAATTTCCCTCAATTAATGAGATAAATCAAAATTATCTTTCATACAATCAAAATCCTCGATTTTGATACATATTTTTATGTTGGTATTCATTTAAGCAATTATCGCCGACGTGGATTAAAACTTCATTCCAAACTACAATATTTTAAATTTAAAAAAAATACGCAAATTTATATAAGACGCATATCACGCTGGAAAAAAGAAGAAAACTATAATTCTATAACTAATTATTGTTTAACAATTCGCTTCTCAAAATAATAGAAAAAATGAATTTTGAATTTTGTTAATTATTGTTTAACAATTCGCTTCTTTTACATTGTGTAGGTTTATCATTTATATATTTGGATCATTGACCAAAAAAAATATAACGGCTACACAAAAACTCTGATGTTACAGATGATTATCATAAGAAGGATAATTATTAGTCACAAAACAAAATATATTTTCATACATTTATATGTAAATTGTAAAATATGGATGTAAATTGATCCGTCTCAAATAACTATATCCGTAATGCAATGTTGTATAAGAATCGTTATAGTCAACCGTACGAAAGTCTACTAACTAAAATGGACAAAATAACTTTCAAAGTCAACTTTTTTCTGCTCTGTATTAAACTTGAAAGTGATTTATTCCCAACTCAGATGGCTAGAGAACCCCTTTGACATCTTGTTGAGTGCAGTTTAGTAAATTACTACAGCAATTTCAGATTTTGGTTTATACTGCAATCTCTCTCTAGATTTTGGTTTTACTGCAATATCTCTCTCTCTCTCTAGATTTTGGTTTTATTGCAATCTCTCATTCTCATTATGTTTTTGCAGATATTTTCAGTGTGTTAGTGTATTTCATTTTTCAAAACTGATATAGCATGTGCATTAAATATTTCGGTTGGCAGCTTTTCTTCATAAGTACATATTTCTGTGTCAGTGTAATAATCACTTTTCTAGTAATTTTATTAAAATACCTCATCAAATACAATGAATTTATGTGGGTTTCAAACTTTCAATTTTTCTGTCGAAGGAATAAAATTGGGTTTAATTTAACATAAAATATGTAAATATAGTGATTTGAAACAAACTAATTTCAAATTCATTTGTATTATTAAAAAATAAATTTAAAATAAAGTTGATGGATTTCAAATTTATATCTATCCAAACACCATTGATAAATTTATAATTATGAATTTAAATCCCTCCATCAAAATGAAGTTTTATAGATTTCGAGATAGTGGACGCGATCAGAATCATCCCCGTATTTGTCCATATCATTTTATATAAAATATAATAAAATAAAAGAAAAATAACGGCACATATCGTTCTAAGAGGCTAGAGATAAAGACAAGAAAAATAAAGTGGAATAAAGGGTTAAGAAAAAAGTTATAATATGACATTACCTTTGCATAATCAAAACAAGAATAAAATTAATATACTATGAATTTTACTTTTGATGTAATTCAAAATTTTCAAAATCAACCCCTAAAATTAATATTTTTCTCTATGGTACTACGTAAGGAAAAGACATTTGAATCATTTATTATATCCAAAAAATTAAAATCTTAAAAGTTAAAACGGGCAAGACAAAAAAGTTTATAACTTAAATTAACAATTAATAATTTACTTTACCAATAAAAATAAAATTCATAGAAGAAACACATTTGTAAGTTCTTTCGTCTAAATCACACGAAATTCACCAATTACATGAAATATTTTCAAACCTCTAAAATTTGTAATGTTTGGGGTCCGACTATTTAATTTTCCATATCCAAATCATATTTAATTTAGTTTTGATAATGATATGGATAAGAGTGACAAAAATGGGGACTTTTGATTGATGACGTGGACGTTCAACAGTTCACAAGTTGCGATCTTCTGGATGGCAAAACGTGGAAAATGGAATTTAGATGTATTTAAAATTGAATACAAGTTTCACCTAATGCAATCTAGCGTAAAGGGGCTACTAAACTTACTTAAATTGCAATACGCTTCATATGAATTCGGAGTGTCCCACAAATGACAAATTGTCATAAAAATACCAAATTATAAAAATCCCATCTCAGTGTCCCACTGTCACTTTTTTCTTCATCACTGCACATATTTGTGTGTGAAAAACAAAACTATATACATTACAAAAATATCATCACTGTTATATTCTTGTGAGAAAGTAGTTCTTGGCGGCTCATTTGTCTCCTTTTTGCCTTTCCTT
The DNA here is from genome assembly GCA_954870855.1 of Scutellaria minor. NCBI lineage: Eukaryota > Viridiplantae > Streptophyta > Magnoliopsida > Lamiales > Lamiaceae > Scutellaria > Scutellaria minor. The sequence continues at coordinate 2,090,463 of OX940728.1, read as the reverse complement.
ATGCAGGCATTTAGGGTGCCTCTCTCTCTCTCTCTCTCTGTAAGTTCTTTTGTAGATATTCATGCTGATGCTTGTGTTGTATATGCATATGGGTTGGAGGGATTCATGTAAAGATTTGAACTTTTTTGTGTATATAAGCGATCAAGCATGTTTTTTTTTTCTTCTTTTCTTCGGATTCAAGTAAAGAATTTTGTTTGTTTATGTGTTTTTGTTGATCTTTGTGTGATTGTGGTGAACTGTCCTGTGATGTTTTTATTATTGCTTTTTAATGGGGTCAAGAAAAGAAAGAAAAGGGAGAAAATTTGATTGTTGAGGAATCCATGAAAGAGTGTCAATATTACCATCTGAAGTTTGCTGAAAGCTTAAGCTTTGTTTAGATGCTGCAAAAAAAAACTTACAAAAATGCATCAACTTTGATAAAAGTAGATCTTTGATGTTGAGTGGTATGATATGATTAATCTTATATAGTGCTGAATTTTGTGCAGCTTTAGTATAGAAGTTGATGAAATTAGCCCACTTGTGATTCAAATTGGGAAGTGAATTTTGGCATTTGAGTTGAGGGAGGTGAGTTTTAGTTAACCAGATGGCGGCGCTTGGCGGTGATGACCTGGCGGCGGCCAGGTCCCTCAGCCGCGGCTCAGCCAGTCGGAGAATCAGTTTAGCATCCATTAGTCGAAGCAGTTGGGCTTCAGCCAGTGTGAGGGAGGTGTTCACTGCACCTGGCCAAGATGCCTTTCAGAGAAGTGGGAGAGAGCATGATGATCAAGAAGAGCTTATGTGGGCTGCAATTGAGAGACTTCCTACTTTTGATCGAACGAGAAAAGGGATTCTCAAGCAGGTTTTGGATGATGGGAAAGTTGTTCGCGAAGAGGTTGATTTTTCCCATCTGGGAAATCAAGAAAAGAAGAACCTCATGGAGAGTCTGCTTAAGGTGGTTGATGAAGATAATGAGAGGTTTTTGCAGAGGCTAAGAGATAGGACTGATAGGTGGGGATTAATGTAGTTTATTCAATCTGTTGAAAACATGAAATGTGATGCTTATGACTCTGTTTTTGATTTTCTAATAGGGTTGGAATTGATATTCCAAAGGTGGAGGTTCGTTATGAGCATCTGTCGGTTGATGGAGACGCGTATGGTGGGTCGAGGGCTCTTCCTACGCTGTTGAACTCTACGTTGAACGTGGTGGAGGTGATTATTTTAATGTGTATTCATCGATATAACTTTGGTTATTGTTTCACACTTAGGAGATCAATCTGTTTCGTTTTTGAATGCATAGGGATTCTTTGAAAAAGTGAAGATTATTCCATCGAAGAAAAAGTCCGTGAAGATACTTCATGATGTTAGTGGAATTGTGAAGCCTTCAAGGTTGGTTTGTTAAATTCTACACAGGTCCGAATAAATCAGCATTAATCTTGCATCGGATTTATCCATTTTGTATCCTTGTTTTTTTTTTGTATCGTGTAGAATGACACTGCTTCTCGGGCCTCCAGGCGCTGGGAAGACTGTGTTTCTGAAGGCTCTTGCTGGGAAGCTGGAGAAAGATCTTAGGGTGAATGATCCTTCTTCTCTCTCATCTCTCTTCTCTCTCTTCTTTTTTGTTGGCTAACTTGTTGGCATAACTACGTTAGGTAAATGGGAGAATCACTTACTGTGGTCATGATCTGTGGGAGTTCATTCCTCAGAGGACTTGTTCGTATATCAGCCAACATGATCTTCACCATGGGGAAATGACTGTTAGAGAGACGTTAAACTTTTCAGGACGTTGCTTAGGAGTTGGGACCAGATACGACCTTCTTGTGGAATTGTCGAGGCGGGAAAAAGAGGCGGGAATCAAGCCCGACCCTGAGATTGATGCATTCATGAAAGCCATAGCAGTGGCTGGTCAAGAATCCAGCTTAGTCACAGACTATGTTCTCAAGGTTCGTCTTCTTGTTTATCCCATGATCTTTGTCTATCATATGCGTAGAATTGAAATCCATTTGATGAATGAATACAGATTCTTGGACTAGACATGTGTTCTGATATATTGGCTGGAGATGAAATGAGACGTGGAATCTCCGGTGGACAGAAAAAACGCCTCACAACTGGTACGTGAATGATATGCAAAAATCTGGTTTCCGACTTTCTCCAAGTTATATAACTTATCTTTTTGGGTGTGATATGAAGGCGAAATGTTGGTGGGACCGGCTAAAGTTTTCTACATGGATGAAATCTCGACTGGTCTTGATAGTTCAACGACGTTTCAGATCATCAAGTATATGAGACAGATGGTTCATATCTTGGACGTGACGATGATAATATCCCTTCTCCAACCGGCCCCAGAAACGTTTGAGCTATTTGATGATGTCATTTTGCTCTCAGAAGGACGAGTCGTCTATCAAGGCCCTCGCGAAAACATCCTTGAGTTCTTCGAGAGTGTTGGATTCAAGTGCCCCGAGAGGAAGGGTATAGCAGACTTTTTACAAGAAGTCACTTCAATAAAAGACCAAGAGCAATACTGGTTCAAAAAGAACGAGCCATACAGATTTGTCACAGTGGCTGAGTTTGTCGATTGTTTCAGCACGTTCCACATTGGACAGAAGCTTTATGATGAGCTGGCAACGCCTTACGACAAATCTAAAGCCCATCCAGCTGCGTTGGTCACTGATAAGTACGGAATATCCAATATGGAACTGTTGAAGGCATGCTTGTCAAGGGAATGGCTTTTGATGAAACGCAACTCTTTTTTGTACATATTCAAGACATTCCAGATAACTATAATGTCGATTATAGCCTTCACGGTGTTCTTTAGAACGGAGATGAAAGTTGGCCAATTAGCCGATGGAGGGAAATTTTACGGTGCACTTTTCTTTAGTCTTATAAACGTGATGTTTAATGGCACTGCGGAGCTTGCATTGATCGTTATGAGACTTCCCGTTTTCTTTAAACAAAGGGATGCTCTGTTTTACCCTGCCTGGGCCTTTTCTTTGCCTATTTGGCTTCTCAGAATCCCCCTTTCTCTAATGGAATCTTTGATATGGATTGTTCTTACTTATTACACTATTGGATTCGCTCCTGCACCTAGCAGGTACGTTCGTGTAATTCATGTTCTTTCGTGCATGGTCATACATATGTTCTAGAGATTGTTTTTTAGTATGGTTTCTGATCTTGTAATTTTTCAGGTTTTTTCGCCAATTACTGGTGTTTTTTGCGCTGCATCAGATGGCTCTATCACTATTCCGATTCATTGGTGCACTTGGAAGAACACAGGTCGTTGCAAACACTTTGGGTACCTTCACTTTGCTAATGGTGTTTGTTCTTGGTGGATTCATTATTGCTAAAGGTTGGTATTTTATCTATCACTTCATATCATACTTATTATATCGTTCAAGTTAGCTGATTTTCTATAAATTTCCTACTTATCAGATGACATAGAACCATGGATGATCTGGGGCTATTATTTATCTCCTATGATGTACGGTCAGAATGCTATAGCCATGAACGAGTTTCTGGATGAAAGATGGAGCACTGTTAGTTTCTATGCTAATCTTTACAAATTTATTAAGATGAATTCTTGATTAGTAGCTTTAACATCTTTGCGTTCTATTTGTCTCAGCCAAACACGGATACAAGGTTTACTGAACCGACAGTTGGCAAGGTTCTTCTTAAGATGAGGGGCATGTATCTTCAGGAATATATGTTCTGGATATGTGTCGTTGCTCTCTTTGCATTCTCCATTTTATTCAACATCTGCTTCACTGTGGCTCTCACTTACCTCAATCGTAAGTTTGCATTTTATTGTAATTGTTTTCATTCTTGTTCTGTTTTGACAATTTAATGCAAACTTTTGTAGCCTTCGGAGATTCAAAATCCGTCATTCCTGATGAGGATGCCAAAAAGAAGGAAACGAGTCTTGATTCCGACTCTGCAGCTCCCACAGCTCAAGGTCTGATATCACATTAACATTATAAAAATCCCGACTCGTGTAATTTCTTCTAATCATGAGAAACATTGCAGGTATAGACTTGCCTATAAGGAGTAATTCTGAAGGAACGAAAAAAGGAATGGTGCTTCCGTTTACCCCGTTGTCACTAGCATTCGATCATGTGAACTACTACGTTGATATGCCAGCTGTAAGTCATTTCCGACACTTCAAATTTTCTGATATTAGTAGATCAGCATGACATTGATACTTCTTCATTCAATAGGAAATGAAAAAGAGTGGGATTGAAGAAACTCGTCTCCAATTGTTGAGAAACGTCAGTGGAGCATTTAGGCCTGGAGTTCTCACAGCCTTAGTCGGCGTGAGTGGGGCTGGCAAGACGACCCTAATGGACGTCTTGGCTGGAAGAAAAACGGGCGGATCCATTGAAGGAACCATCAACATTTCCGGATATCCAAAGAACCAATCAACTTTTGCTCGCGTCAGTGGCTATTGTGAGCAGACCGATATCCATTCTCCACACGTCACTGTCTACGAGTCCGTTGTCTACTCTGCTTGGTTGCGTCTCTCTCCAGACGTAAATGAGGAAACGAGAAAGGTATATACTATATACCATCTTTAACTTGATCCATACTATTTGTACTTATATTTCAAAGCTTCACCGTTTTCTTTCTGTTAGATGTTCGTTGAAGAAGTGATGGAGTTGATCGAGTTGAACCCTCTTAGAAACGCGTTAGTTGGGCTTCCAGGCGTGGATGGTTTGTCAACCGAACAAAGGAAGAGACTGACTATAGCTGTAGAGCTCGTTGCAAATCCATCTATAATCTTCATGGACGAACCCACATCAGGCCTTGATGCTAGAGCTGCTGCTATCGTGATGAGGGCCGTGCGTAACACCGTGGATACAGGACGAACAGTTGTGTGCACTATTCACCAACCGAGCATCGACATATTTGAAGCTTTTGATGAGCTGCTGTTGATGAAGAGAGGTGGACAAGTTATATATGCAGGAACTCTTGGTCATAATTCTTGCTTGTTAGTAGAATACTTTCAAGTAAGTACACTTCTAAATTCTATCATCATTTTATATTTTCGTCATTTTCGCTATGGACTAAAGTATAGTACAGTCAGTTCAAGGTGTTCCTGAGATCAAAGAAGGCTATAATCCGGCCACGTGGATGCTGGATATCACGACACCTGCCATGGAAGCGCAACTCAATGTCGACTTTGCAGAAATCTACGCGAAATCTGAGCTGTACCGGTAAATAGAGCATTAGTATGCAATGTTCTTTGTTAAGGTGTTCTTGCATGTGTTCTTGATTCCTCTCTCTTCTCTCTCTCTCTCTAGGAAGAATGAAGAGCTAATAGAGCAACTCAGCACGCCGGCCCCGGGTTCTGAAGATCTACATTTTCCGACCCAATACGCTCAGTCGTTCATCTCTCAATGTAAAGCTTGCTTCTGGAAACAACACTTGTCTTACTGGAGAAATCCTCAGTACAATACAATCAGGTTCTTTATGACAACCGTAATCGGAATTTTATTCGGAGTCATCTTTTGGGACAAGGGTGAAAAAATGTAAGTAAACACTAAATTTATCTTTTTTAGTGTGATTTATTTATATGAAATCTGATTGTTGTTACTCGACAGGTCTACGCAACAGGATCTGATGAATCTACTCGGAGCTATGTACTCTGCTGTTATGTTTCTTGGAGGGACAAACACTTCTGCTGTTCAGTCAGTTGTAGCAGTCGAAAGAACTGTTTTTTATCGCGAAAAGGCAGCTGGGATGTATTCACCGTTGCCCTATGCATTCGCCCAGGTGGCGATTGAGACCATTTACGTGGCAATCCAAACCCTCGTTTATAGTCTCATTCTCTACTCCATGATCGGATTCATTTGGCAGGCCGATAAGTTTTTCTACTTCTATTTCTTCGTGTTCATGTGTTTTATCTACTTCACTCTATACGGGATGATGCTTGTGGCCCTCACTCCGAGCTACGCGATTGCTGCAATTGTCATGTCGTTTTTCCTCAGCTTCTGGAACTTGTTCTCGGGTTTCCTCATTCCAAGAACAGTAAGCAATTCGAGTGATGATTTGTTACATCTTGAAATTTTCAAGATTAGTTGGTTTTGCTGAAATATCTTGTGTTCTTTTCTTGCCAGGAAATTCCTATATGGTGGAGATGGTACTACTGGGGATCACCCGTGGCGTGGACCATATACGGTCTGATCACGTCTCAGGTGGGCGATAAGACGGACCCCCTTGAGGTTCCGGGCTTTGGGGATGTTCCATTGAATCAGTTTCTTGAAGGCTATCTTGGATTCAAATACGATTTTCTTGGTGCTGTTGTCGGGGCTCACGTTGGGTGGGTGATCCTGTTTTGTCTCGTTTTCGCGTACGCGATCAAGTACTTCAACTTCCAAAGAAGGTGATCGGAATGGAGTCTCAAAACCTGGTGTATAGTTGAAGAAAAGAAGAAGGAATTGTTCAAGTGTTAAAGTAAGACATGCTCATGTTAATGCAAATTGTGTTGTAGATATCTTTTGTTTCAAGAGTTGAACGTTTGTCATGTAATTGTTTACTGGTCTGTTTGACATTTTTTTGTATATTTTGTTTAACTAGCTTTGTTATGGTGGATGATTACCATGGCAAACATTGCAATCGATAAAATTTATCAAGTTTATCAATTTTTTGTTGGGAGGATAAAAGCCTGAAATTGCAATGAATTTTCTCTCCACTACTGTTTTTCCAATTTTGTAAATTTTTCAAAACTTTTCTTTAAAAAAAAAATTATGTTATTTAAATGAGAATCTTACTTTTATACTAAGCTACCTCCTAATGAATAATAAAGATCAACTTCCTAACGACCAGAAGTTATCAAATGTTTTCTTATTCATTTCGCTTCTGTAATTTCTTATTTATTATTTGAAGCTACTTTTGATTATACAATTCAATAGGAAAAAAAATTAGGATTTAAATAGAATTATGTTTTAAATAATATAAAATTAGAGTTTGAATAGGACTAATATCTAAATAATAGTGGATTTATTTTAATTATCAATTTATATAAAATGATATTTTAATCAATTTTTGAAAAAACAATTATTTCATCATTCCCAAACAAACACGGCCAACTTCACAGAAATATAAGAGAGGCAAATTACTGTAAATCCAGAGAGAGAGAGGAGAGAGAGAATGAAGAGCCATTGCTGGGTCCAAGCTACTGCTTCCGATTTCACTGGACCTCCACCCCTACCTCGAAGGTAAGAAGTAATTAATATATATTACGATTTTATGTTTCCTCTAGATTTTACCGATCAGTAAATCTCGATTTTCCCCCATTAATTGCAGTGGACACACTGCTGTGAACATCGGGAAGTCGAAGATCGTCATTTTCGGTGGCCTTGTGGACAAGAAGTTCCTCAATGACGTCACTGTTTATGACATTGGTAATTATTATTATTATTATTATTTTTCAAATTTTAGGTGATATCAATGTCTTTGGGGATCACTTGGTTGTTTTAATTAATGCAAGTTGTGCTACTGCTAATTGTATTTATTAATGATTTTCTGCTGTAATCTGTTGGAGGCTTGTCCTTCAGTTTATGATCTTAGTGCTGCAGTCTATTGACACGAGTTTTGAATGGATTATGTATAATTTGACAATTGTGAGAAAAAGACCAAGTCTTTTCATCCCTGAACTGTGAAAAAAGAACTTTTTTTTCATAAGATTGTTTTTTAAATATCAACCAGATACCAAAGGGACAACTCCAGAAAAGTACCAAGGTGAAAGTAATTCCTTGTTGCTAATGAAGCTGACATGTGGAAATCTTAGAAGACTTACAAGCATCAGTTGGTGTTACTGGATTACCTGATAATCATTTCGGTTTCTTCTTACATAAAACTGAAGGCATGGTCTATTTGTTTTTGGTACAATGGAATATGATTTGCTTGATCATGGCATAAGATGCACAGTTGACATGTAAATGTTACCTAGGAAAAGAAGTATCAATATCCTGTACTCTTCTCTTCTCTTTGATAGTTTACATTAAAATTTTTGGATTGATACCCAAGATCGAGTCTTTAGGAAGAATACATCAGTCAGGGTAGAAAGAAAGCAAATACAAACCTTCTGAATAACATGAAAGGACAAGAAACGGTAAAAAATACAAAATCGGTTTCTCCCCTATTTCTTTCCTCTCAAATTATTTTGCCATTGTAGGGTACTTAAGTTTGTTTACTTTTGACTACCACCACTTCCAATGTATAAAAGTCGATGAATGCTAATTTATCCGTACATGTTCATATTATCCACCTCCAAACACTGAAATACCTCCATTATCAAAGAATTTTGGCACAACATATCAGACATGCTTGTGCACATTTTGTAATGATGCTGTCATTGAGTTTCCTGCCGAAATGAAGTGTGTTCTCTCTTTCTCTTGATTCAATATTCCAGCATAAATTTAACCAGGACATATACATGTTTGTGGAAGTGCCGGGAGCTTATTATTCTTGTATTGAAATTAGTTGATCATCTGAAAGTCCTTTGAAGACACTCAATTCAATATTCAATGCATCTTAGATTGCCATATTTATTAACTATTAAATTGCATAGTTTACAACATATTTTTCTTTATTTGAATGCTACAGACAATAATATTTGGTTTAAGCCAGAGTGCACAGGCAGTGGTTCTGATGGGAAAGTGGCCCCAAGTCCACGTGCCTTTCATATTGCTGTTACCATAGATTGTCACATGTTCATATTTGGTGGGAGATCTGGTGGGAATAGGTACAATGTAAATTATGTTTCTGTAACATAATTATTGAAGCTTCTTTGCATTTTATTATTCACAAGAATACTGTGACTTACAGGTTAGGTGATTTCTGGGTTCTGGATACAGGTAAGCTTTTGTGACTTCCACCATAGACAATCAGTTGGTGGTGGGAACAACCATTAATATGTTTCCCCTTGGTCACAGATGAATGGCAATGGTCAGAACTTACCACATTTGGAGACTTGCCTTCGTCTAGGGATTTTGCAGCTGCTTCAACTGTTGGAAATAGTAAAATTGTAATGTAAGGACTGTTTTCTTTTTCTTGCTGATTATTTGGCTTTATATTACACTGGTTTCATACTATATTGGTATGATGCAGGTATGGTGGTTGGGATGGCAAAAAGTGGCTCTCGGATGTCCATGTCCTTGATACAAGTAATATATATGCTACTAAAATTTTGTTGTTTTGTCATATTAATCTAGAATGGAATAGTCAGACCCTGGTATTTGATTGCTTCTGGAACAGCTACACTCGAGTGGCTGGAGTTGTCGGTTTCTGGGACAATACCTCCACCAAGATGTGGCCATTCTGTTACAATGATTGAGAAGCGGTTGCTTATCTATGGTGGTAGAGGTGAATTTTGATCCTCTTACTGATAGGGAGAGCTGAAAAATTGTCTTTTCTGTTTGCAATACTCTTTCTAAAAGAAGTAGAGCTATAGAGACTATTTGTTTCTTGATATTGTTAAACTACCATTAAAGTGTATTACATTTTAAATTGTTAAAAGCTAGATTGTAAAAGAGGCATATGACTTGTTTTTGACAATCTGGACTGAGGGAATATAATCTCTGCATAGTTCCATCTTCAGGATGATTTTTTAGACTATTTTATGAATTTATTCACACATTTTTGAATTAGTCTTCCTGTGTACCTATTCATCTTTTTAACCTTTTCAGGTGGTGGCGGCCCAATCATGGGTGATCTCTGGGCTTTAAAGGGACTTATTAAAGAAGGTGCCTCTTTTCTTCTTTATTTAATCTTCTCATAAATCAGAAGCAATCATAAAGACTCATTATGGTTAATATCTGTCTATTATTGATGAAAGGTTTTAAATATCATGGTTAAGAACAGGGGCATTAGTATAAGCAGCAGCCATATTTTATTTCATATTTTATACATTGATTAATTTGAGGGAATTTGCCTTTTCTTTTTTCTGATGATTTTTATTTCCTTTCTATGGAAGAATCAAAGCATGGCTTCAGTTTCCTGTTTTTAATTCTAATTATTTCATTAATCATTAATTTGACATTTTGACAGATACATAATTATTGTTTCATTTGTTAATTCCCTATTAAGCACTGGTGTCCTTATATAGTGTGGCTTCTTAAGGGTACCACTTGCATTCTTAATCTATTTCATAATGGTTGGATGTTTCTTGTGGAAGGAAGAGAATGAACCACCTGGATGGACCCAATTGAAGCTTCCAGGTCAAGCCCCTTCACCCCGTTGCGGACACACAGTCGCTTCTGGAGGGCCCTACGTAAGCATCTAAATTTCTGCTCTTCCATAGATTCCATATTTTATACCACTTGTATGCATATTGGACTATAATCAGAAAACTTAACTCAAAAAAGCTGTATCCTGTACTTGTATGATTGGGTTATTTGAATTTTCTGCTCCAATTGCTGAATTAAGTGCCACTAGGGCCATGGTTGTTGCAGTGTGTAGACATTTATGTTTTCTCCTGATTGTGCACTGTTTAAGATTAAGGCTATTCGAACAAGTACATGCCTACTTTTTTCTATGCTCCCATATATTTTCTCAAATATTACAATTATATGTAGCTTCACTGATCCTAAGAAGCCAATAGGGGGTGTTGAACAAACTACTGTATCTGATTGCTTACAGATATCATTTTCTTATGTTTTCTGACTTTTATACTTTTTAATTAAACAAGCTTGATGAATCTCCTCACTTTTCTCATATATTTCATGCAAGTTAATTTACATGAATTCTCTGGTGCAGATGTTGCTATTTGGAGGGCATGGAACTGGTGGTTGGTTGAGCCGTTATGACATTTATTACAATGATTGTGTTGTTCTAGACAGGGGTGCGTAATATACTCACCATGGACTTATAATATTTTATTCCATATGTTATCGACTATCCATTAACTTTTCTTTGATTTGTAAAAGTGATTCTGCAGGTGATTGCTTCATGCATATGTTATATTCTTGTCTTGAACTGCTAATGTTGCTATGCCTTCCATGAATGGTCGTCTCATTTGAGACATTTCTTATATTCTGAAAAAAAAGACATCATTTTGAAAAGTATATATATGGGTTACAGTTTGTTACAGGGTGGGATTTATTTCATCTCTTTACTCTTATGTATTGTCACCGTGTGATTGATCTTCTAAAAATCTCACTGTCCTTGTTTCTATGGGTATGAGTTTGACTTGTTGCTATTCTTTTTGTGGCATTTAGTGTCCGTACAGTGGAAACGCATGCCTACTAGCAATGAACCCCCAGCTGCTAGAGCATACCATTCCATGAATTATGTGGGTTCTCGGTATCTATTATTTGGTGGTTTTGATGGAAAATTAACTTATGGTGATCTCTGGTGGCTAGTTCCTGAAGGTATTTAGTACTCCCCTGAATCTGTTGTTTTCTGATTCACATTGTATGTCTGTTCTGTCCTAGGTCTTAGATTGGTTGAGAGAGCCAGGATAAAAGGAACTCTGTGGTTTCTTTTCCATTAAAATTGTCATGTGTTCTTAGCATTATGCGGTTTGTGCCTGGTTACAGATGATCCAATTGCAAAAAGGTTAAAATCATCTTCACCTGAAGTTGTTGCAGAAAGCAACACAACCATGGGAGAAAAGGTATGATGTCAAAATGATTTTCTCCTTTGATTGGTCTTTTGTTAATGAGCTACGTTAGCCTGGAAAATGCTGACACAGGAAACCTTTTGTGTATTCCAAATTGACTCCAGTGTCCATAGTTGTTATAGATTCTAGCTAACTGCAGCAATAAAGAAATTGAGAGCAGAGCAAATACTTTAAACCAATACGTATTGCTGACATTGTCATTTAGGAACGCTCTATTGGTTAACCTGCTCAACTTCATAAATGTAGCACTAATAAATGAATTCATGATTATCCATGTAGGGAAAAAGACAATTAAAGTACTTTTTTTTTTTTTTTTCAGGAAGGTCAAAGAGAAGGATCTGCAATTTCAGAATTACAGAAAAGATTAGAAATTTCAGGTTTAATATCTAATCCTGAGCACATTATTGACGAAATGGAAGACAAGGAACTTATCCAACTAGCATTAAGAGTTGGTGGTGAGGAGGCAATAAGTAACATGCAGGTTTTTCTAATATCTCATTTATCTTGGTAGATTTTAGCACCTCAGAGATGCTTTGCCACGTTTCCTGACCCTATTTTGGTTAAAGGCTGTGCAAGCACTCCGAGATCACTGGATGAAGTCTTCACCACAATCTATAACTTTAAAGGAGCTTAGCCCATTACTCCACGACTACCAACGGTTGATAACCCGACATCATATGTGAGATTGATCTCTTCTACATTATTATTTTGTTCAATGTAGCGTCAATTTCAGATTTCTGGGCATCGTACTTCACAGCTACAATGTTTCCATTGAGTCAACCCTTTTCCATAATGTTAAGCGAGTTCGACATCATATTTCTATGGGAATATGTTGTTCACAGAAGAAAATAATAACTGTATAGATTTCTCCTAAACACAACTTGTTGAACTAATTTGATTCTTATGTCTTTCTTCGACAGAGGAAAGGTTGGATCAAATCTAGAGCTTGTGGAATTTGGTTTCCCTGGAAAAGGTGCATCATTCCGCTTCTATCATCTCAAAAGTGCTTCTCAGGTAAGAGATATCATGCCCTTCATTCAGTGTGTTGTGGAAGAATGATCGTATTTGAATTAGTTTATTCTCCTTGAATTAAATATTTGATGGCTTTCATGTTAGCAACAATGATCTGCAATATAAGCTTTCAAAGCTTGTCTATGACAAATAACAATCATGGATTACTTTGAATGCTGACTGTTAACTTCTACTTTCAATGTAAAAAGAGTCTTCTACTTGAAATAAAATGGGAATAGATAATTCCAATTTGCATTTCGTTGTTTTTCATTCTCTAACAAAGAGCTAATCTTTATTTTCAGTTGCGATTGAATGATATCCCAAATCTGTTGGCAGAGTACAAAGAACTTCTATCATCTACAAATATTAGCTGACTGATTACACTGTACATAGCCATTGTACACATTGGAATCAAGCAAGGAAAAAGAACGAAAAGAAAATGAAGATAGAAGCAAGTGCTTTTACAGCTTAGTAAGGTAAATCAGTAACTATTTCCGATTTCAGCTCTACCTCGTCATTTATAGTAGATTTGTCTAAGATCACCAATAAGTTCGACTACAAGCTTCCAATGCATAATTATTTGTATTTTTCTGCCCAATGTTTTCCTCAATTCGAACACCATCACAGCTTATCTAATGAAATCTTTGATTAAATGCAATGTGCTTAGTTAGTAATGGTATGATTATAGTAACTTCGTATCACACGTTCCAATAACTATGACTCGTTTGCTTGTGTAAAAAAGTAGTCTAAAGTGAAGGGCTTGCATCATTGATTCAGGAAAAGATTAACAGTACAATGCTCATGTATTTCATGCTTTTAAGTTCATCATCTTGCTGAGTTCTTCCAGTTTCTTCATTCTGAATTTCTCACTTTGATCCACCATCTGCAAAAGCCAAAACATAAAAGAAGATTAGCCCAGAAACGATAATTGGGTTTCTCTATTGCAAATAGTTTCTATGTATAGTTTTAAAACCATACACTGTTTAATCTTGACGTATTGAGTAGAAGATGAAATACTGTTTGCAGTAGAAGATTTCGCATTCGGAAAATGGAAAAAGGGTAGTAAAGTAATTTCATTTGAAATCTAGATTCTTACCTCCACAAGTGCAGTTGTCAATTGTGCTTTTTCATTGCTCTTTTCTTGGAAAGCCTCCATTGCTTCTTTAAATTCTTTTTCCTAAAAAGGATTAAAGTAAAATAACTACTATATTCTGTTTTCAAAATGGTCAAAAAAGATGTTTATTTCTTCTTCTTTTTTGAATTTTAATTTGAGCAAAGAAAAAAAGAATCTTACTTTCTTTTGACAGATTTGTGCAAGAGATTTGAGGTCACGAGTGGCTAATTCTAATCTTCTACGCACATTGGAAACCTCTTTTCTCATTGGATCTGCAAATCCTTCCAGTTCCTGAAACATTTTTACAAAAAATGTTAGAATTATCTTTGGAAATTTTTAATTTTTGATTAATGAATTTTGATTAATTTGTATAGGAGAACAATAAGGAATTTTGGAGAAAAAATAATATATGTATTGAATTTTCATCTGATTTTGAAGTAAATGGTTGGACAACTCAAGTATTTTGGAACAACAATATGAAACCTTCTATCCATACATGATATTCTATTATCTTGTCATATTTTAATTTTTATATTTTATAATATAATAAAATTCAAAAATCACAAAGTTTGAATATCAATTTACATTTACCCATTAATTCTAAACATACCAACTGCAATCAAACTAGGATGATAATCAAAATAATTTATAGTAATTTTTATCATGAAATAATATTTCATCTCATCTTTATACAGAAATAATACATTCCCATAATCTCGTATTATAAATTTGACATGTACTTATGCAAAAGAAGACGAAATAAAACATCATTTCACAAAGCAAGTAAAGATCATCGAAAAAAACCTAGACAAATGATGATAATTTAGAAGAACTTACTTCCCAAACTTGTGTCAATCGCTTAGCTTCTCCTTCGGCTCGACTGAGCCGAGATTCAACCCTCTTTCTCACCTCCGTTTTCCTTTTCTCGATCTCCTCTTCTTTTGCTTGATACGAGGCCATCGCCTCGTCTTCATCCTCGTCTCCAGCCGATGATCGGCCACTGCTACCAATTGTTGCACCAAGACTTAGCTTCTTCATATTGATCAATTTCTTCAACTTATGTATAAGTGTTGTCCCTATGCTCAAACATATATCTCTAGCTCTATATATTGACATCATATGTGTATATATATGATTGTCAAGTGTTGTAGTGTGATTTTGCATATTGGAGATGTAGGTTCTACTTTTTTTGCTTTTGCTTTAATACTTGCTCTCTTTTTCCATCTTCCCTCCCTTTCTTTTCAAGCTAATTTTGGGGGGAAAATAATATAACTAAAATAACAAAAATTAAAGTAGCATTATTTTGGGGCTATGTCCACTTTTTATTGCTTTGAGCTTTGACCCCCACTACCTTTAGTTTGGAATTTTCGAAATTTCAAGTCCCAAGAAGTCACAACGATTTCAAATCCCACCAAAAAATAAAATAATAAAATGAAGACATATTTACCAATTGACCATCTAATATTTCATGTTCTATTTTTAGATGTACATATATATATATAATGTGTATTAAATAATTAGAGTGAAATTTATGTGATACCGTTTTATGAATCTAGTTATGTGAAACGGGTTAACTAACACTTTACAATTTATATATGAATTTGTGAAATTTAATGATCAATTTTATTTGTGGATAATGAGGATTTATTTCAGGGTAACTATTTGTGAGTCTGTATGTTTGTTGTTTTTAACATATACATACTATTGAGGAGAGCTTTTAAGATCCTATAAATCAGTTGCATAAAGTATAAATATATTGACATAATTGGGTGTAAATTTGATAGGAAATAACAAATATTAAATAAGACATTAATGTTTACTGTAGAAATGCCAACTAGACTATGATTATATTATGTTTGGTCAATATAACGTTTTTCTGTCTTACCTCAAAAGTCACGCATATTAAATAACTAGGACGACTAGGGATAATTAATCCATATTATTTTTCCATCTTTCTTTGGTTTTTCCTAAAGCACTTTGTGAAAAAAACAAGAAAGAAAAATCTTAGTTTTTTAAAGAAACTATGCTGCTTCGTATATACATAGATCTACGTAATTAGAACTAAATGACATTCAAATATGTAAAAAGGGCAGATGATTGACTCATCAATAATTGGAATCAGCGTTATGAGCGCGAAAGCATTTGACACCACAATTATTTTACATAACAAACCATCGTTTTATAACCTACATCTTTATTAAAATGGGAATCATAAAGTGTCATTATAAATTCCACATAAAATTAATCATAGGCTATATATTGATCTTACAATTAATTAATAATATTTTTCTCTTAATGGGAGAACTAAAATAAAAATAAAAATAAAGATCCCAGTAATTTCTCATCTAACTAATCTTGACTATTAATTACTAAATAATTCTATTTTACATATCCAACATGAGATCTTCTATTATATATGGTGTTACATTTTCTATTTTAAAATAACCATCACACATCACATGCATATGAAATGACATCATTAATTAACATATGACATGCATAAATACCATGAAACATGAGATATAATACCAAACTAGTATTAGTCCCGTGCGATGCACGGACATATAAATTTCTCTATTTATATATTTTAAAATGAAAATGTTGAACACGAAAAATAATAATTTTTTTTGGAGAATTTCAGTTTGATTTGTTACTTCTGTGACTCACGACCATAAAATCTAAATATTTCGAGTTTGATGTGAAAATTTTAATTTACAAAAAAAAAAAAAATTAAGTTCTCATAATATTTCAATCTCATTTGGTATACCCGTGTCCGTGTGATGTATGGACAAATAAATTTGAAGTGTTGGTAATTTTTTGATATAAAAATGTTGTTCATGAAAAATAATATAATTCTTCAAAGTGTTTTCAATTTAATCTACTACCCATATAATTTATGAATTTAAATATTTTTTATTTTCATCATACGTTGTCGTCACTATTGTTCTTAAACAAACTTATGCAAATTTATGTTCAATAATTTATTCATAATGAGTATAAAATGGTGATATTATTGAGCATATAATCCAGTCTTGATAATATTTCAACCTCATTTGGTATTCGTGTGATGTAGTGAATAAATTTCATGTGTTCGTAATTTTTTGATATAAAAATGATGATCATGAAAAATCATATAGTTTTTCAAAGTTATTTATATTTAATCTACTACTCATGTAATTCATCTAAATAATTATTATTTTCATCATATGTTGTTTCACTATTTTAGTACTTGTTTTTGTCACAATTGGCCTAGAAAATACTTGTGCAAATATATATTCAACAACTTATTCATAATAAGCTTAAAATATTGATATCATTGTATATTACCCCAAAATAAAATTTCTAAATTTAACATACCATCAAAAAATCTGTATAATTATTATTTTCAGATGTCTTAAAATCAAAATTTATCTATTAGAAAAATCATATTGGATGGTAAACATTTCAAAATTTGATAAATATAAAACCATGAAACTATATTACAACATAAACTAAATATATTTTATCATTGTTCTGTGAACTTCATGCTACCATGATAGTGAAATTTCAGATTTTTATTTACTTTTTAATTAAGAAGGAAACATTATTTATTCTTACAAAAAAAAAATGATAAATTCGCTAATTTTTTCGTGTGGCTATATAAAATGATTTACGTTTAGGTACAAATTTTTATTTACAACTTTTCATGATATGATATTATTACCATATATACACAAATCATACTAACTTTATAACATATCAAATACAATCATATTTTTTTCCTCAATTTTCATATATATACAAAATGATTTTCATACCATGAATATATATAAATTACTAAATATTCACAATTTATAAATTTATAAAATAATAAATATTTGTATTTCTACTTTAAAAAGTATAAATGAGGTTAGTTGGTTTTTATATAGATGACAATGAAATTTTATAATAAAAAATTCAAAGTATTTAAAATATATATGTAAAAATTCTTCATCTACGTATTATCACTCTTATAAATAGCATCGATTATCTATTATTCATGATTAATAATGAAGATATATTTATATAATTTAGCATTACAAAATAGAACATATTTTTTATTATTTTTTATAAGTATAAGTATAAATGATATTTTTTATTTATTTATCATTTGTTATACTTAATTTGCAGTTTTTAATAGAAAGTATATGAATTCATAAATTTTATACTTCCTAAATGTTATTGTGTGCAACAATATATCATATGTATATATTTTTTTATTATATTCAAGATATATTACAAATCTTTATGATTTTTAATAAGAATTAATATAGTATAATAAAATAAAATTATATAAATACTGTGTTATATTATTAACATTGTTACATAGAAGATATATAAAAATTGGAGTATTGTATACGACATATTTGTCAAATAAAATTGTGTGATGTTTATAATAATTTTACAATACATATTTCGAATATAGTAAATAAAAATAATTAATTTACGTCGTTTTATATATGTTGGTTGACTTGATTAATAATTCACTTCTTGGTCTTCGATCCCCTCAGTCACTACGAACACCCCCGATCAATGCAATGATATATTTATTGAGGTGGTATATGTGTATGTGGGGTACAACATTAGAGATAAAAAAAAATACTTTGATGATCTATAATTCTTGAAATCCGATCATTATGTTATTTTAATTTATTCAACAAACATATATTTAATCTTTGATTATATCAACAATTAAAAAAGTTATTAGATGAGATCATATTAACATTCATATACCATATATAGATAATAATTTCCAAGATTTTGTCAATATAATAAATAATATTATTACCATATATATAAATCATATTTAATATAATATAATTTATAATTTATAATTTAAAAATTATGAAATAATATGTATTTCTATTTTTGGGAGGTGGAAATGGACGGGAAAATTTTAACATTTCTATTTTGAAGGGGTAATTGTTATTATATATATATATATATAGATATAATAGATAATTCAGACTGATATGAGGTGTAATTAACACCAAACACAATAAATGGTCCAGATTGTATTTTATTTTTAATTTTTAATCTAATTATTATATAAAAATAATCCATACAATTATATATAATTAAAATATCAACAAAAAACATACAAAAATGACTAATAATTCAAATAAAAGATGAAGACACAATTTAATAAAACTAGCTAAAACACAAAAATAAATTATCCTAATACATTTTCATTAATTTTTATCATTCTTCAATGTTAAAATGCACTAAACTCTTCAATTTCAATATTATTTAAATTTTATATTAATTTAATATATATATATATATATATATATATATACATAAAATTCAGGACCCGCGGGAAAAAGGGTAGGATCCCACAGGACGGGGGTTATATTTCGGGAATTCCCCGCCCCACTGTCATTCCTAATAACAACCAAGTATAAAATAAAATTAACTTACCTTGACTTAATTACTCTTGACTGCTTGTAAATAAATCAAGAGATTAAAAAAATAAAAAATGATATGATACAAGCTTTATTTTATTAAAACAACTATATATCTTATATCGTTACAAAGATCAATATATACAACACGTTTTACAAGTATAATTTCAATTGTTTGATCCAAAAACTCAATCTCACAAAATTAAATTACATCCATACATCCCATTACACATATAATGTTAAATATGACATAAAACTCTCATGTATTCTCACTCAACATTCCTTCCCTATTTTCCTTGATCATAAGATCATTCAACTTCTTCATAGAATCCTCACTCTCAAGATTCACTCTCCCCCCCTTCCAACACAACCTCACCATCTCCTTCACCACCCCCTCTATCTCCTCCTCCCCTTTCTCTCTCATCCTCTCTCTCATCTCCGCCACGCGCCGCCGCACCCCCTCCCCACTCCTCTCCACCACCACCTTCCTCACCACCCTCGCCACCTCCCCTCTATCAAGCCCCCCATCCCTACTCCTCACCACCTCCTCCCCCAACCCCCCCTCCTCCACCACCCTCGCATTCAACGGCTGGTCCAGATGCATCGGCGCCGCCACTATCGGCACGCCGGAAAACACCCCCTCCACCACCGAGCTCCACCCACAGTGGCTCAGAAACCCTCCAATACTAGGATGAGACAAAACCCTCCTCTGTGGGGCCCACCCCTCCACCACCATCCCTCTCTCTCCTACTCTTTCTAGAAACCCTAATGGCAGCTCCTCCTCAACCCTAACCCTCTCCCCCATCGGAACCCTAACCACCCATACGAAGTCGACCCCACTCATCTCCAGCCCGTACGCTATCTCCTCCACCTCCTTCTCCGACAGGAAATACTCCGACCCGAACGAGGCGAACACCGTCGAGCCGGGATCTTTCCTGTCCAGCCACTCCATTATATAATCACTACTATCTTGACCCTCCATGTGATCATGATCCCCTACTTCGTGGACCAATGGACCGACCGGCACGAATCTCTTCCGAGTCAACTGAGAGAGGAAGTCAATGTACTTCCCCTCCAGCTCTCTAAACGACTTGATCAGAACGACGTCGCATGATCCCTCGACGCAGCCACGAATCCTACCGCGATCGTCGTGGACCAAACGGGAGAAGATCGAGAACTCGTTCTCGCGGAAGTATATCGCCGGAAAAGGGTACTCCGACGGGGGGTCGTAGAGGTGGTGCAAGATGAGAGAAGTGGCGGCGGCGCCGGTGGAGTAGAAGAGCACCGCCGGAATGTTGTGGGAGGCGGCTTCCTCCGGGGCCCACGGCTGGAGGAAGTCGTAGAGGAGGAGGTCGGGCTTGAGGGTTTGGAGGAGGGAGGAGAAGGCGGGCCGGGCCCGGTCGAGGGCCTGCTTGAGGGGGGCCATGAGGTGGGGTGGGAGGCCATTGGTGGTGTGGTAGTGGGGGGGTAGGTCGGGGGTGGTGGGGATTTGGAGCTCAACTAGTTTGATGGAAATGGAGTCCTTTGGAGAGATTTGTTTTTTGATGGAATTGAGGTTTATTGATGAGGAGCAAATGTATGTGACGAAGTTTTTGTTTGATAGGGATTTTGCAAGGTTTAGGAAGGGTGAGATGTGGCCATGAGCAAGCCATGGGAACATTAGGACCCTAGTGCTTCTTGATCTTGCATCCATGGGACTAGATACTTAGTTTGGTTTTGTGGGGTTTTTGATTTTGGTATGAGATGATTAATAAGATCTATTTTGGGGGTGTTAATTGTGTATTTATTGGGTAGGATAAAGAATTTGGATGAGAGGGTTTTTTGCAACGTGGGGATGCATGAGGTGTGTGACGTGGCAAGAGGAGGGAGAGACATGTAAGAATGTGGAGGAAGAGGTGTAAGAGTATGGTAAGTTTTTGGAGTTTAGCTACAAGGTTATTAAGCAATTATCAGTGGGGAAAACAAGTTTGGATACGAATGAATGAAAAGATAGAGATGATCATATATATGGGAAATGTTATGCAATTTAGATGTTGAATTTTTTTATCATGGGCGTTGGTTTTTTCCTCTATGGAAGTTTATTTTGCAAATGTATTTAGTTTTGAGTATATTTTTTGTTGAGATTCTATTGAGTGATTGATGTATATTATATTCAGATGGGATTTGTATATCTACATAAGTTTTGAGCTGTGAAAATTATTCATTATCAAAATTTATATAAATTGATCTGATAAATTCACTAATAGTTATAATGAGATGGATCCTTACTAATTTTTTAAATTCATATATGAATTGTAAAGTGTAGATGAAATCATTTCAGATAACTAAATTTCAAATAAAACCTATTTATTATTCATTCAATTATTAGTTCAAAATTGAAGATAGATTTGCAGAATTGTGAATAGTTTCTAGGACCAAATTTTAAGCAAAATCTCAATGTTAAGAAAATTTTCAAGTGTTTATTAATGGTGCGAGCAGTTATGTTTAATTGACAACTTTTACCGATAGAGTCATTATTATTCCCTTTTCGTCCCAAAGAACAAATAGAGTAGACATTTCTTTCCATTGTCATCTTATTTGACTATCAATATAAAATTTATTTTTTAGGAAACATTTATACACATGTTACAATTAGAAAACCAACCTTCCATTTCAATCAATATCTTTAATTTATACAATCAAGTACATATACATACAAAATATATAAGTATACATTTGACATGCAATCTAACATGATGACATCTCATTAAAATAAAACATTCAAATTGAATAAAAAAAAAATGGGAAAGCCCCTTTTCTTATATATCCTCGATGATCATATACAGTTATGTAATCACATCCCATTGTTCCTCTTACTTAGTACTATTTCCAATTGTTCCACCACTTCATCCATCTCATCCTCCATTTTCACCCTAAGGCTATCACTTATTTCTTTCACTTTCTTTCTTATATCTTCTCCATTTTCATCCAAAACAACCTTCTTAATCACCTTGGCGATCTCTTCATGTTGGAAATTCCCTTTCTCATCTCTAACAACCTCGGCACCGACTCCGACGGCCTCTACCAATCTTGCATTGACCGGTTGATCTACGCGCATCGGCATAGCAATAATCGGAACTCCGAATTTGATACTCTCCAGGGTCGAATTCCATCCACAGTGACTGATAAATCCACCAATATTGGAATGTCCCAGTACCCGAGCTTGCGGGGCCCACCCCTCGACGACCAATCCCCTCTTCCCAACCCTATCAAGAAACCCTTTTGGGAGTGCCTCCTCAATCTTGATTTTCCCTCCATTAGGAAACCTAAGAACCCATATAAAGCTAACCATGCTAAGCTCCAAACCCTTTGCCACCTCTTCTCTCTCCTCATGAGAGAGAAAATACTCACTCCCAAATGAAATAAAAACAACCGATTTCTTCTCCTTCTTCTCAAGCCATTGCATTATCTCCATACTCCCACCATCATCATCCATGGAATCTTGAACCAATGAACCAACAGGGACAACCCTTTTGTTCGACACATTCGACAAGAAATCAACATACTTCCCTTCCATTTCTCGACATGTTTTGAGCAAAACCAGGCCTTGTGATAGCTTAGTGGCTTCAAGAAACTCATCACCATCCCCAGAAGAATTGAGATCACGAAACGCAGCCTTCTCATACTCCCTGAGAGAAATCTCCTCAAAAGGAAACTTCTCAACCCGCTTGTCAAACACGTAGAGAAGATGCATGAGCATGGCTGCACTTATTGTAAGGAACTGAACAGCAGGAATGGAAAAGGAAGAAGCAACTTGGGCAGCCCATGGCTGACAATAGTCATAGATGACTAAATCAGGATTCAGACTGGTGACAACGTTGGAGAACCTGGGGCCCGCCATTCGGAAGGCGTGTTGGAGGGTTGTGAGGAGGTGGGGTGGGAGGCCATTGGTGGTGTGGTGGTGGGGTGGAAGCTCAGGCAATGGAGGAAGGTGAAGCTCCACCAGTTTGATCTGTTTGGAGTGTTTCTCAGAAACTCTTTTCTCGATGGAATTGAGATTCACAGGTGTGGAACATATGTAGATAAGAAATCTTCTATTTGTTAGCCTCTTTGCTAGTTCTAAGAATGGAGAAATGTGACCATGGGCTAGCCATGGTAACATTACAACTTTGATTTCTCTACCACTATCCATTCTATCTCTCTCTCTACAAGTACTTGTAACTAAGTTTCATGTGGTTGCATTTATATAGAGGTTTTTCGACAGAGAAGTGGGATGGTCATGACCAGATCGTAATTGGATGAATAGAAATGAGGTTCAAATGTATAGGTTCATGAATGAACTTGAATTGCTTTACTCAACATCTCTCTCTCTCTCTCTCTCTCTCTCTCTCTCTCTCTCTCACGTCGGTCTGAAGTTTGATGTGTTGTAGGATTCCAAGTGGTGCATGGATGGAAATGGACCATTAGTTCTCTCTCTCCCACGGCGGTCTGAAGTTTGATGTTTTGTAGGATTCCAAGTGGTGCATGGATGGAAATGGACCATTAGTTATGAAACACGTGGTGTACAAACTTTCATGGCAGCAACTACAAGTTCAAGGTTTTTGGATTTCTTCTTTACGTATCAAAGTAGAACTCTTATTTGGCCTCTTCTCTTGGCAATTCTCATTATGAAGCTGATCTTTCAATACCTAAATGCACTATATGTACACATTACATACAACATCAATTTAAGATCTGCACGTCTAATAAAATAGAAATTTAATGATTTTCTCACCCAAAACCCGGCCCTTTTCTATTATTGAAATAAATAAAAAAATCTAAAAGTGGAAAATCACTTTAAATCTTTCAATTAATGTCATTTTAAGACACGTTTGTCTGAGGGGAAAAAAAACCTATATACCTATTGGAATAGGAAGGCAAAACCAGATTAATGTAGGAACTCTATATATTAATGTATCATAACTTTACATCAAATGTTCATTAACATGAGTAACAACACTTCAATCTCTAGTAAGAAAAAAGCTCATTCTAGGATCTCATACAACAAGAGAAAGTTGACAATGGGACAAAACCCTATTCTATTATACAAACAGGAGATGTTCGATACAATAAACAGTCTATAATTACTTTGTATTCAGGAAAAAAGAAAGAGAAATATTTATACAATAAGTCATGCTCATAAAAGAATGCAGTAGAGCTACCTGTATGCATTTGGTCCAGCACGTCCATCGTATGAGGATAAGCGCATAACGGGAGGTAACCCCCTTTCTGAACTTGGGAAGTTTCTAGAAGCCCCTTCTTCGTTCAAGGGTAAATGAAGAGTAACATCTGGGAGAAATGGATAAGAATCTGTAACTGGTGGAAGAACACCGTTTCTGCAAGGATCGTGATGGATCATTCTAGAAGGTGGTGGACCTTCACTCAGTCGAGGCTGGTTGAGACTGAGAGACCTCTGGTGTGGAACTCCAAGCCTTGTCTCTGGAGCAAACAGTCTATGTGGAACAGTGAGAAATGAGTTATCAGAGAAAGCACTTCTCGACTCCACTAGAGGCTCGGATAGGAATCTGGCAGGAGCAATTTCGGGTGGATAGTTAGCAAAACTTGGCTGTACACCACTGGTTGCTTCAAGATAATCAGTTGGCAACCTGAAAAGACCTGGAGTGCCATAAGGAAGTCCAAAGCCGTCCACTCGATTCGTCTCCAAGTTGGAAGGATAACTACTGAGCTTCTCATTGAGTGACAATTTGGCTCGTTGAAGTGACTCTAAGATGGATCCTAAACTATTTGAACTTCCTTGAGGCAAAACTGCAAGCTCGTACGAAGAAGGGCTACCAGATGAAGCGGACTGTGGTGGGCTTTTCGTCAAATAAGGAGATATGTTTTGGCATCCACTTGTGGATGCCTTGTGCAGTTTTCTTGAGAACTCTTGATCACTTCTCTCTGACATAGGAAACGAGAATTCCGATGCTGAAGATTCGCAAGCATTTGTGCCGTCCTGCAAGCTCCCATTGTCGGCATTTGTGAGAGATGGCAAAGTATTGGAAGTTTGCAGTTCTTCACCGACACAAGCATCACTCGGTTCTTGCTTCGTTTCTCGATTATCTGAATCCATTGTCCCATTAGGACACAACAGCTCGGGTGACTTTGCCTCGAATCGTTCTTCAGTGACATCAGAATGGATCCCAGGATCACATGAATCCTGTTTGTTCATGGAGAAAATGGTTCATTAACAGAGCAGTTGTTAGGCGAATATGTGAGTCAGATTCGATTAAAAAGCATACCTGTGTGGCACTGTTATTCTCTCGGAACTTCTCTTCCCATTCTCTCTGAGCCCTCTCCTGTTCTTCATACTGTCCTATAAGCTGTGCCTGATGTTGCAGTGCACTTTCCATGTCAGCATCTTTCTCGTGTACGCTAAAATAATGGCCATTAACTATTTGTGTTCCACTCGATGGTCCCTGTGTTGGGCTTTTCGGTGGGCCTTTTCCATTAGTGTACCCAGAACCTTCTGCTAATGCAACAGGCTCACCATCAGAGCAGTTTGAAGCTTCTCTGGAATAATCGGCATTCTCAGTCCTGTCATTTTGTAACTCATCTATCGATCTGCCACCACAGAAAGATCCATATCATTATTCACGAAGCAAATAGTTAACAGATAGACTCTGTTTAAATGAAAGTGACACATCCATTTTCCTTATATATAATGGATATTTTCCATTAATAATACTCAAGATTCCCTTAAGAGTCAATCCACTAATAAAATTTATGCCATGAAGAACAGAGGATATTAAACCAGGGATATCATCATAACTCTCACATCGAAAACTAATCACACATAAGCAATGAATAAATGGTCAATACCCCAGTAAAGCAAATTACCTTGTATCACGGCGCCTTATCCTACGACACGATTTGCCAACCCTCCTCACAGACGAACTATTTGATGAAAAACTAGCTCTTCTTCTGACTGCATCCATGTATTTCTTCTTTTCAAGAGAGTGCTGAGATTCTTTAGTGCTTCTCCAGGACAAGCTTCTACCAGTTGATGGAGAAGATTCGATTTCAGAACTGGAATATGCCTCCTTTCTTAATTTCCCGTTGGTTGAAGTCTCTTTCATCATCAAAGAACCATTACGAGCCTTAAACTCTTCTGAACTATCTTCCTGCTCAGAACATGAAGATTCCTCAGATACATCACTTATTCCATGATTTTCCAAAATTGCAAGAACTTCTGTTGTGGCCTTTTCAGCTTTTCTTCTCTGAAGAGAAATGAATTTCAGCTGCTCTTCAAGTTCTTCTACCTGCGAGTGTTGTTTAAAAGTTCAGAAAAACCCAAATCCTATGTTCAAAAATTCACAAGCCAAAAAGATGTTACAATCACCCTCATGGCAAGCTCGTCAGCTCTTTGTCTTGCAGATTTTGAAACAGATCTTTCAGATAACAACCTTGCTCGGAGAAATTCAATGGTCATCATATTCGACTCCTCCATGTTAGTAGTTTTACTGACACAATAAACTTCACAGGATCAGAAAACTATTACTAGAATAGTATCAGCTACCTAAATATATATAAATTTTTTTTAAAAAAAGCAGCAATTACAATGAGTAGATATTAATCTAGACCCATCTCACAATTACTCTTTCTGTTCAAGTCACCTTCCTCCCCATAGATTTTTGTTTGCTATCATAGCCAATAAGTATACCAAAACGGGCTCGATACCAGAATCTCATCAACAAATGATGCGAAGGGTTTTATTTCATTTATACATAAGCTCGGAAAAAGCATCTCCTTATTGCCAACGGTTTTTCCTAAGATTGATTACTTCACATGTAACTTACTAGACTAGTGATCTGTTTGCTTTACAACCACCATACATTATCACCAGCAAGAACATCAAACACTTGAAGATAACAATGAAATCAACTTAGGAAAAAGTATCCACAAAAGTAAAAACCTGATAACACGACTCTGCATATGCATCAATTTTCAAAGCTTAAGATAAAAATAGGAACAATTTGGATCACTGAATTGGCATCAAATCCTCCACCATAGAAAACATCTAAAATTAGCATATGCATCAATTTTTACTTTTCTGGGTAAAATAAAATAAACCCAAATCTTTTCAGTTCCTTTAGCTGCAGATATAAACTTCAAGACAATCATAAACCCAAATTGACATAGATCAACCCTTTTTGGTAAAACAATAAACACAAAATTAACTCCAAAAGTTCCCCAAATAAAACAATGAATAAAATCAGAAAAATTATGAAAACCCACAAAGCAAAACTTCCAAAAAACAGAAAAAAAAAACACAATCTTGATAAATTTAGAAAATAAAAAATAAACAATCTCATACCTTTGTTCCCGATCTTCGTTGGTAGAACTTGACATTTTCCAGCTCTAAGCAGCCTCTAGAAGAAGTAAAATGTTACAAAAAAGTAAAAATTACTTCGAACAACCTAAGACCAGATTCAGTCAATCAAGAATACAAATGGGTTTGATTACGATTCCGACAGAAGATTAAAAGCCATCAAAGTGTAGAATCATAATTTGAAGGTAAACTTGTGATTTTTTTAGTTTTTATTTTAACCATAACTAGTACGCTGACTAGTGAAGTCAGTTGAATAGCAACACCATAAAATAAAGTAAAAGTAGGGTCTTCCTTTTTTTTTTTTTTTTCTTTCATGTAATTTTGTAATTTTTTCGAATCAGATCCCCGTACCAATAATTCTTATACCGTGAACAACTCTTAATATATATCAATGATGTATAATGATCACATTTTTTCATTATATAAAAAATAAATTAATAGATATTCTAAATTTTTGATACATCGCGGTAGATACATCTCAGAGGGTTGGATTTTTGACACATCAATTGTGGATACATCTTAACGTGTCTACGGTGGGTAGGGTAGCAGTACTATAATATATTTATATATATATATATATATATATATGATGTGGCAATAAGTAGTTTTTCTTTTCAAGTAATCCCTGAAAAAAACAATTAATAATCTACAAAATAAAATTTATGAAAATTGATTTGAATTGTAAATATTGAAGTTCTATCTTATGCAATAATATATATATATATATATATATATATATATATATATAAAAGTTTGTAATTGTTTTTTCTGTTTTATCCTACTAAATGCACAATTAGTCATTTTCTAAGATTTTAGTTTTTGCCCTCATAAATATTGTTGATTTAAATTCTTATGGTTTAAGTAAAATACGAGAAATATTTTTTATAGAAAAGCAGAGTCATTTTATCTCAAATTTCATTAAATTTCGAAGGGAATTTTTTTGGTGGAAGTAAAAAGTAGGATAATTCAAATATGGATTCATCCTTAAAATTTTCCAGCTGGTGGATGGGCCCTAAAATCTAAATCGTTCATAGCCCACACTAGAGGTGGATACAGGCTAAGCCTTTATTGATCTAACGATGCAATTAAATAAAATATTTCGATAGGATGTTCAATAAAAATAATTAAATATCTCTTAAATAACCTCATTATTTAGAGGTAAGCGATTTTTCAGAGAAAAATTAATATTTAATGTTGCTTAAATATATAGATTCATTATATTAATCTATCTATTAATCTATATATTTAAGCAACACACGGCGAGAAATAGTCAAGGCTACAAGTCTGAAAATCTAGATGTGGATAATCAAGCCCTACTAACTTGATACATATCATATAATAATAGGTTTATTAATTATTAATATAACCCTGTAACAAATTTAATATTGTGTGATAGGTCAATTCTCAATTCATGATATTCACAAATTATAAATTGATATATGAAAATGAGTTTGAGATTTGTGTAGTGGAACTCCATTTCATCATATAAAAGATTTTTATGGTTTTTATAAAACATGATTTCTAGATTTTGTCGAAAAAACAAATAAATAAACTTTTTCACTTGATTTGAGTAAATCAACTCAAAAGATCCCATAAATTCGTGTTAATGTGTCCAACTTGGCGTTATTGGAAACATAATTAAATTTGATCTGGATATAATAAAAAAATGTTGGTAGGTATTTGATATTTTTATCGTTTATTGGAACCAACAAAATATAAAGATCATGTCTTTGTTTATTCAAAATTGAAAGATGACAAAAACTTTTGTACATAAGGTGCACGGATCCTAGATCCGTGCACCACAATTTGGTGAGTGAGCAACCCAACCCACAATATATATTTTTCAGCCCATTAACCCGTCTAACCCTACAATATATATTCTCCTCTACTGACGTGGGTTACAGCTACTGTTCTTTTTCTTCATGACCATTGTTCTTCTTCTTCTTCACTCTTAGCCTTCTCCTCTTCTTCTTCATGACCGTTGTTCTTCTTCTTCACTCTTAGCCTTCTTCTGCTCCATCCAGTCCTCCAGATGCTTAATCCAAGCTGAAGTAACATAACAGTATTACTTAAGTAACATAACAGTATTACTTTCTCCCCTAGCAAGTAACATAACAATATTACTTTCTCCCCAAGCTGCTACAGTGACACGTAAATTTTTAATTTTTTTTTTTTATTAAGGGCGCGTTACACGCGTCCGTCATTTACAGCGCGTGATGGGTACGAGTGAGACAGAAAATGATCCATATTGTTGTGCATGGATCAATGGATCCGTGCACAAGTTGCACTGGAGTCTCCCTCTTGAAAGATATTCAATTTGCACACCCAAAATAAAAGAGTGACACTCCTGTGCACAAGGTGCACAAATCCAGATTTGTGCACAACAATACTGTTATATTATATGAAGTAATATTGTTATATTATATGAGTAATACTGTTAAAACTATATATAATATAACAGTATCACTTATATAATATAACAGTATTACTTCATATAATATAATAGTATTGGTGTGCACAAATTTGGATCCGTACACCTTGTGCACAAAAGTTTTTGCCAAAATAAAACTAAAGTTGAGGCTTTTTTCTTTTTCAATTAGACTAAATAAATAATGATAATCAGTCGTACAAGCAAGCCAATATAATAATGCATTTCGACGGAATTCAATTATTAATTCTAACAAAATAAAATATAATTAATAACTTTTATATGTGCTTTATATATGTTGGAACTAGTTTAGAAAAATAAAAACATTATGACAAATTCGTACGTATAAATGTATTGATACTAAGAATATTCTCAGATCAACCAAAGTCGTTCGAATAAAAAAATAAAAAATTCTAATATTATTTTTGAATTAAATTAAACTTAATTAAAAAGAAAAGAAAAGAGTAGAAATTGGTTAGAAAAGATGTGTAATTCTAAGTCAAGCCGCGTTATGCTATGCTTACACGACAAAGTCTTTTGTCCATTAGTCAACACAAAACATCCTTGTTGCTTGTCCACAAAGTGATTTTGAGGCCTATATATATTTGCCAACATAGATCCAAAAAAGAACAACAAATTATTCTAACCATTATATCATCTCCACAACATTATTTCCACATATACCTAATCAAAAGTCCACATTTTCCATCCTAAAATAAAATCCCATATCATCTTCCCAACTTTTCAAATCAAAGAAGAAAAAAAATGGACTCATCAAGTTCAATTGATTATTCGTATTCAACAATGGAAAACGACTTGATCGATTGTCGAAAATACACAAAAACACACAATATGATCAGATGGAAATCGGGCAAAAGAGTTGATCCAAGACTTGTAGCACTACTAGAACCATTCGGAGAGATTTATGTTGATCGACACGAATTCTTCAAAAAGATTTTTCATGGGGATCATGAAGAGTTGTTCAAGAAAATCGGTGATGCATTGAAGAGGAAGAAGCAAATGAAGAAGAACCGGACATTGCCAAGGAGCATGAGCATGAAAGCAATAGGTAACAGAGGAATTGATAATGAAATTGATGATTTAAAACTCGAGAGGTTTAAAGTTAGAACTCCGAATGTGATTGTGGCTGGATCAGAAGGTACTGAGCAAGAAGTTCAAGCTCAAGATTCCTCCAAAAATTCAAAATAGTAACTACATTTTTTCTTTATTCTTAATATATTTTTAATTTTCCTGTAAAAGTTCATTTCTATGGTTCCATAATTGTAGATAATGTATTAGTTTTCTTTTATCTATGTAAGGAATTTTATTTTTTTATTTGTTATTGGAAGTGCCAAGAGTAATGTTCTTGACTAGAATAAGAAGCCCAATGGGCCGGGCTAAATCATGGATCAAAGCATTACGCCCAAGTGTACATGCGTACAAATCATATTAGAGATAAGGTTTATAAATAAAGTTGTTACTGTTGACAAATAGTAAAATAATTATTAATCTTTTTTTTTTGTCACTCCATTTTTATAACTGTACTACTTCAGTGCTTGTAAATTTTACATGATTTGTGAAAATGAACATAAATAATTTTTTATAGATAAATAAATTTTTACTTGATTAGGACACCTAATGTAATACCTAACCAACAAAGACTTCATTTTAAATATTACAGATAAAAGAAATTTTCAATTTCATTCTTAGTCTTGATCACACTTCTAACTTTACGTGTTTTTATATTTATATATAATCATATATTTAAAATCATCAACTTGGAGTGCCACATTAGCATAATAGATATAGTGGGGAATGAAATTTTGATTTGAATTGAATTGAAATTGGAAAAGAATTAGTATTAAAGTACGTACCATTATATAAACATTTAAAGCTAGGACCACAAAAAATATATAAGACCAAATTTATAGGATTGAAAATATGAATTTCCTGTAAATAATTGTTCTATATAATCCTTATTCTCTAAACATATTGTAAAAGTTCATTAACTAGTATATATAGCATCTGAATGTAGAATTTTTAGAAAAAAAAGTGCTGTAAATTTAATTGTGACAAATTATTTTTCCTGAGATATTACTATCGACATTAATGATCATGAAGAGTCACAATAATTGAAAGATCACCATTAATCATTATAACAACTTTTGTTGTGACTCGATTGCTACTATATTCATACCAATAATTGCAGCAAATAGTAAGAGCAATTTGTTATGACCCGCCAATTCATTTTAAAAAATGTTATTTAAATAAATTAAGGTTTAGTTGAAAAGGTTAAGATACTCATGTCTCTTCATAGTTCATACTGATCTATGTTGGGCCTCAATAGTTTATAAGTTGAGCCTCACTGCTTCTTTAATTATTTATGTTGCATGTCAAATTACATATTGTGTAGCGCCTAGGAAAAACGATGCATAATTTGACGATTTAAATAATTCAACTTTAATTATGTGATTTAATTTTGTGCGTTTTAGATTAATCGATTTAATGCGCAAAATAATTTATCGTATGGTTGCTTATAATTATCGTATAATTTCATGATTCAATTCATCGAAAACGTAATTAATTCGGAGAACTTGTGTAATTTAATCGAAATCATAAATGAAATGAAAATGTATAATTTATGTTATGAGAAAGATCGCGATTGAAAGACGAAGAAAACGAAACGAGAATCGGGCCGATCGGAGTTACGAGGCCCAAGATAGGCCCAAATCAATGAATATGGAAAGTGGTTAAAACATGGGCTTGGTCACACATTCACCACACTTGGTCAATTTTCACACAAGGTAAAAAACAAGGATTTACTCTCTCTCCCTCTTCCCCTATTTTTTTTTCCGGCGGCCGGAGCGCCGTCGCGTCGCTGCCGCGCCGGAGGCGGCGCCACCACCAGCGCCGCTGCGTCTCCTCCCCGTTTCGTGCAAACCACATATCAAATCGTAGCCCTCGCCGAGCCCGTCACGGATCTGGGCTCGGTTCACCAAACCGCCGCCGCCTTCGCCGGAAATCGGCCCGCGAAGCCGCGGCTCCGCCTCTCTCTCTCCACCTCTCTTTCTCTCTCTTCGATCTCCTCCGTTTCTTCTCCGATCGAGCCGATCTATACATGCAATTGAAGCTCTCATCGAGCTCTTCACGATTCCGGCCTCGGATCGTTGATCGGCCGGCTGGATCTCCGACGAAAGCCATCTGAAAATCGCTGCTTCCCATCTCTCTCTCTTGCGCAAACTCTCTCTCTCTCTTCGCATCTCTCCTCCTCGCCGGAGTTCGCCGCCGCCACTGTGGGTTGTTGTGTGTTGGGTGTGTTGTGGTGTTGGGGTTGGTGTCGCCGGCGACGCGGTGGTCGCCAGCTAGCGTGTGTGTGTGTGTATCGGGTTTGGAGGTGGAGGAGGCGGCGCATCCAGCACCGCCGTGTGTGGTGGAGGCCGGCGCGAGGAGCGCCGGCGTGTGGTGGTGGTGTTGGAGCGTGGCCGGCGACGTGGTGTCACCGGTGGAGCTGTGTAGTGGCGGCGATGGCGGTGTGCAGGCGGGGGGAGGGTTGGAAGGGGAGGGGTCCCTTTGCAATTTTCAAAACCCCAGGGACCCCTTTGCAAAATCCAGGAATTTCACTTTGGTTCCCCAATTTTCCCTCTTTTCAGTTTAGTCCTCAAATTCTTGGAAATCCCAATTCCACCCCCAAAACCTTCCAACCTTTTGATTTTCACCCCCAAGACTTATGGATATTTCATTTCGACCCCAGAATTTTCAGAAATCCCACTTTGACCCCAGAACTTCACCATAATTACTTTTTCACCCCGGGTCAAAGTCAACCCTAGCCAGAAATTACGAAACTGCCCCCAAACCCTAAAACGCACCGTTTTCACTCGTTTCTCGTCCGATTAAGTCCATTCTTTCGCCTATAGAACCGTAATCAAACCCTCTTCGATATAAGATCAAGTTTCAAGCCTTTTGAATCACTTTCTTTTTGATCATCGTTTCTTTCCGAGAGAGTACCTTAATTAATAAACGTAATGTCTTTAAAATGAAACTAATAGATCACGTTTGCTTGTTGTAGGCTATCGCGAGTAGGAGCGTGCATATTTGTTTTAAAGCTTGCTTTGAACGAAGTCAAACACCACCAGTCAGGTGGGGGTAACTTTTGAATTTAACGGTTTTAATGTTTCTGTTTTTAATTATGTTTTATATGCTATGATATGTTGATACGTTTCCAATGCTAGCCTATCTATAATTGCATGTTATGAACTGCTTGGATATATGTGCCTTGGGATTACGTGCTGTGATATTATGTGATCATCATGTTATAGTTAATGTTATACGTGGATAAAAGTCCACCCTCATCACGGAGGGACCCATGGTCCGTAAAAAACTCACGGAGGGTGTAGTGAGCCGTAAAATATACTAATGATATTGAAATCGTATCCGGCTAAGACGGGAATTACCCATACCGAAGAGTTTATGTGTGCAATGCATTCTTAAGTGCTGTGAATTACGTGATGTGTTATTTATCGTTTGTATACTTAATCTGTTAAATAATCTTGAAAACGGAAACTACTCCCACGAGTGTATTCAAAAGCACTCACCCCTATCTGTACTCACCCTACAGGAAACAACGAAAACTAAGTTATGCTGCGAGAGGGGTGCCGTATCCAGATTTCTGTTGTCTTTATATATGTTGAACTTCGAACCAAGTTTTCTAAACTTTTGTAATATGTTTTGTAAAACTGTTGTAATTCGTGATGGATCCTGTTTAATTTCCGCTGTTCGTTTAAACTGCTTTCTTCCGGCAATGAGCTGATGTTTTGGAAAAACTGTAATGAATTTGTATGCTTAAGCTATCTCTACCGATTTATTTTGAGTTTTAGATTTAGACGTTGTATACGTAATCTTTTCGTAAACTTTTAAAGGATGTCTTTTATTTAATTTAAAACGTTATCTGTCTATCTTAATTATAAGTTTCAAAAAAGTATACTTCTTCCTCTCTTCTTTTCTTCCCCTCTGCACGCTCAAAGACAACTCTGATATATTTTAATTAAAACGAAAACGGGGCGTGAGATATTGAAAAAGAAAGAATCTAAATATGAATATATGTAAATATACACACACATATAGAGGTAATAGAACTTGCAAACAAGGGAAAAGTGTAAATTAATATATGCATTTTGGGTTCTATTACAATCTGTAAGCACATGGTGTTGTGACTAGGTAGCTAAGATATCTGGAATCATTTTTAAATTGTCACTAGACATGTGGCTAAAATTCTTTAAGACAATATAAAATCATTTTTAAATTGTAACTAGACATGTGACTAAAATTCTTTACACAAAAACTCATGTGAGACGGTCTTACGGATAGTTTCCGTGAGACGGAGCCCCATCACCACAAATAACATATTAATTGTTGGGTTTGGGTGGTGGGTAATTGGGTTATGGGTTGATCTGTCTCACACAATGCATTAAAATTTCGTGAGACGGTCTCACAAGAGACTTACTCAATTATTTAAGACAATATAAAAAAATTTATGAGATCTTTCATAAATTTAATTTTTTTGAAATGGAACTCTGCTAGTTTATATCTGTTGTAGGAGTTATAGATTGTGGGTTCGTCTATCTCATGAAATTAAAGTCGTGAAATATATCAAAAGAGTCTTATTTAAAAAAAAAAAGTATTCTCTAGTCAATATAATTTAATTTCTTCAATGACCAAATTCAACGGTTAGAAGGTATGCATCTTCAAATGTATTGAAATGAAAGCCAATAATAGTTGCTTTCTGACTATGAGATTCCTTGCTACCATTTTTTACAAAATTTGAACATGCAGTAATGATACATAATAATGATATTTTGATAATAATATAATATTCTTTTTTTCATTGTGAAGTTAATTATATAATGTCTTTATTTTACTATTATATAATTTAAATTTTTCCAAAGACCTAACAACGAAAATGTCATCATTGATATTAAAAAGAAAAGAAAAAAGAAAAAAATATCATATTACAAAACTTATATAAAACGATACTGCGAATATAAATTTATAAAAGAGTCAAAAATTCACTATTTGCAAATTAACCATAAAGTTATAAAAAAAAATCGAAAATTCACTATCCGCAGATTAACCAAGTCTATTTTCACAAAACATATATATTAGTTAGTGCCTACACTTTATAGCTTAATCATACAACGTAAGTCTTATGTGAGACCGTCCCACGGATCATGTTACGTGAGACGGGTCAACCAACAACCCACATTACACAATTCACATGTAAATTAATGAAAATGAGTTAGGATTGTGGGTAAAAAAGATCTGTCTCACAGAAACTATTCGTGAGAGCGTCTCACGCAAGTTTTTGTGTATCATATACTATCATGTGAATGATTCACGCTTGAAGATTGGATTCCAAACTAAATAACTATTTAATAGTGCAACTTTTGGAATCAATAAATTCATATAAAACAGTCTTGCCAATCACTTTTAAACAAGTATGCCAAATATAAAAGACCAATTCTATTTGACGAAAAGATTTTCCAACTTTATTCCAATTTCAAACCTCACTATGTGGATTTTAACCATAATGGTTGGCATTTGGTTTTAAAGATTTTTAGTACATTTTTGTGACGAATGAAAAAAGATTGAACAATCAAAACAAAATCTACGTAGTATAAACATTTTCTTAGCATACCTAATATTTTTGTTTTTAGTTTTTATTTGTATGTATCAATTATGATATTATATGCTACATATATAGCACGTACCGATTAAATAAAATATATATAAAGTTGATTAATATGAATTATGACGCAGTGACAAAATATGCTAACATGAATTATATAACACACTATGAATTCACGCCACTATACGAATTGTCACCCTAGTTCAAAATCTGGCTGAAGGACTTATCTCAATTAATTAACCTCAATAAATATAATAAAATTTAAAGTTGTTGAACAAAATTTAATGGTTGATTAGATCATAAGCTAGAACTCTTTGACACCCGGCATGAAATTAGAATAAGGTAGGAAATATGTGATAAATTTTTTGATAGCCATGTGACATCCTTTACTAAAACATATATATATATATTGGTGATCAAATCTTGTCTATTGTGAGTTATATTATTTTACTTTGTGTATTTGTCAACTTAGCTTTGTTTAAATTTCCCAATTGTACAATTTTTAGCATTATAATTTTGGAACTTCCATCCAACCAAGAGAAAAGAGATTTAAATTTTGAAAAACTTTATGCACTTTGGAAGTGATCAACATAGTGCTAGTGCTCTTTCAAAATATCTAGATATATATAAAGGGAAAGATGAGACTCTTCTATCATGATATTTAAGATTTTTATAAACTTTATTAGTCCTGTTATATTTTGTTTTGACGGTTGTCGTGTGTCATCTGTTATACTAATTTTTTTTATTTAATTTAAATTTAAATTTAAATTAGACTTTATTTACTTTTAGAAATTCCTTCATCTTCACTCAACCTTTCATTTTAAGTATATCATTATAGTAAAAGAAACAATTCTTAATCAGCCTTACTCTATTTTTCAGTTATGTGTGTGTCAAGAAATAATGATTAAAACCTCCATATAGAAAAAAGTATGTTATTTATCAAAAGAAAGCGAAAATTAAAGAGGGGATACTTTTAAAATGAAAGTTGATTTGACTTCTAAGTTAGTGCTTCTTGATAAGTCATTTTAGTATTATTAAAAAATGTTTTATGGGAAATAATATTCTACTATTATGAATTTATAATTTTTACTTAATTGTTATTTCAACAAAAAAATTCACTATTGGTCATAATTAAATAAAAAAAAATTCAAAATTATTTGAGAAAAAAACACATACTACATGTATAAGATTATGTTACTTTAACAAATAAAGAAAAAATTGATTAAAATGACAATTCGAGTAAATGTCATTTTAGTAAATGTTGTGATTTTTTTCAAGAATAAACTCTTAATTCTATTAAATTATATTTAATTACATAATCTATCGTTATTTTATACGCATGTTCATATACATACATGTACAATCAAATTACCTTTTTTTAGTGCAAAGAAATCAATATTTTATTGTTGACAAAACCAACACAATTTCTCTCCACAAATTTCATGTTCCACAATCACTCCATCAAATCAAACTCTCTTTTTTCTGTACTTATTTTTATGAAAAATGAACATCAAAATCAATAATCACCAAAAAAGTCATGAAATGATGAATTAATAATTTAATTGTTTCATTGTCTCATACTGCTTGTTCTGAGATGATAATTCTCTTTTCTTTTTCGTTCTCTTGCTATTAGTTGACTCTTAATTGTCGCCATTTATTTAAACGCTACTCTCTCTCTCTCTCCCCTTCCTCTCTCTCTCTCTCTCTCTCTCTCTCTCCATGGGGCTCCTTGGGTCAGCCAAATTCCACCATGGATTCTCTTCCACCACTACCATTAAATGTAAGGTCTAAACAGCATATGTTTCTTCACATACACATAGGCATTTATATTCACACACAGAGGAGTGAGTGAGAGTGGGAGAGAGGGAGAGAGAAAATAGGTAGTAGGAGTTACAGGAACTAGAGCTAGATAAGATATTTGAGGGGTGAATCTTAATAAAGATTGCATTTTTTTGAAGTGGGATGAGAAGGGTTTGCAGTAATGGTTTAAAGATGCAATCTTTTCCAATTTTTGCAATGTTTGATGCATAGATTGTTAGAAGGGGGCTTTGCAAAAATTTGAAATTTTCTGAGGGATTTGCAGTTGGGTGACACCCAAAATAATAAATAAAAAGTAGGGACAACAGAATTACACTACAAAAGAGGAAAAAACAAAACTGAAAAAACCGAATTGGGATTTTCAGGCAACCAATATCAGGAAAGGGTAAAAATGATATCTTCAGGGCTAAATTTGGTGATGACAGTGATTGGATTTGGTCTGAGTATTATGTTTATAGTGTTCATCTGCACAAGGCTCATTTGTGCTCGAATACAGTTGAGCATGTCTCGTCGTTCTCTTGCAAGGACATCTAGATCTGATCTCAGCATTGTAAGCATTGTGTTTCTTGCTTTTAGTATACTTGTAACTTGGTTCTTGATTGTGTTGCAGATTTTCATGTCACTGTGTTTTCCATTCCATGTTTGTGTAATTTGTTATTAGCCCTCGATTTAGCGGTGTGTGGACTAAAATCTTGAATTCAGTTATGTATTGTTTGGTGTTCTCATTGCACAGTTTGAGTTAAATGGTTAAGTGTGTCTTTCAAATGTCTGTTGGGAGTTTTTAGACAGTTCAGCCTAACTTGTTTTTATTATGTTTCATCATTCTGTCTTTTGCTGCTCAAACACTTTCTGATATTTATTTTCTTATCTGGGAAATTTTTGAAGTAGTGATAGATTGGTAGTTATGTTAAATGAGTAACATCTTTGTGCACTTTTTTGTGTTGAGCAATTTGCTCCTTCTAAAGGGGTTGCTTTCATCATATATTCTCTCGTTTAAGACAACAGTTAACTCGAGTCATTGAAGAAGTTGTTTTTGCTTCGTCTTTTGACAGTTGGAGAGGGGTTGTCATGGTCTTGAGCCTCAATCACTGACCAGCTTTCCCACAACAAAGTACAGAGAATTATGCCTGTCTTCGAAAGAAAATGCTTCGTAAGTTAATCTCTTTTGAGTTTTGTGACTTTGCGTGATATAGTTCAGAAAATCGAACAGCTTTTCGTATTTTCTTGTTTTTCCCTGCATTTGGCTACATTGAGAATTCTTCTGCGAGTAACTTAACTTCCTCTGAACCTCATCTAATTAGTTGCTTGAAATTCTGCTCATGAAATTGTTTGCCCGTGCAAAACCACATGTTCTTTAACAGATTATAGTTGATCATTGAGTTTTGAGGTTAAAAGTGACTCTAAATGGGAAAATTAAGGAAACTTGAGTTTTCATTCTGTCAAAATGACTGTAGATAACATATTGACTGATGGAGAAAGAATGAGATAGATCTGATTCTATTTTCGGGGCCAAGATTTCTATTGCTTAATTTCCTTGGTGGGCATTGTCTAATTATTTACATATCCAGCTTAGCCAGACTTTGTGATTCACTCGTTGTGTATCCACGTTGCATTTCTTGATACTCATAAAACATGCTTCAATGCAAGCCTGTGAAATGTGACTCATTAATACTCTAGGTGTAGCCACTTATGCATGGTTTTCAGTTGATCTACCTAGTTGAAAAAATTACTTCTCTTATTTCTCAAATTCTTTTCTTCTTCGATCCATGTACGTATGGAGCCTTGAACTTAAATTTATATGGCTTTCATGTCATCTGCAGCTTTATATCATAGATTCATATCGATCTAAATCAAGAAACCTACTAGAAAATCACTTTTTGGGAGGTAACCAGAAAACTTCATTACCCTATCAACGATACGCCCTACCCCATTCCATGAAAACCATCTATTATTATCATCAATCATTGGTCGATTAGGCTTGGCAATGGAGTGGGGATTCCCTGAAAGTTGTACCCACGGGGACAGGCTCGTGGGGATGGGGATTGTCCCCTGTTTCCAACCCTATAGTCAGTTAGTTCTTCCATTATCGTGTTTGGTCAACTGCACTCTGGTCCTTATATTAATTCACTTAGTTAATTGAGCAAGGAGTGGAGCCATTAGGTCTCCCTTGTGCTTCACAAAAATATCCCTACATCTTTGCGATCATTGATAAATACTGTTGAGAATTTGGTTGAGTTTTAGATCAACCACCTCTCGATGAATTCATAATGAACAATCTTGCTTTGTAGGGACCCTTCTCCTAATGAAAGTGATTTCTGCAATATTGTTCTTTTTTCTCCCAAATTTCCTATAGCTATTTGTTGTATTGGCAAAGATTGTTCATCTCTTCTCTCAACTTTTGGAAAATTTCACTTCCAACTCTTGCTAACATATAGGTTTCTTGAACTCATTTTCTATCTATATATTTCAGTCAGAGGTGCACGGTATGCCTGGCCGATTACCATGAGGAAGACAGATTGTCAATCCTCCCAATCTGCGGCCATTCCTTCCATTCAACGTGCATCAGCATATGGCTACAACAGCAATCCACGTGTCCAGTATGCCGGATTTCTCTGCGCGAACCTCCTGAGAGAAAGTGGTACATGCAACCCATCTTTAGCCCTGCCCAACGATCCCAACACCGCATGCATTCTGTCAACGCGCATTATTGCCATTGCATGGTGAATGGGATCAATGGGTGTTCGTCGAGACCCCATGAAAACGAGAATGTGGGCCCCATCGAGGAGGTCGGTGCTGGAGATTGCAACTCACTTCCAATCGGTCGAGACAAGATCACTAGGAAAGTAGAGATCAGTCCATCGAATTCGTAGAAAGGTTGAGAAAAACCTTGAATGCTTGTGTTGAAGCAGGTTGTTGGAGAATTAAGGAAATTGCTCAGTGATGTTAATTACTCTCTTCTTCCAACACATTGTTTCACTTTTGGCTTTCTGTATATATGCTATTTAGTGCTGCTTCTTTCTTTTCTTATGTTTTGGTTTTCTTTTCCTTTGTATGAGGAAGATTTGATTTGTTAGTTTGGTTTGAAAGCAAGAGTTGGAAAGATTTTCTGTCCATTTCTAACCACAGATATGATGAAATATATTTTTTAGTTACTTTTTAAGTAAAGATGTTTTTTAACCACAGATATGATTGAAATATATTATTTATGAATCAATCGGAATGAATTCTTATAAATTT
Organism: Scutellaria minor; assembly: GCA_954870855.1. Classification (NCBI taxonomy): domain Eukaryota; kingdom Viridiplantae; phylum Streptophyta; class Magnoliopsida; order Lamiales; family Lamiaceae; genus Scutellaria; species Scutellaria minor. Next base: position 2,048,807 of record OX940728.1, on the reverse strand, counting down.
AGGATCTAAACAATATATATATATATATAAGATAAAAATGACAAATCACATACTAAGAGTCCAAACTCCAAAGGTAGTGACTCCACCCCCAAATTTTTTTTTTTAATCATATTCTATATATGATGAGTATTTATAAAATGAAATATGAGATCGACACATGATAGAAATTATAAATGCAATTTAATTCCACGTGGGTAATTAATACTTGATTCAAACTTAGAGTTTAGATACATTTGTATCACACAAGAAGCTTATCCCAACCTTATAAGTTATAACAACCGCCATTATTTCAATCACTATCGTGCATTTGATGACATGTGTAGATAGTGTTAATTACCAGCAAAATATAATACAAAAAAAAAAAATCCGAAAAGACCAAAACACCCCTCAAGACCAACCTACCCACGTGGCTTGATCCTAGCCCTCAGCTTATTCTTCATCGACACAGTAAACTCCAGCTTCTCGCTAAGATCCACTTTCCCATCCGGGTGACCCGACCACTCAAACTCCTGCACCATCCGGGCCAACATCAAGTTTATATGCACCGACCCGATTCCCAACCCGGGGCAGATCCTCCGCCCCACCCCAAACGGCATCATCTTCACCCCCTTCACCCCCGTTATGTCCGCCTCCTCCCGGTTCAGGAAGAACCGGTCCGGGTCGAACCGCTCAGGTTCGGCCCACACTTTCGGATCCTCCGAGATCCCCGCCGAGAAAAACTCCACGTTCGCGCTCGTCGGAATATCGTAGCCGCCGAGCTTCGTCGGCTCGGTGACTGCGTGGGTGAGGACGAAGTAGGTGGGTGGGTGCTTACGTAGCAGCTCCTTTACGACGGCGTTTAGGTACGGCATTTTCTCCACGTCCTTCTCGTCCACCTTCCTGCCATGGCCGACGGTGGCCTCGATCTCGTCGTAAATCTTCCGCTGTATCTCAGGATTCTCGATCATCTCCGCCACCGCCCACTCGATGGCGGTCGCCGTCGTGTCGGTGCCGCCGTTGAGGAACTCCGAGCAGAGGGTCACGATCTCCGCGTTCGATGGGAACGAGTTTCTTCCCTCGATTTTGAGGTCGAATAGAGTATCTAGATACGAAAACGAAGCCCCGGGTTGACCCGAACCCGGATTCTTAACGGCTTCCCTTCGCTTCTCGATCAAGGGGACTAGGGTTTGGATCTGCTTTCTTCTTATCTGCTGGACCATTCTTCTCTTTTTTGAGAAGAATGGTCTGAGCAATGGCAGAAAGTCGTCGATCTTGGGGTCGAGAGCGATGAGGACACCTTTCATTGCCTCGTCGACCTTCTCGTTGGTCTCCTCGTCGGTCTCCACTCCGAAGCACATGGCTAGCAAGATGCAGAAGACGGCGAACCTGGCGTTCTTCAGCACCCAAACTAGGCCGTTATTCTCCGCCGCCTCCGCCGTGAGTCTATCAACGAGCTTATCCATGGCGGATTCTCTGGCGCGGCGGAATTCCCTAACCCTGGCGGCGCTGAGCATGTTCTGGACCATGTTCCGGCGCAGGGACCGCCACACGGGGCCGTAGTAGGAGGCGTTGACGGTGAACTTGTTGCAGCTGAAGAGGTTCCTCGTCGGATTCTCCTTTGGCCTGGTGGCGAAAATCTGGCCATTCTCGATCAAAGCCTCATACGCAAGTGCATTGCTGCTGATTATGATCATCGTTCTCGTCCCCATTCTCAGCGTGAAAATGGGGCCGTAGATTGGAATGAGATCACGGACGTATTGGAAGAAGGGTTTGCCGGAACGCGCCACCTGGAAGAGGTTTCCGACCACCGGATAGCCCGGTGGGCCCGGCGGCAGGTTGAGCTTCTTCTTGGAGGATGATCGGCGGGATAGGAGGAAGACGAGGGCTGATGCAAGGATTGCTAGTGCAGTGAAAATGAGGTTGTAGTGAGAGGTTGAAGAGAGAAAATCCATGGTTATGGTGAGTGAGGAAATGAGTTGGAGAGAAGTGGAGAGTATATCTATGGAGAAGAGCTTGAAATTATAGGTAAGATTAGTTAATATGGGAATTCAAATCTTTCAACAAAGATTTCAGCTACGTGTTTTAGATTTTTAATGCAAGCTTAGTGTTGCTTATAGGTGTGCTATTAATATGCGAAGCTAATTAGAAAACGGATTGGATCCTCTATTACATCTAGTGTTACATCTCATGTTTCATAGCATTTATTATATGACATGTGTTAAATAGTGATGCCATCAAATACACTTGACATGTGGTGATTATTTTGAAATAGAAGATGTAACACCAAGTGTAATAGAAGATCTCATGTGATTAGAAAGAGACCGTTTCCATAAATTTTATTAATTCATATGGAATTTTTAATACATCAAATTATATGAGAGGTGCCCTTTTAAATTCTTATTTTTTAGAATAATTCGTGGTTACTTTTCTTATTGTTTAATATTTTATTTATTAATTTAGAGGTATGGAGATCATGTTTGGTTTTTTTTTTTTTTTAAATATAATTTATTTGTTTTTAATCATTTCAAAATGTATTTGGCAAAAAAAGTCGAAAATATTTTTGTTGGATTTTCGGATAAAGTTGAAAATTATGTGTAGTAGATTTCGAAAAAGAAAATTTGTACATTACATATTATTTTGTGTATATAAAAATGTGAACTGGTATAATTTTCTTATAAGAGTTCTTCCATTTCTTAGAAATAAGAGATGCAAAACAAAACAAAACAAAAGTAAAGTTTTTTTTTTTGATATAATAGCAAGGTATGAAACATATATACATGTAGTTTTCAAGTTTCAATAAAAAATAAATAGTGTAATTCATATTACACTTATATATCGAGTACAATATTTATTGATTTTGTACTCATGCATACACATCTACGTATATTTGTAAAACTATAGTCGGTTTAGCATCTATTAGACCTCCAAAAAAAAAAAAAATCTTCGAAATGGAACGGGCATTTTGGAGGGTCATGTGGGAAACTATGATTTGAAATGAATTTGAACAAATTCAAGTTGAATTATGTCCAATTATAAATTTGGACTTCCACGTGATGGGTTTAAAATTTAAACATAATGATTCTCTATAAGGGATAATTAAGTGTAATTAAATAAACATAAAAATTTATATAAAACCATCTTATGAGTATAATTTCCGTGAAACATGAGAGTGAGTTTGGATGTAGGAAATGGTATGAAAAAAGAGACCATTAAAGTTGCAAGGGGAAGGTTCGAACAATCTGTGCCATATATATTGATATGTAATGACAAAATTAATGCATGATAAATAGTAAACAATAAGATTGCATTTTGAGACATGTGTTCAATGATGTACATGCTTAAGCAAACTCAAATACACAACCCTTATTTTAAGGCATCAAACAATTACTGAATTTATTTTCAATTTACCATCCTACTATAGCAATATAACATGATAATTATACATTTTACTTAATCATATATACATTCAATTAAATGTAAAATAAATACAAAATATTTTAAAAATTAGATCTTTCTATAAAATCTTTCATCCTATAATAAATGACTCGTCTTAATATTTTATAAATCATTAATTATATTATTATTATTATTATTATTATTTCATTTATAAGTGGAAAATTTAAATTGGGGGAGGGGGGACCCACCAATTGAATTAGCAATCTATTGAAATATGATCTGTCGGCTTTTATTAATTGTTCCTAACTTTAATTTAAGGCAAATATTCAATTTATAGCTAAAACACACATATATATATATATATATATTCATAATTAGTAAGAGTTTGTCGAGTTTATATATAGTTGTTTACACTATTGATTCATCTCATGTAATAAAAATGGTTGAAATTGAAGATACTCCTCTAAATATATATATATATATATATATATATATATATATATATATATATATATATAAAATATGAAATGTAATAATTATATAAAACTAACCAGTAGACTAACCTCTGTCCCACAAAATATAGACTTGTTTTTAATTCTCGTTTGTCTCAAATTACAATCCCAGCTTATTGAAAATATCATGTATTTTCCAATTGATTGAAATAATTCAAGCTGTGCATTTTGTTCAACAAAATTCATTTTTCAATGAGTTATTTCAATCTTTTTTTTCTTTCCAAAATATAAAAGGAAATGTCTCACCCCCAAACCACAAGTAAGAAATAGCAGCTTTACTTATATGGTATGTTGGATTGAGCTTAAGTGGATCGGAATTTTTTCTTTTCTGAAATTGTGTAATTGAGAAATCCTGATAAATAGTGAATGCATTTTTTTTTATATTTTTTTTATGATATGGTATAAGATATATATGATTGTGTTGTAGATGTTGCATCAATACTAAAAATGTGGATGATTGTAATATTATATTGTGATAACTGATAAGATGTGTGAGGATTAATATAGAATGAGATATGGAATGTATTAAATATTATTTATAAGGGTTAAAAACATTTTCCCATTCGATCTATACGTGATTTTACACTTTTTGGTATGAATTTTGAAATTTGCATTTTGTGGTATGAACTTTAAAGTTTGATGCATTTTACGGTATTGAACAAATCATAACAGTACACGTGTCCTAAATCAATGATTAGGATTTGTCGGATGCCATAAATTGCATCAAATTTTAAAATTCATACCACAAAATGCAAATTTCAAATCACGTATAGCTCAGATGAGAAAATATTTTTAACCCTATTTATAATTGAAAAATAAGTATCTATAGAATACATAATAAGCATTCACAAATTAAAGTAAATACTTATAATAGGGGTATTATTTTATAGTATATATTGAGAAATTCAATTTTACATATCAAAATATTTCATTTGTGTGAAGTTTAAACCAAATGTACCTAGAACTAAGGACGGATTTAAGGGGGTGTGGGGTGTCACCGCACTACTTGGACTTTCAAAATTATTCATTTTGTATGTAATTTTTTTTTATATATATATTTTTTATCATTAATTTATAAGGTTCGTCTTTCTTACATTGTAAAAGTTTGTTTACCATATAAATTTTAGCTTCCACCTGCTTTGTGTTTTGATTTGAAAAAAACAATATTTTAGATCTGTCTTTTTACATCTATGTTTTGCGAAAATAAGAATATAGCTAGCAAGATTAAGTAGTTGAGAATTAAATAGTTGGTTGGATAGGCATGTGCAACATATATAATACTTATTTAACAATGTGCATATTCTTGAATTGGAAATAGGCTTTGACAATAGCACACATAATTCTTGTTTCTTGTTGGTATCCTTTTGAATGAGACGAGAAATCCCGAAATTAATCTTTTAAAATAATTTTATTAAATATTTATGTAAAAATTTTATTTTTTATAGAGGAATTATGAAAATTCATTAAAATGTAATTGTATATTTGTTTTTATGTTTTAGTTAGATTTTAGTTTTATCATTTAATCGGATTATAAAATCATTTTCTATATATAGATTTTGAAGATATTTTATATGTTATATTTAGGTATTTATTAAGCTAATAGTAAAAAAGAATTAAAATTAAAAACTCGAAGTGAAAACAGGAATCGTGGGAAACTTTCTTCTTGATACACTAGCGGGGAGGGGACAGCCCCATTGCCAACCTAATTGGAAAACTTCATTTAATGCATAAAGAAATGATGTTTTCTATTGTATCTTAATTTATCAATACATATTTATGTGTATATTAATAATGTTACAATTATTTATGTAATTTGTATAATTCCATCACAAATAATTTATATCGTGTTTTAGGATCAATATTTTGTAAGACTGTCGTAGATCACATTCAGTGAGATGAGTCACATTTGGATCAAACACGTTAAAAAAACCCAATCTATCTTCTCTCAAACTAAGTCCTTACTCCTATGAGATCTGATTTTCTTCTTCTCTCGGCTCTTGTTAGTTTCTACTGTTTTAAATATGTATATTAATGATCATATCATCAAATATACATATATATTAATTTAATGTATAGTGATTGTTATGAAAACAAATACTTCCTTAGTTTCGTTTACATTAATATGAGATTGGATTTGTTTGCAAGGGTCAAGAAAGTGTTTGAAAAAGAGACTATTCTCATCATATAATTTTAGAGAGTTATACTTTGTGATACACTATATAATAATACATATTAAATATGACTATAGTAGTAAATGAACAAATAAATACTACTTTATATAAAAAGTTAACTATATATTTCAGACATTAAAAAAAAAAAAACCATGTATATATATATATTGTGTGGTTGAGGTATAGGTCTCGTTTGTCCCATAATTGTGAAATTAAATGAGGAAAAGGAAATTTGAGCTCTCTCTCAACTGTATTGGGGATGTCAGTTAATAAGCTTCGATTTTTTTGCAATAAAAACCGTATGGCGATTTAGAAAAGTCGCTGTGACTATTACGCGACTTATATTGGAACTGGAAATAATTGTAGGATTGGAGAGATTAACTAATTAATGAAAAAAATTCTATTAAAATTGTTGATTTCAAGTTGAATTTCCCATGTGATTGTTTTAGAGTCGTAAAGTGATTATTTAATAGAAATAAAGGGCGAACATTTAACAATAATAATTATGTTCAATTATTTTTGGAAATGAATAATTGTTCAATAAGATCAGCTGTAATAATTATTAGTACTGTACTGTATGCAAGCCACATTATTAGTTCCCTAGTATGACTGTAATTTAATTGATTATTTTAACGTTATGGATTTGTGATTTAATTACTCTTTTGTTTGATGATAATTATTGAGTTTTACCATGTGATCACAATCACAATATATGTGTGTATATTTATACAAACGTACTCGTTAAACTCTATTTATTGTTTAAGGTTATTTTAGAAAGGGTAAAGAGATATGCATTAGATATTGTTATACATATAAAATGATTATATTATCCTATTTTAGTGAATTTAATTATATTAATCGTCTAAATTTGTTTCACAAAAAGTAACTAAATAAATATTTAGTAGGTATAATATATGTATAAATTGACTACAGACTACAGTACACTATTTCAGTCAAACTCGTTAGTGTGCATCAAGATAAGTATAATTATATTGTCTTCTAATTTTGGTTTTATAATTATCATGAATTTTTATTTAGTCTCACAATTTAAAAATGTTCGATTTTAGTTCAATTTCATTGAATTGAGACTTTCCTAAAACCTAGAAGTGACGTGGCGATACACCGCAAAATCACATACATCGTACATGAGATTTTCTGGCAAAATTCAAAAAAACTGGCCAAATTTGGATTGAAATCAAATATATTCTTAAATTGTGGACTAAATGAAACTTTTTATTATTTATGAAACAAAAATTGAAAGACATCATGTTTATGAGATAATATATATATATATATATATATTATCTTAATAATCAATATAGAGAGAAATGGGGTGTTTGGCTAAGTTTATTTTTAGAGTTTATATGCTCTTGTATCTTATAAGACGTTTAATTTAAGTTAGGAATAAGTTATTGAAGTGTTTGGATAAATAAGATGATGGAGCATATAAAATATTGGTAATGACATTTGTGTAATTCCAATGATTAATTTTGAAGGTATTTTAAAAAATAAGATTTTATTTTAAAAATAAATTGAGATTCTCTTACTTTTTAAAAAAGAGTTTATAAGTTTCTTACATCTTATTTTTGAATGAAATAAAATCTTATTTTTAAAATTTAGCAAATATTTTTAAAAAACTTATAAAATTTTAACATCTTATAAAATGTTTTAAGGAGATTGTAAGCTCACCCAAACACCCACAAAGTTGTAAAGAATAGCCTTAGTTTTCTTGGTAATTTGAAAACGGTAAATAGAATGAAACAAATTGTATTTTGCATATATATTCTTAATTTCTTTTAAAAAGGAACAAATGGGTCACGATTTATTTATTCATATATTAATACTATAAAGAATTAAGCAAGTGGACCGCATAGCGCAGTGGATTAGCGCGTTTGACTTCGGATCAAAAGGTCGTGGGTTCGACTCCCACTGGTCGGCATTTTTTTTTTCTCTTTTTTATTTTTATTTATTTATTTTCATATTTTTTTTAAGATAATCAAGCTGTCAATTTCCTAGAGGTGATGTAATATAAATCGGATTTATAAAAGTAGACCAACGTAACACCCGTGTGAAAATACCGGTTTTATAAAGACGAATTATATTTTCATTTATGAAATTTAAAAATAATTAAAAAAGGATACTTTACTACTTCTTTGTGATGCTTTTTATATGCAAAGAATTCTAATTAACACGAATATAATAGATTTAATAATAGTAGAACTGTAGAAGCATCAAGACTTAAAAATCTTACTATCTTAGTTATGATGTTCAAGTAAATACTATAACTTACGCAAGTAGTCACGGTTTAAAGCACTACTTGATTTATATAAAGTGTAAATCACTACTGTTGCTCAAATAATGAATAATCAATTTTCTTTAATTACATAGAGTGTAACAAGATTCTCTCCTACGATGGTAATTATAATACAAATGAACAAATTTTACAAAATAGTAGCCCTACTTTTATTACCCGAATAATTAAGTAGTCAGATTTTGTGATCTTCTTCAGTAGTTTGGTAATGTATTTTGTATTAGACTTGTATAAATACACATTACGTCACATGTATATTGATGATATGTAATAGTGACATAGAATACGAAATACATAGAAGTAAAGGGTATGTATTTCATTACCTAACAAATACAGGTCCGAGAAACCATTTTCAATATTGGGTGAATAAGATTTAATAAAATTTCAACAAAAGATTATGAGATCTCACCAGAGGACTTATCGAATTGAATACAGGATGCAAGATTATGTTTTACTTAAATAAAAAAATGGGGGTCTGAAATTGAAGATTTCTCTCTTTAAATACCCAGTAAGAAAGGCAGGAAAATGTATTAGCAATTGAGTCGCAAATTAAAATTTTATTTCCAGAGTATGGGTTTTGAGTAGTAGAAACACTTCATAACTTTCTATTTTCTGAATATCATTCTTTTGCCATTCAAAAATGTTAATTCAAGATCTGAAATTTAATTTTTTAGTTTGCTATGTTTTGAATGTCTATATTTCTAATTATCTTGCTCAGATCAAAGATGTGCTTGCTCTCAAGGAAGCAATCAATGGCTTCTTTCAACACAGTATATATATCTGTGGATTACATCCTTTTATTACTCTTACCTGTTAACACAATAGAACCATCGAAAAGTGGCTCAATTTTGAGCATAAATTAAAAGGAAAAATAAAGAAAGAAAGAAAGAAAAAAAGGATCTATGAAAAATTGGAGCTGTCTATGATGTACAGGCCACCTCTTTCGTTGAACGGCCTGTTACTTAGAGCAGCAGAAAGAGATTTATTTGATACATGGCAATGTACATGCAACTGCTCGAAGAACAGGTTACTATCAACTCATACGAAGAGGAGGAACTTATAAATGCAAAGAATTATTAGTGAGTCTCTATGGTTATCCTCTTGGTGAGTGCATAAGCTCGTTAGCAATTCTAATTGTACCTTTTCCTGCTGCCTTATGTTATCTTCACTGGTTTTGCTTTGCCATCTTACTTGCAGGGAAATGCAATCTTGCCTTTAGAGGTCGTGGGGCTCGAGTTTTCTGGTCAAATCCTCTCACACATACAAATCCTGCATTGCATTTCAAGTGTACGATTGTGTGAAGATTGCCTGAGTAATTATAAATGTAAGACAGGCACATTATTGAAACAAAGCCAGTTTGAGTATTATCAAGAGATGATACCTTTCCAGAAGCAGTATTGGATACCTTCAGTGGACAGGCCTAACAAAAATCAATAGCATATTTTAGTCGCTTTTCTTATCTATATTTCAGCTATAAGAACTAATTAAACTTTTTTTTTCTACCCTTGAAGATTGACGTGACAGATGTTCCAAAGAATACTGTCCTTCTTGGAAGGTTCCACAGATAATTTCTTGGCACGTCTATAGGGTTCAAACTGGATTCATGGTCCGCAAATACCTGTACGGGAGTAATAACTTGTTACATCTCTCACCTATTTCTTATGCTGCTATTATTTATTTATTTTTTCCTTTTGGAGAAATAGACAATTGGATGAGCTATAATAAAAGTTCTTGAGAATAACAATGTTATCACCTCATTGACTTGGAAATATGTGCCGTTGAGCGGGAAACTGCCTCGCATTGCTGTTCTGCAAGGTATCTGCAAGAGATTGATGATTCATCAAGACAATAAAAAAGGATGGCAGAAAAGAAAAAAAAGGTATCTAATTGCCCATAATTATGCAATCACTGAGTTACATCTATTCTCACCAGAATAGTGCCTCTGACAGTTTGAGCCTGTGCTTCTCTTGTGCTATTGCATGAAAAGCATGTTGTGTTGTTGCACAGACCACCTCCTTCCATAGAGCTACAATTAATTTGTGGAGGTTGAATTGAATCTGCCGTCTCACCTGGTTAAGATGACATTGGTTTGAGTATATTTAGCAGAATAGATCAAATAACTTGGTTTGTTTCTACTATATGGCTTAATGCTTTTATATTCTTCAGGTTTTATTTACTTTTGTGCACATATTTAATTAGCAATGGTGGAGGGGTAGGTGAATGGAGTTATCATTAAGTTTCTTTTATGATGCGCAAAAGTTAGTAAAACTTTTATCATATTGCTACTATTGTGGTGATAAATGGCTTTCTTGGACATTTTGGATCACATCAAGTGCTTTTAGATAATATAACTTACCTGGAGTCCATATAGCCAGAAGGTATGGACTTGGATCATCTGGTTCTCGTCTGTCCATCTAAACATTTAACTTTTGTACGTCAGTGAAAACCCAGTGGCATACAAAAAGAACTAAAGGTTGAAACTAGAGATGATAAATAACTGACCCCTTTAAGTAGAGGATGTGAATCAGGGAGTTGGTAACTGCAGCAATATAAGCCACGAGTCATTCATGATTTCTACTTGCATTTTTCTGGAAGAATTTCTATCCACTTCTAAGTTTTAGTAAGAAGGTAAACTTACACTTGGTGTTCTGTCCGCAATCGACTGATGTTCTTTAGCTTGGGTATTGGTATAGAAGCAAGTTCTGGACTCAAAGCAACTAGAGCTTTTGACATATCACCTACTCCCAGTTCCATCTGTTCTTGCATAAAGCTCTGCAAGTTTGTAGTGAACTCTTCAACGTCGAGCTTTATGACAGGGATTTCATCAGGATCCTCATAAAATGCATCCTCGATATCTCTTTCAGCCACTTCTGTGGGTGACTCTGGGGTTGTTGGTTCCTCAATTAATGGTTCGCAATCCCTTGTCAAACCCTTTCCCAGTCCTATGTTATCCTCGGATGGAGGTAGTAGCATAGGCTTTATTATCACGTCAGGGCTTTTATTAGCACAAATAGGAGCTGTCGAACTTACTATATGTCTCTCTTGTGGCCCTGGAAGAGCAAGTCTTGCACTGCACCAAAGGTTTATGTTGATCATAATTTGCATATATATTAATATATTTATTTATAGCCTTTGAATCTAGAAATTTCCAGCTTTTATTTGTATACAGAATGGTTATCTAGGTAAAAAGCATAGCTAACCTAGCAAAAGCACTGGCAAAATGTCGACATTCTCCTCTCATTGGACAAGCATTACAGTTTGGCTCTCTCTTTGTGCAGAAAACCTGTAGCCAAAAAACACATGGAAACCAACCTCTTAAGAAACATTTTTTTTCTGTGGTTAGTGTACAATGGTTACACTTATGATGTGATTAAACTATGTAAGGCAGGGCATACCTTTCCAAAAGTTATCATTTGGTAGTGTAGCTCATACCTGTAGTGTCATGATATATAGATTAGTGACGTCTTGCACTATCCAAAACTAGGTAGATAGTTTTTGTAATTGAGATAGGTAATTCTAATTAAGAAAAATATACAATGTTTCCTGATCCAGCTTGCAGAGTCTTGGCCAAAGATATTTCTGGATTGATTCCAGCACTGGATATCTGCATGGGAACAATATTAGTATTTGCAACAATTCACGTTATTTGATCAGCTAACATATACTTACAGTTCAAGAAGATGTAATTGGAGTGACTCAGGAAGAGGTTGTAGAGGAACCCAACCAAGTCGAACAGCAATGCGTCCAACATTCGTGTCAACCTAAACAGTGGAATAATTAGTGAAAGATTTTTTTTCTTTCATGTGGTGTACATACTCGATCTTTGCATGCAGATGTGCTTACTGGAAAAGCAAGATGATGAAGTGTTAAAAGCCGTACGCACTCCACACTTTTTAGCCCTATACCTCGTATGCTCAATAGGTAATCCCTGCAAGAGATATTATTATCAGTTTTGAAGAGTGACTTTTTAGGTTAATAAATGAGGTGGAGATACAAGATGGAATATAGGCTCATCCCTTCCTCTATATACTTTCAGATATTCTCATGCCTTCCTCAATGTGCTTCCTGAAATATGGATGAATGATTACCTCTAATTAGGAAACTTACTTGGCTTTGTCTGGTTCAACGTCTCTCAACCATTCCAGGTCAACTTTTTCATGATCTTGAACCAGGCGATTCAGAAAATCCTGCAGATATCCGTGAACACAACAAACCTTGGTTTCTAGATCTCTCTGAAATATTGGTAACTTATAGAGCCATCAATTATAATCATTCTGTGTACCTTCATTCTTTCTGCTAGCATGTTATTCATACCCCTTTCCTTGATTGTATCAGAAATTTCACGAACATCAGCTTTTAGTAATGCGTCATAGTCTAGAGAGTCCATAGCGTCTCTGCTTCTTTCTCTAGTCCCAGTCTTCGATTGAACCTGCTTTCTCAAGGTGTCCCAATTAAAGGGTTCTGTCTTTTCCTTCTCGGCCTTTCGCTTTCTTGCATTTGAGGTTGTGGTGCTGATTTTACTAGATGGTTCGTTGGAAGACTGCCCAAGCCTCATCATTTCAGTTCCAACTTCCATGTGTTTCGATTTATCTGCAACAAAATTTATTGGAACATCAGAATTTTGTCCTGTAAATGCAGCTATGTCAAGGTATAGCCACATGTTACCACCTTGCCGTTTGCTGAATGCTTCAGCAGGTCTGCTAGGGTCTATCAGAAATGTGCTCTCCTGATGCAAAGCCTCCTGCTTGTCACTCATATGCTTGATGAAATGCTGACCATTTCTATTATGAGACTCATCTAGAGAATCAGTTTGTAGTCCAAAACACTTGTCTAGAACTGCATGATTAACTGATGATGGTTGAAATTTGGGTCTTCCATCTTGAGTGCTTGTAAAAGCACTTTCTGCACTTTGTCCTATGTATTCATGCATGCATTCTGCACCTGTTACATTAGTAATATCAGAATCTTTTGAAGCCCAAGTAGATGTTCCTTCTTTTCCCAAGGATGCAATAGCATCTGTTTCCAAGTTTTGCATGACCATTGACATGTTTACCCATGAATTAGAGGATTGGAGAGCAGAGCTGTCATAATGCTGAACTTTGGATATGGTCGAATGGGGTTTTGGAGTTCTGATGCCAGCCTGTCCTGGATTTTGCCTGTATGCTGCTTTTTCTAAGTGCTGATGGCCAATCAAGGGTCTCTGATTTGAATTTGAACTTCCTCCAAAGTGGTTTTGCTGCAATGCAGCAATTCTTTCAGCCTGTTCTGAGACACTTACATGCTCAAGGTTTCTGCTGAGATTCCACCCACCTTCAGTTTCAGAATTTGACCCAGAGCTGGATCTGATATCTTCAGAGGCTTGAAGAACCAAGGATTCTGAAGAACTTTGTGAGGAAATGATGTCTTCCTCTGTTCTCCTGGTATGGTCATTCATTAGAAAGGTTCCTTTTTCTGGCATGACATTTTCTGCTGTGTCCTCAGATGTGTCAGTTGATATCACTGAGCTATGGCCATAGACTGGTTCCTTTACCATTTTGTGATGAAATGTTGTTCCATCTGGATATGTTATGCGAACCTCATGGTGTTCAACAGATGGACTTACTCCATTTTCACAGCATGATTGTCTGACAGTAGTTGATCTTACAGGGAATTTAGCTGCCAGAGACATAAAAGCAGAGCTGCAAGCGAGAGAAGACATTATAATACTATTATCAACTTTTAAATTATCTGGCTCTTGTGCTGATGTCAAGGAAATAGATTTTACCTTGAAAGATGATCTGAAACATTTTGTGTGAGAAATACTCCAATCACCGAATCAACGACTGATCCTTTCCACTTAGAGAATCGCCTGTCCCCTGCAATATAGTTCTAACTCAGGTTTTGTGACCAAAATTTTAGTGCAATTAACGAGGTAAATCCAATACTATTACTTGATTTATTTTATTTTTGTAGGTAGTCTTACATGATCAAATTTGACAATTATTAAGTCCAAATAATGCTTAGTTTTAGGAAATACTAATACCATCAAATTAGTTTGTTAGTTACTGATATATATTATGGATTCCTAAAACTCAATATAGTAGGAATATTCGTAACAATCCATTCCCTTTCAAACCGGACGGCACACTCCGGTTGGCAACCCATAACAAGGCCCACTTTCTGGGTGGCAACCCCCTTGGGCCCACATCCGGGGTGGCAATCCCTGGGCCCACCATCGGGTAGCCCCTTTCCACAGGGCCCGGATCCGGAAGGTCGGACCAAATTGTTAGGCATATAAGCTAGGGAGCCCTAACTTAACCCAAAACCATGGTCAAAGGTAATGGGTTGACTCTCACTTATATACCCTTCCACGCTTTCATGTGGAACCGATGTGGGATATCGTAACATATTGAGCTTCGATCGGATGGTTAAAGTGCCAAAACAAAAGGTTACCATGTGATGAGTAACTAGAGTTGTAGAAGCATTTGAAAAGATTTATACATTTCTGCAGTAAATAATCACATGATGGGAAAGTTCATCAGCAGGTATATAAAGAACTCTGCAAAATGAACTTTCCAATACCCACTTATAAAGAGTTGACTATGGAGATTCAACCCCATAATTTGATGAACTAACACCACCAGAGCTACCCAAAATGCTAGAATGTGATATTGGGATAGCATTCTGCAAGAGTTCCAATTTAAATTCACATCATGAAACTCAACACAGAAGAACTCAATGCAGACTTGCAGAGATTCTGCAAGAGAACCACAGAACAAAATGCAAGAATTCGATATACCTGAAGCCATCTCTTTTAGTCCAGCACTTGCATTTTCTATTTTATTCCATTCACGATACAAATCAAATTGACCAGGACAATGGCCTTATCTAGGGAATTTATTTTTGTTTTGTCCGTAAGAAGGTAGCCTCAATTTGGGTAAGTGCAATAAGCTATTTATCCCTCAGAGAATGGAGCATGAGCTTGGTCACCTTTCTATCTATAACCACCATCATGAAATTCGAGCGAATTTTTTGAGCTTGATTTTGAGCTCATATTCATTATATTTCATATTTAATTCATCAAGGTTAAAGTACGGTGTTATTTTCAAATTGTATTGTATTTCTTGTTTCTGATCACCAAGTCATTCCTAACTTTCTTCTATTGTTACCCTAAATACTGTAGGCATCGTGAAGTGACTTGAGGTTCATTCACCTCCAGTCTCCTACTCAGAATGGTGATTTTGCTCACTTATCTTTTCTTGCTCTGTTTTATCTTGTGTCAAGTGCTGACAACTAGTTTACTAATATACTATCGGTATCTACACACAAATTTTTGTATTATCCCAAATATAATTTTTTTCACAATGCATGCATTCAAGCTGGCTTTTCTCTGATTTGTATTCTTAATCGTCTGACACAAATTCATAACGTGATCACTTGAGATGGGGAATAACTGCAACAAGTGTGCATCACTAAACAATTTATGGTATATAATTTATATATCTGCAACTGAACTGAAATGAGTGTTCTGGAAGCAAATACCTTGGACTAGATGCATTCGTGCAATGAATGAATCCACTCGACCACGAAAGACTTTTCGTTCTTCTTCCCACCATTTTTCTCTACCAGTGTCCATTGTTTCTGTGCTTTCATCTCCTTGCTTACCCATTAGAAGGTTCCACAGCCTATTTGTCTCTGGATCAAGGTCCACTCTGGGCCGTGGCTGCTTTTTTTTTACTCGATCAAATTCCTCATATGGAACAACAGCACCATCCCCTCTGTATGGTACAAGTGCACTTTGTTCTTCAGTGATCTGCAAATCTTTCATGCATTTGGTTATATAATCAATGGAACACAAGTTTCTCCTCTCTTTTTGTACCCCTGCACATAAAAAAAGAGTACGGATTATTTTTTCCAATTTTTTCAAAGTGCATATTACCTTTATGTTAAAAGTATAACTTGCTGCAAGAAGTTTACCTGTGACTTTCTTGGATGAATGCCCATAACTTCTCTTGTTCTTGGGCTCTTTCTGAAGAATTTTATCCACAACGGGCAATTTTTTGGATGTTGTTTGTCCAGCGGTTTGTCTCTTGACTGCAATACGAACAGGTGAGTTTATATTTTTGTCTATTGTAAACAGTTTAGGGTCTCCTCGGGATGCAGACTTCAGATTCCAGTTACTAATTGCAGCGAGGTTTCTGGTGATTTGCGTATTAACAGAGTCATGGGATGTCATTGATGCCATTCTTGCTGAATATAAATCCACTTGAGATGAAACATGCTGCTGCTGAAACTTATGTCTGACGTCAGGGTAGTTCATGTAACAAGTCACCTTGGTGGACTTATTATTTGGATTACTGTAGATGGTCTGCCTTCTGTAATCAGAATTTCCTAATTCACCATTCAGGTGCACTGTTGAGCTTTGTGCAGGAAAACTCTGATTCGTTCTTCGCTGAAAGTCTTCAATAATGCTAGAATGCATGCTGGGTGAGGTTCCATGAAAATTATCCTCGACATTCTTGTTGTTTTGCATCCCCAAAGCATTTTGCCATAATGAGCCGCTATCTTTGTTACAATGGCTTGCCTCAGAGACTCCACGGGACCAGATTTGAGAACCCATCAAGGCAATAGTATGTGGATTCCTGATCATAGTATGGGTATATTCTCTCTCTGGTCCATGTTTCTCATGGACATTCACCAAATCCTCCAGAACTTGAGGCATAATCTGAACTGCTGATTGTGTCCTAAAGCCCGAGTTTGGCTCACTGGTATTTGCTTGAAAGACAAGCTGGGTATGGCCTCCGGTGGTGTGATGATGCACCTGATTGCACTTACTGTCATCGGTATATTGGTTTATACTGGCATTTCGAACGTTTAAATTCCTGGCAATGATATTCAAGGCATGGTCTACAGATGTAGGTGGTAGGACTGTAGTTACCAGTGGCATTGACTCTTGCGGAAGGATTTTATTTGTTGAGTGAACAAAACTGCAGGCAGTCTGCCTCTGTTGTTTCTGTTGACCATATGTGTATTGGTGACCTGCCTTCAAGACAGATGTCGATGGTCCATTTAATTCTGTAGAGCATTCTGCATTATGAAAATCCAAATTCAAATCCAAAGGAAGCTTACTGCCTTCATTATTATGTTCCTGGTAGTCAAGTCCTCTGCCCTTGCTTTCCTTCTCTGCTCCATTATCCAAGTCAAAGTTTAACTTTCTCTTGCATGACTTTGTGGCAGGCCCCAAATCAGATGCTTCAACAACCTTTACTGTATCAGTTGATGGAGGAGTTGAGTTTTTGGTGCCATTTTTGCGCACGTAGTTCCTTTTTGTTGGAGGATTTCCCTCAGGAGTGTTGTTTTTTGTAGCAGCAGGCTTTGGAGTTCTTTTGGGTTTCCCTTCAACTACTACCTTTGGTCGGTGTTTTCTCCTTTTGGGGGTTTTCTGCTGCGGTGTTGTGTTTAGATCAATTCCTCCATTTCCACCATCAGAACTGTTCCTTTCCTTTGGTGATGTTGAAGTTTCTGCAATTGATGTACCCACAGAGTTCAGTAAAATGTCACTATGATCTCTCTCAAGATGTTGAGGTTCTGAAAATGAGACAGCATTATCCTTTGTGTATTTTTCTTGAGTTGAGGTTTCATCTGTCAACAACTGTGGTACTTGAATGGTCTGCTGAGTCTTTGACTGTTGGTCTGGCGTTACTGGCCCTAATGGCAAGGGCATTGCACCACTTGAGGATTCTCCAGCTTCTGGCCTTGGTGGTACGCATAGGTCATAGTTGGGTACTGAAGGTCTACCTACGAAAATGTAGCATTCAAATTATAAATATATGATTAAGCATCCATCACATTGCATGAGTCAGTTTTAGATATTACTCTGAACTTGTATGTAGTATTAATAGAAACTGCTAATCCGTAGTCTGTCTCAGATGTCATTTTCAGGATAAGAGATGTGCATTAGTTAAATGAAATGTGGGGACAAGAAGCATGGAAGTAAAGGGGCATAATCAATCAAGCAACATAGATTTATAAGAGAAGGAAGTGGAAGAGATTGGCATCCTCAATTAAGTACCAGGGATATAGAAGCAATGAGCAATGGTATACAGAAATTAAGCTATAGAGCATTTGAAAAATGGCCCTTTCCTTTTAGTCAATTAACCATCTAATATAGATGCCATTGGTGAGTCAGAAGCAAAATTAGCCATCTATATATCATTTGAAAATAATCCTATTCTTATAGACACATATTGACTTTGAAATGTTTGGCTTGCCATTTAACAGCCTAATAAGGATGTCACTGATAAGAAGGAAGCAAAATTACCCAATTCTATTTTTTCATCAAGGATAAGTCAAACATGAACCAAGGTCCTGTTATGCTAGCTTTTCTACCAACAGAAGAAAATGTATATTGCTCAAGTGACACACAGTTTCAAATACTTAAAAGTATGAAATTTGATATATCACTTTTTTGTTTATAAATTAATAACATTAAAATAAATAACATTAGCAGTAATAAATGACCCTATTCTTTTAGATGCATATAAATTTAGAAACTAGTCAATTAACCATCTAACATGGATGCCATTGGTGAATCAGAAGCAAAATTAGCCAGCTATAAATCATTTAAATATAATCATACTCTTTTAGACACATATTGACTTTGAAATGTTTGAGTTGCCATTTAACAGCCTAATAAGGATGTCACTAGTAAGAAGGAAGCAAAATTACCCAATTCTATTTTTTTCAAGTATAAGTCAAACATGGACCAAGTTCCAGTTATGCTAGCTTTTCTACCAACAGAAGAAAATGTATATTGCTCAAGTGACAGTTTCAAATAATTAAAAGTTTGAAATTTGATAAATCACATTTTTGTTTATAAAACAATAACATTAAAATAAATAGCATTAGCGCTGAAATCGAGACTAACGCTTTTATTACTTTATCATCTGAAGCATTTGTGTGAAAGTATTTTGTGGTTCTTACTAAGAGGAAGTCAAATGCAAAAGAACAATTAAAAATACTTATCTCGAAAGTACTATACTCACTGTTTGGCATCTCTTGTAGGTTGTAACAACTGTCGTCATGGCTTGCGTGCAAAATGTGACTTTGCTGAATTTTCGCACCAACCGTTGCGTAATCCACTTGATTGCTTTCATGAAAAGCACGACTTTTATGAAGTTTGGCACCAACCATTGCGTAAGCTAATTGATTGCTTTCATGAAAAATGTGATTTTGCTGAAATTGCGCACCGGCTGATGTGTAACCCACCGGATTGTTCTCACCTCGAACAATTGGACAAATCATAGTGGAATCGCCATTGAAATAATTGCTTCTGTTTGGTGATCCATTTGATGGAGGGTCGCGCAAAGCACTTCTCATACCCATTAATTCTGCTAAAGAATCGACCTTCTGTGGAGGAACAGCTTCACCTGAATTCTGTGTGTAGGAGCCAATTCTACCTGCATTCTGGCTCAAGCTTCCAAACCTCTGCAATACACTAACATCTTGAATGCTATTCTCCATGCTGTTAACCCCTGTGCAGCCAGTTGGGCTAAAATTCAGAGGCAGCTTATTATAGGCCTCAACAGGAGCAACATCTTGACCATTCAGCAGCCAGCTGTTCAGCCCCACAATCCCAGTTGGACTCGAATCCTGCTGCAGCCTATTATAGGTTTCAACTGGAGCAACACCTTGGTTGTTATGCTCCCTATAATTTACACCTACAGTTCTGTTTAGATCAAACTTATGAGGCTGCTTGTTGCTCAAAACTTCTCCGTACAAATCTGCCAAAGCAAGCCAATTTTCTTCCCCCGTCTGATTCTTTGGTGATTCAGATTGGGCATTATTAGAAGACCTCTGCAAAACTGGTTTGTCTGGTGTTGATGGAATCCAATTAATTCCATTCTGTGAAACTCCCTTCTCCAAGGGAATTGAAAATCCCCTCCCCAGGTCCATCTTCAAATTGATGTAAACAGTGAGGTTCTTCAATTTATTCCCCCTTATTTATCCTATTGTTTTATGAATCAAATCAGCCCATCGAGTGCTTATATCCAAACTTTCTGCGCTGAATTTCCACATTCCTAAACCTTTCCGGAAGAAATTGCAATAGAAGAAATTCACTAAGACAACTTCCCAAAACTAAATTTATCAGATGCAACATGTGGAAAATGCAATTAATGCTCACAAATTCAATTCCAAAAACTAACCATTCCTCATCAATCTATATATCTCTCTGCATGTCAAATCCCCAAGCTTTGCACAAAAGCCCAGCCAGTTAACAAATGTACCTTATAGCAAACCTGCCTAATTAACTACAAAGAAACTGAAAAGAGAAACATGAATTAGGAACAAGAGAAATCTGAATAAATTGGAGAAATTTAATTCCAATTATGAATGTATCCAGCTGAAACAAACCAACAAAACCTTGAATGGAGATTCTCTCATGTGAAGAAATGCAATCACCAACAGATACTTTTCACCCAATTCTAAAGCGTGTCAAACGAAAAAAGAGAAATGCAACAGCATAAGAAACTCAAATTAGAAAAAGAACACTTCAATCAGGTATATATAGTTACTCACCGATCTCTATCTGTATCTTCTCTATCCATACAACATCAAAGATCAGCTCCAAAACGAGTCAATGCCAGAAAGCCAAGTCCGCCTTCGTTGCAACAGTACAATTTTAGAGAGAGAGAGATAGAAGAGAAATAAGCAATTTTAGAGAGAGAGAGAGAAGGGGAGAGAGAAGAGAGGAGAAGTAATACTAAAAGTGAAATAAACAGTGAAGTATTCCCTTTATATACGCAAAAGAAATTTGCATGGTAAGGACTTGCAGGTAGGAAAAAGAGGAGTTTATTTGCAATTTATCGCATTTTGTTGTGGTGCAAAATGAAAATTATATTTATTACGTATCTCACTTTCTCGTTACAATTGATATGGTTTTTATTGCATCAATTTGTAGAGATTTAAATGTTCGTTGAACTTTCCATTTATAAAGGACCATTATTGTTGATTGTGTTAATTAATTACTTGAAGATTAAAAATTAAAATGACCGTTAATCAAAACTATCATTTTTGTGCGATCTCATTGCGATTTGGTTAAATTGTTGTTATATTTGTAGCTTTTAAATAAAAGTTTATATTGCTTAAAGAAAATAATATATCAAAAGATGGTTATGGTTTTGAAAAAAAAAAAGTTATATTATGAAAGAGAAGTTCTTTTATCTTTAGACTTAATATTTATGAACTCAACGTTAACTAAAACTATATAATGTTTTCTATTTTCAGTAAGAGGAATTTAAAAAAGAAGAAGTTATTTTTGGTTTATTAATTCAATTCAAAGGAAAGAGTTCGCTTTTTCTTTTTTAGGGAAAAAGAAAAGAGACTTTAATATAGGGGCATTAGAGTCATTTTATGGTAGAAATGCCTTGGGAAAGTAATTTGGGCATTGGCGAAATCACTTTGCAATAAAATGAACTTGAGAGGATTCTTGTTGAAGGAGGTGATATGAACAATGTCACCAAATATATATATATATTAGCAAAGATGTCACCAAATATATAAAAGCATGTTTAAGTAAATGTTAAGTGTTCTTTTTTTTTTTTTTATGGTTTAAATATGAAAAGCCTTTTATAATATTTTTAGATAATACGAGTTGTTATATATTATATTATTGAAGACTTTTGTCATTTGATCCATGTTTTTTTTTTTCTTTATTTATTAGGATTGGAAAAAAAAAATTCACATCAGTTATATATATGAAATGTCATTTATATATTAAGATGGAGATCAAAAACAAATTCACATAAACTCGATCAAAGTGAAAAATATTCTATTAATATGAAGATTAGGAATCTATTGGGGCACTGAAATGGAAATTAAAGAAAATCGAAATGCTGATGTGGAAAAACAACTCATGGATCAGTTGAGGAGTAACTGAAACTAATATAACAAGATTGGATCGGTTAATTGAAGAAGAATTCGGTTAATGCATGCAAAATAGAAACTAGGGTAAATGTAGGGTTTATGCTCAAGATCAGTTACAATCGGATAAAGTTGAACAGATTCAGTTGCGGTTTGGCTCAATTGGCAGAGAGCTTTTGATCTCTATATAAGCATGCACATTTCACTTTAGTTTCAGAGAAAAATAAGTGTAAATCGTGAGATAGAGTATTAGGGTTCTTTATTTTCATACACTAAAAACCCTAAACTGCGCGAGTGAGCTATTTTCTTGTAATTCTTCATTGAACTCTGAATATATTGATTGTCTTCTCTATCGTGGATGTAGACTCATGTGCTAAACGAGTCGAACCACGTTAAATCCCTGTGTGTTGATCGTTTTTTTCCTGTTTTCTTGCTCATTTTCTTTGAGTTTTGAGTTCTGCAAACTCAGAAGCTGTGTTGGTGTATTTTGATTGTGCGTGTGTGAGCTTGATTAAGGCTTTAATCCATACAAGTGGCGTCGTCTATGGAAACATATTAAACAATGGCTTCGATGAAGATAGAGATTGGCAAGTTCAATGGAAAAGGTGACTACGGTTTGTGGAAAGTTCACATGGAAGCATTGCTAATTCAGAACAACCTGGAAGCTGCTCTCGAGAGTGATTCATCATCGTCTTCTTCGGATGGGAAGACTGATGCAAAGAAGGCTGAAATCAATCGAAAGGCAAGAAGCATGATCATTCTATGCTTAGCTGATAAGGCCCTGCGTGAAGCTTGCAAGGAGACAACTGCAACTGGTATATTAACCAAATTGGATGAATTGTATTTGACAAAGTCATTAGCCAATCAATTGTACATGAAACAAAAGTTGTTGAATTTCAAAATTTAAGATGAAAAACAGATGGCAGAGAAGATGGAGGAGTTCAACAAGATCCTGGATGATCTTGCAAACATAGATGAGGAAATGTCAGATGAGAACAAGGCTCTGATTCTATTGAATTCATTGCCAAAGTCTTTAGATTCTTTCAAGGATGCTCTCATCTATGGAAAAGTTGAATCTCTCACTATGGATCAGGTGGTGAATGCCATAAAATCGAAGGTTTTCTCCAACAATTCAACTCAGAAGCAGCAAATACTGGGGGAAGGATTGAGTATCAAGGAAAGAAACTTCAAGAAAAATGCAGAGAATAAAATGAATCAAAAGAGGTCAAGTTCTGATGGCAAATTAGGATCAAACCAAACTGAAACGAGGAAGTGTTTTTCTTGTCACAAAGTGGGGCATTTGAAGAAGAATTGCCCTGAGAAAAATAAACAAAAGCCACAAATTAAAGCTCCAGAAGCTGCAGTAGCTGAAACAAGTTATGATCAAGCTGAAATGCTATGCATTGTTTCTTCAAAGCTATCATCTGAATGGGTCCTAGATTCAGGGTGTAGTTTTCATATGTGCCCAATTAAGCAGTGGTTTCAAGATTTCAAAGAAAGAGAAGAAGTCTCAGTACTTCTAGGAAATGATCAAGCTTGCAAAATTAGAGGAATGAGAACAATAACTCTACAACTGCAAGATGACAGCATCAAGAAACTTCCTGAAGTGAGGTATATTCCTGATCTTAAAAGAAATCTTATCTCACTTGGGTATTTGAATTCTGCAGGTTATGAGTTTAGAACCAAACAAGGAATGATTAAAGTTCTGAAGAATGACAAAGTAATTCTGAAAGGACGAAAGAACAATGACCTCTATATACTGCTTGGATCAACATTGAATGGAGAGCTTGCTGCAGTAATGAGTGAAGATGAGGTTGAGCTGTGGCACAAAAAATTGGGCTACATTGGTGATAAAGGGATGTACGAACTCTCAAAGAAGAATCTGCTAAGCAAGACCATCCCAAACAAACAAAAGTTCTGTGAACAATGTGTAATGGGAAAAGCCAAGAAGCTGCCTTATGGAGTTGGGAAGCACAACTCAACCAAGCCATTGGAATATGTTCATTCTGACATATAGGGGCCAGCAAGGACATCAACTCATGGTGGAGCCAGATATTTTATAACCTTTATAGATGATCACTCAAGAAAAGTATGGGTGTGTACTTTGAAGCAGAAGAGTGATGTTTTCCAGGTATTCAAAGATTGGCTTACTCAGATAGAAAATAAGACAGGTACAACTCTAAAACATCTAAGAACTGACAATGGATTGGAGTTATTGTCTTTGGAATTTCAGGAATACTGCAAGTCAAGAGGAATAACTAGGCACAAAACTGTTGTAAACAATCCCCAACAAAATGGAGTTGCTGAGAGGATGAATAGGACCCTTCTTGAAAGAGTCAGGTGCATGCTCTTGGATGCAAATCTACCAAAGTCTTTTTGGGGAAAGGCTGTTACAACAACAGCCTACCTGGTAAACAAGTCTCCCTCTTTCTCTATTGAGTTTAAATCTCCTGATGAAATGTGGTATGGAAATCCACCTTCTTATTCACATCTTAAGATATTTGGCTGTTTAGCTTTTGCACACATAAAGTAAGATAAACTAGAGCCAAGAGCTATAAAGTGCATTTTTATTGGTTATCCAATTGGAACCAAAGGATATAAGTTGTGTTGTTTGGAATCAGGACATCAAAGATGTTTTATAAGTAGAGATGTGGTTTTCAATAAGAATGTGATGGGATATCCAAAGAACTCTACTGATATTATCACTGAAAATGATGATGGAATACCTCTTGAGGTAGAGAATCCACCTGAGCAATCAGGAGATATTACTGAACCATCAATAGATGAAATTGATCAGGAAGATCAAACTGATTCACCTGGAAGTCAAGAAGATGAAAATCTGACTGAGATGGAAGATGAGAATTAGAGAGATCTGAGGAATTACAGTTTAGCTAGAGACAGAGAAAGAAGGAGAGTCCATCCACCAACAAGGTTTGGACAAGCAGACTTAGTCTCTTATGCTTTAACTGTTGCTCAAGATATCAATTATGATGAACCTCAAGATTATAAATCAACAATGGTTTCAAAAGAAAATGACAGGTGGATTGGGGCTATGAATGAAGAGCTCATGTTATTAGAGAAGAATCACACCTGGATTTTGGTGAATTAGCCAGAAAACAAGAGGATAGTTGACAGCAAATGGATATTCAAGAAGAAAATTGAAATTGCAGGTTCTGAACACATAAGATATAAAACAAGATTGGTTGCAAGAGGATTTACTCAGAAGGAAGGGATAGATTTCAATGAGATCTTCTCTCCCGTAGTAAAACATTGCTCTATTAGACTAATGCTAGCACTTGTGGCTCAGTGGGATATGGAACTTCAACAAATGGATGTAAAAACAGCATTTTTACATGGATATCTAGAAGAGACTATATATATGAAGCAACCTGAGGGCTTCATACTTCCAGGGAATGAAGATAAGGTCTGCAAACTACAAAAATCATTGTATGGATTGAAACAAAGTCTTAGACAATGGTATAAAAGGTTCAATGACTATGTTTTGAGCATAGGAATGGAAAGATGTTTTTATGATAATTGTGTCTATTTTGGAAAGGAAGGAAATTTGATTCACACTTGTTAATCTATGTGGATGATATGCTAATAGCAAGCAAGAGCAAACAACAAGTTACAAATCTGAAAAATAAGCTAAAATCTCAGTTTGAGATGAAAGATTTGGGAGAAGCAAGAAGGATCATTGGAATGGATATAAGGAGAGATAGAAACTCTAGATTATTATCACTTGATCAGACTGATTACATAAAGAAGGTGTTAAGAAGATTCTTCATGCACCAAGCTAGAGCATCAGTAACACCTTTAGGGCAGAATAACAGTTTATCAGTTAGCCAAAGTCCATCAACTTTAGAAGAAAGAAAACACATGGAGAGTGTTCCTTATGCAAGTGGAGTAGGAAGTCTTATGTATGCAATGGTTTGTAGCAGACCAGATCTTGCATATGGAATGAGTCAAGTCAGTAGATTCATGGCAAATCCTGGAAAAATGCACTGAAAAGCTCTTAAATGGATGATGAGATATTTGGTAGGATCAGCAGGAAAAGGTCTAGTATTTCAAAAGCAAGGCTTTACTGGAGTTATAGAATCATTAATTGGCTTTGTAGACTCAAACTTCGCTGGAAATAAAGACAGTAGAAAAACTCTTACAGGTTATGTTTTTACCTTGTTTGGCACTGCAATAAGCTGGAGATGTGTACAACAATCAATGGTTGCTCTATCAACCACGGAGGCAGGATATATGGTTATGACAGAAGCCATTAAAGAAGCAATGTGGTTAAAAAGGATTTTGTCTGAATTTGGCATCTTGCAGAGGAAAGTTCAGGTATTCTGTGACAATCAAAGTGTCATACATCTGGTGAAACATCAAGTCTTCCATGAGAGGAGTAAACACATTGATGTTAAGATGCATTTTGTGAGAGATATTGTTAATAAAGGTTTGGTCAAGGTTATGAAGGTTGATACATCTGAAAATCCATCAGATATGTTAACCAAATCTGTAGGGAGTACAAAGCTATTATATTGTATGCGTTTAATTAATGTTTTACAATGTGATATATCTAACTCCAATTCTGTTTAAGTGTTTGTGATTTTGCAGAGAATACAAAGCAAGCATTCAGATTTTGGTGGAGAATTGAAATGGAAATTAAAGAAAATCAAAATGCTAATGTGGAAAATCAACTCATAGATCAGTTGAGGAGTAACTGAAGCTGATATAACAAGACTGGATCAGTTAATTGAAGAAGAATTCGGTTAATGCATGCAAAACAGAAACTAGGGTAAATGTAGGGTTTATGCTCAAGATCAGTTACAATCGGATAAAGTTGAACAGATTCAGTTGCGGTTTGGCTCAATTGGCAGAGGGCTTTTGATCTCTATATAAGCATGCACATTTCACTTTAGTTTCAGAGAAAAATAAGTGTAAATTGTGAGATAGAGTATTAGGGTTCTTCATTTTCATACACTGAAAACCCTAAACTGTGCGAGTGAGCTATTTTCTTGTAATTCTTCGTTGAACTCTGAATATATTGATTGCGTTCTCTGTCGTGGATGTAGACTCATGCGCTAAACGAGTCGAACCACGTTAAATCCGTGTGTGTTGATCGTTTTTTTCTATTTTCTTGCTCATTTTCTTTGAGTTTTATGTTCTGCAAACTCAGAAGCTGTGTTGATGTGTTTTGATTGTGCGTGTGTGAGCTTGATTAAGGCTTTAATCCTTACAGGCACAATATGTGGTTTTAGGATATTTGGATAAACATGTAAAACGTACCATTTATAGTCGGATGGATGGAACAATGATGGGCTATGGACAAGACGAAATAAAATACGCATCATCTTCAGTCGATTGACAAAACGGGTCTTCCTAAATAGAATAGACACTAGTCGAGTGGATATAACGATGAACGGGGTTTCCAATAGTAATACACATCTTCACGTAAAGTGCATCATCTTCAATTGACATCGGTTGACTAGATGGAACGACGTGTGCATTGCTTTAGCCATTTGGCTAAAAAAAATTGTAATTTTTTTACTACCATGATTTTTTGCTATTGGAATGACTATCATGACATATATCCCTATTTGCAAATATCTAATTTTAAACTCATGTTATTAATAGAATCACATATTCAAATAATAAATGCGTAACTAACATTAAATTAAACTCCATAATTAGACACTGAAAATCATAGTTCAAATTTAGAACCATGATCTAAGAGCTCATCTAGTATGATCAATGTATAACGAGTAAGATTACATAAATTCATTCTTTTTCAGATAAACAATTTTTTTTATTATGACATTTCTAATAATTTTTTTTTATTATTCTGTATATATTCATTCAGTCATTTTCATCATGGGGGAACGTCTACTTTTTATATTAATTATGAAATTTAGGATGTTACATGAGCACGTGTTTGATGTACAATGAGCTATAACTAGTATAAATAAATAAAATAAACATTTATTTATTATCTTATCCTGTTTTTTGTCTACTTCGACTTGTATTAATGCATTACTCACTGTAAATTAATGAAGCATTAGAAGGTTATATTTAAGGGCTATTCTTGTAAATTAGCCTGTTGGTTATTATATAGGGTTCAGTTTATCCCTCACAAATTACTTATCATGTTATTTTATCTTATTCGATAATCACCTAGCTACACTAGATTAACAACTCGTGAACAATTAACATTCAAGATATTGGTACTTTATGAATTAGATTAATATGAATATTAATTTTTTGTTTTGAGAGAGAAGTTTAAAAATTAGTGAATTTGAAAAATATGAATGAATTCATCTGTATTTATTTGAGGGGTAGAATTGGGAAAAAAATATAGTTAACATATGATTTTGTCATGTTGTGTTTATATTTCTATATAAAAATTATAATATTTGAGTTAGATTTGATTGACGAAAAAGGTTTCTGACTTTGAGAAAGATTGTTTATTGGGCACCTGAACTTGCTTTATTCAATGAAAGACAATACAAAATGGTGGCTTTTTTTTCTTTTCTTTTCCCTTTTATTATTATTATTATTATTATTATTATTATTATTATTATTATTATTATATATAATTCTTAATTTCTTTTTAGGTTTTTACCTGATTCATTCTTATAACTCTTGTTATTGAGAATTGTGACCTTCACAAATTTCAAAATTCAAAGTATCTTTCTAATTTTTTACTATTTCAAAATTCAAAAAATCTTTCTAATTTTTTACTATTTCAACCATGATTAAACAAACTATCAACTAATCTACTATCAACCAAGATTAGTTGATTGAAATAGTAAAAATTTAGAAAGATTCTTTGAATTTTGAAATAAGTGGAGGTCATAATTCTCAATAACAAGAGCCATAATAATGCATCAGGTAAAAACCTAAAAAGAAATTAAGAATTATATATATATATATATATATATATATTAATGGGCAGAAATTTTGTGTTTCTCAATGCACGAAATGAGGATGAGGAAAACAGGATAGTAATTCTCTACAATGACACTGTAGAACAATTGGAGCGCGTTTGTTTTTGGTATAAAATGTCACGAGTATGCATCATGTAAAAACCTAAAAAAAAAATTAAGAATTATATATATACATATATATATATATATATTAATGGGTAGAAATTTTGTGTTTCTCAATGCACGAAATGGGGATGTGGAAAACAGGACAGGAATTCTCTACAATAACACTGTAGAACAATTGGAGGGATGTAGTGTAGCTTGGTAGCATGTTTGTTTTAGGTACAAAATGTCACCGGTTCAAATCATGTCATCCATACCTATTATTGCTCCTTTGAGCAGTAATGAGTAATCCATTGAAATCGATCAAATTGCACGGAATCATACATTTTTATGAAATTATAGAATATATCCATATATAATGGATTCGTGTTAAAAAAAGAATCCTTTTGTTACTGTTGGGAGATTTGATCACGCACGCACCTGAAGAATGCATACCGTGCGCACTTTTTTAAAATTTCTTTTTTTTTTTAATATTTCAAATTATTTCTTTTCTCACTCTACCACTTCACATACTAAATTTTGATCTCACACATCACCAAACTCATCATCAACATATACAATTTACATCTCACATATCAACATAGATCTTCTTCCCAATTCTCATCTCACAGATGCTACACCATGAAAAAATGGTTATCATCAAAAGTCATTTGTTAAAAATTACAAAATATGAATTAGTTAACAAATATGATAAATCCTCAATCAATCCTCAATAAATACTCAAAATCAATCCTATTGTAGCCCATAATTAAAAAAAAAAAGAACAAAAAATATTTAATTAGTCAATTCTCGAGAAAAATCCTAATCAATTCAAGAAATCCTCAAAATGAATAATAAAAATTCTCAACAAATCCTTAAAATCGACAAATCATATCCTCAAACGCAACAAATCCTCAAAATCAACAAATCATAACCTCCAACTCAATCATCAATTTTCAAGAAGTCTTCAATCAATTACTTGTATTTTATGTCGTCAAATATAATGGATCTACACATGTGACAAAATTTTAAAACAAATCAGTACCATAATTTTTTTCATGTAAAAACTTTCAGAAAAGATAAGAAAATATTATATCATTCCAAGGATGGGCAAAAAATTGTATGCACCAGGGGCACAGGGCAAAAAAGATCTGTGCCCCCAACCCGACCAAGCGTGTGGGCTGCTCCCAAGCGCGCCCACGCGCCCCCACGAGCACTGTTATGGTATGGCCGCGCGCGCACCTAATTAAATATTCTTCAGGTATCACACATTTACTCTTCAGGTATCAGGTATCACACACATTTACTCTTTAGGTATCACATATCTACCCTTAAGGTATTATGCGGAAACAATGTTGTTTTCTTTTTTTTTTCTTCTTTCTCCCTCTCTTCTTAATCTAGCTCTTTTCTTATTGATTTGTTATTCTTCTTATTTGTTTAATACGTTCTTCTTCGTATTCTTCTTATTCTTCTTATATATCTTCTTGTTTATTATTCTTTTTCAAATTGCCATGAAATCATTTAAGGTATTACATAATTACCTAATAGGTATTTGTATATGTTATTCCCAGGGGTATTACATAAATACATTTCAGGTATTATACAAGTATATCACACATATTTCCTTCGAGTATTACATAAACACCTTATAGGTATTTGTATATGTTACTTTCAGATATTACATAAGTATCTTTTAAGTATCACACATATTACTTTCAAGTATTACATAAATACCTTATAGGTATTTGTATATGTTACTATAAAGTATTACATAAATCTCTTTAGGTATTACACAAAGTATCTTTTAAGTATCACACATATTACTTTCAGGTATTATATAAATACCTTATAGGTTTTTATATATGTTATTCTCAGGTATTATATAAACACCTTTTAGGTATTACACAAAGTATCTTTTAAGTATCACACATATTACTTTCAGGTATTATATAAATACCTTATAGGTTTTTGTATATGTTATTCTCAGGTATTATATAAATTCCTTTCAGGTATTACACAAGCAACTTATAGTATCATACATATTTCTTCCCGGTATTACATAAATGCTCTATAGGTAACTCTCAATTATTACATAAATATCCATTTGATGGAATCTTTATTTCACCTTTTCACTCTGCAATTCAACCCAAAAATTTCTTCCTTCATAAACCACACTCCATCTCCACCCAAAAAATACTCCTTCTTTCACTTAAAAAAAGAATTCCTTTCAAGAAAACCAAAGCAGCTCCAAATTCAACAAAACAATTAGATTAAATTGAAGCAAAATTCCCCAAACACCAACTTAAGAACACTTGTTCTTCATCTCCACATAATTCCACAGCCCAACTCTCACATTCAACAAAAAAACCATTTACCATCTTAAATTTGAAGAAAACACAAAATCTTACAAGCTTCAACTCCCAAACCACGTTCTTGTTCGCAGAAACCTCGAAAGCAGCCAAAAATGAGGTGGCCCATCAAATAATTTACCACTTCATATTTCATAGAATGTTTTGATTGCAAGACAAAAGTAACCCTAGGTTTTAGGAAAAAAAGAACCCAAAATATTTTATAGATTGTGGAGCTGTGAGGAGAATTGAGAAAAGACGGCGATGGCGGTGGTGCGGTGGCGGAGGATCTTAGGGCTTCGTTGATAAATTTGTCAACGAAGCCGGCGGTGACATCGGTAGTGCGGTGGTGGAGGAGGATTGTGATGAGGAGAAGGATTTGCACAACTAAGGGATCGCGATTTGCACAGGGAAAGAAAGGAAAAAAAGGAGTGAAGTAACGTAGGAAGAAGAAGAAAAGAAAGGGAAAAAAATAAAAAAAATATAGAGATATATATGGAGCGCGGGTCGGGTTGGGGGACATGGAGTCGCTCCCAAGGATGTGGTACAATTTCTTCTGTCATATCCATTAATGCCACAACCACGACAAATTCTTACTTTTGAAATTATTTTTTCCTTTGATGATTTATACAAGAAAGTATGTGAACTCTTTCTTTTGAAATTGTTTTTTCTTTTGATGATTTACACAAGAAAGTATGTGAACTCTTGCTTTTAAAATTATTTTTTCCTTTGATGATTTATACAAGAAAGTATGTGAAGATATTGATAAGGGGTTATGTCTATGTGTGAGATGAGAATTTCGTATGTAAAGTGGTAGGGTGAGAAAAAATTATGTGTATAATAATATAAAATATTAAAAATTACATTGATTATGATTTAGAAAATTATGTGTATAATAATATAAAATATTAAAAATTTCATTGATTATGATTTAGAATTTTTTGAGGATTGATTACTTGAATATTATTCATTGTTTCCTTTAATTGATTAATTGGATATTTTTATTGTTTTCTTTGGGATGAGAATTGAGAAGTGGTAAGGTGAAAAAAAATTATGTGTATAATAATATAAAATATTAAAAATTACATTGATTATGATTTAAAAAATTATGTGTATAATAATATAAAATATTAAAAAGTACATTGATTATAAGAATTGAGAAGAATATCTATGTTGATTATGAGAATTGGGAAGAATATCTATGTTGGTATATGGGATGCAAATTATATATGTTGATGATAGGTTAAATCTATGTATGAGAATTTCGTATGTGAAGTGGTAGCGTGGGAAAAGAAATAATATGAGATATTAAAAATTAAAAAAAAAATCTTAAAGATGTGCGCACATTCTTCAGATGCGTGCCTGATCAAATCTATAAATATATATAATTCAGTAAAATAGAAAAGATTGTTGGGAAAGAGAAAGGATTTCAGTGTACGAGCCTTGTGGATCCAAGTAGTCTCCGCTCTAACAAATCTCTCTATATATAATTCAGTAAAATAGAAAAGATTGTTGGGAAAGAGAAAGAATTTCGGTGTACGAGCCTTGTGGATCCAAGTAGTCTCCGCTCTCACGCCTTTTTGTGAAGGGATGACATATTTTGTAAGGACATACTTACCACTTGACTATACTCCATATGCCTGTTTTGGACGGTAGGAACGGGGATATAATTTATTATATACTCTTGCTAATCCTACCATCATTCTTTTATGTTGGTGTAATGATCAAGAAACAATCCAAACAATTCAACTCTTTCAAACCTCAAGATAAACCCTAAACTTGAATAGAGAAACTGGAAATGAAAAATAGCACAAAACCCACGATCAAAACACAACAATATAGAGTGGTTTGGCTTAAAAATGCCTACATCCACTTTAGAGCATCTCCACTAATCGATCAAAGAAGTAATGAATCGTTTACAAGACAAGAAGAAAATAGGAACACATAAAACCCTAGCTAGACTCTCTCTATTCACAAATATATCTCTCTCTCTACAGTGATCGATTGCAAAACTGATCAACTAAAGAAATGTTCTACTATATATAAGGAATCCACAGCAACATATCCCACGCAATTCCGTTGAGAGATCAGTGAGCTAGACCTTCTTGAAAACCATCGCGCAGATCAGTTGCTAACCTGCAAACCTGCAAAATTAAAAGTTAACAAACTTAACTAACTTGAAGTCGTACTTACAAAACACGCTTTTATTAGTCAAACACGTTTTTCTCCAGACTTAGCCAAATATCAGTTTTTCTTCATCAGCTCGTTTTCTTCCTTTTCTTTTATTTCTTTTCTCTTCTTCTGATCTTGATACATGTTTATTACTTCTCAATCTCCACCTTAAGCATGATCAAGTACT
Source organism: Scutellaria minor (assembly GCA_954870855.1). Taxonomy (NCBI): domain Eukaryota; kingdom Viridiplantae; phylum Streptophyta; class Magnoliopsida; order Lamiales; family Lamiaceae; genus Scutellaria; species Scutellaria minor. The sequence goes on along the minus strand of OX940728.1, from coordinate 2,014,810 downwards.
TCCATTACAATACTCCTTCAAGTGATATGAGTTGCTGATCTTCCTTTAAGACCAATGAGAGACATACAAAGCTTAAACTTTGCTGTTGGTAGAGCCTTAGTGAAGACATCAGTTGGATTCTCCTCAGTAGGTATTTTCTTGACTTCAATCACCTCCTTTTCTATGATATCTCTGATGAAATAAAGCCTAATATCTATGTGCTTTGTCCGTTCATGATATCTTTAATGTTTGGACAAATGAATAGCACTATAATTGTCACAATTCACTGCAATCTTATCTTGATTATAGTCAAATTCTTTGAGTATGTCTTGCAGCCACATTGCTTCTTTAATGGCCTCAGTTAGAGCAATAAACTTAGACTCTGTGGTTGACAAAGCTACTACAGATTGATGTGTAGCTTTCCAACTAATAGCAGTGCCAAACAAAATAAATACATATCTAGTGATTGATTTTCTTGTATCCACATTTGATGCATAGTCTGCATCAGCATATCCAACAATTGGATTCATTAACTCAGTTGACTTCTTGAACAACAAGCCATAATCCACTGATCCATTCAAGTATTTCATCACTCCTTTAGTAACCTCCCAATGTGTAGGGCCTGCATCTGTCATATACCTACTGATCAAGCTCATACAATGAGCTAAATCTGGTCTGCAACACACCATTGCATACATAATACTTCATACAGCATTTGAGTAAGACACTTTACTCATCAGACTCATTTCCTTCTGATCCTTAGGACATTGATCCTTAGATAATTTTATGTGTTGCCCAACTGGAATCAGTGTACTCTTACACTGATTCATTTGATACTTGATCAAAACCTTTTTAATGTAGGTGCTCAAATCCAAGAACACTTCATCTTGCTCTCTATTTCTGCTGATGTTCATACCTAGCATCCTTTTGGCTTCACCTAAATCCTTCATCTCAAATTCAGAGTTAAGTAAACATTTGATATAATTCAAATTTGAAAGTGAAGTGCTAGCTATTAGCATATCATCAACATATAACAGAAGGTAAGTGTGTCAAGTGTTACTTTCATGTTTGAAATAAACACATTGATCATACTAGCTTCTAATAAAATCAGTTTTCCTCATAAAATCATCAAACCTTAGATATCATTGTCTTGGACTTTGTTTGAGACCATATAGGGACTTCTTCAATAGACATGCTTTCTGATCTTTGTTCTCCACCTCCAAACCTTCTGGAATTGTCATGAAAATCTTCTCCTTCAATTCTCCATGTAAGAATGCAGTAGTAACATCCATTTGATGAAGTTCCATGTTGTATTGAGCCACCATAGCAAGAAGCATTTTGATAGAGCAATGTTTTACAACTGGAGAGAAGATTTCAGTGTAATCTGCTCCCTCTTTTTGAGTAAAACCTCTTGCTACAAGTCTAGCCTTGTATCTGATTTTGTCTCCTTTGAATGCCTCTATTTTCTTTTTGAAAATCCACTTACAGCCAACCAATTTTTGATTAGTTGGTTTGTCAACAATTTCCCAGGTTGAGTTTTTTTCTAAAGACTTGAACTCTTCCTAAATAGCTAGGATCCATTTCTCCTTCTGGTTGCAACTCATTGCTTCAGAATAATCCTTTGGTTCATGGTATTCAACATCTTGAGCTGCAATCAAAGCAAAAAACACACTATCAACATGACCAAATCTTAAAGATGGTTTTACCTGCCTCTTTGGTCTGTCTCTAACAAGTTGGTAGTTATCCAACTCAGTGTTTTCTTCAGGAGCTTCATCACTTGATTCTCCTTGTTCTTCCATAGTAGCTGGAGTATCATTGTTGTTGTTTGATTGCTCCACCTCAGGTTCTAACCTGTCATTCTCAGAAACACATTGAATGTTAGTATCAGATTTGTTTAAAGGCATTTTAGATTCATCAAAGGTTACATCCCTGCTGATCATACACTTAAGATGATCTTTTTCATAGCACCAAAGCTTATAGTCTTTGACTCCTTTTGGATAACCAAAAAAAACACATTTCAGTGCTCTTGGTTCCAATTTATCTTGTTTTACATGAGCATAAGCTTGGCACCCAAAAACCTTTAAACCTGAATAGTCAGAAACCTTTCCAGTCCACCTTTCTTGAGGTGTTTTGAACTCAATTGCTGAAGAAGGGCTTCTATTTATCAGATACACTGCAGTGGCAGCAGCTTCTCCCCAAAAACTCTTTGGCAAACCTGAACTTAGGAGCATACATCTGACTTTATTAAGGATTGTTTGATTCATCCTTTCAGCCAAACCATTCTGGTGTGGTGTGTTTGGCACAGTTTTATGTCTCATAATTCATTTATCTTTGCAAAAAGAATTGAATTGAGCTTAGACAAATTCCAAACCATTGTCTATTCTTAAGCATTTGACTCTCTTTCCACTGGAATTCTCCACCTCATTCAGCCATTCCTTGAATCTGATAAAGGCTTCATTCTTGCTTTTCAGAATCACAATCCAAACCTTCCTTGAGTAATCATCTATCAAAGATAGAAAATATCTCTCTTCACTCCTTGTATGTACCTTAGCTGGTCCCTATAAATCTGAGTGTATGTACTCAAGAAGATCCTTGGTTGAATGAGCTCTAGTTTGGAAACTTACTCTCTTAGCCTTCCCAAGAATGCAATGCTCATATAAATCCAAAGTAGTGATCTTATCTTTGCCAAAACTGACTGTTTGTTGAGTTCTTGTAACCCCTTGAGACTCATATGCCCAAGTCTCCTATGCCATAGCAGTGTTCTATCCATTTCCTTAATGGATTGAACTTCACCAGTAGCTATGCATCCATCCAAGTAATAGAGTTCATGCCTTTTGTGACCTCTAAGAACAGTTCTAGAGTTCTTTGCTACTTCCATCACATCACCTTGTGCTTGCAATCTGTAACCTTGTGAGTCAAGCATTCCTAGAGATATGAGGTTTCTTTTTAACTCTGGAACAAATCTGACATTGGTAAGGATTCTCACAATCCCATCAAACATTTTAATCTGATAGAACCAATGTCTTTGATTCTGCAAGTTTTATAGTTCCCTAGCATAACAGCCCCTTCATCTTTTAATTTTAGATCATAAAACTAATGTTTTATAGGACTCATATGAAAAGAACAACCGGAATCCAAGATCCAATCATGAGTTATATCATTAGTAGTGATAGCAAGTACCTCAGTTGACTCATAATTGTCATTTGAGCCAGGTGCTTCTGCAGTTTGATTGACTTGCTTACCAGCTGGATTGGCCTTTTCTTGTTGCTGCTTTTTGTACTTAAAACAGTCCTTCTTGAAGTGTCCAGGCTTGTGACAATGAAAACACCTTTGTCCTTCAATGTCATCATTTGATTCTTGGCTTTGAGCAAGCCCTTTTTTGTTTTGAAGTTTGGTTCATTTCCTATTCTGATTCTTCTTCTGTACTTTATGCTTAGTGACTAAACCCTCAGCACCTCCAGATGGCTTGAGATCAGTTTTCTTAGAAAGTTCCTTGGTTTTCAAAGCTGTGATCACTTCCTCCAAGGTAATTGAGTGTTGTCTCCCATACAAGATAGAATCGCAGAAATTCTCAAAGGTTTTAGGAAGTGCACTCAATAGCATAAGTGTTTTATCTTCTTCCTCCAAGGAGACTTCAACATTTTCCAAATCATCAAGAATCCTATTGAAATCTTCCAGTTGATCAAGAAGTGGTCGTTCTTCCAGTACTTTGAAAGCGTAGAGCCTCTTTTTCAAATATAACCGATTTGCAAGGGTCTTGACCATGTATAGCTTCTCTAGCTTCTCCCAAACTTCCTTTGTTGTTTCAATCTTGGCTACTTCTCTCAAGACTTTATTCTCCAGGCTTAGAATTATCATGCTATGTGTCTTTTCCATCAAAATAACCTTTTGTTCAGTCTTCATGGTTTCTGGAAAAGCTTCTATCCCTTTTAGAACAGCAGCAACTCCTTGTTGGACAAACATGACCTTCATTTTAACTCTCCACAGCCCAAAGTCTCCAGATCCATCGAATTTCTCTACTTCAAAACGAGTTGAACCCATCTTCCTTGATCAGTGCTTTCCCACAGACGGTGCCACTTGTTGGTGTAATGATCAAGAAACAATCCAAACAATTCAACTCTTTCAAACCTCAAGATAAACCCTAAACTTGAATAGAGAAACTGGAAATGAAAAATAGCACAAAACCCACGATCAAAACACAGCAATATAGAGTGGTTCGGCTTAAAAATGCCTACATCCACTTTAGAGCATCTCCACTAATCGATCAAAGAAGTAATGAATCGTTTACAAGACAAGAAAGAAAATAGGAACACAGAAAACCCTAGCTAGACTCTCTCTATTCACAAATATATATCTCTCTCTACAGTGATCGATTGCAAAACTGATCAACTAAAGAAATGTTCTACTATATATAAGGAATCCACAGCAACAAATCCCACGTAATTCCGTTGAGAGATCAGTGAGCTAGACCTTCTTGAAAACCGTCGCGCAGATCAGTTGCTAACCTGCAAACCTGCAAAATTAAAAGTTAACAAACTTAACTAACTTGAAGTCGTACTTACAAAACACGCTTTTATTAGTCAAACACGTTTTTCTCCAGACTTAGCCAAATATCAGTTTTTCTTCATCAGCTCGTTTTCTTCCTTTTCTTTTATTTCTTTTTTCTTCTTCTGATCTTGATACATGCTTATTACTTCTCATTTTCTACTCTCACGGTTTCAGCACACCTTTCAATAGTGATCTATCGACTAATGACTTTCTCTCGTGATACACTTTCGAAATCGATATTTTTCATTAAATTTCCTAATGCATTATTATGGCTCTTGTTATTGAGAATTGTGACATTTACACATTTCAAAATTCAAAGAATCTTTCTAATTTTTTACTATTTCAACCATGATTAAGCAAACTATCAACCAAGATTAGTTGGTTGAAATAGTAAAAAATTAGAAAAGATTCTTTGAGTTTTGAAATGTGTGAAGGTCACAATTATCAATAACAAGAGACATAATAATGCAACAGGTAAAAACCTAAAAAGAAATTAAGAATTATATATATATATATATAGTAATGATAAGAAACCTTCGTTGGGAGATTTGATCAGACACACACCTGAAGAATGCGCACTGTGTGAACTTCTTTAAGATTTTTTTTTAAAATTTTTAGTATTTCATATTATTTCTTTTCTCACGCTACATACGAAATTCTCATTTTACCCATAGACCTAACTCATCATCAACATATACAATTTGCATGATAGATCTTCTTCCCAATTCTCATCTCACAGATACTACACCATGAAAATTTGGTTATCATCAAAAAATTACAAAATATGAATTAGTTAACAAATATGATAAATCCTCAGTCAATCCTCAATAAATCCTCAAAATCAATCTTATTGTAGCCCACAATTAAAGAAAAGAACGAAAAATATTTAATTAGTCAATTCTCAAGAAAAATTCTAATCAATGTTCAAGAAAATCCTCAAAATGAATAATAAAAATTGAATGAAATCCTCAAAATGAATAATAAAAATTGAAATATGAATTATGTAACAAAGAGAATAAATTCTCAACAAATTCTTAAAATCGACAAATCATATCCTCAAACTCAACAAATCCTCAAAATCAACAAATCATATCCTCCAACTTAATCATCAGAAGTCTTCAATCAATCCTCAAAATCCCCAATTCTCTTTAATTACTTGTATTTTGTGTCTTCAAATATAATAGATCTATACATGTGAAAACAAATTTAAAACAAATCAATACCATAATTTTTTAAATGTAAAAACTTTCAGAAAAAATAATAAAATATTATATCATTCCAAGGATGTGGTATAATTTCTCCTGTCATGTCCATTAATGCCACAACCATGGCAAACTCTTGTTTTTGAAATTGTTTTTTCCTTTAATAATTTATACAAGAAAGTATGTGAAGATATTGATGAGGGGTTATGTCTATGTGTGAGATGAGAATTTCATATGTGAAGTGGTAGAGTGAGAAAAAATTATGTGTATAATAATATAAAATATTAAAAATTTCATTAATTATGATTTAGAATTTCTTGAGGATTGATTACTTGAATATTATTCATTGTTTCCTTTAATTGATTGATTAGATATTTTTATTGTTTTCTTTGGGATGGGAATTGAGAAGTGATATGGTGAGAAAAAATTATGTGTATAATAATATAAAATATTAAAAATTACATTGATTATGATTTAGAAAATTATGTGTATAATAATATAAAATATTAAAAAGTACATTGATTATGAGAAGTGGGATACAAATTATATATGTTCGATGATGGATTAGGTCTATGTGTGAGATCAAAATTTCGTATGTGAAGTGGTAGCGTGAGAAAAGAAATAATATGAAATATGAAAAATTAAAAAAAAAAATCTTAAAGAAGTGCGCACGGTGTGTATTCTTCAGGTGCGTGTCTAATTAAATCTCCCCACCGTAGGGTTCCTTATAGAGTCAATCTCACTGTTCGGTTCCTTATACAGCCTATATGGCAATCCACGCATTGTTTTTCTTTTTCTTTCTTTTCTTACGTTTCAATTACCGCGTATCATTTTATTTTATTTTATTACATTTTTAAATAAATCTTCTTTTCTTATTCATTTAAAATTCTATCTCCCCACATCTTTTTTTAACTCATCTCATTTTATCCTTTTTTTTTCTATTTAATATTAATACTAATTTTTAATTTTTTTTTCTCTTATTATTAATAATATTTGGAAAAATATTTTAAGATTTTTTTAATTTATATATATGTTTAGAAATTGTAGTAATTTCCATTAATATCAATAGTACTTGAAAAAATATCTTAAGATTTTTTTTAATTGTGCATAAGTATCAATAGTACTTAGAAATATATTTTAAGATTTTTTTTAATTGTAAGATTTTTTTTAGTTGTACATATGTTTAGAATTGTCTAAAAATTTCATATATTTACGTTTCAATTAGCGCGAATCATTCTTTTTTTTCTAAACATTTCATATACCTACATTTCAATTAGCGCGTATCATTCTTTTTTATTTTATTGTATTGTTAAATAAATCTTTTTTTTTATTATTCACCTAAAATTCTATGTCCACACATCTTTTTCAAACTCATCTCATTTGATCTCCATCTCCATACATCTTTTTCAAACTCATCTCATTTGATCTCCATCTCCATACATCTTTTTCAAACCCATCTCATTTTATCTCCATTTTTTTTCCTGTATTTAACATTAATATTAATTTTCAATTTATTTTCTTCTTTCGCAGTTTCATTAATATCAATATTACTTGGAATTTTTTTTTTCTCTATTTAACATTAATACTAATTTTCAATTTCTTTTCTTCTCTCGAAGGTTCATTAATATCAATAGTACTTAGAAAAATATTTTAAGATTTTTTTTAATCGTACATAAGTTTAGAAATTGTCTAAAAATTTCATGTACTTGTAGATCTTTATGTCTAATCTCAACCATCTACTTTGTACATTTTTATGCACTAATTTTATCATCTATTATTTTGTTTTAAGTTTAGAACTTGCCTAAAAGTTCTTGTTTATTTTATGGGGTAATCTCAATCATTTATTTTTTTAATTCTATATATCTTTAGAACTTGTCTATTTTAAGTTTAGAACTTCTCTAGAAAATTGTCTAAAAGTTCTTTGAAGTTCTTGTTGATTTTATAGGTAATCTCAATCATCTAAATTTTTAATTGATATATCTTTAGAATTTGTATATTTTAAGTTTAAAATTTATTTAGAAAATTGTCTAAAAGTTCTTGTTGATTTTATGTGGTAATCCCGATCATCTATTTTTTTAATTCTATATATCTTTAGAACTTGTCTAGAAATCAACCTTTTTTTTTTTTAATAAGAATGTTAGGATCGTTTTCTTTTATTTATTTTCATTTATGTCAACAACAACAAATAAGAATGTTTCGATGTTTTTCTTTTATTTATTTTTATTTATGTCAAGAATAACAAATAAGAATGTTATGATATATTTTTTTTTTTTTTTGACATTTGATAGGTTTTATTTATTTATATTTATGTCAAGAACAATAAATAAGAATGTTTGGATATATGTTTTTATTTTATTTATTTTAACATTTGATATGTTTTATTTATTTATATTTGTAATATTCACAATGTATAAGGAGGTGACAAAAGCTATTAAATGACAAGTTCTAAACTTATGTACAATTCAAACAAAATAGATGGTTAATATTACACCATAAAGATCTACAAAATAGATGGTTGAGTTTACTCCATAAAGATCTACAAGTACGTGAAATTTTTAAACAATTTGTAAACTTATGTACAATTAAAAAAAATCTTAAAATATTTTTTCAAGTACTATTGATATTAATGGAAACAACAAGATAAGAAAATAAATTGAAAATTAATATTAATATTAAATAGAAAAAAAAAAGAATGTGGATATAATGAGATGAGTTTGAAAAGGATGTGTGGAGATAGAATTTTAGATGAATAAGAAAAAAAAATTATTTAAAAATATAAAAAAATAAAAAAGAATGATGCGCGGTAATTGAAACGTAAAAAAAAAAAAAAAAAAAAAAGGAAAATAAGGCGTGGATTGCCACATAACCAAGATTGGCTCCAACGTGGGTTCCTTATCATTACTGTATTTATATATATATATATATACATATATATATATAATTCTTAATTTCTTTTTAGGTTTTTACCTAATGCATTATTATGGCTCTTGTTATTGAGAATTGTGACCTTCACACATTTCAAAATTTAAAGAATCTTTCTAAATTTTTACTATTTCAACCAACTAATCTTGGTTGATAGTTTGCTTAATCATGGTTTATGTTTGAAAATCTTATTAACATTAATTCTTAATGGAAAAAGGTAGATGATTTTGGGTCAATTTAAAAAATAAAACAAAAAAACTTTTAAGCTTTTTAGCTTAGAGAAGTTTGAAAAGTTATTTCTAGAAAAGAAAAATAATAATAAATAAAAAGGACACCTTCATTAATTTCATAGAACAAGGACCCAAGGTCCCGTAGACATAAAGAGATAGAATGGTGTGATGGACTAACATTAGCATTTTGGCCTAATTAATTTAAAAGTTTAATATTTGTTTTCTAATAAAAATGATATAAGAAAATTGCAAAAACATATACCGAAATAATGAACTCAAATTCAACACCTTACTCAAATTAAAATATATATATCTATCAACCTGAATATATGTTATGTTACACTCTAGTCCCCACTACATTTGTTTTCAATATCATGTGGTTATTAATCCTATTTTTTTTAAAATAATTGTTTAAATGACATCAATTTTCTTTTTTACATATATATATCTGACATTTTATTTTCATTGAGTTTTAATAATACCCTTGTCCACAGATTTTTATGTAAAAACACTTATTCGCAATAGAATTGAGGATAAAAACAAAAATAAGAATAAAGTATAATAAAATAAATCAAGTTGTCTTAAAAATCACAATTTTTTTATTTACATTTTAATTAACTTTTGATAATTGTAATATATGTACACATGTGCAATTTCGACCATCGATCATTGCTGGAAATTTCACCAACATGAATATTAGCACCATATGTAGCACCTTGAAAAAAAAAATTATTTTCTTTAAGAATTATTATTATTAAGGGTATAATTAAATATCCTAGAAAAAAGGTAGAATTATATTTAAATGATGGACCTAAGCTAGAATACAAACTCAAACCTTATTAATTATCTCCGGATGTGAGCCCAAGAGCAAGTAGGCTCATTACATATTTAGGCTAGGTTTAGGAATAATTAACATCATTCTATAAATAGGTAAAAGAGATATGCTAGGTTAGGATTTTCAACCGTCTCTTAGAAGGTATGCAGTTTCTTTTCTCCCTTTTCTCTTATAGTTATTCCTTGTGTCATTCCTAAATTAATCCATTTAATTTTTGATATATGGTTGATTCGTATTAGATCTAGAGTTAGTACCCAAATAAATTAGATTAGATTTTTAATAGGTGTCAAATAATCTAGATAAATTAAATTCGGATTCTTCCAAATCATGAAAGCCTTTGTAGTATAAATTTTGTGTTGTGATATGGAGAATAATAAATTAGTGAGAAGTAATTATTTAAAGAGAGAATTAAGTAGAGAAACTGTGAAGGAATCGAGAGAAGGAAAGACAGAAGAGAGAGAGAGAGAGAAGGAAGGGGACCAGAGAAAGAAAGAGTGGGGGAGAAGAGGCATAGAGGAGAGAGAGAATTTTTCTTTGGGAAGAAAACAATACTCCAGTGGGTGATCCAATCTTCTTAAATATTATTTAAGCCCCTTTTAGAGTCTTAGATTAACTAAAAATAATTATTAGTCTTTTTTTTTAGCAAATAGATTCGAGTTTAGTAATTTATTTCATTATGGATGACTAGGTGACGACTGACGAAGAAGGTGTGACTCGCGGGGTGTAGGCTTGCATTCGCATTCTTTTCATTCAAGACTTTCAACTTTTAAGGTGGGGATTCTATCTATTGTTTGTCTTTATTAAATGTTTTGTGTGAAGTAATTGATGAGTTGACGCAATGTGATATGAGGAAAATGATTTATGACAATGTGCTATGATTTATGATTTATGCATGAGACTTTACCATTAAGCAGGGACCATCAAAAGTCCATGGGTCTTAAATAGACCTTCGGGTTTGCCCGCCGTGTTTAGAACTAGCCAGAGACCATCAAAGGTCCATAGGTCATAAGTAGGCCTTCGGATTTGCCCGCCGTGCTAATTGATTTGTCAATCCCAAGATGAGAAAAATATTTTATATGCATGTTGTGATATTTGTCTTGCTTTTCATTTTGCCTTTAATTTAGACAAGCATGTCCCCATTGAGCTTGTGTTTTGTTCACTCTATATACAAAATCTAATATTTCAGAGTAATGACATGGGCATGGAGTGGAGTGGATGCGCAGTGGCTAGTGTCATAATTGTTGCTTTCTTTAAATTATTCAGTATATAAAAATATTAAATGTTTCTCCCTTTATTTTGCTTTAGCATGACAAAATTTAATTATGTTGTGTCTTCTGATGAAAACATTATTGGATTATTAAACTATTTCTTTCAAAATACCCTCAAGATTCCTACTAAATCAAATCTTCCTAAATTTTTTATATTATTTATTTCCGCTGTAAATATATTTTAAAAAATAAATTTATGTTAAAAATTTACTTATAAATAATTTATTAATGAAAACGTTACTTACAAATTTAAGAAAATTGGGATGTTACACCATCTTAATATACATATAAGGGCATCTGCAACAATGTTTTTAAAGGGTGTTTTTAAATATTTTAATAATATATTTCATGTGATGTGTTTTTACAGAGGTGACAGCATTAAACTGTAATAACATTTTTAAGAAGATAGAGAAAGAGATTCATGTCAATATCATTTACTTTCTTCATACTTTTTGATATTATTTTAATATTATTCCTGTAAAAACAAAAATAATGATTATACATAATATATGGTAAAAAAATAAGATATTATTTTAATATTATTCCTGTAAAAACAAAAATAATGATTATACATAATATATGGTAAAAAAATAATATAACATAAGATAAAATATCAAATATAATGAAAAATCGAGTTGACTGATTTGGCATGTTCAATGTTTCTAACTTTAAGGTAGACTATGTTGCACGTGTAATTGTTGAAGTTTATCTAATAGCACATTCGAAAATGATTGTTTTGATGCCTTCACTTTGTCAACTATTTTAGTTACAAATAAAATAAAACTAAATAGGTATGCTTTGTTAAAAATAATAAATCATACAAGTCATTAATATGTAAAATTATTTATTACAACTTACAAATGTCTATATTTAACTGACAAAGGCTATTACTTTGTTATTAGAAATAAACGATGATATACTAGTTTATAATATAAAACACACTTATTTATTATTAATAAATACACTTATTTATTAATAATGTTTTATTTTCAATTGCCAATATGATCAGGTTAATTGTCGACCACTACTTTATTTTTAATATAAACTAGTAATCCTCCCGTGCGATGCACGGATATTTATTTTGTCAAAAAAAAAAATCATAATGATATAGTTTTCTATTATTAGAATAATAATTTAATGGATGTTGAATAAAAACATTTATAGATAGTTTTGTTAAAATCAAATCTTAATTTGATGAACTAACAATATCATGAAAAAAAATGTAATTATATATACAACAATCAAGCAATGAGAGATATTCCTAAAAAATGTATAAGTGATCAGCCAAAAGAATAATTAAAAGAAGAAGCAAATAAATTTGAAAATAAAATTCAATGGCTGAAGGCTTGACTGTGTAAATCAGTTTTATAGCAAAACAAAGAGAATACAAACTAAAAGATTCAATAAGTATGAGATGGAAATCAACCAAACAATGGCAAAAGAATTAAATTTCAACTTCACTTTACCAAAGAAGAAAGAATTATCAATTATGAGAAGAAAATAATGAATGTAGTTAATTAGTTACAGAGATGGAATGGTGAACAAATAGAATCAAACCTATTTGTGAAATATTGGAATAACATATTTCATCATAGCAACAAAAATAACAGAAGAAAAATAATCTAAAAGCCTATAGTCTACATTTTTACACAATCTAAATTAAATATTTGTTAACACACCATTGATAATTGAGAGGACACCACTCTCACACCTCAAAAACTTGCAATCATCACATTAAATCTCCTCGCAATACAGTCGAAAAAATAGATTGGAGTCATAAGGCTTATTTTCCATTGAACCTTAGAGATCATCAAAAACGTCATTCTCTAAATAGTTTTTGTCTGAAACGCATATGTGGATTATTTTACCTGAAATACATCATATACATCATGACTTATTGATAAATAAATGTTCACAAATGTATTTAAACAAACACCTAAAATGCAAGATAAAGAAAAACATACTTTAAAATCTAACAAAATCGACACCTAAAGTCTCCTCAACCTCTAAGGCAATAGAAAGATACAATCAGAAGATCACTGAAAAATCCATAAAGATAAAAAGTCTCATAGGCAGAACATGTCAATGTATTACAAATTTGATGACTTATAAATATTTCAAAGTATCAAAATTTGGTCTCCAAAAGAGAAGCTTTCGACGCCACCAATAACTAATATCCTCACCATCCTACAAAACTCATAGACCCATGAAATAATTCTCTCGATCGAGCGACTTCTGAGTTGCAGTGATGATGTAAGATTGATGATCTGTTCTTACTGTGCGGTTGAATGAGTGATGATAGAATCGAATATATCAAATTTTAACAGATCAGTTTTTGGATCAATTTTTAAAATGGATCAGTTTTATTATTATATAAGTATAGATAGATTTGGATGAGAATGATGACACGGTGGAGAAACTGTATTTTATTAGTTTTCTTTTTAAATCTTATCAGCTTTTTTTAATGTGAAATTACAATTATGTCGAGACTTCTTTGTTATTAAATAAGTATAGATAAAAAGACTTTGTGGGACCCGTCGGCTACGCTTTTATTAAACTTAGTTGTATAACTATTTATTTTATTTTTTAAATGACATCAACATAAATATAGGTACGTACATACATATATACATATATTATATACATATTTACAGGCTTCTCAATTTACCTATGTCGATTTTATTTTTTTCAAATCATTTTGGTCGAGCGTATCTATGTATTTTACTGTGCAAATATTTCAATATTTTCAATTAATGCGAGGTAATTGGTGTTTACAGATAGTGGTAAGTGGTAACTAAAAAAAATAAATCCCAATCAATATGGAAAATTCCTAAATAGCATTGGCCATGCATCACATAAATTGACAGCCAGGAGTTGGAAAACTACATGTATAAACATCACCTATAACTTAATTAATAATTTTTTTTTATATAAAATCAATTAACAAATCATAAGTTCAGACAGTGTCATGGATGATTACTTGGAGACGAATTCTTATTACACCAAACAAAACTCATTTTTATAAATTCATATATAAATTGTGAATTGGATTGAGCCGTCCCATGTAATTAGATTTGTATAACGGCCTTATATAAGACTCACTCATGAATATAGTTTCATAAGACGAATTTCTATTATTCACACTCAAACTCATTTTAACAGGTATATCTCTATTGAGTATTGTTTGTGTGAAATTGGTGCAGGTGCAACTAGGCCGACTCGGATCTGTGCCTTTTTTTTTTCTCATGCACCAACCTTTATGTTATATTAGTATGATTTTTATGTACAAATATCATAACCATTATATAATATTTTAACTTTATAAAAAATCAATTTTGACACAATTTGTACATATATATATCTTTATGTGATATTACTCATACTTTTATGTATTTATTTATACATTTATATCAACATAGTCATACATTTATGTAAAATATAAAAGTACAATTAACATAACTAAAAGTTATGACTAACATAACTAAATGTATGACTAACATAATTAAAAGGTATAAAAAGTATTACATGTCTGTGTAAAAATAATGTTAAGGTACAGTTAAAATAACAAAAGGTATATATACGTGGGCGCGAAAAATAATGCTCATGGGGTGTGTTAGAGCGCGTTTCGAATCGAATCGACCTGAATGCATGAACAATTGTGATCTCTATTTTGCACCAATTTCATATTAACAATTGTGATATCTATTTTATGGATTATGAATTGTAGATGAATCTATTTCACAAAATTCATGAAACTAATCCGTGAGATGATCTAAAAAAAACACAATTCATTAACAATTTGCTATCAAGTTTCTAATTTCATCAATCTTGATTTCTTATCACTAATCACTCAATGAACAATACATCAAAGTACATATATTTAAATTTAATCCCTTAATTCCCTAATTTTTTTTAAAGTAAAATTTCTTTGAGATCATCTCGCGTACTTAATTTAGTGAAACAAATAGATCCACAATTCACAACTCATATATGTATTTAGTTTGAGGATAGTGACCTAATGGAGTTCTGTCTCACATAATTGCATTCGTGAGATCATGTTATATGTTTCTACTATTAAAAAATATATATTGTATAAATGCAATTAACTGTTCATTCAAGTTATATATTTCTATAAAGTGAACTAATATGCATAGTTATTTAATAAAATCTCGAAGTTTTGAATAACTAATTTTCTGGTGGAATAAGTTTGTTTTGAATTTTGATATCACGTCACAATTACTATCAATGGACCATGATAATTACCCCTACCACATATTGAGTTATTGCAATATGACTATTACCAAAATTATGCTGTCTGTCATATACGGTATACCTAAGTCCATTAATACTTGATACATTTGTTTTGGTCCCCCTCATAAAATATTTAAATCTTTTTTTAACATGCCATAATTATTATTTTTAGAGATTAAATGAAGTCATTTGACTTCATTTTATTGTTATTTATTTCCCTTATGAATAGAAATGTCAAGCAAAATCGAAGTAAGCCCATTCGATTGGAAATATGTTGGTTCGACCTGTCCAATCCTCATCCAATGTTTTTAGCAATTAAATAGAAGACCTCAAATTCTATTATAGATATTTATAATCGTACTCAAATTCACTTTTTTTTCTATTAGTAAAAAGAAATTTTATAAAAAGTTTGGGTATAAACCATACCCAAGACTTAAAATATTTACAAATTAACATTGTAAAACTATTCTAAAATTAATATACCAATCCTTAAACGTAACATTCAAAAATACCGAAATTCAAATTTTCACATATTCAAGATGTTTCGTATTAAACAAACTTATATGTTCATTGGACCCCAAAGTTCATTGGACAAAGCCCATCAAATCCACGAAGCACTAGGATAGGATAATTTTGATATGAGGCCAAGTTTGCCTATATCTAATTGTCATATCTATCCTAGATTTATAGTCTTCAAGGTACAATGAAATGGACATTGTTGACCTTTTATCAGTTTGGCTCCCCAATTCCCCCCACCCCTCTATCTCTCTCTCACATTTTTTTTTATTATCTATAGGCTAGAACCATCAATATTATTTTTCTTGTATTATCCTTTTCAAGAAAATGTCCCACAATATAATGACAGTTCATTGATGTAGTCTTTTGAGTATGGGCTTGGGCGTCATAATGGGCCCAAATTGAAAATTGACCACCATAGTGTAATACACTAATATTTGATCCGTTTCAAAATAAATGTCATTTTAGATGCTAAATTTTATTTCAAATTAAGTGTTGTTTAAGACTTTTATACAATTTTATTCCAAAATTATCCTTATTAATATTTCTTTATCTAAAATTTAGGGATTTTATATGATATTCTTTATGGAATTAATTTGATTATATTTCCAATTTTGAATCTTAAATTCCTTGATTAGTTAAGGGTATATTTGTTCAATGTATATTTTTTTTAATATATAACAAAAACTCTAAAACGACACTTATTTTGAAACGATAGAATATTATTGTTTATTTATACATAATTACTAACACATCCACGTAGGTTTGAGTAAAATAACAACAAATAAATACCCGATAAATGTTAGTAGGTTTAGCATATAATATATAGTATAAACACTCCATTCAAATGGTAACTCTTATTTTCAAGATATAGAAAGGACAGTACTTTCCACTTCAAGCCAAACATTCCTAATTCAAGACAACATGTATTGAGATACACTAGTAATAATGAGTGACCATAATCTACAAACATGTAAACAAGTACTTCTATATGAATGTCTATGATAAATGGTGGGTATTTGAATGTATTATACCTTATATTAATATCGGATTATAGTTGGCTTAACAAGCCCAGATGACAAAGAAAATGTAGGAGAAACAATAAAAACTGTTGTGTTTTTACTGTTCAAAAAAGAAATAAATAGAAGAGTTGCAAGGCAAATTGCATGCAATGTAGATTGCTGAGCAGAACTCACCTATTCCTGCTAAAAAAAACTCTGAAAGCAAAACAAAATTGTTGTAGCCATTGTTGAGACATTGCATTGTCTCGAGAACGAGAGCATTTTCCACGTGCCAAGAACAGCGAGAAGTCTTCAGAAGAACGGTATTTCACTTCTTATTGATGACAGATTATGAAGTTACTCAGATCTAGGTAGATTGAGGTTGAAAAATAAAATTAAAACCTTATTTCCACACTGTTGATAAATTCAAAACCTGCAATGAAGTTTAAGAGGGAAAGATATGATGTATAAGTCACAAAAGCAGAAATCATGGGAATGAGATCTCAACTAATACAGTATGTTATATATATGAGAATTGAGATCACATAACAACATACCAATAACAGCTACCATTCACTCTTGGTCTAGGCAGCAGTAATGAGAAATCATTTGCATTCAGAAATGACTGAATCACTCTTGTGGTCACAAAAAATGACAGTTTGAGGATTTCTTGAGATATATTTCCGTATGGATTTGACTGCATCAGGGTAAGTACCTTCAAAAGGGGCTTCTAGTCCTTCAATAACCTATAATGAATGATGAGAGAAATCAGCCAAAAACATGCGAAATTTGTAATAGAGATGAACACAGCCCAAATCTTGATAGTCTATGCGAACCAATTAGTGATATACAGAACAGATATAAAAATTCAGCGCATAGCATCTTCAAAATCTGGATGAATGGTTGAATGATGAGATTGCTTATACCACCCACATCCCATAGCTTTACCACTAAATTGGAGAGCATATGCAGTGTTCTTATTTACAAAATTTTGCTATTAATAGACTTCTCTAAAAGTTTTATTAACCTTTTAATAGAACTACTAGAGAAATATGAATAAACCAAGAAAATAATGCATGAGAGATTTGAGAGGAAAACAATCATTTAAAATAAAGAAGGCTGATAAAAGTTACCATTAAAGACACGTCAGATAATTCAATAGCCTTCACAGTCAAAAGCTCCAAAAGCTTCTCAGGGGTGGAGACAAGAAACTCTGGTTCAGCACTCTTGAAACTACCAAATTTAGTTAGATCAGATCAGATAAGGCAAGAAAAACATCATGTTGAGATCAGAATACCAGTTTACAAGAAGTACACGTTGTCAGTGAAAGATCAATGATACACCTAATATATGTGGAAATATTATATCATTCAGAAGCTGCAATTTAACAGAGCCACAGAATAAAGTTTTCTATCATATCAATCTATGAATGAAATTCCCAGATTTACCAATAATAAAGTTGTTTATGACTTGCGAGACAGTAATGCGAACGGAGCAATTGCACGTTCATGCTTTGAAATGCACAAATACTTGGGCACTAGCTAATACTTGGGCACTAGCTAGCAAATGTTTGGTTCTGACAATAAGAAAAGATTGAGAAAATGGCTGAGGTGCTAACCTGTGAAGTATATGATCTACGGAATCACCCGAACGCAAACTAATTGTATATATTCCAACAGTTTGCAAAGCCTTGCAGACTTGGTTTACCTGATAATAGCCATTGAGATAACTTAGAACACTTAGATGATGTTATCAAGGCAAGTGAGATAACGGGAAGAAACAAAACCGAACTATTTAAAGTAACATGGTATTAGTTAGTTCTACATAGGCAACATCAGCTAGCAAAAGAAAGAATGCCACCTAATCCCGTGACTATAGCTGCAAGGAAAATTAATAAGTAATCATAAGTAACAGTTACGTCAAGAATGATCACCAACCTCGTAAGCTTTGTCTTCTGATGGTACAAGATATAGAAGAAAAGGACTCTTAAATGATAGGCCCTCTTTCTCCTTCATCCAGATGGTATCAGCAGCACTAGATGTTATCCAAGCAATTTTCTCCATTTTTGAATCGGCTCCATCCATCTCCAACACATCTTTTCCATTGGTGTAACAAATCCAGAACTCAAACCCCCACGGATTGGCGAAGAAAGGTCTGTCTACTTCAATACTACACACATTGTTTTGCTGCAAAGCATTCTGAATTGAATTTAGGCACATCATCAAAAACTTTGATGGGCATCCCGTTTCACTCTCAGCATCATCTTCTTTCCAAACAGGGTTACAACCATCCCACTTTATAATCCCAAATGTTGGCTTCCCTACATTCATAGCAATTTCTGGCCCCATAAAACCAATAGATGTAACCAATGCCGACGTTTCTTTCTCCACCATCTCAAGCTCCGTAGCTTCTTCCTTTTGAATATCTGACCGTGCATCATTGTCATAGGACGAGCCTCTACATAAGTTACCAACTTTCTTTCCCATGGAATCCATTATTTTTTTGTTTTTGTTGAAGGTCTAGATTTTGCCTTCCTGCTGATGAAATGCCCTTAAGAGTTGGAAGGCTAAAAACGCAGACCTGGATATTGACATCAAATCAAAACGACGCCAACAACATACGAACAACAATCACAAAATAAACCATTACAGCATTGTTCCATTGGTGCTAATACACTATCTAATATATGATCCATTAAAATTAAATCATGTAATAATCATAGATTAACAGCACCATTCTTAACACTAAGAAAAAGATCAGTTGAGGGAAACATTAATGATTAATCCATAAGCTGCATTCCTCAAACAATCATTGTCTAGAGTAAAAAACGTATACCATTCAAAAACCCTCAATCCTGGATTTCGAGAATAACAAATGTATAAATCGAATCTCAATAAAAATAAACAACTCATGATTCCTTGAAGCCGCAGATACTGACAACGAGAATAAATAAATATAATAATCAAAACCATACAAAAGTTATCCTTTTTCGATAAAAGAACACAAGTGACCTCTCAAGGCGGCGCCGGCCGGATTGACGGCTGTTAACGGCGGCGACAACGGAAGCGAGGTTGAGTTAGATGAATGGAGGAGGTAGCGGTTTTTGCAGTGTGTGCTGACACAGTTCGTGTTGTTCTGCTTTTATAGTGTTGCGCTTTGGTGGCTTTGTGGCTTGTTATTTTGGATTCATGGGCATTTCTGTCATTTTACACGTCAGCATTGGTTATGTGGGTTGGGCCAACTGGGCTTAGGGTGGGCTCACTTGATCGATGCCCATGAAGAGCCTACTACTCAAAATTTAGCCACATCTCACGAACGTATGTTGGATATAATTTCTTTTTTGTAATTTACATGTATCAATATATATACAAATCAAAGATCGATAATTACCACGAGCTTTATAATTTAAAGTTTATTCATTTTTATAAAGATGTAAATTGTGATGATCAAGTTTGAATTATGGACTCTCTTAATTAGACTATTTTCTGGGAAAAAGGACTTGGAATTGAAGTTTCACTGCCAGTCCAAGTGAATTTTTTTTTCCAGAAATTTAATTTAAAATTAATATTTTTTATGTTTTTTGTTAACGTAGAATAGTCTATTAGTAGTTCAAATTATATCATTTAATATTCCGCCCATAATTATCAATTCAGAGTCTATTTGAGCTCAGTTCTGTAAAGATCATAAGCAAATCAGAAAGTTGATAAATATAAATAAAAACTACATATATGCTTGGTTTAATTGGAACTCAATTTGATTGATAAATAAAAATATTTAAATATAATTCTTAAAACTCAATAACTGTGACAAATTTGAACTATTAATATAACTAGTAATACACTTGCGCTATGCTCGATTTATTATTTATTGTTGTAAAATATATACTTTGTAATAATATAATGAAGTTGCATAAATTAAAAGGCTATTCATATCATTTTTTATTATTTCAAAATATATACAATATATAGATGCATTTTTCCATGTATCTATTGTTTTTTAAAATTATCTTTTATAAATAATTTTAGAAAATCATTGTATAAATTTGAGTTTTGACTGAAAAGGGTAGAGTTTTAATTGAATTAAATTTTACATTACTTTGGGTATGTAGTATAAATGATAATGATGATGATGATAATAATAATAATAATTAATTATTATTATTATTATTATTATTATTATTATTATTATTACTTCATATAATTATATGACATTACAAAATAAATTGTAAAAATGTACAATTTATAGTTTATTAAATGAATAAAAACTTTCATAAAAAATTGGACCATAATTTTTTTGTTTCATTATTTCACAAAGATTTATCTTTTCATAAATTTAACCTTTGACATGTGATTTTGTTATTTATTCAAGACTTGAGAACATGAAAGCTAAAATTAAATTTTCAAGGTTGTCAAAAAATTTCATAAGGTTTTTTATACTATTTATACAAATAATTGAAAATTATTTGGTTATTCAGATTAATAAATTGACTATAAATTATTTTTTATTATTTTCCAAAGAAAGTTTAATGAGGCACGGAACTGAAAAGACAATGAAAATTTATTTTGACAGAAAAAAATAGATCTTCTATTTTTAACTATCTATTATATAAATAGATATAGATATTTAGTAAAAAAAAAAATTATATATAGGTATACTTAATATTATAAGATGTTATACACTTATAATAAATATAATAATATTTTCTTGAAAAGTATTAGATTTACAAAAAATGTTTAAAGTAAATCATTCAAAACACATTCTCAAAAAATAAAAATGTTCTAAACAAATAAAATAAATCAAACCCCAAAAAAAAAAATTCCAAATTTTTAATATATGCAATATGGATATCAAATTAAAGATCATTTAAAGATGATTAAATTGATGTATTACACATTAAAAATTGATTTATAATGAATAATTATGATAGCTCAAAACTTTTTGTAATATATATATATATATATATATATATATATATATATATATATATATATATATATATATCATCACCCCCTTCCAACAATAGCATCCTCCCTTTTCCAAATCTTCCCTCCCTTACCAATCATATTTTCTTGCTTTTTTAGTCTTTTTCTATTTTCTTTTTTAGTTTTCATTTTTAGAAAACAAAATGGGTGGAAAATTTCGACCTGCTATTTTCAGCTATATTCTTGTTGTTATTATATATATATATATATATATATATATATATTTTTTTTTTTTTAGCTTGACTCGATGAAATACAAAACACTGTCACTTTATATTATTTTCATGTCTATTAGTATTTTATGTCTTCTCTCACGCACATTATTTCAGAAGAAATACATTAGTTTTCTGGCTTATATATCTAAATCAATACACGAGCAAGTCAAATAAATTTCCATTTTCAAATAATAGAAGCATTTCTATTCAACTCCATCAGTCTTAGTAAAACTCAATGCCCTCTAAATCCATCCAATTATATTATATTAGTATTATATAATTTTTCTAATGTGATGCCCAATCATAAATTTTTAATAATGTAATTATAATATAATAAAATAAGTAGAATATAATATTAAAAATTAGATCATAAAATTATAGGAAAAATTACTTAAAACTAAAAAATAATATGTACATTAGTGTTCTTTAATTAATTGAATTGAAAGTATCGTATAAACATCACAATCCACAGATTTTGAAATCCAATTTTTTGTATTATTGAATGAATACACATACACCATGACCAAGTCAAATAAATTTCCATTTTAAAAAATAAAAATATTTCTATTCCAACTTATCACTCTTTACAAAACAAAGTTTCAACGACCTCTAAATCCATCCAATTATATATATATATATATATATAAAAGTCAAATAAATTTCCATTTTAAAATAATAAAAACATTTCTATTCCAACTTATCACTCTTTACAAAACAAAGTTTCAACTACCTCTAAATCCATCCAATTATATATATATATATATATATATATATATATATTAGTAATGCAAATAAATAAGAGTAGGACTTTAAGACCATCTCCCGATCTTCGTCTTTGAGATGGGCCAAACCACACAATTTACAATTCAAAATTCATGAGTTTGTGGAAATTGGTTGGATTGGTGAATAATGAGACTCCATTTAACGAAATATATGTGAGATCAGGGGTGGTTTGGCACAATATATCATACCGAATCTCCCATATCCTATACGGTACTGAAAATACCGTATCGAAAATTTCGGTAAGTTGAAATAAATACCACTACTATTTTGAAAATTTCAATATATCGAAAATCAATTTCAGTATCAAACATAGTCATACTGCGTCATATCGAAATTTTTTAATATACCGAAAATATCATTATATCGAAATAATAAACACAAAAACTAATGTGAGACGGTCTTATGAATAGTTACTGTGAGACGAAACCTCATCACCCACATACAACATGTGAATGGTAGGGTTTGAGTTGTGGATGATTGGATTGTGGATTGACCATCTCACGTAATGTAATAAAAATTAGTGAGACAATCTCACAACAGACTCACCCAATAAAAAAATATTATTACTTTTATTTATTAATATGAAATTAATATTAATATGCAAATTATATATCGGAATACCGAATTTTTGAAATTATCATACGATACTATATCGAAAATTTCAACTCTAAACGAGATTGTCTCATTTCATATGAATTTTTATGAATAAAAAAAAAAAGGATAATTATGGAAATTAACCCGCTGAAATAAGTGCCAAAACAGTTTTCAAGGTGTCAGTGAGTCACTCACGTCTTCGTCTTCTCTTCGTCTTCTCCGTCTCCAAAAGAAAAGCAACGACTGGAGTGGGAGAGTCATAGTCGAAAAGAGGACTCCTCACTTCTTTCTCTCATTCACGAGAGAGATGGGCACAGTCGATGAAGATTCCGCCGGAATATACCCTGAAGACGGCGTCCCCAATTCAAAAAATCTCGATGCCGGCGCCCTCTTCGTCCTCAAATCCCGAGGTTAGCAACTCATATACGCAACTTAAAATCCAACCGCAATTAACTTGATAACAAACCCTAGGTATGTAAATACAGGGTCATGGTTGCATTGTGGGTACCATTTGACGATGGCGATAGTGTCGCCGGTGCTGCTGAGCTTGCCGTACTCTCTGACGTTGCTCGGGTGGAGCGGCGGCGTTGCTGCCGTCACGGCGGCGGGATTGGTCACCTTCTATTCCTATAATCTCTTGGCTATGGTTTTGGAGCACTATGCCCATCTTGGAAGGCGCCATCTCCGTTTCAGGGACATGGCTCATGATATTTTAGGTTCGTTTTTCTATATATGCTAATTTGTATTTAATTCTTTGAGTATAAGATTTTTTTTATGTAAAATCTAGGGTAAATAAAATATCATATCACTAGCATAATATCTGTGTATTACACGTGTTTAAATAAACTGAATTTAGTAAAATAAAAAAAAAATTATATTGAAAAAAAATTATGATTTTATGTTATAGCTTTAATGATATATTATTTAGTCATTGAAATAAACAATTTCTAATATGTAAGAATAAATAATATTTTATACATATTAAAATATTTTTTAAAACTATATTTATTGATTTTTAAATTTTATATTTAATATTTTAATCTTAATAGTATCATTATTAAGTTGCATATTTTATTGTTGATTTTTTTAGAGAAAAATAACTTTTAAATTTTTTAAACATTTTCATCATATATTAAGTTTATATTTTTCTTAATATATTTAAAAAATTTATCTATATTTTACAATATTTTATATTGAAAGTCTTTTTTTTTTCCTTATATTGAAAGACATTTAAAAACCCACTATTGCTTAATCATTGCATTTTCTAAAATTTTAGAAATAAAAACAATAAAAATATAATTAAATATGAGATAATTGTAGGTTTGTCTTTGTCATGTATTTCTAGTGGTCTTTTATATATATATATATATATATATATATATATATATATGTTTTGGACCTAATTATAGTAAGAAAAATCCAAAACTTTGGGATTATGCCGATTTGATCAATTCTTTTATAAATTTATTAGTTGGAGACTTGGAGTATTATTTGTCAATGAGTGCAATTTGGGACATTTTTTTAAATGAATAATATGAAAGTTTTGACAAATTATGTAATGTGTATGCAGGGCCGGGCTGGGGCCGATACCTTGTGGGCCCACTTCAATTGGGCATATGTTATTTTGCAGTGATTGCTTGTACACTTCTTGGTGGACAGAGCCTCAAGGTTGGGCCTGTCTCTTCTTAATAGTTTAATTTCGGCCCAATAAAGTAATTTGGCGTTTTTTTTTTTTCCAACTTTAATTGAATAAATAAGGTAGCCCTAGACCACAAATATTTTCAGTTTTCTTTTCTCTGTCTGTTTTCCGAAAGCATATAACTTTTTTTCTTGACAAAAGGTGAAACCATCTCGAATCACATTTTATAGGAGGAAACTCCATCAAATTTATAAGACTTTTGAAAAGTGTTTGATGGTTTTAAAAAAAAGTAACTATATATACACTCTGAGAACAAAATGTCGGAATTTTATTAGTAATTTTAAAGTGTTCAATTATAAACTAACACAATTTTTTTCTCGTACGATCGAACCAACACATTACATGCATCTATGGATTATAATGATATTGAACTCTAAAAATAACATTATGTATTTTAATTTTGATCCTCTGCAGTATATTTACTTACTCTCAAGGCCAAATGGAAGCATGCAACTATACCAATTCATAGTGATGTTTGGAGGTGTAACCCTAATTATGGCACAAATGCCATCTTTTCATTCCCTAAGGCACATCAATTTTGTGTCCCTTATTTTGTGCGTTGCTTATTCTGCATTTACCACAGCGGGCTCAGTATACATAGGTAAATTTATTTAATTAAACTGTCACATTTTGAATTTCCTACTATAAGTATAAAATTAATAAGATTAATACATTATTTCATTTTTGGTGTAGGGCATTCTAGGGATGCACCGAAAAGGGATTATGGAGTCAAGGGAGAAGGAGTAAATCTTGTTTTTGGTATTTTCAATGCTATCTCGATCATCTCTACGGCTTATGGAAATGGAATTATTCCAGAAATACAGGTTAGAATATTGCACGATGGAGTAGAGAATCTCATGGGTTGAGTACTATCTTAATTCAAAGATTTATATTTCAATTTTGTTTGAGAAAAAGATTAGGTCTTTAAAAAAAAAAAAATTCTTGTAACTTTGTTAATTTTTAAAAATTATGTCATGGGTTTAAATCTTTTTCTATATATTTTAAAAGTTTCTAGTTTAAGCTAGTCATATTAATTATAACAAGAAAATTTGTCCCTTATCTAGAAGTTCTGACTCCGATTATGCACAATATAAGGAATATAAGACTAAAATAAATAAAGGGCTTTTATGAGACCGTGTCACAGATCTTATTATGAGACAGGGGTCATTCCATAACCCACACTTAATAATTCATATATGAATATTTATGAAATTTGGTTTAATTTGTAGGTAATAAAGATTCCGTCTCACGAAAACTCTCCGTGAGATCGTCTCAGATGAATTTTTTTTTTTTTTTTAATAGTCAATAAGAATAATCATAATACTTTATTCTTAATTTCTTTATCATACTTCAATCTCATATTTCATTTTGCTAATATACGTCACGTGTAGTATGACATCATCATAACACGCATGACCTCTACAGACGATCAAATGAATTTGAATTAACACTTGAAGATATAAATGATCCGTTGGTACATAAATAAAAGGATACATAACAACATGAAATAGAAAATCTTGTATGTCATGTAATGTGTAGGTTTGTGATGATGTGTGAGTGAACTTTGGCAGGCTACAATAGCAGCACCAGTTGCAGGCAAAATGTTCAAAGGGTTGTTGGTTTGCTACTCAGTGGTGATCTCCACATTCTTCAGTGTTGCCATTTCTGGATATTGGGCATTTGGAAATCAAGCTCAACCATCTGTTCTTTCTAACTTCATGCTCAATGGAAAACCCTTATTACCCAAATCCTTTCTTCTCATCACCTATGTCTTCACTCTTGTCCAAATCTCTGCTACCACTTTGGTAAGATTTTTTTTTTTTCCATACTCCTTTATTTGATTTCAATATTCTATTACGTTGTACGTAAAATAAAATAATTACCGACAACTGTATTTGTTAATGTTATTGAAATAAGAAATGAAATATCAATTCGTGTCTTTCGATTTTTGCACCATAATTATTATGATTTTTCGATTTAATCTCACAATTTAAGAATCTGTGCAATATCAGTCAATTTGGCTTTCTGATGACCTAGAAGTGACGTAGCAACATGACACGTGACTCTTTCAGCCAAAATTTGATTGGAATTTGACAAATTCTTAAACTGTGGGATTAAATTGAAAATTGAGATACTTATAAGATCTGTATCTTAAGATATTATAATTATGGATGCAAAATGATTTTAACTCGTACTAATACCGAATTTGTGATATATATTTTCATTACATACTTAATGCAGGTGTACTTGCAACCAACGAATGTTGTGATAGATCGCAAGTTTGCGGACCCTAAGGTGAGGGAATTTTCTATTCGCAACATGGTTCCACGGCTCGTTTTCCGGTCGTTGTCGGTGATCATCGCCACCACGGTGGCGGCGATGCTTCCTTTCTTTGGTGACATGATGGCCTTGGCTGGCTCACTTGGTTGCATTCCTCTGGATTTCATATTGCCCATGATTTTCTATAATGTGACATTCAAACCCTCGAAAAAGAGGTTTGTGTTTTGGCTGAATTCAGTAATAGCCGCCGTCTCCGCCGTGTTGGTTGCGGTGGGGGCGGTGGCATCTATTCGACAAATAATTTTGGACGCCAAAACTTATAAGTTATTTGCTAATATGTAATAGAATTATAGACATTAATCATAGCTTTTTATTCTTACAAAGTTCAATTATCTGTCGAGGGGTTTAGGAACAGTGTTTCTTAATTTGAATAAGATGTATATGGTATTATACTTCGCATTTTATCGTACAAATAATGTTTCTATTTATAAAGAAATAAATTGTTTAATTTTTGAACATATAAATATTTTTGTGACTCAAAATAATTCTATAGTAAAGTAATTTATATTTCAGTAATTATTTACGTCTAAAATAAAAAAATTAATATATTAGTTTATACTCCAATTAATAAAGAATTAAGATCCTTGTACTCAGACAGTGACAATTCTCCAACGTATCAAGGGTGCATTGACTTGTATTACTCTCTCTCTCTCTCTCTCTCTCAAATGGGGAAAAGTCAAAAATAGCAAATTTACAACGGCTTTTAGCAAAGGGCAAAATGGGTATCTCTCTCGTGGTTATTGGTAGATTAGTTAATTTTATTTTAGTGGAACTTTTGATACCTAATAATTGGCTACATTGTAAAATACAACATTTTTTAAGAAAAATAATATTCCTCCATTTTAAAATAAGCGCATGCCATTACAGAACCTAAATATTATTTTAAATTAAGTGTTGTTTTAAAATTTTATTCAATTTTAATTTGAAACTATCCTTATTAATATTCCTTAACTAAAATTTTGTGATTTAATGTAATAACTTTTGTGAAATTAATTTGATTCTCTTTCCAACTTTGAAGTCTAAATTTCTTGATTAATTAAGGGTATATTTGTCCAAATTTCATGTTACTTAATTTATGATAAAAACTCCAAAACGACACTTATTTTGAAACGATTAACCAGCTGATATTGTATTTCCAAATTGGAAGTTCTAAGTCGTTTGCATAAAAAATCACAAACTTAATTTACATTTCAAATTACTACTAAATTTCTAACTAAAACTTAAAGGCATGTTGGATTAATTTATTTATGTTGACTGCATCATGATTTGGGTAAAAAAAAAAAAAAGTGAATAAGATTTTGTCATTGTGTAAGCAAAAAAAAAAAAAATTCTTCAATTTTATCATGGTTGCACAAATATAGCCTTTCATTAATTTTTATTTATTTTAATATTTGACTAACAACATAAATGTTAATATGAACAAATTAGCTAATTATATTCACAAGTTTTCTCTGAAAATAGAGAAATTGGGGGGGGGGGGGGGGGTGTTAGGTTTATGATTTATTTTGCTAACTTTAATTGAAAATTTGCATTTTCATGAAAATTAATTGGTATTTATTTTACCTAATTATAAATTTAATTAATTATTTTTACGTCCAAAATATTTCTTTATACTACGAAGTAGAGTAAACTCGTTACTCGTGTATTAAAAAATCTTTCAGGGTCAAAAAAAATCAAGTGCATGACTATCGATCTCTAATTACTAAATGATGAAATATTACATATCTGACCTCGAATCATTAAAGTGGATTTGGGTATTAAAAGTTGTTTTTGGACAAAACTATACATTGAATTTGGGCATCAAAGTTCACCACAGAAATGTCCTTATCGCTAAATAAATTTAAACTTGGAATATATCTGTCATGCATTATTAATTGCTTGATTTTTAATTAAACTTTGACTATTTGGTCGTAAAATAGTACACCACGTAATCTGAGTGGCGATCACAAAAAGATGTGGGCTCAAATTCTTGAAAACAGATATAACACAAACAAAATAGTTTTCTTTGTTAAAGAAAGCATCATAATTTTCCAAAGTAGAAAATGCTTTTTCACTTTATAATGAAATTATATCAATCATATCACATCCTTATAAAAATAATGAGTAAAATTTATATAAGATAATTATAAAATAATCTCACATATATGATTTACGAGATTGTCAACTCATAATTCATAAACTACGTATAATATAAATAAATCTTGAAAGTAATATAATTTTATTATACGAAATTACATCTATAAACAGATATCGTATAATTATTTTATTTTATTGTTTGAAAAAGGATTCATATAAATAAAAACTTATCAATTAGAACAAATTTATCGTGGCTGCACCTTTCAAAATCATGTAAGAAATCTCAACCTCTCTTGAGATTTGCAAGATTTCAACCATTTAAATAAAAAATTGAGATATATCACAACATTCAACACATATATCCATACAAAGACTCATAGTTTGCTTATAAAACTATAAATATATATTGGATTTAGTATCTCTTACAACTATAATAATATATTTAATGAATAAAAAACTGGAATAATATAAGTGCGCTCGAAATAAGGGAAAATATACAAAAATTATTAGATTTTCACTTATTTATATAATTAATCATCCTAGTTAGATAATGAATACATTGATATGGAAATTGATAAGACTTAATGGATGTCATGTTGGCACCACACACTCATTGAAATATTCTTGATCCTATGGGATATAAGATCAAATGTTATTAACATATAAAAGTTAAAGGCTGTAACTCCTCTGAATTGTCCCATGAGTTTAATTTTATCAAACAAATTAATTCATAATTTATTATTTATAAAATAAAGATTGATATGTGAAAATGAATTTAAATTATTAATAAAATTTCATATAAGTTTTTGTTAGTAGTTAAATCACTTTTCTAATATTTATTCATTATAAGTTGCAACTTTATCCGAGTATATGGAAACTTGAAGATTCTAGAGGATCGTCCTATCAATTTGACGATTATATGATCAAGTAACCAATCAATCATTCTACACCAAATATTTGAATTTTTGGAAATTTGATTTTATTAAATTGGACATTCACACGAATTTGACCATATTAAGTTGTGAATTTGGATTTTTCAATAATACCAATTTTGAATTTTTTTTGGAAATAAGAGTGAAAATTTGCAAATTGAGAATGATTGGGGTGGCGAATTAATCATGATAATTATAAAATAATTTAGGAATAAGTGAAGAAAGATGAAGATTGCTTTTAGGGCAATTTTGTCCAAATTCAGTTTTTATTTTTTACGACAAATAAAATCCTTAATGAGATTAGAATACAGTAAAACCTTCATAAAATAATACTCGATAAATTAATAATCTCGATAAAATTAATAATTTGTCCGGTCCCAACTTAGGACCAGTTCAAATTTGGACACCAATCAATTAAATAATAAGATAATATTTTTTTTTGAAAATCCTAGTGTATATTTAAGGTCCCGACAAAATTATAAATTAATAATTATTAAAAAATTCCCAAATACAATATATATGTTATCCACTTGAACATTCTAAGACAATTTAGTAAAATATGAATCTACTGTTACTTGCTTTTTGTTGAACTTCATTAACATGATTATGTGAGTATACATTCTTTGAATGGTAATTAAAACTTGTGTTTTAATTTATTTGTCATCAATAATTAATGTACTGGATTATACAATCCCGAAATTTTGAAAGTCAGTTATGTATATAAGTTAAAACCTCTTTAAATTAATAAATTATTAATTTATCGATTATATAATATCTCTTTAAATTAATAAAATTTTCCGGTCCCAATAATATTAATTTATAGAGATTTTACTGTAATAATATTTTAACAGATAATAAGTGATACTTAAACATTTGAACTCGTATTTATTAGGCTTTTATTTTGTTGACCTATTGTTCATTCATTTATGGACTTATGTTGACTCTCCCATTAAATGCAATTATACGATATCATCACATAAATTGGACTTGTAAGATATCTCATTAGAATTTATCTAAATCTTTTGAAATAATACACAAATATCTTGTAATCCCCAAAGACTTTAAAAATCATTATCCTATAGGAAATTAATCCCACTTTTTTATGGTAGAAATTCGTCTGACTCGGTAATGAAAAACATGGTCAATCTTTATAATTATTGGGCCCACCCACCTAAAAGAAGAAAATATCACTAATTATTTGTTTTTAGGAAACATAAAATATATATACAATTGATTAGTGGGAATTAATTACCATAGACATTAACTTCTATAACTTTACTAATTAATCAGTCAACATTTAAAAGCACCCGGTTGAACCGGCGTGGGCGGCTTTTTTAATTGAAAATAATTTGTGGGGTCAATTTAAACCGGTCACTTTAGAGTTCATATTGACGTTGGAGGTCAAATTTGTAAAAGTGAATTTCTCCGCGTGGTCTCCTATAATGATGTGACATATCTGTCACTTCGAATTTATGTTTATGCCCCTAATTTTTTCACTTATTATGAAAACCCTACAAAAAAAATTATTTTTACTTTTGATATCACTATTAGCATTATCCTTTTACATAGTTAATGATTTTACATTTATAATATATTTTTGGTTATAGTGCTTTGTTGTACTTTATTATATCCATCATGAGTTTGACCTCAAGTTGGCAAATAAGGTACATGCGTGCGGCTATCCGCACCCAAGGTATATTAATACACAGATAGTAGGGAGAATCAAGTTTTTAATATGGTTTGAAAATCTTTTCGAAATTAATATTTCATTTACAAATTCTTTTATATTACAATACGTATAATTTACTAGAGTATCATTGATGAATGCACACACCTTAGTTTAGACCTTAGAAGATTAACCGTTGTGAATTGAAGTAATTATCTATTATTATAGTAGACACCTTTATCTTTAAAATTATAATAGACAAATTTCCGTAAAGTGTATAGTGTTTTAAATGCATATAAAACATTCATCTAAGTGTCGTGTTGGAATCTAAATTTAGTTTCAAAATGTCATTTTAAACTTTTATGCAATTGTATTCCAAATTATCCTTATAATATTCATTAACTTTTTAATATGATATTTTTGATGAAATTAATTTAATTTTATTTCCAATTTTGAATCATAAATTCATTGTTTAGTTAAGAATATATTTATCAAATTTTCGTATTATTTAATTTATGATAAAAACTTCAAAACAATATAATAACATATATTACCAAGATCTGTCAAATATTGATGCAACAAACATCTCATATGTTAAATATTTCCTATCTATCACATGAGTTTCATTGATGTTCCAAAAATACTAAAAAATAAAAAAGGGTTGATGAAAAAATGAAAAATCATACAAAATATGGGGCGAAATGGAAATAAAGAAAAGAGAAGGTGTTAGTGTGCAAAGTAATAAATGTTTTCATAAATTCCACACGGTTTCCCAACTTTCTACAATTTCGGCTCCTTTTCCTGCATGTGCCCTTCTCTCTCTCTCTCTCTCTCCTGCTGCTCTCCACTCTCTCACCTCTCCATTCTCTCTCCTTTTTCTTTTTTCTCTTCTTTTTTCCTCTCCATTTTTCTTTCCTTTACTACACAGCTTCGTGATATGTGTTGATTATTTTCAGATTCGATATTGTGCTTCGTGTTTTTTCCTCCATCAAGAACTGTAATATGTGAGTGTAAATTTTTTGTTATTTTTTTAATATTTTTTCTAAAAGAATTCTGCTTGTTTTTTCTGTGGGCTGGAAAATTAGTTGTATGAACTTTCGTTGATTTGTTTTAAGTTGAGTGAAATAGATTTTCAGTAGATTAGAAGTGCGCTGGATTCTGAAAAAGATTTGATTTTTTTCTTTTTTTTTTCCTGCTAATTTTTGCTAATTAGTTGCAAGAAAGTGTTTTGTAGTTACTTTGTTTCTGGGTTTTATTCTTCTTTTCAATTTTCTTCATTTATATTGTTTTTTAAATCTTTTTTTAAACTATTTTTTATGCGGTTCAGAAAATATTTTGTAAAATAATGGTGGGATTAAATATCAAAATATTCATGCGTTCAGATGATGCATAGATCGATTTTAGGGTTTGTATATTTAACTGATGCATATGCTTTTGAACTAAAAATAAATAAAAATCATCAGGAGGCCAAAAAAAGAAGTAAGATATTTGAAATTTGTGCTATTTATTGTTGTAATTAATTTTTAACTAAATAAGCAAGTGGTAACTGGCTGCCAAAAATTGATCTTTTTGGGCCTTATTTCCTTTTCTGTTTATCATAGTCTTAGTCCTATTGTATATATGTGTTTATTGTGCTAATATTTGATGTGGGCTCAAAGCTAAATTTGCTAAATTGTTACTTGCTCCATTTGAGAAGTATATTGTTATGGCTCTGATAGCTGCTTTTTTTGTATGATTTTCTTACTTCAGTTTATAGAAATGGTGAATCAATCATGGTTCCGTAATTTGTGGACAACTTCAAAGAAGCATGAGTTTCATACTGAGAAGGCCAAGATTGCTGTTTTGGCTTTCGAAGCTGCGAGTTTGATGACTAAACTGCTCAACCTGTGGCAATCGCTGACTGATAAACAGGTTGCTAGGTTAAGAGAGGATGTAATGAATTCGGTGGGAATTAAGAAGCTTGTATCGGAGAACGATGATTATATTGGTAAGTTGATATGTGCGGAAATGACAGTAAATTTGGTGGATGTAGCTCGAGCTTTAGCCAGGCTGTCCAAGAAGTGCAATGATCCCCTGTTAAGGAGTTTTGAGCAAGCGTTTAATGATTTGATCAAGATTGGAGCTGATACGTATGGTTGGCAATTCTCGTGGAAGAAGATGGAACGAAAAGTTAGGAAGATGGAACGTTTTATCATGGCAAATGCTAGTTTGTATCAAGAGATGGAAACGCTTGGCGATCTTGAACAGACTTTGAAGAGAATGAAGTGTAATGATAATGTGGATGGGATTACGTTGGTTGAATACGAGAAGAAGGTTGCTTGGAAACGGCAAGAGGTGAAGCATCTCAAGGAGAATTCTCTTTGGAGTCGGACTTACGATTACACCATTCTTGTTCTGGCGAGATCTTTGTTCACTATATATGGAAGAATCGGGCACGTTTTTGGAGTTAATAATATTGCTGATGTGGGGATTAAAGATTCTAGCAATAGTAGACGTAGCCACTCAACTGTGTTTATGCAGTCGTCTGTTTACCCTTCCGAGAATTATGTGCCTAAGTTTTCTTCCGGAATATCAGGGAAGGGTATCTCTGCGTCGGGCCCACTTCTGAGAACGAACCATATGGTGAATTTCCATTCAGGCCCTCTTGGAAACTCAACGGCTACTTCTAGTCCGATTTCTGAAAGACATAATGGCAGTAATTTCTACTCTGGTCCTATTCCAAGAGCAACGGACAAATCGGGCCCTATTTCAAGAGCAACGGACAAATCCGGCCCTATTTCAAGAGCAAGGAAAAGCGCGATGAAGTTGTGGCATTCTCGTGATAAATCGAAAACCTCTCACCGGAAACCTAATGGAATGACTATGTCGGGGCCTTTTGTGACGGGTGCAAATGGTTCTCAAACAAGTAACATCTACTCGACTGCAAATGATGTTCTTCTTTCTGGAGTTCTCGATGGAG
This sequence comes from Scutellaria minor, assembly GCA_954870855.1. Taxonomy (NCBI): domain Eukaryota; kingdom Viridiplantae; phylum Streptophyta; class Magnoliopsida; order Lamiales; family Lamiaceae; genus Scutellaria; species Scutellaria minor. The sequence goes on along the minus strand of OX940728.1, from coordinate 1,979,813 downwards.
CTAATCTTTATGGAAATTCGAGTCATGAAAACCTATTCGTGGTTGCTTCTAGAAGCAAGCTATTGAATCCACCCGCGGAAACCCTAGGTGCTTCGGCCTTAGCACTTCACTATGCGAATCTCATCATATTCATCGAGAAACTGGTGGCATCTCCTCACTTGATCGGCAACGATGCAAGAGATGATCTGTACAATATGTTGCCAGCTGGCATCAGAGCGGCTCTCAGGACTAAACTCAAGCCTTACGCCAAGGCTCTGAGTTCGTCCGTTTATGATACGGTTCTTGCTGGAGAATGGAACGATGCGATGTCGAAAACGCTCGAATGGTTAGCTCCACTCGCTCATAACATGATAAGATGGCAATCGGAACGAAGCTTTGAACACCAGAACTTGGTTTCTAGAACACACGTGCTTCTCGTCCAAACACTCTACTTTGCCAACCAGGAAAAGACGGAAGGTGAAATCACGGAGCTTCTCGTTGGTCTGAACTATATATGGAGATTTGGCCGAGAAATTAACGCCAAGTCATTAGTCGAGTGTGCCAGTGGCAGAACGTTTGATGATGAATACATCGAGTAGGATCAGATTCAGTTTGTATCGCTCACCATATTGTACAAAAGGAGCTTTCTTTAAAGACCAGGACCCGTTGCTTGTCCCGTTCAAGAATCCGTGCAAGACTAGAGTCCGGTCTGTTTACAACAACCCTTTTCATGGACTTGAGTCAAAGGTTGTTGAATCCATGCTTGTGTTTCAGACAGTTTTTGGTAAATGTATAGCCACTACCTCTCTTACAATATAGTGTTTGATGATCTTATAAATGATCAGTCTGAAAGTAGGATGTATGTTAGAAATGAGGATTTTTCTAGTCAAGTTTGCTCTTCTCAGTTTCATATATCCTTGAAAATTGTATTGCTTGATAATAGATGATTGATGCTGCTTGCTGTTTGGCCTGAAAAGTTATATATAATTGTAGAATTTTTAATGTTTGATCAGTTCTGCTAATCTGCCCATCTTGGCCACATTATATGAGGAAAAATCTAGTGAAATCGTTTTATAGATTTAATTCAATGAGTGATTAACATATATAATCCAGAAACTATTTATAAAAATGAGTTTGGTTTGTGTACAGTAGGGTTTCATCTCATGGTATTAATTTATGAGATTGTTATATATGAGTTCTAAAATATAAATTTGTTGCAAAATATAAAAGTAAGGTGATATGAGTATAATTTACTTTCTGAAATATGCTAGAGTTTTTGTAACTATAATTATCGAAGTCAAATGTTTAAGGTTTGATTTATTGAAACCTCATGGTATTAATTTATGAGATTGTTATATATGAGTTCTAAAATATAAATTTGTTGCAAAATATAAAAGTAAGGTGATATGAGTATAATTTACTTTCTGAAATATGCTAGAGTTTTTGTAACTATAATTATCGAAGTCAAATGTTTAAGTTTTGATTTATTGAAACAATTTAAGGTATGTAACTAAAAATAATGTTCTTTATCCATCGCGGACATGTCTCAAAATGACTATTGTTGATGCATAAAGATTTCATTTCTTTATTGTGATTTAAAATTAATAATTATATTGAATTTTTGACACATCAACAATGAACATTATTATGTGTCCACGGTAGATAGGATAGCAGACCTAAAACAACTAAATGTATAATTTTAACTAATTTTAGTTGGATCCTATAGATTTATCAATATAAATGTATAATTTCATTTTACCTGGACCCTATAGATTTATCAATATAAAATGTTTATTGGGTGAACTATATATACTACATTCAGTGCATTTTATCAGGTACTATAGTTTTCTAAGAGATAGATAGTATGGTAGAAAGATGCATAAGATCTTTCTATTCAAGCTATATATTTACGAAGTTGTTCCTCCAATTGATTGGCATTAACCCTAGATCCTTGCCCCCGAGAAATGAATTAATACTTTCTATTCAAGCTCCATCATGGACTATTTACAACCCAACAAAAAACGAAGGGTTCAAGTGTAACAGAACAAACAATGTCGAGCCAGGAGCACCCTCATTCCTAGACAAATCGAAAATAGTGGATGTAAAAATCCACAACGGATCGTGTCCTTCAAGTCGCACGTTGCTTTCTACCACATTGTTTCAAACGAAGTTTTACCATAACATTCCTCTAATTTGGAACCGGTATGGATTGATTCAATTATGGAATCATGAATAGTCATTGTTTCAGCTGTCCACAGACATCGTAATCTATACTTTTCTTCTATATATGAATATATGATATGTAGAACTATTTTTCTGAAAAAGTCTTAGCAA